>OX421895.1:107483328-108733328 GCA_949128065.1 Beris chalybata
TAGAGAATTTGTGGCATACCCAAAATCAACAACACCAAACTTGCAGTACCAAATCACCTTCCGATCCATTGTTGAACGCTACTAGGAGCAGGGTTCCCAGTTCCTCTTCACGGATGGATCTAAAACAGAGGACCTTACTGGCTACGCTGTAGTAAAAGAAGACGGAATTATCACAGCCGGGAACCTACTAAGTATCTGCTTAAACTTTACAGCAGAAGCAGCAGCCATTCTAAAAGCAATAAAATTTGCCACCAAACAGAAAGGAAAATATTGTATATGCACCGATAGCCTTTCAGTCCTCAACGCGATTCACAACATCAGAATAGAAAATCACCTCGTCACTGAAATAAGAAGCAAATTAGTATCGCAACCGAAGAAATTAACACTGATCTGGTCTGCCAGATGTTAATTATTCAAGAAATAGGAAATATGTGTTAAAAAACTCAAATTTACGCATTTTAAAAAATTTTCAAGGGTTGTTGTTCTAATAGCAATTTTTCCAAATAAAAAAATAAATAAATAATCAATGGCGCAACAGCCCAAATCGGGTCTAGGCCTTGAAGTAATGCTAGAGTTACTTCATTTCAAGACCAACGGAACACTAGGAGGTGAAGTGGTCAGCTACATGCTCGTCCGTGATTATTACCCCGATTTAAACTCAGGTACTCATTTACAGCTGAGTGAACTGGTAGTCCGGCACCCAATCCCATTTTCGAAAATTACTTGTCGCCAAGCAGATTCGAACCTGGTACCAGGTGCACCGAAGGCAAGTGCTCTAGCCACTAAGCCACACAGACTATTATAAATACAGTTTTGAATTTTTTCTTTATGGACAACCTAGTTTTCATACCAGCCAATAAAGTGGTGTAATTTTATTTTGTTTTTTTGTTACCATTAATGTGAAAAATTGGCATGAAAACAGTCATGAATCAACAAAATTGCATAGGCTATAACACCCTGTGCAACAGATTGCTTCCTGGAAGTTAAAATTAAATATTTTTAAATGAATATTTTCACCATATAGGTTTCGGAAATATTCTGAAATTGGTTTGCAAGATTTTTCCAGTTAAGCGAGACCTAAACTCCACGAAAATAAAAAGTTTGTTTGGTCGAATTTATAGGACTAAATCGTCTTACTACTTCGGGTAGCTGCCATACAAAAAACCATTGCGTGTTCAAGAATATTGGCAAATAAGAATATTGGCGAATAACTTTGGCAACTATGAATTCTCAATTTTGTATACATTGGATTTTGAAACGATGTATTTAAATAAAAGAATATGCCGAGTGGCTGCTATACAAAAATCCTATCAAAAAATGATCATAGAGAAATCCCATTACTTAGTCCTTTGTATAGCTGCCATACCAATATCTTGTAAAAATGTCTTCACTCAAATTACGGAACTCACTATGAAATGGTTCAGTCACGATTTCGGAATTTTGTATAAATAGGCTTTGAGTGAAATTTCACAAGTCAGTGAAATCATTCTACTCCTTTGGGTAGCTTCACACAAAAAGTCCTTAAAACACGTGTTCAAGATTATTTTCTGATAGCTTTGACTAGGAATTAGAATTTTGTTTACAAATTAATTAAATGGTTGCAGGTAAAAGGACAAGTATGCTAGAGATCGAGTGAGTCCTTCCTGCACATTCCATGTGAAAGTCCTTCAAAATTACAATAGAATGAAATTGAACACTGATGATATTGTCTTTTAGTTCCTAGTTGCAACCAAATAAGTTTCCCTTATAAAGGACAATGTACTTCTGATTCCACTTCATCCCCAGTATCAGTTCGGTATTTCATCTAGAGCAGAGGTGTCCAAACTACGGCCCGGAAACAAAACGAGAAAGGAGCACTTCTTTTCTTTTTTATTGAAGCCTATAAAATTAAATTAAAAAGAATTTATTATGTAAACTCAGCCCACAAAACAAATTCGAAACGGACACAACTAAACAAAATTGTATAGTGTAACATGATGAAGGCCTTCTGGCGCGCTCATTGTTTTCCCTATTGGGATCGGATCAGCGACTGTCTCTCTTCCCAACACTACTCCATATGCCGACAAATGTTATTGACTTCACTGGCTTCAACTCCATTTACTTGCCTGCTCGAATGGTAAATGCGCAAAAGCATCATAAGTCACAAAATATCTTTGAGTGAGTCTACTAATTCATGTAATTTACTGAGACTAAATAAAGCAGTTGATCTCGGGATTTTTTTCTATTGTGTTATGTTGTATTGAAAAATTTGAAAAAATTAGTCGTAGTTTGTCTTCTCAGCAAAATTTATTTAGGAAGGCAAACTCAGAAAACGAAAAATTGGCATTAGTTAGCAAGAAAGTTGCTTATTTGTTGGGGAAGAAAGGAAAACCCTTTATGGATGGAAACATCGTTAAAGAATGCATGATGGGAGCTGTTGGTGAATTTTGTCTAGAAAAATTGAAACTTTTCAAAATGATCAGTTTTTCCCTTAATAGGGGAAGGTGGGGCAAAGTGGGCCAGCAAGGTAAAGTGGGCCCCCTTAAAATTTCTAGTTTGCAATAAATTTTTTTTGATAAAGCACTATAAAAGAAATCCACTTTAATTACAGTTCTTCGAATTTTCTCATATTACGATTTTGGCACTATTTGATGTAAATATCAGTGTTTAATAATTTGATCAAAAAAACTTGTTAGCGACTAAGAATTGTTTGCAATAGTATCCTTGAGATCGGGTTACGGATTGTGAAACTTGCAAAGTAAGATTTGATGATTATTTATAAAGTATATAAATGTTAGCAGATGCTTACTATTTAGTGTTCATGCACGGCACTACAACTGGAGCAGATATTTTCAATGAAGTTAAAAAAAAAAAAAAAATAATAAAATTCAATGCTGCTTTACTTAATTAATAAGGTTTTACTGTATTATTTATAATACAGTATTGTTATCGATTTTTAAAAAAAAAAAATTTGCTGCCCTCAAAATTTTTTTTTCCACGTTTCATGACTAGTAGACGCGAAAAAAGCAATACAAATTTTCACTCCGTCTGTACGCCGTACGCCGTACGCCGTACGTCGACCGCCCCAAAATCTTCGAAGGCTCGTAGCTCTCAAACCAGTAGAGCTATTAAATTAAAATTTTTTCTAAGAATAGACTTGGTGGACCCCTTAAATTGACATTACTTTCAGGGGAGGAGGTGTAAGGGGGAAGGCGGGGTAAGCGTTTTAGACGAAAAATTTAGGTTTCTAGATCTCAGGAACCGCTTATGTTAGGAGGCTGAAACTTAGAATTTCTATAGAGCTTTGATAATGGACCCATTTGCAAAAAAAAAACAGATATGGGTGAAGGGGTGTGGGAGTGGAGGGGGAAATAATGCGTCCGAAACGCAAAAATGCCGAGATCGACAAATTCTAAAATCCATATCTCCTAAACCATTAAAACTTAACAAATATCTGTAGTTATACTAGGAGAGTAGATTGAAACAAAATTTTTGGGTGGGGGTAGTGGCGTACGGGGGTGGGGGGTGAAAAACTTTAGATTACGATATCTCACAAACTAATTGGACCAGAAAAACAAAATTCGGTTTTATTATAGAGATTGATAAATAAAGGTTGTTTAAAGTAAAATATTTGAAGGGGGTGGAGGAGCACGGAAGTGGGAGGGATTAGAATTTTTCAAAAATAACACGATTCATATCTCAATAACAGTGTAAGATGGATGTTTCAAGTTCTTACCAGAAGTAGGCCTAATAGAACCCTAGTAGGGAAAAAAGTTTGGGGGTGTGGGTGTAAAGGGTGAGGGTGGGGAAGGGTGAGAAAGAAAAAGTTCCGATGCTTATATCTTAAGAATCTTTAATGATAGGAAGCTGAAACTTGGTATTAAGCTAGAGCTATAGTAATGGCATGGTGGAAAAATACATTTTTTTTTAGGGGTAGTATGGTACGGTGGTGGGGGGTGTTTTCCCTAACTTCAGAACGGCTTATGCTAGGAAGTTGAAATTCGGTACGTATATGTAAATTAACTAGAAAAGTAATTCTGATAAAAAAATTCAAACATTCACTGGCGTTCAGAAGGGGGGACAAAAAAAAATATCGGTTAATATAAAATACATATATTTTCACGATTTTCGTCATATCTACTAGGTCTTTCGTAATATTGAATTCATTTTCATTCTACGGATTCTTCATGTGAATACCTAGAGTGTGTTTTCAAGATTTTTCGAAATTCGACCCCTTAGAGGGTGTAAACTGGTTGTATACTTTTTCATGAATTCCACCATGTTTCTCAGGTCTGATCAGATATCGAATATCTTTTCACTTCCCCAGGTTTATTTAATAATCACCTATTTTTAAGTTTTGTTTTTTTCAACCTCTAGACCGCATCCCGGAAAATGACCCAACTATTTAATTCATATGTTACACCCTTTTCTAACCGCTTCCCGAACTTTTTGTTAGGTTTTCAGTCACATAGTTACATACACCGCATCCCCGAATTGAACGCGTTCTGAACTTCTGCCGGAAAAATAATACAGTTGCGCCCAGACTGTTGGCAGATTTTTTAATTAACATATTTGCTTGGCCCCCGCAAGTGGATTTAAATCTTAAACTGGCCCTCACAGCGAAAAGATTGACCACCCCTGATCTAGAGTATTGGCTTGCAACGATCGTGACTGCAGTATGATTTTTAAATAATTCCACTGCACTTAGATTTAAGATCAGATTACAACGAAAAAAAGGAAAAAGAAGAGGAAGGCGAGGTAATCTAGCATTTCTAAAGAACAACAGTTTTTAAGAGCTCACGAACTCCTTTCCGCGCTTAAAACCGACCAAATTTGAAAAATTATTATAAAGGTTATATGGTGAAAAAACATTTTTTTTTCTTAAAAGTACATAACCAATGAAAATCTGTAGGAAACAAATTTTTTTGTAAATTTTAGTTGTATGTGAACCCTTAAATGATTTCTCGTGAGTTACAGTGCAGATCAGATTTCAACGGACACGCTCTTGCAAAAAGGAAGTCAAATGGACGAGAAAACGAGGTCTTCGCATCTCCCTGGAGAGTACTCCAGCAGGCCCGTGCGCAGGAATGTATGATGGGGGGGGGGGGTTTATCATGCTCCCCCATACTAAATGTGATGACCTAAAAAAAAAAAAAAAGGTCCTCATTTTCCTATGGAAATAGGCCAATGGGGGGGGGGGGGGTTTGAACCCCCCCGTGCGCACGGGCCTGAACTCCATGGTCAATCAAAGGACTTTTAATAATTGCGCGAGTAGATACTCAAGAATTAGTCCCATGAGAGACCTCGTTTTAAGCTCTAGCCCAGAAGTACTAGAATACTCTTGTAAAAATGAGGTCAAATGGAAATTGATATTTATAATAAGTATTCTACTAACGATATAATTTTTTTGATTTCTTGCCTGTTTGGGTTTCTAAATTTTGTCGAAATTGATATCAATATCTACTGAAATCGAGAACTATCTTCTGCAAGCTTTTTCAGTACCAATCGTAGAGTCCATGGCACTTGCACAATTTTCAACCACGCTACATTAACGGGTGGCTACCACACCTATTTTCTTTACAGTATCTTAATGAACCACTTAAATGAACCATCCTTGGAAAAGTAATATGAACACCACTGTTCGGGGCGAGGACGTTTTTTAGAAAATTTAACTTTATCATGTTTCATTAAGATAGAACTTTAAACTTTAATCGGTGAAACATTGAAATAAACAAACTGGACGTACCAGTAAAAATATCAATATCAAGCATATCAAAATCGCATTTCAATCGATTATACGTTCGAGAAGTCCCTGTAACATCTCAATATTTGTCATATATTCGTGAGGATGTATGCACACCCTTGGGGGTTGAATAACAATAATTCCGAAACTAGTTTTTAGGCGATTTAATGAACAGTAGAAACTAATTTTCTACCTCATCATTTAACATTCCCTTGGTTGTTGAATTTAAAAAATCCCGAAGAGGTAAAAACCACACTTTCTATTCAAAAAAAAAAGTCGATCACAACACTTTATTAATGAAATAATACGGTAAAAAAAGAAGTCTGGGTGGAACTTTATAATTTTCGGTTGACCAAACTCGTTAAAATGAAACACTGGTTACTTCGAGAAAGACTAAGAAAATTTACTCTCCAAATAGCCTCGTTCTTAAATTAACTAAGGTGTCACTATTTCCCAGTTGGTTCAAGATAATGTTGATGAGTGACTGATGACATAATAATATTAAACTTTACAACGGAATTCGACACTCCAAGAGAATTGTATTTTCTTTTATATGATTATATCTACATATATTAGCATATTTTATGGAATTAAATTCAATGGGGTATTTCATTCATTTAAAATACGCAGTCATGATATGAATCGCATAATGATTTATATGAAGTTCGTAACTCCGATTTTATTTGTAGTTGGGGATAAAGCGGAATGTTTTTTTTTAAAGACTCTTATTTGGATACTAATCGAAAGTGAGAGACAATATCTTCCATTTTCAATTACGTGTCTGGAGCTAAAGGTAAACTACCAAAAGTAACATTTTTGTTTTCATGAACTTTTACGTGGCAGCTGAAGAAAGGACTCACTTGATTTTCATTTAAAGTGATTCCAGATAAGACGTTAGTTATCGTCAATCTGGAAATTAAAGTGAACTCCGAAAGATGCCAATATTTTGCATCAAATTTAGTGTGTAAGATTTAAAATTGATTCACTTGATTTTCTTGATACAAATTCCTCTATCTGAAACCATTAAAATATTAAATTTGACAATATTTTTTTTTTTTATCTTGAATCGTTTTGAACATAATAATAATAGTAATCAATGGCGCAACAACCCAAATTGGGGCTAGGCCTTGAAGAAATGCTAGAGTTACTTTACTGCTAGACCAACGAAACGCTAGGTGGTGAAGTGGTCAGCCACATGCTTGTCCGTGATTATTACCCCGATTTTAGCTCAGGTGTTACTCAGATACACCGAAGAATGGATTCACTTCAAAGCATACATATTTGAATAACATTCCAACTTCGAGGCTAAACGATTTCTCGAGTTATAGTGAGTTTCACTGCAGTAATTTTTACAGGAATTATGTATGGCAGCTATATGAAGGATTCATTGTGTTTAAACTAGCAGAAATCGACTTTTTAAAAATGTCTTAATAGGTTCAAACGTTCTGCAGTAGTTGTCTAATATTCGTGAACTGGTTTTTTAAGGACTTTTGTATGGAAGCCACCAAAAGGAGTATGCCGTCCGATTAACCAACATATTACAAATTCTATTGTATTTAACGAAAGTTGGCCAAATGCCAGCATCCGAGATCGAGACGATAAACTTATCGTCGGTTCGGGCAGACAGACCGACGGACAGCAATTGTATTTCAAGTTTTTGGCAAGAAACTGAATAAAACCCATTTATGAAAATTTTTTTTCACTTCAAACTTTTGGGCTGGATTCAAATTATAATACTCCACAGATCTTATCTAGACTATAGAAATGGATATATTATTTATATATTGGAGGCAAAAAATGTGCTTGTGCAAATTGTTTATTGAGAAAAATTAGCATAAGATCATTTCCTCGGATTGAAGTGATTAATATATTTTTTTTTATATTTTTCTATATAACATCCGAATTTTACCATAAAGCTTGAGTTGTGTTCTACATAGCGAAAAGAGCTTTCGTCGATGTTCCGATTGATAATATGGTTGTATGTATAATGTTGTTATAAAAAATTTAATGAATTCAATAATTTAACCTTTTAATAACGAGAAAATGCGTGTGATGATCAATTGATTTAGATAGAGACGGGTTTTTAGCAAACAGACAATTATGTAGTATAAATACATCGGGATATTCGGCAATAGATACATTCAGGACTTTGCCTTTGCAGAAGACACTTGTAACCCACACTCAAAATGAACTTCGCTTTGTTGACTCTTGCCGTTATTGGCGCTGCATCAGCTGGATTAGCTCCAGGTTACGGCTACTCTGGACTTAGCCACGGAGTCTTGGGTGGAGGTTATGCTGCTCCAGCTTGGGGAGGTGCCTATGGTGCCTCAGCCTATGGTCATGGAATCGCTGCTCCAGCTTGGGGAGGTGCCTATGGTGCTTCAGCCTACGGTGCTTCAGCCTACGGACATGGAATCGCTGCTCCAGCTTACGGACACGCCATCGCTGCTCCAGCTTATGGACACGCCATCGCTGCTCCAGCTTACGGACATGCCATCGCTGCTCCAGCTGTATCTGCTTACTCTGCTGTCGCTCCAGCTTACGGACACGCTATTGCCGCTCCAGCTTACGGACACGCTATTGCCACTCCAGCATACGGACACGCCATCGCTGCTCCAGCTTTCGCTCATGGTTATGCTGCTCCAGCTGTATCAGCTTACTCAGCTGGTCTTGGTATCCACGGTGCTGGTCTTGGCTATGGTCTTGGTGCCGGTATTCATGGTGCTGGTCTTCATGGTGCTGCTTACTCCAGTCTCGATTACGGATACGGAATCGATGCCTGGAAGAAGAAGAAGTCCGCTCATTAAGTGATTGCTGTGCAATTGTTTTTTTAGTGATAGCAAAAATTGGCAAAATAAATTATTTAACCTGATATACATTTTTTAACTCAAATTACAGCTGCTCCCATAGTTTTAAAGTAGAATCTCTCGGGTAACTGAATGTTGATCCTTGGAGTAACTCAAAATGTTGGAAGTCTTATACTTTTAAAATATTTATTGAATGATTGGCGCTCCTTTTCGGATCTTATCATCTTTTATTTCACTTTTATTTCACTTTTATTTCGTTGTCCAAAGTTAATATAACCGTCGCTGTTGAAAAATTTCTATCATCAGTAACCTTTTTCTTGGATCGAACTAGGAACCGATCGAAAAATTTTGTTAATACATTATTTTTCCACGATAGCTTGAAAGCTCGATATTCAAGACCATCCTGATTTTGAATCGAGAACACGATCGCTGTCTGGTTCTTCTTGCAAATGGGTCCACTATCTGCAGAAGTTCCAAGTTTCAGCATCATAGCTTTAGCGGCACCTGAGATTTATAAAACCAATTGTTTCGTTTTTAACTCTTCCCCACCTCCCATTCACACCACCGTCCTCCAAAATATAGTACTCGTTGGTGTTTACTCAAACTATCCCCAAAAAAAAATTTAACTGAATATATCGACGGGTTTGTAAGCTACGCGTCTTCGAACGCTTCAGCGTATCTACAGCGTTGGGCAAATAGCGTACGGCGCGGCGTCTACGGTAAAATGTTTGACGTTAATTTTTTATCATTTAAAGAATTTGAATTTTTAAGGCCTTAATTTAATCAAACATTATTTTCCGCTGCAGCTAATGTCGACTATTCGCAAATGGCTCCACTATCATATATCAATATAAATTTTAAGTTTCACCATACCTTCTTGAGATATTGAAACAAAATTTTTCATAAAGGACAGAGACTCCTATTGTTGAGATTAACTCTAAATGAATTGTAGAGATCAGCTCTAGTTGAATCCTTTAATAATCCTTTGTTACAATATTCAAATATTTTAGTTGATAGTCTCATTAATATTATTGTTTTACATTTGAATATTTTTAATATATAAAATTCTTTATTTCGTGTTTAAATAAAGTTAATTAATTTAACATTTGAACATATTTAATATTTAAAATTATTTATTTAATAGATATTAATTATTTTATTATTTATTTCATAATTTATTTAAAACTAAAAATTATATTTTTCTCTAAGTATTCAAACTCAATTTGAATTCGATAAAAATGCATGAAGTTATCATTCCTTCAACTACATTAAAAAATACTTAGATACAGAGAACTAATATTGTACGACGCGACGTGGCGTACCACCACACTATGCTATTGAAATTTTGTGTAAAATACAAAATAGCTGAATAGAGCATGTTTAAGAATTTTGGAAAATTATTAAAACAGTTAATACAGTAGTCGTATCTTGAGCGATTCAAATGATTTCGAAATAATATGATTTAAAGGAAAAGCGATAGGAAAATCCTTCATGTAAAAAAACAGCTTTATTTATTATACGAGTAATGTCTTATTATATCCAATAAACGACCGGAATTAATAATTTCCAAAAATTAGTTAAAAATGAGCTAAAATATAGTAGAATTTCCAGTGATATTGAATTTGAATTTTTCATTAATAAAGCTTTTTATTAGTGATTCATGGAAAGTATTCATGCAAAAAAGACTAACTTGAAATTTTGGTTTTTGTTCAGTCATTTTGCACTACTCAATGTGTGGCCTGTAAGTATGTATATTTTATTTAAACGCTATTAGCAACTTAAATTAAATTTTTTCGGATTAATCAGAAATTTTATACCCATTATAAAGTTACACTAAAAGCTTTGGCTGAAACCTAAAAAAAATTTATCTCAATGAAAACACTGCATAATTTAAAAATGTATAAATTATAACAAAAAATGGTGAATTTTTTTATTGTTAAAGATTTACATAAAGCCATTTCCTCTGAATTAAATTACTGAAATATATCTTTTTCACATCCGAAATTTGTCTTAAAGCTCACAGCTGCGTTCTACATAGCAATAAGAGTTTCCGATCCTCTTTAGATCAATAACTCAATCTGGTTTTAGTGCTTTGTTTGATTTTTATTAATTACCACAATTTAACCTTGTAACTACGGGCTAATGCGTGTGATGATCATTTAATTTAGATGTGGACCGGTTTTATGAACAAACAATTATGTAGTATAAATACATCGGGATATTCTGCAATAGATACATTCAGGACTTTGCCTTTGCAGAAGACACTTGTAACCCACACTCAAAATGAACTTCGCTTTGTTGACTCTTGCCGTTATTGGCGCTGCTTCAGCTGGATTAGCTCCAGGTTACGGCTACTCTGGACTTAGCCACGGAGTCTTGGGTGGAGGTTATGCTGCTCCAGCATGGGGAGGTGCCTATGGTGCCTCAGCCTATGGTCATGGAATCGCTGCTCCAGCTTGGGGAGGTGCCTATGGTGCTTCAGCTTACGGTGCTTCAGCCTACGGACATGGAATCGCTGCTCCAGCTTACGGACACGCCATCGCTGCTCCAGCTTACGGACACGCCATCGCTGCTCCAGCTTACGGACATGCCATCGCTGCTCCAGCTGTCTCTGCTTACTCTGCTGTCGCTCCAGCTTACGGACACGCTATTGCCGCTCCAGCTTACGGACACGCTATTGCCGCTCCAGCTTACGGACACGCCATCGCTGCTCCAGCTTTCGCTCATGGTTATGCTGCTCCAGCTGTATCAGCTTACTCAGCTGGTCTTGGTATCCACGGTGCTGGTCTTGGCTATGGTCTTGGTGCCGGTATTCATGGTGCTGGTCTTCATGGTGCTGCTTACTCCGGTCTCGACTACGGATACGGAATCGATGCCTGGAAGAAGAAGAAGTCCGCTCATTAAGTAATTGCTGTGCAATTATTTTTTTAGTGATAGCAAAAATTGGCAAAATAAATTATATAACCTGATATAAATTATTTCTTTATTCGTTAAAAATACACCGAAACAGTAGCTAGCCTTAGTTGACCCGTTCATTTATGAAAAACTATCATAAACTTGAAATGTGAAATCAGCTATCTATGAGGTAAATTACTAATTGATCATTTTATTACTTAGAAATTCATAAGCATCAAGGCACCCTCGTCCTATGAAATTGAGTTGTCAAGTATTCTAAGCCTTTTTATTTGTGTTCTTTTACAGGCTTAAATTCGACAAAATTTAGATTCTGTTAAACTGTATGCCACGCTATTAAATATTTGACTACAGAAATTTGACGGAAAGTTCAGTCAAAGTTTTTCTATCAAAATAAAAAAATAAAATATTTTTGACGATTGCACTGATTGTATTTTGCAGTGGCTTAAGTCTTGTCAGTCATCTAATGTGCCAAATACACGAGTTTTCCTATGTCGTAAATACTGTAGCAGATGCATAAGCGACGTTTCTTTTAGTTTTCAAGTTGAGTGTAGATACGTAAATTGAAGTCAATTCGTAAATCAAACTTATAAATTTACATAATAGCTAGAAACGATAGTGGGTAACGAAGCGTTTGATTTGTATGATACGAGTTTATTTTGTTGTAGAAGATTCTGCTTAGTTGCGAAAGGACATGTATGAGTATAGCTTATTACAAGATCATTTTTAAATGCTGTGTGTATGAGGTTTTTTCTCCATTTTCATCAGCATTTTTTTGCAAATCGGTCCTCTATCGAAGCTCTATAGAAATACCAAGTTTCAGTCTCCTAACATAAACGGTTACTGAAATCTAGAAACCAAAATGTTTCGTCTAAAACGCTCCCTTCTCCTCCCTTCTCACATTCTAACCCCTATAAGATATACCAGTCGTAGAGGTTCACTCAATCTACCCAGCAAACAAATTTTATGGTAATACCTCATCGTGTTTGGGACCTATACGCGCCTTTACACGATTTTGCACACGGTTGACGGCGGCGTACAGACGGACATTTTTTTTTGCTTTTTGGGATTTACTAGTTCCAAAGTGTGAAAATACAAAATGTCAGGGTAGCGAATTTTTTGGAAATTTTAGATAGATCACAATACTTTATTATTAAAAAATAATAAAGTAAAATTACAAATTAAAAGTAGAGCCAAAATATTGGCAAAATTTTTACGGCCGGTATTGACTACAGCTAAAAGATTGGCCATGGTTGACTCATCAATTTTTTACAGTTGGTGAATGACTGTATTGATATTCGTACGGAGATTTGTCGACACTATTCTATTAATTCTTCCGGGTATATCATGTTACCCTACTGCACAGCCCCAATATAGACAACGACCATTTTACGCACGTATGTTAAATATTGAACATGACCTATGGTAAATGAACACTTTTTAATAATTTTTTTGTTTTTGAATGCAATCCCGACATTTTCAAGGACATTAATAATACCCAGCTATATACCATATTAAAATTTAAGGAGATTTTTATTTCTTATTCTTTTAAGAATTAAAAAAAAATTAGAATTTTAAAAAATTCCACTTCATTACAAAGCTATAGCAAAAAATGTGACTATATACATCGGTTTAGAGCGGCTATTTGCCGCGCAACTTTCAACAGCAGAATTTGGCCTATATTTTTTCGCAAAAGAAGAGTATCATAGAAAACAAGGTCATTTATAGGACCATCTGTGAAAAACACGAAGATACAAGATGAAGAAGGTGTACAGTACGAGGCTGGAATGGGAGACTAGCCGTAAGTTCACGTTGTACCTATCAAAAACTTTAAACGCATTTTTCTCGAAACTATGTTCATGGTCGGCACTGAGTTATCGTCAATTTTCAATATTTTTCAACTTTTTTTTTTTAAATTTTGATAACTGTTTTCTCTTTAGTCTATCGAGAGCTTTTTTTAATTTTTTGCTTGAAAATTTTTTGAAGAATTTTTGAACGCAAATTTTTCTTAAAAAAAATGATTACTAAAGTTTGAAATACTGTCAGTTATTTATATTTGACAAAAAAAAAAAAAAAAATTCTTCCGATAGACTACAACTACATTCTTTTACAAGATTCTTTTTCATTTTTTCAAATTGAACTATTTTTGGTGAAGTTATGATGCCGACTAGGAGGCGCCATGGTTTTCATAAGTAGTCCATTTATACGAGGAAAAAACAATGTTAATATTAAAAAAAAAAAAAAAAAAAAGTTTTTTTTCCATAGTTGAATATATAATAAGAAATGTAAACTCAACAACTACATTTTTTTTCACCATATAACCTTCATAATAATTTTTAAAATTTACTCGATTTTCAGGGCGTTCAGGGTTATATGAGCCCTTAAGAAGTCGAAAACAATAGGGTTCTTAATAGAATTGGATCATTTTGACCCAATTCGTGTATACAGGTCGACTGACTAATCCTGAAAATTTCCATTCAAACTAAACTCAACTCATTTCTTGAAACATAATAGTCATCAGCTATTTCTTACGACTACGTAATCACTTCGGTGTGCTCTCTTTAACATTCTTCAACAATTAGTAGCCTTGGCATTAACATATAAGTGCAAAAAAAATTAAAACGCACATTGGCAAAATAAAACACAAGAAGACATTTTATAGCAACAAATAATATTGTTAAAAAATTAATGACCCTCAGCAAGTGGCTCTATTTGACATTTGTTAAGCCCATTTATGGAATTTTCGGTGCACTGTCTCGGCGCCGAAATTGAAAACGTTAATCCAACTGTTTTCTTAATTTTTTTTTCTCAGTTGCGATCTTAGATTTGATTTTTTTGCACAAATATTTAGACTATAAAAAAATAATGTCCAGTCGAAATAAATTTGAATTAAAAAAAAAGTTATCAACTTAAAATATTTCGTTTTCAAATATCAAGTTGCACTATATTTGAAAAAAAAAAAAAATAGTAAAAGTTTTGAAATTACATTCCTAAAGTACTTTTCAATATTTTAGCAACAACTCGTTTGCCTTAGTGCAAGCATAATTTTTGGCGTAGGTACTATCCGAGCGGAAGTTGCGCAGGAACTAAATGAAATGGCAGAGATCGCAGAAAAAAAGCAACCAACCAATTATGTTTCCATTTCCACAAAAAAAATAGTAGAATCTACTTTCTAACCATGTTTTATAATCCATCACCAATGCTTCATGATATTAAGTTCTATTGCGAGTGCATAAATTATACATATGTTGTTTTCTAATGTACCTGTTATGATATGGTTCTTGATCGTGTGCGTTTCTTGTATAGTTCTTGAATTATTCAAATCCAATGTAAGCCTTGTACCTGCGGCATTTCGATGATGTTAATTTTTTAACTTTGCGTAAACAACTTGATAAGAACGATCGGTCTATAATCTGATCTATTGATCGGGTTTTGGATTTTTACACTGTTTCGATCAATTAGCGTGAGAGTAGCCTTGTAAGATTAATAAAATGCGTGTGATTTAACGATTTTCGGTATTGTATTGACTTGTTTTCATCGCACTTTTAGTATAAATACTTCAGGATCTCTTGCAGTCAACATCAATCAGGATTTTGCCTTTGCAGAAGACACTTGTAACCCACACTCAAAATGAACTTCGCTTTGTTGACTCTTGCCGTTATTGGCGCTGCTTCAGCTGGATTAGCTCCAGGTTACGGCTACTCTGGACTTAGCCACGGAGTCTTGGGTGGAGGTTATGCTGCTCCAGCTTGGGGAGGTGCCTATGGTGCCTCAGCCTATGGTCATGGAATCGCTGCTCCAGCTTGGGGAGGTGCCTATGGTGCTTCAGCCTACGGACATGGAATCGCTGCTCCAGCTTGGGGAGGTGCCTCAGCCTACGGTCATGGAATCGCTGCTCCAGCTTGGGGAGGTGCCTATGGTGCTTCAGCCTACGGACATGGAATCGCTGCTCCAGCTTACGGACACGCTATTGCCGCTCCAGCTTACGGACACGCCATCGCTGCCCCAGCTTTCGCTCATGGTTATGCTGCTCCAGCTGTATCAGCTTACTCAGCTGGTCTTGGTATCCACGGTGCTGGTCTTGGATATGGTCTTGGTGCTGGTATTCATGGTGCTGGTCTTCATGGTGCTGCTTACTCCGGTCTCGACTACGGTTACGGAATCGATGCCTGGAAGAAGAAGAAGGCTGCTGCCGCCCATTAAATAATTTTTTTTTTTAAATTATTTTATTGTGATATCTGAAAATGGCAAAATAAATTAGAGTACCTGAAAATTGTTTATTTGTTTACATTGAAGGGATACGAATTTTGAACTGGATCTGGCTTTTGCTTTCTTTAAATTTTGGTTGGTGTCTTGGATGAGCTTCATTAGTTTTACAAGAGCTGACGAAGTCAATGTAGGAGTAGAGTTTAACTGTTTATATTATGGAAAAAAACAATTTTAATTTTTCTGCTTCAAATACCAACCAAAAAATTGTGATGCGCATAACACCTCCAAATGGAAAGGACTTATCATTAGACTCTTATAATACACTTCGACTTTCTGCTTGAGTATCTCTGGTCATACGACTTAAATGAAATCTCATAGTACCATTTTCTTGCGACAGTTATTTTAACCTTACTCTTATAAAAAGGTGGTCTGTTCTATTTTTTTTTATACTCAAAAGAAAAATTTATTTTCATTTCCACAAAAAAAGTATTCTCATTGAGTTCTTTTGGAACCCTCGTTATACCGTCAAATAAATACCACTATGAAAAATAATGTGCAATATTGCTTTCAAAGAACTCGTATGCGGGCTAAACTTTAAATCTATTTATTATTAACATATTATATTATATAATTGTGTAACAAATCAAAAGTTAGAAGTTCTCATTACCTCAGAAAGATTTTTAGTCTGTCATATGCCATTTTAAATTCAATTATAGTTCACTCTTGCGTTAAAAAAATCAGTTAATATTCTTGATCTGCATGTGCCATGATTCAATCTCATTGCGGGCGCAATATCGCGACACTAGTTACAGTGATCGCACGGAATCAATTTCCACAATTGCTAAACAATATTCTTAAATGCTAAAATAATTTGTTCGCAGCGTCAATTGTCGTTAAAAATCCGAAATAAGTCGGATTTAAGTCTTAAGATCGTGTTAGACGCGCAATGAAATTAGAAAATAGTCTATCACTAATACTATGCTGTCAGTGATCGCATCGCGTTCTTTATAATTCGAAGAGTCCAACTTCGTGGTTTCATGACATACATTTTTTTCGTTGTCAAATAATTACACGATAAGGAATGTAATTTTCAATTTATATATAAATTTAGTTAATTTTACACGATATATTGCGTAGTTTCTTGTAAAAGTGTTTGGATTGTGTACTTTTACTTGAAAAAATTTATGTACTGGAAATTTGAAGTAAAATTTGGATACAAAACAGGTTTTGTTTTTGAAAACAGTGTACATAAAAGAAATTAGGTCAAAATTAAATTCATACAGATAGTATTTCAATAAGAAATTCGAAAAACTCAAAACTAGAGAAAAACGAGTTCTTATATGTGGGTTATACCGACCAAATCGAAAAATATTTGTGTATAGTCTGTGTGCAATTTTATCATTTTTTAGTGGAAGTCCGGCGGCTTGTTTTTGTTTTCTTTTTTCGGTTCTACTAAACCCTATAAGGCGAAAATACAAAATTTGAGGGTGGGTAATTTTATTTGAAATTTTAGGACGACGTTTTCTCTTTGTATGCAGTCTTAATCCCTTCATATTGAAAATCTGATCACAGCCCAGGTACATTGTCAAAGCCCACTGATTGAAATTTAAAATGCCATGATTTTTTTAAATCAACCGGTATATTTTTTTGATATCATAAATTTACATAAACATAAAAACTTTACTAGAAATTCTTCCTGCTTTCATGGCGCGGTAGTAAATGTATTTGAAGTGAGCATTAGAATGTTTAAAAAAAAAACAATAACATGAAATAATTCATCGTATTCAGACATAAATTTATAATATTACTTATAATAAATTTATTCAGTTTAATAAATTGATCTTAAAAATTTTTGCGAACAACGCAAAATTAGTTGATTTTTCAGTAGCCTTGCAGATTTTGTAATAATGCTCGTCGAAATTGTGAAAAATTCAAAATTAATTGACCGGTTTTTCATCGGAAAAATGATATAAATACACTCGATTGCATGAAAAATTTATCAATCAGGATTTGCCTTTTCAGAAGACTGTTCTAACGCTTTAAAATGGTAAGTAAACATTTTTTGGAATATTAAAAGATTTTCATTTGAAACAATATTTTTCTTTATTTCACAGAAATTCACTTTGTTGGCTCTTGCTTTAATCGGTGCTGCTTCAGCCGGAAATGTAGCTACAGGATACGGATACTCCGCCCTTGATACTGATGTCTACCACGGAGGAGCTTATGGTGTAGGTTACGGATCCGAATATGGTTCTGCCTACGCTACTCCAGCTTGGGGTGGTGCTTATGCAGCTCCAGCCTATGCTTCACATGGTATTGCTGCTCCACTCGCCTACGCTGCTTCAGGTTTAGAACATACCGTCGATGCCTCAGCTTGGGGTCATTCTTTGGCCGCTCCAGCTTGGGATCATTCGGTTGTCGGTACAGGCTGGGAACATGGTCTCGCTGCTCCAGCTCTTTCAGCTTATTCAGCTGATTACGCTCATGGTTCCGTGTACGGTGCTGGTCTCTACGGAGGTGCCATCGATGGTCTTAACTACGGACACGGAATCGATGCTTGGAAGAAGAAGAAGGCTTCCCACTAAGTGGATGCGTTGAACTTTTTTCAGTAAGAAAAGGCAAAATAAATGTTTGATTTGTTAATTTCCCGAGTTGGTTATTGAGTGAATGGATATTCTCTTCATGAAGTAATTCAAAGTGTTCATTTGTCATTGCGCCTAGATGGTTGGCAAAGTCAAAGTTGATGTCGGACCAACGTCATTCTGGAAGTAACACGGGTTCTTTATTTAGTAGTAAGTTAATAAGAGGTTTACTATGCTTTTCCGCTGTTTTCTATATCAAACCAAACAGATCTATATCTATATCTAGATCTATACCTATATCTCTTATAGCGAAAAATAATTGTTTCCGACTTAGTGCTTGACGCAAAGTGATTGCTTATGCATATGATGTTGCAATTGCAGTCTCGGAAAAGCATCTGAACACGCTGAGTGAGATATTGTAGAATGCTCTCTCTGTTCTCTCCAAATGTGCAGCTGAATGCGGGCTTGGCGTGAACCCACGCAAAACAGAATTAGTCCTCTTCATCAGGAAATACGAAATTCCTCACGTAGACCCTCCTTTTCTGAACGGTACTAGTCTGGTTTTCACCGATAGTACAAAATATTTGGGTCTTATTTTGGATAGGAAACTTCACTGGAAACCTAACATTCAGGAACGGGTAAGGTAAGAGTAAGTTTCGCTTTACTCGTGTAAAAATGCCAATGACAAAAAAATGGGTATGCAACCGCGAATAGTTCATAGGCTCTACGTGTCTGTCATCAGACCGATCCTGATGTATGGTGTTATTGTCTGGTGGATGGCCTTAGACAAAGCAGTTAACCGCACCACCCTAGAGGGAAGGTACAGAGATAAGCATGCATATGCATCAGTGGCGCTCTGAGAACAACTCCCACTGCAGCACTAGATATGATATTCAGTCTGCTACCCCTAGACACTCTTGGCAAGCAAATGCCAGCTGGTGCAGCCTCTACACACTGGACTGGCAAGTATGCAGGTCACTCGACAACCTTGAATCATTCCTGAAAACACCGACTACACCCCTTCAAGTGACGATTTTAAAAAAAAGACTTCTCAACAACCATTCCAACCCGTTTACTATAGGAAAGACTCGGTCTCTTCTCAAATGACTTCAGTAGAAGCTGCCAGGACGAAGAGGAGGAGGAGGCAGTCCTTCATCTTCTATGTACCTGTCCCGCTCTATCAGCTAGAAGGAAGGCTCATCTTGGAGCGTACTTCTTCAACTGGCTTGGTGATCTTGCCGCAATCGAGTAGGACCGGATTCGATGAACCTGTCGAAATACAATAGATTTTTTAGGTCTAAGTGTGTTCGTGTTTCCACAGGCAGCCACGCGTACCTACCTACACCTAGGTACCTAGTGCTCGACTCTCAAACAAACAAAAATCACACTCCTCTTAGGTAAATGGGGTTTATGGTACATATATATTTTGACGAAGAAAACTAGTATAGGTCATCTGACCACATAGAATTAATTTCACCAAAGTGAGAAGCATTTTAGACGAACAGTTTTGATTTCTAGATCTCAGTAACCGCTTGATATTTTCATTAATCCCGTTGCGGCAAACTCAGCTCCATTCTTATTAAGAATTTCTAAAATTTCTTGATGATCCGGTTGACATGTACGGATTATATGTATATGATCCCGGTGAACCTTTAAAATCTTCCTGTTGTGTTCCAAAGTGGAATGCGGCACTAGCGCAGGAGCCGTCTCTGAGCAGTTGATTGCAAGGGAGTCTTTTAGTCTGCGGGATGCCTGTAGTGGAAGTTCTTCAGGCAGGTAACATTATGTTGATGGAGGATATGCGGTCGGGATCCTCACTCTACATTGACAGCCAGGCGGCTTTGAATGCATTGGAATCGGGGAATATCAAATCCCAGCTATTAAGGTCTCGTTTCTCAATTCCTTGCTTAAGTCTACGTCTACGTCTAGTTATAACAGTTATGACGTCAGACCTAGCAAAGTAGTGTCTTGATTCCTTGTTGGTTTGTGTCTTGGCTATCAGTCAATCTAAGCAAACGTAAATAAATTAAAATTTTCTATGGAATTCAATTAATTTTTGATTTTTTAAGTGTCAAATAAGTATCGAGCTGATACATTTTGACGGTTTATCCGAGCTTTTTCTAAACTGTTATAATAGCAATGCTATGCTGTGACGTCAATATAGACGTAGACGTAGACTTAGCAAGGAATTGAGAAACGACCTAAAGCGCTGTCGAGAAGTGGACAAGGTGTAGTCAAAATTGAGTACCTGGAAATAGTGACATTCCAGGAAATGAATTGACCGATAAGTTACCGATACTAGGACCTGCGTCAGCCGGGATGGTGGAGGACGACATTCATTCTTCAATGTAGGGTTAAGGTTGTGAGAGGAAAAACAATGTCTCCAAAACGCCTGAAACCTGGGATGCATACATTCCAAAATCCACAGCCCACATTCCAAAACAATTGCACCGGAGAGATAAAATTTGAACTACCAATACTTAAACAATCTTTGATATTTTACTTTATTAATTTTTAATAACAGAGTATTGTGATCGACCTGAAATTTGAAAAAAATTTGCCACCCTGGAATTCTGTATTTTCACGTTTTAGGACTAGTAGACCCCAAAAAAGTAGTAAAAAAAAAATGTCCGTCTGTACGCCGTATGCCGTCCTCAAAATAGTTTGAAGGCGCATAGCTCCCAAGCCCGTTGAGGTATTATCATGAAATTTATATGGTGGGTAAGTTGGGTGAACCTCCACAACTGGTATCTTTAAGAGGGGTGTGAGTATGAGGGGGAGAAGAGGGGAGGGTTTTAGACGAAAAGTTTTAATTTCCAGATCTCAGCAACCACTTACGCTAGGAGGCTGAAACTTGAAATTACTATAGAACTTCGCTAGTGAGCCCATTTGCAAAAATTTTTGATATGGGTGAAAGGGTGTGGGAGTGGGTGGGAAAATAATTCGTCCAAAACGCGTAAATGACGAGATCGACACATTCTAAGATCTATATCTCCTAAGCCGTTGATGGCACGAATTCAAACTAAACAAATATCTGTACCTATACTAGGAGAAAGGATTAAAAAGAAATTTTGGAGTAGGGGTAGTGGCGTACGGGGGTGGGGGTGAAAAACTTTAGATTACGATATCTCACAAACCAATTGCTCTAGAAAAATCAAATTCGGTTTGAGTAGAAAGGTTGTCAAATAAAGCTTGCTCAAAGTAAAATTTTTTAAGGGGGTGGTGGAAC
This sequence comes from Beris chalybata, assembly GCA_949128065.1. NCBI lineage: Eukaryota > Metazoa > Arthropoda > Insecta > Diptera > Stratiomyidae > Beris > Beris chalybata. Next base: position 107,504,791 of record OX421895.1, read on the forward strand.
ATGGATGTGGGGGGGGGGATAAGAAATTTTCAAAAAAATCACGTTTCATATCTCAAGAACAGTATAAGACAGATGCTCAAATTTTTTATCAGACGTAGGCCAAATAGAACCCTAGAAAAGAATTTTTTTTTCGGGGATGTGGGTGTAGAGGGTGAGGGTGGGGGAGGGTGATAAGGAAAATATTCTGATGTTTATATCTTAAAAACCTATAATGATAAAAAGCTGAAACTTGGTATTTAGATAGAGCTATAGTAGTGGCATGTTGGAAAAATATAATTTTTTATAGGGGTAATATGGCACGGAGGGGGGGGGGGTGTTCTTTTTAACTATGGTAAAAAGTTGAAACTCGGTGTGTATATGTAAATCAACTAGAAAAGTAATTTGGATTAAAAAAAATTCGAATATTTATTAGTGTTCGGAAGTGGGGGCAAAAAAAATGTTCAGTCAAAATAGAATGCATATATTTTCATGGTTTTCGTCATATCTACTAGGTCTTCCAAAATATTGAATTCACTATTATTCTACGGATTCTTCATATGAATACCTAGAATGGGTTTTCAAGATTTTTTTAAAATTGACCCCTAAGGGGGTGTACAGTGATTGTATACTTTTTCATAAATTCTTCCATATCTCTCAGGTCTGATCAGATATCGAATATCATTTCACTTTCACGGACTGGTTTAATAATCACCTATTTTTAAGTTTTTTCCCTTTTCAACCCCTAGACCGCTTCCCGGAGTATGACCCAATCATGGTACTCTACTCTAACTGCTTCCGAACTTTTTGTTAGTTTTTCAGTCACATAGTAACCTGCACCGCATCATTGAATTGAACGCGTTCCGAACTTCTGCCGGAAAAATAATAAAGTTGCGCCCAGACCATTGACAGTTTTTTAATAGTGTCCTCCTATATTGCTACCTGATATTTTGCGTAAAGGGCTTAGTAGTAAGACCTCCTATGGTTGCCAGAGAGCTGGTTCGTACTTGTCATCTAGCAGGTAGTGTCACCATCTGCTTAGCAACATATTGTATTTGATATGAAATCATGAAGACAATTCTTTTAATTCGAAACGCTAAATATGAACTCAATACACTCGTACGTAAACATCTTGATCTTGGCCTCAAATTGCCTAACCTCACATTGCTTAGTGATTTTATTATAAAATGCCAAATAAGTTTATGAAGAAGAGGAAAATACAATCGAAGGCCAAAATGGGACGTATGTAATCACATAATCTTTTTTCTTAAAAAAAAAAGGTTTTATACACTCTATAGTTTGCATAAAATTAAATTCCGTACATACCTCAGAAGACGCTGTTCAGTTCTAATGTTAAATTTCGTATAATTATTTAATCTGCGCTACTTTTGAATGATTTCTGCACACTATCATCCAGCTGTAAATGAACTTGTTTAACATTTATTTCACTTTTATAGGTGGACCTGAAATACGAGTTTCTAAATTGCAACAAACATTCAAATTAAAAGCAAATGTCTTGATTTCATTTAGTCCTCATATTTTTAAGTTAAATTTACCGGAAATTAGTTTTAAAAAAACATGTTATGAGCACTTGTACATTTAATCCGATCAAAGGTAAAACCTTAACTTTATGGCAAATTGCACAACACACGAGCAACCCATCAACGAAAACAATTTTTTGTTTTTAAAATCAAAAGGGCAAAACTAGTAATAAATTAATTTTAAATAAAATCTTCCCGGGTCTTATTTGGCATATCTTCCGATTTCTTGTATATTTATGGGCTCTTCGGACAACTAAAGATTAATATTGTGGCTTTTGATATTTCTTGCCGCAGCAAATGAATGTTTTAAATTTTAGTAGGGTATGTTTTGCCGCGGAATCGGGCATCGGCAAATATTTCTTCAATGAATGAGATTTAAACAGGATTTCCCACGAAGTTAATCCGAAGTAGAATTTTTAATTTTTCTATTTTAATCGAAATTATGTCATATTTTTTTAATTTTGAGAAGGATTCTCGGTGCATGAAGGCGCGTGTTCTGAAGAGTTTGAGGACTTATACAAATAAGTCAGAACTTCCTAAAATCCAATGGTAAATCTATTTAAGATACAGAAACAATTGAAGAACCTACCGGATACTACACTCAAAATATTTAACCGAAAGTTGGGAAACCAGTTATGCACTGAAAATTTTATTTCATCAAAACAGTAGGATTCTAATGTTCGGCGTAGCAGTGATAAATTAAGCTTTGACTTGTTAACAACGCTGCCAACGTTTCTTTGGAACATCTTGGCTGGTCCACTGAAAATACATCTTTTTTTTTAATAAGCGATGCGAACTAAACTGGTGCATTGCGGAAGTACGCAACCGGTCCGATATGCCATCCATGATGATAGATGGCTCGTCCAAGCGTACCAACAATCCATCAACAATTTAATTACATCTTTTTCATAGACCATAAAGCCTTGTGGAAATTAGTGTCGATTCTTGCTGCTTTACATATTTTAAGAGGATTGTATCCAAAACCTAACGGGTTTATGATTGGATTCAATCCAAATTTTTTGATTTAATTTTCGCCCCGTTCACCTTGTAAGTTTACAAAACTCTTTGAACATTTTGAAGATATTTTCCATTCGACCGGTTATCCATAGACAAAATCATATAAATACTGCAGTTCAATATCTAGAATGTATCAAACCAGGAGTTGTCTTATCGCAGGACAGTAGATACCGATAAAAGCTAGAAAAAAAAGAGAAAGATGGTAGGTACATATTATAAAATAATCAAAAGGATTTCCCAATTATTGACTAAAATAAAATGTTTTATTTTCAGAGATTCGCTTTATTAGCTCTGGCAGTTATAAGTGCCGTATCGGCAGTATCTGTGACTCCTTCGGGACAGAATATCGAACAAGGAATCGGTGAGGTTAATCCAGAATTTTCGGGATCGTACACGAGCAGCTATAGCGGCAGTGGTGTAGGTAACAATGCTTACAACAGTGCTGAAATCGGTGCTGCTTTAGATGCCCGGAGCCTCGGCTATGGTGTTCAAGTTAATAATGCCGGTAATACTGCTGGATATGGTGCTCAAGCCTACGATTTAGGATACAATGGTGCTGCAAGCCAAACTTCCAACAACGCTGCGATTGTTTCGCAAGCTATTAACCATGGTCAGGCCAGCAAGTCATTCCACGGAAGTGCTCCAGTTTTCAGCGCTGGCTATGCCACTCAAGGTTATCGTGGCGTCGTCGATACTCCCGCTTATAGCAACGCTTATGTCAACGGTTACAGTTCTCCAGCATACGGCAGTTCATATGCCAACAAGCTTTCGTACACATCGCCAGCTATTTCATATGCCCCTCAATCAGTTTCAGTTTCTGCTCCATCTATCCAATCGGTTTACCAATCATCGCCAGTTAGGTTCGGTGCTCAAGGTGGCGAATACTCTGCATACAACGCCAACGCTGCTTCAGGTCTTTCAAACGGTTACTCTGCTGTTACCACTGCTGCTCCTTCATATGCTGCTGAATACTCCCAAGTTGGATCCACCGCAGCTCCAGCTTATTCTTCCGCTTACAACGCATACGCTTCCCCAGCTGTATCTACTGTAGCGCCATCTTATGCTGCTGAATACTCTCAAATCGGATCAACCGCTGCTCCAGCTTTTGCTAACGGTTATTCCGGATATACTTCCCAAGCTGTATCTACTGCAGCTCCATCTTATGCCGCTGAATATTCCCAAATCGGATCAACTGCAGCACCAGCTTTAGCCACTGGTTATTCCGGTGTATATGCTGGTCAAACTGCTGCCACTATAGCTTCGGCTCTTGCCAATGTATATCCTAATCAATATGCCGGTTATGATGCTGGTATCGCTGCGACTGCTGCCCCAGCATACTCCACTGGTTACTCCGCTTATTCTGCACCAGCTGTGTCAACTGTCGCTCCAGCCTACCAAAATGCCGCCTACGATGCTGACTACTCTCGTTTCGCTGCTCCAACTCAGTCTACACAATTGGGTGCCTATTACCAACAAATTGCTTCTACTGCTGCTCCAGCTTACCCACAAACTTACAACGCATACTCCGCCGGTGCTTCCCGTTATCCTACCGGACTTCCTGATACCAAATTTGCCCGCTACTACGCAAAAAAACTTAGTTCTACCGCCGCTCCAGTCTTCCCAGCCACCTACAACTCGTATGCCGGTCAAGCTGTATCCACAGCTGCTCCAGCTTTCGCTAACTCATTTGCCGCCTTTTCGAAACAACTTGGTTCCACCGCTGCTTCTGCTTTCCCTTATTCATCTGTATCTAAATTCGGTGCATACAATGCACCACGATTCTCAGCCTACTCTGCTCCAGCTGCCTTCAGAGGCTACACCGGATATGCCGCTCCAGGTGTATCTAACTACGCAGGATATGGTAACGCTGTTGTAGGATCAGGTATATCTAACTACGCAGGATATGGTAACGCTGTTGTAGGATCAGGTTATTCCGACTACGCCGCCCCAGCCTACTCAAATGGATACTCCTTCGCAACCCCAGCAGCATCAACATATTCTGCATACGCCAGCCCAGCTGAATTAAACGGATACGGAGCGTCCGCTATCTATGGAGGAAGTGCCTATGGACCAGCTTCCGTATATGGTGCCAATGCCTATGGCGCTGGTCTCCAAGGTAACTATTTGGGTTTGAACTCAATCTACGGTACCGATGCCTGGAAGAAGAAGGCCGCTGCTAAAGCCAAGGCCCATTAAGAGACTGTTGATATTATTTTATACCAAATAATTAAAAATGAAAGACGAAATAAACTAGATTAATTTAATAATCACGATATTTTTCATGTTTGGAAATTTGAAGAAAAGTGAGCATACTTGCAGGCGTAGATTTAATGCGATCGTAACCTTCTTCGCGTTAACAGTTTTTATTGTTGGACGGAGTATTAAGTTTTATGTCTTGACTTTTTATATCACTTTTTAGAGACCTCCGCGCATTCCTTACGTTGCAATTCTCAATACACCATGACGTTTCAAAAGCCACATTTTATCGAAATATTATTCTCATGAATGTCTTATGTATCAGCACGGAATGCACGTGTTCTAAAAAGTAGGTAGTAGAAGAATACATAGCCGCTTTCGAGCCATTACAAGCTTGAAATTTATTTTCATCTTCTTCTCTTATTTTGACTACCGATGGTAATATTTGCAACTCTACTGAGCTCTAGTGATCAAGTTTAACTCATGCTTAACTGTCCCCATCAGTAAAGTTTTCCAGCTTGAAAACAATTTTGGGATCACTTTGAAACTGGCCGGGAAGTATCTTTACCAGTCGGAAATCACGTTAAGTAGACGAAAAGTAAGGTTTGATTCTATGAGGGGATAAGAATTTTTCAAAAAAATCACGCTCAAATTTTTTACCTCAAGTAGGCCCAATAGAACCCTAGCAGAGAGGTGTGAGTGTAGAGGATGAGGGTATGGGGAGGATGAAAAGGAAAAAGTTTTAATATGTATATTTGGAAGGGGGGAGGGGCAAAAAAATTTTCAGTGAAAATAGAATGCATATATTTTCACGATTTTCGTCATATCTACTAGGTCTTCTCAAATACTGAATTCGTTTTTATTCTACGGATTCTTCATATGAATACCTAGAATGTTTTTTCAAGATTTTTTGAAATTCGACCCCTAAGGGGGTGTAAAGTGGCTATATACTTTTTCATGAATTCTGCCATATCTAGGTCTGTAGCTCAGTTCTGTAACCCATGAAATGAGAAATTTCTCACCAAAACATCATAGTGAGAACGAATTCATACAGTTTTGTGTCTGTATCCTCACCTAATGAGAAATCACCGTATCACCTATCAATCGGATAGTTCTTGGTCACCACCTGAAGTCCGGCGTATGTTGTGAAATTAAAATTTTTAGTTGTGGCTTGTGTGTTTCTCATTTTGTTGGCATTTACAATTATTTTTAGTTGCGAGAACTCTCTAACAACTTATTACCAGTAGGTACTATATACTGGCACAATCGAAAAGGATAGAGATCAAAAATTTGAAGAGTGTATAGAGCTACTACAGACATATCAGAAAAATAAATCCGTGATAGGGGAAGCAAGGTACGGGGGTCGTTGTCCGATTTTTTACAATCGCTTTAAAATTATAAAGAAATCTGTAAACGAACTGGAACAACTTTATTATTTTCGGGACAAAGTACGGGGGTGATAAAAATCAAAGAGCGGCAGATATGTTTCTTTAAATTTCAAGTTTCAACTTGGTAGCATTAGATGCTTCTGAGGAAAAGAAACTATACCTCGTAAAAATATATGTTTATTGTTATTTGTTATTTCATAGCATTCATTTCCTTATATTTATTAGCCGTTTGCTGTTTTTGTTGTAAAAAATTTGACAGACAACCGACTCAAGTGTCTTAATAGCGTTACACGCGCGACGAAATAGTCTATCAAAGCGATGCGATTAGAGCGACATAGTGTTACGGCAACTAGTCGTACTCATTGACATTCATTCTAAACAACTATCATTGCGTCGTATTGCTTGACATGTTCAGCGCGTTCATAAATCCTTTTTTATAGTGACCCAGAGACCATGTCAAAACTATGTGCAAATAAACTCCGAGAAAGTTCTCAAATTATGATATAATATTTCATGTGGCTTATTGCGTTTTGTAAATTCGGACAACAAAAAATTAGAAAAATGGAGTAAAAGAAGAGTTGGACTTAAATTTTTCGAAAAACCGCAGCTTGAAATCCTGAGGTCCTAAAGTCCTAACACTAATTCCAGTACTTTTCATTCAATAGTCTCATGAATAATTGACCGCGAATTTGGTTTAATTACTAAATTCAAATTCGACACTACTTAGAATGAGGGGGTTCAGCAATAACACTGATCTATCGTAATTCGTGAACATATTGATGTGTCTGATTGAAATTTTAAATTAAGATATTTATTGCTTTCAATAAGTGAATTATCAACTTCTTTATGTGGTTCCCATACAAAAGTCTCTTTAAAAAGCGAATTGTGCAGTATGGCAAACAATTCGAAGTATGAACAAGGAGGAGGTCATGGAGCTAGTAGTATCGGATCCAATATTATGTTCTGAACTGGGAGAAGCGAAGATTATCACAAGTTTAAGGTATAAACTGTCTTCAAATTATTATTTCATCATCACGGCAATCACACTTATCACAACTTATGGTTGCTTCGTGCGTCTTATGCGTCATACTAATCATACCATAGGTCTTCATCCCACTAAAAAAAAATTGATATAAAGTACGTATAAAAGGTGTTCTACCGGTTTCAGATCGTTCAAAACTAACAAATGCCGACAGACGTGAAGACGTACTCATCGAATTCAGAAATAAAAACCAAAACTCAAAAAGTAAGCTGAAATGAAACCTACGATTCCTTTGCCAGGGCTACAAATCAAGACAAAATCGAAAATATCGGATATTAATTCAATGCATAGAATGATATTTTCGTGATCAAAAAATCAATAAATAGAGCAGTAACCGCAAAAAAGTTGTTCGATCTGGAGATAGGGATACTCAGGTCACTAAACTAATCTCAACTAATCAAATGTAGAACAAAACAGATTTTTGGGAATAGATTTTTGTGTAATTGTGCTTAACATTTTGATGATTTCATTAATTTTAGAATTACACGTTTTCTAGTTGCGTATCATCTTACATGAAATTCAATTCGCTAAAAGTGTTCTTTTGATTAGATAACCTTGTAAATTACATTATGCCTAGTTTTGCCGAAATATTTTTTAAATTTAAAATTCTATGACTCTAACCGGTTTTGTTGATTTCGGGAGAAAAAAATTGAGTTTGGTATAAATAGCTGACTTTGTTACGTTAATCGCACATTCAGGATTTGCCTTATAGAAAGACACTTCTAAATTGAAACAAGATGGTAAGATGCGAGTGGATATGTGAGACTTTAGATTGTTAAAAACTCTTCTTTATTTTTTCTTATAGAAATTTACGTTGGTTATTCTTGCTGTGATCGCTGCGGCTTCAGCCCAAGTTTCGCCATGGAACTCATTTTCGTCACTCTACGGTAACTCTGATTTCTCTTACCCGTACGGATATGGTTCATTCGGTTCATATGCTCAAGGATATCCTGGATTTGAATTTTCGGGATTCACAACACCGTCTTTCGGCAGTTTTCCCGGTTTCTCCGGTTTCCAAGGCAGTTTCGATACAACCGGCTTTACCACCCCAACTTTCGGTAGTTTCAATCCCTTCAACACCCCACTTGTCGGCTCTGACATCAAAAATGTGTATCCAGCACCAGTTGTATCAGTCGCTAACGATGCTGTGTCCGTATCTGCTCCAGAAGTAGTTTCATCAGTTCCAACTCCAATTGGCAAAAATGGCGTTCCAGCTACAGAAGTCAAGACTTTCGAATCAACCTCGGAAGTCAAGTCTGTGATCAATGCCGCTGCTGTTACTTCAGAAACAAAGGCTGCTGAAATTCCAATTGTTAAAGTTTCGGGTGCCGTCGAGTCGACCACTGCTATTCCAGCTGGCAAAGCCATTCCAAATGCATCAGCTTTTGTTGAGCGTGCAGTCAAAATAAATGCAGTTCCAGCTTTGGCCGCTACTGCCTCGCCAATCTTGTCATCAGTTACTGGTATTCCAAGCTTGTCCGTTGCCGGCAGTCCGTTTGCCCGCTCGTTCTACAATGGCGATTTAACAGCTCCAACATTCAACAGTCTTGGATCATATGGAAACTATGCCACCAACTTCGGACTCTACGGTGACTCCCTTAATGGATTCAACAACAACGGATTCGGACTCAACGCATTGAAGAAGAAGCGATCTTCTTAAATAAAACCAATCATTCGTTATTTGAATGAAAATTAATAATCGAAAATAAATTTAGCGTATTAAAGTAATAATATCAACACGGAATTGTTTTAAGCCTCTTTTGCTTCAGGAACCAATCCTCAATGAAGACTTCTAGGCTCTTCCTTCACACCTTATTTCACATTCACCTTTTATTGACTTCCAGTTCGTTTAACTAGTTTCATCAACTTTTTACACGTGCCAGGTGAAGACGCGAACCTGCTGAAATTCGCTTCAAGACATGCTGAAGATTCTTTCATGAGATTATGCAAATTAAAGCGACAAATTTATGGCCTAAGGTGTGAGATAAAAGATTTGTGGATAGGCATATCCGAAGTTATGAACATTGTTAGGTACGATTCTACGATTTAGTGTTGCTTAAATTAACCACTAGACCGTTTCGGTTCGGTAACAATAGAAAATACTTTATTATCGGAATAATAAAGTAATTCAATAATTTATATAATTTGTAATGCATGAAAGATCATATAAAAACTCATAAAATATTAACTCATCCGTGATTCATTCTGTACTAAAGGTCAGTTATTATGTTTCTATTTATCATAAACTTCAGTTCAGACAATCTTCGAGTTTCCAAATACTTTATCAGTACTGAAATGGGGAACTAAGTTTAAAATAAGTTGTTTAGTTTATTTTGTTTTGTATTTAAATTATTTTTTACAGAGTCAGATTAATTGTTACTAATGCAATCTTTAAGCACATTCAAGACTTTGAACTGCTTCGATCAATAAAAGTTTAGAATAGTTGTGGAATAGATTTCCTAGAAATTTATTTTTGGCATCGCTTCCAAAAAGATTTATATTTTGTATTATCGTCATAACAAGGTCTTAAACTTTAATTCGAAAAACATTTCTCAGTTGGAAGTTCGATCTATTTCATAAGGACTTTTTTTTTTGCTTGTACCAGTTTTTGTTACTGTTACTGTTACTGTTACTGTTACTTCTCAGATTTGAACGGTAAGACTGATTTGAATAACATGAGTTACATTTATCTCCGAATTAGTATGTTTTAGGTTTAGGTTTAGGCGCTAGAACCACCGCGCTCACTAGACGCCATACAGGCTCCCGTGGGTTCTTTCATCACCTTAGAAACACAACAACTCCCTGCAGAACCTGACAAATCTTCAAATCCTTGATGCTCCCAAAGAAGAGAAAGTTCGTCCGCTCTTTCGTTCCCTAGAATATTTACTCTGCCCCGGGACCCATCCAATCTGTACTTAGTTCTGACTACAAAGTACTTCCTGTTGAACTTCTCGACAACGCTTTACTAACTTGGTTTTACTGGTGACCAATTTCAGCACCTTTATGGTTGCCAGGCTGCCAATGTAGAGTGAAATATTCGGATCGCATATCTCCCTCATTAACAGGATGTTTTCTTCCAACCTCAATTTTCGCTTGGAAGACGCTTGCAACTTAAACGACCTCCATACACTCAGCTGCTCAGAGAAGACGCATGCTCCAGTGCCGCACTCCGTTTTCGATCCATCCGTACATACGGAGTTTTCTCTTTCACGTAGAACCCTATTGTTCGCGCAGTCAACTCTACTAGGATACAGAATTTCATATGGCATCACAAAATTCATCCCTGGAATTCAGTAGTCCGTACTAACATCAACAGGGCTTCCCAGAAATTTGCTGAGAATTGAACTATGCCCTTTAGAGCTCCAATTTGTATGTAAGCCTATCATGCATTTATAAAAAACTTTCGGAAATATAAATGTAGAAGGAAAAATATGTCATAATTTAGTTAATATTCTGGCAGAACTAAAAATAGAACGTTGACTTGCGTTCACACTGTAAAAAAATTCTATTTAATCCAAACTATGCATTTCGAACAATAGTTCAAATTCTCACACTCACTTAACTGTTATTATCTGTACTGGTTTTCAGCACTATACCTTCCAGCTATTGAATCTTTCCAGTCCGAATATTTGGTAATGATATACGGGTTATTTGGTGAAGAAAAATTGTTGTTCGTTCACATTAGTTTGACAAGCTTCCATACAAAGTGACATAAAATTTATGGTCATTGCGAATGAATGGTAATTTAAAACTACATAACTTAATAGTTTGCATCCAATTGGGGAACTCGAAAGAAAGAATAGTGCCAACATTCGGCGCAAAACATTATTAAATTTTGGGAATTTGTTGGTAGCGGTTACTATGCACGTGATAGCCGTGAAACAAAATGGTTCAAGAAACTCCTGGACTCCTGGACACCAACACATATTAACAAACATAATTAAGTATAATTCTGACGGGTATCAATGAACTTGAGGAGAACAAATATTGTATCCAAAGGTTCTTAATATATGTATGTATATGCTTCTTCTTCTCATATACCTAATTATGTATATCAGTCCTAGCGAATATGAAAATTTAAATTTTTCGGTGAACTTGAAGGGTTTACTGAAAACCGTTTACGGTTCCTTCACCTGAGTGTCATGATGTTTATATAAAGCGACCGGTTTGATGTTTATACCATAAGTAGTATAAATACACATCACTTGTATCACAGAATGGTATCACTCAAGATTTGATTCAGCAGAAGACACTTCCAACGCACTCAAAATGGTAAGACCTTGAAGATTACAGACCACTGGATGGTTAAATCTAATTTAAACTTTTTGAAGAAATTCGTAGTATTGACTCTCGCTTTGATCGGTGCTACTTCAGCCGCGTTCATTGCTCCTCTGACTACTGGTTACTCAACCTTTGATTCAAGCCTCTACCACGATGCCGCCTTCAGTGGTGGTTATGTTGGTCCAGCTCTTACCACCGCTTATGCTGTACCAGCTCTTTCCACAACTTATGCTGCTCCAGCTTTGACTACTGGATTCGCTGCCCCAGCTTATACCACTGGATTCGACACTTCAGCTTATACTGCCAGTTTTGCTGCACCAGCTCTCGCTACCACCTATGCTTCTTCTGCTGTCGCTCCAGTTGTAGACACTCCATTTGTTACTCCAGCGCTATCTGTTGCCGCCCCAATCGTTAAGTCCGCTGTCTACACCCCAGCTGTAAATTCAGTCTTCAACACCCTTGGATACAACAGCTTCGCTGCACCATCTGTCGTTAACGCATGGAAGAAACGCGCTTAAGTAGTTCGTTACGAGTATCTACTGAATACTGATGAACAATAAATTAATGTTATAGAAAAAACTTATTTTATTTACATATTCGTCTTCTATCAGGAGTAGTCCGCCTCGTAGCTAAGTACGGTAATCAAGTAACATTACAGTAACAACATAGGGGTCATATACCACCTAGCTCTAAACTTATCACGTGTGATAAGTGTAACAAATGTTAGCATTAACATTGTGTCGGAAGATGTTTCAGTGGTACAAGGCTTACAGCGCTGGTCTATAAACCTCAGTCAGGTCCTAAAAATAAATTCTATCGCGGTTTATATTTTAAGCAGTAATAGTGTACCAGGTGAGCACTATTGGTGCCAGAAACTCAGGAACTTAAGAGTCTATCCCTTTCCGAAATCACAATAAGGGCTGGGTGTATACACAATATTCGAATAATATCTTTGTTTGTAAAGAAAGTAGATTTGCTGTGAATGACCGACCTAACAGTGTCCGTAAAATCACAGGATTGTTAGAAAACGAGATCATTTTCTTACAAAAATTAGATTATTTTTTAAGAAAAATTATTGTTATTTGCATTTAAATAAATATTACAAATTATTATTTGGAAGGATTTTTTACAAGAAATAAGATCAAAAAGAGTGTACTACATTGGTATTACAATAATCACACTAACTGCAAGTACAACTCATTTTGGTTTTTTCTTAAGTTTTTATAAACTTTAATTGCTATAAAATTATTAACACAAATTTCTGCGATTAGTTGAAACTACAACTTTTTGCATTATTTACACGCAAAAGATTTCTGCGCACACGACTGAATCGTATAGAATCACTAACTGCTGTATTGGCTGTATTGTAGACCGTAGATACTGGTAAGATACCTGGTACAGTTTGCAAATTAACAACAGGTGTTGCTACTGCAGGAACTAGATTATTAACCGGAAAACCTGAACCAACAGGAGCATTGAGCACTGGAACTGGAAATGCATTGTAAGAGGGTGAAGAATACGTCAGGTAAGTCGGCTGTACCGCGTAGGAAGGGTTATTAACCCCAAATGTAATGAAATAAAGTCTTTAATTCAATTCACCATTTTGATTGTTGTGTGTTTTAGAACAGTTTCGGTTGTAAACAAATTGTTAATAAGCAAATAACAGAAATTTTAACCTATTTATATCATTATTTCCGACAATATAAAAAAATGTTTCGTACTTACATAACAATAACAAATTCATTACCATTCTGTTCTTTCTTCATGAATAACAATTTTCCATTATGACGCTTCTAAAGTAGCTTCTAATTTTTTTGCCGAGTTGTTGATACATATTACGAATTACAGAATCAGATAAATTCATATTTACGTACATATGTATGGAGCTAATTGAACATGAATAACACACAACGAAAGTTAAAACAATTTTTTTTAAGCAAATGATGTTTCATTACTGACAACAAATGATGATCGTGAAGTGCATTGCACTAGTAAACTACTTAAATAATATCGTTATTAATAGTAATTTCATTGTATTCCTTTGGGGTATAATGCTTTAAGGTAAACTACCGTAGTTTAGGATATGTTTTAGTAGTCCAATTAACAAACCATTAGAAATTACAGTCTCAATTAAATGTTGTTAGGTGAGTTCGCTTAGGTACAGTAATTCAATTAGGTAATTAATTAAATTTATGTAAATGCACCATGAAGAGCTATCATAGAACCAAATTTTAAGATTTTTTTTGTTGTTTTCCAGTGACGTGCTGCTGGCGTGATTCATAGAGATATACATTTGTACTGGAGGTGACGAGCAGCGAAAGTTTTGAAGCCGGGATTTCTCGTAAAGGACCGGCAATAAGCACTATGCTACTACTTACTCGCATTTATGTTATACTCCGGTTTTGAACACAAAAAACCCAAATATTTGAATACTAGAGTACTATTTGCATTTCACTGCCACTCGGCATAAAACGCTACATACAAATACCTTGAATTCAGCTTCAAAGTGCTTCAAAGTGCTTCAAAGTGCTTCAAAGTGCTTCAAAGTGCTTCAAAGTGCTTCAAAGTGCTTCAAAGTGCTTCAAAGTGCTTCAAAGTGCTTCAAAGTGCTTCAAAGTGCTTCAAAGTGCTTCGTGCAAAGACGGCGTCTTGTCGTCTCCAGTATATAAATATCTCTATGGTGGGATTCCATGCGGCGCTCTTATTGTTGAGCTTTATACAATATATCCTAGCGAGCAACCGAAAATTCCAGCAAATTGGTTTAAATATTGGGTGATCATCAGTGCCACCTACCTATAAGGATGCGATGGCAAGAGTTTCGCTCAAATATAGTTCGCAGATAATGAAATAAGTTTCGATATCGCCATTTAGAATAATCTTCAGCAATACCACTAGCTGTAAGAGTGTTTCTGATTTAGTCATGATACACCCTATGTCTATGACATTTGATAACGAAACAGCTCCTTCGGACCCAGTCCAACACAGTCTTAGAGAAACTGGCCTATCCAGTTAAAGTTTTTGCAACTGTCATGTCCTCAGGGACAGCGATTAAGTCGGGGATTTTTTGTAGACATTTCACACCAGAAACCCTAGATACTGTCGCCGGAAAAAAATATACAATTAAATTTAAATAGTAAAAAAAATTTTCGAGCATTGTCAATGACTCTGTAACATACAGTAAGAAACTGAAGGGTTGGTTTTGTTTTTTCTACTCATTAAAATATGTAGTACCAACATGATAGCAACATACCTATATCTATACGAAGAACAGGTCCTTAATACTTCGAATATCAAATTCACCTATTTACTACAAAATGATGACATCGATTTTTTGGTCATCCTCCTTAAAACTATCAAAACATTATAAGCTAGAAAAAAAAATTTATAAAAAATTGAACCAGGAACTTCGGGTTCGTTTGCATGTTCTAAATCTGTTCCGATCAAATGCTAAGATGCAAATTAGTTATTTATACATATAAATAGCATAAAACTATTGGGTAACTAAGAAAAATTAAAACAAGAAAAGAATTCTCTAGGAAACGACTTCTTTAAGACTTACCTATTCGAACTCGATATGCTTTAAAATTTCCTGTTAATGATATGCTTTCTCTTGATAATTTTTTTGTATTGCAAGGAGCTAGTTTTTTTGATTATCTAGTAAGTATATGGTTTGAATAGCCTTGAAAGACGAACCGAAAAGACGCTTTCTTCATGTGCGTGCACTCGAAATGATTTTCAAATGGAAGGACCGGTTTCATGTCTTAAACGTAATTGGTATAAATACACGGCTTATTTCATAGAATGGTACCACTTTAGATTTGTTTCAGCAGAAGACACCTCTAACGCACTCAAAATTGTAGATCTTGAAGATTCCAAAGACCACTAGTTTGTTATTATTTTCTAATCGCAGTTTTGCAGAAATTCGTAGTATTGGCTCTCGCTTTGATCGGTGCTGCTTCAGCCGGATTCATTGCTCCTCTGACTACTGGTTACTCAACCTTTGGTTCATCCCTCTACCACGTACCAGCTATAGCTCCAGTCTTCAATACTCTTGAATTAAATAGCTTTGTTGCCCCAGCTGTCGTTGACGCATGGAAGAAGCGTGCTTAAGTACATAGTTCATTATTAGTATCTAATGATGACGAATAAATTTATTAAATTATAAAAAAAAACTATTGTAATTTTATGTAGGTTAGGTTAGGTTGAGAATCGTGGACTGTGCTACAGTCCATCACGAGAGATAACTTCGAAAAAAACCGGATTCTGGACTACTGATTCCAAATATTGCTCTTGCTTATGAAAAGAGTAGTTCTTCATAAAGGAATCATCGCAAGTTCTGATAGGTCGGTCAAGGAGAATTTTCTCAAGTAGCGATACGTGGAACGTGCCAGACTTTCACATGCACACACAAGATGCCTTAGTGTCGGTTCAACATTCACATCACCAGAGGGCAGAGATCAGCCATGGGTATTCTCAATCTTTTCCATGTCTCCCAAAGGGACAGTATCCCTTTAGAACCCTTTTGAAGAAGTTGTCTGCAAATGTCCCTGCACAGAGACAAAATTAAGTAAGAGTTAGGTTTGGCCAGCAGATTCTTGCTTGCTGGCTACTCATGAGATTCACCCAGGCCTCCTCCATCTGTCTGAGCGCTTGAATAACAATCATTACCTTTACACATTCAACGGGAATGTTGCTCTTCAGTTTATATCACATAGTATGTACTTCTAATATATTTTTTTTATAGACCATAGGTGGAGGAGGCATTAGTAGCCTAGTACCCTGATCAACTAGTCTATCGATATTTAGCTCCATGGATCAGTTGCCCCGACGTCTAGCCAACTTTAGAAAAATATCTTTTGATCACATTTATAACCTCATTGCGAAGATGCCTAGTCTTTATGCCGACTAACTAAGCAAATTATTTTAATGCCGTCCTGATGTTGGTACTGTGCCCAGATGCTAGGCCAACTACACCATCTGACTCTGTGCCAACTTATCGAAAAAGTCAGTTGTTTGATCAAAAACTCGCCGAAATGTGTTCTGAGTTGCGAAAGCTAGAAAGTCATTGACATAACTTTCGAGTCGTTTTTAAGAGCACAATATTATTCAAAGCAAAATTGCTATTTCAATTTACCTTAAATCGAAACCTTGATCTTGTTTGTTGGTCGTACTTCATGTATTGTCAACAGGAGAGTACTTATTATTTAAGTGTTGTTAATGTTCTTTTCAATAAATGTAACCGGTAGGCAAGTACTGGAGTGTTCAAACCTCATTTTTTGAACAAAGTTTGTAGTGCCATCTGTGTGAGAAATGGTGTGGATCGCAATTGGCATTCACATCCACACCAATTTCACCAAAAAGTAGGTGGTGCTTTTTTTCTGTGAGAGGTCGGACAGCGACGCGAAAAAAGAAGGAGGTGAAAGTTTTGCTTAGAGATTAAAAAATTGAATATTAAGGAGAATTGAAGATTTGTTTAAGTTTAGTGAGTTAAGTAAATTAAATAGTCAGTAAATGATAAAATAGAGAGTGAAAAAAAGAATAGGAAAAAAAAGCGAAGATAGTCAGGCTATTGAATGCCGCGGCGGTGCAACGTACGTCATATCGTTTTTCCGCAGGAGTTAAATGATAATGAATCACCGAAAGGGTGCTCATCCAGTGCGGCCGATGATCACAAGCTCCTTCTAATTAATAAATGATGCGTTTCGAGAGAATGCCGTTTGCTTTGTGTGTGTGTGTTACGTGTTCCTATGATATTGTGTACCCGTGAAATGCAATTCGAAAGTTCCAATCAATTTGCGGTTTAAAAAAAAGCTACAGTGACGCACAGTGGCTCGAAAAATTTTTGGTCCAACATAAAATTGCAAATAAAATAAATAAATCATAGTTAAATTCACTAGTAAATTAAAAATAAAAAAAAATTAAAATTAAAATATAAATGAAATATGAAACGACAAAGACGGAACAGAAACTGACAAGGACTGAATTAAAAATTTAATTAAATATAAAAGAAATTTAAAAATTAAAAATAAAATTATAATTACATCACCGGAAAATGCCGTGTGTAAGAAAAAAGAGGTAATTATTTTATTGTTGTTTTTTTTTGTTTTGTTGTTTTGTTTTGTTATCCGATTGGTTTATTTTTGTTTAAAATTTTGATCGAGATAAATGGCTAAATAAGAAGCCTATAGGATGGATCTTCTCATTTGAAGACCTTCCGCCCCCCCCTCATACCTCTCATAGGGGCCATATCTAAATATTTACTTTCAGGACCAATATGGCTATGGTAGGGTGGGCTAGACGGCGCACAATACCAGCGCCTGTCGAGTTGTTAGGAGTTTTCTCGGTCTTTCGTGACCGATTGGGAATCTTATCCCAATTTTATCACCCGGGTAAGTCGGCGTGGAATTTTCGTTGTACAGGCCTAGGGTTTTATGGCCTGGAACGCGAACAACGTACCTCCCACAGCCGCAGTTAGCCCGGAGGCCAGCAAGCACGTCGCTCCAGTTTGCGTTTCAGCCACCAATTTGGACGTAGGCGGCATTGGACCCCTCTTTCTCGATCCTCAACCTTCCCTTAGATTATTTTGACTTTTTTAAGTCAAAATAATCACTCCAAGGCCTCCGTTTACAACAAGTTGACACGATGTTATTTTCATAACCAAGGAGTTATTGAATATGATAATAAGTTTATTTTGCAGAAAGTGTAAATTTATTTTTGTCGGATGGAGGTGTAATCAACGATCAAAATGGTTAGAGATCTAAAGAGTCTGCTGCAGTATTATGTTCTATAGTCCAGTGGCGTAGAAAAAATATCGGAATCCCAACAAAAAAATACTTAGAAAAAGGGTGTACATATGTTTCATATAGCGCAAAGAGTGCAGTACAGACCAAAACGGAAACAAAATTTTTTGGCGATTTGCAAATATACTCTCAGTTCAACTGACTGAAAGGCCTGTGAACATTTTACATGCAGTTGATATTATATTCGTAATACCGGTGCGGTAAATCTATTGAGTACTGAATGAATTAAGTGTAGAAGAATTGAGTCAGTACTAGAAAGGTTTCGCTGAAGATCTGCATGCTGCACTACTGGTAGAAAAAACAACAACCGATAGACTAACGTTGAGGGTAATTTTTATCTAAAACATTAGATCCAATTTATTTGAGTTGGCGATTGAGTTGTGTTCTTCGAATCAAAATGTATCTTGTGTGTGTTTTTCGTGATAATTTCGAGATAGATGAATTTATGTTAAATTCTATTAGGTTAGTATAGTGAAAAGTTACCAATACCTGACGCAATAGTGATTACCATAAAAACCTGTGATTTAATGTTATTGTCTTCGAAAGAACTACACATCCAAATGAAGACAGAACAAAAATCATGCAATAGCATTAAAGTATTGCACCAGAACCGATTAGCATTTAAAAATTTGGAAAGATGCACGGTATTGTAGTGTACTGATTTCATTGCATCATCCTGACTTCAAGTTACAAAATTGCTAAGATAACCGCTAATGGCCTTGGTCATGATTTTGAAATTAAAACATTTCTACTTTTCACTGTACAAGTAGAAAATTTGCCTGGTTTTCTACAAATCGTTTAATGGTATAAATAGTTCGAAGCGCTTCGAAAAGAGTATCATTCAGGATTTACTCATCCAGACGACAAACCAAACATTAAAAATGGTAAGCGAATTCTTTTAAATCTGAACTTTATTACAGATATTTATTTTGTTAATTTCAATTGCAGAAATTCGTAGTTTTAGCCCTTGCATTAGTCGGCGCTGCTTCAGCAATTGTTCCATTAGGCTACTCTGGATTAGGATGGGGAAATGCTGGACTCGGATGGGGAAACTCTGGACTCGGATTAAATGGTGGTCTAATTGGTGCTCCAGTTCTTTCCAGCTCAATCGTTTCACCAATTATTACTAAGACTATCGTTACTTCGCCAGCTATTGGACTAGGAGGTGTAGGCTTGGGAGGACTTGGATTGGCAGGACATGGATTAGGATTAGAAGGATTGGGATATGCTGCTCCTGTCTGGGGTATTGATGCCTGGAAGAAGAAGGCAGCTCATTAAAATTATTCGCTTGAAACGATCAAAATATCATGTAACAGACGCAAATACATAGTTTATATGAGATAATAATACCTTCTTTTTTAACTACTTCAACGTTTTAACGGAGGGGATATGAATGAAACTCAATCATATCATTTTTCATTGTTGTGTGTTTTCGAGTAATTTGACTAATTCAATTTCGATATAAGAATTTTTTAAGTTTTACTTTGGATTTTGTCACGACTGGAAAGATCAGGAATAAGAATTACCGAAAGCAGAGTGTTATCTATCATACAAATACTTTAAAAAAATTCGTGCCTGAATTCGGCCAAATTAAAGGAAAGATTGGAAAGTATTGGTATCTATGTAACAATAATTAAATGTGATTAAGTCAAGATCAATCTGAAAGGTTTAGGTCGTTTCCGAATACCTTGCTTTGTCTACATCTACATCTAGTTATAACAGTTAATGACGTCAGACGTAGTAAAGCTGTGTGTCAATTCCTTTTCGGTTCGTGCCTTAGCTACTATTACGACAGCTGACCTATCAATCAATCTTAGCAAACGTAAAAAAATTCAAATTTGTCTGTGGAGCTTAATTTAGTTTAATTTTTGATTTGTGAAGTGTCAAAAAAACATCAGCTGAGCCATTTTGACGGTTTAGCCAAGCTTTTTCTAAACTGTTATAATCTCGATGCTTTACTGTGACGTCAACATAGTCGTAGACGTAAACGAAGCATGGTATTCGGAAACGACCTTTTTATATCTGTAATTATAGAGCAATTATCAAAATTGAGCCCGTAATAATGTGCTGAATAAGTTTCTTTCTAGTGGCACTGAAGATATGATAATCAGATTGTTCTTATTTCTACTTTTCCAACCGTTCTTTCGATTTATTCTTGATATATGCCACCTTTTTTTTGAGGTAGAATGTAGATTTGTCCACTTTCGTGTTTGACTGCAACCATTATCTATGCTCTGCTGGGTGCCAGGCCACTGTGGAATCCAGGGGAATGAGCAAGCTGATGAACTCGCTCGAGCAGGCTCTAGCCTAAGCTCACTAGTGATGGACCAGCTCATTGCTATTCCCATCGGATCCATAAATCAGTCTATCGACTCACTATGCTTGCAGCGGGCAGGCAATAGATGGTCAAACCTAACTACATGCTCAATATCAAGAACTCTTTGGCCCGAATACGATAACGGGAAAAGCAAGTATATCCTGAGTCTGAGCAGGAAAGATGCTAGCACACTAATCGGAGTGCTCACAGGGCACTGCCTGATCGGTAGACATGCTAGACGACTGGGAGTCGACGCAAATGATCTTTGTCGTAGCTGCGGTGACCCAGAAGTGGAGGAGTCAATCTTTTACGTCCTATGTGAGTGTCCGGGCCTATCGAAAACGAGAAGACGGAACCTCGGCGCTTATTTCCTCGATGACCTGAGGAGTCAATCTTTCACGTCCTATGTGAGTGTCCGGGCCTATCGAAAACGAGAAGACGGAACCTCGGCGCTTATTTCCTCGATGACCTCGGTAATATCGATACAGAAAAGCTATGTAACATAGCAAACTTTATAAAATCCACAAAATGGTTTTAGGTTCCATGAGTTCTTCAAACTCAAACGGGGAGCACAATGGACGAATTATAAAGTCTAAGTGAAGGAGGATGATAGCATCACCACCCCTTATACCATACCATACCATACCATTATCTATGTGTTTTACACAATACATTATTGTGTTGTAATAATAATCAATGGCACAACAGCCCAAATCGGGCCTAGGCCTTGAAGTAATGCTAGAGTTACTTCATTTCGAGATCAACGGAACGCTAGGTGGTGAAATGGTCAGCTGCACGCTCGTCCGTGATTATTACCCCGATTTTAACTCAGGTACTCATTTACAGCTGAGTGAACTGGTAGTCCGGCACCTATTCGAAAATTACTTGTCGCCAAGCAAATTCGAACCTGGTACCAGGTGCACCGAAGGCAAGTGCTCTAACTACTAAGCCATCCAGACTACTACTTACTATTATCGTGCTGTACTTAAATCAATTTTCGGGTTTAATAAGCTTATAGGATATTCTTGCCAACAAAAATGTAGATTGGAAGAACAAATATCATCGCAGATTCCAATGGCCGATTTGGGCTGTCGCACCATTGGAAAAAGAAGGTTTTAAGTTTTATTGCAACGTATAGATTAGAATAATGTTTATTTCAGAATGAAGTTTGACTTCATATTTTTTTTTGAATTCACTTCGATATATGATCGACCAATCACTATATTTATTGAGGTAATTTTTTTTTTTCCGAAACGTTAAAACATATTTCATGTGGACCAAGGCTTTTGCTGGGATTTCAATTTGAGCACAATTCTTTTAAAATCGTCAGAACTAACACTGGCTTATTAGTATCATTCAATAGTCGCACTAATAATAGCACTACTGACAACAATGTTTGATTTATATACTGCTTGATCACTGCTCGATCAAATTCGCTTATTCAACACTTTTGCGTAGAATTGACCGACTTCTCGCTTCACCGTAGTAAAAACTTCTCTGTACGCAAGCTGTGGGAAGCTTACAAACTAAATATGTTGATTCGAGAGCTTCCTCTTATATTCAGTAGTGTATGTTAAAATCGTAAGAAGTATTTTCTGCATGCGAGAATTGTCGGGAGACTTCTTCTTCTAGTTGTTTTGCGTGTTGGAGGGTATTTGAGACAGAGATGGGCAATGCAGTTCCATTCAGTGAATAACTTCACTCCGGACCACTCACTTGAAGGAACGAGTTCACTGAACTAGTTCTGTAACTTTTCATTCCCTTGTTCCTTTGGTAGATGTAGTGAGGACCTAAAACAAAAAATAAGGTCAGCCGAGATCCGAGAAGTAGTTACAGAACTGTTCATTCCCTCGTTCCCAGCTAGAACATGAGGATCTAAAAAAAGGTTCTGCATAGGTCCCTGAAGTAGTTCCGTAACTCGCAAGTGGTTCTGTATTAATTCGGTCCTCCGTGTCGTCAGTACATTTTATGTCATGTGTTCAATAGAACTGCAGTTCACTAATAGAAGTGAGTTACTTCACTCACTCACTTCAATGAAAAGTTCACTCTTGAACGACCCATCTCTAATTTGAAGGTTGATGTTTTTTCGCTTATGAATAAAGTCACTCATAATTGAGTTGTACGCGCTACCCTTGTACAAATATAATAATATTGAACATTTGCAATCACACTCATCACTATCGTAAATACAGTCATGAAGTTTCAACATCGTAGCACTAGGATTTCATGATACATAAATTTTCTTTCCTTCACTTCCATAACTATTTTTTTATTAACGATTTTTCGGCTAAAACGTAATAATACAACAAATGCCTATTTTAATTTTAACTTGATTCTTTAGGTGGAACTATTGTTACTGCGACAAGCGCGCGTGAAACGATGCGACGCGATGAGAGCTGACTGGAATGAATAAGGAATAATTATAATAAAAAATTCTTAATGGTCTCAACTTCTAATTTAAAAGTGTGCTCAGATACGATTATTATAACACTGAAGTATGCTCTGTAGACACCACTGGTATTTCCATAGCCAGATATTTTTAAGTCTATTGAAACTGAAAACCAAAATACGAATTTAACTGATTCTTTAACATTTTGAAAGTTGTGACGGCTGCAACTACTAACACAACAAAAAACTTAAATGTATCTTTGCATGAAACCAACATTTGCTATTGCACCCACAAACAAATCAAGACATTAAAATATTATTGTGCTATTTTAGAACTTGTTGTCATTTACGAAATAACATAAAATTTTAAATTTTATTGTGGTCAATGAGTCAATCGCCTCAACTTAAAAAAAATAAAATTCAGTAATTTACTATTATTATAAAGATTTAACAAAATAAATTAGATTGACCTTCACGATTGAATGCACTAAGTATTTCTACTTTTACTCAAACTGTTCTCACCAATGTAACTACTGTCCGATCTTCGATATAAAAGTGCATCGATTTTTTGAAAAAGCATCAGTTAGGATCTTTTCATCCAGCAGACAAATTTAACAACGCAAAATGGTAAGTTGGGGAATTGCTTAAATTTTAAAAATTAATTAAATTCTTAAATTGCAGAAATTCGTAATTTTGGCCCTTGCATTAGTCGGCGTTGCTTCAGCAATTGTTCCATTTGGCTACTCTGGATTGGGATGGGGCAACGCTGGACTAGGATGGGGACACTCTGGACTTGGATTACACGGTGGCGTCATTGATGCCCCACTACTTTCAGCTTCAGTGGTTTCAACTCCGCTCATCACCAAGGCTGTTGTTGCTCCCGCACCTATTAGAGCTGCGCCAATTGTTGAAACTGTCGTCGCTGCACCAGTTTACGGACATCTCGGTTTGGACACTGGCTACCATGGCGGATGGGGTCATGATCTCGGCTATGCTGCTCCAGTTTGGGGTATTGATGCCTGGAAGAAGAAGAAGGCTGCTCACTAAAGTGTTCGAATAAAAATTATTTAATTGCAAATTTTGACAATTGTTTTTAGTTCCAACTGGGATTTATTGTTGCAAATATCGTTTTGTAGCTGTGTATGAAGCGAGGATAAGAGTTTTGCAGGAATTTCGGTTAATAGTTTGAAGTGGCTTAATTTTTTAATTTCAGTAGTTTAGTCATTTCCCTTTTAATTGGATTCGTGGTGAAACAAAAAGGTTGCCTCTTAGTATAGAGTCAACTCAGTCTACCGAAAGTGCAACTTGAAAGACAATAGAACTACGAGAAGCTTCTTAAGTAATTCTAGAAATACACTTTTCTCCATACAACCGCGCTACATCTTGATATGTTCTCTGGATATTGAAAAGGTAAAAACAAAAATAATTTACTTATACTTATGAAAAAATACTTTTTTTTCCGAATTAATGTCAATCTATAAGCCGAATTTTCCATATCTCGCATAAATATTTTTATTTAGCTCCAATAAGAACATTTTCCTCAAGTCGAACTCTTTATAATCAAAACTTTAATGGAACGCCATGTCCTGATTTATTTATATCAATTATTAGAATCATCTTAACTGGAAAAAAGAACTTAAAATTAAAAATACATTACCCTGATTCTTGAGCAAGCTGTACATCGAAATGTTGCCCAATTATTTTGGATAGAAGTTCCGACACTTTATTTCATTAGCCTTTAACTAACTCTCTCCCCTCTTCCTAGTATGATGGCTTTCTTTGCCAGTTTATAATACATGTTACTCCATGTTGGTATTTAAATCTTTCCATATTTTTGGCTTTTTAAATAAATAAAATAGTTAAATAAATAAATTATTGCAAGATAACATGTACACAAAATTTCGAAGTCGTAGCTTAAATCCTTATGAAGTTATCGGTCAATATTCTTGAACACGTGTTTTAAGCACATTTTGTATGGCAGTTACCGTAGGAGTGGGACGATTTTTCCCGTTATCGAACTTAGCCTTACAAATTCAACCAAACAATCATTCAAAATTTCAAGATCCTAGGTCAATGCGTTCTTGGGTTATCGTGCTAACGGACAGACAGACTGACGGACGGACTTAAAGCGGATTTGAGGTTTTGGTCACAAATAAACCAAAAATAATGTATAACTTTTTTTCATCCGAGGCTTGGTTCTATGCGTTACATATTTTTCGGCTGGATCAAACTTATAATACTCAATAATATGATTTCATCTAGAGTATAAAAAATCTGCCAACAGTCTGGGCGCAACTGTATTATTTTTCCGGCAGAAGTTCAGAACGCGTTCAATTCGGGGATGCGGTGTATGTAACTATGTGACTGAAAACCTAACAAAAAGTTCGGGAAGCGGTTAGAAAAGGGTGTAACATATGAATTAAATAATTGGGTCATATTCCGGGATGCGGTCTAGAGGTTGAAAAAAACAAAACTTAAAAATAGGTGATTATTAAACAAACCTGGGGAAGTGAAAAGATATTCGATATCTGATCAGACCTGAGAAACATGGTGGAATTCATGAAAAAGTATACAACCAGTTTACACCCTCTTAGGGGTTGAATTTCGAAAAATCTTGAAAACACATTCTAGGTATTCACATGAAGAATTCGTAGAATAAAAATGAATTCAATATATCGAAAGACCTAGTAGATATGACGAAAATCGTGAAAATATATGCATTTTATATTAACCGATATTTTTCTTGCCCCCCCTTCTGAACGCCAATGAGTATTTGAATTTTTTTTTAATAGAATTACTGTTCTAGTTAATTTACATATACGTACCGAATTTCAACTTCCTAGCATAAGCCGTTCTGAAGTTAGGGAAAACACCCCCCACCACCGTACCATACTACCCCTAAAAAAAATGTATTTTTCCACCATGCCACTACTATAGCTCTAGCTTAATACCAAGTTTCAGCTTCCTATCATTAAAGATTCTTAAGATATAAGCATCGGAACTTTTTCTTTCTCACCCTTCCCCACCCTCACCCTTTACACCCACACCCCCAAACTTTTTTTCCCTACTAGGGTTCTATTAGGCCTACTTCTGGTAAAAATTTGAAACATCCATCTTACACTGTTATTGAGATATGAATCGTGTTATTTTTGAACAATTCTAATCCCTCCCACTTCCGTGCTCCTCCACCCCCATCAAATATTTTACTTTGAGCAATCTTTATTTATCAATCTTTATAATAAAACCGAATTTTGTTTTTCTGGTCCAATTAGTTTGTGAGATATCGTAATCTAAAGTTTTTCACCCCCCACCCCCGTACGCCACTACCCCCACCCAAAAATTTTGTTTCAATCTACTCTCCTAGTATAACTACAGATATTTGTTAAGTTTTAATTGCTTGCTATTAATGGTTTAGGAGATATGGATTTTAGAATTTGTCGATCTCGTCATTTTTGCGTTTCGGACGAATTATTTCCCCCTCCACTCCCACACCCCTTCACCCATATCTGTTTTTTTTTTGCAAATGGGTCCATTATCAAAGCTCTATAGAAATTCTGAGTTTCAGCCTCCTAACATAAGCGGTTCCTGAGATCTAGAAACCTAAATTTTTCGTCTAAAACGCTTACCCCGTCTTCCCCCTTACACCTCCTCCCCTGAAAATAATGTCAATTTAAGGGGTCCACCAAGTCTATTCTTAGAAAAAATTTTAATTTAATAGCTCTACTGGTTTGAGAGCTACGAGCCTTCGAAGATTTTGGGGCGGTCGACGTACGGCGTACGGCGTACGGCGTACAGACGGAGTGAAAATTTTTATTGCTTTTTTCGCGTCTACTAGTCATGAAACGTGGAAAAAAAAATTTTGAGGGCAGCAAATTTTTTTTTTTTAAAAATCGATAACAATACTGTATTATAAATAATACAGTAAAAGGTACTAAACCCACCAGATTTTTTGAAGTATTGCGTGATTTTCAGTGCCACCTACCTTTAGTATCTATAAGGTTGCGATAGCAAGAAATTTCAATATAATTCGTGGAAATCAAATTTGTTTTAGCATCGTATATATATAGAATATTCCTAAGCAATAGCGTCAGCTGTCAGGGTGTTTCGGATAGTAGGCTCTGCAGAGTCTTCCGACGGCGAAGCAGGTTCTTCGGACCTAGTCCAACACAATCTTATAAAACTAACCTAACTAGTAGCGATTAATCAACAAGCGGGAATTTCGTGTTGGGGTTTCACTCCACTGACACCGGAAAACAACTAACATTTTATCATAATTGCTTCTACCATGAAAAAATCAAATAATAACGTACTAAACTAATCGAATTTTTCTGTAAGGAAGAGTAGAAAATTTGATTTTTTCCCAGTTTTCGATGAGAGTAACATTGACTAATATTTGATTTTGATGTTACAACGATGAATTGAGCAAGAATTTTCTCATCTCGACAAAACTTTTTGGTAAGATCAATGTGGAAAACTCTTTACAGATTTTACTTTATCCCAAGTTAGTTAATTGAGTCGGAAGAAATCTACGAGTAGTTGCCAGACGTTTTGTAGAGTAGAGTTTTACCACCGTTAAATGTAATTTTGCATTTCCTGAAATACTCGTTAAATTTGTCAAGTGTGTTTTGTTAATTGACACTCAGCCACATTCGATAATTTTTCAAATCTGCAAGGTTCTTATATTTTGTAAGTTCTCATTTCACAATTATCATATCGGTAACACCAAAATATAAAAAAAAAAAATTAAAAGATGTGCAGCAATTTGTCTTAAGGGAACTTAATTTTTCAAGGCTGATGCATAGCTGCATCCCTTCATAGGAAAAGCAGCAAGGACGAGAGGAGAGCAGGTTTCATTTTCACTAGAGGATGGCCGAATTTTCTCGATTCTACTGTCCAAGACAAAACTATACAACAAGAATCAAATTTTCATTGAGTCTTATAGAAAACAATGCCAATTCTTACAAACAACATCAATTTAAAAAAAATATTTTTCAATTATTAAAAAGCTTATGCTATTGAAAAATAACCAACAGTGGAATAAAGGAGACAAACATTAAGTCCATTTAACATCCGTTTATTCAAAATTCAATATTTAATGAGCAGCCTTCTTCTTCCACGCATCGATACCCCAAGCTGGACCGGCATAGCCGATACCATGACCCCATCCGGCGTTGTAGCCAGTGGCCAAACCAACATGACCGTAAGCTGGAGCAGCGACGACAGATTTAAAAATTGGAGCAACGACTGGAGCAGAGTAGGCAGCGACGGCTGGTGCGTGGTAGGCTGAAACAACTGGAGCAGCAATTGCGCCACCGTGGTATCCTAATCCAGCATGTCCCCATCCCAGACCGGAATAACCCAAACCGGAGTAACCCAAACCGGCGTATCCCAATGGAGCGATGGCTGAAGCAGCACCGACTAGGGCGAGGGCCAAAACTAAGAATTTCTGCAAAATGATAAAAGGTACGAATATTAGTTAAACTTTTTTCCGATCTTCCAATTACGTTTTTCCTACCATTTTGATTGTTAAGATTGTCTTCTGGATGATTGGATCCTGACTGATACCGATCTTCTCCAGACGTTAACTATTTATACCGTTCCGGATGCTGAGATGGACCGGTTTAATTGTGCGAAATGTCGAGCAAAGACAGTGTAGCTGACCTTGAGCATTTCTGCACGCTGGTTCAGCCATAAAATTCAAATTATATTGCACTTATTTTTTGCTTCATCACTTCACTTATTTATGTTTTGATGAAATAAAGTGATATATTTTTTTATTAAGTAATACTGTGTGTAATTTTTAAGTTATACAACTTCAGTTCTTGTCAGTGGTTACATACAAGTACATATCCTTTTTTTCCGATAGTATCTATTGCATAATTTCTAATTCTATCACACTTAAGAGATTCTCTTATTTTGAACAAAAAATATGTTGGCTTCAAAAAAAACTAATTAAATATTTTATTCAAGTTGTTTTGGGAGGTAAGCTAAATCAGAGATTATTTTGAAAGAGTTGTTTTCTAAACGAAAAATTGATTTTAAATTCTTATAAGTCTGTATATCGATTTTAAACTGATTACCAGTGAGTCAGAAATTTGCTGACCTTCAAGAATATCGGAATGAGTTCATCTAAATTTTACTTTTGCCAAATACCTATTGGTGTCTTCTCTGGCTAAGTTATTGACATACCGGATATTTTAGTTTAATATTTTGATAGCAAAATAATGTGATCTATTTCAAAAAAATTGTTATCCGGGAGTGGTAGATCCATAAAACTACAAAAAAGAAACATGATTGTCCCTGCCTTTGGTGACCTTATGGCTTATGAACTTTTTTAGAAAAAATTTCAAATTTTATAGAAGGCTCGATGAATATCTAAATGAAATTTTATTGTGGGTGCAGGAATAAAAAGCACGGGAGGATAGATGGACGGGAAAAAATGGGTTTAATAACTCAGGCACGGCTTATGCTAGAAAATTGAGACTTGAAATTTACATTGAGCTATGTTTACAAAGTTACTTATGCGGTGGGATACGAGAGTATCAAAAAGCTGGATTTAAGATTTGTTAGTTATAGTATCTTAAAGTTTTCGTAAGAATGGCATCCAAGTCCTCTTTTAAAACTCATATCTCTATTAGTTTTTATCATAGAATAATAAAATAGCACTTAGTTTTTGATAAATGTTTTCACAGTACATTTCGAATTGAAAATACAAGGTTTTCCGGTAAATATACTGTTAAATTTATTTTGTGTGACGTTTCGGACTCGACTGAGTCCTTTATCAAAACCTTGTATTTTCAAAATAGGACTTATTTGAAAGAGGAAGGTTTTCGCAAAATAAGAAAAATACCAATAAAATTCATCCTTAAATTTTTTTCCCCCAGTATAACGATTTTGTCCTCTATCCATGAATATCTCAAAAAGCTCATTTTTTATTTTTTTCATTTTTTATATTTTGTGTATTATACTGTTTTTCAAAACATATCAAAAAATCAACTTGGGATCTCAATGTGATCGGGGTAAAAAGAATCGAAGAACATCAGTACTTTTCAATTTACTTTATAGAAAAGGGGTCATTCCATCAGTAATCGCGAAAAGTGTAACCTTACCATCACTGATTCTTTTGAAAATGTATATACTCGAAGAATTAGTGAAAAAAGATATAATAAATCGAAGAACATCATTGCTTCTCAATTTTGTTAGAGAAAAGTTACAATTATAACATAATTGAGAAGTACTGACTTTCTTCGATTTTTTTGACCCCGATCCCATTGAGATCCCATGTTGATTTTGTGATATGTTTTGAAAAACAAACAATATAATACACAAAAAAAAATAAAGAAAATTAAAAATGTACTTTTTGAGATATTCAAAAACTTTCAAGGATAATTTTTATTCGTATTTTTTTATATTACAGCAATTCTTAAATAAAAATCTTTAAAATAAGTCGTACTTTATTATTTTAGAATAAAAATTACCAGAGATATGAATTTTCAAAGAAGATTTGGCCGCCTTTTACGCGAAATCTTTAACATTCTATAACTACTAAAAAAATAAAATAGAAACAAAAAATGGAAATCATATTATATTTTTCGGCGATGGTAGGGTCACAGAATTGGCCTTTTTGTTCGATTCTTGATGGAAAGACCCAGTACTTGCTAGTGTCCAAAAATACTACTACATATTTCTACTGTGACCTTATTTTAACATCGATTGCACTGATAGCTTATAAGGGGGTACTTGAAAAAGTTTTTATTATTCTTAATACATTTTATCGCAAGTATTAAGATACATTCAATAAAACTAGACGAGGAATGTCATACCAGAAATGTGTAAATTTGCAAGAATAAGTTTTTTAAGATCAGTTGGCAAATATTAATTTAATTATAAAGGAACAAAACTGTCTCAAACGGCATACAGGAAAAAAATTATAGTTGGATTTTTCATTCTTATATAAGTTGGCATTACTTATGTTGGTTTTATGATAATTTATAGGAAATTAAACCATTTTCAAAGTTGGAGATAGCCCTATTAAATTTTGCCCAAACTACCGGGAGTCTTATGGGAATATAATTGAAATTTATTGGAAATTTAACCACGATAATTTGCTATAATTATAGAGGTTTTACCCTGAAACACCCTACGATGGAATGTGAGCAATGAATATTTTTTTCAGTGTACATTTCCATACGACCATTTTTTAAATGGGAATTATGTCTGTGGTATCAGCAAAGATACCATTAAAATAAGCCTTACTGATAGTTTACACTTTCTCAGGCGACGATCATGCAAATTTATTATTTTTCTTAGCTCATTTTAAATAGCATCATAAGTAAATTAATAAAATATTCTTCGACTGGGTGGATAATTCTTTCTTAATTTTATAAATAAAATATGTGAAATAATTAAATAAACTCAACAAAAATAAATAAGATAATATACTGTTACTGTTTTTTGAACGTTTAATTCGAAATAACTTAGCCTTGATAGTGTAGAAAGAATTGAATAATGTGGTAAATCTCGCTCCGAAAGAAGATGCATATCTATTTAAATCTATCAACAGCTTTACTCCAATTTGCATAAATTTTATATAAAATTTGAATAAAAAGAAATGGTAAAATAAGTACATAGTAAAAAAATTTAGCCAATTTCTCGTTTCTGATACACTTTATGTACTTTCAGCAGAAAGAGCGGGTATACGAAAAATAGTGAAGTTATGTTGGTATCATAAGGCTAATATTACCTGCAGCACATTCAATCCCAAGGTCAGCTCGACTGTCTTTGCTCGACATTTCGCACAATTAAACCGGTCCATCTCAGCATCCGGAACGGTATAAATAGTTAACGTCTGGAGAAGATCGGCATCAGTCAGGATCCAATCATCCAGAGGAAGACAATCTTAACAATCAAAATGGTAGGAAAAACGCTAATTGGAAGATCGGAAAAAAAAATTTAACTAATTTTCGTACCTTTCATCATTTCGCAGAAATTCTTAGTTTTGGCTCTCGCCCTAGTCGGTGCTGCTTCAGCCATCGCTCCATTGGATACGCCGGTTTGGGTTACTCCGGTTTGGGTTATTCCGGTCTGGGATGGGGACATGCTGGATTAGGATACCACGGTGGCGCAATTGCTGCTCCAGTTGTTTCAGCCTACCACGCACCAGCCGTCGCTGCCTACTCTGCTCCAGTCGTTGCTCCAATTTTTAAATCTGTCGTCGCTGCTCCAGCTTACGGTCATGTTGGTTTGGCCACTGGCTACAACGCCGGATGGGGTCATGGTATCGGCTATGCCGGTCCAGCTTGGGGTATCGATGCGTGGAAGAAGAAGGCTGCTCATTAAATATTGAATTTTGAATAAACGGATTTTAAACACATCTAATATTTATCTAGTTTTTCTTCACTAGACTTATATGCACTATGCAGTTATAACTGCTCTAAATCCTAAATGTTTTCACAAAACTAAAAAATCTGAGAACTTTTTAACATTACTTTTAACGGTATGAATGGTAGTTGTTATAGTTAAGAGTACGATGGATTACAAAAGAAGATTGCAGTACAATATTAATCAATAATAATCATTTATTATTTTAGCTTAGCGTGGTGACAATGGCTAGTTGGGGCTTAAGCCCCACGAATTATGCGTTTTATGTGACATATTAACTATCAATGACCACAATACATAATTACACTGATCTTGCCTTACATTGTACGTACTAGTTTTATTACTAGCTTACGGAACGTGAAACTCGGCAGGAACTCCCGTCCTGACGACTGCATAGCTGAATGCGACCACGCGCGACACAGGTTGCGGATAGTGAACGGCCGGCTCGCAGTCGGTCAGCTGCTGAATAAGCAAACAATTGCGAATAAGCAGCCGCGGACAAGCAGAATGTTATCCCATAGTGTTGTTCATCCCTCCGACCCCCTCCTTCCACATCCAGGCATCCCTTCAAACCCCCTCCCCCTCCCCCTCCCTTCACATCCAATTAACCCACTCCTACTTTTACATATAGTCTGGGTGGCTTAGTGGCTAGAGCACTTGCCTTCGGTGCACCTGGTACCAGGTTCGAATCTGCTTGGCGACAAGTAATTTTCGAAAATGGGATTGGGTGCCGGACTACCAGTTCACTTAGCTGTAAATGAGTACCTGAGTTAAAATCGGGAGCTGACCACTTCACCTCCTAGTGTTCCGTTGGTCTCGCAATGAAGTAACTCTGGCATTACTTCAAGGCCTAGGCCCGATTTGGGCTGTTGCGCCATTGATTATTATTATTATTACTTTTACATTGGCAGTAAAAACTGGAAGATCTCTGTGGACCGATGTTTGACGGTCGAAAGCAGGCTGACGGACTTTCTCGTGGAAAATATCACGAAAAACCCTTCTGGGCTCAATCCCCAATATGACGCATCTGGCTGGCAGAGAGGAGTCAAGATAATCAGATGTACGGATCAGTTATCACTTGATTTCCTCACAAGAAGCGTAGCCAAGATCGGAGAAATCTGGAAATATGTCAATCAGCGTCTTATCAATCGCTCAAATATTCCGGACTATCCAAGGGCTAGAATCTGAGTGCCAGCCCCCGTCATAACGACGAACTTACTGCTTCAGGTGCTCTCTGCCCAAAACCCGAAGATTTCAATCCAAGAATGGAAGATCCTCAAGGCGGAAGACTCTAAGCCCGGTGGAAGGTGCTTCATTGTTCAGATGACAGATGAGTCGCTTACTCCACTGGTGGAAGCCAAATATAGCCTCCAATGCTGCGTCAATGCAGTAACGGTAAACGTGTACCCAAGGGGGCTCATAGAAATAACCGAGGAAGGCACTTTGGAGCAAGATATGCTCGGGACCTCCACAGCAGAAACAATCGCACCTGGTGTCAGCGCAGTGCTACCGATCTAACTCTCTTGACCAATTTTAGCTCTGGTGATACCACCGTAGTGAGATGGGACCGGAGAGACGGCAATGCGATTCTTCTCTCCTTCACGTACATGCCGCATGGAGAAGATGCACCAACGAATGGTGTTCGCTTGGTGGTGGAAATGGCCAGACGAGATAAACTTGACCTGGTCGTGGGATGTGATGCTAACGCTCATCATACTATTTGGGGTAGCACGGACATCAATGACCGAGGTGTGAGCTTGTTCAATTTTCTAGTAACCACAGAATTAAATATATGCAGTGTTGATAATGAACCAACCTTTGTTACGGCAAAAAGGGTGGAGGTACTAGATATGACATTCGTTAAAGAATCGTGCAGCCTCAAGATAGGAAACTGGAGGGTCTCCAACAAAAGATCGTTTTCGGATCAGTGCTGGATACTCTTCATTTTGAATATCTCACCTGAATGTCCTAAGCCGTTTAGAAACCCAAGGAAGAGCGACTGGGAGAAATTCCAGGGTATCGCATGTAGGGAATTTTCTGCCCCTGACTGCGAACTGTTCCCGAATACAGCATCTATGGACGACGAAATTGATGCCCTAACAGGAAGCATCACAACGGCTTTTCTTAAGTCCTGCCCACTGAGGAAGCCACTCACCAAAGTCATTTGCACCATGGTGGAATAGGGACTTACGGCGCATCAGGCAGGATTCAAGAAGACTGTTAATTGTAGCAAGAGCTAGTGGCGCTTTGGAAGACTGGCCCAAGTACAAGTCGAGTGTCAGGGACTATAAAAGGTCAATTAAAAAGGCTAAAAGACATTCTTGGACTATCTTCTGTGAAACAATTGAGAGCACTAGCGAGGCTGCCAGGCTCAGAAAGGTACTTTCAACCGATCCAATCGTACCCATCTGGATAGTGGACCCATCATAGTGGACCCATCTGCAGGTATGGGTGAAGGGGTGTGGGAGTGGGAGTGGAGGGGGAAATAATGCGTCCGAAGCGCAAAAATGCCGAGGTCGACACATTCTAAAATCCATATCTCTTAAACCGTTAATGGCGAGCAATTCAAACTTAACAAATATTTGTAATTATACTAGGAGAGTAGATTGAAACAAAATTTTTTGGTGGGGGTGGTGGCGTACGGGTGTGGGGGTTGAAATACTTAACATAACGATATCTCAGAAACCAATTGCACCAGAACAACAAAATTCGGTTTGGGTATAAAGCTTGATAAATAAAGATTGTTCAAAGTAAAATCTTTGAAGTGGTCAGGGGAGCATAGAAGTGGAGGGGATAAGAATTTTTCAAAAATATCACATTTCATATCTATATAACAGTGTATGGTAAATGCTTCAAATTTTTACCAGAAGTAGACCCGATATAGCTCAAGAAGAGAAAAAATTTTAAGGTGGGGGTGTAGCGGGTGAGGGTGGGGAGGGTTGAGAAGGAAAAAGTTCATATGTTTATAACTTAAAAACCTGTAATGATATAAACCTTAACCTTCGTATTTAGATAGAACTAAATATAATAGTGGCATGGTGAAAAAATATTTTTTTTTTAGGGGTAGCATGGTACGAGGGTGGGGGGTGTTTAGAACGGCTTATGCTAGAAAGTTAAAACTCGGTACGTCTATATAAATCAACTAGAAAAGTAGTTCTGATAAAAAAGATTTGAATATTCCATTGGCGTTCAGAAAAGGGGGCAAAAAAAATTATCAGTATATATAAATTGCATATATTTTCACGATTTTCGTCACATCTTCTAGATCTTTCCAAATATTGAATTCATTTTTATTCCACGGATTCTTCATATGAATAGCTAGAATGTGTTTTCAAGATTTTTTGAAATTCGACCCCTAAGGGGGTGTAAAGTGGATGTATACTTTTTCATGAATTCCACCATATCTCTCAGGTCTGATCAGATATTAAATATCTTTTCACTTCCCCAGGTTTGTTTAATAATCACCTATTTTTAAGTTTTGTCTTCTTCAACCTCTAGACTACATCCTGAAATATGACCAAATTATATAATTCATATGTTACACCATATTCTAACCGCTTTCCCAACTTTTTGTTAGGTTTTCAGTCACATAGTAACATACACCGCATCCCCGAATTGAACACGTTCCAAACTTCTGCGGAAAAATAATAAAGTTGCGCCCAGACTGTTGGCAGATTTTTTCATACTGAAAATCAACAAATTTTAATTTCTCCTGTATGAATAGAATTTATAATACTTATAATAGCTTTTAATTTAATAAGAATACATACAAAACATAATTTCTAAAGAAAGGTTATTAAAAAAAAACCTTCATCGACTAAATCATAATACATTAATGGAAGCTATCTCATCGGCTTTTAAATCTATTTACTATTACCTCGTTCACGTGGTAGCGTAGTGTAGTGTAGCGTATTATGAAATTTGGTTGATATATGAGTGTTCACGTGAAGCGAATTGACGTTTCGCACTCTTATTTTTTGTTAACAACTGTCACAATAAGTATTTAAGTACTATTTAGTATTTATTTTATTATAAAAAACTGTTACATTCGTCGTTTTATGTCTTAAATATAATTTTTTCTTTTATTATTCAGCGAAATGGAATCATTAAACGGGCTACAACTAAAATCGTAGAGAAGATCCAATCAAGTTTTTTGACATTTGACAAGAAAACTGCTACGCAACGCAACGACAAGTGTTCTCGTGGGAGGATTAGCTACACTACACTACACTTATAATTTAAATTACTGGTTTAGTAAATTATTCTTGTATACTTTTAAACTGATCCTTACAATTTACTTGAAAAATTTCACAAAAATACTCAACATTTCAAGTAAAACTTACTATGTATATTTATATATGAATTGAAAATTACGTTCTTTTTCAAGTAAGTCACGAAGGCTTCGTTCGATTTTGTCTTCTACCAAAATGAAACGAAATGGCTAGGTTCGCCTAGAAAATTAAAATTGATCTCGGTTTCGATTCTTTGATCGCAGGTTCGACTCTACATCCATAGAGATGCTGGAGACGACAAGCCACCGGTTTGGTATACAACTCTTTGAAGCCTAATAACACGGTGAGAAGTGAGACAAAACACGGTCGTTATTGTTGTTTTAGTGTGTGAGTGAGTGAGACAGAACAGGTTCGTTATGTCAATTGTATTTGTTTGCTTGCAAGTGAATGCGACGCCTTTAAGGCAGGTATCAGCTCTCGACGGAAAAAAATTATTACTATTTTTTTTTTATTTTCATTCTTAACATATTGAGAATATGTGGGCAAACGGATATTTCGATATCGAATGTATTTCACGTATTACAGACCGATTTGTAGAATGGTTCGCCGATATTCAATATGGTTTTTTTGTAACGAAAAACTTTAAACGCGTTTTTCTCGAAACCACTTTTTGCGGAGCGTGGTACGCTCTACAGCTTCAACGAATGAACTGATTTTAATGAATAATAGCTTAAAAGAAAGTAAACTAAATTTGGCGGCCCCAACGTCGAGTTTTTTTTCACTTATTGTTTATTTGAGTTTTTAAGCCAAAAAAAGGGTGAAAAAAATGCTGAAATTTTTTGAGATTCACTTTACAGGTCTTACCTTACAAGATACACAGTATCTAGGTGAAACCCATTATCCGCAATAGCATCTTTAAGATACGATGTTTGGCTTGTGATATGGGACAAGGCTTCATATTTTTTAAGTTCGTCATTTAGTGTATTTTGAATTTAATCTAAGTGAAAGCGAATCCTTTTGATTTAATTTAATTTAATTTAGCTTATCTATATTCCAGCACACCACTTTTTAGGAGAATTTTTTTAGCTGTTAAGTGGAGTCAACGCTGTATTTTCATCCCCCTACACCCATAGTCGACAAAGATTTAATAGTTACATGAAGCCAACTTACTTGTTACCTTAACTATTTATTTTGGTATTTAGTTAAACATAATCTGGAGGTTGTGTCCTTTCTCGAAATAATTAACAATAATTTCTTCCTGTAGGAGTAAAATAAGACTTAATTATGAGTAATCAATGAGTATAAAAGCAATTTAATTCAATATCTGTTTATTCAAAATTCATTAATTAGTGAGCAGCCTTCTTATGCAAAGAATCGACACTCCAATATTGATTCCATCTAGTGTTATGGCCAAAATGTCCGTAAGCTGGGTCAGAATAGGCTGCAACGTGGTAGGCTGGAGCAACAATAGCGCCACCGTGGTATCCTAATCCAGCGTGACCCCATCCCAGGCCGGGGTAACCCAAACCGGAGTAACCCAAACCGGAGTAACCTAAACCGGCGTATCCCAGTGGAGCGATGGCTGAAACAGCACTGACTACGGCGAGGGCCAAAACTATGAATTTCTGAAAAGGATAAAGTTACGAACGTTAGATAATTTTTTTTGCAATTCTTGCAATTATGGTTTTTTCCTACCATTTTGATGGTTAAGATTGTCTTCTGGATGAGTGGATCCTGACTGATGCCGTTGTTCGCCAAACGCTAACTATTTATACTCCTCCAGATGCAAAGCGAACCTGTTTTATCTAAACGATTTGTCAAGTTGTTAACATTGCATATCATTCATCACATTTATGACATTCGCGAAAAAAATTTTGTGAATCCTGCTGTGATTTTTAATTTATTTTGAATTGGCTAAGCAGAAGCGGTCAGGTCAAAAACATTCTAATTCTTTCAGTCAACATAGAATTTAGGATCTTCTAAATCATTCTAATTTAATTCATACTTCATAATTCATGTAAATCCCAAAATAATTTACAATTTTAAGCTTAAACTTGTTTTTATAAAATTTTATTGTAGAAATTTGACAGAGTTTGTCTTTACAACTACGGAAAAAAACAATTTTGTGAAACATTTTTTGTTTTTAATGGCTGGTGTGTTAGAAGGAAAAATAACT
Organism: Beris chalybata; assembly: GCA_949128065.1. Classification (NCBI taxonomy): domain Eukaryota; kingdom Metazoa; phylum Arthropoda; class Insecta; order Diptera; family Stratiomyidae; genus Beris; species Beris chalybata. The sequence continues at coordinate 107,543,526 of OX421895.1, forward strand.
ATAAAAGAATAAAAATAAAATAAAACAATAAAACATAAAAAGAACATAAAGGTAACACAATATAAAAAGAAAAAATCAAACGGAAATGAAGAACATGCGTTCAAAAAAATTTAAATGTTGGAGAGAATCATAGGGTTGTTAGATCGCGCAGATTTGTCTTTAAGTTTACGGCCTTTAGTGTCAGTGGCAACTTTCGCTAAATAAGAAATGCCAGGATTCGTTGGGTAATATTAACTCAGGAAAGAATTTAGGATGTTTTAATTAATCCGGTTTTAGAATGCCTATCTATCAGCTAGGTGAATATTCCCTAACAAGTTTTGGAAAATTCACCACGCAAGATTTGCATATATTCAGGCTTTAATCTTTCAAACCATAAGAATACTCTGGTCGAAGTTATTTAGTTTTTGGCCACTAATTTGTTTAATAGTGATAATAAAATAGCTCACAATAGCTCGTGAAGAATAGGGTAAAGAACCCAGTTCCGAGCCCCTACACCTACTTAACAAAAAATTGTTATTATAGTTTAAAGAAAATCAATAAAAAGTTTAAAATGGCCTTTGTCCCAGTTTCGAGCCTCTCTGTTCCCTATTTCGAGCTATCAAGTGCCAGTTCCGAGCCTCCCATGCTCTCATAGCTAATAGTACCTAACATTACTTAAAGAACCCAAGATCTTAAATAAATATTAATATATTTCTCATTTTAACGAAAAAATCCTTCAGGATAAATAGAAAAAAAATTTTGTATGTTTAAGTACGTATGATTGAAATTAATATTAAAACATAACGCAGTCACGATTGGCTGCAAGCCAATCTAGATGAAATAGTCAACTCCGATTTATATTTCTGTTGGGAATATATTACAAGAATGAGGAATGCACGTACGAGTACAATTATTTAGTTACAGGTTGAAACTATTGCCTAGTTCTAGTGAGTTCCATAAATTAAGTTAGGATATCTTACAGAATTTTTGTATAGGGTCATTCCATAGAGCTATAACTAACGGAGATCACAAAGCGCCGTTTCTGTATAAAGCACTTTGAAGCATTTTGATGCAAAATTGAACATTTTTGTATGGAGCGTTTCATGCCCGGTGGCAGTGAAATGCAAATAGTAGCGAAGTATTTAAAGGTTGGGCTTTTTTTCTTTTCAATTCCGGAGTATAACTTACATGTGAGTCAGATGCTGACAGTAGCATAGTGAATATCGCCGGTCCTTTGCGAGAAAACCTCCGGCTTCAAAAAAATCGCTGCATGCTATCTCCATTATACATATAGCTCTATGGGTCGTTCCATCAAAAATCGCAAAAAAGGACAATTTTGTGACCTTACCATCGCCAATTCTTTTGAAAAAATTTTTGCTTGAAGAACTAGTGAAAAAACAATGGCCGCTATTCACAGTCGTCATAAAGTTGGCTTTGAGTTAAAGCTGACTTTAGTGTCGTATAATTTATATGACACTAAAGTCAGCTCTAACTTAAAGCCTACTTTATGACGACTGTGAATAGCGGCCATTAAATGTAATTTCAATTTTTTTGATGTGAAACTTCTTTAGCGGCGAGTGAAATTTAAGCACATTTCGTTACAGATATTATGAAGAGATAAAACGATGAAACGGAACTCGATGAAACGATGGTACGAAGCGACACTGCGAGAGAGTGGTATTCCCTTCTGACTACACCCATAGAATTTGAAATACTACTCCTATCCCTTCCCCCTCTTCACCAATCCCTTTTTAAGCAACTGATTTCCCTCACACCTCTCTCACCCCTTACTTTTCTCCTTACACCCCTTTCTCCTAACTTTAACCCTTCACCCTCCCACTGTATACCCCCCCCCCCTCTGTGTACCCTTATCATTTTACCCCTCACCCTACATATTGTTCCCCCTCATCTACTTTCTCTATCCCCTTACCACTCACCCTCCTCTCTACCCTCTACCTCCTCCTAACACATTGAAAAACTCAGAAAATGCAAATTTTGTATTATTGTATTTATTTGAAATGCTCTCTCTCTGTCTCTCACATTAAATCTCTCATTCTTTTCCTTTATTTTTCAAGAAGTTTCACTTCTATTTCTATCATGTGCACGGTGCTGCACACACTGTTTTTTTTCTACTTAATTTTTTTTGTTAGCTATAGCTATAGCTATGTTAAAGTTTTCGCAAAAATGGTGTCCTCTTTAAAAATTCATATCTCTGTTAGTTCTGATCATAGAATAATGAAATAGGACTTATTTTAAAAGGGAAGGTTGTCGCAAAATAAGAAAAAAACAAATCAAATTTATCCTCAAATTCTTTTCCAAGGATAACGATCTTATCTTTTATCCTTGAATATCTCAAAATGCCAATTTTTTTTTGTCTTTTATTTTCTTATACCTTATGTATTATATTGTTTTTCAAAACATATCAAAAAATCAACTTGGGACCTCAATGGGATCGGGGTAAAAAAATCGAAGAACATCAGTATTTCTCAATTTACTTTATAGAAAAGTGTCACTCCATCAAGAATCGCCAAAAGTGTAACCTTACCATCGCTGAATCTTTTGAAAATTTATGTACTCGAAAATTAGTGAAAAAAAATATAAATTTAATTTTATAAAAAGTTATAGTATGTTAAAGATTTCGCATAAAAGATGGCTAAGTCTTCTTCGAAAACTCATATCTCTGGTGATTTTTATCCGAGAATAATAAAGTACGGCTTATTTTAAAGATTTTTATATGGGAATTGCTGTAATATAAAAATAATTCGAATAAAAATTATCCTTGAAAATTTTTTTTCAAGAACAAGGATTTTGTTGTTTATCCTTGAATATCTCAAAAAGCCACACATTTTTTTCTTTTATTGTTTTATGTTTTGTGTATACTGTTTTACTGTATTATTTATAATACAGTATTACTGTATTATTTATAATACAGTATTGTTATCGATTTTTAAAAAAAAAAATTTGTTGCCCTCAAAATTTTTTTTTCCACGTTGCATGACTAGTAGACGCGAAAAAAGCAATAAAAATTTTCACTCCGTCTGTACGCCGTACCCCGTACGCCGTACGCCGTACGCCGTACGACGTACGACGTACGTCGACCGCCACAAAATCTTTGAAGGCTCGTAGCTCTCAAACCAGTGGAGCTATTAAATTACATTTTTTTCTAAGAATAGACTTGGTAGACCCCTTGAATTGACATTATTTTCAGGGGAGGAGGTGTAAGGGGGAAGGCGGGGTAAGCGTTTTAGACGAAAAATTTAGGTTTCTAGATCTCAGGAACCGCTTGTGTTAGAAGGCTGAAACTTAGAATTTCTATAGAACTTTGATAATGGATCCATTTGCAAAAAAAAAACAGATATGGGTGAAGGGGTGTGGGAGTGGAGGGGGAAATAATGCGTCCAAAACGCAAAAATGCCGAGATCGACACATTCTAAAATCCATATCTCCTAAACCATTAATAGCAAGCAATTAAAACTTAACAAATATCTGTAGTTATACTAGGAGAGTAGATTGAAATAAAATTTTTGGGTGGGGGTAGTGGCGTACGGGGGTGGGGGGTGAAAAACTTTAGATTACGATATCTCACAAACTAATTGGACCAGAAAAACAAAATTTGATTTGAGTATAAAGCTTGATAAATAAAGATTGCTCAAAGTAAAATATTTGAAGGGGGTGGAGAAGCACGGAAGTGGGAGGGATTAGAATTTTTCAAAAATAACACGATTCATATCTCAATAACAGTGTAAGATGGATGCTTCAAATTTTTACCAGAAGTAGGCCTAATAAAACCCTAGTAGGGAAGTTTGGGGGTGTGGGTGTAGAGGGTGAGGGTGGGGAAGGATGAGAAAGAAAAAGTTCCGATGCTTATATCTTAAGAATCTATAATGATAGGAAGCTGAAACTTGGTATTTAGATTAAGCTATAGTTTTTTTAGGGGTAGTATGGTACGGTGGTGGGTGGTGTTTTCCCTAACTTCAGAACGGCTTATGCTAGGAAGTTGAAACTCGGTACGTATATGTAAATTAACTAGAAAAGTAATTCTGATAAAAAAAAATTCAAATATTCATTGGCGTTCAGAAGGGGGGGGGGCAAAAAAAAATATCGGTTAATATAAAATGCATATATTTTCACGATTTTCGTCATATCTACTAGGTCTTTTGAATATTAAATTCATTTTTATTGTACGGATTTTTCATGTGAATACCTAGAATGTGTTTTCAAGATTTTTTGAAATTCGACCCCTAAGAGGGTGTAAGCTGGTTGTATACTTTTTCATGAATTCTACCATGTTTCTCAGGTCTGATCAGATATCGAATATCTTTTTACTTCCCCAGATTTGTTTACTTACTTACTTACGATGGCGCTACAGTCCAAATCGGACCTTGGCCTCCTGGATGTGCCGCCTCCAGCCTTCTCGGTTCAGTGACCGCGTCCTCCAGTTTCTACATCTTAGAAGAAATTTGCTGTCTGCGTCAATAGAGTCCTCCCAGCGCTTTCGTGGTTTCCCAACTGGTCTTTGTCCATAGACTTTTCCCTTTAGTGTGCGTTTGGGGATTCTTCCGTCATCCATACGCTCCACATGACCAGCCCATTGTAGCTTTTTAAATTTGATGAGGATCGATACTTCTGGATTGTCGAAGATGGCATACAATTCTCTATTGTATCGTATTCTCCAGATCGAGTCTTCCCTCACAGGTCCGAGGATTCTTCTGAGGACTTTTCTTTCAAAGGCGTTAACTAATTTTTCGGACGCCTGAGTCAATGTCCACGTTTCGCTGCCATAGCATAGCACAGGTCTTATTATTGTTTTGTACAGTTTAAGCTTTGTTTTTCTGTGCACATTTTTGTTTTTAATTATTGGAAGTACCGAATAATACGTCTTGTTTGCCATCGTTATTCTTCTTTTAATTTCGATGGGTTCGCTTCCATCCTTCGATATGTTTGCCCCGAGATATACAAAGTTGTCTACGTTTTCTAGGTTGAAGTCTCCTATTGTAATATTTTGTCTGATTGGCATGTTTTTCCTAGTTTGTGTCATAACTTTGGTTTTGTTTTCGTTAATACGTAGTCCAACTTCCCTTGCTACCGAATCAAGGTTAACAAATATTTCTTTGGCACTCTCCAGGGATCTTGCAAGTATATTTATGTCGTCGGCATATGCTACTAGTTGTGTGGATTTGAAGCATAGTGTTCCGTTGGTGTCAACGGGCAGTTTCCGAACAACATATTCGAGTGTCAAATTGAAAAGCATTGGTGCCAGGCCATCACCTTGTTTAAGCCCGTTGTCAGTTCTAAAGCTGGAAGTCAGATCATTTTCCACTCTGACTTGTGACAGAGAATCGGTCATTGTCATTTTTGTAAGCCGAACTAGTTTCGGTGGAACTCCAAAATCTATCATTATTTTATACAGTACGCGCCTGTCGATACTGTCGTATGCCTGCTTGAAGTCCACAAATATCTGGTGCACATCAATGTTAAATTCCCAGCACTTTTCAAGCACCTGTCTAACTGAGAATATTTGGTCCGTGGTCGATCGCCCAGCTCTAAATCCGCCCTGGTATTCACCAATTACTTTGTCCGCAAAGGGCTTTATTCTCTTTTCTAGAATTTTCGTCAAGATCTTATAAGACGTACACAACAGGGATATTCCTCGGTAGTTTTCACAGCAGAGTTTGTCACCTTTTTTATAAATTGGGTAGATTTGTTTAATAATCACCTATTTTTAAGTTTTGTTTTTTTCAACCTCTAGACCGCATCCCGGAATATGACCCAATTATTTAATTCATATGTTACACCATATTCTAACCGCTTCCCGAACTTTTTGTTAGGTTTTCAGTCACACAGTAACATACACCGCATCCCCGAATTGAACGCGTTCTGAACTTCTGCCGGAAAAATAATACAGTTGCGCACAGAGTGTTGGCAGATTTTTTCAAAACATATCAAAAAATCAATTTGGGATCTCAATGGGCTCGGGGTCAAAAAAATTGGCGAACTTCAGTACTTTTCAATCATGTTACAATTGTGATTTTCTTTATAATCATATTTTTAATTAAAATTGCATTTTGAAATAAATTGTCCTAAAATTCAAGGGAGACTCAGAATTCGGGGCTCGCAATTGGGTCGATGAAAAACATACATAAATGCCAGTTGCGAGCCGGAAATGGATATTATCAGAAATACTACGCCAGTCCCGAGCCTCCTAATTATTAGAATTAAATATAAAATTTTCAGTGTTTAATAAATTACATAATAATATTTGTGAAATACGCTTTCCATATTGTCACAATACTAACATCTATTATATAAAACTAATTAAACACTATGTTGTGACTGAACTTTCTTAACGAAATCTATAAGGCACTTGCCGTTTTGTGAAAGATGTCTCTTCTTTACGAACTCCGACAACAATTGAAAAAATTTCACACGATGCCTATAGCTGAACCACTAAAACAGTTGAAAGTGATTTCTAAAAATTATAGTGAAGGAAAAAGTGTCATGAATCCTTAGCTATTTGTGGAATAACCAAGGGTGGCTCAGAACTGGCGTGGGGATCGCAACTGGGTTTCTTACCTTATCTCAATATCTGATAAAGTTGCCTTGTTAAAGTTGTCAGTCTCTTTTGAATTACTGCACCAGGGACAATTCTTGTTTCAATTACTCGAATTATTTCAAGAAGGACTGCCACTAAATCTATCCCGTCCGTTTAGAATATTTGAATTAAAATATAACTGAAATACAAGTACAAAAAGTGAAAATGAGAGAGCGTTACGTACGATATCGAACTTATGGAATTAGATAAACTATTAAATTCCCCACATCTAGTGAATTAAGATCAGCTAAAACTATTTTCGATTTTTGCTGCAATATTCTTTCGACTTTGCGGAATTCAAGTGGAGTTCACCTTCCAATATCGAAACTTGGAAAAGACCTGCGGAACATTTTGACTAGGTGGTAACTGAATCAGGCAGTGCCTTAATATCCTCACCAAATTTAGTCACTCAAAGAAAAAATATTGCTATGGCCAGCATATTTTGGGCGAAACTTACTATAATTATACACAACCATGTTACAACATATATTACACCATTACACATCTAAATACCAAGTTTCAGCTTTATATCATTACAGGTTCTTCAGATATAAACATCGAACCTTTTTCCTTTCCACCCTCCGGCACCCTCACACTGTACACCCACACCTCCAAAATTTTTTTTTGCTAGAGTCTTATTGGGCCTACTTCCAGTACAAAATTTGATCATCTATCTTACACTGTTCTTCAGATATGAAACGTGATTTTATTGAAAATTTCTTATCTCCTCCACTTCTTATGCTTTCCTGCCCCCTTTGAAGGTTTTACTGAAGATTTTGGGAACCATCTTTGAATAGTATGTTTCGAAATAATCGCGTTTGAATGACGTTCTATATAGAGAATTCACGAAGGGCCCACTCTGGTTAATTACCGATAAGTTTCACAATCAACATTCTAACGACTGCTACCTTCAAAATGAGCGGAAAAAAAATAAGCATTTTTTTTATATTGAACCACCAATGGGTGAAAAGTATTTATTTTAAATGTGACCCGGTTATAAACGAGAGCCCATCAAAATTTCGGCCAAGCCCAGAGTGCATAAGGCACATAGATTACAAATTAGAACATAGTATTTTGTGAATTAAAAAAGCAAACAGCGTGACAATGAATGTAGAAGAGACGTGAAAGTGAAAGGAAATATTGTATTATAGCTTAATCCTAAGGGATATCACTTCAGATTACGATATCGGTTTAATTTTGAATGCCACTTCTTTCGGCTTGAACCTAAGATTAAAAGAGAGTTAATAAAGAATGTAATTAAAAGCGTGAATGAAGAGCCAGAAATAGTAATAAAATGTAAATCAAAACAATAAAGAATGATACAGAAAATAAAATAATTAATAATGAATTCATGTTTAAAAGAAGTGACATATTACAATACTAATCTTGCAGTACTGCCCCAACCTTAAAAATATGCAGAACAGAATTAAACATAATACTTAGTTGAAAGGGTTTAGCAGCTACGAGACTTCAAACGCAGTTTCGTACGGAGTACAGTGTATACGCCGGATAGTCGGACTTAGTTTTTTTTATCTTCTAGCCTAGAAACGTGATAATATGAGGTGTATCGTGGATCCATGTTAATATATTTGCTGTTTGATATCCTTAAATATATATATCCTTAAATATGTAAATCCTCGTCAGATTGATAGTGGAACAAAGAGACCACCAATCCTGATGGCCCATATTCAGATAGTTTCAGTTGATAGATTTTTAATAATAATTTAATTCTTGTACATTGCTGCTAAATGATTTTATTTTCCAAATGTTTGTACAAGTCGCTTAAGCGGCCTTCTTCTTCTTCCAGGCATCAATTCCCCAAACTGGAGCAGCATAGCCAAGACCATGTCCCCATCCGGCATTGTAGCCAATGTGACCGTAAGCTGGAGCAGCAACTACAGCTGGAGCGCTGTAGGCGGAGATGACTGGAGCATGTCCCCATCCGGAGTATCCTAGACCATGACCGCCCCATCCAAGTCCGGAGTATCCCAAATCGGTGTATCCAGTGCTGTATGGAGTGACATAGACGGCTGAAGCAGCGCCGATCAAAGCGAGGGCCAAAACTAAGAATTTCTGGAATTATATTGAATTGGCATATTTTTTAACTGGTTTTTCAAAATTAAGTACGAGTACTTACCATTTTGAGTAATTGAGTTGTCTTCTGGATGATTGAATCCTGACTGATACCGTTCTTCTCGAAAAGTTTACTATTTATACAATTTTTTTAGTACCGTTATTAGAAGAAACCGGTCAAGAATTAAACAAAAACAAAAAATCTGCAAAACTACTCCGGAAGACGACCTTGTAAAGTTCTATATGCAACAATAACCTTTACCATTAATCTAAAATGCATTTCGGTGCAAGATATCTAGTTCCGATTTTATTTTTCCAAATGCTTTAATTATGTGGGTTGTCGCCGAATGGGTCGGATATACGAATCCGAAAAAAAAAATTTGTCTGATCGATCGGATCAAATCAATAAAAATGCAAATAAGATATTCATTCAGTTTAGTTGTTTTTGTAAGTTATAGCTGTAAAATTATAGATTATTTTATACAAAGTCGTACAGAAGTTGCAACTTTGATAGCAAACGATTTTGATTTAATTTATTTCGGTTAATTTTTGTAATTTTCAGAATTTTTGTAATGTCCAGGATTTTGATTTAGACTGGAAATAGCATTTTTATAACGTCTGGAATTTTGACATTAAAATTTTGTGTAATTCGTCATGGTTTCTCACACTCAATTTAGTTGATCTTTTTTTATTCAACTGCATCTTAAAATTCTAAACGAATATTGTAATTTTTTTTAATGATAGTGCTGAAAAATATGAGTCTTATAGTAGCTTTGTCCACGGTTCCAATTGTAGAGGACATTAGGATTTTGCATCTCAATGGAAAAATCTAATCTACTTTTATCTGCATTCTTGTTGTCGTTTCGTTTCGTTTCTAAAGTGAAATCATTGGGCACCGCCTTAGTAAATATGGGAAGACACAATTAATTGGCTGTTTAAATATCAGAAACTGCAGTGCAAACTGCAAAAAAAAAATTAATAAATTGATCCATACAATGGAAAAGTTCGGAGTGTACAATTACTTTTGTTAAGCTATTAATAGTCGCCCATTATTTCCTTCATTATATTCGACCGCTCCAGTTTTATGAATGAATGGAACATACATTTACAAAGCATGTTCTATGGAAAAAATCAGAAATACATGTCAAGAAGAACGAAGAGAATTCAGTTCCAAAAAATTAGGGCATTTCTCTTATTTGTTTTGCAAATATTAAAGCCAGGTGTTTCTAATTTCAAAAAAATTGTGATAGAGATAGAGATGTTAAACTAAGAAATGCAAAACAATGAAATTTAAAAGATTTTTACACGGTAGAATCGCCATTAAGAAAATGTTAGGCTATCGTTAAAATTAAAAATTTGTAAAATTTTAAGAAAATATGTATTAGGAATCTCTACTAAGCAGCAGGCTTAGGAATCTACTAGGAAGACGTAGAGTTGGCCGTCCAAGAACTATTGGAGATGTACAATTGAGGATGAAATTTGTACATATTATAAATAGGTCTTGGCGACAAAAAGAGGCTGGGGCCTCAAATTCCAACATGGTAGTTGCACTATCGCTGTAATATGCTAACACCCCAGGATAATAAAGTGATTATTCCTAAATCAGTAAAATATTCTGCTCTCCTATGGAGCTACAATTTGGATTTGGTCTTTATACAAAAGCACAAATTGTAGGTCATTCAGAACCAATGCTGAGAAACCATTGCCGATCCTTTTGCAAATGTATGTATACGTTATTATTCTAGGATAAATAATACTGGAGATATGAATTTGTAAAGAGTACTCGGACACAATTTTTGCAAAAACTTGATCATAACCAAACAAATGCGGTAGAAACAAAAAATTGAAACCATATTTTTTGTTCACTGTTTCTTCGAGTACATAAATTTTCAAAAGAACGAGCGATGGTATGGTCACACTTTTGGCGATTCATGATAGAATTACCCTTTTTCTGTAAAGTAGAGATGTTCTTCACTTTTTTTTTGACCCCGATCCCAGTCAGATCCCAAGTTCAATTTTTGCTATGTTTTCTAAAATAGTATAACCTATAAAATGTAAAAAAGAAGTAAACAAAAACAAAAACAGTCTTTAAAGAATTTAAGGATAATTTTTATTTGTATATTTTTTATATTGCGAAAACCTCTCTCTTTATAATAAGCCATATTTCATTAGTCTAGAATAAAAGTTACCGGAGATATGAATTTTCAAGGACTCAGACACTTGTGAAAACTTAACAAATACCTACTTTACATACTATATACATATACTCATACAAAATTTAATCAAATTTTTTTTACCCTTTCCCTTGTTTGAAACTTGAAAGAAACTTTCAGACAAATAGGAAACCTTTTCAATTTAATTTATGTATAAGAACTGAACTAAATTCCAACTAATTCTTAGGGCCAGTATTGCGATCTTCAGTTACTCTAACTGGAATTTTAGAACGAGCTTAGTTTTTGAAGAATGCCAAGGATCTTACGACGGACTCTGGTGATTTTCAGAAAATTCTTCTATAGCTTTATTAAGCACACATTTTTTGACATACAATGTGTTACCAGAAAGTAAAAACGAAAACATTCAAAACTCTTCCAAAATTAATTCTAAAATTATATATAATTATTGTTTTTTTGTCATCATTTTTATATTATAGTGCCCAATTTTGGTACGTGTTATTTTTGAAAAATTCTTATCCCCTCCACTTACGTGCTCCCCCGCCCCCTTCAAAGATTTTATTTTGAGCAATCTTTATTTATTAAGCTTTATATCCAAACCGAATTTTGTTTTTCTGGTGCCACTGGTTTGGGAGATATCGTAATGTTAAGTATTTCAACCCCCACCCCCGTACGTCACTACCCCCACCTAAAAATTTTGTTTCAATCTACTCTCCTAGTATAACTACAGATATTTGTTAAGTTTTAATTGCTTGATATTAACGGCTTAGGAGATATAGATTTTAGAATGTGTAGATCTCGACTTTTTTGCGTTTCGGACGCATTGCTTCACCCTCCACTCCCACACCCCTTCACCCATATCATCAATTTTTTGCAAATGGGTCCACTATCAAAGTTTTATAGAAATTCCAAGTTTCAGTCTCCTAACATGAGTGGTTGCTGAGATCTAGAAACCAAAATTGTTCGTCTAAAACGCTTCCCCCACCTTCCCCCTCACACCCCCACCCCTGAAAATAATGTCAATTCAAGGGGTCTACCCAGTCTATTCTTAGGAAAATTTAAATTTAATAGCTCCACTAGCTTGAGAGCTATGAGCCTTCAAAGGATTTTGGCGGTCGACGAACGGTGTACGGCGTACGGAGGACAGACGGAGTTAACATTTTTATTGCTTTTTTCGTGTCTACTAGTCATGCAACGTGGACAAAAAAATTTTGAGGGCGGCAAATTTTTTTTTTTTTTTAATCAATAACAAAACTGTATTATTACTAATAAAGTAAAAGGCTGATTTTCCAAAATATTTGCTTATTTTGAAAGCGTTGCGCGACCGAAAGGAATTGTCCGACTTTATTTTTTTTTTTTTAAATTTTATATTGGTTTGTATACTTGTAGAGTGTAAGTACATATAGCAATCATCCCGTGACAATGTATATAGATATTAAGAAAAATTTTAATTTTTACAAATTTTTTCAAACTTTGGACCCTTTGCGCGACCTGAAGAAATTGTTTAATTTCGCTGGGATTTCGCGACGTTGTTTGTATCTACGAAGCTCATGTTTTCCGCAGCATAGCGACACAAAAATCGAAAATTTTATTTTTTCTGCCCACCCTAATGTATATGTCTATGGTTTTAGCTATTAAAGTTTATGAATTCAAACGTTTGGGTTATTCCATCAAGAATCGCCAAAAATGACAAAATTTGTGACTTACCATCACCGATTCTTTTGAAAATTTATGTACTCGAAGAATTAGTGAAGAAAAAAGTTTGATTTCAATTTTTTTTCTATCTCATTTTTTTGTTAGTTATCATATAGTATGTTAAAGATTTCACAAAAATGGTGTCCGAGTCCTCTTCGAAAATTCATATCTCTGGTACTTAGTCTTTATCGTAGAATAATGAAGTAGGACTTATTTTAAAGTTCAAGGTTGTCGCAATATAAGAATAGTACGAATAAAACTTATCCTTGCAAGTTTTTTTAAGGATAACGACTTTGTCTTTCACTTGAATATCTCAATCTCTACTTGGGGATCGTGGTAAAAAAAATTTAAGAAAATCTGTGATTCTCAATTTAGGTTAGTGTAGTTCTTAATAATAGTATTAAATTTGTTTGACCCCGATTCCCTTCAGATCCTAAATCCTGGTCTCCTAAATTCTTCACCTCAAACCGGCTCGATTTAAAGACCTCGTCCTCCCGTAGCTAAGTTTTAAGATAGCTTTGCTATCTTCCTCAACCTAGTATAACACGTTTTATTTGCTATCGATGAATCATCGTCGATTGATTTAGTTCGTTTCGCAGCCATTTTTTTCTAGATTAGTCTCAAGATATATGAAATTATACTATATACTCTCCAAATTTTACTCCAAATTTGGTATATGGCAGAGTCGAGATTGACAAATACCTCCTCAGCACTAGGGAAGGATCCTGCGAGGATGTTTACATATATATATATATATATATCGTTAGCCTATGCTATTATATGGTTAGGTTTAGGTTTAGGTTTCAGTGGCGGCCAAAGGCCTCACATAGACCCACGAGGGTCCATAATGATACCACATAAAAAATAGGAGACCCAATGTATTTATGGCAGGTGCGCTAGCGTTTCAATCTGTGTTGAGAGTTCCTCGTTTAATTCAAAGGTCCCTGTAACCATAGCAAAGTTGATTAGACTCTGCATGCTGTTAAAAGAGACTTCTTTAGGGTTTGCGAAGGTCGAAGCACCCAGAGCTTTCAGCCGTCTTCTAGCGAAAGCTGGGCAGTTACACAGGAGGTGTTCTAGCTATTGGGTGGACTTGAATAGTAGTGTCCCGTTAGTGTCGACCAGGGTTTTTCGGATGACATTCTCTAGTGCCAAGTTGAAAAGCATGGGTTCTAGACCGTCTCCCTACTTTAAGGGGGATTATCTGAGTAGAAATTTTTGTTTGTTGTCTGTAAATTTCATGTTAAAATTTCAATAACTGTCGAAGCTATGGGCAATTAACCGGGATGGCCCTTTGTGAATTCTTCGTCATTCAAACGCGATTATCTCGAAACATACTTTTCAAAGACCGTTCCCAAAATCTTCGGAAAACGGCTGAACCGATTTCTTCAAAAATTTCACAATTTATTTTTGGATAGGTTTTATAGTTTTTAAGATAATAATTTCTAAAATTCACCTATTTTTTCTGCTTTCTACTCAGATGATCCCCCTTAAGTCACACTCAGTTCGAAAACTGGTCATGGAATCGTTTTGTATTCCTTGTAAGCTGAAATTGTTTCAGTGTGTAAACCAAGTGGATTTTCTGTGACTGTGGTCAATTGTAAGTGGAGATCTTAGATATTCTCAATCGTTTATACTAGAAAGCTGAAACTTGAATTTAATACAATATAAAACTTGAATAGTTCGCAAAAAGTTTTCGATATTGGTGAAGAGTGTGGGAGTGAGAAAAAACAATACCTTCGAATCGCTCGAGATATAATGATAGATAGATAGCATTTATACGGGAAACATATGTAGGGCTTCCGAGTTTGATATCTCGAGAATCGCTTCATTAGAGCTCGAAAGAAAGCTCCATTACTTACAAATTTCTCTTTCATTTATTGTAGTATATAACATCTACTGCTACTACTACTAATATCTACTTGTAGATAGTATCGAACCTTACTGGTCAATTTAAAGTTCAAATTGATCAATATTAAAAAAATTTTGCGGACCCCCCCCTCCCTCGAAAATCATGTCTAGCTACGTCACTGCCAGCTGTTTTCACAAATCCAAGTACTGGACACCTTGTTGAATACTGGAATACACAAGCAAAAAAAACCTACAAATTGTAACTTTCGTGTAATCGAGCCAATTTTCTTCTTTGGTTCTGGCAATGGCGTAGCGTCATCACAAATATTGAACCGCTGTAAATATGTCAAGGAAGCAGAAAAGCGCCTTGAAGTAGGTAAAAAGAAGAAAAATTTATGAGACCCCGTTTTGAGATTTCGGGCATTCCTTTTTTAAATCACAGACTTAAGAATATTATCCAATGTATCTGTAAGGAAGCTTTGATTGACTTTGGGGTGAAGCTGAAGAGCTTAAGTATTTTAATTTCAACCATGATATTATTCAGTGTAATAATCGTATCATCATCCTGGATCCGTGACACTAGATCCGGCCAGTCTCCTTCGTCTTAGTTCATTAAATAATCGAAATCAAAACGTACCTTTTGCTCTTCTAATTTCTCTTTAATAATTTGAGGTTCTTACATCAGCTTCTGGTCATATCTCTACTAAGATTCATAAGTTACCAATGATGAAAATACATACTGAATATTGCTCTAGATCATCATAAGTACTTAATTGAATGTACTAAAACCTAGCGAGAAAAAACTCAGGACTGTTAAGTAGTAGTTTAACTTCTTTGGTTTAATCTTTTCGCGGCTTCTTACTAACTTTTCGTATACAGATAATAGGAGTGTTCAGGATATTTGATACATAAAAAGTAACATTAAAATAACCACATCGAAACACATGTACATTTCTCTGCAACTCCTTGCAGTAGTTATTAAAAAAATATTTTTTCTTTCAAAATAATTGCAGCATATTGAAATAATATCGCTAATTTATTATATCCATTTAATCGCATCTTCAAATCTTCTTCAAAACTTCAGTGGACCACAATAAATCCCATAATAAAGCCATTTATATACAACTTATCCAAAAGATCATGTTTCTGAAAAGAAACTGACCAATAAACTTTCAAAATCAAAGAAATAAAAGACATTAAGTTCTCGTTAAATTAATTTATTATCGATCAGTTAAAGCTTAGGCAGCCTTCTTCTTCTTCCAGGCATCAATACCCCAAGCTGGAGCAGCATATCCGTAACCACCATATCCCCATCCACCGTTGTAACCAGTAGCCAAACCAACATGTCCGTAAGCTGGAGCGCTGTAGGTGGAAATAACTGGAGCAGCGATAGCGGCACCATATCCCAAACCGTGTCCGAATCCTAATCCGGAGTATCCCAAGTTAGAGTATCCCAAGCCGGAGTAACCCAATCCGGAGTAACCCAAGCCGGTGTAACCCAAGCCGGAGTATCCTGGAGCAACAAAGACGGCTGATGCAGCGCCGATCAAAGCGAGAGCCAAGAGTACGAATTTCTGTAATTAGTTTAAATTTGTTTGAATTATTTTCGTTACTTTCTTTAAGCTGTTTCCAATCCTACCATATTGATTTTGTTATTGTCTTCTGGATGAACAAGTCCTGAATGATACCAAACATAAGGTACGATCTTCTATTTATACGAGCCTTAGCTGAATATGCCCCAAATTTCGTTTTGAAACAAGTTATCAGCATTCCTATCATTTTTTCATGTTCAAGGCTATCAACGAAAGTTATTCCTTTCAATGGACTTCGAATGTATTGTTTGAATTTCAAAGTTCATTATTACAAACAATTTTTTTGTTTACAGAAGGATGCTGCAGAGGGATTGGTAAATGTAGTGCATAAACTAGATATGAAAATCAGAAAAAAGCGAGGCGTAAGATCCGGAATTGATTTAAATAATTATTCTAACTCATTTTCGTACGTTCTAGAGCTCCACGTGAGATGATTAGCATACAGATCAGTTTACGTTATTTTTTTTCATTTAACAAAAATAACCACTTTTGGAGTAAAACATGAAAAACCACACAGAAAAATTCGGTTCACAAGTTATTTCAATGGCTCAATGACGCAAGCCTTATATTTATTTTTATTTTTTTTATATATAATTAAGAGTGATACATTTCAGTTTTGCCCGATTTAAATTTTATCTATTTAATTAAATGTTCTACGATGTAACGTGATAGGAATGCCATTTAAGGTAGTCCAGAAACCAGTTTTTGAAAACCTGTTCAATACATTATTATTAAAAAATAATAAAAATAATAGTAAAATTCTTACTTAAGAATTTTGCTAGTTTTAAGTACATGCCCTTAATTGCTCCAAATTATGTATGCCCTTTGAATAGTTACTACAAGGTAGTAAGACAACTTATGTTTTCAGTATAATAAGGCAGCTATGTTAATCAAAAACCTAGACTTTAATTTAATAATGTGTAGCAGGGAATCAACCTCAATTTATTTAAAGTTGTTTTTTTTTTTCACCTGTCGAAATCTATTATCTACCTAGGCTTGAGTATTCGGTGCGCCGAAATTAAAATTGAAAGTACGGGTCTCATTCGAGTAGAAACACGTTACCACAAAAATCGAGATTACTCAGAACCTTCAAGACCCTTCTATCGTTTCGTTCACAACAGAAGTAAGCAGTTGATTTTTTTCGGAAAAAATTCTTTTCTTTCTTATACACGTAGTAATCACAGAAAAATAGCACACTCAAACATAATAACCACCCTGTTGGTTAGTGAAAAAAAAATCTGGATAAAATAGCATGCAAATTTGCCAAGACCATTCACCCCAAAACAACCCTGCTACAGGTCGTGTGCCTATCGACAGCCCACAAATAATTTAAATTGAAACACACGACCACCGTACAAACTAGAACGCATGCAGTATGTTATAAATTTATAATACAATCAATAAATTCATTTTCAATTAAAATTAAACTAACCGTGGCGATAGCGGCTAAGCAGTAAACATATTATGTTTGTTTAATTCACTTAAAAACTTAAAAAAATACTAGCAACAAAAATATGCATCGCAATGCAACGCAGATTGCGTTAGAAGGTGCGGTCCGCAGAATCAATTTCAATCTAGAGTATCTTCTTAAGCGTAAAATGTCATAAAGCATTCAGACCAGTTTTAAGTTAGAAAAAACCTCGTTTAGAGTTAAACAAAAGAAATTTAAAATATATTTAGGCATCATCGAGCTCGCACTAACCTTGAACATGACTAAAAAACGACATACTGTCTAAATCTATGCTAATAACTTGATTGCTTGCCTATGAAATTAGCACGCATCAGCTAAGGATCATATAAATAGAAGATCATTGTCTAAGCTGGCTATCATTCAGGACTTGCTCATCCAGAAGACAATAACAAAATCAACATGGTACGATTGAAAACTGCTTGCAGAAATTAACGAAAATAATTCGAACAAATTTAATCTAATTACAGAAATTCGTACTCTTGGCTCTCGCTTTGATCGGCGCTGCTTCAGCCGTCTTTGTTGCTCCAGGATACTCCGGCTTGGGTTACACCGGCTTGGGTTACTCCGGCTTGGGATACTCTAACTTGGGATATTCCGGATTAGGATTCGGACACGGTTTGGGATATGGTGCCGCTATCGCTGCTCCAGTTATTTCCACCTACAGCGCTCCAGCTTACGGACATGTTGGTTTGGCTACTGGTTACAATGCTGGATGGGGATATGGTGATTACGGATATGCTGCTCCAGCTTGGGGTATTGATGCCTGGAAGAAGAAGAAGGCTGCCTAAGCTTGTTTAACTGATTGATAATAAACTAAACTAATTTAACGATAATTAACGTTTTTTTTAATTTTTAGTTGTGGTGTGTAATATGTGTGTAAATGTGTGTAAATGTGTGCTTCGGCGTGTTTTAATATGGTAATTTGCTTCTGCAGTACACGCATCGTAGTTCTTGTCATCTAATGGATGTGTACAAGGCCCGTTTAGTCAAACGCAAAAATCTCGAATATGTTTTGTTATTAATTCCATCTACAAAAATATCTGGATAGTAAGAAAATAACACTCTAAGTTAGAATAAGAAAAAATGTCACTCTGGCTGCGCAGCGACATTAAATACAGTAAAATTCCGATTTCTTTTGATTGTATTACAGATTGCATATATTTTGGCTCCGAAGTTTCATATATTAAAGATTAACCGTTCTTTAATTCTAAAAGTATAACCTGGAAAAATTTCTAACTTAAACTTTTCCCTCTTTTAACACTCAATACCACAATTTCATCAATAATTTCAAATTTCGTCAATAATGCGGTTACATCATATCTTCTTCTGAATACTGGTACTGTTTCAAATATTTTCCATAAACCACAGACGATAATCCCATAGATTCAATCACATGACCTTATTTTTTTTACAGTAGCGCTTAGCCTCGGAGGTTAAATTTGTCGTCACAGGAAATAGCTTGGTAATTCAAAAAATAGTAAAATGGGATAAGTGTACTGTAATCATCTCCCAAAACATTTACGCACTGTGAAGAAGTTATTGTTACACGTTATTTTATCACTGAGATGTCAACAAATTTCTTCAACAAAAACCTGGATTTACCGATATACTTATGTAGTACATAGTTCAATAGTAGAAATCGCAAAAAAGTTCTGCCCAGAATAGTTTCGTTTTTAGACTTACCTACTCAACATAGTGAAGTTTCTTAGCTCAAAAATTTAAAAACGTTCACGCTTTAACTCCAATGTCTTCCATAGTGAATATAGTGATGAGTCCGAAGTTTGCTGTTAATATAATAATAACTATCTATTTATTATTAATAATAAAAATAGATATTAATTATTATTAAATAAAAAGTAAATAGAAGTAATAATAACAGTTCATTTCTTCTTGTGAGTTGAATAGCATTTAAATGAACCACACTTGTCCCGACTAGAATATAAATTCAATTTCTGTGCCCGAGCATCTAAATCCACATTTCTACGTATATATGTATATCTGGAGAGCACAAGAATGCGCCGGTATTCAGCGTTACTATTGACCCAGAAATGCCTTGCTCTTTTTTTCATAAATTATTTCATGTGGTTTGCTGAAAAGAATTCGATAACATGATTTCTCTACGGTCCCAGTTCACCTGCAATTTACGTAGCGCTGCTAGTTCATTAGTAAAGTACTAAACAGAACACGGACTTCGACTTTGACTTCGATTTGCCTACCTTGTCGCAGTCGCAGGCGAAGTCGGTGTTGTGGGCATCATGTAATCCTGTGTATTCTAAAAGACAGGGACTTCGCGGTCGAAGTCCGTGTTCTGTTTGGGTCTGAACACGTTTCGGGTGTACACTAAAATACTGTTCTCTTCTCTAGTGAGTCAGACTAAACGTTTGTAGAATAATCTACCATTTTCTGTTTTACGTAGTGAATATTATTTACTTTTCCTCTTTCAATTTGGTAGGTACCCGATTCCGTTGTACCCCTATTTCCCACTTGATTAACGGCAACTTAAATCAACAATTTACTAATTACTGTGTTATTTATAATACAGTATTGTTATCGATTTTTAAAAAAAAAAAAAATTTCCTGCCCTCAAAATTTTTATTTCCACGTTTCATGACTAGTAGACACGAAAAAAGCAATAAAAATTTTTACTCCGTCTGTCCGCCGGACGCCGTACGCAGTACGTCGACCGCCCGACGCAAAATCCTTCGAAGGCTCGCAGCTCTCAAACCAGTAGAGCTTTTAAATTAAATTTTTTTCTATGAATAGACTTGGTGGACCCCTTGAATTGACAATATTTTCAGAGCAGGGGATTTGAGGGGGAAGGTAGGGGAAGCGTTTTAGACAAAAAAAATTGGGTCTAGATCTCAGCAACCGCTTATGGTAGGAGGCTGAAACTTAAAATTTCTATAAAGCTTTGATAGTGGACCCATTTGCAAAAACATTGATGATATGGGTGAAGGGGTGTGGGAGTGGAGGGGGAAACAATGCGTCCGAAACGCAAAAAAGTCGAGATCGACACATTTTAAAATCCATATCTCCTAAACCGTTGATGGCAAGCAATTAAAACTTAACAAATATCTGTAGTTATACTAGGAGAGTAGATTGATACAAAATTTTTGGGTGAGGGCAGTGGTGCACGGGGGTGGGGGGTAAAAAACTTTAGAGTTCTATATCTCAAAAACCGATTGCACCAGAAAAACCAAATTCGATTTGAGTATATAGCTTGATAAAATAAGACAGCTCAAAGTTAAATCTTTAAAATGGGTTGGAGAGCACTGAAGTGGAGGGGATAAGAATTTTTCAAAAATAACACGTTCTATATCTCAATAACAGTTTAAAGTGGATGCTTCAAATTTTTACCAGAAGTAGGCCTAATAGAACCCTAGGAAAAAAAGTTTGGGGGTGTGGGTGTAGAGGGTGAGGGTGGGGAAGGGTGAGAAGGAAAAAGTTCCGATGCTTATATCTTAAGAATCTATCACGATAGGAAGCTGAAACTTGGTATTTAGAGAGAGCTCTAGTAGTGGCATGGTGGAAAAATAAAAGTTTTCTTAGGGGTAGTATGGTACGGGGGTGGAGGGTGTTTCCCTAACTTTCGATCGGCTTATGCTAGGAAGTTGAAACTCGGTATGTATATGTAAATCAACTAGAAAAGTAATTCTGATAAATAAAAAATTTTAAAAAATGTAAAAAGAGGTGTCGGGTCCAACAAAAAGTGATGATATTCACAGAGTCGGCTTTCTTTCTATTAAATATTTCCACTTACGTTTGTATACAAATTTGTGATATTCATTTTCTCAAGAAACCCGACAATCGCTCGAAGAAATATCACCCTCCAAATTTTCCAGATTAAAAGCAACTAAAAAGTAAACTTTGCACATCATCATTTTGCTATACGACGAGCGATTGTCGCGTTTCTAGGGAAAATGAATATCACAAATTTGTATACAAACGTAAGTGGAAATGTTTAATTGAAAGAAAGCCGACTCTGTGAATATCATCACTTTTTGTTGGACCCGACACCTCTTTCTACATTTTTTAAAATGTTTTTTTTTGATTATTATTTACACTTAAAGTACATAGAAGTAAAAACGAATTGGCTGATTTATGAGAATTAAAAGATATGAGGAATTGGGGTTTAAATTTCGTAAAAATTGTGAAGTTGTGAAAATCATAAGAACAGCTTGATATCTACGAATATCTCATGAGACACGTAGGATTTTGAAATAATTTTGAAAACGTAAGCAAGCGCTTCACACTCCCTTAGTTTATGAAATTTCAAATGAAAAACCAATTCAATTTCTTATAACTTCTAAAAGGTATGACAGAATTTGTTAAAACGTGTTCAACCCTTGGTTTACCCTCTTAGGGACTGGAAAGGGAAAAATCTTAAAAATAAGTTTTAGACGAATATTATGCAAGCCTTTAAAGCTGTAAGGATACTCGATATCTGATGAGACTGGGGATATGGCAGTATTTGTGAAAAAGTATACACCGCATTAAGGGTCGAATTTTATAAAATACTGAAAACGCTTTCTAGGTACATATTTATATGAAGGAGCCGTAGAATAACAATGATTGCAATATATGGGCAAATCTAATAGATATGACGAAAACCGTGAAATTATATGAATTCCCTTATTATTGACAGTTTTTTCAAAATAGTTTTCCTCACCCTTTGCACCCTCACACTATCAATTTTTTTAGGTTTACTTCTGGAAAAAATTTTAAGCATCTTATACGGACCTTGAGATATTACTTTCATGCCCCACTGCCCACTTAAAAAATTGTATTTTCATCAAACTTTATTTGTCAAACTAGGTATATATGTACATACAGAAACCGAATTTTATTCGTCAAGTGCAATTGGTTCGTTAAAGTTTTTCACCTATTCTCTCACACTCATTAATATATTATATATATTATAATATATAATATATCAAACAAATTATTCTATCTAAAAACCTTTGTTTGTAGCAAAATTTTATTAAAATGAAAATATTATACTATAATAATTTTTGAAAAGTACAACGCTAATGAAATTTACGTTACAAATTGACTTCGTTATTAGGATACACAATAATAACTTTTAAGAATTACATAACACTCCCAGTTTTTCAACATCCTGAACTTGGTATTACAGAAAAAAATTAATTATAACATTATAAAACAATATTTAGTGTAATTTTAACGTTCCAATTTTCAATTCTCAAACCGAAAAATAAACTGTGCTAAGTATCGTCGAAAAGCTAAGACTGACTGGATACAGGAATAATATACATATTTAGAAAAAGATCTTAGAGTTGGTTAGAACACACATACATAGTTAGAACTGCTGCTAATATACTCGGGCAGATTCGCAAAGTGATAATAGAACAAAACTTTAAAATGCTAAAGTGTGGCCTACAGCCAATAGAAATTAATTTAAAGTGGATCTAAAAAAGAGAAGTTCAATCATTTTCCAAACAAAGTAAATGCGAATGTTGCGCCATTTCATTTGCATTTTATTTACCAACTTTACATTATTTTGCCGAGCCTCTTATTTCTATACTTGAGTTTTCTATTCATTTTGATCCAGTTTTTAAATTTTTTGCTAATTTATTTCTAATATTTTCTAATATGCTAATCAATTAGAATCAACATCCTTAACGTTATTTATGGATTTTTAAAACAAAAAGGTTAAATGTTTGTTTATTTTCAAGTTGTCAGAGAGTTAGATTTACATTTTTTTTTATAAAAAAAGGGGAATAGCGAAAATTAGCTTTATGGTATGAGAATTACCAGGAAATCAAAGAATTGCGACTTTATTTTTAATGTTTTTTAAGGGAAACAATTGCATAAAGGTTTTTACAATAATGTACCGACGACCAAATTATTTGCCATTTTTGCTTTTTCTTTTTTAATAAAAAAAGTACTTTATTCCAATAATTATTATCATAAAATTATATAATAATATACAGTGCAACCCGCTTATAAAGTGCACTTTTATAACGTACTTTCGGTTATAATGTACCTTTTTTTCAATTCATAATTCATAAATCTTAAAGGTTCTTATGTTGGTTATAACCTACTATCGGTTATAACGTTCTAATTTTGTGGACACCTCAAGGTACGTTTTAACCGGGTTGCACTGTAATAATATTTTATTTGGAGAAAAGCGAGTGGTAATGGAACTAATTGCGCCCAAATTTAATTTTTCCGCCTCACAGTACTTGGATGATTTTATGGTTCATCTGATTTTCATACTAATGGAACCCTATTTACCTTTCAATTAAATAATATCATATCTAATAACTATGGAACCTTTTAAGGTATGTAGGATCTTGGAATGTTAGTCGGGTTCCTTAAGACTCCTAGTACAAGAAAGCCAAATTTGAGAACATAGATTTTCATCTCAATTCAGATCAGAGAAGGACAGCATTATAAATATAAGAAGTCGCAAATTTATACAATTATTTACTTTATTGTGTTATCTGTTATTTTTTATTGTTATCTGCTATTATATATTTTTTATCCGATTTTTATCATTTATCATTGTTGTTATTCCCTTCTTCTTGTTTAATATTTTGCTTTAAATCACATTAGCATATGCAAAACAAAGCTGTTTTTAAGAATTTATAAGTAATCAGATCTTTGAGGAATGAATAAATAAATACTAAACTTTTAACTCTTATTTTTAACACTATAACCAAAAATTCCAGATTTCTTTAAATTACCGAATTCTTCCAAAACATTTCCAGGTTTCAACACAATCTCCACTCCTATGTTCAAGAAATAAAACACAAAGAGATATAATTAAGCAGTAATTAAAAATAAAGTTGAAATCTGAGACAAAAAAAGAAATTAAAATAAATCGCGTTTATTCTAAGCGTTAAAATCTGTAACTATATTCAGACCAGTTTTTGCGTTAAAAAGGGGAACGACACATTATGCAAACTATTGAAATAAATAAATTCTAGTATCACATTTAATGATAACCTTGAGCATTGCGTCAAAGCCAATCTTTCTATATGCAAATGACTTATTTGCTGCGCGATTGAAGGCGCTATCTGGAAGATCATATAAATAGAAGATGCTGGTCTAGGCTAGATATCATTCAGGACTTGTAAATCCAGAAGACAATAACAAAATCAACATGGTAGGATTGCAAATATTTTCAGTGAACGGGCAGAAGTAATTTGCAAAACATTTTTTATCTAATTACAGAAATTCGTAGTTTTGGCTCTCGCTTTGATTGGCGCTGCTTCAGCCGTCTTTGTTGCTCCAGGATACTCCGGCTTCGGTTACACCGGCTTGGGTTACTCCGGCTTGGGTTACTCCGGTCTGGGATACTCTGGATGGGGACATGGTGCCGCTATTGCAGCTCCAGTCGTATCCGCTTACAGCGCTCCAGCTATCGTAGCTGCTCCAGCTTACGGACATGTTGGTTTGGCTACTGGTTACAACGCTGGATACGGATATGGTGGTTACGGATATGCTGCTCCAGCTTGGGGTATTGATGCCTGGAAGAAGAAGAAGGCTGCCTAAGCTTGTACGAATTATGGAAAATAAAATGATTTAACGGCAAAAGAAGTGTCTTATGAATTTTTATTTTATTTGTAGAGTGGGTTTTAGGCAATGGCAGAAGTGAGAAGAAAAATAATCTTAGCCGAATTTTTTCGAAATCTGAATATTAGCGACTAAAATAATGGCACGACAGCATTTGACATACCCATCTCTAGTCATTGATGAACACCGAATATGGACTATACTTATGAAAAACTGTCTTGAAGTGAAAATTTCAGTTTAACTCAACCAATTGGAGTTCTCGCATATTTATGGTCAATTCAACTGTGGATTCCAATCGGTACGCAATGGTATTACTGTTTGGTTTCATTCCTTTTAAACAAAGACAAGTACCTACTTCACCATCAGAAAAAGTAAGAAGATATTGAGGGTACCTGTGTAGAGTACCCCTCGTCGTTTTTCTACCTTATCATGGTGAAAGGGCTTAAGACACTTATGTGAGCTAAGAGAAAAACGAAAACATTATGGTCCATGAGCCTATAGATTTCACCCGCTGATGCTGCTGGGGCTCGGATTTTGGGGGTCCCAACATCATGTACGACTGCAATGAGTGACCCAGGTGGCAGCATACCACTGGATGTAGGCACAATTTGAAAATCTGAAGTTGATAGACCATGACAAGTTTGTTAAATTTACATATAAGAGATCTCTAGGATGTTTTGGAGGTATGTAATTAGTTTTTCCACGATATTTTCGAAGGAATCTTTAAGAGCCCTATTTTGGTGCCTAGTGTATGCTGTGGTATATGTAGTATGTACCTCTCGATGAATTTTGTTTGATTTGCTGGATTTCTGCTTGACTGAAAGACATCCTGAAACTAGACTATTATTTTACCAAAAATTTTTTTTTCTTGATCCGTGAGAGAGCCTTTGACTAGATTCGCGCAAACATGGTGTTATCATATATCAAATTACTGGCTGAGGCTATCTATTCAACTACCTGTCCTAATATCACCACAATTTTACAAAACAAAAAGTGGGTAGAGTCTTCCATAAAATTTCTTTAAAGTAAGTTGTTCAGAGGTTTTGGTGGTGTACTCTTCTTAACTCCTTTTTGGGCGCCTTTAAAATGGTAACATAACGTAACATAATAGTCGGCTAGTGTCCAGAGTTTCAACTAGATTTTCTGGTAAAAATTTGTTGCGTTAATATATCTACTAGTTAAGGGTTATTTTCAGTCTTGTATATTTTGTCATCATAAAAGACAATAGAAAACTTCTTAAAGAGTATGCCGTCAAGTGTGAAATGCACCAACATTTTTCGCAGCATACTAAGGCCGTTTCTCAATTCCTTGCTTAAATCTACGTCTACGTCTAGTTATAACAGTTATGACGTCAGACCTAGCAAAGTAGTGTCTTGATTCCTTATTGGTTTGTGTCTTGGCTATCAGTCAATCTAAGCAATCGTAAAAAATTCAAATTTTTCTATGGAATTTAATTAATTTTTGATTTTTGAAGTGTCAAATAAGTATCAGCTGATCCATTTTGACGGTTTATCCGAGATTTTTCGAAACTGTTATAATAGCAATGCTATGCTGTGACGTCAACATAGACGTAGACGTAGACTTAGAAAGGAATTGAGAAACGACCTAAATTCGTCTTACTCTTATTGGCGAGCTATACACAAGTACATATAGTCCGGACTTAGTTCAACCGCTCTAGGGGTTTTCAGGGCTGTTGGTCTAAATGACCAAATACCTATTTTGAAATAGAAATGTTCAAACTGTTTCCGAGCTGAAATCTTTTTACTGTCATCTGCATACTACATCGAAGTGAAGAAATGAGTTCAAGAATTGAACGTATCGTGTAAATCGAGAAGTAGTTTTGTATGCCTAAGTTTCATGTGAAGTACAGGGTTGACCTTATACTGAAGTACTCCAGTCCCAACTGCTCTTTAATAACTTAAAAGTTAGGCAGTGATGTTTCATGGCTATATGCTCCCCTTCATATTAAGGGTGGTCGAGTTCTTTTTTCTTCGATGTAAAACCTAAATTTGTTTAATTTTGAAAGCACTAAAATTACAATTTACCTAGGATCGTTGACACTTTCAAAGTCAAAATAATTTAGCGAATGTATTTGAAACAGCCACCTATAATGCCTCAAGACAAATATTGAACGTCTTTATTTTAATTTCATATAATCTTCATGTTAATCACGAAATATTCAAGGTTAACGTAATAATTTATTCTAATGCGGTTGAGAAAAAAATCTATTTTCTACCGGATTGAAATGGGAGTTCAGTAATGCAAATTAAGAGAAAAATTAATGCAAATATAATAGCGCATCTCACGCAAAATGACAAAAAACATTAAGAATAATTTTTTTTTTCTGTCTTTTCAATAAGTTCTAATATTGCAGGATCGTTGTAAGACCTGTTCAATTCGGTAATGATATCATGGAACAAGATTGCAAATTTCAACTCATTCAAATTATAATTCGGTCAAATAACTCCAAATATTGTGAACTGATTTATGTTTCCTTTTTGGCGATGACATTTTCTAATAGAATTCTAATGTTAAATGATGACTCCCATAATATTAACAATTAAATCCGATCTTCGTTCTGGAGAAACCGGTTGCACTAGTCGTCTTAAAACTGCATAGAAGACTTGTATAAATAGTTGAGTCCTAGTTGAGAACGGTATCATACAGGATTCATTTGTCCAGGAAAACCCCAAAAAATCACCATGGTAAAATGAACTTCACTTGAAAACATTTGAAATTACTTGCAATAATCGATCTTTTTACCTTTTCAGAAATTCTTAGTTTTGCTTGTTGCCCTTATTAGCGTTGCTGCTGCCGGATTCATTTCTCCATACGCCGGCTATGGCGGATACGCTGGCTACCCAGTTGCTAGCGCTTATGCTGCCCCAGCTGTAGTTGCTGCACCAGCTTATGGTGCTGGATGGGGCGCTGGATTGGCCACTGGTTACAATGCTGGTTGGGGATATGGCGGATATGCTGCTCCAGTTTGGGGTATCGATGCCTGGAAGAAGAAGGCCGCTCATTAAATCGAAATTCAGTCAATAAAATTGCTCGCATAAAATTGTTTTTATTATTATTATGTAGTACTTTTAATAATATTTCCTCAACAAAACATCTTAGATTCCAAGGAAAGAATATGTAATTCTTTATTTGAAAATAGTCTTGCAGTTTTCAATTCTTAGGGGAGCACTCTCAAAGGTAGATTTTATAGTAGAATTTATGAATAGAATATTGGCTCCACAAACTTCGTTCATTAGAGTTCGGAAATGTAAAAGATTCGTCGTTTACAATCTGCAAGGAGCTCAACATTTTACTCACTCACTTAGCTACGTACAAAACATGGCGTACTGATCATATAAGAAGACGGAGAAATTAGAAATTTATTTTATATTAAATAATACCTAAGGGATATATCGAATATGTGTAAATAGATACAGCTCCTTACACCTCATAGAGGTTGAACTAAAGAAAGTCCTGAAAACAGTTTTAGGTTTATATCCTAAGATCTGTAAAAGTTAAATTAAAGCGAACATCAACTTTTTTCTTAAATGTCTCTTGTAATGTGTACGGTGGTAATTTTAGCGCCTCTATAATGTGAACATGGTTATCTATAGTATAAAGTAACACTTTGTTTATAAAGTTATGTGCATTGATATATATTACGAACAAATGTACAAATTAGGTCTATAGTCGTCGAAAAAGCATTCAATACTATCCGACAATCCAAAATAAAAAATTTTTCTCTTCTCCAGATTAGAATAGTATTTTTCTTTATCATTTTCAGAATTTTTACAAATAGCTTTGGTTTTCGAAAAAAATAAATGGATTTTGGTTTTAGGCTTAATGTACATAATATTGTTTTTTGGAATTTTATTTTATTCAATAAAATACATACATACTATATATAAATTTACAGCATTTTATTTCGTCTCCAATAAAGTGAACACCTCCAAAATGTAAAATCAGTCGGTTTCAAATAAGTTCACATTATCGAGATTATACTGTATTTAAGAAAATCGTAAAGATATGAGCAAATTTGTGAAAACCCTATTAAAGTTACTCTAAAATACTTCTCTAACCTTCACCTGTATAACCCTGACCGAAAATTTTCTTTGTTCTTGAGCGGTCTACTAGAACTATCTTACACACTGTAGAAGTAAGAGCGAATTAAATATTTCATTCGACCTAAAGGATTTAACGTAATTCTTGAAACTCTTCCATCCCTTAAAAGAAATACTAAAATTATCATCACATAGGGCCGGTTTCACAGTTTTTTGCATTGGCACACGGCTACGTATTATCTTTTGAAGTAGAGTGACAGAAACGTGCTAAGTGACAGAAAAGTGCTAAGTGCTGTCAGCAATTGTGAACGAAACTTTAAAAAGAGTGAATGTAATTATTGCACACATGATATAAATAGAAAAATTTGGACGG
Organism: Beris chalybata; assembly: GCA_949128065.1. Classification (NCBI taxonomy): domain Eukaryota; kingdom Metazoa; phylum Arthropoda; class Insecta; order Diptera; family Stratiomyidae; genus Beris; species Beris chalybata. The sequence goes on from OX421895.1 coordinate 107,572,926, forward strand.
TGGAGCACCTGATTTTCCTCTTGTTCAACTAGTTTCATATGGATTGTCGCTAGATGGTATTGCGAGCGCTTGAACGAATTACCAATTTGTTTTGGAATTACCATTTCGCAATTGTAATTCGAATAATCGAATTAATGACTAATTCGACAATTTCATTGTAAAAGATGTGATGCGGAAAGATCACTCGATTGCGTCGTCTGCCTAAGCAGGGTATAAGACGTTGGATTTCAAATCAAGATGACCGGAGTTCGTGTTCAAAGAAAGAAGACATTTAGTTTCCTAAATAAAATTTTCTTACATGTATAGATACAATGCTAATATAAAAACATAACGCAGTCACGATCGACTGCAGATTTGTTTACTAGGTCAGTCTTTTGCCAATGATTTTTTTTTTATTAAAAAGGTATGGGTTGTGGGGAAGTTTGTTTACACTACTACTTAGACAAAATGCTTGTTAGGCGTATGTTGAAAACATAAATTTTATTTGTGAAACGATGTAAGTGAACCATCTTATACCCTAGATACACTGCTTGTATACAAATCATGCTATTGAAATCATGATATGCGATACAAGGTACCCATGATACACAGCCCATACATGTTATACTTTGACATTTAGAAAAGACTAAATTTCTAGTGTCTAGTGTCTATCAGTCGTAGCTTCAACTGCTAGTTATTCCTGCCTATGATGTTCCGGCGAAAAACACTTTCATTGCTAATAAAGATATGTACAAAGTGGACCATTACACCACACAAAAAAGTTAAAAAACTCTCAAAAAAATTTAATTTTGGAAGAATATCAAAATCCGCAACTGTCATTCATTCAAATTTCAGTTGATTTCAGTAACAGATGGCGTTGATGGCAGTTAAAAGTAGGCTATATTAGCTCGAATTAACGAATTTGTAAACCAGGAAAGACTTTGGATACTACGTTAATATCAGCTCTTTGACGTACTATATTCGCTTTATTGGGTGATACACTGGTGATATTGACGATATCATGATTTGTATACAAGCAGTGTATCTAGGGTATTATGTTGTCTGTTGAAATTCAGTTACCATATTTTATATAGCAACTTTCTTTTAATTTTCATTACGGAGCAAGGAGTTGGTAGTACAGGGACTTCAATAGATATTTTGATACATTTATACAACAGTGACGACCTTACAAATACCAACGCATCTACTATTGCAATGTTTTAAAAAACAGCAATTTTTCACAGTAGTATACACTTCTTTTGATCTGACAAAAAACTATAGTATGAACTCCTTTTAGTACTGAACAAAATATGATGATTACACATAATGTTTTGATAAAGGACTCAGTCGTGTCCGAAACGTCACACAAAATAAATCTAACAGTGTTCACCGGAAAAACTTGTATTTTCAATTCGAAATGTACTGTGAAAACATTCATCAAAAATTATGATTACACAACTTTATATTTGGGTGAAAGTTTGAAAGTATTAAAGATTCAATATCAAAGTTTCAGTTTCGCTGCAGTTTACTGTGGAAATATTGTGATGAGTACAGTGGAAATATCTGCACATCTATGGTAAACTTTAATTGCATCATTATACAAAATTGTTTTTTGCCTAAAAGCCATACACATCCAATTGATCCAAAAAAATGCGCTAAGTCCTGTTTACCGCATATTGACGAAATATTATTAAAATAGAAATAAAATTCAAATAGTAATTCTTTTCAATCTTAGTTAGTTTAAATTGATTAGATGATTAGACTTAGAAATTTACACATTCAGTACCAACAAATTTTAAGAACCTGGATAATAAAATCACGAATTGTATAAAAAAAATTGATGGTTAGTTTTTTTATCCTCCTATAAATTGGAGTATATGCTGTCACCATTGTGCAAAAAAATAACCTGATTGGCTTAGATTTAACCTTTAAAAATGCAATATTCTAATAGCCGGTCTGATACGAAATACTTGATAGATATTTCATATAAATAGGCCACTCGTTCTGGGAGTCAGTATCACTTTTAGTCGACATCCAACAATCAACATGGTAAGGATCACAAAAATATTTTCTCTGTAAACAGGATAATAACTAATATTTTCAAAATCTTTTGCAGAAATTCTTAGTTTTGGCTCTTGCTCTTATCGGCGCTGCTGCTGCCATTTCTCCATTCGGAGGCTATGGTGGATATGCTGGATATGGTGGATATGCCGGATATGGAGGATATGGCGGATATGGCGGATATCCAGTAGCTCGTACTTATGCCGCACCAGCTGTAGTTGCTGCTCCAGCTTTCGGTGGGGCTTACAACGCACCAGCATGGTCCGGCGCTGGATTGGCCACCGGATACAATTCTGGATGGGGCTACAATGGCGGTTTTGCTGCTCCAGGTTGGGGTATTGATGCCTGGAAGAAGAAGTCTGCCTAATTTTTGAAACGAATTTATTATTGACAATTGAATAAAAACCCCGTGATATCCGAATACAAGTTTTTTGATTTCATCAATTTTGTTGAGAGTTATGAGTCCCGCTTAAGTTGGTATTAAGCTCATATTAAGAATTTTCATTTCTCCTGGTGACGATACTATTCCCGCACTTTGTGTATATGTTGATTAGTATAAAATTATAGTATCAATAGGGCAAAATTTATTAAAATGCGAAGTAAGCATTTTAATCTAATTTTTAAAGAGTGGACCCCAGTTATCCGTGTTAAAGAAAATAATTTTTTATTATGACATATTCAGAGGTGAACAGTTATTTAATTGCATTATCAAGTACATACAATGAATATTTCAATGTGTAAAAATATAGTGTTCTTTAACAGCGAAATAAAATACACAAGCGGCAAAGATTGGAACCATAAATAAATTATTGAAACAGAAGATTTCACTACATTATTTTATACCTACATATATTCTAAGTAGAATAATAGTGCAATTAATATGAAATTTCACTTGTTTAAAATATATTGATGAGAGTCTCGATTTTTTTAAAACCCATTCTATTACAAAGATGTACTATATGTACACGAACTAGTTTAAAAAGCATAAGCCGTTCAAAAGATATATGCATCAGGTACACACGCAAGTGTCAACTTCTAGTTTTCTAGACTTAACACCTTTCGAGATTTAAAAATTAGTTTTTTTTTGCTTCAATCACCTCCAATATCGAAAAAAATTGTACTGAGCCTAACTCCTATAAATATTCCTAGATCCTGCCCGAAATAAGTCGTATGATATTAGACTTTTGTTTTCTCCAAAATACCAATTTATCTACAAAACCCAAATTTCATCTTTCTGGTGCAAATGGTTCGACAGACATTATGTTCAACAGTTTTACACTCCCCTACATCCCATCTTAAGACAGCACCTTTTTCCTAAAACTTTTCTTAAGTATACTCCACTATATACTCATAGAAAATCTATCGTTGATAATCTAATGATTTTAGATATAAATTGCAGCTTTCGAGCGTTTCGAATGTAAGGCTTTCCTCTCACTCTCAAATTTCTCGCACCAGTCAACTATGGGAATAGAAATGACTCCACCGTCAAATTTTCGGATAAGATTCAAGCTTTTACTTTCAACCATAAGCGCTTCCTGAGATATGAACCCAAAACAGGAGTTCGAACAATCTATCTAAAAAAAATTGCTTAATATCACAACGTGTTATGGTGGACAAAGAACGACGTATACGGCAGACAGACATACGTGGATATTAGTTTCTTTTCATTTTCGTTGTACTTTTTTTTAATTTTAGGTCGTAGGTACTCTAAACAGTTTTATTAAAATGAAATAAAAAAGGTAGTTAGAAAAAGTTATTTGTTGGTCTAACGATCAATACATATCTTTTATTTCACACCAAAATATTATTGTAAATCAATATCTAGACCGTGATGAAATAACGTTTTTGGCAATAGAATCATAAATCAAACAGAGCGACTAACTTCAGTACCTACTTTAATATAAAAGAATTGTTTTAATTTTATTAATTCCGAAAAGGAACTTTAATAATAGCTTAACCCAGTCTTGAAACTCTGGAGTCTTTTGCATTTTGTAAAACATGTTCCGATATTCTATTTCTTATAATTATCGTTTTCTAATCATCCAATTATTTAATTTAATTAATTGAATTAATTTAATTTCCAAATGCCATCAATTTATGGAACTGCAACAGTGCTTAAAGTAACTACTGCACTTTGTAAAGTTAAATTGCTCCCACAACACTAGGCATGTTTTTTTTCTCCTTTATCTAGTACAGAGCAGGTTACAAGAACAACAGTTCTCGCAAAGCGCAAATCTTGAAGAGCAACTACACCACCTCAAATAGTAGTGCAGCTATTCTGGCTCATCAAGAGTTCAAAGCTCAAAGCTCGTACTCTGCTCTAGAAGTCGCAAAAAAAACACCTAGAATTGAATTCATTTCCAAATTCACAAATCCAATTGTTCAAGAACTCGATTAAACCTAAAAAACATTTCTAATATTTTTCTTTAATATGGTTGTGATCTTCGCTAATTAGGATCTCTAAAATATCGTATTTCTGTTACGTGATTTTATTTTATAAAAATTTTTGGACAACCATTTTGAAAAGCTTTATATATATATAGATCTACTTAAAATTAGATACACAATATTTAAGCGAACTGATTTTTTCATTTTAAAGTATTTTTACATTTTCTTACACTACTCTTTACTTATATTTTTATACCACCTAGTACAGCAAGTTTCTTTATAATTTACTATTAAAATATAACTAGGTAATTTATTTCTGTTGTAAAGATAGTGGAAAGAAGTTACCCCTGAAATCCAAAAACAGCATGGGTACAGGCACCTAGTAGTAAACTGCTGAATTCCATTATACGTACATATAAACATAAAAAATCTAACACATCCACATAATTCGATTAAATTCACATTTTGCTCATTATAATGCAGATAAACTTTGTATGCACTTCATAAAAATAACTGGGAAAATTTTATTTTTAAGTCAAACTACTAATGCTCACAAGGATATAAATGAAATAAATTTGGAAAACAACACATATCATATTTTTTTTTATTTTCTACTAAAAACAGCATAGATCAATGGCCACCTGTTGGACTATAGGGATATTAACTGAAATGAAAAAATTTCTTCTGGATCTTGCAATACTGGAAGGATCACAAATTTTATCACTTTACAATAACAACACAATTCATATATTTTCCATTTTTCTTATATTAATTATAATTTTATATAACTAAAGAAAATCAATTAATACATAGAATAAATCAAAATAACAACTAAATATTTCCGACAATCTGATGCTCCACGATATCTTAAACGTACTGAAAGTTATACCTAAGAAACACGTAGTATTTTCTTGGCCACATTAAATTATGTCGTATTTATTATTTTATGATGAAATCGGTTACTTTTGAATCATCATAATTTTTTTTTAAAACACTTCTATTTACAATCGATAGTTCCATTGATTAGAAAGGGATAGAGAAAATGTACGTGAATAGTACCCTTGAACTTTTGTATACTATTTCCTAATGGGAAGGAAAACATTCGATTGAATTCTTTCGAAACGGTGTGCTCTTTTTAGTAGAGCAAATATTTCTATTTCATGGATCAATAATTGCAAATTATTGACTTTAGTTAATTGAAATTGATATCAATTTAATTTGAAATGATCATTTCACTTTATAAGTTTTTTTTTTTTTATAGTGAAATATAAAATTAAAAAAAAAAAAACTCTTTAAAAACATAACGCAGTCACGATCGGCTCCAAGCCAATCGTATGATACTCTAGATGAAATACTGAACTCTTATATATAATTTAGTTGAAAATATATCAACAGAATGAGGAGTGCACAAACATTTATTACTTTATTATTTATTTTTTACTTACAGGTAGAAACAAGTGTATAGTGGCTACTCGATTTCTTGATTTATATCGAGTTCCATAAATTAAGTTAGGGCACTTTACAGAAATTTTGTATGGCGACTACATGAAGGACTTATGGGATATTTTTCATATGAATAGTTTTAGCTGCGACTATTATAAAATTAAAGTAAAGCGTTTTAAAGTTATCGTTCAATATTGGTGAGCACGTGTCTTAAGGACTTTTGTATGACAGCTACCCGAAGGATTCGACGGATGGCGCCAACTAATGAACTCAGTCTTGCTTTTGATATAAAACTAGTTCCTGTAAAATTTTGAATCCCTGCTTTAACTCGTACTGGAGCTATAGTGGATTCTATAACTTGCATACATTTTTGAAGGACTTTTTTAGGCTGCTACACGAAGGATTCATTCGATTTGTATCATATTCGGAACTTTCGCTTCAAACATTGTAAACTTCAAGTATGCAAAATTGCAAGCTCCTAACTTGAAGCATTCGAGCAATAATTGGGAAAACGTGTTTCAAGGACTTTTGTATGAGAGGTACCCAAAGGAGTGGAAGGATATCGCCCATTAACGAACTTAGCCCTACTTTTTCCATTTCACAAGTTGTGACAAAATTTCAACTTCTTAGGTCAACGCGTTCTTGAGTTATCGTGACAGACGGACCGACGGACAGACGGACAGACGGACAGACGGACAAACGGACAGACGGACAGACGGACAGACGGACAGACGGACAGACGGACAGACGGACAGACGGACAGACGGACAGACGGACAGACGGACAGACGGACAGACGGACAGACGGACAGACGGACAGACGGACAGACGGACAGACGGACAGACGGACAGACGGACAGACGGACAGATGGACAGACGGACAGACGGACAGACGGACAGACGGACAGATGGACAGACGGACAGACGGACAGATGGACAGACGGACAGACGGACAGACGGACAGATGGACAGACGGACAGACGGACAGACGGACAGACGGACAGACGGACAGACGGACAGACGGACAGACGGACAGACGGACAGACGGACAGACGGACAGACGGACAGACGGACAGACGGACAGACGGACAGACGGACAGACGGACGGGCTGACAACAAGCGGATTTGGGAATATTGGCCCAAAATAAACATGAAATAATATACAACTTTTTTTCGTCCGAAGCTCGGTTCTATGCGTTACAAACTTTTCGGACTGTATTAAACTTATAATACTCTATTGCTCGATTTCACAGTGGTAGCTTAAACTAAGGCTTAGTAAGGCTAGAATAGGTAGCTTAAGCTATGGATTCGTTTCGACTGATTTCACAGTTTTTTGTATCGTGCGGCTTAGCTAAACCAAGCACAATGCGTAGTAGCGTTTCATTTGGCAGCCTACTGTAAGCTTTTGTAATGAATTTACGTACATTCTATATTTCTTATGTAGTGGAGTAGCTACGTGGCTATGCTATATTTTTTTAATTACACAGTCTTGAATACAGAAAAAAGTTTGACAGTTCGTAGGCTTATTTTATTACGGAGCTTAAGCTCGCAAAATGATGGCTTAAGCTAAGCTAGCGCTTGTCTTAGCTTAAGGCTTAAGCCATTACTGTGAAATTGAAGATGTTCCTAAGCCCAAGCTTAAGCTCCACACAGAGCTTAAGCTACCACTGTGAAATCGGGCATATATGATTTCATCTAGAGTATAAAAATATTATACCTTTAAGTAGGCCCTGAAATCAGTATAGGTACAGCACTCTCAATTTTTTTTCACTCTGTCACTGCAGCCACAATTGGTTCCTTTTGAGACGTCTCCCGGCTTGACTATGATTCCTCTTCAATCCCTGCGCTTTCAATAAAGCCTAGTAATTTACGAAGAGGAATTGTCAGGAATTCCGATAGGTCCATGAAACCCTGACGGAAGTGACGAAGTCTTTGTGAATTAAACCCTCTCAGAGGATATGCTCTTGTGTTTCGTCTTATACCACGTTTCCACTACACCTTAATCTCGAGATTAAGAGAACTAGATTAAGCACGTAGGGACGTTATTATTATATGAGGGGGGGTGACAGGCAGGGCATTTGCCACATTTGTTATATGTAATATAAGAAAATACCAAATTCCACCCTCTCCCCACAAATGACGTCCCTGAGTGCTTAATCTCGTTTTCTTAATCGTGAGATTACGAGGCAGTGGAAAAATGGCATTAGTCATTGCATATTCTGCAAATTTTAGTCTCAGATAGATCCATCCTATTGAGGCTGCCTCATTTGACAATGTTCAGTCAGAGTCTGATATCTACTTAATTTTAAATAATCAGAAGTTCTTTTTTCCGAATGCTATGGCATAAAAATCTTTGAGTGCTTGTTGCCCGGTGCGAGGTCTCAGTGAATGGCACTTTTCAATTTTACCACATTCGGATGATGATTCTGGCTGTACTTAATTATATCCCAACGAATGGATATGGTCCCAAGTCAGATTCTAAATCTTTTCTAGCTATTAATTCGACTATATCATTTCCTATATAGACGCTGAATCCCGGAATCTAAATGAAGTTAACTCTGTTCTTATTTCCGCATTAAAACTAACATATCGGAACAAAATTATTAACTTCTTAATGAGAAACAAAAATGAAATAAAATATAATTAATAATAAAAAAATAATAATAATAGCGTACACTTTGAAAAAAAATGTATGTACATCTGGATTGTTGATAGGTTTTTTTTTTAAATAGGCATTATGTTCTCATAATCGTCCATTGAAATTATTTGATGTTGTCAGTCATCGAAAAGTTTACCTACTTATACGACGACTGTCGAATTTATTGAGACATGATGCTAGATAATAGATTTACACTGTTTTTTGTACATGACGTAGTCAATTATAGTTCTGTAGAAATGGTGAGTAGTTGTTCTACTTACCATACAAAATTGTTGCAAAATGTAACTACGACTTGCAACAGCATTTTTGTGATTTTCATTTGGACCTTACATAAAGTCAGCTGGTCTGTCACACTGTTTAAAAAAAAATCCAATCTAATTTTTACTTGAAACTTGCGTTTTATCAAGAAAAAGTACACATTTCAGGATCCTAGGTGCACCAAACCTACGTAGTAAAACTAGAAATCTTAGTTAAAGCCAAGGATTTTATTAAGAGAAAGTAAGTAAGAAATAATATTAGTAGCAGAAATTTGTATTTATTAAAGAGTGCTAATTATACACATTGTTTAGAGTGTAAATTCAAAAGATTATCCAGGGGCTACTTTTGAAGCTTATATTTACTGATTAGAAATTGAAGTTTACTGACCAAAAATTGAAAATTACATTCAACTTGATTTTTACATCACAAAATAAAGTTACTTGAAAAAGTCATATGTGCCTACTACCCAAAAGATATTAAATTCATGGAATTTTACTCTATTATTTTTTAATAATAAGTATTAGTACCGTGTTCGTATTGATTTAGCTGCTTTAAAATACTATTTTATCAGGTTGATTATGCAACTTGCATCAACTTTTTACGCTTATAATATACCGAAGATAACACATGGTTGTCTACTCTCAGATTTTACTATTACAATATTTTTAGTGGAAAATTAAGACATGTTAAATAATGAGAATGGAATTTTTTATGGTGAGAAGCTACCACAGAAGCAAATTTTAATAAGTTTTTGTTGTTTTCCGGCGTTAAACCAGTTGGTTGTTGGTTGAAATATTAGCTGATCTTCAGTACCTACTGTGATGTGATGGCAGCAATTTCACTAGTATATAGTTCGTAGATAATAAAATTGGTTTCAATATCGCATATATAGAATAATCCTCAGTAATACCACCAGTGGTGTTTCGGATAGTAGGTATGATACACCCTCTATTCCGATGAAGAAACAGCTCTTTTGAACCTAGTCTCCAGTAAAGGTTTCCCAATTGTCATGTCCTCAATGGCAGTAGCCAGAACAGCAACTAATCTCCAGTCGTTGATTCTGTGTAGGTGTTTCACACCAGAAAATCCTTCTGATGCCGGAAAACAACAAACAAATTTTAAATCTTAAAAAATGTTCTAAGTTTTGATCAAATGTTTGGAATTAAGTCTCTTTGTGAAGATTTTTGTAACTGATTTTAAAGACTTTTATTAAAATTTACTTTAACCTTTAGGTTATAGATATTTGAACTAAATTTTTGTATATATACATATTTTATATTTTGAACATATTACAGTCTCAAACCTAGTGATAGTCCGTAAAACTACTACTGAGAAGAAAATACTTCAAAACGTAGATTTGGAAATAATTATTAAGATTTGTATACTTAAGTACTCGATTTATTTTTTCCACAAAAAGTTCTACTAATTGTTGAAAATCTTGGATAATATTTGAAATGTTGACATCAGATTCCGCAAGTACTCGTATAGTAAATTGGATTATAGCTAGACATATTTCAGTCCAGAATCTGTTTTTACTATGTGTATAGCTGTGGTAATAAGCCAGGAAAAACAAAAGGTATTTATTTCATTTAGTCTATTCTTCTAAGGCTTGTATTTTACTGTGCCACCGAAAAAACTGGGAAAAAGGTAAAATAGATTTTTAGGTAAAATGGAAGTTTTTTAGGTCAGATAGAACCATTTGACGAACAAACATTTATTGATACATTATCTGATTTTTTGCTATTAACTACTTATTTTATTTTTTCATGGAAAATACTAAAGTGTTTGGTAAAACAAGAAGTTTTCTGTATCTTTAGATATACTGTTTCCGCTGTACATATTAATAAAAGGTTGAAGAATGGAAAAACCTCGTAGTTTTGGTCGAGTGAAATGAAAGTTTTCAATTTACAAAGAGATTCCAAAATTATCCGGCATAAATGTTTCGATATCGACTTCAACTACAACTGAACAAGAAACTAGTCTCGAGTATCATTTGAAAATATTACACTAAAGATTAAATGGTGTACCAAGGAAGTTAAAAATAAAAAAATGAGATATTGTAACTACCTCTCTTCTGGAGAAGCTATTTTTATCAGGGGAAATCATAAGCGGTTTGAATTTTTCTTTCAATAATTTATTTAAACGTTTCTATGTATATTTGGAGAGATCACTTAAGCAGCCTTCTTCTTCTTCCAGGCATCAAAACCGACAGATGGAACGACATTGCCAGCAAGTCCCAAAGAGTTTACACCCCATGATGATCCTAAACCGAGACCTGAAGCACCAATGACTCCACCGTTGATGAGACCGGCATCAAGACCAAGACGTCCAGCACCGATATCGAGTCCTGAGTTAATGAGACCGAGATCAGCGGATCCAAGACCAAGACCTGAAGCACCGATGATTCCTGAGTTGATAAGACCAAGATTTCCAGCACCAAGAGCAAGTGGTGAAGCACCGATAGAGAGTCCTGGAGCGGCTACTCCTCCAAGAACTCCAGAGTTAAGTCCGACAAGTCCGGAATTAAGTCCAGCAAGACCGGAGTTAAGTCCGACAAGTCCGGAATTGAGTCCAGCAAGACCGGAGTTAAGTCCGACAACTCCAGAATCAAGTCCAAGACCAGAGTTAAGTCCAACAAGCCCGGAGTTAAGTCCAAGAACTCCTGAGTTAAGTCCAGAGTTAAGTCCAAGAACTCCAGAGTTAAGTCCAAGACCGAGGTCTGAGCCCAAGACGGAAGAACCAATTACTCCAGATTTCCATGGAGAAACGAGACCAGCGGAAGCAGCGCCGAAAAGAGCAAGAGCCAAAACAACGAATTTCTGTAAATAAATAAATTATCCACTACAAAACAATTTAATTATAATTAACGATTTACTTACCATGATGATAATTTGTGGGAAGTTTTCTTCAGGATAAACAGATCTTGAATGATACAATTTTCCGAAAAACATGAAGTATTTATACGATCGATTTTTCATATTGTAAAGCATTATGCATACTACCAGTTTTATTCACACCCGATTTTATTAGGCATTTCGCGACATTATAAGGTGAGCCAAGGTAATCCGAAGATGAATCTCACGCAAGATTGAAATAAAATGAAGACGAATTGCATGGGTGCCATTCTGCAAGGTGTCATGATCTGAACTACTAGGCTGTACTAGAAACTTCTTAGACGAAAATTGATCTTAAAGTTTTGTTTTTCTGAACTAATTTCTTGTGAAAATTGTCTGAAAATATCGTGTTTTGATGATATGCTCAAAATAAATTTTATAACAAGATTTTTATTCTGGCTAAAGCATTGTTTTTAATTTTTTGGTACAAGCACCATAATATTTATTGAGAAATTTAATTTATTTAAAATTATTGTCTTATGTAATTAGTTTGCTAAAAAATTACAATATTATCTTCATTCAAATAACTCTTCTGCCGTTTTTGATTTGTTTGGGGACTTTCTCTGTCACAACTTACCTACCGTTATTTTCAAAATATTTTGTAGAAACAACTTGACGTAAAATCTATAAAACTATTGTACAAATATAATATTATGTTCTGTTACTGATTGAATGTACAAGAACTTGCTAAATATTTCTTTAAAAATCATCAATTTGGGTGAATTTACGTTATTATTTTTTAATAATAAAGTATTGGGATCAACCTGAAATTACAAAAAAGATTGATTTTCTGAAATTTTGTTTTTTCAGCTCTAAAAAAGCAAGAAGCAAGTGTCGCTCTGTCTGTCGTAGACGCCCGTCCGCCACGCCGTGCGCAAAACTGTTTCAAAAAAATTGTTGATAGGCGTTGAAGGGTTGGCGAGGGGGAGGGAAACAATGCGTCCAAATCACTTGAAAGCAGGGATTGAAACATTCTAAAATCCGTATTTTCTGAACGATTGCAGTTGCGAAAGTGCGAGGACAATTAATGCTCAAAAAACTAAATTTTTATATCTCAAAAACGTATCATATGTGATCTTGAATAGTTTGCAGGAGTTAGAACCGGCAGACCTCTAGCGGAGGGAAATTTTGAGGGTATTGTTTCAGGGAGTGATGGTAAGAACGTATAGAATGAACAAAATTTGATTTCAATTCTTCGAAAGCCGCAATGGATTGAAAGCTAAAATTGTAAAACTATATAGAGCAACTATAGAGATATCACAGAAAAATATATTTTTGAAATGGTTAGAAAGGTACATGGAGGGGGAGGCGCTGGTGGTTTTTCATACCTCAGAAACGGCTTATACTAGAAAGTTGAAACTGAGTGCCTATATCTAGATATGCTACTTGAGCTATTAAAACTAAACAAAAAAAAAATGCCCAACAGTCTAGGCGCAACTTTAGTACGTTAAGGGTTGAAGTCCGAAACGTTATTATGCTGAGATGCGGGGTAGGGTACTATGCGAGTGTCAACCTATGGAGTAATTAGGTAGATATTTGGAACAGTATTTTCTAAGTTATCAGTCGCATAGTAGCCTACGCCGCATCTCAGCATTAATCACGTTTCTGATTGTTGGCTAATTTTTTATTATATCGGTGCAGTTCCGCTTAATAACAATTTATTATTTAGAGAACAAGAAAAACTAAATATTTACTTAAATTAGTTTGCATTTATGGTTTCTGTTTCTGTTATGGTTTATCTTCAATAAAATAACCCAATCTGCATCTGCAGTTCCTCTTTCTTGTATTCTTGGGAACCCTTTTGTTTATCATTTCAATTATTGTTTTACCTCTAATTCTCTAAACTCCTTGTTTTATTTTAACTTAAATTTATAGAAATATCTCTTTTCTGCATACTCCATGTCTTCTCGGATTTAATAAAATATTTGTATTTGTCTTTCAAATAATATATCCAAATGTTGTTAAATATTCTTCTCGGATTAGCAAAGTATTGTATAATTGTTGCAGCTACGAATGTTTCAATTAATCTTTATCATTTTCTTTTTATTAATAACAATAATTGTGATATAGACAAAAATATAAAAATGGATGGAAGAATTTAAAATTATATTTATTTATTTTGAAATAACCTGAAGGCTGTTATGTGCGTTATTTGTTTTGGTTCCCAGTCACATAAGCTGTGTTTTTTCAACTGGATCAAGATCAAATTCATTCGTTTTACTTTGAAAACAACAACAAAGAGACGATCCAAAGTCATAATTGGATTAAGGTTGGAACAGTTTTCGCTATTATAGCTGCTTCGCAACTCATCTAAAGTTTCACTATTTTAGCATTTCTCAGCCCTGTGATTCAGCTCAATTTGTAGCAGGAATTTGCACCCAATAGTCTAGAATAGTCGTGGGAAATCAATATATAGAGGTAGCATGTTCAAAATTATTAAAAAGGTCTTCCTATTTCTGAGCATTTTCTACAGAGCTTCATCCCTTCATCCAGTTGAAAAAATACACCTATGGTATCTAAGGAGTAGAACAACTTATAAGCATTAATCGCGTTGTCGATTGCTACCCAGAAAAGTAATAATGCTCCACCCAAACTGTTGGCAGATTTGTTGACTACTAGGTTCCTATAAAGTGAAATAATTTTCCTAAAGTTTTTTCAAACAAAATTTTTCTTGACAGTTCTTCAAGCTTAGCATTTGCCATTTAGCAATAATAAAAATATAAATTTAATTTTTTTCATCTATTTATTCTTAGTTTTCTATTGTACCTATATACATTTGAATATATCACTTAATGAGCCTTCTTTTTCTTCCAGGCATCAATACCGACAGATGGGATGATGTTTCCAGCAAGACCCCAGGAGTTTACACCCCATGGAGAAGCCAAACCAAGTCCTGAATCGATCAGACCAAGATCGGTGGCACCAAGAGCAAGTCGTGGAGCATTGATAGCGAGTCCTGCATCGAGAAGACCAAGATTGGTAGCACCAAGAGCAAGTGGGGAAGCATCGATAGCGAGTCCTGGAGCAGCTAATCCTGAAAGAATTGGTGATCCATAGGTGGAAATAGCTGGAACTCCAAGAATGCCAGAGTTAAGTCCAAGACCAAGATCGAGGTCTGAGCCCAAGAGCGATGATCCAATTAATCCAGTGCTTAATGGTGAAATAAGTCCAGCGGAAGCAGCGCCGAATACAGCAAGAGCCAAAATTGCGAATTTCTGTGAAACAAGAAAATCTTTCGTTACAAAACCATCCAACAGAACTAACACTTTAGAGTGTACTCACCATTTTGATTATTTTTGAGAAGTCTTCTTCAGGATAATAAGATCTTGAATGATACAGTTTTCCGAAAAACTTCAACTATTTATACGAATTATTCTTTGCATAGAAAATGATATTCTAGCTACCAGTACCATTCACGTAGAATACTAGTATTAAACACCATAGGAGTTAAGTGGTTCTCATCCAAGGTAAGCCTAAAATCTTTCACACTTATGTAAAAAACATTTAAATTGCGTTAACATGATTCTATAGAATGTGACGAAATGAAATAGTATACCGTCATAGAATCTTTTATAAAAAATTAAGAAAAAGTTGATTTCTTAGTTTTAGTATAATTTTAAGCGACATTCTTAGCTGGTATGTTACAAATAAATTAATCTGAAAATCACGAACACCTGCCGATGCCCATGGCCCTATTAAGTATTTCAATTATGTAAGCGTGTGATTTTAACAGTAAGGTATTATATTTCCTAGTAAGTTCATAATTCTAAACTATGTACAACAAAATATTGATTCATCAAAAACTAATAGTTCACTGTTATCACTAATAATTGTCAATATAGAAATTTATGAATATTTATTCAAAATGTAAATGTGGAAGGTGGATTTATTTTGAATTAATTTTACCGGAATTATACATATGAGAAAATTATTAAAGAAACTAAAGCTTTTCATTTCTTATCTAGCACAGAGATTAGATAACTTTATATCGGTACGATTTTAAAATTTTGCGCGATGAGTTTCATTCTAAATGATTATGATGAATTTTATATTCAAGACAACCAGTTGTTATGCTAATAAATGAACTGGAAAAAAATGTGATGCAAAATTTATTCATGTTTTATGTACCATTCATGAGATGTTGAAAGCTAAAAAGTAGGTTCGAGTCTTGGTTGAATTCGCCGTGATATTCATATTGTAATAATATTAATCTGGTACATATTAATTTTTGTACGTATTTGTATGTTGGTAAAGAAACTTAGCTATAGACAAAATTAATGAAAAGAAACTTTGAATTATACGAATGTTGAGAACTTGGTCGGCCTCTTTTTCAGGAATGAATCATTGATAACTTTTAAAAAGAAATTGTTGTATTGTGTGGGAGATATTGGGTTGTAAAGAGAAATCTTTCAGTCCTGTACCCTGCTATATCTTCATACCTAATATCTAAAGCTCAGCATGCATCGTTCCTTATTTCTCAGGGAATCGAATTACATTCAAGTTGATGTAACTGTTGAAATTTTAGAAATACCTGTTACAGAAACATTTCCTAAAAAAGACAAATTTTTATTATTTAAAATTTAATATGGCATAAAGCGGGTCTTGTTCAAAAAAAATAATTTCAATTTCTAGCTCGACTTCAGCAACTTTATTGTTCAGTATGGTTTTTGTAATTTTCGATTGGAAATTTCTGGAAGAACATTCACCGGAGAAACCAATTTAAAGCTGTATTGAACTTGGTCGGTCGAATTGAATTTCCGCGAATTATAAACTAGTGGAAAATCGGTTATAGTCCTTCGGACATAGTTAAACATAGTTTCAAAGTGGCAGCTCCAGAGAAGATTTTCAACTGGCATGTCGTCAATGGCAGTATCCAGAACAACGATCGATCTTTGTCGAAATTTTCGTGTGGGTATGTTCCACACGACACTACTCTATCGCCGAAGAACAACCAAAATATTCCAAATGTATATTAAGTGGTTGTTGGCTTTCTGCATCGATCCCAGAACTTCACACGGAAGTGTTTTCATGAGATAGAAAAATATAGTGTGTATTATAACCTCAAATGGACTAGTAGTGGTCTCTGATTTCAATGTCAAAATTTAGTTTTCCTGAATTTAGCAGCGCCCAGTCAACAATTCCTATCCTTTTTCTTTTTTGGTTGCGCTTAAAAACGACTTCCGTTCGCCTCTATCTCTTCTGTCAAAGCTCGCAGTTAATGGCAAGGAAAACCTTAGCATCAACTCACCCGTGTCACCACCATAATTATGAAACGAAAAGTGATGCCGAAATAAAACCAGTGATCGCCAACAGATGACAATACCAAATTCCAAGTGTAATGGAAATATGGCAATGGCAATGTTGAGCGTTCACTGCTGAACTGCGTCGATTGAATGGACGTCTTTCCTGTTAGTGTCATATTATATATGCATCCATAGCGTCAAATTTTGAATCAAAGTATGTCTACTTTCATCTAACACCGTAGTATCTTAGACACAAACACTAGTAAATGAAAATAATTACCGCTTTATGAAAGAAATCATCATCTGTCCAATTTTAAGGTCATTTTTGAAAAGTGATACTCATTTCAGTTTAAATAATTTATGTTAGGATTTATTAAGAACATTTACAAAGATAACTTAAGCAGCCTTCTTCTTCTTCCAGGCATCAATACCGACAGATGGGATGATGTTTCCAGCAAGACCCAAAGAGTTTACACCCCATGGAGAAGCAAGTCCGAGTCCTGGAGCACCAATGATTCCGGCATTGATAAGACCGGCATTAAGACCAAGACGTGGAGCACCGATGAGTCCTGAGTTGATGAGACCGGCATTAAGACCAAGACGTGGAGCACCAATAGCGAGTCCTGAATTGATGAGACCAAGATTGGAAGCACCAAGAGCAAGTGGAGAAGCACCGATAGCGAGTCCTGGAGCAGCTACTCCTGAAAGAATTGGTGAATTGTAGGCTGAGATAGCTGGAACTCCAAGAACGCCGGAGTTGAGTCCAAGAACGCCGGAGTTAAGTCCAACAACTCCTGAGTTAAGACCAAGAAGTCCAGAGTTAAGTCCAAGAACTCCAGAGTTAAGTCCAAGACCGAGGTCTGACCGCAAGACGGATGAACCAATAATTCCAGAGTTCAATGGGGAAATGAGTCCAGCGGAAGCAGCGCCGAAGACAGCAAGAGCCAAAACTATGAATTTCTGTAAAATAAAAAAATTCTTTATTGCAAAAGAACTCAATTCAAAGAGCAATCAAAAATTAACTCACCATGATTAATTTGTTTTTTGGGAAGTTTTCTTCGAGATAGATAGATCCTGAATGATACAGTTTTCCGAAAGACTTCAAGTATTTATACAGTTCATTTTTTACATTGCAAATTTTATGCATGCTACCGGTTTTATTCACACCGAATTGCTGTAGACATTAAACATGACAGGAGTTGAATGGTTATTTCTCTTCCAAGGTAGCCGTAAGAGCAATCTGACGTAAGATTATGTAAAAGTTAGTTCAAATTACGTTAGAATCATTCTAGAAAGTATGACGCAATCGGAAACTAGGTTCAAACTCCACGAGAAAGAAAAAAATGAAAGCGTGCGGAGTTTTGCAGAGAAAATGTCAACCACAAGTCTCCTACCGCAAATAGGAACACCTTTTACAAGGTCCATTTTGATTAGTTCCCTTCATGTGGCATAAATGGTAACAGTGACTACATTAATTATTCTTGTAGGTTAATCTTGCTAGAAGTTCCAAGTGTCGGCTTAGTGATGTTGGTAGTTAGCAGCCTCAATTGACTAAAACAAATTATAAACATTTATGAATCACATTGTAAATTAATGGCCAATTTAATCATCGTTGATAACTATCTTTTGAATACTGGCTAATGTGATAGTCATCGGATTTGTTGGGACGATAAACGATTATGTTTTTGTTATTATTTATGGTTTCTGATGATATTTTGTTTGTTGGTTGTACGTATAATCAGCTTAAAACAATTTCTTGCTTTTCACGTCAATGAGAGACTTTCCAATTGTATTAATGTACGTTACTGGTTTGCTTACTAGGTACTAATTAAATTGTAAATTATAAATTAATTAAACAAAAAACAAATTAGCAGATTATTACACGTTACCAGCTTACTAGCTTATTATCATAACTTTAGATCATTTTTCATCATTGAATAAAACCAAAAAGATCAAAATTATAAGAAATAACGAAAGATTGGGAAAAAACCAGGGAAGTAATTTCTTTAGAGAATATCCATTACTACTCCAAGTTCACTATCTTCTATATTCTGGTATTATAAAGCATAGAACTAAAAGTGTTAAATCTAAGGGTGCTAGCCCTTGCAATTATACCTTTTATTTTTAAATTAGTAGTTTTATATGTATATAGATTTTTAAAAGAGTTAAAGGCAAATTTTAAAATCTATAAAAATATATAGCATGACTGACTAGTTCATAAGACTTGGTTACTGTTAAGTTAAAAAGAAACTTCATTATGTGTGCCTAAAAAAATATATTTTTTTAACTTTTAAATAATTCTACGTAAGTTTATTTCAATTTTTAAAAAATAGTTTGTACAATTATCTATAGTTCCAGTGATCAGATTTTACATATTTGCATCAGTAGTTACAATTTGAATTTTTACTAGAATGAGCTCTTTGTTTATTATTTTAATTTAAGTCTAAGGAATTTTTTCAACTTTTAGAAATAAATTGTGTAGTTCCATGATAATCGTTGTCATATTAAGACAATGCCGATATTAAAACAAAATCAAGTGGAAAAGGTTCTTCTTCAAAACACATTAGTTGAAAATTATGATAAATATTCTGTAAAAACTAGAAAATCAAAATTTCGAAGTATATGTGAAATTTTACAATTTTAATATGCAATTACCAAAATATTTGAGTGTATAGCTTTAACATAAATTTTGCATATAAATTTAATTTAAGAAACTTTTAAGCATTTGATTTTTTTGCTTTGTAAAATAAATATTTTCAAAAATATCACCTTTGAAATTTGTAGGGTAATCAAGAACAAAAAAGAGTTTCTGTCTGTCTGTTGGGGAGTACCTACATATTGTATGGACTAGTGATGTAACAAGGCATTGGTTAAATGGTAGTTTTCCCAAGTTCATGTTCTTGGTCTATCCTATTGAACAATTTTTTATTGATATTTTTAAGGAAAAATTCTTTTAGTTTGTATTCAATTTGTATGTTTCGATTATAGATTCTTTAGTTACACACATAAGTTGTTTTTATTTATATGGCGTCGAGAAATTTCGTCACATATGTTCTGTAATATTTTCACTTTATTACTTACGTACCTTCCAAGTTTGAACTCTTAAAATCTATTTATCTGGACCAAGATAAATTATATGTTTACCTAAAAAAACATGAAAAGTTTTCTTTTTATAACAATTTAATCTTAGTTGAAATTCTAGGTTGATCTATCTAGGAGTCCTTAAGATATCATTCATTGTACTAATCTTATTGTAGGCACATCTCATTATATCGCAGACGACCTATTATTCAAATTATGCTATCAAATATTCAGTTATACCGCCAACGCGACAAGAGTCAACGAGATGAAAAGAGTCGAACTTTTTTTATGAATATTTTCACTAATAGCTCTTCTTCGATGTACACATAATATTTCTTTTCTTACATACAAAATTACCTTCTTATCAAGGAGATATTCGAAAAATTAGCAAACACCCGAAGTTACTACCTGACGTGAAGTTAGTGTCTACATAGTAGTACGATTTACTTGACTAAGATATACCAAACTTTTTGAAGTTTTACATAGGTGTCCCTTTAACACCTCTTCACTTCTAAGACATAGAATCAAAAGAAGTAAGGGTAGCTTTTAGTTTCAATTTAATTCGATTAAAATACTCCAATTTCAAAAACTAGTATATTAATTAAAACATCCATACGTTATTAATAAACAGTTATTTATTCATTTTCAAACGAAAGACTTAAGCCAGAAACCTATTCTTCATCGAAAACTTTTCTTGACGATTAGACGTAGGGTTAGCCGTTAGTACAAAGGCGTATAATAGGACCTTCCAGGTAAAGGAAGGTTGAGGAATCGGACTGGACATATGGCACGTGCTTAAAACATGCTATGCTAGGCTATTATAAGTGATACATCTCCCCGAAACAGCAAAGTTGTTTTGCAGGTTAAAAACCGAATCGGCCTTCAGTATTAGCAAAGAAATTTAATACCAGATATTTGCAACTTCATAACATGCTATCATATTAATAAAATTTCTCTATTAATTTCTCTAACAAATCAATAAATGAAGGTAACTCTGCAATATTTCAGTTTCTATAAAAGTACCTTATCGGGCTAATAAACGCAAGAATCGAAAAAGAATAAAAATACTTAGTGTGGAAAAAATACTCTAAAAATTTTACGAGTATTATTAAAATTTTTTAAATAAATTTTTCACTGAATGTAAATTTTGTAAAACTTTTATTTTTTACAACTGTTGGCCACATTGGTTACTGGTTAAAATTGGAGATGCAGTATTTGTAAACTTAATACAGAAGTTTGTTTTTGTATTTAAAAACAGCACATTTTCTGGACTTGAAACTTAACAAATAAATACTTGACTATTCATTTCCTATTTGAATCTAGTTTCTGCAAAAAGTTTCAATTGCATCAGATTTTCTAAAACTATAACCAAGAAATTTGCCTTCTGCTTCTCTTTACACAGTCTTAGTTGTGATTAGTCTCTTAGTAATGTAGCTTGTTAGAGAAAAGCTAAACTCTTTGCATGCACAATTTTTAATGGTGTATGTTACGAATAAAATTGGTAGCATGAATACGATTTAGCGACTTGAAACGTAAATCGTATAAATGCTTGAATCTTTTCAGAAAACTGTATCATTCAAGATCTGCTTATCCTGAAGAAAACTTCTCAAACACAATCAATATGGTGAGTTACTTCTAGGTTACAAATTGATATGATATCCTTACAAATGAAGGCTCCTTTGTTTTGCAGAAATTCGTGGTTTTGGCTCTTGCTGTCTTCGGCGCTGCTTCCGCTGGACTCATTTCTCCATTGAACTCTGGAATTATTGGTTCTTCCGTCTTACGATCAGACCTCGGTCTTGGACTTAACTCTGGAGTTCTTGGACTTAACTCTGGACTTCTTGGTCTTAACTCAGGAGTTGTTGGACTTAACTCCGGTGTTCTTGGACTCAGCTCCGGCGTTCTTGGAGTTCCAGCTATCTCAGCCTACAATTCACCAATTCTTTCAGGAGTAGCTGCTCCAGGACTCGCTATCGGTGCTTCTCCACTTGCTCTTGGTGTTTCCAATCTTGGTCTCATCAACTCAGGACTTATCGGTGCTCCACGTCTTGGTCTTAATGCTGGTCTCATCAACTCAGGGCTCATCGGTGCTCCACATCTTGGTCTTAATGCTGGTCTCATCAACGCCGGAGTCATTGGCGCTCCAGGACTCGGACTTGCTTCTCCATGGGGTGTAAACTCTTTGGGTCTTGCTGGAAACATCATCCCATCTGTCGGTATTGACGCATGGAAGAAGAAGAAGGCTGCTTAAGTGATATCTGTAAATGTACATAAAACGTTAAAATAAATTATTGATAAAACAAATTCTAATTGATTTTTGTATTCAACCTCTATCAAAGTGGATATATTTCCGCATTTCTGATGCATTTGCATAGGAGGCAGTTTGCTTGAATTATTGCGATATAGCTATGCGAATAAAATACTGTCTTCAAAAGTGTAAGATCTTTCAGTACTCTCTGCGGAACTGTAAGTTTTCTAAATCGCATTTAGACGGTAAATCGCTATTTTATCTTCTTCAATAGTCGTTATTTTTGGCAGGTGGGTTTGGATAAGCTTCAGTTCAAAATAATATAAAAAAAAATATAGACGGCTTTTGTGGTTCAAATCTTGATGATGTAAAGGCCACACATTTGCAAATAATGATAATGAAGTAATTTGCAGAGCCTCTTATTTTGAAAGTGGGCAAGTTCATTTTTTGTTATTGCGAGATATATAATCGTTTGCATTTCAATAAATTTAAAAATATTGGTAATCACTAATAGATACTCGTATAATTATTGTACTTTGTGGTATTAAATACTGTAAGTTTATCCAGTAGTGTTTATAGTGCTGGCTAAAAAAAAAGATTTTATTATACCTAAATGGATTTGCATTTATCCACATCAGATTAGTAACTAAAATTTACACTGAAACCACCATGAATATTACTGTTTTTGTTATTTATTAGCCCTATACATAGAAGACTATAAAAAATAATTTTAACAGTAATAGTTGCCCAGTAAGCACACTAGGGCAATTCTTGATAGGTTCTCTACTCTAGCCTACTATCTTCGGCAAAAGGGATAAAAAATCATAAAAATAGCAATGTAGTTGTAATTTTGTGTATAAATTTTCTAACCTACTCTGTTCACGATAAGTGCGCAAAAAAACATACCTATTGTAATTGCTAATTAAACGGATAATGTTTTATTATTTCTAATTGTATCACCCTTTTTCTAATAATAACAATAAAATACCGTTAAATTTTAAATAAATATTTATTAGTTCTGTAAAAAAAAACTAGGTTTTAAATATTACAGTAGAAAATTTAACAACAAAAAACAGCTAATTTTCATTAATAACTTTAGTGAAATTATAGTATATAATTTCATCAAGCAGTTACTTTATACGTATGGTATGGTTTCATGTAAAGAAGGTAATTTGGTTGGCTATTATAGGCTATTATCGGATTTTCGTGGAGCTATAAGCTTTTGTTGTTTCTGTTCTTCTGCTCCCATGATCTACTCATTCTTCCTCATAATTTGCTTATCGAAAATAAAACTCAAATGTAGCTACCGTATATAGTTTTATCAGAAAAGTCTTAACGCGCGTTTAATTTTCAAAAAAAAAAAAAATGAAATTTCACATATACATTTATTGTGTAATTTTTATAGCAGAAAAAAAAACAATTATCATGTTTTTAAATTAATAAAAATATATTAACACTACTCTCTTCTTGACTTCGTCAGCTGCTTTAAAATAATCCAAGCTAAGCCAGCACGCACTTCAACTAAAATTTGATAAGAATAGTAATGTGATATGCTTGAAGTCATAAACTCCTTTAATGAAACTCAACCGAAGAAAATACTCGTCCTAATTAAATTAAAATAGTTTTAAGATTTCCTCAGCAATTACCAGCTGTGAGGGTATTTCGGATGGTAGACAAGAATTCACCCTCTGAAGAGTCTATGCCTTCCGATGACGAAACAGCTCCTTCGGACCTAGTCTTATAAAAACTGGCCTCTCCAGTGAAGTTTTTCCAAATTGTCATGTCCTCAAAGACAGCGATTAATCAACAGTCGGAGATTCCGTGTTGGAGTTTCACTCCACTGGCACCGAAAAGCAACTAACATTTAATCATGATTTAAGACTTTAAACTTTCTAGTAAGCATTTTATTAAACATTTAATTTGTAATTGCAATTAAACCATATTTCCGAAAAATCCGTACACTTTATCGAGCCCTTTTTCACAATCAATCTTTAGAGAACTATTTTATACTATAATAAAATAAAAGGAAATTAAATTAAATAACGGCGAATCCATTTAAGATATAAACCACTATAATTGTCTCTATTAAATCAATTATTAACATATTTAACCGATAAGTCGATATCGTATGCATAAGATAGCGATCATCAAGAGAATAAGCCTGTAATACAACACATTAGAAAGTGATATTTTTGTATATTCGCTTAATAGCTTGTTATTGGGCAAATGAAATCAATCGCCAATATTCGGGACGAATTTACACTTCCTGCATTTTTAAATATTCTTTACTGTTGGTAATTGCTTAAATATCGATCAGAAAATAAATCTCTTAGACGCGGAATACTTAAGCTTAATTCGGCTGATTCTCTTTACTTCAATGCTTGATTTCCGGTAGAAGATTAATTCAAATTGTGACATTTTCGGAGCAATAATGTTGAAAAAATCCACTTCTCCATTTTTTTGCAAAAGATTCAGTGAAGAATTTCCATTTCCATACGTCATACTTTATAGAATCAACCTCACGCAATTCGTCTTCTGTTTGCATAATCTCAGCGGTGATTGGTCTTTAGATTTCCTTGCGAGATAACCGCTGTTCACTGCTTGTAAATGAAACTGATAGCCTGAATAAGATTTTTGATCTGGAAAATCATTCGTATAAATAGAAGGGGCTTAATAGTAAACGGTATCATTCAAGATCTGCTTATCCTGAAGAACACTTTCCACAAACAATCAACATGGTGAGTTATTTCTTGATTGCTAATTGAGTTCAACTCCTTTAGAATGAACTTTTTGATTTTGCAGAAATTCGTAATTTTGGCTCTTGCTGTCTTCGGCGCTGCTTCCGCTGGACTCATTTCCCCATTGAACTCTGGAATTTTTGGTTCATCCGTCTTACGCTCAGACCTCGGTCTTGGACTTCACTCTGGAGTTCTTGGACTTAACTCTGGACTTCTTGGTCTTAACTCAGGAGTTATTGGACTTAACTCCGGCGTTCTTGGACTCAACTCCGGCGTTCTTGGAGTTCCAGCTATCTCAGCCTACAATTCACCAATTCTTTCAGGAGTAGTTGCTCCAGGACTCGCTATCGGTGCTTCCCCACTTGCTCTTGGTGCTTCCAATCTTGGTCTCATCAACTCAGGACTCATCGGTGCTCCACGTCTTGGTCTTAATGCCGGTCTCATCAACGCCGGAGTCATTGGCGCTCCAGGACTCGGACTTGCTTCTCCATGGGGTGTAAACTCTTTGGGTCTTGCTGGAAACATCATCCCATCTGTCGGTATTGATGCCTGGAAGAAGAAGAAGGCTGCTTAAGTGATATCTCCAAATGTACATAAAACGTTAAAATAAATTATTTATAAAAAAAATTCTAAATTATATTTTTATTCAACCTCTATCAGTCTATATATTCCCGTATTTCTGATGCATTTGCGTTGGAGTCAGTTATCTTAAATTAATTAGATATAGCTATGCAAATAAAATACTGTCTTCAAAAGTATAAGATCTGTTGGTACTCTCTGCGAAACTGTAAGTTTTTTAAATCGCATTTAGACGGTAAATCGCTATTTTTATCTTCAATATCAACAGCCGTTCTTATTTTTGTCAGGTAGAGTAGGATGAAATAAGTTTAAAATATTTATATAGAGAAATATGGAAGGTTTTTGCGTTTCACATCTAGATGATTTTAAGGTCACACATTTGCAAAATAATAATATCGAAGTAATTCGATTCATTCATTCGCACTACAGGAAAAATCGAAGTATGTATTTATGTTTCTCGTACACTAAACATACAAATAATGAACGTTCAGCTATCTCGCTGCAAAGGTTTTTTTGTTTTGGCTCCTGTAATCGATCAGAAATCGAAGAGCAATATTTCCTGAATTACATCAAACTTTACTAAATGATAGTCTCTGAACTTATAACTATGGTATGGTATGGTATGGGGTCGAGTGGGGTCGGGTGGGGTCGGGAAGTGCTGCTATTTTCCTCTTTCACTAAGACGTTATTGTTCGCCCACACAGTAAAAAAAATCCATTGACTTTTACATCTTTTGGATAGTAGGCAAATATGCCTAAATTTTTTAAGTAAAATTACATTGGAAAGTAACAGTAAATTTTTTTGGGTAGTAAATTTTAATTTGCAATCAAAAAATTTTAATTTGTCATCAGCAAATTACAATTTTGAAAGCAGCAAATTCACTTTATATATCCTCTGAAAAATAGTATAATTAGCACTGTATGTACTCTAAAAAACAAAAAAAAAATTTATTAGCAACTCTTTAAATTAAGTTACTTCTAATATTATTTCTTACTTACTTACTTCCTACTCAGAAATAAAACACTTGGATGTAGGACCCGCGATCAATTCCGGTATTGGAACAAAAGTTTGGCGCGCGTAGCCACTGCGCCACCGAACGCATTGCGTTTTCATCTCAGTATAGACAACAAAATCGATCAAAGCGACCAAATCGTGGTTTACTTGAAAAAGAATGTAATTTTGCTGGACTTTTCAAGTAAATTGTATGGTTCAGTTGAAAAGTACATGAATAATTTACTAATACAAGTAATTTCAAGTAAAAGTGCTTGAAATGAGTGCTCTTACTTGTAATTTCGTGTAAGAGTGCTATAAATGAGTACTTTTACTTGAAAAACTAATATATACCTACTGGAAAATTTAAGTAAAAATTGGACTGAAAAGTCAATTTTTTTAAAACAGTGCACTTTTAACTAAATATTGGTTAATTTTTTCTTAACTTTCACATAAATTTAGCTTGAAAATGTCTGTTGAGAGTTTGAATATCATGCTATTAGGTAATTTATCTTAATAGTGAAATTAGAAACACAATGGCAATATGATATTTTTACGCTTTCAATATAGAACTTCATACTGACAATTTATAAATTATCTATTTAATTTTATAATAAGTTTGTGTGTTGGAAATCAATAAAATGATTTATTAAATGTAAACCAACGTCGTATTCTGCTTTGTCTAATTTAATTTTTGATTTATGTACCGACCCAAATGTTGTGTTGCTCCAAATGCAGAGAACTGATAAAATGATTTAATGAAATTATAAGGAAATATTGTTAATTTTTTATATAAGGGTTATAATAAGTATTATAACTCGTATGGATATATTCTATAAATTAGAAATTTATTAGTTCTACAACAAACTTTGTATGGACTCATATACATATGAACATACTTTTTTTTATTAAATTTATCCAACAAATTTTAGCCGTGCACTCATAAATAAATTTTGCTATAACCATAAGTTGAACTTCTCTCAGGGTATCTGGACGGACCCCTATCATTTTTAAACTTTTTTTGTTATTTTTTTATTTTTTAAATGAATGTATAACATTGCAAGAATATTGTGTCACAATATCAAGTCCATCGGAGCAAAATTAACGGAGTTAAGAGCTGTTTAGAGGTGTTTGCAGTCGTATATGACGCTTAGTGACGGTTTCACAGGTGAAGTTTAAACCAAATCCTACCAAAAATTTATTCGTAAGTCCCTATAAGATTAAACCAAATTTTCGGTTTAAACTTCGACTGTGAATTTGGCCTTTAATGTGCAAAACTATAAAGCGTTTTTCTGAAACTTTCCATTTTTGAAGCCGGTGTACGTTGTAACTTAAAATGTATTGCACCGATTCGTTTGAATTTTTTTTTACACTATTTCTACATATAAAACACCAGGTAATGGCGTTGAGTTTTTAAAACTTTACAACTATTTTATATTTTACTATAAGAAACTTAACGATTTTTTTTTAGCAAAAATCGCCTTATTATAAGTATAAAAATTTTGAAAAATGTATTTCAGATGTTGTATTATTATATAAAAATGAAATAAAATAAACCAGCATTACCTGTATCGTCTAAATAAATTCTTAAAAATATGCCGTATTTTCACCGAATTAACCTTACCCTCCTCTTAAATTAAGGACGAATAATACAAGAAAATTAAACTTTCTAGTAATTACCTTATTAATAATTTAATTTCTCGAGCTTTATCACAATCAATTTGTAAAGAAACATTGTTCATCATAATAAAATAAAACTAAATTAAATTAAATAACTTCGAATCCACTGTAGACACAAACCATTATAATTCTCTCCATTAAATCAATTATTAACATATTTAACCGATAAATCGATATCTTTGCACCAAATAGCGATCGTTAAGATACAACATATTAAGCAGTTACATTTTTATATATTCGCTTAAAAACTGGTTATCGGTCTAAAGAAATCTATCTCCAACATTCGGCACGGAATACCTAACACTTCCTACATTTTTAAATAATCATTAATATCGGTCGGTAATTGCTTAAAAATCGATCTGACAATAATACCCTTAGAAGCGGAATACATAATCTTGATTCGGCTGATTCTCTTTACTTTGGTTTCCAGTTTCCGGTAGAAGATTAAATCAAATTGTGACATTTTCGGAGCAATAATGTTGAAAAAACCCCTTTTCTTAATTTTTTTGCAAAAGATTCAGTGAAGAACTACCATCTCCATACGTCACACTTTATAGAATCAAGCCTCACGCAATTCGTCTTCTGTTTGCATAATCTCAGCGGTGATTGGTCTTTAGATTTCCTTGCAAGAGAACTGCTCTACACTAGGCTTGTGTATGAAACTGATAGCCTGAATATGATTTTTGATCTGGAAAATCATCCGTATAAATAGCAGGAGTTTAATAAGAAACGGTATCATTCAAGATCTGCTTATCCTGAAGAACACTTTCCACAAACAATCAACATGGTGAGTTATTTCTTGATTGCTAATTGAGTTCAACTCCTTTAGAATGAAGAACTTTTTGATTTTGTAGAAATTCGTAATTTTGGCTCTTGCTGTCTTCGGCGCTGCTTCCGCTGGCCTCATTTCTCCATTGAACTCTGGAATTATTGGTTCATCCGTCTTGCGATCAGACCTCAGTCTTGGACTTAACTCTGGAATTCTTGGACTTAACTCTGGACTTCTTGGTCTTAACTCAGGAGTTATTAGACTTAACTTCGGTGTTCTTGGACTCAACTCCGGCGTTCTTGGAGTTCCAGCTATCTCAGCCTACAATTCACCAATTCTTTCAGGAGTAGTTGCTCCAGGACTCGCTATCGGTGCTTCCCCACTTGCTCTTGGTGCTTCCAATCTTGGTCTCATCAACTCAGGACTCATCGGTGCTCCACGTCTTGGTCTTAATGCCGGTCTCATCAACGCCGGAGTCATTGGCGCTCCAGGACTCGGACTCGCTTCTCCATGGGGTGTAAACTCTTTGGGTCTTGCTGGAAACATCATACCATCTGTCGGTATTGATGCCTGGAAGAAGAAGAAGGCTGCTTAAATGATCTCTCCAAATGTACCTGATATGACTGCGAATTAAATTATTAAGAAAGATTCCATATGTTTTTTTTTTACTATTTTCAGTTTTAATTATGATCTTATGATAAGAAATAACTCAATTGAGAAACTTCTTTATTTAAGGCAGTATTCTAGTCTAAAAATTTGAAAATAAACGAAATTTTTTTTTCCATATTTCTATAGTTTAGATATTCAAGAATATCTCCCTAAAAGGATTTTTCAAAATTCGAATTATTTTTAAAGTTTTAGTCATTTTAGTGACGTAGCACCCATTCTATTCTATGTGCGTTTAGTTTGAGTTTTCAGTTCTTCAAATGCTTCAAAAGAAGGAAGAACTGCTCGTCTTGCGGAAAGAAAAGCTGAAAATCAGCAACATGAAAGAGAAGAAGTCCCGGTGTATGGAGCTGGGATGGCAGATTAAGCAAATGTAAGTTATATGTACGCATCTAACGTAAAACTTTAAACGCATTTTTCTCGAAACTACTTTTTTCGAAGCGGTTGACATAATATCTCAAGTCCTAATCAACCGATTTACTTGAAATTTAGCATGAATATTCTTTATATATTCCTCTATCGTATGAACCAATAAAAACTAGAAATTTCATTTTCAATATTTTTAAAAAATTCGGGAAAGTTAAAAAATTAGTGTGAAAATTGACCTCAATTTTTTAATCTGATTTCTGATTTGAATGGACTTTAGTTTATATATATATGAAAATTTCTTACAGTTTTAGAAACTGGAATTTGCCATCAGTTTTTCCCACAAATCTTCTGATTTGAATGGGCTTAACTTTAGTTTATATATGCGCTCCGTCACTCGGTCCTCCCAGCTCAGGTCCATAGTATAAATACTTACATAGTAGCCAAACTCCAGTTCGAATTCTCGATGTAAACACACCAATATCCGTACAATCTACACGTATTCTGAAGCTGCTTCTCTTTCAGTCATGGGCGATTACTCTGACACACATTTCTGTTTCTTTTGCACGATTTGGTATGTATGGAATAGTAATTAGGGAAAATGACGTGAGGGTGAGGGATATGGCAATACACGAAATAAGCATAAGAACAACCAAAACAGACAAAAAAGCGGTAAAGCTACATTGCACGTACGTAATTGAAAGAGACAAAAGATTTGTCTCAGTCATCAGCTGTTTAAAATTTTGAGAGGTACAACCAATCAAAACCGTCCATTTGAGAGGTACAATTTTTTTATGTGAAAATTTTCGTGGACTATGGTGAACATAGGGAGTTTGCTTACTATGTAAGTATTTATACTACGATCTGGTCTTGCTCTCGGTGCTCCAGGACTTGCTATCGGTGCTCCAGGACTCGCTATCGGTGATCCAGCTCTTGGTCTCCGTACATCAGGACTTGGCCTCGTCAACTCGGGAATTGCTATTGGTACTCTAGCTCTAGGTCTCCGTACTTCGGGGCTGGGTCTTGCCTCATCTGATCTTCCTCTCGGTGCTCCAGCTCTTGGTCTCCGTACATCAGGAGTTGGCCTTGTCAACTCGGGAATTGCTATTGTCGCTCCAGCTCTAGGTCACCGTACTTCCGGACTTGGTTTTGCCTCATCTGGTTTTGCTCTCGGTGCTCCAGGACTCGCTATCGGTGCTCCAGCTCTTGGTATCCACACATCAGGACTTGGCCTTGTCAACTCGGGAATTGCTATTGGTGCTCCAGCTCTAGGTCTCCGTACTTCAGAACTTGGTTTTGCCTCATCTGGTCTTGCTCTCGGTTCTTCAGAACTCACTGTCGGTGCTCCAGCTCTTGGTATCCGTACTTCAGGTATTGGCCTTGTCAACTCAGGACTTGCTATTGGCGCTCCAGCTCTTTCAGTAGGAACTTCATGGAGTGTTAATACCTTGGGATTCAGTGTTAACATCCTTCCAGGAGTCGGTATCGACGCATGGAATAAGAAGTCTTCTTAATTATTATCATCAAATTGTACCTTTTAGTATTGAAATAAATTATTAACCAAATTATTGTTGCGCTATTGTTTTTCTAAGCATCATTCTGTACATACATTTTATAGGAGTAGCATAAGAAAAGAATTATCATACAAGTTGACTGATTACTTTGCAGTACACTATATAAAAATTATGATGAAATAGTGAACTTATAATTTTTGTAGACAGACATAATAATGAAGCTCAGAGATAGAAAGTACCATATTTTCAAGATTTTTTGAAATTGAAATTGAAATTGAAATTGAAATTGAAAATGAATTTGTAACATGACATTATATGAAATCATGAAATTAATAAGGCTTTTCTCTTAATAAGAATCTTATTATAACACAAAGATTAAACTTTAACAATTCAAATCAAATCAGACAAGAGTTTTTCATCAGATGCGTTCTAAAAACTTTTATAAAAGTTTCGAATGATGGAGCCTGCTCCAACAACTTTTCCAAAATGTATATTCTTTAAGCTTTTTATACATTTTTATTGTATAATTTTTAAAATAAATACTGTATCAATTCAATGAAAAACGTTCAAAACAAAATTACGCTCAAAGCTTTTTATCGTAAAAAGAAGAAGGTCTCTCGACAATGAGCCTTGACTACAATTTAGTAAACTATTTGGAACCAGTTTTTCTAAAAACAAATACATACGATTTATTTAATAGAACAACGAAAATTTCAGCTCTTTTGATAGAAGTTTAAAACTCTGCAATAGCTGCAACATCAACTGCAAGTATTTTTCCATACTTGAATACTCGGAGTTCGAATAAATGGTAGTGCTGAAAACACATCAAGTGATGAGATCAACCAGCTTAAAGATCAAGAAAAATGAGATACTAGATTATTAAGTTTGTGATCTACGATCTACAATAATCTCGGCATACAATACAAAGCTAACAAAGTTTCCTTTAGCAACCTTCAACAGCGAATCTTTGCTAAAAATATTAGCCTAGAGCAGAACTAATCAAATTTAGCGTAGTTTGTGTTCAAAGCTCTGCTAACTCTGTCTTATCTTGAAATTCTGAATAACCGGTTGATTTAAACAATTTATTCAAAATACGAGAATAAATACAGGGTAGACAAAATTTGTTTAACCGAAAATGTTTGTTAACTTAGAAATTTCGAATATTTCAAATGTTAATCATTTACGTAAATAAAAGTATCATTTATAACTGAGGAAAGCTTGAGTTTTATCTTAGTTCTGAAGTTTTTGATTGAGTAATTCAAGCTAAAGTGGAGATAATTTCAATTTAATTTTCGTAAGATTTTTTCTTTGAACTTTATTTTCTTTAGTTTTCATGTATTTTTTGTCATGTTCCAATTTGCCTTTGCTCTTTAGCTTGTCAGTCACATAGGAACATACACCGCCGGTCAGCAATCAACGTGTTGTGGATCTCTATCAAAAAATAGTAATGTTGCGCCTAGACTGTCTAGTTTAAACTGCTTTTTAGTCTAGACTAGACCTTTAGGAGTTGAACATAAAAAGAACAGGTGATTTTTCTTAGGTGAAGTAAGGTACGGGGCCCCCGTACCTTACCCATAACGGGGGTAATGCTGGTGATGGTTTTGTGATCCTCAGTATAAAAGGTACAAGTTAAAAATCAAAATATTAAGAAAAAAGTTCCCGAATTTTCACGGATTTCGTCATATCTGTCAGTTGCCCGTTTTACAAATTTTTAATATTCAATCCAAAAGAGGTAAAATTTTATTAATTTCGACTAATATTTTAGGTCTAATGAGATATCGAATTCGTTTTGTCTCCTCAGGGCTTTAAATATAATTGGTAGAAAAACGATTTCAAGATTTTTTAATATCCAGTGCTTAAGAAGCCTAAATGGCGGTTTAAGTTTTCATTAATTTTTCGTGCTCTCCTGCTTTACGTACAATCAAAATGTCTGGCTCAAAATTAGTCTATCGTCCAAAGTAATTATTTTTTTTAGTTTAGACTTAAATTAAATTTATTGGAGTTTATATATTCATATTTATATTCATAATTCGTAATATGATTATAAAATGTACCGTGAGCAGCAAAAAGAAAATGTACATCAGACTTTATAGAATTTTTCGAGCTTTAAGCAATTGAATTTAGAATCCTTTCTTAGTGTTTTCATCATATTTTTATGTCCTTTTAGTGAAATTTGACAATGCTCTGAACGAAACTTTATTATTTTTCGCGTCAAAGTTCGGGAGCGGTTAAAGTCGTAGTATATCATCGAAATTATTAGGTTTCTTGCAAAAATAATTTTATTCTTAAAATAAAAATATTCGAAATCGGGATTTTTAGCAGATTAAACATTGAAAAAGTCCGCTATAGAAGTAAAAACAAATTTGTTACCTTATCAGACTTCAAACGGGAAAACTCATATGGGATACCTTAGAAAGTAAAAATTGATTAGATATATTATCATCAGATATAAGCAAAAACTAGGAATCTCTGAATATATGTATGTATGTATATGCAACTTCCTTTCATCCTCTTGGGGGTTGAATATCTAAAAATTCTGAAAGAAGTTAATAGGTAGATATGAACACAGCACGAGAAAGTAAAAACTAATTCAATTACCTAGTTGTCACTTCAAAAGGATATGACGGAAACGTGAAACGTGTTCAACTCTTTTATACCCTCTTAGGGGATGAACAAGGAAAAAACAAAAAAAAACTGTTTCAGGCGACTGTTACTTAAAGTGAAAAGATATTAGATTTCCGATCAGGGGATATGATAATATTCGTAAAAAAGTATATAAGACCCTTATACACTCTTAGGGGTCGAATTTCAAAAACTCCTGGAAATACTTTCAAGGTATTTACCATGAAGAAACCGTAGAATAAAATTGAATTATATATTGGGAAGACGAAAATCGAGAAAGTATTTCACTGATCATATTTTTCGCCCACTTTCCGAACAATATTGAAATTTTCAGTTTCAGCTTGATTTCACTATTTGTCCTCGAGATATAAGAATCGGAACCTTTTCCTTTTCACGCTCCCACGCCACCACCCTCTACACTCTCACTCCCAAAATTGCATTCTTTGCTAGGGGTCTATTAGGCCTAATCCTGGTAAAAAATTTAAGCATCTTACCTAAACTGTTCTTGAGATATGAGACGTGATTTTTTAGAAAAATTCTTATCCCCTCCATTTTCATGATCCACCACCCACTTAAAAATTTTACTCTCAGCAAACTTTATTTGTCAAATTTTATATACAAACCGAATTTTAGTTATTTTTCTTTTTTTATTTGTCTAGTACAATTGGTTCGTGAGATATCGTAACCAAAAGTTTTTCAGCCCCACCCCCGCACTCCACAGTCCTCGCTCAAAAAATTTGTTTCCGATTTATTCTCCTAGTATACCTATTCATTAAGTTTCTATTTAGTGGCATTAACCGTTTAGGAAATAAAGATTTCGGAATATATGGATATCGCCTTTTTTGCGTTTCTGACGCATTTTCCCCCCACTCCTACACCCCTTAACCAATATTGACAAATTTTATGCACTATCAGATGTCTGTGTAAATTCCAGGTTTGAGCTTCCCGGTATAAGCGGTGGCTGAGATCCAGAAACCAAAATTTTTTCCTTTGAAACGCTTCCTCCTCCCCCCGCCTCACACCCCATACTTAAGAATTTGATCACTTCAAGCGTTTTTGAATTCGTTCAGACGTTGCTGAAAAATACTGATGCTATAACGATCCAGTATTAGTAAAATAAATTGCTTATCAGGAATTTTTTTAACAAAAACTACAAAAATCAGGATATTAATGATTTGTTATTCAGTAGCTACTGAAAATTTAAATTGATGCCCTAAATTTCGAAATCAGTTTAGAATTATTCCTGTGTTTTCTTTTAAATAACTTGGTCACTACTTACAAAATTAAGCGGGACGCAGTTAGAATGTGGAAGATAGGAATGAAAAAAATTCAGATATTTATTTATATCTCAAAAACCCCTTTATATAGTGACAAATTCTAAAAATTATTAATTTTTTGATACTAGTCTGAAGTTGGGTTTTGTTTTAATTTCAGAATCACCATAAAATTGAAATTCATAGGTGATAATATGTTTCTAAGTACGTGCGATGCATGTGGCTAAAACCTTCACCAAAATTGAAATAAGTACACAAGAACCCACAACACAAATTTTCAAATTTTCTAATATATGCAGTGGGTGAACCCGTTTCAATACACACGACTATTATCGAGTTTAGAGGACTACAAACCTAAAAATAATAAATTTGATAATAATGTCTTTAGTTAAGTTGCAACTTTATTTGTGATCCGGACGTTAACCCGGAAAACAACAAGGTAGTTAGTTGCCAGACAAATTTCCTTGTTCTAAATTCTCAACTACACACTAAATGTAATAATTAACATCCACAGATTTATTATCAGACAAATCAAGGCCCAAACTTAGCATAGGCTTGTAATAGAGGCTGCAGAAATAGTAATATTGCATTTCGTACCATTCCTCTTAATATTTATTTACATAAACATTTAAAAAGAGCAGAGTATTTGATGAACCAATTAACGAAATTTTAATTCGATAAACTACAGTCGAGTTCAATACCCGAAAAGTTTCGCCAAATCCATAAAATTTTTACGACCACACCAAGTCACTATCAAATCATCAACAAATAGTTTATCTTTTTAAATGAAGAACGATTTAGATAAATTCTAAACAATATGAAAAAAATGTCAAGCCCTATCCAATTTCGCCATGATTCGTCCAACAAGAATAATGAAGAGATATGTAAAATAGTCGCTAAAGATGGTAGATAAATTATTATTTTTTTTTAACACAGAGAATTTACGTAATCGAGTTGTCATTTCTTTTGCTTAATTACATACTTTAATATTTCTTTAAGTCTACACCTTTAAGTATGTAAAATTTAATTTATTGTTTGTTATTACATTTTAATTATTTCAAAAGACAAAAGCAACAAACTTTAGACGAAAACAAAACCTTATCATGTGATTATTGTCTGTGCTATTTCGATATGATCTAATTATTTAAAACTTCCGATATTTAGTTACTCTAATTAAATTTTGCACGCCACTCCAGCTTTTAGCATATTTTCCAACCAGATATTACCAAATTATGGCGATAAGTCCTCCAAGACTCTAATTCTAAAGCAATAGAGTTCCGGTTATGTCATCCCAATTTTTTATTTCTGATATCAAATTTGGACCTCAAAAAAATTGACGCATAATAGTGTATACAGAACGGAATGAAAGACAGTAAAAAAAAACTTCTAAAATTAAGCTAGCGTAAAAGCGGTGGGAGCCTTCTTCGCCGTTTTTTTGTTGTGGAATATGCTAAAAGTCAAAAGTCTTAATATCGAAAAGAATTTCATAGTTGAACCGGTTTCGGTGTTCGTCATCCAGAATTCGTTCTATATATAAAGCGGACTGATATCGAGAAATAGTATCATATCAGGACTTATCATTCCCGAAGAAACACACGAATCTTTTTGAAAATGGTAAGATTTTCTTGTTGCAAGAAAAGTGTTTGATTGAAAATAATCTTGAATCTTGAATCTTGCAGAAATTCGTAATTTTGGCTCTTGCTTTGATCGGATCTGCTTGCGCAGTTTACGATGAAGCTTACGTATCAACTGTAGTGCATCCACCATCAATCACCTACGCTGCTGCCCCAGCAATTGCCGCCCCATTGATCCATCACTTTCCAGTAGGTGGCGCTTACTCCACATACGGACACTCAGTATTCCCAGCAACCTATGGTTACAACCCTTACGTACCAACCTTCGGTGGTCTCTGGAGGAAGAAGAAGCAAATCACCGCCGAAAACTAATTTTGAAACTTCCTGGACGTGAATAAAAATGATTTAAAGTGAAATTGGTTTTTTAAATGTTTTTTTAATATAGATCGTAACTTCTCTAGTCTACCAATCCAAGGGTCAGGTCATTATGTCTTGTTACTTCTCTAGTCTACCAATCCAAGAGTCATGTCTTCAAATCTCGTTCAGTTTTTGTTCTAGAAAAAATATTTCTTATGACGGAATTGTCATAGTACATTTTATAAAATGTCTCAGATTTTGCAACTGACTTTTTAACCCAATCCACTAGTTCATTCTGAATTAAATCGGATCTACCATATGTACCCTATATTGTATTCTTGCTCGCGTCCTACAACGCAACAGAGATCAGTACTTCACCGATTTACTCATCACAAAGTATTGTCCTCCTACATGGATTCTAGTGTGATATTTCAGGTGTTCAAACAGAACTTTGAGAACTGACATTTTCAACAAATGTATATGTATGTACATCAGATAGAAGATAATTTTCAATTTATCGGGATAATTGTTTTACGACAAGTGCAAATCTTTTAACTAATGTTAAGGCCAGGTATCAGTTAAAAGACCCGAAAAATGATTCAATTTCAGGATTTTTTTGGAAGTGAAGAATAATTGTTAATTTTTTCACAAAAAAATATTGTAAAATGGTAGCTCTAGCTCCCATGACGTAAGGGAGCGATCGGCGTGAGTTGATACACGCGGTAGCTTCTATAGCCTTGCTTAGCGATCTGACACCAAAAATCTAAAAGTTTTATGAAACTAGATTAAATTTGCGTTTTTTGATTTAAAAAAAAAACGCCCTAAGACTAAGAAAAGGATACATTTGATATCGAAATGCATATACTTTTGTCCACGTATTCTCAATATGTTAAGGATGAAAATTAATAATAAAAATTAGTTTTCTTATCGTCATGAACTGATACCTTGCCTTAAGGTAGAATTAAGACAAAATGTACATTCAATCAATGAAATTAAACATCATGATAATGAAAAACCTTCTAAATTAGATTCAAGAAATAAACCAATTGCGACAATTAATGGTTTCACAACATTGATGAACTTCTTATAGCCTTGTTAGTCACTTAATTAAGGTTCCATTTAATTATTTCGATGACGACTTATGCCTATCAGTAAAGTGATCATAATATTAAAGTACGCTTGCATAATAATATGATGAATTTATACCTTAATACAATAAACGCCTGCTATAAATTTTGATTTCACGAACGAAGTACTGTACTAGATCTATAATATTTATGTTAAATTTTGACCATAATGAAGTCTTTATATCGCGTAAGAATTATTAAATACGAACATTTTGATATTATTCATAATTTTACACTTTAAAGGACATCACCAATCTATTTATTAATACTATAAACGAGATGATTATCGCAATTAAAACAAAGAAATGATAAATCAAAAATTAGAAATGATACATTATTCAAATCAACGTTTTAATTTATTTTGATGAATATTTTCAACCAAATGTGTAGTCGAGAACTTCTGTTAAGATTTGTGCATAAATTTATTAATAAAAACGATACCAAAATAAAAGTTTTGATGTAAAGTTCATAGAACATGCTATTCATTATTGTTTTCACAATTTCTACGTTTATTATTATTTAATTAATAAATGTTAAGAACTCTATTTTTTCGATATTTAACTTCTAGTGCCATTGTACCTATAGACCTACATGTACATTTCTTGTAATGCAATCCAATTTATCTCAAAACAAAGCCTGCGTACTTCAGCAAAAGTAGTGCACGAAGATTCTATCAGAACTATCCAGAGAGAAATTAATATTTAAAATAACAAGTGTAAGAGACTAATTAAGTATATACCTATTTTGATCGAAAAAAAGCCCACACAAAAATTAAACAAAAAATCTGCCCATAATTTGTTTTCCAGTTAGAGGATTATTAGGTCTACATTTGATCTACATTTGGT
This sequence comes from Beris chalybata, assembly GCA_949128065.1. Classification (NCBI taxonomy): domain Eukaryota; kingdom Metazoa; phylum Arthropoda; class Insecta; order Diptera; family Stratiomyidae; genus Beris; species Beris chalybata. The sequence continues at coordinate 107,612,280 of OX421895.1, forward strand.
ATCTTACACTAGTCTTGAGATGTAATAAGTAGTTTTTTAGAAAAATCACCTGCATTTCGATTCTCCACCGCACTATTAAAAAAATTAACTTTTACAGAAGCCGAATTTTATTTTTCTATCGCAATCGTTCTGTGAGATAGGGTAATTTTAAGTTTTTCGGGTTACGTTTTTTACATATTAACGAAATATTTAAAATATTTGAAAATAATTCTAGATGAACCTTGACACTTTCTATCTACAAAAATCAGGTAATTGAAACCATGGCTAGTGATATAGTAACTCAAATTACTTTACCAGTTACAGATTTTAGTACCAAGTGTAAAGACTCGGACAACGTACTTATTCGTACTGTTGTAAGTAATAATAATGAAATTAGCATATTATGATGAAGCTATTAAATTACTTTTCAACTATTTTAAATTACATAAATTGCCTCGGGCGTACAAACAATTTTACATGTTAAATTGGTCATAACACCAATACTAGACCTCCTGTTCAAGGAAATAATAAAATCTAATCTAATCTAATTTAAAATATTAAGTTTCGTTTTATTTCGTTAGAGCTAGTAGACAAAAATAAATGGGGAAACACGATTCAAAGGTATAAGATTTTATTTGTAAGCCACAATATTTGAAGTACGGCGTGCTCTGGTCTCAAATTCACTCCAAGTTTTTTATCAAATATTTTGAAACTGATTGCTTCTATGCCAGCCCCTGCTAATTCTTTTCTGAAACAATTATTGAAGAAATATTAATAATTAACTAATGGTTTATAAATAGCAAATCTTTCAAGATTCTTTAAGAACGTTTTTTTACCGAGAAAATATTTTGGTACGATCAATTACTCATTAAAGTAACATTTTGAAGTCGTTATTAATTTTAATGCTCGTGACTCGTGTTTAAAAATTCATTATTAGGTGTGTTTTAATGCTCTCCCCTGAGTAGAGCACCTAATCGGCAGGCGAAAAAAAAAACGATCCAGGGTATTATGTGGAGTACATTTTATTGGAAGATTTGGCAGCCCTGCGCTGTCAAGTTTGAAATTTTATTCAAACATTGCAATAACTCACCTTTTCTTTTCTTGCTTATTACCTTCACTTTAATTTCTACCAAAAATTTAAAAAAATATTTGTCCTTTCATTGCTGCAAAACTTACGGCAATATAACTGTCATCGAATTTTATTTAATTGCAGTTCGGTTGCATTTCTGTTGTGCTGCCAACCATTAAAATCGAAACGAGTAAAGCGAATTAAAGCGAATTCATCCCATTTCATTCTCTCCGGGGTAGGATATGTAACATAGTAAAATTAGTGGGCTTACTATCCTGGATGTTGTTGTTGTTTCACGTATACTTATGCTGTACTATCCTACTCTGGAGAGCATTAAAACACGCCTATTGACTTATTTAGAATCTAATCGACTTCGCAAACGAATTGACACATCGCTGAAACACCACTCGTGGGCATACATACATGGGCATATACAATAAATTTAATATATGTACATAAAACAAAAAAAAACCACCCATAAGTGTGAAAGTTTTTGAACGCCTGACTACTTAAGGCCGACAAATAATTTCATATTCATAGTCTGTGTAGGTATGTTATTTTCGGTAAAAAAAAAATACAATCTTAAGAAGTGAATGCTAAGAAATTTCTTTCTTCCATTAGGTGTGTTTTTTTTAACTGGATCACGAGCAAGATCATTCGTTTTACATTGAAAACAACAACAATTGAGATGATCCAAAATCAAAATGGGATCATAGTTAGATCATTAAAGATGCTTCTGAATTCAACAAAATTTTCGCATTTTCGCAGTTATCGCCCTGCAACTCAACTGCAATGGCAGCTGATAATTGACATTTGTCAAACGTCAATAAATATTTTCCGTATTTATTAAAGAATATTCGCAAATATCTGCACAGTATTAGTTCAAACATAAAACATGCTATCGACGTGACAGCCATATCAGAGGCTAACACAAGGTGGTCAAGCCTCACATCGTGTCTCTTGGCCAGGCAGCTCTGGCCGACCCTAAATGCGAGCAGGACAAAGTACATCCTACTCGGAAACAGGAATACTCTTCGTATCCTAATTGGTGTACTGACGGGCCATTGCCTGATCGGTAGGTACGCCAGAAAACTGGGTGTTGCGGACGTCACGGATCTGAGCTGTGGTGAACCCGATGCCGAGGAAAGTATTTTCCACCTGCTCTGCAAATGCCGGGTCTGGCCTGGAGGCGCGAACGTATTTTAGGTACGCGCTTCGCCATAGATTTGGGCGAGTTCGCAAGCACTAACTGGAAAAGTTGCTCCAGTTTGTCAGGCTGGCGGGGTGGTTTACCTAATTGGCTGTCTTGGGCACACGGGTGCTCCTTTCCCGTGCATGTGGGATCACAACGGACCCTTTGGCGGTCTATGTGTTTGGTCGCGAAGTGACCACCCAGCTTACCTAAAACCTAGTTCAATACATAGTAAATTTAAGTACTTACTGCTTCTATTTCATTAATATCCATTATGTTCACTATTTCATCTGCCAAGAAAATATTAATAAATATTTGACAGACCACAGCTGACCATGGCAGTCTACAGCTGACACAACTATATGACAATTCATTGCAGGAATGCCAACCGTTTAAATTGATTTTTTTGGATCATCCACAGCGTTTTTTTCATTTATGATCTTGATCCAGTTGAAAAAAACGCACCTATTAAGACGATTTTTTTTGATATGAACGCTCTTTACCAGTAAAAATAATTACCGCCACGTATCGTACGATTAAAATTTACATCTTGGCTTACAACCAAAATTTATGTAACTGAGATGTGAAAATATAAATTAATAACAACTTACTATGTCAATAGTAATAGTTTTCCTATCACACCGTTACACCAATTTCAAAGAATTCGGAATACTTGTATGTAATAATAATATCCCGCAAAGCAAAGATGATCTCTGGTTATTTATAACACAAGTTTTTAATCAAAATTATCAACTAATTAATATTATTATTATTATTAACTCACTATGACAAACTTTAGATTGTTATAACTCGCCGAAATGTACCTACATCAATTCAAAAATGTACATAACAGAAGAATCCTCAGCAAAACAGTTTTTTATTGAAATTGCACCCACGATTATTCAAATAGAACCCGATGATGAATCGGCCAATTCGGACCCAATCAAGAACTATTTTCAAACTGGTATCTGTAATAAAACTTTTTCAAGCCTCATGTCCTTTTAAAGGCAATTGCCAGTTCGGCTGGCCACCTAGTCGAAAAGTTCATATGGTTGTTTTTAAATACGACTCCTCAGATGGTGATAAGCAACCTGAAAATTGATTAAACAAATTTTAATCAATTTGTAACGGCCATGAAAAATTCCATTCTCGGAAAAAAGATTTTCATTACTATAGAAAAGACAAACATTCATGTGTATAATTAGCGTAGATCATGTAAAAGTATTACAGGGTTGGAATCTTCTCTCCAAGAGGTTATTGATTGCATTACATCAAACGGCCTTGGCTTTTGTTTGCCTGTTTTAATTCTGAAGCTCTAAGCGGAGCATCTTCAAAGAAACTCTGGACCGGACTACTTTTCATTACAGGTAAACCATTAAGTACAATGTAAAAATCAATAACTAAAAATTTCCTCTTTGGAAATTAAATTCCAACGGATAGAAAAATAGGAAATTGATCTATTGAAGTACTGACTCTTATATTTTCACACCTTGTAAACAATCTACCACCAAAAGTATTCAAAACTACAACATCTATTTCAGTAGACACATTCTTGCGTTTAGCATAAATTCCTACCCATTAACAATGTGATGATAAACATAAATTTAATAAATTCGACCAAAACTCACAGTTCTTTGAAATCATTGAACTTGAACTTGAATTCGAAATTTAGTTTAAATCCGTTTCAAAATACGGCCGACGATTGGTCCACCACATTATGATAATGACCGCTAGTAATCCATAAATTAAAACGTGAAAAATCTATAGTATTTTGTTATATAACGAAAACCGAACCTGAGTATGATAAAATTATGTAAGTTATTCAGTTGCCTAATGTTAGGAGGTTGTTTTCCAAACTTTTCGTTCTTGATCAATTTCATAATTTTTGGTATAACAGTTAAGATTTTATATGATGAGAAAATTAGTCTAAATATTCACTTCATCGATTTTCTGTTGAAATTTACGTATTTTACAGCAAATTGCTTTATTGTAAAATATTGATAATGTTTAATTATTGTGATTGAAAATTTGGAGCATTATTGGACCAAAAGTCTGTGTTCTGAAAAGTAGGTTAAAAATTCAGAACTTAAAGCTTACCATTTCACCCAGTATGAAACCTACCAGAGCCCTTTTTAAGCCTAAGGTACCCATAAAATAAACGCATAAAATTTAAATTTTATTTTATTTTAGCTTATCAAGAAGATTCACTTCTTCTGTTCAGTAGTCGGAAGATTGTAGAACAATGTGTAAAGTTTAAATTTGCTACCCATATCGATCACACCCAAAAAGGTGCTGTAATTCGCAATTCTCATGTGAATTTGAAAGAATTCGATGAGTTATTATTGATAATTTTACCCCTAAATCTTTAGATACTCATAAACATACTGCAGTCACGATCGGCTGCAAACAACTCCGAGAACTTCAGAGGACCAATCTAGAGGTCCTCATGATTTCTTCTACAAAGGAGGGGCAAATATGGTTAAAAACTTTTGGGCTAGATTAAGCATATACTCTCAGATTCCATCTAGAGTATAAAAACGTCAACCTTAAATTTTTAGCACCGAAAACCGGGTTTTCGGTTCCAAGGATATGCCCAAGATTTCCAAAGAACTGTGTTTCGGGATCCCGGTATTAAATGCTCTAGTTCGGCAGTCAAAAGTACGTCATTCTACAAACACTAAACCTATTGAATCTTATATGGCTTACAACTCATAATCAAAGTAAGAAAAAGTAATTTGGAAGCAGTAACGGTACATATGGAAGGGAGAGCACTGTTACTGCCATTTGTTTGAAAAGTTGGATCAAGATATGTACTCTAATATAAGATTCTAAATTAAGAATCAAAATTTGTCTATTTTCACGAATTTCGTCATATTTCTTATGTTTCAATAAAATATGAATTAGTTTTACTTCTGCGAACCCATTATTCAAGCGGGTAGAACTACGTCCAAAACATTTCCATATTCCGCATAAAAGGGAAATCAAGGGACTTAGTATGACCTCAAGAGTTCAGCCATAATTTTCATGGTCCTTTATATTGGGTTTTATTTTTCCGGGTTTTTCATATAATTGCATATAATCGAATACGTTTTAGTAGTTAGTAGCTTAGTAGTTGTATTAGTTTTTACGAATTCCGTCATATATTTTAGTATTAATGATATATTTATTGAATTGGAATTTACTTGTACTGATTTTACTTATTTTGATCTAACAATTTTTCGATTTTCTACTTCATGGGTATGCAATACGTTTTATACGTTCTCGCGATGTTCGCCATATCTCTAAAGTTCGATGAGTCAAAGCAGTTTTTACACGAAGGATAAAAATTTACAGGCCAGATGTTTTTTAAAAGTAAATTACACTACCTTATTATTAAAATAAGAGAGTAAGAATTGAGTAAGTCGTTTCAGCGCAGCTTTAAAATTTTTTTTAATAAATATATCGTCAACTACAAATTAATATTCTTTAAAGATAAACTTTCATAAAAGGGGTAAGCGTTTAGGTGAATGTACTAAACTGCAACTTAACATGAATCCGGTTTAATATCGAAATACTTTTTATTAAAAATATTATGAACTAAAATTGAAAAGAAAACAACACTACGGTCATTAAACCTGACAGAATTGAAGTAAGAAATACCATAAAACTGCTCAAATTATGAATTCATCCCGCTACATTAATCACAAAAAATTACTGCATTGCTGAATAAAATTATATGAACAAATACTTAATAGAAAAAACTCACTTTTTCAGTTTCATTGACGGAGGCGCGCCGTCATAACTACACTTTTATAACATTTTTTTTATAAATTCTCCATGAATGAGACTGACGCGTAATTGGAGTTAAGTTTTACGATAAAACGTAAACTGCGTAATTGGCGTAATAGTAGCTCAACTAGTTCTAATATCGACCTTCACATGCCAACTGAGTCGTTGATAGCAATCTGAATTTAGGAGAAGACTAGTGAAAAAATTCTAATTTTATTGCTAATTTTGTCTCGACATAAAACCAACTATGTCCTTGGCAACCGAAGGTCTAAGTCAATTTAATACTGCAAACTGCAGTTCTTCTTCATGCAATTTGTCTGTTTGTTTTCCTTTTATTTTTTGCGGTTCCCAGGTAAAATTTATAATTATCTATTAAAATAAAACTGCTTTAAATCTTCTTTAAAACAAATTTATTGGATTTACCTGTTAACCTTGTAGTGAATTATTCCTTTCTTCTTAGTCCGGCCTGGTTTGTTTTGCTCTTGTTTATAGCTCATCAGACTGCACCCGTCCATTTTTGTTCTGATCGAATTTCCTGCGGATAAACAATTTTTCCAAGCAACCGGTTTCATGATTGACTGGTATAAATACCTGGATTCTGTCCAACAAGTGCATCATTCAGGATCTTATTATTCAGAATACAGTTTGCCAGGAATAAACAATGGTAAGTTTCACTTTGTAGTTAAAATCATTGTCTTGATCTTACTAAAGTTAATTTTTTACTTTCAGAGATTTTTAATTCTAGCCCTCGCTTTTATTGGTGCTGCGTCAGCCACTGGTTTCACACAATACGCATATCCATCAACATACGCATATCCCAGTGCTATTCATGCTAAGCCTTACCATGCTTCAGTTTACGGCACTACTGCGTACTCCGCACCATCTGTGATTGCACCCGTCCACTACGACCACCATATTTCCAGACATAATGTACCTAGTTATCATACTCCGGCGTACAGCACTTACTCAGCTCACAACTATGGGAGTCCAGTTTACCATAGTGCAACTGTAGCGCCAATTGTTAAGTCAGTTTACGGATCGCCAACTTACGCATCGCAAACTTACGGATCGCCAACTTACGCATCGCCGACTTACGCTACTCCCACTTATCACAGTCCATCTGTGGCACCGATTCTGAAATCAGCTTTTACACACTACAACACCCCAGTTGTAAACCCACTGATAAAGTCAACTTATTCGCACTATGAAGCGCCAGTCGTAGCACCCTATCATAAAAATATCTACGCTTCAGCTCCGTTCCACCATTCTGGAGTCGCTGCATCCGTTGTTAAGCCATACAGTTCAGTTTACAGTCCATCCGTCGCGCCATATGTTCACCACGCCTACCCTGCACCAATTTTAAAATCTGCCGGATACGTAGGTTCACCCATTGTGAAACCTTACAGTTCAGCCGTTTATGGCAGTCCATCTGTAGCGCCATTTGTTAACCATATCTACCCTTCACCGATTGTAAAGTCTGCGGGATACGTGCATCCGCTTGCCACAGGCTACTCAACTGGATACTCGAATTTTTTGGGACTTCACCCAACTGCTGGCTATGCCGGTTATCCAGGTGCAGGTCTCCTTGGCTATCCAGAGCACCAATTTGGATTGGGCTTACATCAACCTGCCGCTTATCCCGGACACCCAAATGTTCTTCCAGCCGTAGAAGAATATGGTGTCCAGGGCTATGAAGAACCAGCTGTTGTTGTCGATGCCTGGAAAAAGAAGAAGGCTGCCTAGGCTCCACTGTCTAACAATCTGATGAATACCAAAAACCGAAATGTGTAAATATTGCGAAAAATAAAGAAAAGAACAATTCAAACAAGAACTTCTTAATTAGATTAAGGATTTTCCAATCTTATGAGCCAGTTGATTTTATTTTTAACTAATGTTATCTATTAGTCTGGGTGGCTTAGTGGCTAGAGCACTTGCCTTCAGTGCACCTGGTACCAGATTCGAATCTGCTTGGCGACAAATAATTCTTGAGAAGGTGATAGGATGCCGGACTACCAGTTCACTCAGCTGTAAATGAGTGCCTGAGTTAAAACCGGGATAGTAATCATGGACGAGCAAGTTAACTGATCACTTGAGGTTCGATTTGGGCTGTTGCGCCATTGATTACTATTAATGTTATTAATTGAATGGTTCAGCGCCAAATGAAGCTATTCGAAATTTCTTTATCCAACCTAAAATTGCGACTTCACTCGTTTTTAAGTGTTGGAAGTCCGGCCCATCTATTCATTAATTTGTATAGTAGTAGATACATCATACATATTCATTCATACATAGATATAGGTACATATTAACTTTCAACTTTCTAGCAGAAGTAGTCTATGAGATATGAAAAAGCACTCCCAACCTATACCTAGCCACCACTATCTAATTTACTTCTGTGATGTCTTGATATTAGCGCTGTTTACATAGATGCAAATATTTGCTTTTTATCTTTTGCGACTTTCGAAAAAAAAAACGGCATTTTTTCATTTCCAGCCCCTTCCACCATATATACACCAATTTTTTTGCGGTCGTAGAGGTCTACTAGTACTAACTCCTATTAATTTTTCAAGATGTTGTATCTAGTACGGTTCTTGAGATAAAAAGTTTTATTTTTTTAATGGTTCTGCTACCACTTCTGCTCTTCACTAGCCTTCTCAAAAATGTTATATTCGGTAGACTCCCAACTAGCAAACTAACTTCCATAATGCCTTTTCGAAGCTATTTTCGTACCTCGATAAAGCTTTGATAAGGTCTTACCGAACTAATTTGGCGCACCACTTTTCCCCATTTGAAGAAATGTTTGTTGTTTTCCGGCGTCAGTGGAGTGAAACCCCAACACGATATCCCCGACTGTTGATTAATCACTGTCCTTGACGACATGACAATTGGAAAACATTCACTCGATAGGCAATTTTGAAAAGACTGTCTTGGACTAGGTCCGAATGAACTGTTTCGTCATCGGATGCGAATTATATTAGAGTGAAATTCTTGCTTTCACATCCTTATACTAAAGGAAGGTGGCACTGAAGATCACTCAATATTTCAACCAATTTGCTGGGATTTTTGGTTGTTCGCTAGGATATATATAATTTTTGTTTGAAAAATGCGAAATGACTTTGCACACTTTCGGATTCGATCCACGGTCCCATCACACATTAGTTCGCCACGCTATACACTTGGTCAATCTGAAACATTGTCGTAATATGGTTGAAGCCGAATCACTCGTTATTAGACATGTCAAGCGTCGCTCGATTGCAAAGGGCCGCTCGAAGTTTGTTTGCTTGTTGGGCTCGACTTAAAATTGTATATACACAAACGAATTGTTATCTTCGTGATACAATTGAGTCGCAAAATATTATAATCCAAAGTTGTTCCAACCCACGTTAGGTGTAGGGTAACCACCCCCCCTTAAAACTGTTAACCCTTTTCTAATTTCTTAGTATTTCCTAAGTCAACAATAAGGTGTCAACCGTCTGACATTAATCGTTCAGAAGATATGGATTTTAGAATGATTAGTACCTCAGCCTGTCAAGTTTTCTGGCTAATTCGATCCATCAGTCCAAGGGTTTCAAAAATTATTTCAAAAATTGTGGTACCTAAATATTAATCACAACTATTACAGCGTTCAACTGTTGGTTTCTTTTCAATTTCAACAGAAATCGCACGTACTCGATTTAACTCCTTAGCGGGGGGGCTGACTGGGTGAGTCCCACTGTTGGGGTGTCTGACCATTGTTTTTCAGTTTTTCATTGTAAAAACTACGTCTTGGCAAATTTCCAGCTTTCTCAAAACTGTTAAATTTTTCGATTTTTTTTGACATCTTTGACAGGTCACCAAAGCCAGGTGTCCCGACGTCAGACCTGCTGACTCTAGTATATTCACATACACCCTAAATGTAACCAAATACTAAAATATTAGCTTTCTCAAAACTGTTGCGATTTTTTGTCGCGAGCTCTCCGACTATTAGGCCTTGCTGCTTTTTTCTCGTTTTTTTTGCGGAGCCTCATTTCTAGAACCTCCTCAAAATTAGAGTTAACTTTTGACATTCCACATTACTTCAAATATTTACATGTAATTTTTTTTATCGAAATCAATATCTATCGAATGTCTGGTTCTATTGCAATGCAATATTATATTACATTTCTGAAAAATGCTGCTCCAAGTGATTCGAGACACGTTGCAAGTCATGCGATCGTCTAGACGAAATACTAAATTCTAAACAGTTTTTCGTATTCGGTGTTTTTTGGGGACAGATGAAGATGCTATTCCCTAACTTTGAAGCTGTTTCGTGACAGTAGTTTTCTGAAGTTAGATGTGGCCAAAAAACAACAATCTCTTGAGTGAATTGTGCGTGAAGTAAATCAGTTTGATTTCAGTCGCGTCAACCTGACAACATGAATCTGTTTAAATCGTGTAGCACAATTTTGGAGACCAACTGATTAACGTAAAAATCAAGAAAATGCATTCTATTGTATACGTATGTATACATTTTAAAGTATTGTTTGTAGTAAACAACTCTTTAAACAGACGCACTTATTCCGAACTTGGTTTTATTCATTTAATTAATGTTGTATTGATGGAATTAAGTCATTTGCGCTGCATACTGTTTTTGTATAAGAACATACAGGGTTTTTTATCTAAAACTTTTCACGGAAATAGTTTTTACTATACGTTTGTATGACAATGAAAACTATTTTTCTGATTTAATTGATCTTTATTATATTTTCATATAGACATTAAGTTTCAATTTTCAAGCATAAGCAAATTCTGCGATATGAAGAACTCACCCACTTCAAAAATATTTGCTTTTTTGGATAGTGATATAAAGAATTTAATATATAAAAATAAGACAGATTTTTGGTCGAGCTCGATTGAAATCTACACCTGTGAACCGTGCCCTTCCAAATTTTACATGTACAGTCTCCAGACTACCGGACAGGTCGGGAACATAATTATATATTCCTTAAACTGGTGTTTCACGAGTAATTTCAACATTTGAGTGTTTTTCATATGATTTAGCGCCAGTTTATTCATTTTCGGTGTATTAATTTCGCGTTTCTACTGCTTAATGGTAAAGTTGGACTATGGATGATGGATAGAGGATAGTGGATGAAGTATGGAGGATGGTGGATAGAGAATGGAAGATGGTGGATGGAGGATGGGGGATGGAGAAAAATGAAAAGAGAAAAATAAAAAATTAAAAATTAAAAGTGAAAAAAGGAAAATGGTATTATTGTCTCCAGTTTCTTGAGGTGAGAAAGTGTATACGAAACGGGAGAAATGTATGAGCGGGAGTAACAGGAGCGATGGATGCTACGCGTCTAGTATAATATAAAAATGTCAACTTTCTATCGTTTTCAAATATCGGGAAATAAAAATCAGAATTTTTACCTACCTTAAAACCGCACCACCCAAATGTTTTACTCCACCAGATGTCGGCTGGGCATAACTTCGATAAAATTGTCTATGTAATATGTAGTACCGCTCTTGATGATATATCAAAATTAATTGATTGATTGCTCAGTTTATGTCCCTGCACTTCCGTGCTTCACTTGACCCCTCAAAAATTTTACATTCAATACACATATGTATATATTCACCTTAATAAATACAAACACCAAATTTTGTTTTTCGGGAACAATTTGTTGGGAACACAATTATTATAATCGCAAATGTTTTAACCACCACAATCACACTGCACCTTCGCCCTGCCACGGTCCCTAACATGTTAGTCCTATTGTAAGCCCCTGCACGGTAAAAAGTTTTGGAGTAAAAGATAGAAAAAGTTATATTTTTTCATTTATAAAGTTATTTATGCCATTTTAGGTATAAACTCTATAAAATTTGATTAAATAGAACTGTCTAATGCTATTCACTTATTAAATTTATAAAAAATACGAATAAAACTAGAGACTTACACCAACCACGTTCAAAGTAAAAGGATTCCGAATAAAAATTACACAATTTTTAGTATAAATTCTATAATATTTGAATAGGTAAAACTGTCTAATACATTTATCTTATTAAAATCGTAAAAAAATAGGGATACAATTTGAAATTTACTCCAAACGCGATCAAAGTAATAGGACTCCGCATAGAAATTTCGCGATTATTGTTTTGTTTCTGAGTATTTATTGCGTTAGCTTCTATGTAAAATATTTTGTATGTATGGTGAAATTCATTTTCAATGTTACGATCATCGGACGCTTGGACAAGTCGGACATGTGGAGTTCAAAAGTGAAAAAAGTTGTGAAACTAGTATTTTCTTCTGGTCCCGAAATTACGTATGCAGATTTTAAGGAAGAGAGGTAAGATTCTTCAGGTTTGTTAATTGTTATGGTAGTGATATACATATGTGATACATATTTAAGTGATAAATTTTTATAGAAATTGCAACATGTGAGAAGATACCGCTTGCAGTATTGAGAAGACAAAACACGGGCATTGGATCTGGATGTAGTGCATATACTCTTACTTCTGCAGCTTCAAGAAAAGATAATAGGACAAATTTCAAAACTCTTTTTTTTAAATCGATTTTTTAATAAATTTGTTAAGCTTCTAAAATAAAGTTTATACATACAATACACATTCGGACATGTTTTTAATTATAGGTATAATTTTGATAAACCATTTTTATAATTTCCAGATACCAAATAGTTGAGAAATATTTCGTACAGGTATACAATATAAATATTTTAATTCCGTTCTTTTTGATTTTATTATGTACATACGAGTATATACCCATATCTAAACCTATGTAGGTTTAAATAAGGGAATATACTCGTATGTACATAATAAAATCAAAAAGAACGGAATTAAGATATTTATTCCAATCTAGTTATAAAGCTTATTCAAAATTCGCATATACTAAATGTATAGCGATTCTTATAAGTTTAATAGTCTTTAAGATACATTGGTGCATACTTGTTTCTGATAAAAAGTATACTAAAATAAGTAGACTCTTTCTATATGATGCCAACATATAGATTTTATCTAAGATTTCGTTTGAACCTATATAGATAAGAAAATTTATTGAAATTACACCAAAATTTTTTACCGTGTGGCATCCTTCAAGACATCCACCAAGTTACAAACTTTTGACATCTAACGTGCAGGTGACATGGATTTTTCAATGTTTAAATCTTAAATTTTAAGCGATTTAGATGCATTGCTTTTTGCCCACTCCCACGTCCCATTTAATATTTCCACAGCCAATCTTTACAATCGGATCCAAAGTCATAGTTCTATATAAGTTCCATTTTTTAGCCTTCTAGCGTAAGCATTTCCAGATATCAAGAAACCAAAAATTTTCGTGTAAAACGCTCACCCCATCTCAAGAAGCACCCGTAAGGGTTCATGGGCTCATCCCATATACCCAGCAAAAAAATGTAAACTTAGGCCCGTTCCTAGGATCGTCGGTTAAATTCCAACCGGAACCTTAACTGCAAGTTTTGTATGAAAATCTGTCAGTTAAAGTTTTAGTTAGAACGTAACTGAAGATCGTAGGAACGGACCTTAATATGTCAACAGCTTTGTAACCTACGAGCCTTCAAACGCTTTTATCCATCCGCAAAATTCAAGAATGAATACTATAATAGCTCCATTTAAGGGTAAATAATTATTGAGTGTGTCTATAATATTCAGCCTTTTTTACTATTTCAAGGTTTCCTGTTAAAAAAAATTAATTTATATAAAAAACCTTAAGCCTACATTTTTTTATAGATATCATGTACCTACCTATTGTGCCTGTGAACTAGTTTATCTAGTTTTTAAGACCACTTACAGTTCATCTGATTTGGTACATGAGACAGACATCAGTTCGAAAGGTTCAACAATGACTAAAGTACGAGTATAAACCTTTAAGAAATTTCTAAAGATTGTTTTTTTTCTCGAAAGTTTACCGATGCCAATTAAACTCGTTCCCAAATAACGAGCACCCAATAAAAGCTGTCATCTTATCAATTACTTAATCTGTTCGATACAATGTACTGAGGATGTTAATAGGCGAAATGAAACAGGTTTAAGATTGGATCGAACAGATTTTAAATTTTCGGCTTACCTGTGAAATGAAACAAAGTACCTACAAAGGGGCACACCATAACTTCCAAGCATGGCTCCGCCAAAGCCGAGCAATTTCAAACATAATTTATTCCGAACTAGAAGCTTCTAATGATAATCTATCAAATTGGTTAAATCTTTAAACATTGAGATGACAATAAATAAATCTCTCGCATGACGCACATAAGCTAATTTAAGGATTTTTCGTCAATGTTTAAATATTCGGTGCAACAACTTTGCTGTTTTTTGTTGTTTCGCCTTGAACTTGTCTCAAACGTAGATTAGGCTATTTGCATAAATTCTAAAAAGTTCATTAATTTGAAACCAAAATTGCCATAATAGTCTTTATTTACATATGGAGATTTTATAGTTGTATCAATTTGATATGTTTGGTGCTATAAAAAACTTGAAGAATTATTGGACACTATTTCGGATGCATTTATTGCTTTTTTGAGCGAATTAATAGATATGTAAATTTGGACTTATTTTATACCTATCTGGAGCAAACATAGATTTTGTATAACTCTACCGTATTATGTAATCCTTAGAACTATACTAAAACAGTCGTTTTGATTTCGATAAAAACAAAATTATTTAACGATAGAGAATTTTAATTGATTAGATTCATTTTAACATAAGCTTGCTACAAATTGAAAGATTCATCTAGTCTTTAGGATAAACAAAATTTGACAATCTTTTATTATACATTTGCTGAGATATGTGAATAGAAAGAATGGAATAAAAACTACTTTAAGCTTTTATTAGGTTGTGAGCCACTCTATATCAAAACTTTGAATATAAGAAATTTTAACAGAAAATTCGGTCAAATTTTACTTGATTATTTGAAAATGATAAATTCTTAGTTCATACTTGTAAATATATATTTAGAGATTAGGCTGATATAAAGAATTTACAGCTATGGTTTATTTCGGTTGGTGCACTTGGCTGGAGTAACATGTTGACTCAACTGATTATTTGTGAATTCAGCAAAAATTAATGTAACAAATCTTAAAAAATATAATTAATCTAACTTAACCTATCCTAACTAAATAATAAGAAAAAAGTAAAATAATAAAAAGAAAGGAGAAAGGAAACAAAAGAATAATAATAATAAAAATAAACGACAAACAGAAACTATGAGGCACCAGTGGGTTTGGGATATATTGGCATTTGCTGATAAATTTTGATTTGGCTCTTTAGGCCATTACTTCAATCGATGAAACTTTTGCACTTCCGAAACGTAATGTAGAGTAATAAAAGGGCTATGATAAAGTCTTGTTAGCGACCTAAACATTTGCTTCACTAAAATTGTGTATTACGTTCAAACGTTTCGAGGCTAGTAAACTTCAACAATGCAAAAAGAAGTCCTTCTGCCGTATTTCAAAAAATCTTGATTTATTTTTAATTTAATTTATTTGAATTACTTTTCTAGTTAATTTACATTTACACACCGAGTTTCAACTTTATAGCATAAGCAATTCTAATTAGGTTCTAACATGCCACTACTATAGCTCTATCGAAATACCGAGTTTCAGCTTTATGCCATTAAAGGCTCTTAAGATACAAATATCAAAACATTTTCCTTCTCAACGTCCCTCTCCCTCAGTTTCTATACCCAAACCCTCAAAATTAAAGCAATAAAGTAAGTAATAAATGTAAGGTTAATTGCTTAAATCCAAACATTCCTTTAGTATATGACAACACGAATAGTTCTAAGGTTCAACTTTCTAGCGTATGTCGTTCCTGAGATCGAAAAAGTTCAGTTATCAAAAGTTTCTTTTATCTAACCTGCATTACCTACACAGTAAAAAATATAACATTTAACGTAATAAAATTATCCCCATATCATTGGTAAAATTATCTTATTCATGTATAAACGTTATTACTACATGAAAAACTCTGTAAAATTACATAAAAATACAAATTACAATACGAAAAATTGCATTTCCAAACATGGATAAATAACATTATACCATGTAAAACATGAAATTAGTGTCCGAAGTTGCAGTCAGTACCTACTTTAATGAAATCTTACATACATCTAGAGATGATGTAAGCAAAGGGAGATGATGCGATCGTGCGTCGATACAATAATAACTGCCTGATTAAGTTCAATGCTATTATACATCATCTCATTTATAACGAAACTGTTTATTTTTATAATATTATTGTTTTATATTTTTGATAAATAAAAAAAATTATGGATATAAAACTTCGTTCTTGTTTATTTGCAATAAATTACCTCTTTTATTTATTCTAAATAAGTGTATTTCCATTTTGCTGGTTAGGTGTTTAAAAAAACCATATTTAAAAACATAATGCTTAGATCGTGAAAGTTTTCGTTCCGAAAAATCTTGGTATTAGGGTATAGGATCATTCCATCAATTTTCACAAAAAAAAAGCCAATTTTCTTACCTTACTAACCGATTCTTTTGAAAATTTATGAACTTAAAGAATTAGTAAAAAATAAAAATATGATATCAATATTTTTCTATCTAATTTTTTATGTTAGTTACAGTATGTCGTAGAAGTACTGATGTTTTTCAATTTTTTTGACCCCTATTCCATTGAGATTCCAAGTGGTTTTTTTGATATATTTTGAAAAACAGTATAATACACAAAACATAAAAAATAAGAGATAAAAAAATTGGCTTTTTGAGATATTCAAGGATAAAGGACTGAATCATTATTCTTGAAAAAAAACTTTCAAAGATAATTTTCATTCGTATTATTTTTATATTACAGCAATTTTTAAACAAAAATCTTTAAAATAAGCCGTACTTTATTTTAGGATAAAAATTACCAGAAATATGAGTTTTCAAAGAAGGCTTGGCCACTTTCTATGCGAAATCTTTAACATACTATAACTACTAAAAAAATAACATAGAAACAAAAAACTTTTGGCGATTCTTGATGGAATGTAAATTGAGAAAAACTATTGTTCATCGATTTCTTAGCCCCGATCCCGTTGAGATCCAAAGTTTATTTTTTGATATGTTTTGAAGAACAGTATAATACACAAAATATAAAAAAATAAAAGAAAAAAAATTTGAATTTTGAGATATTTAAGGATAAAGGACAAAACCATTATACTTGAAAAAAAAAAAATTTAACAATAAGTTTGATTTGTATTTTTCTTATTTTGCAACAACCTTCCCATTTAAAATAATTATTTATTTATTATTATTATTTATTTATTAATTTATATTTCTATTTATCTTATTTTATTATTCTATCATTAAAATTAACAGAGATTTGAATTTTCAAAGAGGAGTTGGACAATATTTTTGCCAAATCTTTAACATACAATAACTGAAAAAAAGAATTAGATAGACAAAAAAAATTTAAATCATATTTTTTTTTACTAATTCTTCAAGT
The DNA here is from genome assembly GCA_949128065.1 of Beris chalybata. NCBI lineage: Eukaryota > Metazoa > Arthropoda > Insecta > Diptera > Stratiomyidae > Beris > Beris chalybata. Next base: position 107,629,724 of record OX421895.1, read on the forward strand.
TCACAAATTTTCAAAAGAATCTGCGATGGTGAGGTCACAACTTTTGCGATTCTTGATGGAATGACGCTATAGTTCTAAAACTATCGACTTAAATTAAGTATTATGAAAATTAAGTTACTAATTGCAATGTACTTTTAAATGTACAATATACCCTTTGAGTATATTTTATACGGGGCCCCAGTGTGACTGTGCTAACATACATAAGAAAAAACTACAAACTATGCAAAATAAATGAAGCTAATCCTGAACAAGCCCTTTTATTACTCTACAGTACGTCTACATCAAATTGCAAAAGTTTCAATGATTGAAGTAATGTCCCAAAGAGCCAAATCTAGATTTATCAGCAACATATTCAAAACCCACTGGTTACATGCCTGACATGTTTCTGTTTGTATTATTATTATTTTTTCATTTCTTCTTCTTTTACTATTTTACTTTTTTCTTATTATGTATTTAGTTAGTTATAGTTTAGATTAAGTTAGGTTAATTATATTCATAAGTTTTTTTCATTTTTCCTGAATTCACAAATAATCAGTGTTGTCAACAATTTACTGCCAAGTGCACCAAGCAAAATAAACCATAGTTAAATTGGATCAATATTTAGATCAGCTTAATCTATAAATATGTATTTGTATGCCAGCAATGTATCCATTATTAGAAAAAAACTGTGAACTATGAACTATGAACCTCCAAATTGTAATATTACATAAGCCAAATAATTTATGAGTAGAGTACTGTATTTCATCTAGAGCATTTAGAGTAGAGGGTTATTATTAAATTTTTGATTTGTTTGTCAAGTTTGCTTTCCTGTTATTCATAGATTGAATTGGTCAGGAAAGCCCTTATTGCTGAATTGCTAGATATTGGCCAACATCACTCATCACTCAACACAATTCAGGAACGAGTTGATGAAAAGTTTATTCACATCACCTGTTGCTATTGTTGCTGTATATTGCTTCATATTTCGTGACGTCAAAATTGACGAATATTGATCCAAATAGAGTAATTTTAAACAGTCGTGTAAAAGCACCTCGAGGAATATGATGAAAATTGCCAAAAATTATGCAACCGTCGTATACACCTGGGGCTGAATATCGAAAAATCCTGGAATTATTTTTTAATTTAATTTTTTGGTAATTATGTAGAAAGTTTCAGGTAATTAAAACCAACTCGCTTTCTTATTGGACCTTAAAAGAACATAGAAATTCGTAAAAATTTAACCAACCTCGAGACATCCCTTGGTGTTTTCAGGCATGTAATCGCCTAAAAACCAATGAAAGTAAAATCTAATTTGAAATCACGCAAAGTAAAAAATATCCCTTGAATTTTACATCTTTTGTATAAGTAGGGCAAAATGCCACACCTTTTCAAGTAATCATAATAATTAATCATATTAATTAATTCTAATGTAATTTTCAATTTTCGGTTAGTACATTTCAATTTGAAATCAGTAAATTTCAACTTCGAAATCAGCAAATTCACTGTATATTTTCTTGAATTTACACTCTAAACAGTGTACAAATGAGCACTCTTTAAGATTCAATTATTTTGATTCCTAATATAATTTCTTACTTAGGTACATAAGAGCGCGTAGCTACTATTTTTCGTTGTAAAATTCTAATAGATAAATAGAATTACACAGACAAGAACGTTATTTTTAATTCATGCATATATAAATATAGTAAATTTATTGTACACATTTTTCTTGAATTTATGTAATTAAAATTGTCATAAATATTTTGCTTTGTTGAACTAACTAGGTTTAATTTAGCTGTTAAGATATTGAATTATCTGTTCTCCAAATCATAAATTATAAGATGTTAAACATAAGTGAATAAACTAATAAATATTGTAATTTTGAGAGCCTTTTCATGAAAATTGTACAGTTCAGTTAAAAAGTGCATGAATAATTTACGAATACCAGTAATTCAGTGTTAAAGTGATTGAAATGTGTTCTTTTACTTGAAAAAATTAAATATACTGAATTTTCAAGTAAAAATTGGATTGGAAATTCAAAATTTTTTAAACAATGTGGGTAGGACTCCATTAATAAATTCGAAACTGGAAATACTTTTCAAATAATTTCTTTCATCGATTGAAACTCAATTTTTTCACAACTCTATTTGAATTTCAATTTATGATATGATTCTAGAAAATATCAAACTTGTTTCTCTAGAATTTTCGTTGATTGAGTTTAATTTCTTACATGATGCAATTATAGCTGCACTTTTCTACAACATAGACCTCCGAAAATGTAGCGTAATTACTTTAGCGGGTTTGACTAATGTCGTTTCAGCTTCAATTGCTATACAAAAGAGAACACCGGTAATAAAGTCTGACTGCTCCGGAACAGCGGTCTTTGTACGCGAGAATTATTTAGAAGAAGTGATCTAAGAATTCCGATTAGGCAGAAGAGTATTCAAACAAGAATTCATTAGTTAATGATTTTATTCCAAAAAAAAATTCGTTTCCCACGTTGGAAATTTTAATTGCGCCTGCCATATCCAAAAAAAAAAAAAATAACTATAAGCAGCACAACATGTCAAGCCGTCAATTGTTTGAAAGACCTGTGTGACTGCAAATTACATTGATTTTTCCATAGCAGCAACGGTTTGTATTTTAGAAAGGCTTGAAAGACATCCAAACCAACTCGATAAATTTAACTTAACATTTTTAGTAGAGATTTTACCGTCGAGGTAGTAGCATCACCTCTTAGCTTTAGTTAGCAAAAACATGAACTAATTTTGAGTGAGATAAATTTTTATGAAGCGGGCACATTTAGCAAAATAAAGATTTAGTGCGCAATTTCTTACAATCTCTTTCATCTCATACTTGTCGGTAAAATTTTACCCTTTTTAAATATTTAAAATAAAATAAGCCTGTTCTTAAATAGAACCACTCTAGCTCAGAAAAAAAAACCATTCAAAACGTTACCATTGTCACTCGAGAAAAAAAACTTAGCACTATGGAACCATCACTATACCGCCACTTGATCAAATCTTGTGACATAGCGAACCGGAACTTAACCAAAGAAAACGATTTAAATAACTCGCAGGCAAAATTAAAGTTAACATAGCGAACGAATTCACATAAAATTTAGAATCAGGTGAACGAATGAAGTGACCAACTTTTTTCGTCAGTTACAACTTAAAGGAGGTAGTGGAAAAATAACTCCAGATTTTTCTTAAGTTGAAAACCATTCGATAATGAGTGACGTCAGAAAAGTATAAGATGAATGACTCTAGAGGGGAACCGGTTCCAATGATTGGAACCGAAGCCTATAAATAGTCAAGCAAATCGATTTGGTGCGTATCTTTTGGGATTTGTTCATAGAGCAAGACAATTCTAAGGCAATTAAAATGGTAAGCAAAATGGTTTTCGCTCACTTCTAGGTTTTTTACTCACTTTTATTTTAATCCACAGAAGCTTGCGGTACTGATCATTGCCATGATCGGGGCTGCTTCAGCCGCATACATCTCTCCAGCTTTCGGTGGATACTCGGCCTACTCTGCACCAGTTGTCAGCGCCTACCAAGCTCCAGCCATAGTAGCGTCTCCATTGGCCTATTCTACTCCAGCCGTAGCTGCCTACGCCGCCGGTCCAGCTGTAGGTGTCGCGCCAATCGCTCCATTCGCTAGATCTTATGCTGCTCCAGTGTTGACTGCTCCCGTCGTTCCTGCTGTGAATAGCTTCGGTTACACAGCTGGTTTCCATGGAGGCTACGTGGCTCCTGCTTTTGGCATTGATGCCTGGAAGAAGAAGGCTGCAGCCTGATTTTTAAAAATAACTTGAACACGACCACCTCTTTTCAACTAGATTTATGGTACACTAACCTAGCATAAGAAATTAGAATAAACAACATCCATTATAAAGATTAATACAATGCTGTTTCAATGAATACAGAAAGTAGTAGGGAGTGAACTCATTCCCTTGGCAAGAGGTACTCAAGTTGAATTTAAGCTTAGTAACCAAAAAGGAACTAAGCTAACAAGTTCATGCAAGCAAACGTAAAATAGATACCAGTAGTTTCGGTATCCAGAATCAAGATGTGAGCGTTATAGTTGATTGTTTAAAACGACATCTTTCATCGCCGTTCCCTAAAACACCAAAAACGCACTTTTCATCGCCACCTCCAGGGAGTAAGGTGCAAGACAACATCTTCGCAAAGAAAATATGAATGGCAAGGCGCTTCAGAAAGAAATATGCCAACAGTCTGTACTCAACTTCATAATTTAACTTTATTATTTTTCAACAATAAAAAATTGTTCAAATTTCAAAATTTTGAATTTTCACGTTTTAGGACTAGTAAACAAATAGTAATTGTCCGTTTGTAGGCCGTAGATGCCGTCCACCGTACACAAAACTGTTTGAAGGCGTTGATATATTAAGCTGAAATTTGTATGGTTGGTAAACGAGTGTTATATTTTTTGTAAAAATTAAATAACAGCACATTGAAATAAATAGTGTCGGAAATGTGATCTCCACGGTTTGAGCACCATCTATTAATCGATGAGCGAACTGTGAAATCATAGCAAGTTTCGATTCGAATTCCGTACCAAACAGAAGGTCGCGAAAATCATTTAAGCAAAATTTTGATGCCTTTTTTGTACATGCATTTCATATGGGAATCAAAATGTTGCTCGAGGTCCGTACTAGGCTTTAACTGAAAAATGACGCTCGAAGTCAGGTTATACCGGGCTCCAAAGAGCAGAAAGCTTGAATCATGTTTTAGGCGATTATAATATAAGTTGAAGTGAAAAGTTATTAAATATCGAATCAGATTTAAAACATAAATATGAAGAAATTCGTAAACATATTCCGTTTTCACTGATGATTTTTTTAGCCCCCCTTTTAAATTACTTTTCTAGTAGATCTACATATACTAACCTAGTTTACATTTTTAAGCATAAGCTGTTCTATAGATTTACGTACGAATCTGCGAACAGAGAAGGGTGAAAAAAGCTATTATTTGATAATGTCCAATTTTTCATTTACGTTTCCGGGCTCTTTCTCAAATTAAATCTTAAAAGCAGCTCAAAGATATGCTGTCGTTTTTGTAAAATTTGGTTCTTTAATTAGTTTATTAACAGTATATGCTACAAGCTACAAGGACAGTCTCGCATAGGCGTTTTAAAAATAAGACATTAGGGGTTCCTCTATAAGTTCAAAAGATATTATTGGTAAATCTGCGTAAATTGGATTATTTGTAACGAAACCAGTCTCCAAAATGCACCGAAGATAATAAATCCAATTTTCATCCAAAAGAAAAGTGCTGTAAGATGCTATTACAACCTTTGACGAATAGTGAACAATTTTGCAATAGAAGAAAAATTTCTTTTCGATCAAACAATTTTTTATTTTGCCATTAATTCCATGCACCTATTGTCTTTGGTTTTTCAACAGTCAACAACTTAAGCAGCAGCCTTCTTCTTCCAGGCGTTGATTCCCAAAACTGGAGCAGCGTAAGCGTTGTATCCGTAAGCGTTTACAGCTGGAACAATTGGAGCTGATACTACTGGAGCAGCGTACGATCGGACAACTGGAGCAATAGGAGCAACACCGACAGCTGGAACAGAGTAGGCACTTACAACTGGAGCAGAGTAGGCACTAACAACTGGAGCAGAGTAGGCCAATGGTGCGGCAGCTACAGCTGGAGCATGGTAGGCGCTGACAACTGGAGCTGAGTAGGCCGAGTATCCTCCGAAAGCTGGGGCAATGAATCCGGCTGAAGCAGCACCGATCAAAGCAAGAGCCAAAATTACGAATTTCATTTTGATTTTGAGTTGTGAATTGTTTATCTGGATGAATAAATCCTGAATGATGTCTTTTACTACGTTCCGCTGCTTATTTATGCTAGATTTTTTAGTACACAAAGACGAAACCAGTTTTCAGTCCAGATTCGGTAATGGTTCCAGCATTGACTTATCTCACAACTTATTAGAATATTTATGACTCCTTCGTGCATTTAATGATTTGCAGAAATTATGTATCAAGATCGAATATCGTTTGAATCTATTTAATAATTCATTTTTTCCAAGAGGTCATTCGAGAACGTTCAGTTCGCCTTGTTCCGTGATCCGTCTATCCGAATTCTTATCGCAACATTGAGGATTTCACTTAGTGGACGATAAAGGTAAAAAAAAATCTTTCGATTTCAGTGCCGGTGCTAACCTACGGCATAACCCATTTTTCTATAGGTGGTAAGAAGGTAGATAATATCTTTTTGTTGACAATTTAGATATTTGATTTATGGAGGTGGTGCGTGTACTTGTATATTCGTTTCGCGAAATTAAGCTCGAGGATATTAGAATTCTGGCCAACTAGTTTTAAGCTTATATTTACTCGAATTACAATCGATTATCTTCGAAATTACTTACCTGTTTCACTATTGTGTTTTAAGTGTTGTGTTACTGCTGGTTTTATTTTCGTTTGATAGTGGGATTCAGCTGTGTAACACACGTAAATAAATAATAGTCATTGATTCTGTTTTAATTAATTGATTTGCATAACAGTACACAATTAAAGAATTATTTTGCTATTGCCCAGTAACCTTTGATTGTTGTTATTAAGTCAACAGGAAAAGAATCAATAAGGAAATTCTTGAAGATTTGGGCACATGCTTAAGTGCATATGTTTCAATTACCAAACTTGAGTGTTGATTAATTTGAAAAAGATTTATCAATGCTTAGTATACGTAGTGAAGAAGAATAGCTGGTTGTGTCTGCTAAAGCAACAAATGGAATAGGGAAATTTAAAAACTGAACTGTGTTTTCTAATATTTATTTAAAAAAATAATAAACTAAGCAAATTATTCGCTTCACAAGTAGGATGATCCAATGAACAATATTGTAATGAGAACAAAATCGATTGTTGTATTTTACAAATGGCTTAATCTAGAAAGTTGAAACAATATATTAGAATATAGAATAATTTTTTAAGAAAGAAATTATTGGAGTTCTATACGTCTGTACTTCAATGTGGAAAATAAAAATATCAAGCTATTTTGACTGGAAATTAGATAGAGTAATTGCTTAATGCCGCATTTACATTGCGACGACTTTTGAAAAAATCACCCGATATGAGCAAGAGCCATATAGTGTTTCCACATAATGTGCAAAATGATGTAGAACGAGTAGGCATGATAGCACAGTGGCTATAACTTTACTATAGTCAGCAAGGGGAAATTGATCAGCAAACTTTGGCAGTTTCTATTTTCAAATAAATAAATAAAAAAAATATGCAGTAGAGTCTCACTAATCCGGCCTAATGCGGATCCTTCGGTAGTCCGGATGGGATGAAAAATTTAAAAATTCCCATTATGTTCCTTGTAATCCGGATCGACCACAGTTTCGCTAATCCGGATTGCATGTTAAATAAAGCAATGATCAACAATACAGTGAAATCAAATAAGTGTAGAACTGGAAATTCCCGAATATTCTCATAGACACTTCATATCCCAGCAAACTCAGGCTCAGGGGTTACCCATACTAAACCAACATTTTTCTTATGGTATGCGTGCACACATCAATCATGCATATATACCTAAGCTGCATCTGTATTTTGTTCACTGTATTGTAGCAGCCTACACAATACACTCGCTTTAAGGAATATGACATGCCATTTATTTTATTGTTTCGGGTGTCAAGTGAAGTTTAAAAGAGTCTTAGTATAAGTAGTTTCTTAAAAAAGGTATTAAAAAACAATCAATGTTATCTGTAACTGGTAACAAATATTCCAACTAATTTATGCTATTAAAAATTTTGTAACATTATAGATGAAAATTCTAATTCCATATTAAATTAAAATAATAACATCAATATTCGTCTCTTTCTAATTTATTTTGTTGTATAGATACGAAAATGTCCTGAGTCTGTTACTTCCGAAGTACAGAGCGTTCATCACGATGAAAGAGAACGGTATAGATATCATTCTCTTTCATCGTTATGAATGCTCTGTACTTCGGAAGTAACAGACTCAGGCCATTTTCACATGTGAAAAAGCTAGCTAGAATTTAGTACACGTATTCTTTAGTACACGTATTATACAAAAAGTATATAACTGAAATTTTTCATATTATCAAGTAAATTTCACTGAACGACTCATGAAGAGTGCTCTGTACTTCGGAAGTAACTGATTCATGACATTCGTGTTTGCTGGGTGTTTATCTTTAATAATTTGCATATACCCTTGGTAATCCGAATTCCCGCATAATCCGGATTGGGGGTAGTTTTAATTGATCCGGATTAGCGAGACTTTACTGTACTTTCATTCATTTCAAATTTAATATGTATTTACTGCAACCATTTCTTTACACTGGAGCACGCATTACATAACTGTCAAATAACAACAAAAAAAATTATGAAATATTCCCCGCTACAAACATGTGTATATGTACTTATATTTATTCTCCGTTTGCAAATGTGTTAGTAAAAAAGTTGGTGAATCAGCCATAAAAATACTATTTTCGAGTATATTTGCTGTAATATCGGTGATTTTCACCCGACTTTTGAATGTAAATATTTATATATATAAATATACATAAAGTATGTTATATAAAATAAATGAAAATACCAAACTCACCAAATTCACCCTCTCTGCCCCATAAATGACGTCGCTGATAGAAAACACAGTACAGAATTCAAAGATTTAGTATCTCAGTTCGGTCCACTCTTCTGCCACACTTTATGCAGTGTACCAATTTTATTATCCCATATAAGTTTTCAAAGGTTAAGTACAAAAGAGTAGGTAGTCGATTAGTTTACATCTATCTACTTTAATATGTACTACAGATGCAAAAGAACTTTATTATTGATATTACGAAAACTACCACTAGAAAAATAAAGCAAATCATTGATTCATTGTGTGATCTTGAAAACAGAAAACGCTGCATAGAATACCAAACAATATAAAACCGATCGAAATTCAAGAAAGAATAATTTTAAAAATTCGGTAAATCAATTTTCGTTTATTTGTTTCCAACCATTAGTACATTCACTCAGAGTACAATAAACTTAAGCAGCAGCCTTCTTTTTATAGAGACTATAGCCCAAAGTTGGCGCTACATAACCTCCAAATCCGGTGTTGTATCCTGCATTGTAACCGAAGGCGTTGTAAGGCGAAACCACTGTACCGGCAGCGATGGCTGGAGCGGAGTAAGCCAATGGGGATGCAGCAGCATAGGGGCTGACTACTGGAGCACCGAAAGCTGAGTATCCACCGAAACCAGCGTATCCTGGAGCAACATACAAGGCTGAAGCAGCACCGATAAAAGCGAGTGCCAAAACTACGAATTTCTACAAAACAAAATTTTCTGATATTTAGAAATTTAGTTAAGTATTTTGCAGAAAATTGCTTACCATTTTGCTGGAAGTATAAGAGTCTCTCTTGATAATTGAATCCTGAATGATACAGTCCGTGGCAGAGTTGATCGTATTTATACAAATCTATCAAAGAAAAAAAAATCATTAAAGCCCGTTGTTTTTTTATAATGTAAATTCTAGTAGGTACCAATGTATTTCTAAATTTAGTATAACTGCTGTGGGTGTTACCAATTTTTTTCTGCTTATGGTAATTTTAACAATCACCTACATATTCTTAATGTCGAAATTACTGCAAGGACTTAGAATTACACTCCGGCATCTCACTGCACTTATGGATCAAAGTTGATCGATGTTGATCATGTAGCAAATATGTGTATTCGAAAAAATGTTTATCGATTGCATCAGAATTTTTTGGTGTTACATTTCGATGTTTTGCAATGTTTGGTGCTCTTCAAAATTTCAATAGATAATTTATGCATTTGAATCTAAGTGTGGCACAAACTGCGCTAGATATCCTAGAAGTCTACTAGAAGATCAGGATTATTGTCTTTAGATGGCACTGAGACGGGTTTTGCTAAGTGACTCAAATCAAATCGTATAAATACCGAGCAAGTTATCTATCAATTATCATTCAGAATTTACTTATCCAGGAAAGAAGTTCCCAATTCAATAAGCAAGATGAAATTCGTAGTTTTGGCCCTCGCTTTAATCGGTGCTGCTTCAGCCGTATACGTTGCTCCAGGATACGCTGGATTCGGTGGATACTCGGCGTTCGGTGCTCCAGTTGTCAGCCCATATGCTGCTGCAGCCCCATTGGCTTACTCAGCTCCAGCCATCGCTGCCGCTCCAGTGGTTTCGCCCTACAACGCCTTCGGTTACAATGCAGGATACAACGCTGGATTTGGAGGCTATGTAGCACCAGGATTAGGCTATGGTCTCTACAAAAAGAAGGCTGCTGCTTAAGTAGATTGTACTTTGAGTGAAGTAATGGTTGGATATATGTAAATAAACGAAAATTGATTAGCGAACTTTTCAAATTGTTGTTCCTTTTTAAGACTACCCAAATATGTGGTATTTACCTAATTATTTTCAGAAAACATTCCTGTCTTTCGGGTAGTTCTTTTATAGAAGAACTTAACTATTTTTGTATTTCAGCTTCTGTTGAATTTTTTGTGGTATTGTTGCTGAGTGTTGAGTATTGTTTCCGTATAAAAGTACTTGAAAAATTTGACGTTAAACGCATTCTGGAATGCAATATAATTCTAAAAAATCTTCCAGCTGGAAAGTAAAAATCTTACTCAAATTAGTATTCAGTAGCTATGTAATAGATAAAGGTCTTATCGGACAAAAATTCTTAGTAGACGTATTTACATATAGTGTATATTGAATTTTTGTTAATAATACATATATGAAGTCAAACTGAAGCAATTTTTCAAGATTTTCATGGCATTGAAAAGTATCATAGATAGTATAATTAATTGGTGTTTCTAGAAGATAAGTCAATGAAAAAATTATTGATTTTTAATAGTTATGCGTTTCAAATAATTTGAAAACCTATAACACTATTTTCTTTTCAAAGATCAAAATTAGTTCGCTGATGGACAGCGAACGATGTAGACGTATTGTCCACGCCTAATTACATGAACAGAAAACAATTTCAACTGATTAAAATCCTCTCAAGAAAGAAAAATCAAACAGGGATAAAAAATTGTCGTACCGGACTCTTGAGGCCTTAAATATAAATTGGTTCGCGATAAACCGTGATTTAAATTTTTTCAACCCCTCCATGCAAAAATAAAATTATTTTACAAATGGCCTCATTGTCTTAGCTCCGAATTCAACAGCAAACATATTAGCCGTTTTTTTTAAGTATAAGTCTACTGAACGAAAAAAAGTTATGTTTTTAATTGTTATTTTTTGTATTAAGTAGTCAATTTAATAAAATTAGTACTATCAATAAAAATATGGACTTAAATTTCTTCTTGTTTTTATTTCATATAATATGTTATTTTTGAAAGTGGTATAAGTCCATTTAGAACTAAGAAAACGTTTATTTTCTTTAACAATTTTAATTTGCAATATTATTGCAGAATAAAATTTAACAGGCTTAAAGTGTTAAAACATCATCAGAATTATATTAACGTATAAATATTTTGAAATTATTCCAAACGTGAAATATCTCAATGAATGACAGATGGACAATCATTTGAGTGAGTGTTAATTTACTCCCACTACGACGATATAATTTCCAGAATACTACTTTAACCCTATGACTTCTCGTACTTAATAGACCTCTTCAAATGTTTTCTGAAAAGCCCACTAAAATTAATATATATATGTAAGTTCCGGGTTTCAACTTTCAAGTATTTACCGTTTTCAAGAAATGAAATTAAAGTTTTTCGGCAATCTGAAATATATTAAAGACCACATTTTATAATAAGTTGCCCAAGTGGTTTACATGAGGCATATACGGAAAAAATTCATCTAATTTTTTTTCCATATTTTTTACTTTAAAAAAGTTTGAACAAATTTATATTTAAAACTTACGTTTTGTTTACTTTCTCAAGTAATCTATCGGCATAATTTGCAGATAGCTGATTTCTATGACTCAAACTCTTTCTTATGTTATCGTGCAGTTCTACAAACGGATAAATGTTCTGGCAACCGGATTTTGGGGTTTTCCACTGAATTTACTGATCGATAAAGAAAACTTTTATTTGCCGCAAGTACTAAGATTCTTTTGGGCACGGATTAATCAACAATGTTCTTTGGATTTGATCTAGACTAGCATAAAATTATGCATACCTTGAACATAGACATGACAGAGACTACCACCTTAAATCAATATTATTCTTTATTCACTTGCAATATGTAGGTACCGAGTTTGTAATCCGGAACTAACTCCGCTCCATAAAAAAGAATTGTAACAATTTTTTTTAACAATTATTAGCATAACCATAAGTGGTTCGAATTTATAATCTGCTAAGGCAGTAGTAGTTCATGATCAAAGCAATATCTACAAACTGGTTATGTAGTAGGTACGCTGAAATATTTTAATGGTATAAATACTCGACAGTTGCTCACTAAAAGTACATTCAGGATCTACTCATCCAGGAAGACACTTCAAACTCAATCAACATGAAATTCGTACTTTTGGCTCTTGCTTTGGTCGGTGCAGCTTCAGCTGGTTTCATTGCTCCAGCTATCGGTGGATACTCAGCATACTCCGCCCCAGTTATCGGTGGATACGGTGCTCCAGTTGTTGGTGGATACGGTGCTCCAGTTGTTGGTGGATACGGTGTTCCAGCTGTTAGTGCTTACCACGCTCCAGCTGTCGCTACTTCTTACGCTGCCTCACCATTGGCTTACTCCGCTTCAGTCCTCAACGCTGGTGCCTATGCTGCTCCAGTCGTTCCAGCTGTAAACGCTTTCGGCTACAACGCCGGATTCGCCGGAGCTTATGCTGCACCAGTTTTGGGAGTCAACGCCTGGAAGAAGAGGGCCGCAGCTTAAATAAACTTAAGTTTTTCTTAAAATAAGTTTATGTAAGTGTGATGATCGATATGGTTACTGATTGGCTTAGTTCTGAATAAAAATGATAACGATTTAACGAAAATATTGATATTCTTATTTTAATTTTAATCTTTAGCAGTAAGCGCCATTGTTTTGGGTACTCAATTCGAATTTAGGTTTTAAATTAACACTGGGCTGAAAAATTGTGGAAAAATGTAGGAATACAGAGATCCTACAATTTCTGGCTGAATGTACATAACTATAGTTTACCTATTGTTTAAACCCAACAACTGTTTATTCGTCACTGGAATGGTGGTACGTGTTGAAAATCGGTGTGAAAAAGACGCCATAAAAAAGGTTTAAAGAATGAAATAAATCAAGTGGAATTACTAGTCTTTTCTCACCAAAGAACTGAAGTCCTGATGTATTAAGAGCGTCGTCTTCAAACATTTTTGCACTTTAGTTCAACTGATAAGATAGCGCCATTTTCGCTCAGAGAAAAACAAATAATACCTACATTACTCACTTGCTTAGATTTTTAAATTCAAAGTACATACGTACATAGGTATTACGCAGCCTAAACACAAAACCGACAAGTCTTTTCACCAGTACAGTACCTGACTACTGCAGATTTTCAAGGAAAAATTTCTAGTACTGACACTATTTCTCTAATCTCTATTCATTCAGTACTGAAAACAGGTAGTGCTTCAGTAGAAATATCATTTAAAAACTAAAATACTTATATGACATTTTTTTCTTTTTAATACCTATTTATTGAATTTTTCACGTTTATAAAGTAATTAACACACATCAGGACTTAAATCTAGGTTCCCATGATTATGTTGAAATTATTAAATATTTTATGGAAACAGTTCTGATACAGTACCAAATTCAATAATTCGGAATTGTCAAGAAGACATAACAAGGAGAAAGATACAAGATAAACTTCAGTCAATTAATCACATAATAGGCTTACTGAGCCCGCAGTGAGTGAGTGTCTTAGACCGTTCTCCACCATCTACAATCAGGCATTTCAAAGATTGTCTAAATTTTCTTGTACTTGTCTTTCCTTTAGTTTCCATGGCAGTAGTTACAAATTTTATGTAGGTAGGTACCTACATATATCGAATAAGTTTCCTAATCGAACGGAATTTCATTCAAACGAAAGGCTTTATCAACACTGGTGGATTCAAAATGTTATTAAAGAAATGGTCGTTACGACGTAACTCATGCTAGTAACTGAAGTTTGAAGAGAAGAACATATCGCACCCCGGCAAGAAAAGTGTCATAACTCAAAAAATGTGATAAATAGGTATTATGATTAGGAGTTAGTTATTCTTTCCGGTGTCAGTGGAGTGAAACTCCAACACGGAGTCCCCGACTGTGGACTAACCGCTATCCCTGAGGATATGACAAATTTGGAAAGAAACTTCACTGGAGAATCCAGTTCATCATAAGATTGTGTTGGACTAGGTCCGAAGGAGCTGTTTCGTCATCGGAGGGCATAGACTCTTCAGAAGGTGTATTCTTGCCTACTAACCGAAACACCTTGACAGCTGGTGGGATCGCTGAGGTAAATTCTATATAGCCACATCCCATTCCAAATTTATTACCGAGAAGAATTTAATGGTCAAGAAAGGCGTCCTCTACCTTAGGCTAAAGGCGTGTATTTTGAGAAGCTTTTTTCTCTTGATTTCGGCAATTCTCTGGCTGTAACCCTGGACCCTCTTTGGTAGCTTACCACGAAAAATCTAATAACAACAAATAGGTATTATGTTCCTTAACTTTCACGAAAAACGTCATATCTCTAACCCGCAAATTAATCAACGAATAAATAATAATAGTGGAGAAGCAAGAAAAGTGACATAGCTGGGAGAGCTCACCTATTTTTACCTGGTAGCGCCAAATATTCTAGAAGAACTAATTTGCAGATCCATAATGTCTGATGATGGTGACGGTTGAACTTCTGGCTGGCGGTCCATGGTGTTCTTTGTTTTTGAGCATTTATTCAATTTAAAAATTATTATTATTTATTGAGCATTTATTCAATTTATTTGCAAAAATACTTATCTGAAATTTAGAAGAATGGATTTTACTATTTTAATAAAAGTTTTATTGATTTCTTTAACTTATTATTTCTCAATTACTCCATTTTTGAGTTTTTTTGAGTTATGTCACTTTTCTTGCCGGGGTGCGATATTGTGAAAGTAAATTTTTTGACTCGAATAATGGATGGAGTAATAAGCACTCACCGCACCGCTCAAGTGCGTTTGAACTTGATACAGCGTTACCGTATTAATTGCACTTAGGCTCAATTGTGCTGGTCAAAATTTAATAAACTCCTTCGTCTTGGTCGTTTATGGAACAAATTGGTGAAACAATAGCTTGACCTATCACTGATGGTTACTGTCTCCACAAGGAAGGCTGAGGATAACAATACCTAAAGTTGAAGCCACAGTCACATACATATGTCTTTTGAGCAAAACTTAGTCTTATATTATATTATCTTTATTGCCTTGAATTCTATTTTGACTTAACGCTAATATATTATATTTAAGAGATCAGTCTTTTCAATTGACTATACAGCTTTTGACAATTATTTCAGTTTGAGAAGTTTAAGTATTAATTTGAAAAGTATGAAGAGGAAAAATGGCAAAAAAACCTCTATGAATTTAAATTTTTCTTATATCTAAAACTTAACCTAGTGTTTGTGAACAAGTAAAATTACTAATATAAATATGTTTCAATGTTATTAATTAAATTATGAACTAGATTGTTTTCAGCAAGTTTAATTTCAATGATAAATTTTTGGTATATAGATTCTACTTTGACTTTAATATGTTCTACCTTAGCTAAAGAATGAAATCGATCGGTTGAAAAATTTAGTGGCAATTTGTGAATCATTTTAAGAATTTTGTTTTGAGCAATTTGTAACTTATTTATGTGGGTTTGAGCGCAATCCTTCCAAACGACTGCACCATATAGAAGAATAGGTTGAAATATCATTGAGTATAAGAGGAGCTTGTTTTCTAAGCTTAAATCTGACTTCCTATTAATAAATGGATACATTACTTTAACGAGTTTATTCACTTTACTAACTGTATCAATGATATGGTCCTTATAAGTCAGTTTCTTATCGAAGATAAATCCTAAATATTTAATATTGTTACTCCGGGTAGTTTTAGCTCCGTTAACTGTTATATAATTGTTTGCGGGTATGTAGGGAATAACTCTGCGTCTAGTGAAGTATATTGCTTGGGTTTTGGTGGAGTTCATTTTTATTTTCCATTTGCACATGTACTTTGTAACTGTCTCAAGTGCGCCTTCTAAAGATTGGTAAATATTTGACGCTAACGTTCCAGAGCAGTAGATAGCAGTATCGTCAGCGAAGAAAGCAGTTTCACGGTTGGCGAGGTGCGGAAAATCAGCAGTGTAGATTAAATACAAAATTGGTCCTAATACTGAACCTTGAGGTACTCCTGCAAAAATTTCCTTTCTGCTTGAAAGATGGTTGAGTATCGATACCTCAAAAGATCGGTTGACCAGAAAACTACTAATTATCTTCACGAGGTAATTGGGAAAGTTGAATTCGATCTACTTGTAAATAAGTGCTTTGTGCCAAACACGATCGAACGCCTTTTCGATGTCGAAGGATACTAACGAGATTGATTTTTTTGAATTTGAAAATCTGTGGGTTGCTTGCTTTATTCTCATAAGTTGATGTATGGTTCGGTGATTTTTTCTGAAGCCAAACTGTTCTATGAACTCTAAGATTCTTTCTTTTATTATTCTTTCAAATAATTTCTCTAAAACTTAGTCTTTAACTTCTAGACTGATCTATCTGAACATGCGATGAAACCCTTGTGAAGATCTTCTTTCGTCATCAAGAAGAGCAATATCTGGAATCATATGAGGCGGTCACAATGATGAGAACATAGTTTTGGTATGGGAACAGTGCTACAGCTTAGATCATTTAACTTAATACAGCAGCTGGTTGATATTTGCTGAGATTATGCTTAATTACAGGAAATTAATTTTGTTTAGTGCAACCCACCCTTCGCTGAAAGACCGTTAAACAAGTAATTTTGAATCTGAGACTTTAAAAAAGTCGGTATCATTTTAATATCGAAGTAAGCAGAAAAATATCCAATTTTAGCTCAAGGGTTTTCCGTGCATCAAAAACAAATAAAAATTAAAAACTGTAGGTGCCAATGAATGGTAAAATGCCAAATTTCGTAAAATCAATTTCGTCTTTTATTCCAAATAATTCCATCCAGTAACCAAATTAATCAGTCGCACTTTCATCTACGCAATCAACAGAAATGCGAAATTTAAGCAGCGGCCTTCTTCTTCCAGGCATCGATTCCCAGAACTGGGGCAGCGTAGGCTCCGTGGAAACCGGTGTTGTAGCCGGCGTTGTAGCCGAAAGTGTTTACAGCTGGAACGATTGGAGCAGCATAAGCGGTCTTGACGATTGGAGCAGAGTAGGCGAATGGCGCGGCAGCTACAGCTGGAGCATGGTATGCAGGAGCGATGGCTGGAGCATGGTATGCACTAATGGCTGGAGCAGCGAATCCTCCAATAGCTGGAGCACCGAATCCACCAACGACTGGAGCACCGTATCCTCCAACAACTGGGGCGGAATATGCTGAGTATCCACCGAAAGCTGGGGCGATGTAACCGGCTGAAGCAGCACCGACCAAAGCAAGAGCCAAAATTACGAATTTCATGTTGATTGAATTTGAAGTGTCTTCCTGGATGAACAGATCCTGAATGTACTTCTAACGCTGAAATGTCGAGTATTTATACAGTCCACTTGCCTGCAAAACTGGTTCTTTGATTTTTATGTTCCTAAAATCAATCACAATCCATGCAACTGATTAAAAATTCGGATCGTTGAGTATATGTTAATCAGAAAAAAAACATTACTCAAAGATCTGATCTCGATCGAGATATATAGAAGCACATTTAAGTTTAGCAACCACTAGTAGTACTAAGATTTTTTGTACATAATTTATACTTGTTGGTTTAACATTATCTTAAAAAGATGTACAGCAATCTAAGGACACCGCAGACTTAGCACACGATTAAGATAATATTTAGACATTCTATCCATATTTGTATGGATTTTTTCTACATCTACCTGCAATTTTTTACTCCAAATGTTCACTGATACTTTTAATTTTCTTGTTGTACCCCTTAAACATCCTTTCAGGACAAAAAAGTGTTCGTCTTCCGGAACAAATATAACTGGGTTGACTCTTTGGAGGTCTGCTTTTTTGTAACACGGTTGTTTGAAAGGACTTTAAGAAGGGGGTTAAAAAAAAATATTCTTTAAGACCAGACTTATTTTTAAAATCCCATTTCTGTTTAGGGATAGAAGATAACACAAGTTTAAAGATGATTTAATTTTGCAGCACCTTATATTGTTCAACCAAACTCAATTTATTTCTAAGACAACATATGGATCAATGAATAAATTAATCGTGATCGATTTTTTAATCTCATTATCATAAAATCAACGCTTCGTTCTTCTAATCAGTTAAAGGATTATGAAACGATCACACTTTCATCTATGGATGTACAAAAAATTCTGCAAACAAGTTTAGCATTCATTGAAACGATCCGATTTGTATAAATACTCGACACCTCTACGCTAGAAGCACATTCAGGATCTGCTCATCCAGGAAGACACTTCAAACTCAATCAACATGAAATTCGTACTTTTGGCTCTTGCTTTGGTCGGTGCTGCTTCAGCCGGTTACATCGCCCCAGCTTTCGGTGGATACTCAGCATATTCCGCCCCAGTTGTTGGTGGATACGGTGCTCCAGTCGTTGGTGGATTCGGTGCTCCAGCTATTGGAGGATTCGCTGCTCCAGCCATTAGTGCCTACCATGCTCCAGCCATCGCTCCTGCATACCATGCTCCAGCTGTAGCTGCCGCGCCGTTCGCCTACTCTGCTCCAATCGTCAAGACCGCTTATGCTGCTCCAATCGTTCCAGCTGTAAACACTTTCGGCTACAACGCCGGCTACAACACCGGTTTCCACGGAGCCTACGCTGCCCCAGTTCTAAGAATCGATGCCTGGAAGAAGAAGGCCGCTGCTTAAATTTCGCATTTCTGTTGATTGCGTAGATGAAAGTGCGACTGATTAATTTGGTTACTGGATGGAATTGTTTGGAATAAAAAACGAAATTGATTTAACGAAATTTTGCATTTTACTACACATTAACCGCTCCAGTTCCTAATTGCAAAGTCCGAAGATTTTAGTAGGACGGTTTTTAGTGGTGCAAGTGGCGTATAAGGTACCTGCGTACAGAACCCGATATTGACCCTAAACATGACCTTGTTCAAAAGAGTGAAAATGTATTACCTACATTATATCCAAATTTTTTCATACAATTTTTATAAGTACCTACATCGATTTTCAAAGAGAATATAAGTTAAAATTTTAAAAATTCTCAAGGGTTCATACTACTCTTATCGTTTCAAAAAATGTTTTTGGTTTTTTTTTTTGCATTTTTCAAAAGTATTTTCATTACAAAATTCTGTACATATTCTCTTGCTGCAGGACTGAAATTTTCGAAACCACTCAACGGGACTTGATGAAATTTCAGACACTTATTCCTAAAATTCATAATTCTAGACAAAGCTAGAGCATAGTCAAAATTTTCGTTTTTACTACAGTCAAAAATGTTCCATTTTTTGGTGTTTTTTTTTCGTAAAAAAAGTCCGTCATTTTGTTATCAATGCCTGAATATTTTAATTTCAAGTTCCTACCAGAATCAGAATTGAAGAGAATCTAAAATTTTGTTTGCTTTTTTGTTTCAGACGAATCTTCTAAACTGAGTTAATTCCGCAATTCAACTAAATATTTTTCGGGCAGTTCTGTTTAACGGGGATTTTTAATAACAAAAACTATTTAAAGTAAATAGTATGAAAATAAATTCAACTACTTCTATATTATAGTATATTTATTAGGCCCAAAAGGAATTCCAACAATATTTGTTCCAGCAACCTTTAAAAAAATCTAAAAATAGTTTCTTTTTTGTGTGTCTAAAGGATAATTTTTTCGGCTTCTGAAGATTGTTTTTTGAATACTACCACACGAAGTATCCCGACCAGCATTGACTGAAATCCCAATATAAGTCCAAATAAAATAAAGTAGGAAAGAATATATCATGAATAAGCAATTCTGAAGTATTTTGAGCAATATGGAAAAGGATATTATGCAGTAAAGCTCACAAATTTCCCAGAGAATTCAAAAATCATAGCCCTTAGCTATTAACATAGAAACTTCAATAAGGGTACATTAATCTTGTATTTAAATAAGATACAGATAATTTGCAAACATTGTTAGAACATGAAGTTCACCATGATAAAAAACATAGCGCAGTCACGATCGGCTGCAAGCCAATCGTATGATACTCTAGATGAAATACTGAACTCCGATTTATATTTCAGTTGGAAATATATCAAAAGAATGAGGAGTGCACAAGCAATTATTACATGACCATTTACTTACAGGTAGAAACTATTGTATAGTGGCTACCCGATTTTTTGATTTATAGTGAGTTCCATAAAGTAAGTTAGGACATTTTACAGAATTTTTGTATGGCAACTACATGAAGGACTTATGGGATATTTTTCATATTAATAGTTTCAGCTGCGACTATTATAAAATTAATGTGTTTAAAATGTCAAAGTCGTAACTTAAAGCGTTCTAAAGTTATCATTCAATATTGGTGAACATGTTTATTAAGTACTTTTGTATGACAGCTACCCGAAGGAGTCAACCGATGGCGCTAATTTATGAACTCCGTCTTGGTTTTAATATAAAACTAATTCCTGTAAAATTGTAAATTCTTGCTTTAACTCGTTCTGGAGTTATAGTGGATTAAGTAACAAGCATACATTTTTGAAGGACTTTTCTAGGCTGCTACACGAAGGACTCATTCGATTTGCATCATATTTGGAACTTTCGATTCAAACATTGTAAACCTTAAGTATGCAAAATTTCAAGTTCCTAACTTGAAGCATTCGAGCAATAATTGTGAAAACGTGTTTTAAGGACTCTTCTATGGGAGGTACCCGAAGGAGTGGAAGGATATCGCCCATTAACGAACTTAGCTTTACTTTTTCCATTTTACAAGTTGTGACAAAATTTCAATTTCCTAGGTCAACGCGTTCTTGAGTTATTGTGCTAACGGACGGACGGACGGACGGACAGCAAACGGATTTGGGGGTTTTGGCCAAAAATAAACACAAAATACTTTATAACTTTTTTTCGTCCTAGGCTCGGTTCTATGCGTTACAAACTTTTCGGGCTGGATTAAACTTATCATACTCTTTATGTTCATCTAGAGCAGAGGTGTCCATACTACGGCCCGCGGGCCAAACCCGGCCCGGCAGGTGATCTTAACCGGCCCGATAAGGTTTTGAAAATTGTGAGAATGAACGCGAAGATACCTCATACAAACTTGGGAAGAAAATTCCCCAACAAGAAGTGAAAGAATTGCGTTTCGAAACGAGACATTTTCAAGGAAGTACAAAACACGTTGGCAAAATTTAACTTGGACTGGAGTCGACTCCAAGGTGTGACAATTGACGGTGGAAGAAACATGTCTGGTGCAAATATCGGGGTGGTTGGGAAAATAAGAAAAGCTTGTGAATTTGCAGGAGCATTAGAACCAATTTTTCAGCACTGTATCACCCACCAACAAGCTCTATGTGTAAAACATGTCGACATGAGATGCGTTTTGAAACCAGTTGTTTCTGTCATACATTTTATTCGATCACATGCACTCAACCATCGCCAATTCCGATCTTTTCTCGAACAAATTGAATGCGAGTCTGTTGACTTGTCATATTATACTGCAGTTCGATGGCTTAGCTGTGAAAAAGTGTTATTGCAGTTCTTCAAGCTCAGATATGAAATTGATTTTTTTCTTGTAGAGAAAAATCACCCTGACACGCTTTTATCAGATGCTGAGCGGCTCTGGAAGTTAGCTTTTTTTGCAGATATCGTGACACACGTGAATAACTTGAACTTAAAGCTCCAAGGTAAAAACAACTTAATTTGTGATTTATTCGCGCAAATCAAAGCATTCAAAGCAAAGCTGATATTGCTCGAAAGTCAGAAAAATGAAAGCAATTTTACCCATTTCACGTGCTGTGAAGAATTCATTACAAAAACTGAGGAACAATTTTCCACCAGATTTGCAGTAAAAATCATCGCGGATTTAAAACAACAATTTCAAAAGCGATTTTCTGATCTTGACATAAATTCAAAGGAAATTCGACTGTTTCAGAATCCATTTGACTGCAACGTTGCCGACGTTTCAAGTCAGTTTCAAATGGAAATAATTGATCTTCAAGCTAACGATCAAAGCAAGGATAAATGCAAGGAAGTAAACTTGATTGATTTTTACAAATTTTTGGACGCAAAAGAGTTTCCAAATTTAAAGCAATTTGTTTCTATGTTTGGCACTACCTATGTATGTGAACAAAGTTTTTCCAGGATGAAGTATCTGAAATCTAAACACCAGTGGCGGCTCGCCACATGAAGCATGTGAGGCTGAGCCTCACCATAGATGAGATGAAATAGGAATTTCAAACCTAACTAAATGCTTTGTTTAAACTTATAAATTTGTTCTGTAATCATTACGATCATACCAATTGGTATCGATAAGACAAAAAAAAAATTACAAGCAATAGTATATTGATAGGCAATTTCCTAAAAAGATACATTTAAGCTACTCGAATCTTGATACGATATACACACGATTGAAAAACTGAAGGGCGCTTTCTACAGCCTCATCTGCAGTACACAAACCTTTTCAATTCCGAATCAAATGCTGATAGCAGCATACGTTTGGACATGGTAAGCATTGAGGCTAAGCTTTTCCAGCCTCTGCTGCGTGTTGCAGCAAAGCTATTTCGAATTTCGATCTGGTGAAATTAGCTTTAGTGTGCGAATGAAAATTATCAATTATACAGTGCTACCGTGAGGTGATTTTTTGGGGTAGCACAATCTACTACCATTTTCAAAAAAGAGGTAGTAGAAACCGTATTTTAAGAATTATACAATAAATAAGCTTAACATTAAACATATAGTAATGTAAAATAATAATGGATTACATTCTTGTGCTGTTTTCAATTTGACTTTCGAGAATTATCGCAAAAACGTATTGTTTCATGACTTGAAATAGTAGTGCAATAAATTTTAAAATTAAAAAAAAAAAATAGTAAATCTGCTACATATCTAGTATAACTGTAACGCTGCTTCTAGGTGATGTTCACAATTACATATGTATATGGCCGTTTGCACCGTTTTCTCTTCATTCAGGTGATTTTTTTTCTGTGTGTGGGGAAGTACAAGTTGTGTTTTAGGTGTGACTTTATTAGTTCCGGATTTTGGCAAGTCATTTCGTTTCATAAAATGAATCCTGTTCATGATATAGTCATGTCACTTTCTGGAACGCCTTTTTCAAGACGAAAAACAAACGGAGCAGCGCCAGATTTTAGAACTTCATCCCGTACCGGTGAACAAATTTACAGGTGAAAGAAAAAAACATGCTGGACATTTTAATTGACCTGGTACGAGTCCTGTTAGTGGCTTTGTGGATGTACTGT
Organism: Beris chalybata; assembly: GCA_949128065.1. NCBI lineage: Eukaryota > Metazoa > Arthropoda > Insecta > Diptera > Stratiomyidae > Beris > Beris chalybata. Next base: position 107,653,193 of record OX421895.1, read on the forward strand.
GTGTGCTTCTTAGTACAGCAAGAAATAGTTGGTCAACCGGTAATGGTTACAGGGACTTGAAAAATTTTACACGAAGCACAAAATTACATGAGAGCTCCTAGGAGCATATACAAATTATGTATATTGGTTTGAAGCGTTATTTATCGACGATTGTTGATGCTTTAAAAGAAAATGAGCCTTAAAGCGACAAAAATATAACATTTTTTTTTTAATTTTCATCCCTATCGTGGACAAAAGGATATTTCGATATCGAATGTATTTCACGAATTACAGATCGATTAGTGGAACTGAAATTCAGGCGTTTTTCGGGCCTTTTAACTGATGCTTTAATAAAATTGTTTACAATGAAAATGTTAGGAAGAAAAATGCTATTGGTTTTGGTACCCCAACTAGTTAAACCCGGTCGTTTAGTGCTAATAAAGTAGATACATATATAGTTAAAAGAGACCTGGTGGTTGAATGGATTATCATCCAGAGCTGTTAAAGGAGGTAAAAGAGTTCTCCAATCTAATTAAATAAAGGTTTGCATAGTGTGCGAAGTCAGGCTCTAGCTAGGGCCGGACACTCGCAAAGAAGGTTGATAACAGTTTCCCTTATATTTGCATCTCCATAACTGCGGCATTTAACGTTTACGTGACGACAGTTATAATACCTGTAGACGTTAACGTGACGACAGTTACAATTATTTGTCTTCATTCCCTAGCCTCACTGGTTTTGAATGGCACGAGCCGCCACTGCTAAACACAGGGCAAATTTATCGGATGATCATTTGCAATCATTGCTAATAATTGGTGTTTCAGATATTAATCCCAACTTTGATGAAACTGTCCAGGAAAAAGCACAGTTCCATCATTCCCATTAATGTTTATTGTTGTATCTGCAATTTACTGTAAAAAAAAATTAAATTCAATGCTGCTTTACTTATATAATAAGGTTTTTGATTAACATATTTACTTGGCCCACGCAAGTGGATTTAAATCCCAAACTGGCCCTCACAGCGAAAAGATTGGACACCCCTGATCTAGAGTATAATGACTGACGTGCTGACATTGACAAGCCATTAAAATCGTTCAATGGTGCGTTTGTATTAAAATATTGAATAACCCTTTAGTTCAGGGCTGTTTAGCAGTGTAATAGATTTCATTACGTTAGTCGTTAGTGGCTGATCTTGATCTTGCTTCTAAGCAGAACAGACGTGCTGTATAGCGCTGGAATTAGACAGTTAGATTTCAAACTTTCTAAAGCAATTTCAACGTAATAAGGAAGATAGTTGACTTAAGATCTGCATCTCCTTTAATTAAGCACATAATTTTTTTATTTTGTCACGAAATACATACCTATAGCTACCCTTTAAAATTGTACCATTCAATCGCTACAGACTGCACAAGTTAAGTTATTTTTTTTTACTTAATTGATTTAATCCCTTCATGCAAAATGGGCAATTCCTTTCCTACCCAATAAGTTGGAAATAAAGCCCCAATTTGGACACACTTTCGCAGCTATCATTGAGGTGGAAAAATTTTGTTGTTGCACACTTGTAGTTGGAGAAATGAATTACCACATCAGATTGTGATTGGATCGTATAAATAATAAGACTTTGCAAAATTTCGTTAAGTCAATTTCGTTTTTTATTTTAAACAATTCCATCCAGTAACCAAATTAATCAGTCGCACTTTCATCTACGCAATCAACAGAAATGCGAAATTTAAGCAGCGGCCTTCTTCTTCCAGGCATCGATTCCCAGAACTGGGGCAGCGTAGGCTCCGTGGAAACCGGTGTTGTAGCCGGCGTTGTAGCCGAAAGTGTTTACAGCTGGAACGATTGGAGCAGCATAAGCGGTCTTGACGATTGGAGCAGAGTAGGCGAATGGCGCGGCAGCTACAGCTGGAGCATGGTATGCAGGAGCGATGGCTGGAGCATGGTATGCACTAATGGCTGGAGCAGCGAATCCTCCAATAGCTGGAGCACCGAATCCACCTACAACTGGAGCACCGTATCCACCAACAACTGGGGCGGAATATGCTGAGTATCCACCGAAAGCTGGGGCGATGTAACCGGCTGAAGCAGCACCGACCAAAGCAAGAGCCAAAAGTACGAATTTCATGTTGATTGAGTTTGAAGTGTCTTCCTGGATGAACAGATCCTGAATGTACTTCTAACGCAGAAATGTTGAGTATTTATACAGTCCACTTGCCTGGAGATAGACAAACTGGTTCTTTGATTTTTATGTTCCTAAAATCAATCACAATCCATGCAACTGATTAAAAATTCGGATCGTTGAGTTTATGTTAATCAGAAACAAACATTACTCAAAGATCTAATCAATCGAGATATACCATATAGCAGCACATTTCAGTCTAGAAACCACTCGAAGTATGTATGTACCTACCGAGATTTTTTGAACATAATTTATACAAGTCGGTTTCTTATTATGTATTTGGAAGAGATATACAGCGATTTAAGGACACCGCAGATTTACCACACGATTAAAATAATATTTTGACATTATGTTCATATTTGAATTAACTGTTCCCTACCAGAAAATTATTATGATTGATAGATCACTGAAATTATGTATTTTCATGTTTTACTCCCAAAGCATCCTTGCAGCACAAAAGTATGTTCATATTCTAGAAGAAGTGAACGTCTTCAAATACACACAAATATAACTGACATGACTTTTTGTGGAGGTGCTCTTTTTTTTCTTTACGAAAGTTCGAAAGGACTTTAAAACGGAGTCAGATAGAAATTTTTTCCAGTCTAGACTTATTTTTAAAATCTTAGTTTTCCTTGTTATGGACTACCTACACATGTTTTAAGATGATTTTATTTTGACATCGGATCCACTGCACCATACATTGTTCAACCAAACTCAATTTATTTCTTAGACAACATATGGATCAATGAATAAATTAATCGTGATCGGTTTTTTAATCTCATTACCATAAAATCAACGCTTCGTTCTTCTAATCAGTTAAAGGATTATGAAACGATCACACTTTCATCTATGGATGTACAAAAAATTCTGCAAACAGGTTTAGCATTAATTGAAACGATTCGATTTGTATAAATACTCGACACCTCCACGCTAGAAGCACATTCAGGATCTGTTCATCCAGGAAGACACTTCAAACTCAATCAACATGAAATTCGTACTTTTGGCTCTTGCTTTGGTCGGTGCTGCTTCAGCCGGTTACATCGCCCCAGCTTTCGGTGGATACTCAGCATATTCCGCCCCAGTTGTTGGTGGATACGGTGCTCCAGTCGTTGGTGGATTCGGTGCTCCAGCTATTGGAGGATTCGCTGCTCCAGCCATTAGTGCCTACCATGCTCCAGCCATCGCTCCTGCATACCATGCTCCAGCTGTAGCTGCCGCGCCGTTCGCCTACTCTGCTCCAATCGTCAAGACCGCTTATGCTGCTCCAATCGTTCCAGCTGTAAACACTTTCGGCTACAACGCCGGCTACAACACCGGTTTCCACGGAGCCTACGCTGCCCCAGTTCTGGGAATCGATGCCTGGAAGAAGAAGGCCGCTGCTTAAATTTCGCATTTCTGTTGATTGCGTAGATGAAAGTGCGACTGATTAATTTGGTTACTGGATGGAATTGTTTAAAATAAAAAACGAAATTGACTTAACGAAATTTTACATTTTACTACACATTAACCGCTCCAGTTCCTAATTGCAAAGTCCGAAGATTTTAGTAGGACGGTTTTTAGTGGTGCAAGTGGCGTATAAGGTACCTGCGTATAGAACCCGATATTTACCCTAAATATCACCTTGTTCAAAAGAGTGAAAATGTATTACCTACATTATATCCGAATTTTTTCATACAGTTTTTATAAGTACCTACATCGATTTTCAATGAGAATAGAAGTTAAAATTTTAAAAATTCTCAAGGGTTCATACTACTCTTATCGTTTCAAAAAATGTTTTTGGTTTTTTTTTTGCATTTTTCGAAAGTATTTTCATTACAAAATTCTGTACATTTTCTCTTTCTGCAGGACTGAAATTTTCGAAACCACTCAACGGGACTTGATGAAATTTGAAATACATATTCCTAAAATTCATAATTCTAGACAAAGCTAGAGCTAAGTCAAAATTTTCGTTTTTACTACAGTCAAAAATGTTCCATTTTTTGGTGTTTTTTTTTCGTAAAAAAAGTCCGTCATTTTGTTATCAATGCCTGAATATTTTAATTTCAAGTTCCTACCAGAATCAGAATTGAAGAGAATCTACAATTTTGTTTGCTTTTTTGTTTCAGACGAATCTTCTAAACTGAGTTAATTCCGCAATTCAACTAAATATTTTTCGGGCAGTTCTGTTTATCGGGGATTTTTAATAACAAAAACTATTTAAAGTAAATAGTAAGAAAATAAATTCAACTACTTCTATATTATAGTATATTTATTAGGCCCAAAAGGAATTCCAACAATATTTGTTCCAGCAACCTTTAAAAAAAATCTAAAAATAGTCTCTTTTTTGTGTGTCTAAAGGATAATTTTTTCGGCTTCTGAAGATTATTTTTTGAATACTACCACACGAAGTATCCCGACCAGCATTGACTGAAATCCCAATATAAGTCCAAATAAAATAAAGTAGGAAAGAAAATATCATGAATAAGCAATTCTGAAGTATTTTAAGCAATATGGAAAAAGATATTATGCAGTAAAGCTCACAAATTTCCCAGAGAATTAAAAAATCATAGCCCTTAGCTATTAACATAGAAACTTCAATAAGGGTACATCAACCTTGTATTTAAAAAAATTACAGATAATTTGCAAACATTGTTAGAACATGAAGTTCACCATGATAAAAATTACTGACGTTCTGACATTGACAAGCCATTAAAATCGTTCAATGGTGCGCTTGTATTAAAATATTGAATAACCCTTTAGTTCAGGGTTGTTTAGCTATGTAATAAATTTCATTACGTTAGTCGTTAGTGGCAGATCTCGATCTTGCTTTTAAGCAGAACAGACGTGCTGTATAGCGCTGGAATTAGACAGTTAGATTTTAAACTTTCTAAAGCAATTTCAACGTAATAAGGAAGATAGTTGACTTAAGGGGTTATATACAGTTGTACCGCGCAAAAAGATGAAATTTTCTCGATTTTTTTTTTGACACCATAAAAAATATTTATTCAAAATCTTTTGTCAACGTCGAATAGTACATGTTTTTAAGAACTTGTTGAAATTTATTCATCAAAAAATATCAAATAATAAAAAAGTTATAGTCGAATTCCAGGAACGCCTTTTTTCGACGTGACTTGCGGTGGACATCATATCTTGAGAACAAAACAGAAAAATCCGTTAGTATATTGTATTGTCTAGTAGATGAACGAAGGATTTGTAGAAATTTTGATTAAAAAAAATATTACGACGGTTGAAACAAAAAACTTACTTTTTCAAAGTAAAACATTCTCGATTTTTTGCTCTAAAAAAAAAAGTTTTCAAAATAATTGAAAATCCAAATCTACTAGCTATTATGACAATAAAGAAGTTGTTTAAATTTGGTGTTGATCGGATTGGTAGTAATCTGTAATCTAGTAATCCTGTCCACCGCAAAGATACTTTCGAAAAAATAAGATTCTGAGATAATCGCGTTTAAAGTTTCATGTTTGTTCCTCTCGCTGTGCAGGTAGTGTGCTATAAAAAGCTACAACTTCAGTTCTAAGGCTCCGATCGTTATGAAATTTAGTGAGAGTATTCTTGAGAGAATATACTGAAAGAATATGCAATAAAAGAAAAATTGATTTTTTCGTCCATCACAACTGTATATAACCCCTTAAGATCTGCATCACCTTTAATTAAGCACATAATTTTTTTATTTTGTAACGAAATACATACCTATAGCTACCCTTTAAAATTTTACCATTCAATCGCTACAGACTGCACAAGTTAAGCTATTTTTTTTTTACTTATTAATTAATTTAATCCCTTCATGCAAAATGGGCAATTCCTTTCCTACCCAATAAGTTGGAAATAAAGTCCCACACTTTCACTTGTTGCACTTGTAGTCGGAGAAATGGATTACCACATCAGATTGTGATTGGATTGAATAAATACTAAGCCTTTGCAAAATTCCGTTAAATCAATTTCGTTTTTAATTTCAAAAAATTCCATCCAGTAACCAAATTAATCAGTCGCACTTTCATCTACGCAATCAACAGAAATGCGAAATTTAAGCAGCGGCCTTCTTCTTCCAGGCATCGATTCCCAGAACTGGGGCAGCGTAGGCTCCGTGGAAACCGGTGTTGTAGCCGGCGTTGTAGCCGAAAGTGTTTACAGCTGGAACGATTGGAGCAGCATAAGCGGTCTTGACGATTGGAGCAGAGTAGGCGAATGGCGCGGCAGCTACAGCTGGAGCATGGTATGCAGGAGCGATGGCTGGAGCATGGTAGGCACTAATGGCTGGAGCAGCGAATCCTCCAATAGCTGGAGCACCGAATCCACCAACGACTGGAGCACCGTATCCACCAACAACTGGGGCGGAATATGCTGAGTATCCACCGAAAGCTGGGGCGATGTAACCTGCTGAAGCAGCACCGACCAAAGCAAGAGCCAAAAGTACGAATTTCATGTTGATTGAGTTTGAAGTGTCTTCCTGGATGAGCAGATCCTGAATGTAATTCTAACGCTGAGATGTCGAGTATTTATACAAAGAACAGCGTGTGAATTTGGTTCTGAACCTGTTTGCAAACTTTTTTTGTACATCCATAGAACTAGAATGAGTGCGATCAATTTATAATCCTTTAACTGATCAGAATTTCGAAACGTTGATGCTTATGTTAATGAAGCAAAAAAATCTAATAGATCTTAATAATACATACTATAATGATCTAGTATATTTGATCAGGTACAATAGTTAAATTTATATCCAAAATCTTTTATATTGCTAATTATTTCCGTGCTCTACGTTAAATCTGAAGAAATTCGAACTTAAAAGTGAATTTGGCCGATTTTTTGTTTATTCATTTATTTTTTCAATTTATCATAGCCTTAGAAAGTGATATATTGACAATTTCGGGGCTAAATACTAAAATAATAACTTTTAGGATAGGCGATTATATAAAAATTCCGTTAATGTAAGGGAAAACTTGAAATCTCATAACTAGCGATTATAATTAAAATCCTTTGAAGTAACGCAAAGTTTTATTATTTATTTATTTATTCATTCATATTCATCAAATACTGACTACTCATAACAGCAATAAACTAAAATATAAAATTATAAGAAAAAATTAAGAATGAGTTGATACAAAAATAAGTACAAAAAATAAGTGCCAAGTTACACTACAATATTTATTAGATACAGCTGACATAGCCCTAAGAAAAACTTATGTCGGAATTCGTAGAATAGGGCACACTTACTTTCAACCTTATTGCGGGTTGAATTTCAAAAGTTGGAAAACGATTTCTAGGCTCTTATACGAGTATAAAGAGAAGAAGTAAAATTAGTTAGTAGTTAGTTAGAACCTAAAAGATAAGACGAAATTCGTAAAAATAAGTTTTGGACAAAAAGTTTTGGAGTTGGTGGAAATAAATTTTTGAGATATGACCTTTATATTCTTAATGGTATTATTTGGAAAATTGAAGGTGAAGGTAAAAGAAATTGAAAGGCAAAAAATTCAGATTTTTTTTAAAAGACAGAAAGTTTTGAAATTATATCTGATCGGTGCAATAAGAAATATAAGAGTAAAGCTAGAAATTAATGATTGTTCATGATCATAATAGAGGCATATATTCGTGAAGGTTTCTCCATATCTACACTGAAAGAAAAATCATACTTCATATTGATGAACGCCTTTCTTCAAATATTTTCATCAATTTGATGCAAACACATCATCCGTATGTAACGTGCACATAGAGCTATTGGAGACGACATGTCACCGGTTTTGTATAAAGCGGTTTGAAGCCAAAAACACGGTGAAAAGTGAGACAAAACAGGGTCGTTATATCAAATGGTTGTTGTTTTACCGTGTGAGTTAGTGAGACAAAACCGGTTCGTTATGTCAATTCGTTGTTGTTTTGCGTGCAAGTGAATGCAACGAGGTCCGCCTTCAACTCAATCGCTGCTTGTCAACTCCACTATATATATCTCTATGAACGTTTCATCATTCTTTGCTAAAACTATTTGTCAAAATGACAAAATTACAGTGATCAAATTGTTTGTGAAGAAATCTGTAAATGGTTTTCTAATTGATGAACAATTTCATCATTTGATGAACATTACATAGAAGATTTTATTCTTTTCAAATTGCGTTCCAGTGTTAACACAATAGAATTTAGGAAAATATTCATCAATTGATGTAAATAGTCGTTGAGCACTCTTGACGACCCTTTCTCATTTCACTAGAAACTTACAGTTTCGAACAGAAATTCTATGAACCCACACTTTTGTCTTAGCGAAATAATTTGTCAGATGCAGAATCAGAACTAGAATCATTTCACTTGTGACTTTCGTTTGTGTCATTAGGTGTTCGAAATATGTTCTTTCTTTCTTTTTAAAAGTTCAAAATTTACATTAATTTAAGTGAATAATTTAATTGATTCGATAAATACGCATTGATTTCTTTGTAAAGAAGTATTTGGGGAAAGAGATACACTTATCCACCACCTGAAAGTTGAATTTGAGGACGGCATATGGGTAAACATTTTTTTTTTTAAATTCTGACCAATGTTTTCAAACAATACTTTTAAATAAAATATCTTAATCTACTCAATAGTATGATAAAAGTTGAGACTGGACTCAATTGAGAAAACCAACTCAAGATGGGCAGACGGTACTACATGTCACACTGCGAGACAGATCTGGCCAAAGCTGGATCTAAGTTGCTCTAAAAGGCTGACTCTGCTCAAAAGGGCGGACATCAGCAAAACAGTCGGTGTCCTAACCGGACACTGTCTTATAGGTCGACATGCAGAAAGGCTCGGACTGTTCTCAAACGACTTCTGTAGAAGCTGCCAGGACGAGGAGGAGGAGGAAGAGGAGTCAGTCCTTCACTTTCTCTGTACCTGTCCAGCTCTGTCCGCCAGAAGGAAAGCTCATCTCGGAGCGTACTTCCTTAACTGTATTGGTGATCTTGCCACAATGGAGGTCGCGAGAATCCAACGCTTCATTACAAGCTCTAAATGGTTCGACAAGTAGGACCGGATTCGATGATCCTGTGGTATCACAACGGACCTTTTGGGTCTAAGTGTGTCCGTGTTCTCACGGATAGCCACGCGTACCTACCTACCTATGATAAAAGTTTCATCGATTGTTTACACGGTTATTAATTTTCAGGTAAAGAAATAATGAATGAAACAGTCATGGAGCGATGCATGCGTTAATCGATGTAAAATCGTTAACGCGAAGGAAAAAAACATACAATAATAAATTTTTTTATCGAAATTTGTTTGTAGTTCTTCGTCAGTATGAAGAATAGTTTATAAAACGATGCAAGTGTTGTAGTTATTCGTTTTAATGACGAAAGTATTTATCGATATTTAGTTATAGCTTTTAGTCAGTATGAAGACAAATACATCAAATAATATCCATATCTATCAACATTTTGTAACATCTTCGTTCATAATTATGAAGAAGAAATTATCAGTAGATGAACATGTTCATCATTTGATGAATATGATTTCATTAATATAAATGCTCGTGTTCATTATACCAAAATTGATGAAAGTTTCATTGGTTCAGTGAAAAAATTCCTAAATGTGATGTACTAATTTCGTTCAGTGTAAGAGTGAGGAGGTGAAAAATTGATATTATGGTATTTTTTGAACAAAATGGACGAAATTGTATTCCCTGTACATAAAATTAGAGTGGGAAGGCAACAGTGGGGAGGCAACAGTTTTTCATTAAAAATGTGGTTTATGACTCAACAATTATTTCAAATTGAATCTCTAAATTTTGACAAGAGTACCAATGTCTATTGTTCATAATTCCAGGTATTATTGTTATCAGTTGAAACTTGCTATTAACATGCACATAGCTGTACCAGAAAAGTAATTTACGACCAAACATGTTTCAAATTCGCATTGGAGATCAGAGGTGGGGAAAATGAAATTATTTTTGTGTTTCTTTCCATAAAATAAATAAAAAATTCACAGGTGCACCAAAATATAGAATACGGTTTTGTCCAAGTTATTTTTTTTTTTTAATCTCCTAAACTCGATTCCACAATTTTGTAATATACAAAGAGATCGCATACGTTTTACGAATTCCGACATTTCTCTTAGGTCTAATTGAATATTTAATTTATTACACGGAATTATTCAAATTCAGTATTTTTATATACTTTAGCTACATATGTACCTATGTTTTCACGAATTCCACAATAATTCTAAGGACTGACGATGTATCCAATTAGTTTTTCAACAAAGAACTTTCAAGAATTGTATATACATAGTAGAGATACCAAATTACTTTTCACATCCTTTGTCATGCTCTAAATACTATTGTCAAATAATATCGTATATTTCAGGATTTAAAGGCCGCGTGAATATAGTTTCATTAATTCTAAAAAAATATAGTTAGTTGAATTTGAAAATAATTTGGGTCTTTATCTCATTAGGCTTATCGATATCTTCAATATGGTAAAAAGAGTATGACTCACGAATTTTGTTATATCTTTCAGAATTGACTTTTAAATTATAAACTTGAAAAATCTCTGTCTTAAATTTTTTTAACCTATTTTCTACCCATTTTTTACGTTGTCAGCCGCTACTAAATAAATTATAAACAGTAGGTCTATAAAAATAAATTAGAAATGGAAATCAAATCAAATCAACAAAAAATCAGTGCAGTTGAAATAAAAAGCAAGTTCTAAAAAACTAATAAATAATTAAAAAGAAGACAAACGTAAATAAATTAGAATTGAATAAATTTGAATTAATTATTTCACTTTCATATTATTCAAACAGCTGCTAAGAAACAAGAAGAGAGTCTTTCCGAATCGAGTTTTTTTTTTGCTGCACAAGATTATGTCATGCAAGTTTTTATTGAAATCTGTTAAAGCTCGATTAGAATTTTCATAACAATTCCTGCGAATAGAGGATTTTTTTCTAATGGAAAGTAACTTGAGATTTAGGAACCCGATTTCGGAAAGTTTCTGTGAGGTTAACGTTTTTTCAAATTGCGATAAAGAAGTTTCTAAGCGATTTTCTGATCTTTAACGTTGCAACAAAAATCTGTTTTTTATAGCCATTAATAAAAGTCGAAAGATTCATCGATAGCAACTCCGGTTCATAGGGGACAATAAACTATTCGACTAGTTGCGAAACGTTCTGACGAATGTTTTATGCTCCAATTTATTATTTAAAAAATAAAAAAAAGGTTGACGTTAAAGGATTTATTTTTTTCTTGTAGTTTATAATATCATCTCAACTGAGTCAACTAATTAACAATATATTTTAGCGTCAATATAAATTTTTTTTCGTTGATATACTTTTATAGTTTCTTAGCAACAGAAATTTTAATCTGAGGTTGTATTTCGTTCATTTAAACCTGGAATATTGCGTTGTTGGCAAGCTAAAGAAAATACATCTGAAAATTTAGAAGTTCATAATATTCGAAATCGTAAGCCCTTACGCATAAATCACAGAACCGAAATTCATAGGCAAAAATTTATAGTCGAAGCTGCTCTAAAAGTCAAGAATTGATGAATTCATCAGTTCATAATGAACCTTTTGCTAAATTGTATAGGAGCTATCGGATGAAAATCCCTTCTTTACTAGAGATAAGAGTTTCTACTTGCGATGAGTTTCATTATGAACTCTGGGCAGAAATTCGCTATGAAGTTTAAGATATAGGCTAATGGATACATGAAGAAGTATTACGTATATACCTTCATCAAAAGTAGAAGTACAGAACTGATGACCTCATAAATCTCTTCATATTGAAGTTCATTATACTATATTATAACTTTTGATGATTACTCTATACAGTCTATTAAACTTCTACTGTATCAACATGTCTCCTGATGGGAAATATGGTAGTTAATGTGTTCTTTGTGCCACTATTATTCGTACTTATTCATTTACATTATAATTTTTTAATAATAAAATATTTTCTTTTACGTTTACAACTTTGACTATACTGCTTTTATTGAGAATAAGAAATACAATTGAACAAAAAAAAATATTTTTATATATAAATTTGATGAACGTATTGATGAATAGGTCAGTCTTCTCTCCAACAATTTTTATTTATAAAAACATACGTCCCTGTTATCATAATCAACTAAAATGTTTATGTAAACAATTATTGTTTATATTCTAAAATCAAACAACTAGCTGCTTTGTTATTGTGTCGAGAATTTATCACAATTTCAACAGACTTAAGAGATGTGATGGAATTCATGAAATTGTATTCCACCATTCACAGACTCTTAAGAGTTGAATGACTGCTTGGGAAGTATGTATCTAAAGGAAATTACGGAATTCATTGGAATTTATACAACCACAAAATAAAAATAAAATAAAGTAAGAAAAGTTAAAAAAGTTGAGAAAGTTAAAAAAGTTTCTAAGCATTTATCGGAACCCGTAGAAATGAATCGAATTCAATATTTTAGAAGACCTAAAATATATGAAGAAATTCGTGAAAATTGATGGTGGCCAAAAGTCATCACTTGAAGGGGCCCAAAATGAACGAATGACAAATAACGAATTTTGAGGTCTACTGGTCATAAGACGTAAAAACGCAAAATATCGCCGAGCGTCCGAAATTTGTATTTTTAAAAGGCAATACTTGAAATAAAAAGTTAAAAAAAGTAACATCAATTATTTTATTAGCTTCAACTTGCGTTGGCAAAAATAACCAATTTTCAGAGTAATACACTCTTAACAATATTAATATTTTTCTGATTTTGCGACAACCTTCACATTTAAAATAAGTTATATTTTATTATTCTAAGATAAACATTAACAGAGATATGAAATTTCAAAGAGGACGTGGACACAATTTTTGCGAAATCTTGAACATACATACTATAACTAACGAAAAAAAATAGATTGGGGAAAAATTTATATCACATTTTTTACATTTAGTACAATTCTTGCCCATTTCTTTAAAAAAGGAAGCAAACAAATGTTTTATCATATGTCACAACCATTTACTTGATACCTAAAGAACTGCTTCAAGTCATTTTTAAGTAATTTACTGTGCAATTCCAGTATTTTATGTAAGCTCTATACTAGGAACGATTTTAGCCGTTTAAGAAGAGTTTAAGAACCTAAAAGTAAATTATCTTTCCCACGATTTGATTTCAAACACTTTTTGTTAACGCCAATACACAATTTAATACGCAAATTCTTCCGTAGTTAGTCTTCGAAGCGGTCCTACAAATTCTACAAAATGCCGCATTCCAAATATAAATTACTTCTTTTCGAAACATAAATTTGAATTGAATTATAAATAGATCACCACTAAGAACTCGATCACCTCGAATATTTCGGCCATTAGTAGGTGTATATTTAATGCCTAAAAGTGCTTGTATTGATAAAATTAAACAATTGTAATTTCGGTTGCATTGGAATAATCGAAGACAATGCAAATATTAAGTGGGTGTCACATGAGATCACGGAAAAAATAATTTATCCTCTAAATTGCCTAATTATTCATCGGTCATTTATAGCAACCAAATTGAATAAATTTATATACTAATGCGGCTAATTTATTCTGGATGAAGAAAAGTTGACTTAAAGAGATTGCCGAACCGGTTATCTAATCGCACTGATAGACAAAGTTAGCTGGTATAAATAGGCGAATTTTGCAGATAGAAAGTATCATTCAGGGTTTGTTATCCAGAAAGACTACTCCTAACTCCTAATCAAAATGAAATTCGTACTTTTGACTCTTGCTTTGGTCGGTGCTGTTTCAGCCGGTTACATCGCCCCAGCTTTCGGTGGATACTCCGCCCCAGTTGTTGGTGGATACGGTGCTCCAGCCATTAGTGCCTACCATGCTCCAGCCATCGCTCCTGCATACCATGCTCCAGCTGTAGCTGCCGCGCCATTGGCCTACTCTGCTCCAATCGTCAAGACCGCTTATGCCGTTGGTGGATTCGGTGCTCCAGCTATTGGAGGATTCGCTGCTCCAGCCATTAGTGCCTACCATGCTCCAGCCATCGCTCCTGCATACCATGCTCCAGCTGTAGCTGCCGCGCCATTCGCCTACTCTGCTCCAATCGTCAAGACCGCTTATGCTGCTCCAATCGTTCCAGCTGTAAACACTTTCGGCTACAACGCCGGCTACAACACCGGTTTCCACGGAGCCTACGCTGCCCCAGTTCTGGGAATCGATGCATGGAAGAAGAAGGCCGCTGCCTAAGTGGAGTTGAAGTGCGATGCTCATAATGGTTACTGGACTGATTACTTTTTGAAATAAACGATTTTGATTTAAAGAAATTTTATTTTTAAAAATTTTAATTTCAAAATTTTTCCTACTACGAATAAGATGGATATGTATCTTTTTTTTACGGATACTGAACTGGGCTTAGGTGATAATTTTGAGTGCTGTTTGGCTATGATCTGATCTACCAGAACAGCATTGTTACCTTTAACAAATCAACTATTGTCTGGTATCTCTGATGGTGCTAGTTAATCTGAAAATGTATCTAATCCTTCTAGAAGCTTCCATAATAATGTCCTGGAAAAATTTGTGCATCACTTATCTAATCGGGCGACACCTGAAAAGCGTATTGGTGTTGTCGTTACCTGAAACTTGAAATATTTATTTTAGAGCCTGAAACCATATGAAACTTCACCATACAAAAGTCCATGGAGACTATAGTTACACTATTAGTTCAATAGTAAGCGAAGACATTATACTTAACGACTAAACTATTAATAATTTTAAAGTTTCGCCATTATCAGCCAGGAAACTATACATACCAAATTATTCCGAAAATTACGTGATCATTCCTTAAATCGTTGTTAGGATGACTCACATAGATAATAATGTCCTTTTAGAAGACAGCACACAAAGGTTAAAATACTTATTAAAGAATAATTCCATATGAATGTCATTAGAAATTTAGATTAATAAACTTGTGCTGTACTTATTTCCACTGAAAAATTAATTGATTCATTCAGCAATAGTTATATGTATGCAATAACATTAACAACAACTATTCAGTGCACATGACGATATAAAGTTATGATTCCATTCCATTCTGCCCATTGAAGAAGCATCTTATGTTCTTATACGATAATTTTATCATTTTTAATAATAATTTGATTTGTTTTCACTGCTTTAGAATGAACTGTTATGCACCACCACCACAATATCTTAGAACTAATACAAAAATCTCTATATCGAACGGAATAACTATTACTTCACAATTTCGCTTGAATATTCATGGCGTTATTTAACTTAATTCGATCTATAAATCACATGTGGGATAATTGCAACTTTAAAAGTTTCGTAGACCCAATAAAACAACATATTTTAATACTAATACTTTAATATATTTTTGTATTTTATTGCAAGCTTTTAATTACTTTTCCGACGATCTATATTTTGAGAAACTCTAACTTAATACTCTACTGTAAACAATCGTGTAGAAAACCCTGATTCATGTAGTAAAATCGATTTGTTACCGTAGAGAAAAGCCAAAGCTTGCTATCGACTCACCCATGACACAAAAGACTTACCTTTACATTTCTTACGTTTGGACAAGGAAGTTGTAAGACTTCCAAAATACGTCGAGTTGGTGTTTAACTAAATTTATGATAATGAGGGCTTGTAGCTTATTTCCGTCGCTTTTTACAAAGTCATCACTCTAAACGGCTAGTAAGCATTTTGGAGACAGATTGTGGTATTAAATGACATTATAAAATAACCAGAGTCTAAAAATAAAAAAAAAAACAACAATAAATCTATAAAATTGCTATTTTATCTCGTTTTATTTTTGGCAGCTTAATTTCGAGACCAGCACTGAGAACTTGTGAAAGGTTAAAAAACTGGTTGCAACCAGACATTGAAATATCTTGAAAATTTGTATAAAAAGTTTAGCGATGCTATGAAAGTGCATCATTCAGGATCTTTTCATCCGGAAGACAAGAACTTTATTTATAATGGTATAACAATTTATTCAAATTTCTAATAATCAATAAATTCAACTAATTCCTTCGTTTTTGGAATTTTACAGAAATTCATAGTATTGATGACGATTGCTGCGATCAGTGCGGTTTCAGCACTGTATATTTCTCCGCCTTATTCGGAGTATAGAGAACCATCTTATCACACTGGCTACCATTCATCTTTTACCATAGGTGCGCCCAGATTTCATTCCCCGAGACAATTAGACTATCAAAGGAGCTACGTTCCGTCAACATGGAATATTGGGGCTTGGAAAAAAAAGACGAATATTGTGTTGGAAAGACTTATGTGTCATCGTGTTGCTAATATTTTTAACGATACGAGTATAATAAAACACATTTTGCGAACAGAACAAAGAACTTTATTTTATTTGGAGTAAGTTTTTTTTAAGATGGTACGAATTTCTCAAGGTAGCATAGAGCCGGAATTGGCACAAATTGAACAGGATGCATTTAAACAGTAGAGCGGATTTGAATCAGTCACTGGCAAAAAAGATCATCACCACCACTTTGCATAGTCTGACATCCTCTTTGTTTGGACCGTTTTTATTAATTGTATTTTGTATGAACTACTTCTGCGAATTTCGGTTAGTATATGATGAAAGTTACTCCAATGGTAAATTTTAGTACCGGAATTTGATTTAACACGTTGAATGCCATGGGGGTCAGCGGTGACCGGCACAGAAATTTTGACCCTTTAAATAGTATTGTCAAAATTTTTGACAAAAAGTGTGGCATGCAAAGTGTTAATAATGTTCATTAACGACACTTTGTTTTGACAACAAATTGATGTTATTACCTTATCCACAGTCATCTCGCATAATCCAAAATTTCTTGACAACGCACTCCAGGTGTATAGCTTTATTCAATTTACTTAATGTTGAAGGAGCTAAAGAATCCTGCTTCAAGCTAAGCTCGAGGCCTAATTTCTATTTGTTTTTTTATGTATATATCGCATTTTTTAAATTTCGAAGTTTTTATTCTTTGATTTTGTGTTCAAAAATATCAAATGTCACAATATAACGCAAAACTTACATATTTTACTTGATTACAATAAAAAGAATTTTCAGACTAGTAAGTCAATAGTATCACAAAATAAAAAGTAAAGACGAACAACTCAAAAAAAAACTTTATTCAAAAATTTAGATACTCTATATGAAATCAATAATTGGCAGACAAAACCCAGTTTCTCTGAATACTTGAATACTTGAATTCCTGTTGCTACAAAAAGAGAGGTTGGCCCAAAATCTTGTCAGTATTTTCGTTAATTACCAAATACAAGTTCCTGACTGGCAGTTATTCATACTAATTACAATCCATTAAATATCTGCCTTTATCCTTTTAAAACAACCTCTCTATAAAAGCCAAACCTCACAGCACAGCTGCTCGAAACAACATGTTTTTTAAATTTTTATTCAGTTGAATATAAATTTAATAATTCAAATTGTTTTTCATCAGTGCCATCTGTATGTCGGAATTTTAATGAAGAATAGATTAACTCTGAGATCATCGTTTCTAATCTGGATAGCAATTGGTCTACATCTGTCTGACGCGGGGAACGACTTTTACTGTAAGTGACTTTAAGTGGAAGGAGTTGTTGAAATTGTTCCCCTCTCAAAGGCTGACCCCCTGATTATACGATTTCCCCATATACTATAATAGCATTAAGGTATTTACCGAAAAAGGTGCCTTACATTACACAGTGTTAAACAACTTTATAGATAAAATTCATACTATTATACAGTACACAAAACTATTGAAGAATTTTTGGAAAAGGTTCAGTATAATTCTTTTTATAATTTTGTAATATTTTTTACTTATTTTGTTAGTACCTAAAACCTTGATGGAGGCTTATATCTGTAGCCGTCAGGCCCAAAACTATGAGCTGAAGCTCGTTCACCAGATTGGGTAGGCGGTAAATAATCTCGTGGTGGTCCGAATCCTGCAGCAATACGTCCATAGTCCTGTTTTTAAATGGCGGCAAGTATTCATTTGACGGACCGTTCAAATGTGAATCGTTGCCTGCGACTAGTGCAATCAGAGTTACTGCTACAAATGCGATGATCGTTTTCTACAATTTACACAAAAATAAAAACAATTAAATCGACAGTATAGTTAATGCCTTCGCTTCAGAATATGCTTACCATTTTGAAACTGTTTTACGAATTTCGGTGAAGAGTGAACTATGTCCGAGAGCAAAGACGATTCGAATGTATATACTTACGGATTTGCCTGTGGCAAAGGTAGAATCTATTGAAGGTTAAGTGGTTCTGCTTGCCTGTGGTCTAGACTATTGTCTTTTTAGGCTAAATCTTCATATTCGGAACGATAATTGTAGGTATCTGCTAAGAATCTTTAGAAATCGTTTTCAAGTAGGCTTTTAGGCGCTCTTAATTGCAGGCAAAAAAGTTAAACACTTAAGATCATGAAGTGCGAATAATATTCTCGACATCGGAGTTGAGCACTTAATAATATAGTGATTATTGTAATATTCCGATGTAGGCTGATGTTTTTATGATAAGTATTTCTAATTCTATTTGACTCCAAAATCACTGGATCCTTTTTTAGTTATAAAGTAATTATGTTAAACAAAATTTAAGTTTTGAAATATGTATTTCAATTTATGTAGCTTGACTGAATAATAATTATGAGCTCATTTTCTCACTTGGTATTATTATTGGGTCGTGTCAGATTTTAAGTTTTGAACAAAATTTGAAATTGATAGGACATCCTAGAACTATTATATTATAGAATATTATCATTATATTTAAAAAAAAAAAAGATTTTCCTAACTTTTAAATAATCGAAACAACTGTACAAAAAACTAAAATTGAGAAATTTTACATATTTTAAAAGCCAGTTTTCGAATTTTGTTCGTTCGTTTTACTAGTACATAGGGTAAGCTACCCGGTTGCGAGCCCTGCGCCTATTCCGAGCCACCGTCTTTAATTCTACAAATGGCTAAGAATTCATGACAGTTTTTTCTTCACTACCAATTTTAGCCATAGCTGTTGTGATAATAGAAATTATCAAATTATTAGTGAAGAAAAACTGTTATGAATTCTTAGCTATTTGTGGAATTAAAGACGGTGGCTGGGAATAGGCGCAAAGTTCGCAACTGGGTACCTTACCCTTTGCCAAGTAATTCCTTTAGAAAGAACCTTCCAACACTCTGAGCGCAACTTAATTATTTTTTGTGTAAAAGTCGGTGAAGCGGTTTATGTCGTTGTCCGACAGATGTGAGTAAGAATTTTGCTATTTGGGTTAGACTTATGACCGTAGTCAAAATCTAAATGTAGGTATAATAGCTACATATGTTTATGTCGATGCAAGTACTTTAAAAAGTTTCCGAAAAACCTCTTGGCTACCGATACCGATTTTGTCTTTCTAGATTTTTAAATTTCTGTGTTTTACATTTCCAGTTTTTTTAACTTTCTAGATTTTGTCTTTCAGGATTTTATTCTTATGGAGTTTGTTGATACAGTTTTTTTCGTTTTGATCGTAGTTTCATAACCATTTGTTTTTTTAAATCGTGTGATTTCATTGCACTCTACTGGCTTTTATTTAAAATAGCAAAAAAATTGAGAGTATTGCTTCAAGAGAAGCGCCAATAACGTTCCACGGATGATATTTCCAAATAATAAAATCCCTAAAGACAGAATCACTAAATTTGTGAAATGTTGAAATTTTTTAAAATAATAAAATGAAATGTTAAACTTTCTGACTAAGAATGCATTGTAATAGTTTTTTAAGTACCTACAGATTTATTTTATTCGTTTATTTAATTAAAATTTTTGATACAAATTTGTCTTAACCCAATCAATTGACTAATGTATAAATATTGAATTAAAGTAATTTCAGTTTTGTGTAAACGCTTTATCAGATTTTAAAATATTTTCGACAAAATCAAGCAAAGCAAATCCAAAATCACACAGTTTGATAAATTTCAGTAATTAAGAAAATTCCAAAATCCATATATGGATGGCTCCACTATTCTTATTTTTCGAAATTAGCGCCTCTATATTGGAGAGATTTTCAATTTGTGCACTATCAAAAAATTAAAAAAAAGTTTAAGGGAAAAGTTATTTGCAATCTTCTACGTTTTATTAATGTTAGTAATATCGATAGTCAATTACGCAGCGTATTTTCAGTACAAGATCAGGAGCTTGGAATTTTTCACAAATCAGCATTTCTTAAATTATATATTAGTACTTACACTTTTCACTTTATTGATCGTCACGAATACGTAAAGCTTTAGAAATTGCTTGCAAAGAATCAAAGCCTTTGGGATCCACTAATTCCTTTTGTCTTTGTTATTATTCTGTTTGAAAAGACCACACTTTTAGAACATCAGTTCGAATTTTTGACACCACACACTGCTTACACACTGCTTATAAATGGAAACGAAGAAATAAATTTTTGATTTTGGGTTTTTATTATAAAAATGAATTTAATTGGCTACGGGAATTTGTTTCGTATTTACAAGATTTTGGCATTCGAGTTCTATGATTTTGTACCCAAATCTTTTAAATAGGCATGATATTAAAATAAATATGTTAACAACCACTTTACAAATTAGAAGTAGTATCTATTATAATTCAAGTACCTATTAGGCAAATATGTAAGAATTCCGTCCAAAAATTTGAAAGCCGAATGTATTTCATTGGTAAATAAATTTATCAAAAATAATTGACTAACAAACTTTCAAAGTTATCTTGGCAAGATTAAAGTAATGATGAAATAAATGATCAGAGGTACTCAAGCCAACCAACTTAAAAAAAAATTAACTATTGCTTTCATATATCAGCCACATGGTAATATTTTCAATGTAAGAAATTAAATGTTAACGTTGAAATTTTGTTCTGAACCAAAAAGCAGGAATTTTACTTTATTTTATTTAGATTATTATTTGTTCAGCCCAATTAACCATAAGGTGCACTCCTAGGACCTACATTCTTTTTTGGTTTTAAGAATTGGTGACATAAGTTAGTTAGTCAGTCCATATTCTACACATATAACCATGTATTTCAATTCGAATAATGTAATAACTTAAGACTGTTAATTCAAAATCATATAAAAAGAATTGGTCAATCATCAGATGTTATTCTTGGAATAGATAGCTAGGTCTGTATTTTATCAAAATAAGAAATTCCGTAATGGTTTAAACAAAACAAAGCTAATATTTCTGTATTAAAAAAAATATTTATAATAATTTGGGTTCATTAATTTGGATTAGGTCAAATTTACGACTTTAATTTTAACAGCTTTAAATACAAACTAAAAGCATGTTCGATGTCTTAATGATGCTTTCCAACGTTGATTTACTGCTCAATCGCTAATACGTCCAGTTCGCCAGTCAGTTTTCTTAAGGATATCGAACTGGACTTGGA
Source organism: Beris chalybata (assembly GCA_949128065.1). Taxonomy (NCBI): domain Eukaryota; kingdom Metazoa; phylum Arthropoda; class Insecta; order Diptera; family Stratiomyidae; genus Beris; species Beris chalybata. Next base: position 107,674,679 of record OX421895.1, read on the forward strand.
GACTAGTTTTTAATACACTGTAGCGTATAGTCCAATCAGTTTCAGAAATAGGAAGATTAGGAATCGGGCTGGTATGGGCATCAGTTGAAAAGTTATTTATTTATTTCTATCATATTAAATAGTCAGCAACTAACTGCATCATTCAAAGTCGAAGATGAAATGTGTGAAGGTAAATCTTCACTAAGTTTTGCCTAATTTGATGCAAATTTGAACCGAAATCGTCTAGGAAAAATTATTTCGGAATACTATGCAGGAAAATTAAAATTAATTTTTTTTTATTAAATAAAAAATTGTAAGTTTCTCTCTCCTCTCTCCTCTCTCCTCTCTCCTCTCTCCTCTCTCCTCTCTCCTCTCTCCTCTCTCCTCTCTCCTCTCTCCTCTCTCCTCTCTCCTCTCTCCTCTCTCCTCTCTCCTCTCTCCTCTCTCCTCTCTCCTCTCTCCTCTCTCCTCTCTCCTCTCTCCTCTCTCCTCTCTCCTCTCTCCTCTCTCCTCTCTCCTCTCTCCTCTCTCCTCTCTCCTCTCTCCTCTCTCCTCTCTCCTCTCTCCTCTCTCCTCTCTCCTCTCTCCTCTCTCCTCTCTCCTCTCTCCTCTCTCCTCTCTCCTCTCTCCTCTCTCCTCTCTCCTCTCTCCTCTCTCCTTAACTTCATCAACTGGTCAAACTAATCCAAGATACCCACCGGAATTTAATGGGGTCACCAACATTTAATTGTCTGAGCTGCTATAAATAGACGTAGATCAAGTTTAAAAATAGACACTAATTCTATAAAACCTGATTCTAATTTCTCCATTATTCGCCGAGCGAGTATTACTCGTTAGGAATTTATTACGAAAATTTAGAAGATAATTTGCCTATGCTCGACGGTAAAACAATCCACATATTTGTCATTTTAAACCCAAAGATCTGAAATTTTTTGGTGTTTTTTAAGCATGTTGTATTAACGATTAAAGGTCAGGGATGGAAAACAAACTATGACTTTCTATTAAAAAAATAGACAATACATTGTTCATAATATGCCCACTCTTACAGATTGTGTGAATTTGCCCATTTAGGACTGATGTGTAGAAAAGAATATATTTGCGATATAATCCACTTTGACGGAATAGATCATAATATCAGTCGTCATTGAGATTACGAAGATTTGGTTATTGCAAGGATGAAATGAACGACTGATGATATTTTGCAAAACTTTTTCCCATTGGAGATCAATCGATAGATACGAGTAGATAGATCGATAGTAAAAAACAATAATAATTTTTTAATCCTTGATTTTTTTTATTTAATCTAAATTTGTACTGTCAACATTATTTCGTAGTTCTTTTTCCAGCAGTTCATTTAGAATCGGAATCTGTTGCTTGGTGCCTTGTACCTGTAACCATCTGCGCCAAATGAATGCGATGGAACTGGTTCTGATGCTTGTGCATCATTCTGGAACGGTGGCAAATATTCACGATTTACAGAAGCACTGCCTTGTTGATCGCCCTGGAACGGGGGTAAATATTCGTTCGATGGTAAGCCCAAATGGGAGACATCGGCTGCAACAATTGCGATTAAGGCGAATATGACCAAAATAATGAGTTTCTAAGGAAAAACGAGAGAAAGTTTTATACATTTTAAACGAAAGAATATTTCAATTGACATACCATTTTTGATATTTTTACGAAGATCAGACGCTCACAATAGAAGCTTGTACTATCGAATGATTTTTAATGATAAACCAGGGCCTATTATATACTCATCTGCTTAACTAATGTCTCTCTTATTCTTTAATAGAATTAAGTGATAAAAAAAAACTAAGCGCCAATATGATTGACATGAAGTGTTTACTTTGCAGCATCCGCTTTAAATTTTAGCGGCTTAGCAGCTAGAATGATTTAGTACTTCGTAAGTTAGGTAATGGCTAGATGACGAAATCGAAAATATAGTGTACTTAAGCATTGATTGTTTTAGCTTATAATTGTATATGCAATATGGTATTCTGAGTGCCCTGAAATTTCGAAAAAAAAATGTTACTTTCGAATTTATTATCTTTATAGTTTAAGGATAGTAGCCCCCAAAAAGGCAAATTTGTTTTACTGATAAATTAGTAGCAAATTCGTAGCCAGAAGCATTCTAAGGTTATAGGCCAATATTCATGGATTTCTGACCAATATTCATGGATCGAGAAAGTTGGACTAAATAGGTTCATAGATGAAGCCGGTTTGAGGTAATCATCGATTAAACAGACAGTCAGCGAATTAGAGGTTCTTTGCGTAAAATAAAATAGTTTATATAGAAATAAATGTACTTAAACTAAAAATATAATTTAAATCAGTCTTGTCAACATCTTACTGCCAAGTGCACCAACCAAAATAAACCATAGTTGTAAAGGCTAATGATCAGCCTAATCCCTAAATATGTATTTATATGTCAGCAATGTATCCATTATAAAAATAAAAACTATGAACCATGAAATATAATTTGGTTTTAATTATTAGTTCAATGAATCATGTTGTGCTAGGTATTGGCAAGTCAATTTAAAAATTTATATGGAAATAATAACAGAAACAATATAATTTCGTCCCTTTTCATCCAATAAATAATTTTCAAGTCTAGCCTCCCGTTGATTTCGTCAGCTGTCGCACGAGCCATACTAAGCCAAGACATCTACCATCATTTAGCTGGGACAGAAATTTCATGTTTATGGCGTTATACTTTCACCAGGCGTAAACAAAGCTTATTGTTGGAGTGGTTGTTTTAACTCTTGTTTATAAATCTTTAACGTCGTGGATCGTAGTCCGATTGTACATCAAGAATTTAATAACTTAGAATTTACGCGGAAAACCGTCTGGGCGAAAGTTTTTATTTGTCGAGTCAAAGTTCGAGAAGCGTTTCAAATAGATATCTCTTGGAAAGTTAATTTCGTGATAAGAATGGTACTAAAAATACCTAATATATAAATTTTTAGTCGATTAAACATACAAAAGATCAAGTATACGACTCGCATTTCAGTATATTATTGACACTAAAATCCCAAGTAAGAACCAATTTGATACTTCATCAGACCTAAGAGCAATGAAAACTTGTAAAACGTTTACAAATACCAAACATCCGTCATGAATTTCGAAAAATTGTAAATCAGGCCATACATGCAATGCTCATTAAAGTAGTAACCAATCTCAAATCGCAGACTTAAGGAAAGGCGAAAGTTTTGGACAGTTGGCAACCCTCTTACACCCCACCCCATTGGTTGTACATATAGGTATTCAAAAATACTAAAATTAATTTGTAAGCGATTATGTAAAAAGCCTAGAATTATTTTGTAGGCTATTGTATTATAAAAAAATCTGTGAATGCAAACACCAATCTAATGTCTTGTTAAACATAAGAAATATGTTAAAATTAATGAAAAAGCATGCATCTCTATTACACCCCTTAGGCTTTAATGTCTAAAAATCCTGAAGGTTTTTAGGAAACCCTACGAAGTAAAAATCAATTTAATATCTCTTCAGATTTAAGAAATAAGTAGAAACTTATGAAAATTTATGCACATCGTTGGATATCAAGAATTCATAAAATTTGTTTCTAGGAGCTTATGTAAGAACTCTGCAGAAGGTTAGTACAATTTGATATTTAATTAAATTTAAGAGATATAGCGAAAATTGTGAAAACCACCCACTTAAATAAATATAAAGAAAGCCACGGAAAGTAAATCAACTCCAACTTGTATCACTCATAATTGTAGTTTTACACAATCGAATAAAAATGCTCAATTTGTAGTAATTCCAGACAATTTTGACGTCACGAAAACATACAGCAACATTCAGGAACATCAGCAACTGACGATATGGACCAATTGGTTGTCAACTCGTTGATCAACAGTGACTAGCGATATGGAACAATACTCAGCAATTTGGCAATGACATCAAGTATATGAACAACACGACAGGAAAATTCAAAAATAAATCTAAGACTTAAAATGAAACTTGATATATTTCGCCATAGGGCGAGCAATACCAGATATCTGTCAAAACATTGCCAATATTGCCGCAACTAGCATGATATTGCCCGGTATTGCTCTATGAATTGCTCCACTAGTTTTGGCAATAGTTGCCGGTCAATTAATTGCTTGAAAAATTGCTCGTGTACAAGCTTCTTTAGAGATGTGACGAAATTCGTGTAACGAGTTTAACTCTTTTAAAACGTGTTCTACGTAAAGCTGAGACGTGAAAGTGGAAAGTTATTAGATATTCAATTAAACTACAGGATATGGCTGAATTCAAAAAAAAATTACATAACTTCTTTACACATCCTTAGCTGTTGAATTTCAAGGAATCTTGGAAATCCTTTCTAGGCAATTGCGTGAAAATTCTGAAGAATAAAAAATGATTCTATAGTTTGGAAGACTTAAGATATATGACGAAATTCGTGAAAATATGTGTAACCATGTTTACTGATATTTTCTTTTTCTAAAGTTTTTGTTTCCCTTTCCTTATAAACTGTTTAAAATATTTCAAGCTGATGGTCTTTGTAACTAGTGCTTAAGTATATTTATATGCCTTCTATTAAAATATAATAATAATAAAAAAATATTTCAATAATTACTAATAACCTACATATGTAACTGTGGATGTAAAGTTTTCTAACTTACCACCTAATCAACAAATTTACCACCTACCTTAAGTACCTGCATATATTGTGAAAATTAATTTAATTGAATTGGATTTAATAATTTCTTTTTCTTTCAGGACTTTGCACTAATGTATAATTGCAGTTTTTGTTATGTAAATTACTTTTCCAGTTAACCTACATTTATTCACCAAGTTTTAATTTTTTAATCTATCTATCTAGATAGGAAAAACTGTACACACCACTGTACCATAATTCCATCATTAAAAATCCTAATTTTTTCATAATGTACTACTACTACTATCTAAATATATAAATTATTACATTATCCCAGAAATGAAATTGTTCATCAGACAAAGGAATATAAATTAAAAATGTTTACTTTGTTCAATAATATCATGATTTTCCTAAAGGCTAGAATGCATCGGAAGTAGAAGTACCATATTATTTTGAAGGAAAAACATTGTCTTTTTATGTCAGTAAAGAAAGGAAACATTTTTCTTCAATGCTATAATTTTATTTTGGCTATTTATTAATCTATCGTCCTAGAAGAAAAAGCTGTTTTCGGCAGCCTTGTATCTGTAGCCATCAGCGCCGAAGGTATGAGCTGGCTCTGGTTCTATATTACGAGCTTGTGGTGGTAAGTAATCTCGCTTTCCCGATGGGATGAACTCAGATGCAGCGGGTGATAAGTCCGTGGGATGATCCAAGACATCGTGTTGCTGCAATTCGCTGGATTGTTCCGTAGTTGTCGAATCCAAATGAGAAACATCGGCTGCAACTACAGCAAAAAAAGCGAGCACTACTATGATGAATTTCTGCAAGATATTATGTTTAGAAAAGTAGATCCTTTTTGACCCAAATATGCTTCCTAACTTACCATGGCGAGATGTGTTTAGAAGATTTGAAACTTACAGATGAACACTGTACTATCGAATGATTAAAACGTATTTTTCGATTAATATTTATAGTTGTCGCCATCGCGAAGATTCTGTTATATTTCAATATCAACGGGAACATTATTACTTCACAAACTCAAAATGTCTGAAGTAGTGAAATAATTACATTTTTGCACTTCACCCTGAAAACAAGTGCTACAAGATGCAATGCAAAATTGTTAGCACTTGCTTCTTTTTATGAAGCTTCAGATCACATTCACCCACAGTGTTAAATGCCACTTACCTATGATAGTCAGACGACTTTACATTAGTTAAGTATCGAGACACTGAAGTATTGCTCTCTAAGTGTAGAAGCTCTACATTATCGTGCATGGTTTTAACTATACGAATTTATTTTTTCAACAGGACGAACTTAATAAGTTTTAAGCTCTATCGTAAATATTTGTTAGTTGGGCGCGTGGAAAATATCAAGAATTTTCTTTGCTTACAAGATAAACTTCATCACCACCCCACGTACCATACCATACCATACAAAATAAATGTAGAAAGCTATAGGTTCATAGAGCTGGCATCATTGATTAAAAGAGAGTAAGTCAGGATGCAAAACCTTGACGCACGCCGCTTCATATCTCAAGAACCCTTTTGCACAGGGTAAATCGGGGAAAGACGTCGCGTTTTTCGAAAGATTATATATTATTTGCTCCCAAAAATCACAACATTAATATCAAGTATTAAATTAATTTGATTACTTTAGATAACTTCGAAACCTTTTAGAAAATAGGGGTTAGCTAAAAATGTCCATTAATGGAAATTTCAGGTAAACAAATCGCGTTTTAAATTTAATTAAAAAGTCTAACAATTTAAACCAAAAAAAAATGTATTAGGCTTGGTTAAGGTACTGTACCTACTTAACATAAAAATTTCAGAAAAGGTTTTTCTTTGTAATGTTGTTTTTCTTTGTAATGTTGTTTTTCTTTGTAATGTTGTTTTTCTTTGTAATGTTGTTTTTCTTTGTAATGTTGTTTTTCTTTGTAACATTAGTTTTTCTTAATATTGATCAATCGCAATCTGCACACATTTCGGTGTACGCAGAACAACATTCATGGCATCATTTTCACACATTGTGCATTCTATGCAGTTATCTACTAATTCCTATTATAATGATTTGGCATTGTATGCCTTAAATAGAAAAATAAACATTAGTCACTGATAACATTAATAAATTGCAAAATTCATAAAATAAGTCTGTATAAACATTCATTGGTGAGATACAGCTTATTAGTTAGGATTTAGATCTGGGCTAGATTGTCGGTTACTGCTACGGCACAGCTCCGCTGGAATTAACTGGTACCTCTCTTGCTGGCCTACTCTCTGTGTAAATGAAAAGCTCTGACTTTTATATTTTATAAACGGTTAATGCTACATAATCAAATCATTACGAATAAGAATTAAAAAACAATCGTCTGGGCGTAACTTTAATACTATATGTTATGCGTAAAAGTCCGAAAGGTGTTTTGTCCTGAGATGCGGTGTAAGTTACTATGCGGCTGACAACCTAAAAAACAACGTTCCAAATAGCATGCTGGTAGCCTTAGTTAGTTGTGTTGTGAAGTCCGTTAGTCACCAAAACCGCATCTCAGCATTAAGCATGTTTCGGACTTTTACGTAAAAAATAATGAAGTTGCGCCGAGACTGCTAGCCGATTTTGTTTAGTCTTTTTTTTTCAGTAGCACACCTACATATATATACGCATATACTAAGTTTCAATTTTCTAGCATTAGCCGTTTCTGAGAATTGAAAAGGCACCAGGAAAATATTATAATTCAAAGTCTTTCACTCCCGACCGTCAGTCACACTGCACCCTCCCCCCCTTAAATATGTTAACCCTTTTATAATCTCCTAGTATCTCTTAAAACAACTACAAAGTTTCAGCCATCTGATATCAAGTGAGATGCCAAACGTTGTCATATTTATAGCTGAAGAGCTACTACACTTTAAATTTAGTACCTCCCAAGCTGATGGTCTTTGTAACTAGTGCTTAAGTATAACTGTGTATATTTATATGCCTTTTATAAAAATAAATAAATAATAAATAAATAAATAGTACGTCTACGTGTCTATGAAAATTAAAAATTGTCTTAATGTTTTTTTGGTTGACGAAGTGTATGGTAAAAGAATATCGGACAGATGCTACAATCGCTAACAGCAAAAAGTTTGTAGTAACCTAAAAAATTTACCAGAATGATTCGAGAGGTAATTTTTTAGGTATCAAGAATATTTATATTTGAATTATGACCATGTTCCGCATTATGACCCAAAAACGTAATTAATATTATTTTTTTAGGGATGCAGCGCTGCTCCCCAAATTTAACAAATTCTGGAACTCCGTATTGTAGTGTGGCCGAAATTTTAAAAAATATTATGAATTTCATATGTAGTTACATTTTATTTATTTACTATCCGTAAATTGTTGTCTTCCTATGAATAAATTGAAACATGATGTTAGTTTATGTTTTAACAAATTTTTTAACTTCACTCATACCTCGCCATACGGCCTCTTTTGATAAGGCATTTCGCTATAACGGCCATATACAATTATGGCAATTTTTCGTTTTACGGCCCAAAATTTTAGTAATACTGCCTGATTTTAAATGATGCTCTAAGAAATTTGGTTCATTTATTATTTACAATGATTTATTCACTGTATGGCGATTTCGCTTTACGGCCAACTTTCTCGGAACGTATATCGAGGTACCTACCACCCTTAACGAAACTATTTATAAGTACACACGGATCTTTTAATTCGAAAATAGCTATTATAAATAATAGGAACTGAAAATAAAGGTGGTGACGACTGTGTTAATCAGGTTAGGCACTATCAGACACCATAAAAAGTATTTTATTAGATGATAAAAACTTAATTTTGAAAAACAAAGAAGTGTTTTCACGTTCAAAACAAGTAAGAAAAAAAAAAAAATCTTGTCCAATTGAAATGTCCAAGTTTTGTTAACTGCACAGTTTTTTATAAGAAAAATAAAAAACTTTAAATTTATTCACTCATATCTGAAATTTGATTCCAAAGAAGTTCCATTATTTTCGTCAGTATTTGAATGAATGAAAATAAATCAGACCTATTCAGGATCAGAGTCTCAAGTCAAAAAAGTCACAGTTAATTCACAATTCATACTTTGTGACTTGTGACTCAATAAGTCTCAATAATAAAAGTTAATAAAAGCAGTACCTACTTACCTACATACCATACCTATGTGTTTTGTTTCATTCATAGTTTGATGGTACAGCTAACATGATTCTAACGTTATCGCAAGACCTGCCAAATAATGCAAAATTTTTTATGGCCTACTCTTAAAGCTACAATAATTTTATTCATTTTAATTTATTTTATATTCTGATAACTGATATTAAGCGTATTTTTGACTTCCGTTATTTACAGGTTTTGTGGCTATCGTGTATAAAGTGAAATTATATAATTCAAGGACTCTTGTACGGAAAGCAAACAGTTTTTTTTTCGATTTTTTACTATTCTCGATCTGCTATGATTACAGAGAGACATATATGTACATGTGGAAATGAACAAAAAGATAAACGATGTTCAGTTTTCAGAGGTTTTTGGATATTACTTAACGAAATATTATTTGTGTATAATGAACATTGTTCGCCCGAGACAATACTATTATTATTATTTTATAGATATGTGTATAGGTAGTATGTACTGTAAAAAGTTGTTTGACAGTGTTAATAGCAAAGTAGCAATGTAACTTTTATCATAATGTATGTTTTTAACAACAATTTTTCTTTTAAATTTCAGGTCGATGAAAATATTCAATTGTTAGAAAATAATAATGTAAAGTAAAAAAATCTGTAACGTCAAAATTTATGTGCACTACTATTCACAGCAATTTTTTAATGCGCAAACAATTTAAAATATTTAACAATATGAATCCCAAATAATTCTATTTTTCCGAGTTTTTTTATAAATTCTTAAAAACTGTAACATGGTTCTAAAAATTATGAAAATACTATACAATAAACAACAAATTTAAAAAAAATCTTCCAGAAAGCTTACCATTAATCGTGGACAAGATATTGAATAAAAATTCAAGCCGCTTCCTAACACCTTATTACATTAAATAATTTATTGAAAACTTAACACAAAATTTATCTAATAATTTAATTATTTCGGTTTTTGAATAAAACTTCCAAATTTGCATCTATACTGAAATGTGGCATGTGGTTGAGGAATTCAGATAAAATATTAGGTATGAATGTAGAAACATGATCACTTCGATTAATTTTGCTAACGAATTACCGTATACATTACCACGGAAGTAGATGGCGCTGCAGAAATGTGATACATTAAAGAACTACTTCAAACGGTGACCGGTAGAACCGGTCATAAATCAATTTAGTAATGCCGGGCTACCTTTTTTTAGAAATACCATATATGAGTTCTTTAAAATTGTGCCAAATTTTGGGCTATGGTACATGCTTAGGAAATTTAATAATTGCCTAGAAATAGGCTTGCTTCTAACTAATAACTTTAAGCAAAATCTATAAAGTATTATTATTTTAACCCTTCAACGGGTGCCATAGAGGATGTTTGAGTACAGTAAATATTTAATTATTAATATCATTTTTTATTTTGCTTTTTTCTTTAAAAATGAAAGTGCAAGTAAGTAATGTCCATTGAACTCAAAATCATTTGAAATGCAGATTTTCTGGAAAAACTGTTGAGGGTGTACTAGTTTTTTGACTAGTAAATGTCGCTAAAGCTTCCAAACTAATTCTTAAGATTTCTTTTATGTTTTTTCAAAATCCGTGCTCGAGTTCAATCGCAGCACTACAACCAAAAAGTATTTTTTCCATCAAGCTACTCACAAAGATGGACTGGGAGCAGATTGGTGGAAGATGAAATAGTGGTGGTCGGTTTTTTACACTTTGGGACACTTGTAGTGTAGGAGTGTAGGATGGCATTATGAAGAAAAATGTATTGCTACACATTTTCAAGATATAAATTGGACACTACTTTAGAGGAAATGGGAAGTCTAGAAAAATTTCAATTCAATCAAGATAAGATTCTAAGCATACGTCACACATCGTTCGAGAATTCTACTACAAGTGTCCCAAAGTGTAAAAAACCGACCACTACTATTCCATCTTCCACCAATCTGCTCCTAGATGACCATCTTTGGGAGTAACTTTCATAGAAGAAGCAAGATGCACACAATTAGCAGTACACCGGAGTTGAAACGGTTCTATAAGGTAAATGGATAGAAATCTTCGATTCAGCTAACCGGAAACTTGTAGAATTAATGCAAAATAGATGCAAGGCGGTCCTGAATAAAAAAGAAGATCCCACCAAATATTAATTTAGCACTTTAAATTAAAAAGAATAAAAAAAGTCGTTTCACCCAATAATTATGTAATGTTAGATTTCATTTATTTGAATTGTTTTTATTTATATCATATATTTGCGTAATATATATTTTGAAAAAACACTTATTTCCATGAGAACATAGTGAAGACAATAACAAATGAAATTTTTTTTTTCTCCTTGTTTCAGTCATAATTTTGCCCCAAACATTGTTTTTGGTCTCGACCCAATAATTATGTGAGCAACTGTACGTTCGCGAGCAAGAGCTTAAACGGAGTTACCAAAAATAGTGCTTGCGATTGGATTATTAGCGGGCAGTAAAAACGTCAACGCAGCCGTGTAGTACGTAGTTTTGAAAGTCATCACATATGGAAATTGTCACAAGCACTGTAGCAAGAGTAAAAGAGAAGAGATCCTATCTGATTAAGAAGGGAAGTACACCGTACATGAGGAGTTTTACAGATTCAAATTTTTTGATTGAAAAATATTGTTGAACAAATGCCTTATGGACTATTTGTATGGAAGCTACTGGATGCAGTAGATGGATTTCGCTGAGTAGTAGACCCGAACTTTGTTATCACTCAAAACTAATTTGTACAAAATTCCGAATTCGTGGTTGAACGATGATGTAAGTTATGAGTCATTGCATCAAGAATCGCCAAAAATTACGAAATTTTGCACCTTACCATCGCCCATTCTTTGAACAATTAGGGAAAAAAATATAATTTCAATTTTTAGTTTCCATCTAATTTTTTTGTTAGTTATAGCATGTTCAAGTTTTCATAAAAAATGTTTCTGAGCCCTCTTTGAAAATTCATATCTATTGTAATTTTTATCCTAGAATAATACAGTAGGGCTTATTTTGGAGGGGAAAGTTGTCGCAATAAAAAAAATTAAAGGTAATCCTTGAAATTTTTTTTGCAATGATAACGGTTTTGTCTTTTATTCTAATACTATTTTAAAATGTTTTTTTTTTGTAATTTGTAGATTAAAGTGTTCAAAACATATCAAAAAATTAATTTGGGATCTCAATATGTCAATTCCAAAACTGAAATAAATATTGATATTGAATATTGATGAACATAGAAGTATGGTTATTCCACCAAAAGAAGCAAAAAAGCGTTCTGTTATATTTTGGTATGAAAAGGTAATTTTAGGAAAAATGTGGAGTTGTATGGTTATTGCACCTTCAATTATAGCATAATTGAGAAACACTGATGTTCTTAGATTTTTTTTTACTCCGATTCCATTGAGATCCCAAGTTAATTTTTGTATACAGTATAATCTATGAAATATAAAAGAATAAAAAATAAATAAGCCGCATTTTGAGATATTCAAGGATAAATCGTTATCCCTGAAAAAGGGATAATTTTTATTCGTATTTTTTTTTATGTTGCGACAATTTTTAAACAAATATATATAAAATTACAGGCCTATTCAGAACCGAGTCACAAGTCACAAAGTAGGTCGAGAGTCACAATTTCGTATGAAATTTGAATTAATTGTGACTTTCCACCTAACTTGTGACTTCTGACTCTGATCCTGAATAGGCCTGTTAGTAATACTTTATTATTCAAGAATAAAAATTGCCAGAGCTATGAGTTTTAAAATAGGACTCGGAACAACAAAAAAAAAGAAGTGTAAGGAATAAATTTAAATTACATTTTTTTTTTAACTAATTCATCGAGAACACAAATTTTCAACAGAATCGACGATGGTAAGGTAAGGACCTCTTTTCTATAAAATAATTAAGTAGTACTGACTTTCTTAGATTTTTTGACTCCGATCCCATTCAGATCCCAAGTCAATTTTTTGGTATGTTTTGTAAAACAGTAGTTATAACCTCTAAAATATAAAATAAAAAGAAAAGAAATCAGGATAAAGGACAAAATAGTTAGTTATCTTTGAAAAAAAAAAATAAGAATGTGTTTTTTTATATTGCGACAACCTACCCTTTAAAATAAGCTCTATTTTATTATTTATTCTAGGATAAAAAACAACAGGGATATGAATTTTCAAAGAGGACTCGGACACTTTTTTTTGCGAAATCTTTAATATACTATAAATAACAAAAAAATATTAGGTAGAAAGAAAAACTGGAATTGGAAACTGGAATTGGAAACTGGATTAAACTTATTCTTTCAGGTTTCTTCTAAAGTATTAATACGTTATTCTCACTATGTACTTTATTTTCATTAATTTTTTTATTGTATCGTTGTTTATCCAGTTTCTTTTCAGGAGGTTAGTTAAGAAAAGATTTTGAAATAAAAGATATATAAAAAAAAGATATGTATTATGTTCGAAAACTGTAACTATTTTCAGTTTTTCGAAATTTATGGATTTAATGTCCATTGAATTTAGTTTCTTTTCTGAATTCTCTGACATAATATTAATGCACACAATGTCCGGTGTGTCCTTGTATAAAATCAATCTTTTATCAAGTTTTTCTTGAAACTTAAGTTGCATAAGAAAAGAACCATTCTAGAGAGGAAATGTTTTCAAATATTCAATGCCCTAAAAGGGATTTAGCTAGTGAAAGGGAGGACCAACATGATTTTCCTTGTAAAATTTAGGTTTCCAAAGGGTTCTTGATTTATAGGGAACATACTAGTAACATTCCTTTAAGTTTTTATTTATTGGAATAACAATTATTGCTATAAAAATAAACAAAATAAAGAACAAATTTAAAACGAATGAACTTTTTTTTTCTCAGTCTCTAAAAATAACTTTTTTGTGACACTTACCTTCTTGTACATTTAGTCTTCATTAAAAATAACTTTCTTAATCTTATGAATCTCAAATCTTATGATATAATTTTAAATCAGCTGTTCAAAAACAATCAAGAGAAAAAATTCGCAATACGAATACGTTGTCGGCAAAAACTTGAAACCCGTCCGACACGACGGTGAAGTGCCATCTATGAATGGAACGTACTTGACCTTAGTTACGTTACGAACTGCAAATCTCTTTAAATTATTTGTTTAAATCATTTGATGCTGGCTACAGAGCTATCAAATGCATCTTGAAACAAAAAATTTGCACATGTGAATCAAGAACATAAAATTTTATGTTTCTATAAAGAGTAGTGATCTATGAGTTTGTTCGATTATTTCTGAGTTTCTGATTAAGCCTTGCAAAGGGTTAGTTCGAATTGGTAAAAAAATATAAGAACAAGGTTTCTCATGCAAATTATTCTGGTGTCCTTAATTTAAATTTAGGTACCTACTGTAATAATATATTTACTGTAATAATAATACTACTATCGGATGCAGCTCAATAGATCTGCTCGATAGTTAAGGGGTTGTTAGAATATAGGTACATACTAGCATGTATAGTATTCGGGGAAGGAATCAGATTTGGTCTGTAGCCCCAACGAATAGAAACAGATAAGTCGGGATGTTATTGGAATTCCTATTAAGAACAAAAACTTTCTATTGCCTCACGTATTTTTATTGTTACAATTATCTAAAACATTTTAAAAGAACCGCCGACTTTCTGGTGTCTTGTATCGGTAACCGTCTTGACCTAAACTGTGAGCTGGAGCTGGATCTGCGGATTGGCCATGAGGTGGTAAGTAGTCGCGATTTACCGAAGATGCTCCAGACAAATCTCCATGCTGTCCCTGTTGACCCTGTTGTCCCTGCTGTCCCTGTTGTCCTTGTTGACCACCTTGGAATGGTGCCAAGTATTCATTTGAAGGCTGTTGGGCAGCAGCGACAGCAACGAGAACAAGAACGGCCAAAGCGAATTTCTAAAGGACAAAATATGTTTTTAATAACAGAATATTTTTCTTTAAGCTAAATTTAAACTCCGAACTCTACGTACCATTTTGAGATTTTGATTTGTAGTTGATCGATTTGAAACTTACAGTTGATTGCTGTACTATCGAATGATTTTTGTCTTTTTGGCTCTCAGTATTTATAGGTAAATTATTTTCGAATGATACCAGCCAAGGTCAAGATCTCGTTCAGATCTCATTCAAATTACTAATGAACGTCTGGAGAGAGTTGCGTCAAGTAGCTCTGGCGGCGTCAGTAAGATTTCCTTTAAGAAGTAGAAACAGTTTGGTCGAGGTGCCTACTGGCGGATCTATCGATCTTTGTTTTGATGCGAATTCTGAACATTTTCCCAAGACATTTTCATGGGATAAATACAAAAATTTTACAAAAAATTTAAGTACCTGTGTACTCGAAGTTTTTTTTGTTTTTATAATTTCCATATTTGGTCGGCCTTGTTTGCGGCTTCTATGCCTTATAGGCAATCGATTTTTGCAGTCTGTATAAATAACAGAACGATTTCTGCAAATTATCATTCGATAGTACTGACACCAACTGTAAGTTTCGAATCGACATAAACCTAAAAAAAAACATAAAATGGTAAGAATCTTTGATTTTGATCAAATTTTGAAAATACTAACTTTATTTACGATAGAAATTCGCATTGGTTGCTCTTGCTCTTATCGTTGTTGTTGTTGCTGATGTATCGCACTTAGGACAGCCATCAAATGAATATTTGGCTCCGTTCCAAGGTGGCCAACAAGGACAGCAAGGTCAACAAGGAGGCTCATCTGGATTTGGAAATCCTTCGGTAAATCGCGACTACTTGCCTCCAAACGGACCACAAGGACAATCCTCTGATCCATCTCCAGCTCATAGTCTTGGACAAGATGGATACCGATACAAGTCACCAGAAAGCCGCCGATTCTTCTAAATTATTTTAAAATAATACTGTCAATAATAAGAATATGATATAAGGTGATTTAAAATTTCGCGTTTTTACTTACTTAGTTCAAGATATAATGCGAAGACTTCATCTGATAATTGTTTTTATTTCGCATTATTCTCCTCGGTTATAATTTATCAATTTATAATTGTTGATAGCTTATAAAAAGGGGAACCAAGTATTCGAATTTTTCAGTCAATTATAAATAGATAGAATATACATTCATGTGATTTATAAAGTATCATTTCTAAATTTAAATAAGAGTGAAATGATCCAAACGAATGTGTGTCAAGAAAATTTTTCCTCATACAATTCTTCTCATAAATAAAATTGATGATAACTAAGCGTATGCAGTGATTTTACTGAATATTGCATTTAAATTCTAACTTCAATTCAAAGATTTCGTCGTAAAAGTATTATTCTTAAAAATGTAACCAACAATCGAAACCACTGTTATTACAAATTTGAATTGAATAAAAATGAATAGATCTCCAATTTGTCATAATGTTTATTTAAAGTTGGCGTCAGTTTTGTTTGTCAAAATTCAAGTACAGGCTGCATTATATGGGCGTTTAGGCAAAGCTACTATATAAGCCTACCATCAAGTGGTCGAATATTTTCGACAGTTTTTGTATACAGGCTCTTTTAAGATTTCACAAAAGTAAAGAATGATTCTCTCCATCTTAATAAGTTTTTCATCATTGTGAGAAGTGCAGTATATCAGAAAAGTTTTGTACGGTCAAAAGTCGGTATTTGCTTCAAGTCATTGGTATTTTCTTCATTACTGACAATTAAAACGAATTTAAATTTTAATCATTTTTTTTACCAATATTTTTAAGTTGAAGCCATACGGCACATGTTAAGTCTTCAAATTCGTGATGTCATAACCTTCAAATTTCACTAGACCTTTTTTACTATTAGCTAATGATTGACGATAAAAAGAGTAGGTAAATTTGTGAAACAGTTTGTATGAAGACAATAATAGACTTGGCTTGAGACTTTTGTACAACTACATAACATTTCCGGTAGAGTATGAATCGAGAGTAATAATTAAAGTAACAAAATTATATGAACATTTTCAAATATAATAAACTGTATATTTAAATTGTGTACAGAAGAGGAATTTACGGAAAGCAAATTTTTTTGAGGGGTGGTATGGAGTACGAAAGTGGGGGACAGTAATTTCTCAAAAAAATTTAATTTTTAAAACTCAGAATCCGTATCAGATATGATCTTGAAAATTTTACAGGGGTTGCGGTGGGCTAGAGGTCTACCTAGGGAAATTTTGAGGGTGTAGGTGTTGGGGTGTTTGAATATTTGCATATATGTATGTACCGAAACGTAAGATATGGGTATAATCAAGGGATATTATTTTGTTTTTTTCTCAATGAAACAAAACTGATTACTTACAAAACGTGGTTACATCTGACAAGGTCCTGATTTGTGAGTGCCTCCTTCGTCAGAACCAGGGACGTCATTTGTGGAGGGGCAGGGGGGCATTGGCCCCCCCCCCCCCCTGAATTTCGTTTTCTCACACATTTTATATAACATATATATAAAAATATATACATTCATAACATCTTGCCCCCCTAGAAAAAACTGAAATGACGTCCCTGGTCAAAACTCTTCACAGGTAACATTATTTTATATTGCCTGAGTCGGTTGAAGTTCTTCACAAAGTGTATATCTCGATTAGATTGAACTCAATTAATCCTTTTCTTCTTGTGATTAAATTGGATCAGGTATGAGATCTGCAAAGCAGTCTTCCTCTTTTTCCTAGCCATTTCAAAATCCTTCGAAAATCACACACTTAATTGGATCTAGATTTGAAATTTCTAACATCCTAGTAGGCAAACATAATTGGTACTCTGCTCTTCAAGTCAGTTCATCATTTAAAGAGCCCTTCTACTTACGCGAACGCATTTCGCAAAGGCTTAAATTCTTGATGAAGCTTCATACCTTGGATCAGGACAAGATCAATGAACGCATTAAAAAGATAGCAACAAAAGCTAAAAGTAGCCTAAGTGGCTTAGTGGTTAGAGCACTTGCCTTCGGTGCACCTGGTACCAGGATCGAATCTGCTTGGCGACAAGTAATTTTCGAGAATGGGATTGGGTGCCGGACTACCAGTTCACTCAGCTGTAAGTAAGCACCTCAGTTGAGATCGGGGTAATAATCACGGACGGGCTTGTAGCTGACCACTTCATCTCCTAGTGTTCCGTTGGTCTCGTAATGTAGTAGCTCTAGCATTACTTCAAGGCCTAAGCCCAATTTGGGCTGTTACGCCATTGATTATTATTTATTATTATTAACAAAAGCTGGACAGTAATATAAAAAGTGTTGCGTCGACTCATCCCCCTCAGTAATACTCCAACACAAAACTCCAACATTTTCTTAACTTTTGCAATTTTAGCTGGGGCGTGCATATTATTTATTCGTCTGCTGCGTGCTTGCGCTGGAGTAACTGATATTTTCACCATTTCTAGCTTCTTATATTTGTAAAATACGCCCTGGTGAAGTATACTTCTCATCAGAACTCTCCGGTAACATTTTTGATTTGATTTTTAGGAATTTCTAAAGAACTAAATAAACAAAGAACAAGAAAAGCGCATATGATAGAAGCCACTGAAAGAAATAGGTAGATATATTGTTGTTTCGAAAATAGCAACATATTAAAGTCAGCAATTGAATAATTTTAAATTTCCGGTTCTACGCAGTGATCTAGTATTCGTGCGACACGAAAGTTAGGTCCTTATATTTGAAAGATAAAAGCGGTCTATCATTATAAACGAAATGAATGAACTTATTAATTATAAACACATCCATGAATATCTTTTCATGCTTTAACTTTAAAAATTAAAAAAAAGACAACTTGGATACTTTCCCAAGTCCCGTTTTTGCCATGGGCGAGGAAATTAAGTCAGTGTACATAATTATAATAATATTAAACAAACAAACAGGAAAATTCAAATAAATAATTCTTTATTTCTATATAGTGACTTGAAGTTCATTAATCTAGAAATTTGGATTTTTGTAACGATAGCCATCAGCACTGAGAGTATGCGCTGGTTCTGGTTCCTTTGGAGTCTCTACTTTCGGGGATTCACTAGACAGTTCGGGACTTTCTGAACGCGGAATACTCTGACCATCGCTTAAGCTTGCATCGTCACCAGAACGGGTTTCTAATTGCAGATCCTTGTCTTCATCTGATCCTTCCGTTGTCGTTTCTGGCAGTTCTGATAATCCTGGAAGATAATCTTTTGTGGGTTCCTTTACGTCGGAAACTTGAGCAAAAACAACGGCAACCATCAAAGCAAGTGTGACAACGACGAACTTCTAAAATTCAAGAAAATTTTATTTAATTAATCCTCAACTACCAAAAATCCTTTCTTCTCTTACCATTATAATGCGCTTTGTTTTCGATTTAATTGACAAAATTTGAATGATAAGAACTGATCGATCTATCTAATATTTATACTGGCAAATTCGAGAAGGCGGCTGACCTTAAAACCTCAAGATGTAGCTTCAAAGATATTTTGAAGGTAACAACTCTCTTTTGTATAGAGTATAGACTCACCTTTAAAGCGACCAGTGACCAGACAAGTCTCGTGTTTCGAGCACATTCACCTCAAGTTGCGTAATTTGTCTGATTCACAGACCGATTTGAAGTGCACTTCGCAAAATTTGAACAAACTACGAGTCTATGCTGCGAATCGCATTCAAATTTGCAATTAATTCAGGAAATAGTTGGGTCTATTTGAAATAGATAAGTTCGACAGGAAGGCCTATTGTAAGTCGATAGGTAAATAGTCTTAAGCATTTACGGTCTAAGCATGAAGACGCAGTTATGTTGGAGTAGTTCGATAGTTGGGAGTTCGAAACGAAGAAAAGTACTGTTGACGATTGTTTTACCACGTTTGAATACTTAGCATTGATTGCAAGCATCGGCAACCTTCAGTGCAGTGCATAGCTGCGTATACTGTCCGTATATTTTCATATAAATACCGAAATCAATTCCGAAACATCATTCAATTGTTCATACTACTTTAGGACGTACTGCATCGAAACTGTTCAATCATCTTTACAATGGTATTGAGAACTATAACTAGAGTCAATCCAAAGGGTGTTCCTAAATTTTCAATTCAATTTCAGAAATACTTTGCTATCGCCCTGATCGTAGCTGTAGCTGTAGCTGCTGATGTTTCAGAAGTGCAGAAACCAACCAGCGAATATCTTCCAGTCACTGAAGAGGCTACCAAAAAAGAAGGCAAAATGGAATCTCAGCCCGAAGCACAAGGTGAAGTAAAGCCAAAATTAGAAGAAAGAAACCAGCAACCCACTGAAGACCAAAGCCTGGATATGGACCAGAAACAGTCCGGCCAGGAAGCATCTTCTGCTTCTGGAGAACCAACTCCGGCGCATACACTCAGTGCCGATGGCTATCGTTACAAGAATCCAACCTTCTAAAACTGTAATAAGACTGAAAATCCTGATATTTATTAAATTATTATTGAAATTTCTAAAATATTAGCTTTTGTTTCATATGACAAGAAACGGTTTTTGTGATTCGAAAGGGATGGTTCTCGCTGATGTTTGGCAGGGTCGTCGACAAAAGCAGAAAATAGACGTTTTGACTTCTCATCAGGATCGGAGCAGCATTTGATTCGAGAACAAGAGATTCTAGGAACACAGACTGTATTTGTAAAGAGGATAGTTTCGTTGTCGATGACAATTCAACTTAATTCCACTCAAACTAAAAATCATAAGAAGTACGGGTCTATTACGGAACTCACTCGACCAAAAAACGCACATTCTGCAACTATGAAACTCGCCGACGGCCTACTTGTCGAGTTTCACTCGACTTTTAGTCGAGAAAAAAGCTTGAGTAAAGAGAACTGCGTATTATGAGAGCCGATCCAGTGAGTATTTACTTGTAAGAAATGTCAAATTCACTCGACTACTGGAAATGAAGTGACGCTTTAATTATCGAGTTTCATCATACCAACTTTTGCTCGAGTCGAGTTTAAATGTGAGTGAGTTACTCACTCGACTCGAGTTTCGTAATAGGCCCGGTAGTCTGGGAAGTAAAATGAAACCAGGGCGATACTTAAAGATCTTGGGACATACATACTATCGAACCACAAAATGAGTATGTATTCCGTTCTGGAAGACACGTTTGATCTTCGAGGAAACTTGCTGTCCGGATTATCATGAAAGGGCTAGGGAAACAACTCCAAGGTGTGTTATATGAAGCACAGAGAAGGGATAAGAATACCGTAAGATAATTAATTGTAAGGAATGTAAAGAGTACCTCCCACCGTACGTTTTGGACTGTCTGTAGGGTGCTTGGGAATCTGTATCGGGAAAATTTATTTTATACTTTTTAGTTTATTTCAAAATGAAACCTTTGCAATCAAAATGATATGAAGTACTTTATTAACCAAACACCACCAGAGTTCTATGGGTTAACGATGGCTGGTGGAAAAGAAAAACTGAAGGTTTAGTGTTATCAGTAGAAAATTAAATATCTTGGAGTAATCCTGGATAGCAAGGAGAGAATATGTAGATACAAGGGTGAACCATGCGCTAGTAACTTTCTGGCAGTGTCGGAGAGCTTTTGGATGAACATGGGGCCTTCAATGGTATATTGGCTATATACAGCCATTATAAGACCTATCCTAATCTATGCATCAGTGGCTTGTTGGACTAAGCCCGAATGTGCATATATCAGAGCTAGTCTCGCTAAACTACAGAGGACCGTCTGCATCGATGTAACATGTGCCTTGCGTACTATACCGGATTCGGCACTCGATGCAAGGGTCATGGAGAAAAGGCCCGAAGGTTGTCTGAGAACTCTATCTGCGATACGTCTTCGGATGCTATGACTTCGACATGTATGCTTAAAAGGCGATATCAAGTGGAGATCCCGAGCAGGGAGGAGTGGGTAAACCAGTCCGGAATGTGGTAGTATGGTTGGCGTCCTCACAGGGCATAGCTCGTGTAGCCTACACAAGGTCAGATTGAGAATCATTGATGATGCCATGTGCACTGCTTGCGACGATAGCGATGACAAGATGGAACATTTTCTCCTCGAGTATCAAGCTTACCCTTTTGCAAGAAAGGGTGTATACGGCGTTGATGTTATGAGAATGGAGGAAGTCCATTCTCGCTCCCTACCTGAGCTTTCGAAATTTCGGATAGAGACTGGGGATTAGAGTATAATGGGCCATGGTGGCCTGAATTTTTAACAATTGCAACCTTTCAGTGTGTCTTCCTCACAACAAACACAACACAACAACCAAACACCGGCTATTGCGCTATATATCTAGTATGATTCTATTTTTCCAGTTCCTATATAGATGACTCCCTCAGAATGAAGTATACGTGTTCTTTCTGCAATACTGTTCCTGATTTCAAATAATTTTGTTCTTCTTTCGATCCCAATTAAGGACCAAATAGCTAAATCAGGTTTGTAGCCATTTTACATTTTAGAATATTACATTTAGTTTCAGTTTTACTAAGGAAACATTTTGACGCGATCGCTAAGACTATCGCCATGTAAGTATTTTGGTTGATAATTTGAGCGGTATAATTTGCTATATGAATTCGTATGGAAAAATGATCCGTCGATCCGGATCTTTAAGAGTTTTCGGTTCTGCCGTTTAACAGTTTGGTTGCCTATATAGCTCTGATTTATCTAAAATACAAATTAATTGTATCTAGAGCAATGAGAAGGGGGACATGCTTACCTTCCATACTATGTATCTTTGTTGTCTGCAAGTTTCCAAGTAGTGTGATAACAATATAATTCAAGATTTCCTTTAAAGGATTCATTCTGATTAAATTGTTTAAGTTATTCTGTATTTTGGAATAAGGATGGTCGGAACGCCACATTTCACAATCTTAATCCTTTTTAAATATGTTTTATTATGAAATTTGTTTACAATAGATATTACTTTATTTTTTTATGATAATATCACCTCTACTTAATACTTTTTTCTCGCATCAGCAGCAAGCTGCTTAAAAATTTGGCGACTTGTATTTGTATCCATCGTTGCCGAGGGAATGTCCAGGAGCTACTTCATTCGGACCCTGTTGCCCGCCGAATGGAGCCAAATATTGATTGTTTGGAAGCTGCTGACCATGTCCACCGGCTCCACCGAATGATGATTGATGTCCGCCAAATTGTTGCCCTCCTGATTGAGCTCCACCGAACTGTTGTCCTTGGTGTGGCGCCAAGTATTGGTTGGATGGACCTTGTTGCCCGTTTCCTTGGAATTGACCGGCAGATCCACCGTGTCCTTGGAATTGACCGGTTGGACCACCGAATGATGAAGAATGTCCTGCACCACCAGCATGTCCCTGATGTGGCGACAAATATTCGCGACTAGGTCCCTGTGGCTGGCCGAATTGACCACCGAGAGAGCCGCCCTGTGACTGGAATGGCGGCAGATATTCCTTTTGTGGTCTTTGCAAGTGCGAAACATCAGCTGCAACAGCCGCTACCAAAAGTGCAACAACGAACATTTTCTGCAAAATTACAAATTAATAATCAAAGCCAAATCGAATAAAATTCTAAACTCAAATTTACCATTTTGACTATGTGAAGGTGTTCAACTACTTAATCAGACGTTGGTGGTTGGTGGAATGATACTTTTGATGCACCGTTCACCATATTTATATACGTAATTCGAGGGGCCAAGATGATTCCGAATTGCTCTCGACATAGGCAATCATCGCCGCTTCTAAGGCCCTTCCATTTCCTTTGCTAAAACTCAGACATTGGCCCACTTCAGTCAACAACAAAAAGTTATAAGTAGCCACTTAGTGTGTAGCAAAGCATAATGACTAAATTATTAAATTATCAACAAAAAAAAACCAAAAGAAATCACCTAGTCTGTCTTAGCTATTAAATTAATCGAAAATGAGATTCGGTCCAATTTGGAGGGAGTTCCTAGATTCGATCGTTTTCCAACCTCCACCTAATCAAAATTCAATCGTTAGTTATTTTACGGATTTAAAATTTACACGAGATGATACTTCTTTTCTTTAGGTTTTTTCCTTCGATCGTCAGTAATTCTAGCAAGGCCACCTGATACAATTCAACAATGAACACAATGCACCTTCGAATCGGTATGTAATTATCAGAGCACAATGCTCCTCTGGTGTTTTTTTTTCTAAAATTTATTGTAACACGCTATTAAGCTATTGTTAATGATTTTTTTGTATTTTGATATTTTGCTGATAGCAACAAATTAATTTCCTTCTTTTTTATTTAATGTTATTGTTGCATACCTAATAAACTCTAATCATAACTCAGTTGTAGGCGCCCAGAACTCTTTTCAAATAGACGAAAATCTGATTAAACACCGTCTTGGCGCGAAATCATGAAGGTCAATTATTGCTGGCAAATTTGTTTCTTACTGTCAACTTAATAGAAAATGATGTCATTTATGTGGAGACTTTAAAATACAATTAAAAATTCTTTATTGTTAAAAGTTTTTGAATAGCTCAGCAGGTGCCTTATACCAAATATTTCCAGACACGTCTGACGACCTATAAATACCGGCATCATTTAGCGGTCTAACTTCATTTATATTAAGTTTATTAAAGCAAACACGTTATTCATATCTAAGGAATTTAATTAAATTATTAGTTATTCCGAGTTATGTTCTACTTAAGATTTTCAGTACTGAATGTTTAAATTTTTATTGTGAATATTATCTTAAACGCTCAGAACTCAGGATAGGGTCAGGGTGTAAATCATGTGATAAGGACAGGCGGAACATTAATTAAGTGCAGGACCTTGTATTTGAAATATAAAGTGAACCTAAAAAAAAAATTATTTTAATATTTTAATTCTGGTTTAATTACCTCCTTTCGAGCTTTAATTTTTTTGAGGTAGTTGAATGATCAAAGAGTTAAGTCGGCATTTTTTTAAGTTGATATTCAGCTCTTTGTAAACTTCATTGCGGACTTACCATAATTTTTTGTATTCAAAAAATCATATATTAGAGTATACTCAATTTAAAATATATCTATCGGACAGTAAACATAGTAATTTTATAGTACAATACAAAAGAAAACTATTACTAAATAAACTATTTCTAAATAAAAAATTTCATATAATAGTCTCGTTAGAAAACTCGCATAACTTTTTAAGTGACACAGTGCTATTGCAAAAGGTACCGAAGATTTTCACTGCATATAAATTAAGTTTAGAAAATTCTAGTCGATTTAAATATCTTCCAAAGAAAACTATTGTAATTTCTGAGTTTCTTTTTTCTGTATGTCAATTTAATTGAGCTGTATAAGATTCATATGTATCAGAGGAAGCAATTCGTTACTTTAGTACCAAAATAGAACTGTTAATAGGGATGTACGGATTTTTTTAGTAATGAATAGCTGGGCGATTAATGACATTCGAAGCGTAAATTAGACTACATCCTGAAATAATGCGTTAGTAAGAAACTGAAATTTATAACTGAAAAAAAAGGTATCGCTGTTTTACTCATGCAGCTCAAATACCTAAGTAGAAATCTATAATACATTCTATAAGAAGTTTCAAACAACATTTTGTGGTACTCAACCCCCTTGGATTTGTGTGTGGGTGTAGAGTAGTTTTATATATTTTCACGAATTCCGACATATTTATTAGGTCTAATAAAAACAGAATTCAGTTACTTTTTAAAGCTTCCGGCAAGAAACTGGATTTAGAGGACCAGTTCACTGAAACCGTTAGTAAAGTGAACAAAGTCTTTAAAGTAATGTATCCAATTATTAATAGGAAATCATATTTAAGTATACAAACAATCCCCTCCTATATACTCAATGATATGAGCCACTTATTTTGACAGTAGAATAAATCGATTTCGTTTTTAAATCGACATGCTTAAGGGTTTTTATTTTAAAATGTTTAAAAATATTCATGCCAACTTGTAGGTATATGTTAAAAGTGTGATGAAACAATTGCATCAATATATTCTCCCAAAGCTGCTTCGTGTTGTATAAAACATCTTTACAACGTCACAAACATTTTTTTTTAAAGTGTCTTATCCCACTTTCAAAGTCAATGTTTTATTATTTGTGTATTGTTTTACATGGTTCCGTCCGAAGGATTGTGCTCAAACCCACATTAATAAGTTGCAAATTACTCAAAATAAAATTCTTAAAATGATTCATGACTTGCCTACATTTTTCGACCGATCGCTTACATTCTTTATATTAAAAGTCAAAGTAGAATCTATACATCAGAAAGTTATCATTAAAATTGAACTTGCTGGAAATAATCTAGTTAATGAATTGATTAATAAAAATTAAACATTTTTAATGTTATAATTTGTAGTTCATAGAAGTTTTCCTTTACCTTTTAATTTGTAGTTCATAGAAGTTTTCCTTAACTTTGAGCGTAAGAAAAATAATTTAAGAGTTGGTGGATCGCGAGTTATTTCAACATTTGAGTGAATTTCATATGATTTAGCGGCAGTTCGTTCGTTTTTGGTGCATTAGTTATATGTAGGTACATTCCAATTACTAAATGGTAAAGTTATGATGGATGAATGGAGGATGGTAGGTAGAGGATGGAGGATATTAAGTGGAGGATGGGACAAAGGATGAGGGATTGAGGATGGAGGATGGATGATGAAGGATGGTGGATGGAGCTTGATTATGGAGGATGGTGGATGCTGGATAGAGGATGGTGAATAGAAGATAGAGGATGGAAGATGGAGGATGAGAATGATGAATAGTAAGTGGAGGATGGTTGATAGAGGGTGGTGGATGGTAGATGATGGATAGATGATAATTGATGTAGTATGGATGGATGGAGGATGGGGAATGGTGGATGGAGGATGGAGGATGGCAGATGGAGGATGGTGGACGGTGGTTGATGGATAGAGAATGGTGGTTATAGGAGGGGGATGGAAGATGGAAGGATGGTGGATAAAGGAAGATAGAGGTTGGTGGATAGAGGATGGTGGATAGAGGATGGTGGATCGAGGATGGTGTATGGGGAATGGATGGAGGATGGTGAATAGAGGATGAGGGATGGAAGATGGAGGTTGGTGAACGAAGGTTTGTGCTGAAACAGTAGCAACGGGAGAAACAGGGCCAATGGATCAACTGGAGAAACGGAAACAACGGAAGTAACAGAGACGATGGCACAACGTGAGCGTAGCGAGCGTAGCCGCTGCACGCGGCTGGTATAATATATTAGCGTTAAGTCAAAATTGATTCAAGGCAAATAAAGCTAATAAGTAAAAATTGCTTGAGAAATAATCATTAAAATCCAAGAAGATATAAAGTGATACTGGAAGTGTTAACGGATTAATTAAAATCGGTTGGATCTAATAAAATGTCTCTACTTCTATGGAATTTATATAATTTATATAATATATCTATTATTGTGAACGTTTTTACGAACTCCGAAATATATGTTCCATTTGATGAAATATTGTATTATTTTTACTTTAACGTGTATTTTTCGGATGTCTTGCAAAGGATTAAATCTAATATATTTACCTATTTACCAACTCTAATTTAAATTCATCAAAAAATAAATATATTTTTTGGTATTAAAAGGTTTACTTTTAAGTAAAATAAATATTTTATATTTCTTATTATCTTATCTTACCTAAGTATTCAAAAATAAATTATATTTTGTATGTTGTATTTAAAATCGTAAAGGTCAAACCTCTCAAAGTTCATAATAAATGTATCCATATTCTTTTTGATTTGATACTTTATGTCTATAAATTTATTAGGAAAATATCTTACACGGATTTTTGATGACTTAAGGGGGTCATCCCATGTTACGGTTTCCAGAAAAACATCCAAATATAGTGTAGAATATGTGATCGGATTGATATTCCGATATTAGAAGCCTTTCGGAAATTACAGCCCGTTATATTCTCTAAACTCCTGTGTTGTAACTTATCAAGCCGTTTTTTGAAGAAGTCGTAAAAACACACCAAAATTGACGATAAAAAGTTCAACAAGTTGAAAAAAATTAACTGTTCAGTATTTTTTGATAATCCTAGTTCAGAAACTAGACCCCCTTAAGATTACACGCTGTTTATATTGTTCTGAATCGGTGATATGAATAAGTCCAGAGAATTTTATTATGAAAAAGCTAACAAATTTCACAGAAAAGTATTAACAAATTTAACAAAATAAAATATTTTTTAATTATTTCTACCTTTTTCGTTGGGACGACAGTTTACAGCGTATAGTTGAAAAAAGCTTAAGTTTGTGTCATAATTCTAAAGAGTTTGAAGTATGTCACAAACAAATAGGGGAGCTACTGAAAACACTGCTTTCATACCCGTATGTAACGCAACGTAAATTGGAACGACGGACGGCGATATTTACGTGCGATATCTGAAATACTATTTCCGTATCTTCTGAAATTTTGTTTTTAACAACACAATCGAAAACAATACATTTAGGACTACGAATTGTATTTCAGGCGACCAGCAGTAGTTTTTGATGTTCACTAAGGAAAGTTCTTTCTTTTTGCTATTTCGAGAACGTTTTATTTCGCATCTGTGTTTTTTTTTTATTTTTTGCTTCTTTCAATTTACGTCCTTACTGAGTTAAGCTAGAAATTAGCTCTGAAAGTAAAATCCTCTTAAAGATTATAAGCACTGTGTGTACTATCCATGAAATATTCTAAGCTGGATCATTTTATGCGGACCATACAAACGGCTTAAGGTCGTTCGCTGAAGAGAATCCCCCACCTCATATAAGAGAGAACTGAGCCCCAAAATATACCACCTGTTTATGCTTCTGACTGAACCTAACGTTAAACTTTTAATGATCACAACATCCGTGAACAGAGATTCTTTTATTCTATTTCCGAGTGGTCATATAACTACAGTTAACACACTCTGTCCAGCACTTCCAATCGAAAAGAAATGCCCAAAAAAGATAGGTCAGTACAATATCAGCCATTGTATTAAGAAAATCAAATCTTCTTCAATTTATTCATATGTAAAGTTTATAGTCGTCGCCTTTGCAAATCAGCAAAGCATCTTAAAAGCCAAAAAGTTAAAACGTGCTATATGTGTGGCTATAAAAGAAATTCTTTGGAATGAATATAAAGTTGTTTTTCGAACGTTTAGAGCACTAACCTTATTAGCCAAATTGTGTGTAAGAAGGGTAAGCTTTTAGATCCAGACAAAACAGCCACTATATATCGTTGGAGGGCAAAAATTCCAATAAGATTTCGTTCCATCTTCAAACATCTTCAAGATAGCCGGTCGGTTGATAGCTTACAAAACTATAAAATACAATTTCGACCAGAATCGAAGAGAAAGAACCGGTTCTTTTGGCTTTTCTCCCAAGAAAAGAAAAAAGTTTTTTGACTGACAGTATCATCGTTTCAACATATCCCCCAACGTCATATAAATATGGCAACTTGTTCTTTTTGAGTATCATTCCATAGGATATCTAAGAACTGGATACGTCGAATAGAACATAAAACAACATGGTGAGTTTTTTTTTTTTTTTGTTATTCCTTTCAAATTTTTTATTTAATTAAATTTTTCGTTATCTGTTTTCAGAAGTTATTTATTTTTCTGACTTTTATAAGCATTGTCTTCGCGGATGTTTCACATTTAAAGCAGCCATCAAAGGAATATCTGCCGCCGTTTAAACCGGAAGAACCGATTGGCTACATATACGCCGATCCAACAATTCCAACAGTTCAATACGAGTCGACAACATTTCCGTCGTACGCACCGTCCAAGGACATTTACATCCCACCAATCAGACTGCCATTAGTCAACGAACCATACGCCTTACGACCATCGGAACACACCTCCAACACCAACATACGTCCCATCAATCTTTCACCAATCGTGAATTCAGCCAACTTTCCACCCTACTATCAAACAACATCCCAACACCTGGAGTATCCTACCCATCATAGCACCTACCCGAACAACAACTACTACAATAACTACAACAATCAACCGTCGGTCTTTATTGGTCAAAACTCGTATCAGGCTCAGCAAAACCTGAAACCGAATTCCGGGTATATTCCACCGACCTACAGTCCATCCGCAGTTCCGGCTTTCGCAAAAGCTCCAGTTGCTGCAACATTCCCGACACCAACCTACCGACCGTTGATTTTTGCCGATCCTGCTTTTGGTGTACCCACTGTTGCATCCGTTTCACCAACACTGGCTCGAATTGCACCTACGCTGGCCACTTCATCGCTACTGCCATCTTTTGAGGCTGACCGATATCATTACTACAACAATCCGCGCTATTAAAGTTTAATTCGTTCCAATCGATTTCAAAATAAAATGCTAATTTCGAAAAATCTCCACGCTCGTTTTTTTAATGTTTATCTCTTCCTCGCAAAATTTATTCATAATTTTGATCTTTTTCTTGAAGTTCTTGCCGGCTATATCTTCTATTGCATTTCGAAATGATATTAAAATTTATTGAATCTAATCAATAGGCCAATAGCGCGCGCAGTGCCGGACCATTTTTGCATATCTGATTCATTAAATTGAAATCGGGCAGATCTTCTATTTCGCTGCATGATTCAGCGAAACATTTTAAAAAGTTTAAGTCTATCAGATCGTTATCAGCGATAAATTAAAAAAAAATAGCAAAATATATGTCACATTTTATGTACATACTCGAATTCTAAGAAATTGATTACATAACAAGAGATAAAATAAAATTATTTTCACAGTCGAAAAACCTGTCCGGGTAGGGGCTCAATAGCGAATATGCAATTAGAATATATCTGGTCTGCCACTTATTCAAAAATCCAGAATTATTTAATTCCTCCAAAACTGGAATAAGAAACGACCAGCAGTCTGGGCACAACTTTATTACTTTTCGAATGATACGCCTGGATGCCTTTAAAATTGAGATGCGGTCTATAGTTTTATGTTCCTAATAGCCTAAAAAAGAAGTTCCAAATAGGTCTTTGTAAGTCCTCGAGTATTAGGCTGTTGATGCAGATGGAACGTCGTTTTTGGTAGAGCAATTTCAAACAACTGTAACTTCTATAAAACTTAATTTTATTAATCAAAATAGGCACCAGCACATGCAATACACTTCTCCCAACGAGATAGAAGTGCATCTACATCAGTCTCCTAGAAGTCCGACTTTTTAGAGCGATTAAAATACGTCGAAGGCATTTTTGATGGCTGCTTCATTATCAAATTGGTTTGTTCGCCAAAAAATTATCCAAATATTTAAAAAAGTGGTACATACCTAGTCGGTTTGCGAAAGATCTGGTGTGTATGGTAGATGAGGAAGAGCCTCATACTGTAACCCCTTTAATTTTTGGACGGGTTTGATGGTTTCATCACGTTTCAAAAGGAGTAGTGAATAACTCCAGCTGCAGACCACTATCTTCCTCCGATGAAGGCCTGGATTCCGCGTGTGTCTCATCAGTATCCAACCATTATGCCGATCCGCGACGATTGTCGTACAGTATCCACTTTTCATCACATGTCACTATCACTATTCTGTTCAAAAACGGATCGTTTCCCTTCTGGGAGAACAGGGAACTGCAAATTTCCAGCCAACGCATTATGTTTTGCTTATAGTAACCTCATGTGAAAAGCGGAACCCTATCAAGCTTTTTGAGTTTTCCAAGCTGTTGCAAGTGCCGGCAAACTGTCGAACAGTGTGCGACCAATTTCTCTGCAATGTCCTTCACAGTTTTCCTAAAATTGTCGGGGTAATTGTTCTAACAAGACGGCTGAAGAGCTCATGTGCAACGATGAAGTTTTTGCGTAAAGGATTTCGGAATCAGAAAATTTCCAGAAAAATTTGGAATATCCACCACGATCTCGTCATGCTCTACAATTGTTCTATCTTTTCTACATATCACAAAAAAAAATTGTATGTGAATAAACTCCAAAACGTAAAGTAACTTAAGGAAACCATTCAAGAAACTGTAAAGATATGGAAAACGCCAAAATGAGAGGATTGAAACAAGTAAGCACTTTCTTTTAAACTTGAAATGTTTTGTTAAGTTAAATTCATTTAATATTTGTGTGTGAAAAAAAAACATTTTACGCTGTGACTGGGTGTTTCGTTGATACGAAACGAACACGTACAACACTATAAAATTTTCTTCACAAATTTTTATGATCTACGCTTAACTTGCTTGGCTTTGTGATATAGTGATACAAATTTTAAAAAAAAGAAGAGAAAGAAATTACATCCATAGTTCGTTATGAAAGACTCTACAAAACAGCAGCACCTTATTTTTTCTTCAATATGGTAAACAACAATGTTCCATACCCCTAGGTCTGTGATAAACTTTATTAAAACTAAACTTGATTAAAGTTTAAATTTGAGAATGCAATTTTCTATGAAAAAACCAAACCAAAAAAATTCCGGTACTCTTTGATAGTGTAGGTATATAGAAGCAATGAGGATATTTAGCAAAATATTATAGTTTTTATACCTCTAATTATGAGAAGCTGAAACTTCGTAATTATAAAGAGCTATTTCAGCGGGACATTAAATTTGGATTAGGGTACCAAGGTACGGAGTGGGTGTGTTTTTCTTAACTCAATAATAGCTTATAGCTTATTTCAGATTGCTTTTAAATGTGCATGACGATTGTTAAAAAATATAATTTAAATAAAACAAATATCACTTTTGGGGTCTATTACAATTTCATGAATTTCGTTATATCTCTAAGGTGTGATGCGGAATTAATTATACTTCGGCTGGATTCCTGCATAAACAGTGTTCTTTTAAGGAATTTGTCGACACCCCGAATGTGGTGTGCAGAGCTTCAATAGGGTTTCATCAGTTCTGCCATATCATTTAGGTGTGATAAGAGGCTTTCAATTCAACATCGAAGTTACAATTTCAGAATTTAGCGATCTTCAAATGATAATGTTAGGGTTGCCTATATTTTCACGAATTCCATCATATCTCAGAGTTTTAAAAAGATTTCCATGTAGACTTTACCTGTAGACATCTACAAATAATTTTTGAAATTTTCAGAAATGCATCTACAAGATTTTCACGAATTTTGGCATATTTATTGGGCCCGAGATTTCGAATTTTGAACCGTAGGTTAGGTGGCAGTCATCCAAATGGATCGACTCACTTAGATGGTTCAGTTGGTCCATTGTAATACTAACGTACTTGAACCGTAAAATAATACTATCAATATCATTTCATTAAAAATATTTTCATCAATTTGTACATATGTATGAAAAGGGCACAAATACTCTCAGAAATCAACACCTGTGAATTTTGATGCACGCTTTCATCATATTGATTAACAAGTTATTATAAACTATTTAAATATTTATAAAAAAAACAGTTGGCTCCTATGCACGAATTATGAATCGTTGCTACGTAATCCAATGGTGCCAATTGTTCCGCTGAGAAACATTCGCAGCAGTAGCAAAAATTTCACACAAGTGTCTGGGAACCTTTATTCGTTTTCAAAGGGCATAACAAATCAAAATTGTATCCAGTTCTACATCCATAATATTAAATAGTGTTCAAATTCAACATATTGATCTCAATAACCGCAATTATGAAATTATACTTTCATATGAGGAACAACATTAATAATATTAATTACTCTTTTTGTCAATATTATTATCAATTCGTTCATCATACTATACTGAGAATGACACAGTTAATATTGAATCCGTACTTAAGTGCGAATTACTGATTCCATCAATATTATAAACCCGATCATTACAACAATGAATTTTTTTCTAAGTGCCAACGATGGAACATAACAGATACCGGCTGCGCCAATATTGTACTTTGTGGGTGATACCCGATCAAAATACTGTGGAAAGTTCTGAAAGGGATTTGTGACCAAGATGTGTGAGATTCTGCGGCAGCTCATTTTTGAGTTCCAACGGTGGAGATCGCTGGGATGTGGCTTCTCATAAATGATGAGCCGACAAGTCAATTTCAAGATTTGTAAAAATAGAAATGATTATTAAAATAGAAGTGATTATTGTTTTCCGCTTTTGATAATACTCAGTTACATGTCACTCGGTAAAACATATCTGACATTGAGTGCCGGGTTTTGGTCTCAGTCGAATATTGCTCGACGAAATCTGAAACTCTGAACAATTGTATTTTGTTTGTAGATTCGACCTCGACCAGGCAATATGAACCGGCGCTTAAGTCCGAGTCCTCAAGCTTGCAATATTTCTTAAAGATACTTAATACTACCGGCATTACCAATAGGTCAGTAAACAAACCAAATGATTTACGTTAATTATTACGAAACTGACCTACCGGCAAGGGCAATATGAGGTGAAATCCAAACATCTGGATTAAATAAGAGAATAGGGATGCTGCTACAGTGCTAGGCACAACACCTCGGTTCAAAAACAATGAATTTTTCATTATTACATTGTATATTTTAATTGGTTGGATATACGTTTTTGGTTCAGTGTAAAATCAGTTACCTGGTAGGTTTTACATATCCTTTGCAAATAGCAATGTAAAAAAAATGTCTTAGTAATACAGAGCCCCGAATACCCACTCACACTTGTGATTGCTTCTCTTATTGTCGGTGTGTTTTTGTACACAAAATAAATAAATAGCAAACTTTTTAGCAAACTTTTTAGCAAACCAAATCGAGTTTAAATCGCTGTATGCATAATTTTAGATATGTTCACCTGTAAGTTTAGGCTTCAGACTGAGTTTTTCTTAGTTCATAGACCAATGCACTCTTTAATAATAAATAACCTGACTCTGAATGCTTAAGACGCTTATAGATATTAAAATATTATTGTCTACGAAATTTGACAAGATTACTGAAATTTATAATATCTTAAGTTCAGCCAAAATGATTTTTGGGGATATTATTTGATAAGTAGATATTTTTTTTTATAGTTACAAGTTTCAGAACTGCGCACCAGAATACTTTTGAAAATATTTACAGAAATTATCATAACCATAAAATTTACAACCCACAATTTTATTATCCGTCATAATTACCATATAAGCTATTAATAGAATACATGGTGTGATTTAATTAATATTAAAAAAAAAAAATAGAAAATATTTAGTTTAAGAGTAAATAAATCCAAGCTCATATCAAAATTATTGTTAAATGTTATTTTTAGTTTTTAGGTTTGAAACTTTAATAACATATTGTATTGAATTTCTTAGTATAGCACACAGCAGCATACTTCTTTACGAGATTCCAGCTAGTGTTTACAACTTAATAAATAATCGTAACTAAATTCTGAGTATTATATTTTTACACGGCGGGAAGCTACTTATAAATCCTATTCATAGTTTAGCTGGAATCTATCTTTATAATAAATGCATACATGACCATATCAATCATTGTATAGTTTTTTCCACCGAATAACTCAATTTTTATTTATTTAAATTTATTCAATTATGCGATTAAAATAAACGGCATGCTATTTCTCTTTTCTATTATTTCACTCTATACAAGTCACTATAATCAATTAAAATTAAATTTTCTAAACAATTGTTTAAATATGTTTCAAAATTAATTTTTTAAAAATTTTGAAAAAAATTGTTAATATGGAAAACTGTTGTGCGACACAAACAAAAATACAGAAATTTTTTTGTGCTATTTTCGCGATAATTTGTATTTCATTTAAATTAATTATTGCATTTTATCGTCTGATATTGGTACGTATGAAAAAATTTATAAATTTAATAATAGATGTATGTATCTAAATGATTTGTTTTTAAATTTGTGATGGCATTGGACCGACAAAATTAGCGTAACTACATTGATCGAAATTTCTTCAAATAATAAATAGTTGTTCGTTACTTGATTTGACTTTTGCACGAACAAGTGATACTAAAAAGGTTATCATTACGGGACCATTATAGATTTTTCTGAACCGCAATGCAAAACGCTGTTGGTTAAAAAGAACTGTCGTTATATTGTGGTTCGATGTCTAAAAAATACGAAACGAATGAATGTTTGATAATGTTTTATAATTTGAATTTTAAATTATCAATTTTATTATTTTTTTCAGAAATTCATCGAATTCTCGTCGTCGATTGTAATGGTTTTGTCAAATGCCATGCCATCGCCCAATAATCGCATTAACTACGATGCTAAGCTCGTAGACGAAACTCATGTTCAAATAAAATGTCGTGAAATATGTCCAACCTATAAGCTTGTGAAAATAAGTCCGGTTGATTTGCCGGTTTATTTAATACCAGTGGATAGATTTAAAAAGAAAGGCCAAGAAACGATGTAGTGAATAAAATGATTAAATTGAATAAACGTGTCTTATAAAATTTGATCTTTAAATATTCTCCAATTTCGATAGTTTCTGTTTAGGACCAGTCAATGTACTCGTAATCTCAATCTCGTTTCAATTTGTTATAATACAATTATACTGTCGAATTGTTTTTAGTTTTAATTACGCATATTTCAACGCAGCAGTATCGTTCCTCAGAAATTCATCGAATACCTAGTCAGTTTTTATAAAAAAACAAATACTTAGAACGAAAGCCAGTTATGGATTATACAATTTCAGATCCTATGTGACCTCTTCTGGGGCCCACGACAGTAACAAGGCTCTACAGTTTCAAATAACATTTTTGTTTATTGATCACAAAATCAAATGAGTTAGAGGGTCTTTAGACTTGCGAGCCTTCATTTTATTCGAGGTTGTCTATTTTTAATCTTTTGAGCCGGGACCATGCAAAGGAGCATTTTAAAACAACTTCAATTCAAAGGTACTTCAAACATGTGCTCACAAGTATTCATCGAGAACTTCAGAATACTTCAAGCCCTGAATTTTAAATGTTTCACAATTCATTTTCGAAAAGTGTAGGTACAGGACTCACAAAAAAGAAAACTCCTTCCAGTATCACCCATTCAAAAGTTTGTAAAACCCCTTTTAATATTAGACTATAACTTGAAAACTGTTACAAAACAACTGCTTAGAATTGGGCGTACAAAAGTTTTTGAAAAAACTTAGCCTTCATCTTCCAAACTCATTAAGACTTAGATAACTTTTTTACAGAAATTAATTATGCCAATATCAAAAGTAAGGTTAGTAAAGCAAGAGTCAAAGGTGGTTACTAGCTTTCATAGAAAAATATTTAAATCTACATATATCATATAGTATAATGTGGTCTGGGTGGCTTAGTGGTTAGAGCGCTTGCCTTCGGCGCACCTGGTACCAGGTTCGAATCTGCTTGGTGACAAGTAATTTTCGAAAACGGTTTTGGGCTCCGGACTACCAGTTCACTCAGCTGTAAATGAGTAGGTACCTGAGTTAAAATCAGGGTAATAATCACGAACGAGCGTGTAGCTGACCACTTCACCTCCTAATGTTCCGTAGGTCTCGTAATGAAGTAACTCTAGCATTACTTTAAGGCCTAGGCCCGATTTGGGCTGTTGCGCCATTGATTATTTTTATGATATCATATAATATGGTTCAAAAACTGCGTCGAATGTTAATTCTCTTCAAGTAGCCTCCAAACAATAGCTCTAATTAAATGCGCATTTATCTTACATAAGAAATCTTTTAGCTAGGAAGTAATAATTTAACTATTTATAAGTTTAATCCAGCCCGAAAAGTTTGTAATGCATAGAACCGAGCCTCGGACAAAAAAAAGTTTTATATTTTAGTATTTTGTGTTTATTTGGAGCCAAGACCTCCAAATCCGTTTGTTGTCCGTCCGTCCGTTTGTATGTCCGTCCGTCGGTTTGCACGATAACTCAAGAACGCGTTATATTGTTGAAATTTGGTCACATCTTGTAAATGGAAAAGGTAAGGCTAAGTTATCCTTCCACTCCTTCGGGTACCTCACGTTTTCACAATTATTGCTCAAATGCTTCAAGTTAGAACTTGAAATTTTGCATACTTCAAGTTTACAATGAAGTGTAGGTTCTGAATATGATGGAAATCATGCCCGTGCGCAGGAAAGTATGATGGGGGGGGGGGGGGGTTTTATCAAGTTCCCCCATAGTAAATGTGATGACCTAAAAAAAAAAAAAAAGGTCCTCACTTCCCTATGAAAATAGGCCAAAGGGGGGGGGGGGGGGGGTTGAACCCCCGAAACCCCCCCCCCTGTGCGCACGGGCCTGGCAAATAGCCAAATTGAGATCGATTTTAAAAACTAAGTGAAAGAGTGGAGAACTAGTGAGCACTAGTGAAATAAATATTTTTTGAAAATACAAGGTTTTCCGGTGAATACTGTTAAATTTATTTTGTGTGACGTTTCGGACTCAACTGAGTCCTTTATCAAACAATCAATCAATCAATTCGAAATGTGCTGTGAAAACATTCATCAAAAATATTTTTTAATGATTTCATTTTTTTTTTAATTTTATTTATACCTACTTATATATATATTTTTTGTATATTAAATTTTTAGTGTTATATAATATATTTCTTTGCAATGTATGTTTCACTTCAAAATACTCTTTATGGTGTACCAAAATCTAATATGTGGATATACCTTTAATATATGTGGCCCGCGGAGCTATGATGCATTTCCAAAGTGGCCCGCAAGATCATTTGGGTTGGCCACCCCTGCTCTAGATGAACATATAGAGTATTATAAGTTTAATCCAGCCCGAAAAGTTTGTAACGCATAGAACCGAGCCTCGGACGAAAAAAAGTTATAGAATATTTTGTGTTTATTTTTGGCCAAAACCCCCAAATCCGTTTGCTGTCCGTTCGTCCGTCCATCCGTCCGTCCGTTAGCACGATAACTCAAGAACGCGTTGACCTAGGAAGTTGAAATTTTGTCACAGCTTGTAAAATGGAAAAAGTAAGGCTAAATTCGTTAATGGTCGATATCCTTCCACTCCTTCGGATACCTCCTATACAAGAGTATTTAAAACACGTTTTCACAATTATTACTCGAATGCTTCAAGTTAGGAACTTGAAATTTTGCATACTTAAGGTTTACAATGTTTGAATCGAAAGTTCCGAATATAAAGCAAATCGAGTGAGTTCTTCGTGTAGCAGCCTAGAAAAGTCCTTCAAAAATGTATGCATGTTACTGAATCCACTATAACTCCAGAACGGGTTACAGCAGGAATTTAAAATTTTACAGGAATTAGTTTTATACCAAAACCAAAACGGAGTTCATTAATTAGCGCCATCCGTTGACTCCTTCGGGTAGCTGTCATACAAAAGTCCTTAATAAACATGTTCACCAATATTGAACGATAACTTTAGAACACTTTAAGTTACGACTTTGAAATTTTATACATATAATTGCCGCAGCTGAAACTATTAATATGAAAAATATTCCATAAGTCTTTCATGTAGTTGCCATACAAAATTTCTGTAAAATGTCCTTTTACTTACTTTATGGAACTCACTATTAATCAAAAAATCGAGTAGCCACTATACAATAATTTCTACCTGTAAGTAAAAGGTCATGTTATAATTGCTTGTGCTCTCCTCATTCTTTTGATATATTTCCAACAAAAATATAAATCGGAGTTCAGTATTTCATCTAGAGTATCATACGATTGGCTTGCAGCCGATCGTGACTGCGTTATGTTTATTTTAAATTTGAATAGCCTCATCATCAGGAATTAAATGTGCTTTCCACCCTAATCCCTTATACATCCACCACCCAAAAATTGCTTTCTACTAAGAGATAAATTCCAAGATCCTGTCTGAATATAAGAATTGTTCCTTACTTACTCCACAGGTCCCTTTCGAAGCAGGAAAAAATTCCTCTTTTATAAAAAAATATAATCAAAATTTTGAACAAGTGCCGAAAGCAATACAAGCTATCCCGGAAGGAAAGCATTTAAACGCCTTTGCATATTGCGTATACACGGCCTTTTTTCAGGTCTACCAGCTCTAAATAAAAAATATTAATTTTGAATAAGGTATACCTTTTCTTTACAAAATAATAAACTAGAACTATGAAAATGTATAATTTTTATCACGTAAATTTATTACAAAATATGGGATTAACATTCCAAACTTTTCATGATTTTATTAACTTTGGTATTATTATTGCGAAGTTACACTCAACGCTTATAATTTGGTCGACAAGGTTAAAAAAATATATATTAAGTTTATTCACTTCCAAAAATCGTGAGTTTGGTATTTGGTATTTCTTACAAAGCATTGCTTATTGTCTTTCTCTAACAATATAAATGCATATTACAATAAAATTTAAAAATTGCAATTTTATTGGCACTCCACTACCCTTCAAGGGAACCCCCTATTTCTTAAAAACTATACTCACATAATTTCACAGATTTCACTTTTCTTGGTGTTTATTTTGAGTATTTATCCAAAAAATTACCAACTTTTTTATGTGTCGACCTTCTTGAACGAATGCTTAGTATTAAATGAACTTGTATAAGTAATGCTTTTAGTCAACAATAAGATGTGCGGCATAGCCCGCAAAAAAAAAAATAATCTTACATGACAAAAGTTAACTTACCACAGCGTTATCTTTTATTTCAGAATTATCCAGAGGTGATCAAAAAGTGAAAAATCTAAAATATCATTGAAAACTCAAGCATTCATTCAAAATGGTCAATTGAAAAAGATAAAAACCCACCGCAGAAATAGATGAATATTTTCGCTTTTATCTTAAGAACAATAAATTTTGATGTTGAAGCTGCATATTAGACTCACCTGCCTTGTAGATTTTCATGGATATGCCATTAAAAGTTAGATGGCCCTGAATGCTATCGTATAGAATATCTCTATTTTTGTTAAAATCTAAAGTGGTTTTTCTTTTCAAATCTAATTAGGACAGT
Organism: Beris chalybata; assembly: GCA_949128065.1. Taxonomy (NCBI): domain Eukaryota; kingdom Metazoa; phylum Arthropoda; class Insecta; order Diptera; family Stratiomyidae; genus Beris; species Beris chalybata. The sequence goes on from OX421895.1 coordinate 107,715,028, forward strand.
TTCTCAAACTATTTTTTATTACAGTTTCGTGAAACTGATTCGCGATATGAATTTTCAAAACGAAGGATATCTATTGTATTTGGCATTGCCCCAAAATTTATGAGTATCACAAAACTAACAAAAATCGAGTACCTACTTACGAGGCCAAAATTGTAATAATTTCTATCTTAATCTGTTCATCAATAAAATCAAATTTAGCTTAAAGTTTAGCTAATTACCCGTGCACTTAAGTAAACTTGACATAGTGACTTAGTGCAATTGAAGATGTGTGATCAAAAATCCAGAGAAGCAACAGAAGTCGCGGTTATTTAGTCAAAAATGTACCAATAGTTCGCTTCGATCGTCGCGTAAGAGAGTAGGAGTGACCGCAGTTCGTTGGGACACTATTTTCTACCGGTGGTGCGAAAAATATCAAATATAATGAAAACGCAACCGGTTCATCTGTAGGTAATTTTGTTTGAAGATGGTGTTTACCTCAGCATAGTAAAAGATGGCATTGTAAACAGATCATCGTCTTCTTTTTCTATTTTTTGGGACTGTATCTGTGATATGCTTTAGTGATGTACTATAATGAAAAATTTGTAAGATGTCGGAGTACAAATAGTTTGAAAGATGATATAAATATGGTGGACATAGTAACAGATAACATCATTCAAGAGTTGATATTCGAGCTGTAGATTTCAAATCCCTAAAACGAAATGGTAAGTTGAAGTGAAATGATTAGTGCGGACTAAATTATATTTTTATTGCTTTCTTCCAGAAATTCCTAATTGTGCTGGTTTTGGTGGCGTTTGCTGCAGCAGATGTATCACATTTGTTCAAAAATCAAAATAATTACTTGCCACCATCGCAGGAATATCTACCGGCATTAAATCAGCCGGATCAACAATACACAATTGCATCGTCCCTACAACAACAAGGAAGCTACAGCAACGGTCCAGCGCCTATTGCAGCGATCGCTGAAATCGCGACCACACCCAGCAGAGGATTCGTTCGACCAGCACCGATTTACGGTGCTCCCGGATTCGGTGTTTCAGGACCGTCAGCTCAAATCTCTAGCTCATCTGGTTACGAAGCTGGTATTAGTAATTCATACTTGGCACCAACCGCACCAGCATTCCAAGGTCCTGTAGAACATACGTACGTTTCACCACCAGCCGTTCAACCGACCTTTGCACCATTCATTCAGCAAACTTATACACCGGCTATCCAACAAAGCTACTCGCCAATTCAGCAAACTTACACCCCAGCTATTCAACCGACCTATTCAGCTCCAATTCAGCAAACCTATATTCCAGCCGTACAACCAACATATTCAGCTCCGATTCAGCAGTATCGACCAGTTCAACCAACTTATTCAGCACCGTTTTCATCGCAAGGATCCTACTCAACATCCTTCCCGAAGGCTGTTACAACTCCGTTCAACAGCTTCTCGGGACCAACAACTGTAGCGCTGATATCCGAGCCCGCACCAGCCCACTCTTTCGAAAGCGACGGTTATCACTACCGTAACCCAAATCAATATTAGAGACACTCTGACTTAAGCCTTCAGATTTGTTAAGTTTTGTTATGATTTTGATGCAATGTGTGTGTAAGCAACATCTTTAGTGACTCAATTATGTAAAAGTAAACTGAATTTTTTTATAAAACAAACCTTTTTTCAAATTGTTCAAATATGTATATTCCGGTAATAAGAAAAGTACTGTCTTTGATGGGTGCGCACATTCAACTTATTTAAGTGCAGTGATATTGTATACGTTCTCAACTCATCAGTGAACAAACCAAAGCAACATACACCTTTAAGATGTAATTTGATGACATAAAACCTTTGAATTAAGCACACTCTTGCTTTATTTCAGTCGAATGTCTTCAGGTTTATTATGTGCGACTCACAAGTTCGTTTGAAAGACTTAGTGGGTCGGATTGGCTGATGATAACTTTAGGCAATGCATAAAACTAAATTCAATTTTATGCGTGGCCAATATTTGCGAGTTACAAGCCATACAAATAGGACTTATGTTTGTGAACTATGTTAATTTCGTAAAAAAGATAAAAGATTAAAAGACAATGACAACATTTTCGATGCGACAAAATGACGACCTTTGCTAATCAATTTCAGTGATGCAAAATTTTTTTTTATTATTATTGTTAAGTTTAAAATTTAGTTCGCGAACGAAAATTTCAAGGATATCGTAAAATACATTCGCTGCTAACTTGTTAAATCAAAACAAAGCGCCGAACTGTTTATTTATGTACTATTCGAATTTTATTAATATGCAACATTTGCTAATAGTACGAGTTTTATTCAAAATAGAAGACGACTTGACATAAATTATATTTCAAAATAACGTGCACAGTAGCGCCACATATATTAAAAAGAAAAAAATAGAGGATTAAGTTTATTTTAGTGAACAGCATTAGATTTATGTTTCCACAAAATCTGGAATGAAAAATTCTGAAAGCCGAGTTAGAATCTGTTGTGGTATAATAAGGCTTGAAAGGATCGATGGCGCTATCTACTTGTCAGTTAGTACGGTTCAACTCGTCGACAACTTGTTGTGATAATGCGACTTACCTACAATTCACAAAATTGAGGTGACATAATGCAGGGAACACAATGAGATGGGTTGCCAAAAAGATGTTCTGTATCTTGAAATTTAGTCGAATGGAATGATAGTAGTAGAACCAGAGGAATGTGTAGTGAAACACCGGTTTTGCTAGTTGTTCAAATATACAAATATAAGAAGGAAAAACAACTCAATCACTTCAAATTAACTTACGAGACGTTTTATATTAAAATGAAATAGTTAAACAATTTAATGCATCAACAAGTTTAAAGCTAGTATTACACTGTATGACCACGCTGTCAAATTGCAGTAGTAAAGCTTGTATTACACTGTATGACCACGCTGTCAAATTGCAGTAATATGCAATGCAAAGTAGGCGAATACAAATAAATCTCACTGTGAGATTTATTTGTATTCGCCTACTTCGCATTGCATATTACTGCAATGACAGCGTGGTCATATAGTGTAATACAAGCATGGATGTATTAGTATACCTGGATCGGCTGTATTGCATAAGATTCCTATATGTGAGACTAATTCGTTTTGTGACAGTTGTTCCCATCTTTAAAAAAAAATTTGTACAGGTATGACAATCATTTCTGACAATTGTTTTCACCACAGCGTCGGACCAAAAAAATTTCACGGGTACAGTACGTGTTTTCTATTTTGTAGCCCCCCCCCCCCCCCCAATACACTTACACTAACGCAAATAGACAACTCACACAACCAGAACCTATTAGGCAAAATTTCGCTTACTGCCGATCCAGTTATACTACTACATCCATGAATACAAGCTTAAGCAATGCAAAATAGTGAATATGACCGAATGAATACTGTGAGATTTATTTGTATTTGCCTACTTCGCATCGCATATTACTGCAATTTGACCACTTGGTCAAACAGTGTAATACAAACTTTATTTCCATTTTAAAACTTAAGGGGTCACACCACTGTAACGGCCTAAAAAAATACCTCTTTTTTTGAAAAACAAATTTTAATGGAAGGAAAGAAAATAGACTAAAATATTTATGGAATGGATTTGTTTCTTCGTAGATCAGATCCAAGGTTACAACCTTTGTAAATTTCACAGCCATGAAGCGCTGACCATATCCAGAGTTACAACCAGAGAATAGCCGAAATCAAGAGAAAAAAAGCTTCTCAAAATACACGCCTTTAGCCTGAGGTAGAGGACGCTTTTCTTGACCATTAAATTCTTCTCGGTAATAAATTTGGAATGGGATGTGGCTATATAGAATTTACCTCAGCGATCCCACCAGCTGTCAAGGTGTTTCGGTTAGTAGGCAAGAATACACCTTCTGAAGAGTCTATGCCCTCCGATGACGAAACAGTTCCTTCGGACCTAGTCCAACACAATCTTATGATGAACTGGCTTCTCCAGTGAAGTTTCTTTCCAAATTTGTCATATCCTCAGGGATAGCGGTTAGTCCACAGTCGGGGACTCCGTGTTGGAGTTTCACTCTACTGACACCGGAAAGAATAACTAACTCCTAATCATAATAGCTTCTGTGGTAGCTTACCACGAAAAATCTAATAACAATATTTATGGAAGTTAATAACCATGTATTTAAGTACATATAAACAAAATAAAATTTAGTGATTAATTTTACAAAATGGCGGCACTACTACCATTTTCCCGAGTCATATTCAATTTTAGGGGCTTTGTGGCACGCAGCTTAGCTTACGTTAATTTGAACCTAAAGAAGAAAAAAACACTAAATCTTCATAAGTATAGCCAGAGAAACAAGTACGGGAATTTAGAAATATTGAGTTTTGACTGATTGGCGAGTATTTGAATAAATTTATTAAATTTTCAACCAAAAATAGGACAGGTATTTGCTAATAACTATTTTTTAAATCAACGTATAGAAAATCCATATCAACTTCTCAATTCAGTGTAAATAACGTCGAATTCAATGCATCGAAAACAAATTTCATATGAGTGCCGGAGTATCCAAGTCGACACTATTTTATTTGGATAGAGTAGAAAGGCGTGCTTTCAAGTTGAAAGATTTCTATTTAAACGCTGTTTTTATTAACTTTATTTTATGATAGTCATTTTCATGGTGAATTTTCATTATGACTGATTAAATTAATTCCTCCACGATCCCAATTTACTCTCGTTACTCGCAACTCTACACGTGCCCTTGAGTAAGCTCTCAACATGTACAACTTTCGGAGTAGGTACAATGAAATTTTGTTCTTCATTCATCAGTCGTAGTTACTATCTATTTCCAAAGTCTTCAACCATCTTCTGTTTCTTATAATTTTCAGAAGTTCAAGCGAAACGCTCATCGTTAGCTTTCTTCTTCCAATTTTGAACCCAATATCCTTCCGTTCTGCATTGCCTGAGAAGATTTTTATACTCTGTGTAATGACCGAATAAATATAAAACAGGTACAGGGTAAATCCTTGAAGTACCCGATAAACAAATGTCCTAAAGAAATAAGTGTCTTTATTCGATTTTAGTCGCGTAAACCCGACAACGTGTTGAACTATAAGTCGACTATTAAAATAACCGCGTTTCTTGGAGAATTTTCTTCCAAACAAATGTCCTAAAAAAATAATTGCGCAATAACTTCAGAATCAGGTAAGAAATTTGTTGTAAGGTTTCCGGTATGGAATTAAAAACGCTAGATATTTCCCCTCAGTTCAAGGGGATAGTCCTTAAAAAGGGGGTACTATAAACACACTCTACAATATAAATCAAAATTCAGTATTTCATCTAGACCGGAAGACTATGGTGACTGGGTTCTGTTTTATTCGGTGTCTTTGAGCTGTTGATTGCTTTGGGCGAACATTTCCACTTACAGTTTTGACCAGCTAAATAAAAAAGTTCATACTAAAAAATCCGAAATATCAAAAATGCAAAATTAAAATTGGCGCCTGCTTAAGATATGCTAAAAACAAACTTTTTGATGTTTCTCTTCACGCCGATTTTCAAGTAGAAAAAAAATTCATAGAGAAATGTAAAATCTGTGAATTAAAACCATAACCACACCCCAAAATTACTCCAAAAATAACTGGATCTAATAAATTGTAAAACATCGTCAATTTTGGCATGAATAAGAGTATTGTGTTTATTCAGCAATGAATCACAGCCAGTGAACGAACTTTTCATTCATAACTGATAGCATCATTTTTTATATGAACACCTACACATGAAGCAATTTGTTACCTCATTCGAGTTAATAAATTTTTATTTTATGTTGTTTGACAAGTTTTTGGACCAAATATACAGACGAAAATTTTGATGTAATGTGAACACACACGGTCAGGGTTACAGCGAATTATGTGACGATAAAACATAAGAAATTTGTTTTTTTCAATACCAACATGTCGGAAACAAATTTGATCAATCAATTATTTAGTCGTTAGTTTTTTCCACTGGTCAATAGCATTAAGTTCCTTATTTTAAATATTAGCGCTTTATAAGCTACCAGCTAACTTTTGTTGCTTAAAATTTTGTTCATGTAGTTGTGATAAGATTATTCCAATTTTTAAAAAAGTTTGACTGCGGGTGAATCACAGCTTCTCAGCGATGCCTAATCTACTATGCACTTGATAATCATAAAAATATTGCCATATTTTGCACTACAAGGTCGATATACTCGTATTAGTATGCGATTTCTTTTTAAAATAAAATTTTGGTTAAGCGTTTTAAGTTTATTTCGAGTGCAGCTGCTTTACATCTTAATATGTTTTTTGTAATTGATACTTTTTTGAAGAAAACGGGAGTTGCACTATTCGTACTTACTAACAGTTAATTTTAGTGCTGTGAATCCAAGATGCGATGGGAAATCGAAATCAAATCGATATGACAAAAACAAATCATTGTAACACCATTTCTGGTTTAGTTTACGATCAGTTTGAGATCACTATAAATCCAATATTGTTCGAAATCTTTAGAAAAATGAACTGAGAAAATTAAGTGTGAAGTTATTGTGTCCTTCTATTAATTTTCAAAAACATATAAAAAAAATCCTAAATAGGACCACTACACACAACTTCTTAAAAATTATCTGTTCAATAAGAACATATCATATATATGTACATATCGAAAATTTCTGAAACCAATTTTTAGGTGTAGAAAGTACAATTACAAGTAGAAAAAAAAAACAATTTAAAACACATCTCTCATTAGATCTAAGAGTTATGTATGTTAGAATTCGTAAAAACGGATACTATACTATTATATGAAATTTGCAAAATTTTGAAAATAATTTTTTGGTGATTACATATTAAGCACACGGATGAAAAATGTATCTTTAAGCCTAAGAAATAGGTAAGAATTAGTAAAAAGTCAATATAATTTCTTAACAGCTAAAATGGATTGCTCTTATGGGTTAAATACAGAAAATGATTAAAAAAACATTTGTAACCTTTTATACACAGAGCACAGAAGTAAAAATTATACTTCGATACCTCGACAAACCCATTAATGAATACAACCCCCTTTTACTGCCAACTTTTTATGTCTACCCTCCGTATGCAATTCAAATCTAATTTTTTTCTTAAATTATTTTTCGAGTGAGTATATACATACATTATAAATGCAAAGCTAAAAGTTTTTCGCTAGCAAAGTCGTTCCTGAGATACAAATAACACCTCCACCGTATCTTGCTACTCCTATCAAAAAAATGTCTATAACGTCCCTTTATTGAGGCGTGAACTCATAGTTACTTATTTTTAGCGGTTTTTGAGAAACAAAACAATTTAAACTTAAAGATTTTTTTTTAATTCTGCTGTATTCTTCTTTCATCCCCTACATCCTTACCTACAAAATGATTTATCAGCTCTATTTGACTTAACTGCTATAAAAACGTTAACCCAAAATGGTTCTTAATCCTACCTTTCATGACATAAGTTTACACAGAAACCATATTTTACATTTTGGCTTGAGTATCTCAAACAAAATCAAGCCAATCCAGTACCTCGCCACATAAAATTTATGTTTCTAAAATACATTTCTAGCATGCCTTCAAACAATTAGCAAGTTTCAACCTGCTGACATGAACCTGTAGAATGGATTTGAAAAAGTATCGACTTCTTTCAACTGTCGAACGTTGTTCCCATTCTTCCACCCCTACAACCATATCACTTAATTTACAAATAGCTCTACAATCAATACTCTACGTTCCAAGTTTCAATTTCCTAACATAAACGGATCCCAAAATATAGAAACAAATATTTTCCATCTAAAACGTTTTCTTGAATTTCAACAGAGCTTTAGTTTTGATAGGATATCGAACTACTAGTTCTTACGGTCAGGATTTTTCTAAAACAATTTAAGAATTAACTTCGGAATTGGTCGTTATTCTCTAACTCCCAAAAAGGTACAACGGGTTGCAAAAACTTTCAAAAATTTCCTCATATATGTACCAAGGTATGATAAGATACAACATTTATTCCATTAACTTTCCAAAAAATTGCCTAAAATCAATTATAGGATTTTTTGATATCCAACCCGAAAGGTAGTGGAAAGAGCCTTAGTACTGATGAGCTTTAAAACTGGGTTTTATTTTCACAGAATTTTAATGTACCTAGTCAGCTAAAAATTATTTATTGTTTTTCAATATATCCAACCTCTAAAAGGTGTAAGTTTTTATTATTTTTGGTCAGTTTAGAAAAACACTGTAATATGTAAAAAAGAAAAAAGTTAAAATTATTAAGATAAACTTTTTCAACATTTCCATGATAAAGAATCAAACCGTTATCATTAAAAAAATATATTTCTCCTTCCTTCGAGCATTGTTTAAATTCTATCAAAATATCTTTTTAAAGTATGCTCTAAGTTACTATTTCAGTATGTGGTACAAATTAATGAAGGTTTTCGTTTAAAAAAGGACTCGTACCTACTCTTTTCTTTTGAGAAGGAAATCTAAAACACAGCATATATTTTGTTTTTGCTAATTCATTGAGTGAATAAAGTTGTAAAAGAATCTATGACGGTAAGTTCAACAATCGGTATATTCTTCATTGATAGACCAGTGCTAAAATGAAACTCAAATTTCGAAAATTTCAATGAAAGAGAAAATTGTTCTGAAGGAAAAATGAATTCAGCACTGATACATAGCTGAAATGTCTGCTATCAAAGAAAAATTCTAAGTGGTTGACCACTACAGTGGTCACCCACCTTACCTAAACTAACCTAAAGGCATTGTTCATAGATTGGCTTTGTGAAGTCCAGTGGTACTGTTCTAGGTTTTGATGCCGTGCATCCAATTCCCACACCACGCATAAACTATTTATAAAAAAATTGCAGTTCCTATTGGCTTCAAGATATTAACATGAATACTGGTAGTGAACAGTGTGGAATACTCGTATTTAATAAGCCTAGTACTTAAGGATTTACCACCGAAGAGATGAGAACTACCAGACAGTACCTAATTGATTTGTTAAATGTAACTTTGCTCTTTTGGTAGATCGTATCACAGCCAAAAGCACATAAAATTAGTAACACCTGCTAGAACAGTGCCATACCCGGCCCAATTTCTGACCTTCTATTCCTAAAACTGGCTAGACTAGTAGTCTATGTATTAAAGGCTAACATCCTATGTTCAGTTCGATATTATTAAAACGAAAAAAAGGGAATTAACGAACTGAAAAATTCGAAAAATCTGAACTTGATCGGACAAAATGCGAAATTCTCTCTCATTATCATAGTGCATCTTCTTTGGTCAATATCAGACACTTATCGCGGACTCCAATTCTGGATTTGTTCCGGTTTCCAGTAAAACATATCAGTTCCAGTAAATCTTCTGCGAGTAATTGCTGCGGTCTTTAGTATTCTTTTGGTACCGTATGCGCAAAAATATAGACTCGAAAAGGTATTTTCCGTCAGAACTTTATTAACTTCATGGATTCCTTATCAATTGTTCGTTTCCACGTTTTTTGTGATTGGCGAAAATAATACATCCTGTTTGTAGCTAAATCTGGAGCCGACAAGAATTTCTGTACTGTACTCCAAAATTCAAAGACGCTTAATGATGTTCTCACTCAAATTTAAATGGTTAATGGTAAATTTTACGTTGAGTACCGTGAAGTTGCCTGATGATGATTTCTCGTCGAACTCTATAAAAGTGTATTACTTTTCATCTTATTACTGGAAATTGTATTTGATTCAAACAAACCTGTTTGAGCTCAAAAAGTATGATTGAGTTTGATCGCGAATTTCTTATGGTATACATTAACATTTACTATTCCAACCTTTGCCCGTTAAGAATCTAGTTAACACTTTGCGTGCCACACTTTTTGTCAAAAATTTTGACAATGATATTTAAAGGGTAAGAATTTCTGTACCGGTCACCGGTAACCCCCATGACATTCAACGTGTTAAGTTAAAAATAGTACAATCCACATAACACTGACAAATTTGGCATACTCGTAGCTACATATACTACGTATGTTTCGTGGTATTCGATACTTTTCAGGAAAACAGTCAAAATTTGTTGAACTGCAACCAGTCTCTTGTTAAGTAACGCAGCTTGCCTTACAAAATTGCCAAATATCTGAAAATAGATAATGTTATTATAAAGTTTATAAAAAGTTTACAAGAACTTGTTTTTTCCTCAGTTGCCGGATCCAATTTTATTAATAAAATAATTGGATCATTATTTCCTTCATCCAATTGATAGAGAAGAGTTCGTCAATTCAAAGCGAATCTAAAAAATATAAAAATAATTCAATTAAAAAAAGTTAAAGCAGTCGAACAAAGCCTTGATTATTGTTTTACAATTGACTTAAGACAAAAAATCGTGCATAGCGGAAAAGGAAAATTTTTCTGCAACTTATCTCTAATTTCAAGGTTTTTACTTTTTAACAAAATTGTTTACACACGCCGCAATAATAGCTATGAAGATTGCATTTAAAAATTCGTTGCACACAATTAAGAAAACCAAAATGTTTTTTGCAGTATCTTTTTACAACAAAGTGTTGTAGAAAACCTGAAGTTAAAAAAAAATGGGGACCCTAATATTTTGTGTTTCACATCCGTCTTTCGTGAGTTTCATGAAGCCTTAACATTTTTTTTTGCTCGAAAGTTTGGTGACAAGTTCTCCGCGAAAGAAACTAGGGATTATCAAAACGTTTGATGAAAAATACATACAGTGCAACCCGGTTATAACGTACCTCGTGGGGACCACAACAAGTAGAACGTTATAACCGATAGTACGTTATAACCTACATATGAAAAAAGTTGCTTTCTTCTACATTTCACGAATTTCGTTATATTTTAATCATATCGAATTATTAAAATAATTGTACTTCTACAGGCTCCTAAAATAAGCGCCTAGAAACTTTTTTTTTTCAAAAATTGCAATATCCATCTCTGAAGGTAGTGTAAAGCGGTCACATACCACGGAAAGAAAAAATTAATCAATCACATTAGGTGCAAAATGGGAACATTTCCTACCGTTTTTGCGCCACGCTTAAATTGTCTTGATGTATTCATAATATTCTTAATTTAAGAATGGCTACAAAAACATGTTTTTAAGAAAACAAAATTTGATTCCAGTAAATCATTCACTTGAATCAAGAACTTCATTTTCTTGCATCGCCAAAAAAAATGTTTTTTTCTTAAATCGACCCTGCCTTTCTTAGTATTATCTGCATACCATATGTGTATCCGTACCATAACCACACCGCTCGTATAGCTGAGTGATGGTAGTTCGGCGCCCAATTCCACTCTCGAAAATTGCTTGTCGCAAAGCAGATTCGAACCTGGTACCAGGTGCTCCGAAGTCAAGTGCTCTAGTAACTAAGCCACCCAGCTTACTAAATTATCTACTTCGAATTGTCAATGTATTCCTACGAAAATCAAAAAGAAAATATTCTTAATTTTAGTAACTCACTAAATCAAGTTATATTTTCTAAATTTAAGTATATTTCTTCCTAGAACAAGAAAGTTTATTCTCGACGAATAGGTTACAAATATAAATTTGTTTTACGAACAAAAGTTCTTATTTTGCGAAAAAGCAAAGATTCTTAATTCAAGAATAATTATCTTGTTTTAAATAGATTAAACTGAACGAGAGATTTTTGTTATTGAAAGAAGAAATATATTATTATTTCAGGATTTTCTTGGCTTGAGAAGTGCATTATCTAAATTTTAGAATGCGATTTCTTTCCGTGACATTTTCAAGAATTCCGATACATTTTATTAGGTCAAATGAGATACCAAATTTGCTGTCTCTTTTAAATACTTTAAACAAAATTGGGAAAAACAAACTTAAGTATTTTTCGATATATTCAACCTCTTAGGGGTGTAAGGTATTGTTCAAGTTTGCTTGCTTTCCGATAATTCTTTTAGGCTTAATAAAGTCGAATTCGTTTATACTTCTATGGACTTTACTTAAATCCAGAATTTTGTGATGTTTCATAACTGCTTCCAAAAGCTATGGCTTTAAAGGGAGAGTTCAAGGTTTTAAGGAATGGTTTTAATGATATACAGGGTTTTTCAATAGGTGCGCTCCAACTTTTTTTCGATGTGGATGGTGAATGACGGTATATTTTTTTTCATTCTCTTGACATTTATAAACTTCATTAATATACATTTTACCATGGACTGACAAACACTTGAACAGCGTTTGCAAATTATCCAACTTTTCTATGTAAATAATCGCTAGAGCGCTCTTATTGAAAAACCCAATAATTCAATATGGGGCTGTTTTCACAAGTATCTTTTTTGAGATTTCCAAAATTATGCAAATGATTGGTACTTGTTTAATGCTAGATTCTTTCTGGCAGCTGCATTGTATAACAGAAAATTGTTTACCATGAGCGAAAACTCAAGTATTTTTTTTACAGTCAGCAAGTAGGTATTGCCGCTCAAGTACGTCAATAACCACCTTCCTCCAAATTAATACCAGTAATACGTTCATCCTCTAAACAGGAGCGAATTTTTTTTAATTTTTAGAGCGATCACAATACTTTATTATTGAAAAAAAAAAAAGTAAAATACATAGAATACATTTTTAGATATTCACGTGTATCTATCAATTACCACTGAATATAAATAAATATAAATACATAAATTACACCACTTCTTGGTACATGTAACAGGCTAATTAAAAAAAATCTGCCTTCAAACAATTTTCAAAAATAAGATTTTAGTTAATTTTTTTTGTTAGAGATGACCGATTTTTTTTAAATTCTTGTGGTAAATCATCTTCAGTCAGTTAACCATAAGGTAAATCTGATCTCACTGAAGCAACTTATGTTTTGCTCACTAACAATTACTCGAACAGAACACATAATTAAGTAATTATCGTTATTAGAAACGCGTGCAATAATATTAACAAATATTAAACGATTATGTCATGTTACGTATAAAGTTGGCGGTCAGAAGGTTATTAGAACTCAGTAGGAAGAAATCACTGTCAGATCCAATGAAAATCCGCATATCAATCAGCACTTACAAAACGCTTAACGAGCACAATACTGTCGTCAATCGAAAAGACTGCTAAACACCAATTACCTGTATGTCTACAAGAAACTCTTGGAGAATGCCCTCTTGTCGTACCGGCGCGGCGGCGACAGGCATGACTTTTGGCTATTCTTCAAGTGGTCTTGGATGTCTTGTCTTATGGAAGCAAGAAGCAACTAACTAACTAACTAAATAGATTTTTGAAAACTTCCAAAAAACAAACAAAATCGAGCAACAAAAGCTTAATGGCTCGAATGTAACAATCTCGGCTCCAGAGTCTCGGAAAGCTCCTGCCAACGCTAGTCGATAAAAAAAACTTTTTAATGAAAATGAACTCGAGTCTATAGAAGACGTTAAAAAAAGATCGTGTTAAATCATAAATTGAGTGATCGCAACGCATACGGCCCCCATCCGATCCGACAATTTGAATATGACCGGAATACACTTGAATGTTGAGTACACACCATAATTGAAAGTACAGACAACTGAAGAAAAAAACGATGTAAACGATCGATAATAGATAGTTTGGGGTCTAAGTACTCGAGATGATCTTGGCTTATGGCGTCCTTTATATTTTGAATCATATAAATATCGATCAGTACGATTCAATTGTCAATACGAATCTCATCGTCCTCTAGTAAACTTGCACGAAGCAAACTCAAAATGGTAAGTTTGAACTACATGAGGATTTGCAGGGCTTACCGCAATATCATCCACTTTGTTATGGATCCAAGTTACATGAGAGCCCAGAAAATTCTAGATAGCTTCTACACTTATAAAAACCAAAAAATCCTTGCTTACAGAAACTCTTCCTTGTCGGATTAGCTGTTATTGCTGCCGTATCGGCCGATGTATCGCACTTGGACACAACACGTCAAGCCGATGGATACCATTACAACCAGCCCTCAACTGGCGGACAAGGTGGACCGTTCGCGCCAGGGAGTGAAAGTGGTATTGGCGGAGGACGTCCACAACAACAATACTTGCCTCCAAATAACCAATTTGGAGGTGGCCAAGGAGCTCAACAATACAGTGCTCAACAACGTGGCGGAGCTCCATCTCAGCAATACGGTGCTCCACAACACGGTAATAATGGCGGCCAAAACGGACAAAGTTCTCCATCTCAGCAATACAGTGCTCCATCTCAACAACATGGTGGTGCTCCATCTAAACAATATGGTGCCCCAGGAGCTCAACAATTCAACGGTCAACAGGGTAATGGCCAGGCTCAACAATACAGTGCTCCATCACAGCAATACGGAGCTCCATCCCGATTCAACGGACAAGGTCAAGGTTTCAACAATGGTGCCGGTTCTCAACAGCACACTTCACCACAACAACAATACCTACCACCCAACCAAGGCGGTTTCTCATCTGGACCCGGCTCATCATCGGGACATGGCTCATTTGGTTCCGGATCCGGATCATCACCATCTTTCCGATCCGGTGGTCAATTCGCTGGTCAAGGTGGTGGTCGCCCACAAAACCAATACGTTCCACCATCGGCTGGCAATGATGTCGAACCGGCTCACTCTTTAAGTGAAGATGGCTACCGTTACAAGAACCCAAATTTCTAAGTTATACTAGTTTCGGACGGAATTCGGAAGAGAAATTGTATTCCACGACACAAGACTCATGAACACTAGATGAAATTATTATTTTTATGATTAATGTAAATTATGCAATCCGTGATGAATTAAAAGAAAAATTCAATTGATATTTGGCCAGTTTTCATATTGTATAGTATAGCAAAGATTCACTGGTTCCTCCTAAAGCATTCACAGATTCATTACAATAAATTCATAGCCTCAGAACTTGCTCTTTAAATGGACTTTGGGAAACGATTCCATAGTTTGAAAAATCTGCATTAATGAGGTACTCGTATATTCAGCTTCCAGTTGCCGCGAGATAAATCCAGTAGGTTTATTCTTTGAACGCAGTAACCAGTTCTAAGTAAGTTATTCGTATATAGCATGCCTCCCAGAAATTTCACATCGCTGGCATACTCTAGAGATCCTCTAAAAATAGTAAGCCAAAATAGCTTATCCTTAAACCTCCTTTTGGTGAAAGCAACAATTGTGCTATTCATCGGTTTGATACTCAAACCTGCTTTAGTACACCACATACCTACCTGGTGAAGGACGTTTCGCACTAGCTAGTGAATGGGTTATAATACCCCACGCTGTGGCACTCTTTCTCAGCAGTGACTGTGACTGTTGGGCCAGATAATCTCGAAGTTACTTTTCTCAGTTCTTTCAAAGCCTTTATCCCACTGCACGTTTTCGGATCAATGCCATGCTTTTCTACAGCAGAGTATATTCTTTCGTGTGAGTGTTATCAAAAGTCCTTTCGATATCTAAGAAGCAACCCACAGCTAATTCCTTTTCCGTTATCGATTTCTCGACTTTCGTGACCAGCCATCATGAATCTACATAAGTTACGAGTTTCAACAACCTATTATAAGCGGTTACTGGAATCAACAGTTTCCGTCTAAAATCATCCTACAGAAAACCTGGATATTAATTAATTTTTTATAAACAAGTTAGGTTAATACTTTAAATGTAGCTTTTAAGTGATTAATTTAAATTAAATCAATTTTAAAATTTAGATTTAATTTTAATTATTAATTCCGTGAAAGGAGTTTAATTATTAACTATTTGATATGACCCCTGATGGAAATGAATCTCGGAAATGGAAAGTAAAGAGACGTGGCCTTCCTGCGAATTTGAAATGTGAATAGAGCTCTTTTATGCACTTATTTTTAGCCGGTACTATTCAAGCTTGAAATTCTGTTAAATTGTATAGTAAGATATAATTACTTTCGATAATATTCTCTTATTATATACATATGTGAGATAATTACACACTTATAGAAAACAAAAGTTATGTGATAATGCAATGACAGTAATCTGAGTCTCAACCTTAATGAAAAAGGTTATCACGAGCTCAATATTTCCGTATCGCGACTGCATCATTAAGTAGAATCATTACAAAGACATCATTAATCTTAGCATCACTGTTGCTAATGTTGACATTCTTTATTTACTCAATGTTCGTTTACTTTAGGCTACCATGGTGCACCCATTGATTTATTAGCTACATTTTTCAGATAGCTTTATATTTTATTTTTGTTTGATTTTGCTTATAAGCCTATCTTGTAACACACCATTCTTACTTAAATATATCTAATTAATATGTATGTAGGTGTTTCCTTACGAAAACATAAATTTCAACATAACACTAAACTAAGTACATGTTTTCAATTTAACAACTAAGAAATGTTATTAAATTATAAGTGCATAGCTCAGTTAACGCTTATTTTCATTTTTTAATAGTTCGGTACATGATACGTTTCCGGTCGGGTGTAAAACTTAGTAAAGTGGGTACAATGGAGAAGTAAATATGGATTATCGAATTTATCTAAAAACACATACACTGTGCATTCTAAAATCAATCATATTCAATAATTCCGAGCTACAAACTTAAATCAAAATTTAGAAACAATAGCACTTAGTTTTTTTTTCCATGGACAGATTATTAGCCTCTCAACTAACCCTGCGCATTCAGAATATGTGCGTGACAGGACAGTTTAGAATAAAAGTGCAATACCATGTAAGAGTGAGATTCAAACTAACGACCTCTAAATCCAAGCTTGAATCACTTAAACCAGGTTTAAAAGTTAAAATAAAGTTTCTTGTATACTCACGGACGCTCTTTCAACTATTTTCCATCATAATTATTTGATAATAAAATATTTATAATTATAGTTAAATTAAAAATAGGAACTTATTAAGTTTTTCATTAGAATAATGAAAGAAAATTAATATTCTTTTAATTCAGCAAGCAGTTTTACAATAAGATAATTATGTTCTCTGGGTGTCATGGTAAAAGCACAGAGTTCGTTAGTCGTAAGATTTTTTCATTATTGTCGAAATGCTGCACTTAAAAAATTACCTAATCGCACGTTATTAAATTCATCAAAAATCTGATTCCTATATTTATTTTATTCTCATAGAAAAACCACTTTTGAAAAGTGATATTATTTTTTTAATCATTCTTTCCTTCATTGAATTATGTTCTTGCAATTGTTTGGATTTTTTAAAGTCTTTAAAATTTCTTTGAATGGTGAATTACATATTGATAATTGGCGACGAATATGGAGTGCGAATACGACTATGATAAAATATAAGTGCTAGTGTTTTGGGTGTGACGCGTGTCGTTCCTCTTTAGATTTTCAATCAGCCTTGCCGTGCGGTCCTTGACGATATTGAACCACTCATATCTTGGCAATTTTATGTCCTACGACTATACCTGCTTTGGCACTTTGTTTCTCTGAAATACAATAATAGAGTCTCTTCTTAATTTTTTAGATTCTTCGGTAACTCTAGATATCACAGATGAGTGACTTCAAAAAAATGTTGCTACCTTGAAATTTGGTTTTATACGTTTAAGACTAGCGAGCCCCAAAAAAGCATAAAAAAATGTCCGCCGTAGATGCCGTACGCAAAATTGTTCGAAGGCGCGTAGCTCTCAACCCCCTTGTGAACAGCTATTTCAGTATTTCAGTATTTGGGAAGACCTCGTAGATATGATGAAAAGCATGAAAATATATGAGTTCTATCTTCACTAAAAATTTGTTTGCCCCTCCTACCAAGCGCCAATGAATATTAGATTTTTTTTTATCAAAATTACACACCGAGTTTCAACTTTCTAGCATAAGCCGTGCTATAGTTAGGAAAAAAACCTCCCCCCCCCCCGTACCGTACTACCACTAAACAAAATTATATTTTTTCCAATATGCCACTACTACAGCTCTATCTAAATAGCAAGATTCAGCTTTATATCATTATAGGTTCTAAAGATATACACACTAAAACCTTTTCCTTTTCACCCTCTCCCACCCTCACCGTCTCCACCTACATTTTTTCCCGGATAAGGTTCTATTGGGAATATTTGTGGTAAAAAATTTGAGCATCTATCTTACACTGTTCTTGAGATATGAAACGTGATTTTTTTGAAAAATTATTATCCCCTTTGCTTTCATGCTCTACCACCACCTTAAAAAATGTTACTTTCAGTTACTCCATTTAACAACCTATACTCGCAATCCGAATTTTATTTTTCTAGTGCAATTGTTTTGTGAGACATCTTAATCTAAAGTTTTTCATCCCCACCTCCGTACGTCACTTCACCCACCCAAAAATTCGATTTCCATTTACTCTCCTAATATAACTACAGATATCTTGTCTTCAGATAAAACTTTCAATTTCTATTGCACGGCTAGTGCGTCAAATGTAATAATACAGAGTGAATGTGTAATTTCACAACAATATCCTACCAAAAGTGTGTACTTACTCTAAGAAGTTTACGACCAGCACGAAGTAGCCACTCTTGTTCCAAACTGGTAGCAAAACAACACATTTGTTGACCGTCATCGTATGAATAGCGTCGCGTCTTCAAAGTAATGCCTTAAGTCCACACTTTGAGTCAATGCACAGAAATAGCAATAAGGCTGATGTGATGCGATTACATACGAAGTGTGTACAAAAAGATTCGCATAATCGACTATAAAAAAAACCGCCGCCGCGTGGTAGCAAAACTAGGACAACGTCTATTCCATAAACGCCGCTGGCCGGGCCTAACCTACAAGATTACGAACTAAACGTGCGCAGACGGCCGTGATAATGCACGCACGTGGACTGCTAATCTTGGGAGCAGCAACAGCTCTTTCTTGTGGCAGCGATTTCTTGAGTTGCCCATCACACGTTTAATTTATTGAAAAAGCGATAAAATCGCAATTTGTAAGACCTGCGACAAAATTAAATCGTAGAAAGTTTAGATGCGACTATGACGCAATCAAATAGAAGATCCGATTGCATAATTTGACATTAAGCGGGAATTAAAGGAGCAAGTGAATCTTGAAAATCGTATCTGGACGCTATAGACAAAATAGGGCCAAATAAAGTGGAACTACAATAGATTAAGCACGACACTTTTTTTACACACGCGTGCGTCCAAACGAACTGGTTCTATTATTTGACCATTAAATTTTCAACTCGTTGACCGCTTGACCTTCACTACAATTTCGTTTTAATGGGTTTTGTTTTCTTCAAGATTTCGGTAGTGCAGTTTAAATTTTAGCCGTTTCGACCTTAAACGAATCTCCCAAGTCGGACAAATCGCCAGTCGAAAGCCGAATATTGCGCAAGACACAACACACTAAGAATTGAAGATACAGTTTGCTTGCACTCTAGACCTCTTGTCGTCTTCGACACCGCACTTCTTAAATTCCGTTAAAAAAAAACCGCAATTTTTACTTTAACTAAATCTTATATTTCTTCGGGTTATTTGCATATTTTGGCAAAGATTAATGTCTCGTGGTGTGAACTTAAGAGGTGTGGGACGAATTTTACGCAATAAAGTCTTTCGGAAATTTCCCTTCGGGCGTTAATTGATATTCGCGGACAAGAAGTGCGTTAATTTGGACGCAACTTTTTTGTAACTACTTAAAAAAAAAACTTTAATGAAGCTCTGAAGGGTTGAAGGTCATCTAAATTGCAATTAAGCCTACCTATTTCCATCCTATATATAAAATGAGGTAACGTATGTAGTTTAGTTTTGATGTAAGCCACCATATAGAGAAAGTAAGCTTTTTACACACTTATTGCATAAATCTATTAAATAGACCATTATTCGCAACCAGCCTATAGCTAGGAAATGAAGTTAACGTTCCAAATAACCATGCACATGATTTTGATTTGAAATTTACTCCAAACATTGACATTGTTTTCACACCACGTTACCTGCACTTGGAGACACACTTATTGCTAAATATTTGCATTTATTTTATGGCAGTGTATAGTCGCGTGGTATTTGTATTTTTTTTTATTTTCTAATTTTCTAAACGTAACATTATTCCTTTTGTATTAAATAAAATATTCACACCCTTTTTCGAAACGCATATGCATGCTTGCTACAATGATGTATTATGTATTTATTTTCTAAGCAACAACAAATTATAACTTTCTCGAAACGTTATACTTTTGATTTTGCACGTTTCATATAACATTCGAAATTCCTACATGGCCCTTGGAAATTATAAGAAATTAAAAAAAAATCTGCCAACAGTCTGGGCGCAACTTGACTATTTTTCCGGCAGAAGTTTGAAACGTATTCAATTCGGGGATGCGGTGTATGTTATTATGTGACTGAAAACCTAACAAAAAGTTCGGAAAGCGGTTAGAATAGAGTGTAACATATGAATTATATAATTGGGTCATATTCCGGGATTCGGTCTAGAGGTTGAAAAAGATAAAACTTAAAAATATGTTATTATTAAACAAGCCTGGGGAAGTAAAAAGATATTCGATATCTGATCAGACCTGAGAGATATGGTGGAATTCATGAAAAAGTATACAACCACTTTACACCCTCTTAGGGGTCGAATTTCAAAAAATCTTGAAAACACTTTCTAGGTATTCATATGAAAAATCCGTAGAATAAAAATGAATTCAATATTTGGAAAGACCTAGTAGATATGACGAAAATCGTGAAAATATGTGCATTTTATATTAACCGATATTTTTTTTTGCCCCCCCTTCTGAACGTCAATGAATATTCGAATTTTTTTTTTCAGAACTACTTTTCTGGTTGATTTACATATACGTACCGAGTTTCAACTTTCTAGCATAAGCTGTTCTAAAGTTAGGGAAAACACCCCCCACTCTCGTACCATGCTACCCCTAAAAAAAAATTAATTTTTCCACCATGTCACTTCAATAGTTCTATCTAAATACGAAGTTTGAAGTTTATATCATTACAAGTTCTTAAGGTATAAGCATCGGAACATTTTCCTTCTCACCATTCCCCAACCTCACCCACTACACCGCCACATTCAATTTTTTTTTCTCTACTAGGGTTTTTTGGGCCTACTTCTGGTAAAAATTTGAAGCATCTATGTTACACTGTTATTGAGATATGAAAAGTGATATTTTTGAAAAATTCTTATCCCCCGACTTCTATGCTCCCCTGTCCCCTTCAAAGATTTTACTTTGAGCAATCTTTATTTATCAAGCTTTATATCCAAAACGAATTTTGTTTTTCTTGTCCAATTGGTTTGAGAGATATCGTAATGTTAAGTATTTCAACCCTCACGCCACCCCCCCCCCCAACCCAAAAAATTTTGTTTCAATCTACTCTCCTGGTATAACTACAGATATTTGTTAAGTTTGAATTGCTCGCCATTAACGGTTTAAGAGATATGGATTTTAGAAAGTGTCGATCTCGGCATTTTTGCGTTTCGGATGCATTATTTCCCCCTCCACTCCCACACCCCTTCACCCATGTCATCAACTTTTTTGTAAATGGGTCCACTATCAAAGTTCTATAGAAATTCCAAGTTTCAGCCTCCTACCATAAGCGGTTGCTGAGATCTAGAAACCAAAATTTTTCTTCTAAAACACTTCCCCCAACTTCCCCCACCCTCCCCCTCACACCCTCACCCCTCAAAAAAATATCACTTCTAGGGGTCTACCATGTCTATTCAGGAAAAAAAAATTAATTTAATAGCTCAAAGGGTTTTGCAACTATAATTCCTCAAACGAGTTTGCGTACGGCGGACGGCGCACAGACGGAGTGAAATTTTTTTTTGCTTTTTTGGCGTTTATTAGTCATAAAACGTATAAAAAAAAATTTCAGGGTAGCAAATTTTTTTTAAAAAAAAATCGATAACAATACTTTATTATTAAAATAATAAAGTAATCTGCCAACAGTATTGGCGCAACTTTATTATTTTTTCGGTAGAAGTTCGGAACACGTTCAATTCTGAGATGCTGTTTAGATTACTATTGTAGAGATTCATTACAGAATCTATTACTTTTTATTGTTGAACTATTAAAACACACTTGGTTAAAAAATTGGTGAATTAATCATTCACAATAACATGAATTTTATTTGAAAAATTATTTTATATAAATTAACGAATTCGTATCGTTTGATTACTAGATTCTATTCACAATAAAATATAATAGAATGATAATTATTTATTATTATTAAATGACGATGAACTGATATCGTTTGATTAATTTAATTATTTCGTTTTGATTTTTTTGGTTATTATTTCTCACGACCTTTCACATATCTGGTATTATTTAGACTGCCAAAAACCTGTCTTTAAATATACCTACACTTAAATTATTAATTGTTGATGTATATTATAATGTATCAATAAATTATATAAACACTTGAAAATTATTATAATTAAAAACTGGTTAATTATTTAAATTAAGAATAATTAAAAAAAATAAATATTACTTTTCATATCAAGGTTTTCATGACAAAACAATTTTTAAGACTGCAAAATATTTCCAAAATTTTTATTTTTTCACTTCATGCCAACTTTAATTCAAATACATAAAATGCAAAGTTGGCATTCATATGGTGAAAAACACTTAGTTAAGTAAGAGATTTATTTTGTGATGTGACGTTTCACCACACTATGTCACCGAAAACCAAACAACAAGTTCGGGAAGCGGTTAGAATACTGCGTAACATATGAATTACATATTTGGGTCGTATTCTGGAATGCGGTCTAGAGGTTAAAAAGGAAAAAAAAATTAAAAACAGGTGATTTTTAAACAAGCACGTGGAAGTGAAAAGATATGCGATATCTGATCAGACCTGAGATATGGCAGAATTCACGAAAAAGTATACAACCACTTTACACTTTCTTAGGGGTAGAATTTCAAAAAATCTTGAAAACGCTTTCTAGGTTTTGATATGAAGAGTCCGTAAAATAAAAACGAATTCAATATTTGGGAAGACGTAGTAGATATGACGAAAATCGTCAAAATATGTGCATTCCATTTTCACTGATTTTGGCATCCCTTCCGAACGTCAAAAGATATTCGAATTTTCTTAATCTAAATTAATTTTCTAGTTGATTTACATATATACACCGAGTTTCAACTTTCAAGCATTAGCTGTTCTATAGTTACGAACAGTTGATTGAGCCGGAGTTTCAATTTTGTGACTTTAACTGTTTAGGAGATATGGATTTTACAATGTCTCGATCTTGGCTTTCGAGCGTTTTGGACTCTTTATTATTCCCACACCTCTTTACCCATATCATCATTTTTTTTTTTCAAATGATCGATGCTTTAGAAATTCTAAGTTTCAGCCTACTAGTCTAAGTGGTTAATGCGATCTAGAAACCAAAATTTTTCGTGTAAAACGAAGAAAAATTACATTGGTGTTGGATGGATTTGGATTTCTCGCACACTTAATTTGAGAGCTAATATATCCTAGACAACAACCAAAATGAACCAAATTCGTTGAAATATAAGATGATATAAGATGATTTTGGAATTTCACTAACAACAAAAACAAACAAAAACAACAAACATTTCTTCAAATTTGATTCTGTAGTAGCTTACCATGAAAAAATTCCATTAATAATATTGGGAAAATAATAAGATTTAAATTTCTGTCGGCGGAATTTCATGTCGCGCCCTTAGCGTTGCGCTTCATATACCATAGCGATTTATATACCATACAGCCAAAAGTTCCACCAAATTGATTGAAATATTAGGTATAATCCTAAGCAATACCACGAGCTGTAAGGGTATTTCGGATAGTGGGTATGATATACCCTCTGACGAGTCTATGTATTTACCCGATGACGAAACAGCTCCTTTGGACCTAGTCCAACACAGTCTTATAAGCTGGGCTATGCAGTGAAGGTTTTCCAACTGTCATATCCCCAAGGACAGTCGGAGATTTCGTGTTGAGGTTTCACTCCACTGACGCCGGAAAACAACTAACATTTTTTCATATAATACTCTGGATACACTGTAAGTATAAGTACTTTATTGAAATGATATGCGATAAAAGATAGCATGACACACAGCCCATACATGTTATACTTGACATTTAGCAAAGACAGAATTTCAAGTGTCTATCAAAGGTGGCTTCGATTGCTAGCTCTTCGTGCCTATGATGTTCCGGCGAAAAGCACTTTCATTTTAATAAAGAAATGTACAAAGTGGATCATCACATCACACACAAATTGTAAAACACACTCAAAAAATGTTAACTGACGGAAGAATATAAAAATACGCAACTACAATTCTTTCAAATATCAGTTGATTTTAGTAACAGATGGCGCTGATGGCAGTTAAAAGATGGCTATATCAGCTACAATTATCGAATTTATATACAAGAAAACAAGTTGGTTATTACGTGGATATCAGCACGTTGACGTACTATATATGCAGATTATTGGGTGGTATACTGGTGATATTGACGATATTATGATTTGCTTATATGTAAGCAGTGTATCAATGGCATAAAATGATCTTCAGCGCATTAATCATAAAGAGCTATGGCAAATTTTCGCTAAATTATAATTCGTGGAAATTAGTTTTGGTTATATTATATGGAGAAATTCTCAGCAATTCCGGCAGCTGTAAGGGTTTTTTGATTATTTTCAAATACATACATATTATGATCTATTGTAAGTTCTATGATAAATTAATGGAGTATAGGGTTAGTTAGTAACGTAAAATAATTTAGTAAAATGTATAAAAATTAACCTACCTAAATATGAAAGCTATGCAATTTCAAAGGAGTAAGGTGAACAATTACTAAATTATTTTTTCAAAGTATTAACTTGTTCTCAAATTTTCCTGTAATGATTTTAAAAAAATATATATTTTCCTGAGAATCGCGAGTATGGTATTTTGTTTAATTTCAGGTTAAAGACATTTATTATTTGTTGATATAATAGCGTAAAAACTCAACTGAGATACTTAATTCAGTTTACGTTCATGAAGTTACTGGCTTCAATCTTACGAATCGAGTGAAGTTTCTGGCTTGAGTCTTTTGATTCCGTTATCGTAATTGAATTTCTTATTTTCTTACAATTAAATTTGTTTGTATTGTGATCGTTTTGAAATGTTATTCAAACAATTTACTTACAAACTTTGTACATCCATCCTATTGGGGTGGTATACACTACACCCAATACCCTCTACCTACGAAGCAAATATGTCGGTCTCTCCACCTGGATAGCTGCATACCTTTTAAGTGAATAACCCTACATAATCAGTGGGACCTTTAATAATGGAGATGAGATGATAAAGACAGGGGTAAGTCTAGATATTACGGCAAAAATTGGAAAAAAATTTAATTTAGAAAGTGATCTGAAGTAAAGGAAAGTTTTGAAGAAAAAAAAAAAAAAAAACATGTTAGCTGAAAAACTCACTGACTTAAAATATTTGTTTCAATAGTCTGTGCGCAACTTTATCAGTTTTGAAAGCGTTTCATGTTTTAATCTTGGAGTTAACTATCTGACTGACAACCTGAAGAATATCAACCAACCGAGAGTTTATTTGTAACATTATGTTTTTAGTATCCTGCACTGCATCTTAGCACCAAAAGTGTTCTGGAATTTAAATCCTGAAATGAATTTTCATGCAATTTTGTATAAAGCCCATGGACGGAAAAGGAAATTTGATAATTCATTAGGACTAAGAAATATCTTGTAATTCGTGCAGAGGTACCGAACTACTTACTGCACTGTTTTGGAACGCATTTCGATGTTAATAGTTTTGTAAGAAAAATGAGTGAGTTCAATTCATCAAAACTCTCATCATATTACCTATAATTGTTTACAAATTAATATAAACAAGTAATTACTGTTGGCGATGCACTAAATAAGTTACGTAATTTCTTGCCGTTTTGGTATTAGAGATAAGATTCGAAAACTTAACTATAGATAAACATACCATGTCTAAACGATATGTTAAATTTGTTAACAATCCATTCTCGATATTATGAAATATCGCATAATTTCAAACAACAGGAAACCGAATCTTAACATCCCGTAACATCTTCCTATAAGTACCACATTTATTTAAAGATTTAATTAAACGGTAATCACGAGACAAATTAAATACGGATAAGTGCAAATTCAAAGCCTACATTTACGATTATCGACATGACCATGTCAAAAAGTGACGAGTATTTGCTTTCATCTTCAGCGCCACTGGCCAAAAGAAATGGGAAAGTTTAGATGGCATCACTAATCATTACATTACATTGCACTAGCCTTTAGTACAGTGTAGTGTAAACAATAATAACACAATCGAGTTATTAACACGCTGTAATTTCCTTGTGAAGAAATTTAACCAATCGTTACTGGGCCATATAAATATGCAACGCAATTCATAAGTAATCATTCGGTAGAGACGTTCGTATCGGTCAACCCAACTATTTTCAGTAGAAGAATACAACGAGATGGTAGAAAAATTCAGCATTAAGAATAAATTCCATTTCTAATATTATTTCTCTAATTAGAATCCAATTGTCATTTTATGGACGGCACTTCTTGTAGCTGTTGCGGCTGATGTATCACATCTTAGTCTCGGCTATCATTACCCAAATCCGTTAAGGCTAGACAGCGGACTGTCCGGACCACCATCGCACCACAGCCACAACCATCAACGTCTTAGATCACATTTTACCGTATCAAATCCAGATTACTTTAGCGTGCAATCACATCAAATTACCGGCTCAATCAAACATATAAACGCACAATACACTGCGTCTCCAATTTCACTACACGATGCATACACCGGTCCGTCATCAAACCATCTATCTCATTACGAACCACCAATAGGGACATACATACAGCCTCCATACCGAAATCTCGCTTCTGTAATCGAAGTTAATAATCTTGCAACAACACCAGAACCTGATCATGAGGAACATGTACAGCAGGCAGTTCAAGATGAACCTGCTGAATTTTTAAATGAAGCAGCATATCCCTCGTCTGAACCAGCTGCAGAGAGTCCAGAGAGTCCAGAGAGTCTATTCGAAGAGTTTCCAGAATCAGAAACTGAATCAATACCGAAATCACAAGATTCTTCTGCGGAAACATCGGAAGAAGTTTTCCAGTCAACATCCGAAGAACCAAAACTGGATTCATCTTCAGTTCCTAACTACGATTCCGTTCAAACACCAATCTCGACCTTCACCGAAAACAATCCCGAAAATGAAGAAACTATCTCAAGAGAAGCATTATCAACTCCAACATCCGTTTCCGCCTATGACTACAATCAAACGGCCTATCCACCATTTGAGGGATACAATTACGAACAATTTCCAGTCGAACCGCCAGCAGAATACTACAGTCCACCTGCAGACTCGCAACAAGAAGCCTACCAGGAAGCACCAATACCGTATCAATATCCACCGTATCAACAAAATTTCCTAAGTTCGTCGAATCAATATTCAGCTTCGATTTCAGCACTACATGAAGAAGCTAATCAAAAATTGCCAGAATCAACCCCTTTCCATGCTTTTGAGTACTTACCACCACAGTACTCCAACTTTGTTAATCAGCAATATTTGCCGTCACTTTAAAAAAATTACAGAAGGCGATTCATGGATCTCGATTTTTATAAATAAAGAAATTTTTATGCAAAAAGTTGTAATTCATGCAGAGTTTTTCAAAGTTCCTGAGATATTCTGCGGTCCAAATAATAACCTACGCTTTCTTGTATCATCCCCTCAAATAGTCAAAGATCATTTCACCTTTTCCAATTTCCTTGACAAATACTGAACCTTTAATCCCCTTTTTTCTGAATATTAAAGTTTATCTTTATGCCTTAACAGGTTCAGTACCTAAATTTTTGCCAAAAATTTGTAAAGTGCTATAGTGTCAAAACTTTCGTTTGACCCAGAACCTCATTTAATTATTTTCATAGTTATCGGAAGCTTAGACTAAAACGCCTTTTAATTTAACTTTATTATTCTTAATAATAAAGTATTGTGATCGAATTTAATTTTCACGTTTTAGGACTAGTAAGCCCCAATAAAAAAAAAAAAATCTCCGTCCGTACGCCGTACGCATAATAGTTTGAAGGCTCGTTGCTCCCTAACGCGTTGAGGTATTATCATGCAATTTTTATGGTGGATAGGTTGGGTGAACCTCTACGACTGGTATCTTTCTGAGGGGTGTGTGTACGAGGGGAAGGAGAGGGGAGCGTTTTGGACGAACCGCTTACGTTAGGAGGCTGAAACTCTATACTAAAGAGTTTTCTATAGAGCTTCGATAGTGGACTCATTTGATATGGGTAAAGGGGCGTGGGAGTGAAAAATAAATTATTTTCACGATTTTCGTCATATCTAATGGGTCTTCCCTAATATTAAATTCGTTTTTATTCCACGGATTCCTTCTATGAATTCCCAGAATGTTTTTCAAAAATTTTTGAAATTCGACCCCTAAGGTGGTGTAAAGTGGTTGTATACTTTTTCATGAATTCTGCCATATTTCAGATATCGAATATCTTTTCACTTCCACGGGCTTGTTTAATAATCACCCATTTTTAAGTTTTTTCCTTTTTTAACCCCTAGGCCGCATCCCGCAATATGACCAAATTATGTATTTCATATGTTATTTGTGGCAGCGGGGTAAGTATTCTAGCGCGACCCTATTCTATCCGCTTTCCGGACTTTTTGTTAAGTTTTCAGACACATAGTAGCCTACACCGCATCTCAGCATTCAATCTCGTTCTGAACTTCTACCGAAAAATAATAAAGTTGCACGCAAACTATTGGCAGATTTTTTTTATAACATGATAGTATCTTAGAGTGTTTACAGCATTATGGTTAATGGTTATAAGAACTATACATCATTGTTTGTCTCAACTTTAGCTCTGTTTGAATCAAACATATTAATGTTTCTTAGGATCGTAATTCTAGTTCTCTCAGCCTTGTTCTGTAATTGTTGCAACCATTTATATTATTGACGTAATTTGAATATGTTTATAATATCTCGAAGAATAACATAATGATGTTCAACAAAACATAAGTGAAGTTGGTAGAACCAAAACTGTGTTTGCATTAACCATGCGACAAGTTTTGTTTGTTTGATTAAATCATAACACATTTCTCAGAAACATAACTACACATGTATTGTAGTAATCGAATTACAAATATTCTCATGATTAATATGATCATACTATGTTAAGACCAACAAGACAGTAAGGTCAGTACAACCATAACTTAAGCTATCAAAACTATCTTACATCTTGTAACGTGGTTCACGCAACTATAAATTCAACCATGTTTAGGTTCTCTCAGAATATGGTTGCCACAGCCATATTTTTTCTTTGAGTGTTTCAAACTTTATCCTAGCTAATGCCATTTAACTTCACGACAGTTGAAGAACATTCTCTTATGAAGCTAGTTTGAAAAATTGTGTTTGATGAAATAACCTTAACGTCGCTATATACGAACACAGCAAAAATCAGAGCATTCTATGTGCAAATTCTTGAATATAATGAACGTGTTCATTAATTATGAAGAAGTGATTCGTCAAATTTGAATCAGATGAATAATTATTCACAGTGACCTTCTTAACATATTAGTTGCCAGTGTTCTAGTCCGCTTTATTTTGGCCAGTACTGTTCCTTCTTTAAATCAGTTAGCGTTATGGCTAAAAACAATTTATTTTAAAAACTTATTGTTGAGTTGAGACCTGGTGATTCATCACCACTCCAATTAAGTCTAGATCAAGTAGATTGCAGTCCGTATGGCTTATTTAAGTTCTATTGGAGTCACATTGACCTATGAAGAGGCTGTTAAAGGTCAGAGAGTCTGAGAATCATGGTTCAACATTTTGTGTGAACCATTGTCCGATTCGCAAGACGACCAACGTGTTTTAATCAATAGGTATAATAATTGTGTACATCAAAATTGCTAGATCGTAAACAAGATGTTCCAACGAGTTTTCATTAAACGTATGACTTTTGTTTAACGAAAGACATTCATCAAAATTAAGAACTGTACATCTTCAGTTTGTGGTTGCAAA
Source organism: Beris chalybata (assembly GCA_949128065.1). Lineage (NCBI taxonomy): Eukaryota > Metazoa > Arthropoda > Insecta > Diptera > Stratiomyidae > Beris > Beris chalybata. The sequence goes on from OX421895.1 coordinate 107,744,915, forward strand.
ACAAATTCAATAATTATTGACAACAAATTGCCATCGATAAATGATGTAATATGTTTTTACTGTGTGGAGTAACGAAATTTTGGTCGTATCCAATTTTGGAAAATGTTGTCATAAACTAAACCTACGGCGATTCTCGTAATCTGCAACAATATTTGCATTACACTCAAGATTACGCCGAAAGCCCTTATGAATTTCAAGTGAACAATTTGTTCAAAAGTGTTTTCCACGAAAATAATCTAAGCAATGAAAAACTGAGAAAAAAAAAACCTTAATGGATAGTGAATATAATATTTTACTTCTTCGAATTAACAACACTATAATTAATTTTAACTGTCTTATCTTATGTCTTTTAAATGAAATTATATTCAGTAATTTAATTATATAGAATTACTTTGCGTCTAAATTGAAATAATCTGTAATTAATCAGGGTTCCTTAACCTCGAAGAGCACGCAGTAAAACCGTTGAGGTCAATACGATTCTATGCGATTTTCGTCAAAAAAAAAAAACTAGCTGTACTAAAGTATTATTTTCACAAACTTAAAGTACCGAAAATTTCAAAGAAAACGCCGATTAAAAACAGAAAAAAATAAAACAATAAATTTTTTAATTTTCTGCAACAACTATCTGTACCTAGCGCTCGAAGGCGCCTAAATAGTTTTTATGAAGCGCGTCAACGAAGTAAAAGATTTCCTGCAGCGTTACGGAGCTGCTGATCTTAGTATGCAAGGTGATGGATAATCTTTTACTATCGTATAGCGTACTCATGGCTATGTCAAGGTTGTCTTCACGGAACGTGAAAAGCAAAAATTAAACTGTCTACAATTCACGAATCGGTCATTGCGATGTTTTACAAGCAATTGTAGTGCGCATCAGAAAGAGTTTGGCTAGCGATCTTTTCTTAAATTCATTAACATTTTATTTATTTTTTTCGTTTTCTTTCGTTCGAGTACGCTTTTGGCATAAATTTGGAATTCTTCAAGTTGAAGATTCTGCCATCGGGGGCAGTTGGCCGAACTTCAAATATTTACTGCAAACAATCTTTCGATTTCGGCTACTCTGTAATAGGCTCTTGATTGCGATTTGTGATTTTGTAAGCGGTTTCGCGTCATTAATTTCTTGTATTAAATCGATGAAATCTTAAGGTCTGGACCCTTGCGGTCGTTGGTCGTTTTTCGTGACCCATTTAAATCGTAGGCGAGCGAACATTTCAGCGAAAACTGGTGGCTAATTAGAGGCCTTCAGGGCACAAAACCTCCTAAGCGCTTTTGTTTAGCGTTTTAAAAACGAAACGCACAACATCGCGTCGAAGGCTATCGCACATTGTTCGTCAAAATTAAATATGCATCTCTGCACCGAACCTCACGACTTTCATACATTTAATGAGAGCTCGTATGTAGGCAAATCCGTTCAATTAATAAATTAATTTACTGATTTTAAAAAGTCTTTTGAGTTATCGGCCTGTGTGATGGATGACATTGGCATCGCCAAAGATATGTGCAATAGGCTGTAGCGCTATTTGGCGCATAGTACGAATCGGGCATAGTACCTCTCAAGTTGCTCAAGTGAGCAATTGAAATCGTAACCCCGAAGACTTTGAACTTTCGGGTCACTTAATCGCCGGCGTAAGGCTATAAACAAACAAGTGCGAATATGCAAACGTTGCGTGGTTCCGCTAAGACGCTGCAAGCCAAGACGTTAATCTTTGACTTATCTTGTTCAGAAGTTCAGGGATTCCTCCAACTCGATCTGAAGATCATTTTTGTTTCTCTGCCACGAAATTTACGTAACTTTAAATAAATACTTTGCGGTATTGATACGACTTAATTCTCGGTTTGAATCTAACGCGACGGCGGCGGCGGCGGCGGCGTACAACTACAAAACTGGTATAAAAGGCAGTTTGTTTTGTTTCGAGTCCTAAGTTTTGTTACAAGTTCCATTCAAGACCGGCTCATCCTATTGTTGGGACTAAAATTTATGTTTTCACGGCCATTTCGAAATTCCCGGATTGTACTGACTTTTCGGGTTCTATGATGTAATCGCCCGCGGTAGTGGTGAACCAAACGTCTTAAGAATTTAATTCAGCCGGAATTTAATCAAAACGCGTTGTTTCTATTTTTTCCCTCACATTAATTCGCAAAGGATGATGATTTGTATACAAGTCGTGAGCTGCTATTATTTGCGCAAAAATTTGATGAATCGCTATGTGATTGAATTAAACAAACTTTTCCCCATTCTTTTCGCAGCGTTTGGCATGCCGGACAGAGGTCGGGGAATTATAGCGTGATTTGCATGGTGGCACAGCTGGAAAGCCCGACTTCGTATGTCTGATTGAATTGTATTTCCTTATAACTAATGTTAGTTTTGTTTTTATTGCCAAAGAACATCGTACGGATCGAGACATGAATTAAATTCATAGGAAATAATTTGTCTTGAATTTTTGATATGGGACATATGGGAAAAAAATGCGAAAAAACCATTCCGTTCCATTCTATTAAAATGTTTACCTGAATCTGAATACCTCATTATGTGCCAAACGATCGAGACTGGCAGTTTCTGCATATTTCCGCCATTCAAGCGGAAAATGCTTGACTACCTTATAAGTGGACGGAAAGGTGGAATGTTTCTCCGTCTTATGATATAGTCCAGCGGTGGTTAGTAATGAAAGGGTAACTTCGAATGGAAATTCGGTTAATGGATATTCCTACAAAGAAAGCAAAAGCACTGGTCGAAAGCAGGGAATACACGATACAACGGTTGTACCAACATGTGTTGTTACGATATCTGTCCAACAGTTGTATTCATGGTACACACGATGCGATTTGCTTACTAATTTTCCTCCAACAAGATTTCTTAGTTATTCCCAATACAGTTTTTAATAACAGAGAAGCACCAAAAATTTACGAATAAAATCGCTACAACAGTTAGGTATATTGACGATAATACATGTACAATATATGTATGTCCATACAGCCCGTCGCATGCGACCACCGGTTATCAGATCAGAACATACAACCGTGCGATATTGGGCCAACCATTGTGAATTAGCACATACACTATACAATCGTCGTATACAACGACAAATTGGCCCAACAGTTTGTACAACCGTTGTATAGTGAATTCCCTGCTTAACTCTAGAGTAACTTCGGGTAATTTGGTATACACTAAACATTTTCATCAATTGCCCGTAAAGATTCACGAAAAAATCAACTATTATTAGCCACAAATACTTATTAATTAGTTTGTTGTCATTTTCCATTTAATTTAGATTATTTTTCAAATTCATTGAGAATTCATTTTGAATTGCATTTAGAAGACTTGGCGGGTAATGTGTTATACACTGGATGGGATAGGATGTGGTATATGGTACTGTAGCATATTAATTGAATCGTATTTCAAAAAATATACATTGCCTTAATTTTATATTAAGGTCGTTTCCCAATACCCTTGCTTCGTCTACGTCTACGTCTAGTTATAATAGTTATGACGTCAGACGTTGCAAAGCTGTGTCTAAATTCATTTTCGGTTCGTGTCTTGACTATCAGTCAATCTAAGCAAACGTAAAAAAATTCAAATTTTTCTATGGAATTTAATTAATTTTTGAAGTGTCAAATAAGCATCAACTGATCCATTTTGACAGTTTAGCCGAGCTTTTTCTAAACTATTTTAATAGCAATGCTATGCTGTGATGTCAACATAGACTTAGACGTAGACGAAGCAAGGAATTGAGAAACGACCTAATTTATTAATGTTTATTTCTATTTTTATTAAACAACAGGAATTAATGTAAATTTTTGCTTACAAAAATAACAAATATGAAAAACAAGTTTTATAGAAGTAATAATTTTTATAAAGATTAAATAAAAAAAGAAAATATGCCTCCTTAGCAAGAGTATACAAGTATACGTAAATATTAGACGTAGTAGAACCAAATTCATGATATCAATTGCATAGTTTAAATTTATGTATGGCGATAGCATATAAGAAAAGGTATACTACATTGTCCGATGGGAAGTCGTGATAAAAAATTTTGAAATCACTGTTCGTGCTTCTTTATCCACCTGCTGAAAAACTGCTTTACTAATGAACCTACTGGAACACGTCATGGTATAATATGTTAACAACACTCCTGATCACAAGAACAGTGCTATCATTACATAGTGAATAATGGAAATATCACAGTATACAACTTTACCCGCATATACCATAACACCAGAAGTTACTCTATATGTTCCCCTGCCAAAAAATCGCTGCTGCCAGGTGATCGGAAGTCATAAAAAGATACAAGAAGAAAGCACCTATTGACGAAAAATTTCAATTTCGGAACTTAAGTGGGTATTTGCCTTTAGCTCAATCCAAAAATCGAAACTTTTTTTTTTAATATTTTCGTAGCATATGGTACCCAAACGGATTTTTCGAAATTAACTATATACATAAGTGAGCTATCCTATCATTTGCGCACCTACTTTATGGATTTCTAATGGCAAAAAGTACTAAAGGAAAACTATGAACGTGTTTTTCTCGAACCTACGTTTTCCGAACTAGCGTAAGTTCTAGAGCTTGAACCCAATAAAATATCGACTTAATTTTTTTCTTAGTTTAAAGTAAACTAAAGTCATTGGAGCTTACACCAACAAAATTGTGAATAAAAAAAAATTTATATATTTTTTTTAAGATAAAAAAAACCTGAAAAATCGAATCTAAAACTTCGTATGCCCGCCGTTTTTTGTTTTGTTTGTTTGTTTGTTCATTGATTTTATAGGTTTAAGCTCCAACTACAGAAATATATTTCACAAAAATTTTTGAATTTTTGATTTCGGATAAAATTTACGACTTGTACAGTTTACGCCAAGTGGACATCTATTTTGAAAGTGATGACGGCGCTCGCCATATAACTGGCCACCATGATATCATTTTCAAAAAAAAAATCCCAACATTCTATTGACATCTTCTATGAAGAAAAAGTCATGTAAATAGCCCTATTTTTTGGTCAGCTCGAGGCAAATACCCCCTTAAGTTGAACACTAAAATTCTTCATCTGGAATACCTGTACTCTCACTGGCTTAAATTCGATTTGATTACCACTGGGCAAAGGAGCGCCCTACCCCAGTAGCATATACTGTGTAATTCTATTTACTGACTGCCCTGGTACCAAACACTTGATAGAAAAAAAGATTTACTTTATTATTTTAAACGGAAGAAGGAATACAATAATTATTATTTTTATTATTAACTGTAATTAAAATTTTTTTTTACTATTAATAGGTTTACTTTTAAGTAAACATGATTTTCTTATTATCATATATTCAAAAACAGGTTATATTTTGTAAGTTGTATTTAAAATAATAAAGATCAAGTCTCTAAAAGTTCATAATAAACATATCAATATCCGTATTGATTTTATACTTTAAGTATATAAATTGATTGTGCAAATATCTAACATATATTCTTGTTTACTTAAGATTATACGCTGTTAATATTGTTCTGACTCTTTCGTAGATAAAAACATTATTTACCTTTAAACATAATATAAATCTATTTGAAGTATTTCTATGTACAAGCCTTGTATTAAATCTATGAAACTAAACGTAATTTTTTTTGTCTTAAATTCTATCAAATTTGTGTAGTTTTGTTGTAGTTTGTGTAGATCATTTATTCCCTAATTCTTTTTTATCCTGGTATACACTTGAATTGGCTTATTATGTGTATCGAAGTTGAGCAGAAAAAATAAAATAATACTTCGACTCGGACTACAGTTTTTCAGTACAGTACAGTCATTGAACATCGAAACGCGAAAGTAGCCAAACTTAGTTACCTTATAATATTTTATAAGATATAACTACAAAAAAGATTGACTAAGGAAGAAAGGAGCTTAATAATTATTTTTACTGACCGAAAACGATGAATATTTCGTGTAACTCTCTTCGGATTATGTAAGTTACTTACCGTCAGTGAAGTTCAAATACGGAAGAACCATGCAGATATGAAAGACTATAGGCTCGATTTAAAACTTCTTGCAAAAAATATTATGTTTTGAAAGTTGTTTTAAATATCCGAAACCCATCAATTTATTCAATGAACAACCACAGCATAAAAATAAAGAGAGAACAAATTTATAATTTTGGATCTAGGGGGTATTTTAGTTTTTGAGGGTTTTTACAAAAATTCCCAATCACGGCCGGATCTCTGGCTATAATTGAAGTAGATGTCCGTAATATACTGAGTCTACTAAGTGGTAAACTAACCAAGAAATTTTAAATAAATCTTGAATTGTAGTCTCTTGTACGTATCTTCCATTAATTAGTATCTGAGTCTTCCAAAACATAAACTTAACTCTGAAATGCATAATTCGATACCAAGTCTTCAAAAATTCATTTCATATCACTTAAATGGCTCTGTAAATGCTTCCTAATTTTTTCCGCAAATACATAAATTTCCCAGCATTAACTGAAGATGATCAATTTCAATCATAAACAATTAGAAGGAAAAAAAACCTGATAAGTGAATTTGACCAAGATATGAAACATCACAGGAAAAATTGCGTAAAAGACTCCATGAAACCGAGTGACATGATGCTGCATAAAATCTAATTGCAATTACCTTCAGCTCGACAACTTGATCGAAGCGCTCTTGAATCGATCAAAGATCAAGAAATGCTTGAACGAGGTGACAAAATCGGACGGAAACTCATGTCATCTTTGCTTGAAAAACGAACACCAGAACTCCTTAAACGGCGTCTTAAGCTAACCCTAAATCACTTCCGTTTTCGCGTAAACGCGATAACCTAAGCCTAAGATGAGATCGAACAAAATCATTTGTCCGTCGATTCGGTTCCACGATGGGAATTAAATTTATTTGCAAACTCCATTAACATTGGGGCAAAAAGACGTGAGGTCATAGCGCATCAGTTGGGCTTCCAAAGAGATCCGGGCATAGATTTTTTTTTTATCTGTAAGATACAAACTTTAATGCTGATTCCATTGGCATCTAAAGCCGGAGCTATATTCTTAGAAAGGTTTGTTATGAGGTTTTTTTTTCTGTGTACTACGGCAGCGTCTAAAACGTGAGTAACTTCCAGTACTCGACTCAGCTTAGGTGGATACTACCGAGAAAAAAAAACCCAACTGTAGAAGAAGCACCTGGAAATTACGAAATATGATGCGGTGTAGAGTACTTTTTTTTTGTTTTATTAGGTTGGTTGGATCTCATGCGATGCAACGCAGTCTTCTCTATTAGCAAGCGGTAGCTGCAGAAGAAGAAGAAGATGGCTTCTAACATCGATATAGCGTTCATCATTAAGATGCATGTCTTAAGATTACTATACTTCTTAAGTACGTACTAGTAGGTACTAAGAGTTGTTTTTTTGTGGTCTTTGCCTGAAACCGACGGCTTGATGTTTCTTTCATAATGAACTTATGAAATATTTCATTGAAAAGCCTTAATGGAAATCAGCTACTGTAAACGTCCATTGGGACGCATTTTAGTCGGTCAAAATCGCATTAATCGTCTCTTGAACCAAGACCTTTAATTTGCCGCCCATTTCATGCAACCCAAAACAAAACCGTGCAGTTCAATGAGTACTATTATTAAGCTTCTTAAAAGGCAAGGTCTCTTCGAGACTTATCCGGATCGACGGGGAAAAAAAAACACTGAAATACTTAACGCCATTAGTGACGATATAATGATAGCCGAAACCGTGGTGGTCCCCATAGCACCAGCCAGTTGGCAAGCCTTAGGCAGTTGCCTAGGTGTTAACATCACAAAAACAAAACTACCGTAAACATAGTGTAATTAATGTAGCAAATAGTTGAAAAAAATCAAGAAACATGTAGAGGTAGTGTACTGGAAAACTATCGAAATCGCCATGGTAGAAAGCATCGCAGGTACTAGTAAAAAAGTGAGATATTCCAAGAAGATGGTACATATTGAGCCCCAGCTTGCTCCTCCATCACAAATGATTCGAGGGCCTATTGCAAAGAAACTGCCTCGCGCTGGTATTAGTGGCGATTCTCATCTTTGGTCAAAAACAAAGATTTAACCGATAGTACGACGAGATGACGGCGGACCCCGCTATATACTTACGATTTCGTTTGCACGTATGTAGGTACCAACTACATTTCTTGTATTGTATATATTCTATTCTCTGCAATGAGATTTGCTACGACGCCATATGACTCCCATCCACCCATAAGAGCATCTCATGCATTATAATATAAATATGGAGGCTGGATAATGTGGTCATCATTCGAGAAGCGCGCTTAGATCTGTTAACTTCTGTATAAAGTACAGCTCGAAAATGGTAAGTACCCAACTTACCTACTTATTGTTAGTGCAATTTGAATAAAATAAAAATCAACAAACTACGAACCAGCAATTATCGATCTCGGATTCAAACAACGTTCGACAACTAAGTGTTAAGGCGCCAAACTTTCTAACGACATACCTGCTACACCTGTTCAGTTATGGCAATATCTCGACAATTTTTAGTGAAAAATCGTGACCGTTGCAATTTCGCATTGAAACCGATCAAAACGTCGCTTCATTTCATTTGAATTTATCGTCATCGATTGTGCGCTGTGGTGTTCACGTTAATTGACTAATAATCAAATTGATTGGCAAGATTGATGCCATAATATTAAAAAAAAATCAAATCGCAATAAGAAATATAAACAAACGTTTGTTGATATGTCAGCACCATCTCGAGCCACGTTCTTATAACAAAATTGTCGTTAACGCGAAGAATATTTTGCAATCGTACGAATTAACCGCAATTCGATTTTTGCCTTGAACTGAAACCTCAATATTTTTGAATTTTTAAATATTGGCGATGTTGTCAATGTTTTCTTAAGTTTCCTCTCTTTCTCCTTACAGAAACTCTTGTTAACTGCACTGGCGGTAGTTGCCGCTGTACATGCAGACGTCTCACATTTAGATCAGACCCTACAAGCTGATGGATACCATTATAATCAGCCATCGGTACCGTTCCCGGGTTCAAATGAAATAGATGTTGGTTCTGGAGGTGTTCAGAAGCCTGGATTTGGTCAAGGACCACAAGGTCCCGGAGGACATGGCCCTGGAACGCATGGACCCGGAAATCAAGGTCCTAGTCCACGACCAGGACCACAAGGTCCAGGATCATATGGACCAGGTCCACAAGGACCAGAACCACAGGGTCCAGGCCCACAAGGACCAGGACCCCAAGGTCCCGGATCATACCATCCAGGACCACAAGGACCCGGTCCCCAAGGCCCGGGACCACAAGGACCAGGACCTCAAGGTCCAGGATCATATGGCCCAGGTCCACAAGGCCCAGCACCACACGGACCTGGATCACATGGACCCGGTTCACATGGACCTGGATCACATGGACCCGGTCCACAGGGCCCAGGACCTCAAGGTCCCGGTCCACAAGGTCCAGGACAAGGATACGTTCCACCAGTAGGACCAGGAACATTCCCAGGACCTCGTCCCGGTAAACCATTTTCACCAGCTCCAGGTTCTCAAACAGGCGAATATCCCGGACAACCAGGAGCACCGGGTCCACAGAAACCAGGCTGCGAATACGGTTCAGGACCAGGATGTGGACCATCAGGTCCATCGGGACCAGGACCACAACCAGGAAACTGTCAAGGTCCATTTGCATCAGGTCCGGGCTGTAAACAAGCCGGTCCAGGTCCACAACGCCCAGGCTTACCGTCGGGCCCAGGTCCACAACAACCAGGATTCCAAACGGGTCCAAAAACCCAGTACTTGCCCCCAAGCGGAGAGAAGCCATCATTTGGACCAGGTCCACAAAAACCAGGATGTGAATACGGTGCAGGGCCAGGATGTGGTCCATCAGGTCCCGGACCACAAGCACCAGCAGGACCCCAGCCCGGTAGTTGCCAAGGTCCATACGCATCAGCACCAGGATGTCAACCATCTGGACCAGGTCCTCAACAACCATTCGGACCAGGTCCTCAGAAACCCTACGGTCCAGGTCCCCAACAACCATCAGGACCAGGGCCTCAGAAACCTTTTGGTCCAGGTCCACAGCAAGGTAACTGCGATGGTCCATTTGCATCAGGGCCAGGATGTCAACCATCTGGTCCAGGTCCACAACGTCCAGGTTTCCCATCCGGTCCAGGTCCACAACGTCCAGGTTTCCAGTCAGGTCCAAGCCCACAACAACCTACCTATCCAGCAGGTCCAGGTTCCCAAGTTTCTTCCGGTCCGAAGCAGCAATACTTGCCCCCAACCGGAGCACCCGGAACATATCCTGGGCAGCCAGGCAAACCAGGCTTTGGTGGACCTGGTCCACAAAAGCCAGGATGTGAATATGGCTCTGGTCCAGGATGCGGTCCATCTGGACCCGGTCCCCAACGTCCATCTACTCCAGGTACTCAAGGACCATTCGGTCCAGGCCCACAAAGTCCTGGTGCACAAGAACCATCTGGTCCAGGAAACTGCCAAGGACCATACGCATCAGCTCCAGGATGTCAACCCACCGGCCCAGGACCTCAAGGCCCATCCGGTCCAAAACAAGATTATTTACCACCAACTGGTAAGCCAGCACCAGGTCCTGGTCCACAACGGCCTTTCGGTCCAGGCCCACAAGGTCCATCTGGACCACAACCTGGAAGCTGTGAAGGCCCGTATGCTTCAACACCAGGATGTCAACCATCAGGCCCAGGTCCGCAACAGCCATCGCGACCAAGTCCTCAAAAACCAGGCTGTGAATACGGTTCCGGACCAGGATGTGGCCCATCAGGTCTCGGTCCTCAACGACCATTCGGTCCAGGTCCATCCGGTCCAGGTCCCCAAGGACCATCCGGTCCCGGCAGTTGTCAAGGTCCTTACGCATCAGCTCCAGGATGTCAACCATCTGGCCCGGGTTCACAACAGCCATCAGGACCAGGTCCACAGAAACCAGGATGTGAATACGGTTCCGGACCAGGATGTGGTCCTTCCGGACCCGGACCTCAACGACCATTCGGCCCAGGCCCACAAGGTCCATCTGGTCCAGGTCCGCAACGACCATCCGGTCCCGGACCACAACCCGGAAGCTGTCAAGGTCCATTCGCATCAGCTCCAGGATGTCAGCCAGCTGGCCCAGGACCCCAAAAGCCATCAGGTCCAGTACCCGAGCCAGAACCTGCACATAGTTTGGGTCCAGACGGTTACAAGTACAAAGTGCCATCGACTGGTTTCACTTTCTAAACTCTTCATCGAAAACAATGAAGAAAAATTAGCGTGCAAATTGAAATTATGTAATTATTGTATTTATAAAACGAAAACAAGTCATAAGAAAAAAATAAAAGAACTAATTTTATAAAAAAAGAACAGTCACCTTATTTACTATGGGTACTCAATTTTATTCATTTATTACTCATTTGTTCCATTCATTTTCTTTGTGAAAAGGCATTTCCGAACAACGACTACTCTTGAAAGTGAAATCTAATTGACCTGCAAATATTAAGACACTGCAAGACCACTTCTAATTTCCAATTCAAACGCGAACTGGCCATCTCACTTACCCTCTGTCTTAGACTTTTTCACCTGTTGAGTAAGAATTTATAAATAGATTCTCGACCTTGAATATTAAACCTGAGGTAATTACTTTTCTAGCTTTATAATTCCATAGGTTTTTCCATCGCTGGTACAAATCCGTTTAGTTGGGGTCACACACATCGTGTTCGCGGCCAATGGGGAAATGATCTGTAAGCACTGATGACTTGCATTACATTAATTAAGACCAGGTATCACAGCGTAAATTCCTATCACCTGATTCCCTTCTATAGTAGAATTGAAATATGTACATACATACATATTGAAAGTTGATAAGGATTTGAAGCTTATTTGCTTGTTTCGCGCTTGGATCTATCAACGAATTACGATTGTATCTTCTTGGATACCTCTGGCTGAGACTGTGAGTTCTACTACCTAGTTATATATAGTCATCAAATTTTTGTGCAAAATCTAGTCAATTGACACTATCTGTTTGTATTTGCCAGTCAAAAAGGCTAGGAAAATATTTACCTGGGTGGCATATATACACTATACAATTTAACGTATGTATGTATATTTATTTTAAAAAATATAACCGCGGAAGTAAAATTCGACACAATCTATACCAACGTTGATTCACTCTGCTCTAATCAATGGATAAGTCTGGGTGAAACTTTGTTATTTTTCGAGGTGATTTCGGGAAGCGGAAATACTTCAACAGCGACAGAAGTGCGTACGCTACTACCACCTTTAACGCATGAACTACATTTTTCAATCGGCTGTTTCGAGACAATTTGGTTTTTTACAAATTTAATTTTGTCACTTTAATATCTTCCAGTACAACTTTCGACATACTTTTATTTACAATAGTTTTTGATATATCATGAAAACATATAGGTGGCCAAAACTGTGAAAACGTATGCCTTTGTCTTTGCCAAATTCCTGAAAGTAATTTTTGGAAAATTTTCAGGAATTTTTTGAAAGTATGCAACGCATAGTTGTATCGGAATTTATAAAAATCCATGGAAGAAAACACCAAATCCATACCTTAAAAGTCTGAAGGATATAACAGAATTGGTAAGAAGGTGTCCAACTCTTTGACACCTTCTTAAAAGTTGAAAAACGAAATCTTGAAAGGTAAGCCTAAGAGGTATATTTACTTACTTACGATAACGCTACAGTCCAAATCGGACCTTGGCCTCCCACAGGTTTCGAAACTAGATTGTTTTTCCAAGGATGAGTTGTTAACACATCGCTCAACCCGCTAGCCTGGAAGGCCGGACCCTATTACACCCTGGAAGGAAAAGGGCGGGAGTTTTCAGTTGGATATGATATGCTGGAGTTCAACTATATCATACCTTCTTATGCCTACTTCCTGAGATGCACTGGTGTTCCTGGCCATTTAGGAAAACTCCATACCCCTCCTCCTTTCTCAACCGGGCTTGGGACAGTCTATGGCGGAGTTCTAAGAGGCATAACAAAATTTGTATCCATCTCTTTATGCCATCTTGAGGGTTGAATTAAAAAAAAAACTGAATTGGAATCTTGTCTATAGTATATCTACATATACGAGTATTATTCTAGTCTCAAATTTCCACTATAGGCTATTCCAGGAATTAGAACGATACCACCCCTCCCTGTACACAATGAATTTTATTAAGAAATACCTAATTTGGCTACTGCTCTTGCTTGGCGTAAATTCTGCCATCAATCATTTGAAACATAAAAAAATTGAATAATCTCCTTTTCACCTACCGCACTCTCACCCCTCATACCCTCACCCACATTCTTTTTGCTTGGAGTCGTAACACCCCAACCTCCTGTTTAAATTCTATGATGCTATATTAAACTCTCCACTAACAGTGATTTATACAAGTTCCAAGAATCAATTCTCAATCATTATGGAAATCTACTTGTTTTCCGTAGACTTGAGCAATTCTAAAATGTCTTCAAGTGATTGGATATAATGAAACTCCAACTCGATACAAAGTGAAACTGAACTGAACAACCATGTATGTTCACAATTCACCATAATTTTCATTGTCACATTTGAGATAAGTTTTTCCAATAACTTGTTCGAAATGCATGGTTTAGTATAAAATAATAAATATTATTTTTTGATTTCAAATCATGCAGGACAAATTCCCATTACTAAAAACTATAAATTACAAATTTTGACAGAACAGTTATAGCTTAATTTTAGCTTTATATTATAAAACTAAAAAATGCCTATACTTGGAAATATAGGACTTACCTGTAAGTGGATAGTGATTGTTCTCAAGACACGAACGTGATTTCAGGTTTTGTTGCGTATGCTGCAAGTTCAACTTAATTATGACATAGACACCTATATTTAAATAGTTTTATGGTACTGGAATGAATAAAGTACACAGGTCAGAAACAGCAATATGTGTTTAAAATAATAACTAAGTAATTTAAAAAAATATGTAAATATATACTCATAAATATCTTACAGGTACATGAAAACCAAAACTTTTTGGTCAGTTATTGTATCACATCCCAATTATTTTTGAAGATTTCTTATAGACATTTTACTTACGTACCTTTAATTTTGTCATAGGAAAGCAGTTCCAGCTCGATAATCAAGTTAACTAATCTGACACTACCCCAATCTAAATTTTTCAAAATTGTCAAATTAGGAATTGAAAATAACGGAAAAACGTCAAACAAACCAAAAATAAATTGTGAAGGATTGTATAAAAATTTACTGTAGAGCTAAGATCGCTTCACTCTATCGAGTTATTTCCATTTTTAAAAAAAAAATCCTAGACAAATTACGAAATATAGGTACGTACAGACTAGAAATATCGATTACAACTATGAAAATCAGGAAGTATGATCCTATCAAACATATTCTTTATCGTTAGTCTAAGTATAAAATTCGTCAAGCTTCCTTTCAAAACTTCCCTTTAGAATTTAAAAAAAAATTGGCTGAAGTGTACATTACTGTATTCACTGCTAACACTTTTATCCCGTTTACTATTCTTAAAGATAGGTACTGGACTAGACTGTATTTTAAAATTACATATACGACATTTTTTGAATTAATCTATTGAGAAACGTTTTTAATTTAACATGATGCGTAAAATACACGAAATGTTGGTTGGAACTGCAAGACTATCTATTTATTGAAAAACAAGTTACTTCTCAATTAAGAAGACCCAACTAACTTGAAGGAACTTCCGGTTTTGGAGCACTAAATAACTAAGGAAATAAATTTAATCATATTATAAGAAAGTAAAACAATTGTTTTAAGATACCACCAAGATAAAAAAATATATGGCAAAGATTCAAAAAAATTCAGATATGAATCTGTTCATACGTTCAGATATATGAAGTTAAACTAGTAACACTATTTTCATTTCTAACAATAAACCAAATTATTATAAACAAAACGCCCTAAGTTATGCTATTTTTTTATTTATAGTTCCGAATTTTGGTAAACTTCTTTTTGAATTTTAAGATGCACAAAAAGCCAAGCTTACAAAATTTTATAAATGGCGATAGATGGCTCGATATAAGTTGTTTTTATCAAATTTATTACTTTTATTATTATACAGGTACGTATTCAGAATTAAGTGTAATTGATGCCTGTTTTTTATATTTCGAAAAATGAAAAATTTTAGAGCCCGTTTTGTATTCTGCATAACCTTAGAAGACGCAATGTGTTTGGTAAATTTTACGTTATTACTTTCTGCATTTAGCATTTTCGCACTTTAGAAGAAACCCCATTCTTTAGAGAACATTTTCTCAGGACTAATTTTCAGATTGTAAATTTGCATATTTTGTAGACTGACTATGTTCAAATTGCTCTCAATAAATTAAATATCACTACAAATTTGTTAATATTGGACATTATATTTCATTATCCGTGATCAGACACCAATAGAATTAATTGTTCAACCACAAACAATTTACGTCTTTAAAAGAAATGACCTTCACAATATACACTTGACTTCGGTGCACCTGGTACCAGGTTCGAATCTGCTTGACGACAAGTAACTTCTTCTTCTACTACCAGTTCGCTCGCTGTAAAAGAGTACCTGAGATAAAAATCGGGATAATAATCACGGACGAGCGTATGGCTGACCACTTCACCTCCTAGTGTTCCGTTGGTCTAGTAATGAAGTAGCATTACTTCAAGGTCTAGGCCAAATTAGGGCTGTTGCGCCATTGATTATTATCACAAAATATGAGAAAGGTGTAACCAGTATCAAGCGATTGAATCCTAATCGCATTCACAGGTATTACATGGAAAAGATAGTGAAAACCACACATTCTGATAACATCTATAACAATATATACTATGTACAAGTTAATAGTGACAACATCATGCGTTATTGAAATCAAAACAAAAGACTTAGACGAGTAACCCGAAATTCCATACGCTAAATAGAATCGGCAATTCAAATGGTTAAGGCTTTATTATTTTAATTTAATAAAGTATTGTAGACGATTTAAAAATAAATTACTATCCTGAAAAATAGTATTTACGCTTACTAATGAAGTACTAGTTGGCCCAAAAAGAAAATAAATATCAGTCCATTTGTGTGACGTGCTCATAATCGTCTAAGGCCCCGTAGTTCACAAAACACTTTGATCTATTAACTAAAATTGTTTTCAGTAGTTCGACTTGGCGAACCCTTTAAGTCGGCTCTTTTTTGGGTTAGTAGTGTAAAGATGAGATGAAGGTGCCTTTTAAATGAAAAAAATTGGTTTCCATAACTTTGGAACTGTGTATATAAATTGGAATTTACGTAGCGCTTTAATAGTGGAGCCATTTGGTTAAAATGTGATTGATATGATTGAAGGCGCTGAAATATAAATATGTTCCGATAATATTGGCAAATTCGATATACCGATTTCAAGCTATTAATTCAAAAACCGCAAGTTGTCAATAAATCAAAAATGAAAATTATAAAAGCCAATTGAAAATTAGTCATTACTCAAGGACAGCATTCCACGAAAAAAAATTATGTTTATATTTTTATGAATCACTCACAAAATTTCATATTTATTTCAAATTTTCAGACTTCCTGTTTTTTTACGGTGCTACAATCATACATATCTGCAACATCTTCAAAAATATTCGTCTGGACATATTTTTATGCAAATTTTATGGGTTCGTTGGCGCTTTTTGGAAGGACAAATTTATTTATCGAAAACTCGATTTCAAATCGAAATGACGGGCACGTTTATAAAAAAGTCAACAAGCTTTAGTCAGCGAAGTTTTACTTTAAATGAGTTAACAAAATATTTCAAATTCGGAAAGAACAACGAAAAAAGAACGATCAAGAAAGAACAGCTAATAAGATTAAATCACTTCTTACTGTTTTAAAGGCTTAGAAATCACACAAATACCGTCCATAATTGAGTTGATTTAAGCTCTTAATTCATTTTAAATATCAAAAGCAAAAGAAGATTGAGGAGTGATATTAAGAGCAGTGCTTTGGATATGTCTTGAATATAAATCGACTATATATAAAAATTTTAATTTTCGTTTTACATTTTTTTAAATAATAAAGCATTGGGATCGATGTAAAATTTAAAAAAAATTTCGTTACAGAGCTAGTAAATCCAAGAAAAAAAATCTACCATCAGTCTGGGCGCAACTTTATTATTTTTCCGGCAGAAGTTCGGAACGTGTTCAATTCGGGGATGCGGTGTATGTTACTATGTGACTGAAAACCTAACAAAAAGTTCGGGAAGCGGTTAGAATAGGGTGTAACATATGAACTATATAATTGGGTCATATTCCGGGATGCGGTCTAGAGGTTGAAAAAGAAAAAACTTAGAAATATGAGACTATTAAACAAACCTGGGGAAGTGAAAAGATATGCGATATATGCTAAAAAATATACAACCACTTTACACCCTCTTAGGAGTCAGTATTCATATGAAGAATCCGTAGAATAAAAATGAATTCAATATTTGGAAAGACCTAGTAAATATGACGAAAATCATGAAAATGTTTGTATTTTATTTTTAATAATATTTTTTTTTGTCCCCCTCCTTCCGAACGCCAATGAATATTCAATTTTTTTTAAAAATATGTGCTTATTAAACACGCCCGTGGAAGTGAAAAGATATTCGTTGATTAGGAGTTAGTTATTCTTTCCGGTGTCAGTGGAGTGAAACTCCAAAACGGATTCCCCGACTGTGGACTAACCGCCATCTCTGAGGATATGACAAATTTGGAAAGAAACTTCACTGGAGAAGCCAGTTAGTTCATCATAAGATTGTGTTGGACTAGGTCCGAAGGAGCTGTTTCGTCATCGGAGGGCATAGACTCTTCAAAAGGTGTATTCTTGCCTACTAACCGAAACACCTTGACAGCTGGTGGGATCGCTGAGGTAAATTCTATATAGTCACATCCCATTCCAAATTTATTACCGAGAAAAATTTAATGGTCAAGAAAGGCGTCCTCTACCTTAGACTAAAGGCGTGTATTTTGAAAAGCTTTTATGGAAGCTTTATACTCAAACCAAATTTTTTTTTCTAGTGCAATTGGTTTGTGAGCTACTACTCCCACCCAAAAATTTAAGTTCAATCTACTCTTATAGTATAACTACAAATATTTGTTAAGTTTTAATTGCTAGCCATTAACGGTTTAGGAGATATAGATTATAGAATGTGTCGATCTCGTTGTTTTTGCGTTTCAGACGCATTATTTCCCCCTTTATTCCCACACGCCTTCACCCATATCAGTAATTTTTTTGCAGATGGGTCCACTATCGAAGCTCTATAGAAATTCCAACTTTCAGCCTTCTACCATAAGTGGTTGCCGAGATCTAGAAACCAAAATTTTTCATCTAAAACGCTTTCCCAACCTTCCCCCTCACACCCTAACCCCTCAAAAAAATCCAACTTCTAGGGGTCCAATATGTCTTTTCAGAAAAAAAAAATCAATTTAATTGCTCATACGGTTTGGCAACTATAATTCCTCAAACGAGTTTGCGTACGGCGGACGGCGGACGGCGCACAGACGGACTGAAATTTTTTTTTGCTTTGTTGGTGTTTATTAGTCATAATACGTGTAAAAAAAAATTTTTTTTTTTTAAAAGTCGATAACAATACTTTATTATTAAAATAATAAAGTAATAACGAAAAGTCAGTCTATTAGCCGTATGAAACGACCTTTGAAGGCTCATATCTTACAATCCTGTTGAGGTATTAGGTTTAAATGTTTTTAGTGGGTATGTTAAATATAAATCTAAAACTGAATAAATTTTTGATAAAAGTAGCAATGTATTAAAGGTTAATTGTTTCTCATGAACACCGTTTTTATATGTTACTATGGGACAACCTATGGGTAATACTGCTGAAAACTAAACACAGTTAAGTTAAAATATTTTATATAAATGAACTGAACCAATTGTCGTCCGAGCTACAAATGTAATACGATTCTCATGTCAAAAGAAGATCTTAAAAGGATACTTCATTCAGAACAAAGTCATCGTACGAAAAAGACTAGGTACAGTTTCGATAGTGGCGTTATCTAAAAGATTTCCTGTGGTAGACATCTATGTGTCGAATACATGGAAAACATATTAGAATATCCTCTATTAAAATATTAAAAGGATAGTTGCAGCTTAAACAAAACTGGTAACGTAAGAAAATTAAAGGGATCAAGTTTCGTCAAATGTCAACACGTTATGTCTCATAGTTTCTAATAGACTCAAAATATTATAGCTATGCAGAATACTTCCGAATCATCCATTTTCGGTGAATGAAGAAAAAAAAATCCTAAATAATGAAAAACGTAAGAATAAAAATAAGAAAATACAAATTAATAAAAAACATTATTATTATAAACAAATTTTAGAGCTAAAAACAATAACGGAAGTAGGTATTTCTACCAACCATATACAGCGCCTTGATTGTCCTTCGAAATCATAAATAAACGCACAATGAATAATTTTACACATCTACTAACTGTTCGTCCAAAACTATTCAATGTGTAGCAGTTACCAGTTCAAAATTACACCAAATTCCCTATAGCATATGTTACATCCACCCACGCAAACAATTCACCATCTGATTAGTGTATTCGAACTAAATAACTAGTTTATAAAAATGAATTTTCTTACGGAAAAATCAGCACAAAAATTCGACATATTTAAAAAAAATCAGCATGAAATTATTAAAACCGTGCGACAAGGTCGCAGTCAAGAGTGTCATAAATTTGATTTGCCTATTTTGAGAAAACATCGAAATTAACAAAAATTAAATACAAACACTGATGTAACCATATTCGGGCGCCGTTGATGCTCCTCACTTACCTGTTAAAAACAAGTTGTTCTGACACTTTGACAGGGTCGAAGTATTTTCAAAAAAATTAACGGCTTTGCCGCCCATAGTACGAATAGTTTTTACCACTTAAGTGTTATTATATTACCCCAGTAGCTATAAAGACTTTATTCGTACTACTAATTGTAAATCAAATCGGATCGCGGTTCGGGAAACTTGTCAGCCTTTTGATGGGTCAGTTATGTAGGTAATATTTTAGTATGACCCCTAGGTAAGAAGGGCTTGTAACATTGTTTTTTTTTTTTGTAATACTACATCATACACCTTTCATGACCTTCTAATTCAAACTATTTATGAGTAATAATTCTCTGAAACCTGACTATAAATCCTACAAAAGAATAAAACTTGAAATAAGGATTTTTAGAATTCGGCATTCAAATAAATAGGTACAATAAAAATAATCGTTTATTGTATTGTCATTTTCTAAGCCACCATTTTTCAGATTCATTTTAAAACAACTCAGAATTTACGATATAAAGCCTAATCTTAATAGAGCTAATAAATCAATATCAGAAAAATTCAAAAATGACGTTAGATATTAATCTCATAATAATTTTCATAACCGTCATCGGGTGAATATAAATAACATTTCGAAAATAGTCGACATTTTTATGGGAATTGATTTTTGTTGGATTGTTTTGCTAAATTTTGTGATTACGTAATAAGAACTTTTGGAGTCTACTAGTTTGGAGATAGTGTGTGTGACTTTCACCATATAAGATTTAGTAAAGTCCTCATTTTAACTATTGGTATGTATGACAGCGAAAAGTTTTTTTTTTTTGTGGAGCTGAAGTTGTTTGTGATAACGACAAGAACTCTCTAACTCTATGTCTATCGACACTAAAAAATCATCTCGGACGAGCAAATGAATCAATTAAAAAACAGTTATTTGTTTGAACCTGTCTATTTCATGGCTTTGGTCACCAGTTTTATCATTTTAGAGGGTATAGCTAGTGCAACTTACAGAACGAGTTAAATTCTGATGTTGGTTCGAAATGAAATAAGATATAGAATCTTGCATGTAACCGTTAAGGTTAAGTACTAACCATTATTTTGGATAGTGTCTGGGCTTAGCTTGACTAGTTTTTAAATCGCTGATGCATTTCACGGGAAAAAAAATAAAATATCGTTTTATGAATAAAAATAAGTCAACGGTAATTTTACCGCATAAAAAGGCGATTAATTGTTATTATCATTCTTGATGTTTTCAAGAGAAAATGAAATTCTATAAAAAAAATGGCCCGTTCTAATATTATAGTTTTTAATAAGATAGTGGCAACGTACGGGCACAGGTATGTTTTTTCTATCAGAGCAACGGCTTAGGCTAGGAAGTTGAAATTTATTACTTACCTGTACATTTACCACAAAAGATATTTAGACAAACGAAAACAGATTTTCATTTCAACAAATTCATATACTTTCACGAATTTTCCGGAATCTCCTAGGGGTTCTTACATATCGAATTATTTTTTCTTTCACGAGCTCAACATAAAATCATAATATTTTTGTGATGAGTTAACAAATTGAATTTTACTTTTAAGTGCTTTTTATCTAAGCTGCTGAGAATTTTTTAAAGACTGAATCCCGAGCAGAATATAATGGGTTGTATATTTTCTGCATCGAAACAAGCAGTGCTATATTTCTATTTTAAATGGGTCCTGGATTATGACCCAAAACTTTAAGATTGATTGATTGAACTTATTTCAGAATCCATGAGCGTAGTTCGTGCGGATAATATTAAATATATACCTACAATATCTACATGTGTTTTTAATATTGAGTAAATACTAGTAATTCAACAATAATTAATTATTAAAAGGACAATTCATTATGAAAGAGAATGACTTTTGTTTTAAGGATGTCAGTAGCGATTAGCAAATTGTTGCCAGTCTGAATCTTGAAACATTATTATTTTTTTAGAAACCAAGACGAATTCACGGAATTAGTTATATTTTCTTGAATAAAATCTTAGAGTTTTTTAAAAACGTGCTTTTAGTTTAATTTCATTTTAATTTAAATACCGGCAATTTATTGTACTATTTTATGAGTTATCCAATGCATTTAAAAGTCATAAAACTTAATAACTTTCGTCACTTTCACCAGATACTTGTGCAAAATTTCACAAGTACCCTCCATAAATTTCACAATTAATTTTAATAACTGAATTTTGACTAAATTTAACGTCACGATTGATAGTGATATTGATGTCAAGTTCGTACGCTAATTTTTGTAAGGTTTGATGTAATTAAAAAAGTTGTAAAACGTTTGAAAAAAAAAAATATGTAGAATTTTATGATTTAATATTGATGAAAATGTAACTCAAACAATAAATTAAGAGAACATATTTATTGACTAATCAGTCACGATAATAAATTTTATAACCGCCGAAAAAATGTTTCTTTAATTTTGAAAATTTAAAATAAATGCTTACTCCTTCTTATACCCATACATGTCTTAAATTTTAGAGTTAATAGTTAGCTTACATGATTTTTTGTGAACTATTTTCTATTGTTTTAACAAAACTAAAGAAGTGTTTGTGTTGATTATTATTATTACATACTTTTAATCATGTTATTAACCTTTTTTCTGTGCAAGTAATTTTAAAAATTGTTACTTAATGCCAAAACTCTTCAATTGTTAGTTTTCTGCCATAAGGTATTGTAAAACTCCACCGTTTAGACGCAATCATACAAATGTTCTTACATATTCTATTCGGTTTTGTGTGACTGCATCAATCTTCTAGTCAAGCTGTTGTACACTACGGATTTTTATTACAAGTCGAAGACCATAATATGAATCAAGTAAAATAGCAGCACATTTGAGAGTTATTGAATCTTTCATGGAAATGTGTATTAAAATAAGAAGTAATATGTGCGCATGTTGTGAGCGAATATCGATTTGAAAGACAACAAAGGAGATAATACGCTGATTTTGTTTTTGTTTGAAACTTGTTATATAAACTATAAAAAAAACCGCATAATTTTTAATTCTTTGCATATTTTTGAACTGATGATGCTCCTACTCAAATATTCGCTTCATCGCGTGTGACTCTTGCAGAACAGTTCTAACTATTTTCTTATTCAAACATCAGTTAAGCTTATTGCTTGCCCTATAAATTAATAACCGGATTCAGAGGTCCCTGGTTACCTTGGAACACTTTTTTTCTTATAGTCTGATGTTTCCTAATCTGTATAATATTGTAGGATTATACAAGATCTTCGAACTATTCCATTTACTATTTTTTTTTTAAATCTGATGTATTCTTCTAGTCGTTAAAACAATAACTCTGAAAGCTAACATTTTAAAAATCACCCATTTCTAAGTTCGCACTACCCAGATAAAACCCGTCATTTAGATTTTTATCTAAAAGTCTATACATGCCGCCTGTTTGCTGATTTCAAAAGCCGATCTGATTTCTTCTTCTCACAGTTTGGCAAGAAATTTGCCTAAGAGACCACCGCCGGAACAAAATTTGGCATTGACTTTTACCCAAGCAATTCTGCAAGATTAATGATGCATCTTCACTATTAGCGAGCAAGTTTATTTTCTACACCTGTCTAATGGTAAGCTGCTAATAACGTTCTGTTCTTAGTACACGAAAGAAGGCTTATTCACATACGGAATTTATTTCAAAAGTTAGGTACAAGGACATCTTACACAGAATAAGAGAATTTTTCAAAAAATTACTGCGATCCGAATAAAAATCGGCCGAATCAAGTTCATCGACCAGTTTTTCTATCATCCAAATACATTTTAAAATACCTTTATAAATCAAATGATTTGAGCATATGCGATATTGTCCAGGTGAATAAAATTTATATAAAACAAAAAATCGATTATAAATGACTACTTTTAGAATATCAGGCCAATCGATTTGGAATCTGACCTTGAACGATGTGTGAAACATTTTCAAGATGTTTTAAAAACTTACACGATAGAATCTTAACGCCAACACTAAAGACACTGATCGGCATTATTACAATAATTTTTTGTGGTGATCAAATTCTGTTCATAAATTTCATTTTCGATTACTTTGACATTTTGGCGCAATATCGCAGCTTACGCAAAAATTTAGCAAAAAATATTATAGAAAAAAAAATTCATTGTGAAAAATATGCGTGCGTAATATTAAAATGTTAGCTACTTAATGTCGAGTTATAGAAATTGTACGAAACAATGTGGAAATGACATACCTATGTACGTTGAAATTGAATGCAATATTGCAAATCATAAAAGAGAATTATCCAACAATTTGTATGTACTTTCATCATTCTGTGGAATATTACGATAGACTTTTCCCGTTCCCAACGCCTGGTAGATATAGCTATCTCCAGTATAGTTTGCAAAATAGTCCAAATAAATCCCAGACCTTTGCTTTCTACCATAAATGAAAAATCTACAACTAATGCTACACTTTAGAGAGAGCAATTTTCTAAAGCCAAATTTTACAAAAAATTAAACTTTTCATTGAAATAGCGGACAGTCAAGCTAAGATGCTGCTCAGAATTATTTTATTGTATTTTGTTGTCTAAATATTCAAAATAGCCTCCCGGTGAAACTGAACACTAATTTAATATCTACTAGATTTATCGGAATTTGTGAAAACATGTGTCTTACACTCCCTGGGGGGGTTGAATGTCAAGAAATGATAAAATTAAATTTTAGACCATTATTTGAGAGACCATACAAGTAACAATCAATTCGTAATTACGTCAGACTAAAGAGATATATTAGAATTCGTGAAAACGATGAATTCGTTCTAAAACAAATTACGAAATTCGTGAAATTCGTGAATTCAACCTATTACCCTCGTAGGGTATTATTGTTAAAGCCTGTGAAGGTGAAGGCATATTCGATATCACTTCACTTGAATTTTCTATTGAAAATTTTTTCCACAATCGATTTATCCGGGGATAGGGTTTTTTTTTTAGCCAACCCACTTTATTGCTTGAAAACCATTTAACATATTCTCACCCATTATTCGTAACAGACTAACCCTAGTGAAGTAGAAGAAGTGTTTTTAGACCGAGTTTGGAACTACGAAAGGATATGATTCAATAGCAGGAAAATACCACGCCGAAGAATTAAAGTCATATTTTTTCTACAGGTTATTTCAGCGAGTTTCAGAGAAACATTTCAATATCGATAACCGCGTTGGTGTACCTGATGTAATTGATTTAAATAAAAATTAAATTTCATGACTGGAAGACTTTCCTGATATGCTTTGTACAAATATGCAAGCTTTATACTTTAATACTATATTGTATGGTGTTATGAAAACATATTACAACTATGAAAATAAAAAACTAAATATGTGAGTTATTAATTGACGCGTTAGTGCGGTATTGAATTAATTTGTTGTTTTTTTCTGCTTTTATCCGCCAAAGGGAATAATAAAAAATTGGTTTGAAATAAATTCAAAGGAAGGCTAAAGAGATTTAAGTACATTGATTCATTTCCAGACTTGAAGTGAAGTTGCGGTTAATATGTGTACAGCGAAATTATTGAAAAGCGCATCTTAGTGTAATCTCTGTATTGTGAGATAATTTATATAATTTTATTTCAAGCTCAATCATGAAACATACATAATTCAAATATTTTCGTTTGAACATAAATCCCTCAATCGATGAAGTTTCACTTTATTTGTCTTCCGAGATTTATTAATGGCAGAAAAACTAGAAAAAAAACTTTGAAAACGTATTGTTGATATTCAATACTTGCTTAGAATTTTCATTTTAAGACTTTTGTCAAAACTAAAATGTTATTATTATTTTTATTTTAATTTAAAGGTAGTATACACACAATTATTCTGAAGCACTAGTTGCGAAGACCATTAGCTTCAAAACTAAAATAAAATCATTCCTGCAAGTGGTAGGTATATACTTAAAAATTTGAAAATCGTAATTATGTTCGATTATTTTCAAAGTGTTGTCTCTGCAATTGCAAAGTATGTTTAGATTGAACTTGCAAACTTTATAGGTGATTAATATTATACTAGTAACTGATACAGTTACTTATTAGAAATACTATAGGTATAATATATTCATGTAAGTTACAAGCTAAAATTTCTACTGTAATTCGTTCCAGAGATATCAAACTTCACTTGAATATGAATTAAGTTTTGAAACACAGGCAGAAGTAAGACAATTTTGACCCCAGTACATCTTCACAAATTTGATAAAATATCCGTCAAATAACTTCAGGTAATATGGTATATGCGGGTAAGGTGATATACTGATACTGGTGGGTTAACAGATATTACTAAAAATTTAGTAGCTTCCATTTTCACGAAAAATCTGCCGAAAACTTTGATTTCTTTGGTATGAACCTCTCCGTTCCTTATGGAATTTTAACCATATACATTTCTTAGCATTGATCTATTATAATATATATTAATATTTTCTCAATGAACATTATATAAAGGGAGTTACAGGTCCTTAAGTATTTATACTATTCAATGATATGAAAGTCACAGTTTGAAAATAATAAAAGAAGCAAAAAGAACACTAAGGCCAACTTAAGTGTTCTTTTCATTTCAAAAAACTAATATGCAACACCCTATATTGTTTTTAATTGTTTCGATTTTATTATATGCAATCTTCAATGCACGAGCTTATCGCAGCATATCATAAACTCAAATCGAAAAATCGCTTGAAAGAAGTAGTGTCATTCTATTACATATGCCTCCTAGCAGTTTATACCACAATATTGAAACTTGGTGATTAAATATACGGTTAAAATTTTTCGTAGTTCGTTGAGGGTGAAGGCAAAACGAGCCGAATAGCACTGATGAGGATGGTAGTTTTTTTTCATCATCATAAAACTCTGTGATTAATTTAACCTTCGATATGCAGGAGTTTAAGTATAGTGTTCTCTAACCAATTCAATTGCAGCCAAAGATTAAGTTTAACTGTACCATTCGCTGGTGTAGAAATAATTCTTCAAAATTCATACACATCTTCTTGGATTTGTGATGCATTCTCCTAAAGTTGTTCCCATAATTCAATCGCATACGAAAAAAAAACCGTGCACTATTTTTTCATCGTCAAATTAAACATACCGCACAAGGACGAGGTCAACGCATCACGTAAGGTTTAGATAATAAACAAACAAAACCTTTTGTCAGATATTTCATAAATTGATAAATCACAATAAGAGCAAGTTGCACTGCTTTCAAATGTAATTCACACATCTGAAGCAGTTATGCATAGCAAATAAGAAAATAATTCAAATCAAATGCTAAATTTCGTTGAAACCGTACTAAAGAAATAACCTCGCTATCTGTGTCCACCAAAACTCACCACACTCGTGTGTGGCTTAGCACTTCTTCATCGGTTTTAATATTTACCTGTCTAACATTATGATTTATTGTGTAAACAAAAGTTTTAAAAAAAAAATGAATAAAATCTCATTACGAGCTCATAAGGTGAGTAAACAGAATTTTTTTTTGCTATTTTTCATACTAACATTTACATTAAGTAGCTTCCACATTCCGCGAATAAAAGTGAAATTAAGAACAATTCCGTACCGTATGAAAGGTGAGGTGCTAACAGCGCGATAAGTTCTTCTTAGTGATTCCACCTGCTTGTGTTGCTTCTTATTTGCTCCGACTCACCTGAAAGTGAGAGTGATTTTATTTGAGGCCAGTGGATTATGCGATCATACGTCTTCACATGTGTCTAGCATCTGGCTGTTAAATCGGATTACGATTCAAAGCTTTTCGACCTAGAGCTTTTTTTCTGCTACTGATGCTTCTTGAAGTCGGTATCCGTCTTAATGGTCAATCTTCTTGGCATAATTTTGCTATAGCATCTTATTTTTTTTTCGGTATGTTGACTTGGAGGTAGCTTCGAGGTACAACATCTTAAAGACCATTCTTGGTTAGCCCCACACGCATCGCAACGGTGGATCAAGCTTGCTATCTTTGTCATTTCAGTAGCATCTTGGACCTAACATCTTAGCCAGGTATATATAGAAAATGTCGCCGTTTATGGAGTTTAGTTGGTATCCACAATCTGCTTAACGTTTACCCAGGATATTTCTTCTCTCCTCTTCAAAATCAATTCAAATTTGAACCTTAAAAAATTTTTTTTTTTAGTGTAATAAAAAACTAGTAACTAAAAAATTTTCGATGAAATTCAGAGACACTGAATAGACTTTCGAAGAAATTGAATAAAAATTAAAATTAATAATAAAACTAATTATCTAATATTAAATTAAATGAAGTGATTCGAAACTGTTCCGTTTTAAGAACTGATAAAAAGTTTAATTTGAATTATTTATTAGTGAAAATCTGTAAACTGGAGGAAGAACAAATTGGATATAATCAACTTCAAAAAGTGCTCAGTATGGTGAGTCGACACGAATAAATTTATGTTTTTGACATTTTACAATTATATATGGGATTAAATCCATGGCTTTGCCGATCCAGCTGTGCCGTAAATATGCGTATTTAATAAATATTCTATGCGATCGCGACATACGAGCACGATTGAATTAATTCTTGCAGTAAATGATCTTTGCGAGATGTTTTAATGAAAAGATCAAGAAGCTACAATCTGTCGTCCTTGCATTGAATACATTTGCTACTATTCGTTTAAGATCACAGCGACTATTGCCTTTTATGGAAGAAGTTAATTTTTTAGCGACCAGTTGAGAATGTTAATTATACCAACATATGTGGTGGTATTGATTGATGATGATCCTCAATAGAAGTGTTAAAGTAAGAAGTGATCTTGAACCGACTTGACATGGAATTCCTACCTAATCACTGTGATTATCTTTCAATATCTATTTCTGTTTCTTATACATGTTTTTACCTCCCGTTTTAACGTATTCCGGCAAATGAGGAGTATGCACTTTCTTCGAATTTCTATTTTCTATCTGAATGATTTCTTTAATCATGATGTGTTCCTAAAGATGAATGCACATTGGCTCGAGGCAAAGAACCTGCTTAAATTATCTGTTACCAATCAATTAAACTTTACAATTTAATCAATAATGTTTCAAAAATTTTAAATTGATAGATTCCAAAATTTTTGAAGTTGTCGGTCAATATTCGAAATCATAAATTTTAGGCACTTTCGTATGGGAGATAACGAAAAAAGTGAAAAATGTATTTTGCTCTACTCTACATAACTTTGTTAGATTTTTTTTAATTCCTAAATGCATTCACTTTATTATTTTAATAAAGACGTATTTTAAGTTATTCTGTTCAGAAAATACGAAAATAAAACTATTTGTATACGGTGGTTCCAAGTTGCACAATTTCCAGAATTTCGATATGTTGGCCTGGAACAATTAATATGTACAAAATATCAAAATTTCGGTTATGCAGTGCTCTGAAGTTATTAGCATTTATTCGTGATATATTTTTTAAGGACTTTTGTATGATAGCTTCCCGAAGGGGTGTAAGAATCTTGGCCACTTTCAAACATATACTCACTTTAAACCCAAAATCTCCACAGCCAATTTTTAAGTTAAAAAGGACTCACTTAGTGTTTCCCATATTCTTTCTTTTCCCTGCAACCATTTGAAAACCAACGTGTACTTTCAAATTCTTGGCTTGAAGCGCTCTAAAGTTCTGCCAATATTTGTTGTAAGGACATTTGTACGATAGCTATTCGAACGGTTTTACTCCTTCACAAACTAAGCTACACCGAAAGGATGTCAAATTTTAAGTCTTTAGGTTAACACGTTCTTTTGCTATTGTGCGTTCAGATAAACGTATTTTGACAGCAAGCGAACTTGAGGCTTATGGGTAACATCAACTGGGAAATAAAAATCTGTCGACAGTGTGGGCTCAACTTAATTATTTTTCCGGTAGAAGTTCGGAACGCGTTCAATTCTGAGATGCGGTGTGGGTATGTGGCTGAAACCTAACAAAAAGGTCTGCAAGCAGTTAGAATAGGGCGTGACATATGAATTACATAATTGGATCATATTCCGGGATTGCGGTCTTGGGGTTGAAAAAACAAAAACTAGAAAATAGTTAATTATTTAACAAGTCAGTGGAAGTAAAAAGATATTCTATATCTGATCAGACCTGAGAGATATGGCAGAATTCATAAAACAGGATACAACCACTTTAAACCACTTAGGGGTCAAATATCAAAAAATCTTGAAAACTCTTCCTAGCTATTCATATCAAGAATCTAATGAGGTTGAATATATTTTCACAATTTTCGCCAATCCTTTCGCAGACAGACAATTCTTTTTTACTACTATGTCCATTTCATATAATGGCTTTAAAGAAGAATTTCACGATTATTTCTAAACTCGAGAAAGTGATGAAGATAAATAAGTTTTCACAATACATCACAAATCTCTTAAGTCTGATGAGGCAGCAAAGTGGTTCTCACTTCTATGGGATTTTAGTGTAAATAACATACCGAAATTCGAGTCGTCTATTCATGATCTTTTTATATTGTATGTATGATTAATCGGCTGAAAATCTATATTTTCGATATATATTTCTATTCTGGAGACAAAAAATAAAACGCCTAATCGCGAAACAACTGATGTTATTCGCCGAGTTCGAGTTATGTGAAAACAAAATTCATTTTAACCACTTCCAGAACTTTGACCCGAAAAATAATAAAGTTTCGCCTAGACTGTTGGCAGAAATATTTTATGCGAAAAATTATTTTGAAAAATTTATTAATTTTTGAGTACGTGAGAAAGGAAATATTAAACTCCATTTATTTTTGTTTTATTTTTATGTATCGAATTATAATTTTTAAAAAATAATTATTTGAATATTCAAATTCATAAATATTTCAGTGTCATAAATAGTTACTAGAAATATACCATTTAATTGTATGTTCGGTTAAATCATTTAACTTTGATTCAACAGTAACACTAAAGTACAATTTCTTATTTTACGAAATTAAATGAATTTAATTTACAATACGAATTATTTATTATTTGATTAGGAGTTAGTTATTCTTTATTATTTGAATTACATTTTAATGGTCATTGGTTTAACACGGTCATTAAGTATTCAATTACCAGTTCAAATCTCTACGCATTTCCTTGAGAAAAGAATAACAATGGAACTATTAGAAGCCGATTCATTTTAAACGATAAAGAATTTTTCTACCTTCTACCTTAAGATACTTGAAAAGAGATACATCTGTCGGAAAGTTAATTTTGTAGTGATTTAATGCAGAATTCTAGAATAGCCAGAAACGGTTTGTTCAATCTTCAAACCGTTCTAATTCAAAGAACACTTGATTATGTAACGCGATTGCTATTTATTTTTTGCACTTTTAAAAATATAATACGCATTAAAATATGCAAATATCCTTATGCTAGCTGCCTTACTCAGTTTAAAGATACAAAAAAAAATTTAAAAAAAATCCGTTTGACCACCGTATATGCGTCTTTGGCCATAACTCAAAAGCTTCCAGAGCCATGACCTTCAAATTTTCTCTGTGGGTGATGTCAGTTGTGTCCTATTTGGGAATACACTTTTGTGGGCGGTGATAAAAGAAAAAAATTTGCCAAATATCTGGAAGCAATTTTATTATTTTTCGGGAAAGTCGAAATGCGATAGAACTGCTGATGATACTGACACACCTTAACATAAATTATGATTTTGGTTTATAGTCCGGAACACTGTCAAATTTCAAATATATCGCACCATATTTTTTAATACAAATACAGTCAAAACCGGATATAACGAAATTGAAGGGACCGTCGCTATATCCAATAGTCGTTATAAGCAATATGCAATTTAGATACATTCCTTTGTATAGAGATTCGACCTGGACCATGCCATTAGTCGTAATAACCGGATCCGTCGTTAAAAGCGATGTCTTTATATCCGGCTTTGACTGTATGTTATTTTGGGATGTTATTTTTACATTAGTAAATTTCATACTTCGAGTAACTTCTTACAAAAATTTAAATAAATAAAAAGGTTATAACAGTAAAAATGACGAAAAATGCTGGAACCACTTTTTATCAAAAATTCCTGTAATCCGTTTTAGGTCACGTGAAAAGTAAGAGTAAAAACTAATTTTCAACCTCATGAGACTTAAGAGATATGACAACATTTATGAAAATGTCTACCACTCTTTTATCTCCTGGGGTTGTTTACGGAAAAACGTAATGCAAGAGTTACTGCATTACTAGACCAACGATACACTAGGAGGTTAAGTGGTCAGACACACTTTCGTCCGGAATTATTACCACGATTTTAACACAGGTACTCATTTAGAGCTGAGTGAACTGGTAGTCCGGCACCCAATCTCATTCTAGAAAATTATTTGTCGCCATGCAGATTCGAACCTGGTACCAGGTGCAGCAAAAGCAAGTGCTCTAAACCACTAAGCCATCCACTATTACTACTACATTTATGATGATAATGTTAACTTAATATTTCAAGCTCCTAAAACAAATGACCAAACTCTTGAAAATGTATGCACCATACTTTCGCTGAACACTTTTTTTTTGTCCCAATTTCGTACGCCTATGGATATACATATGAAATATTCTTCTATATATATGAATATGTGGGATTATCTGCGTATAAATAAAAACGAAGCGCTAGGAACGTTATAAATTGTATAATATAATTTTATAATATAATTGTAGAAAATAATTGAGTATGAAATTGAATATAAAATTGGAACTTAAGCTAAAAATATACGTCCGTTCTCGTGGGTGGTTGTAGTCAAAGAGAAAGAGTCAAGCGCCGAGATATGGGTCCAAGCTGGAAAGGTCAGGACTTCTTCTTCTTGCTGGACGATGGTCTCTGGTAATCACCTCAATGGAGTATTGGGGTACTGCTTACTTTCCTCTATATATATACATATATATTACTTTTCTGATACATCTACATGTATTCACTAAGTTTCAAGTTTTTAGCGTAAGCTGTTCTTGAGATCAAAATTTAATTTTTTTATGGACATATTTTTTTATGAAAAAAAAAATTTAAGTAGTATAAATTAGTGCTGCGACATCGACATCGATGTTTCAGAAACATCGATGTTTTCCAAAAACATCGGGTACTTTTTACATCGATGTTTTTACTTCGATGTTTTCCAAACATCGATGTTTTATAAAAACATCGACATCGATGTTTCAGACATTTAAGACGGAAAATTTTGGTTTCTAGATCTCAGCAACCGCTTATGATAGGAAGCTGAAACTTGGAATTTCTACAGAGCTTTGATAGTATAAAAAATGCCATTTGCATAAAAATTGTCAATATTGATCAAGGGGTGTGGGAGTGGGGGGAAATATAATGCGTCCGAAACGCAAAAAAGCCGAGATAGACACATTCTAAAATCCATATCTCCTAAACCGTTACTGGCACACTATTCCAAGTTAAGTAGACATACTAGGAGAAGAGGTTGAAATAAATTTTTGGGTAGGGGTAGTGGCGCATCGGGTTGGGGGGTGAAAAACCTTAGATTACAATATCTCACGAACCAATTGCTCTAGACAAATAAAATTTGGTTTGGGTATAAAGGTCGACAAATAAAAACTGATCAAAGTAAAAGTTTTGAAGTGTGCGGTGGAGCATAGAAGTGGAGGGGATAAGAATTTTTCAAAAAAAGCACATTTCATATCTCAAGAATAGTGTAAGATGCTTAGAATTTTTACCAGAAGTAGCGCTAATATAACCCTAATGGGGATGTGGGTGTAGAAGGTGAGGGTGGGGGAGGGTGAAAAGGAAAAAGTTCCGACAATTAACTCTGTAATGATATAAACCTTGAACTTGGTATTTAGATAGAGCTACAGCCAAGCGCAAAAGTATTAGGCACCCCTAACAGAATAAAAAAATTCGCGCAAACGTTGATTGCGACGCTCTTTTTCCGTTCTTTTAACACCATTACTTATTTACCGTCGACAACTACATTGTTCGGTGAAGGGGCCGAGGGAGTCATTTTCCAACAAGACAACGCCCCTTGCCATACCGCTGCCCGCAGTTTTTCTCCTTTCTCAACCCCTATACTGCATCCCGGAATATGACACAATTATGCTATTCACATGTTACGCCCTAGTCTAACCGCTTCCCGAACTTTTTGTTAGGTTTTCAGTCACATAGTAACCTACGCCGCATCTCAGAATTGAGCGCGTTCCGAACTTCTGCCGGAAAAATAATAAAGGTGCGCCCAGACTGTTAGCAGATTTTTTTTTCTCACACCAATCTCTTAGCTAAAAACATTTTTTTTGCTTCTTCTCTAATGTCTTACCTAAAATTCTAAAAACATCGATGTTTAGAAACATCGATGTTTTTCACCGATGTTTTATCGACATCGATGTCGTTTATTTCAAACATCGATGTTATAAAACATCGATGTTATGAGGTCGATGTCGCAGCACTAGTATAAATCCGGACATGTGGGGGTTGTGAAAAAAAAAGTTATAATATCTTTTCATATCTCCAGAACACTGTGTGGTATAGAAATGGACCAGTTTTAACATTTGCGGTAGAAACATATGAGTATAGGTCTATTATAAAAACATTAATTGTGATTGTTGATTTTTACATTCTCATCAATACTTTTTCAAGCTAAATGCCAGGTTCGCAATTAAACTAGTTCTCTTTTCGGGTAGACAACTGCTATCACTTTCAACCAAAACTTCGTTCAATATATTATACTATAGACACCATTAGGACCGCATCAAACCTTAAAGAACATCTTTCATCATGAACATATGTATCTCGAAACAAACTTCTATGACTCTGTACATACTATCATAATTTTGTACATAATGTCATAATTTTGTACCAAATAATTACAAGAATCAGTCAAGACATCTATTTCATGGTATCCATATTTCTCAACCGAAATCACTACAGTTCAAATCAATTCAGTTCGGGTCAAACTTACGCAGATAAAATTATCTAATAATAACAACCACATTTTAATAACAAATTTAATAGTGCCGCTGAACTATTAACTTCTTTTGAACAAAAACCAGAAGTCTAATGAAATTACTTCAAAAATTTTCACTTCAATAAAACGAATGATATAATTGTTTAGTTTTGTAATCCATTTTTAGATAAAAAATAATTATAATAGAATTAACGCATATTAGATAAATTCAATTAAATATCTGTCTTATAACTGCCCGGAAGATTTTTTTTCCCGACGACCTTCCGAACTTTATTAGTCTACGACAACTAACTAATACTAATTTCGCGTTATACAAACCAACTGACCACAATTTTCATTATTGAACAATGGTGTTAACTAGCAAATAATTAACCATCTTCCAGTGCTCGAATAAAATACCGACGTTGTTAGGTCGAACCAGTAACACTTCCATTATTTAATGCATCAAACAGTTTAGTAATACTCGTGGGTACCTTTGATTAATTATAAGATAACCAACCATCATCATTACCTTTTGCTGTGTGATTATTGCGAAAACGATTCTTCTTGTAGACTTGCTACTGTTTAGCTGTTGCAGATGGGGCCAGTAATCCTATTGACAAGATAATCAACGACCTTCACGTGGTGTTCATCATGAAAATTTGCAAGTTTAAAGAATAATCGACCGGTCGTCGGTATATTCTTCATCACGAAGAACGAGTACCTGAAGATCGCTAACTTAAAGAAACGATTCGGAATCAAGACACCCGGATCATTCGTACCTGAATGGAATGAACAATAGCGACGTGTAAATTGTATCGACTTTGCATGATAATGTCCGATTTATTGGGTTTATTCGAATTCATTTTAGTCACCAACTCATGATCCATCTTAGAACAAACTTAATATTTATATAGATACAGAAAAAAACCCAAAATAGAATTACAAATGCGCAAGATGTTCCCGAGATTCGTTTAACAATATGGAGGTCATCTAGAATCAAATTAATTAAATAATAATAAAAACAAATTATTTTAATTAGCATATTATTTGTAATACCACTATAAATAAAATACGTGTTTAACTAAATACTATGTAAACTGGTCGAGAATTTTGAAGGTTTTTATCTCAACACGCCAATAGAATTTCGGTTTTTTTTGACGAGATTTTGACAGTTTAAACGTAACGACTACTAATTAAAGTTCATTATTTGTTCAAATCTGAAAGACCAAACAAAAAACAAACCCACTCAACTGTTCCGCAAAATTTACTTCCTATTTGATTAAATTTTTAATATTACACAAATACAAAATTGACAAATTTTCTCGCCGGTTTGATGAGAATTTGTAAGCATTTTTGCGATGCTGCACATCTGGTCGATTTTGTTAAATCATGAATGAATGAAATTCAAATCCATTGAATTTAAAATGCAAATTTTTGTTAAATTTATTTCTGTGGGGTTTTTCTTATTCATCAATATTTGATTTTGTGAAAAATGTGAATGAAATGATATTAAATCGAAATATGACCTCGTTAAATATGTTAAATTGAATGTAATGTGTGAAGATTAAGATCGAACGAGTTTTAGATTGATGTTTTTTTACCTCTTAACTATTATTAAAATTCATGCCACCTTCATTGAAAAGTAGTTTCTATCTAATTTATAATATTTGTTTAGGTAGTAGAATGATTAGCTTAAGGTAATTAGATTAAACTAATTAAACAAATAACTACTTTAAAAAAATTATAATATAGCAAATTAATTTATCTAATAATAATAAAATAATATAATTCCGTTACCAATAAAGCTTAAGCGAATGTTACAATTAAGTAAGCTTTTATTTAGTTCAAATTGATTGAATTAAAGCAATAACAAAAATAATTTTTTCCGGTATTATTAATATTCAAGCAGATTTGAGCTCCCAATAAAAATATTTATTAATATTTAAATTTTTTTTAATCAGAACTTACTTTTAAAAACACATTTTCAAAACATAAAATATTGGAAATCAGTATTCCTACAATAATTGTTGTATTCAATAATTTTTTATAGGACCGAATTGAAGAAGATATTCATTTTTTTTTTCTCTATATAATCAAAACATGTAAGACACCACTATGGAACCCTAAACAAGTTTGCGTACGGCGGACAAACGGACTTTTTGTGTTTTGCGATCAATGTGGTATCTCCAAGCGGGGAAAAGCCAAAATTCTTAAACACACACTTTTTTAATAAATTTTATAACAATAACAATAGATACAATATTATTTAAACAAAAATATAAAGTTGAAAACTCTCTTTTTCATTGATTTAAGCTTACACGAAATTCATTTTGTGGGTTACTTTAATGATTTTGTAATACATCATGAAAATGAGGCGGTGCGCAGCAAAACTCGCTCCTTCCATTTTCCAAAAAACATGAGTTATGATTTTCTTTCGATAGATTGCCTGCACTATTCAGAAATGATCTCAGTTTTCATCAAAATGCGTTGGAAACAGGGTAAGGAACGCATTTTGATAAAATTTTAGATCATTTCTGAATAGTGCAGGCAATCTATCGAGAGAAAATCATAACTCTTGTTTTTTGGAAAATGGAAGGAGCGAGTTTCATGTTTTTTGTGGTAAATGGAAGGAGCGAGTTTTGCTGCGCGAATTTGTTTCAACATCGTTTACATAAAATATTCTAAAATTTTTTTTTGGCATATTTTTTTTAAATGGATGTAAAATATTGCAAGAATGTTGTGTCAAAATTTCAAGTCGATCGGAGTAAAATTAACAGAGTTATGAGCAATTTAGAGGTGTACGTTATCATATGTGACGCCTAGTGTGCAAAACTTTAAAAGAGAGGGTACTGTGTTTAAATTTTTTTTGCCATATTTTTTTCAAACTTTAAATGAATGTATAACATCGCAAGAATGTTGTGTCAAAATGTCAAGTCGATCGGAGCCAAATTAACGGAGTTATGAGCAGTTTCTAGGTGTACATTATCGTATGTGACGCCTAGTGTGCAAAACTTTAAAGTGTTTTTCTGAAACTGGTCATTTTTGAAGTCGGTGTGTAACTCAAAATCTAATGCACCGATTCTTTTGAAATTTCTTACACTATTTCTACACATAAATCAGCAGGTAACGCCGTCGAGTTTTTTCTTTTTTCTCATTATTTTTTATTTTACAATAAAAAATTTGCCAAATTTTTTAGCGAAAATCGGGTTTTTGACTTCAAAATGCTACCAAAAATGAAAAAAAATAGATAAAAAGAAAAACTTGACCGCATTACCTTGAAAAACATCTTATCTAATAAACGCATTTTGATTTTTTTGATTCGGATGATCCAGTTTCGAGTTGTAGTGCACACCGCAAAACAACTTTTTTATAAGGCGCCTGCGGGGATTTGCTGCCAACGGCTTATTTATAAATATTTTGAAATACATTTTTTTTGGATATAGTTCAGATGTTTTATTAAAATATAAAAATGAAATGAAATAAACCAGTATTACGTTTGTATTGAAAAAAATGCATGAAAATATGCCTTTTTTTGACCGAATTGACCATACCCCTCCCTTAAGCTATTGGTATTTAGGGTGTTTCGGACAGTATAGGAATAATACACCGTCTGAAGAGTCTATGCCATCCGATGACGAATGTATTGTAGTCTAAAAAGCAAAGAGCCCTTTTAAGAAAAGGCTACACAGATTTACTTTTATTTAGTAACAACTAAATTGCTCATATTCTCATTGTTCGTTAAGTCAAGAATTTGAAAGTTTTTTCCTACATTGATGAAAATTTTTAGGCAAAGTTGTGTATGTCATGATCCTGTTAGGTATCGGATATAAACATTAATTCTGCAATAGTTTCTGATACTGAAAATACAAGCTAGAATTAGATAGTATCTTATTTCATAAATCTACTCGATGGTTGAGCAATAGATTAACAATTTTTCCCCGCAAAATATTTTCGATGCCGCAGAGCTTCAATAAAAATACTTAGATTCAATGATAATGTCACTGAATAGCGATTGATTAGAAATGTGTCCACTTAAGCTGTAACGCAATAGAAGTAACTAAAGAAAAATACCGCATGAAAGCGTCAACCTTACATAATTCTACTTACCTTACGCGAAAAAGTAAGGTCGAGATCATTAATGTATAAAATCTCTCCATTTCTTTCAATTGCATGATAATTGAAGAATGTGCTAAGACAAACATTTTAGTCTTGCAACATTATTGGTTTTAATTACCTTTTACATTTTTCTTTATTTTCTTTTAGTCTTATGCCTACATAATTTTCTATGTTTGTGTAATAATAATTCAATTTTTTTTATGTTTATTATTTTGTTCTGGAATTTCAACTCTTATTTTACTTTATTGTTATATTTTTTAATAATTAAGTATTATGATCGACCTACAATTTAAAAAAAAATTTGTTATCCTAAAATTTTTTATTTCACGTACATTTTTAAATGTAAAAATAGTCGTTTCTATACTCTAGATTAAATCTGAGAGTATGATAAGTTTAATCCGGCTCAAAAGTTTATTTTAACTTAACATATGAGAATTCTGAAAATCAGTACTGTGCCAGTAGTAGATTAAAACTATGTAAATATAACTGTCATGTTTCCCATGAATACTACGTAGAAGCCATAAAGTTTTCATTCATAACATACAGGAACTTAAGCTTAAAGAAATAAAGTAAAAATAAAGATTAGTTAATTATTAATATAACTGACTCAGGAACGTAACAAGATATAAAATTAACAAAAAGATACTTTTCTACTGTTAAAAAATACGTATTTTATAGCTATCTTCTGTACAGATAGAGTACAGATATTCAATGCTTAATCAATTATTCATAATAGAACTCAACAAGTACCTGCTTAAAATATTTTTTTTCAGCTCTGCACGTTTCAGTATTAGAATGGAGTAGGTGGAAAGGCGTTCAAGTCGTATTCCGCTGGAGTACCGATTTGGTATACGAATAGTGACAAATCTAAAATCATACATATCATTGTAACAATGGATGTTTGTGTTAACGCGAACAATTATAGTTTAGTTACTCTAATAATGAACAAATTGTTTCCACTTCCATAAGAAAGTCACTCAAAAACATTATTTACTTCTTGGAATGATGAATTCAGCTCCTTAAATATTGATTTCACAATTAAAACTGAAACTATAAAATTTATATTCCTTCAAGAGCTACCATAACCATAAAATAAAAGCTTTATTTTTAAAAAATAATAAAGTAAATATCGTTGAAAACTCGCTCCCTTTTCTGGTCAAATGCAACATAACTCAGTAATTTTTTAAGCTGAAATTTTCCATTCGTTTATTTAATTAAAAAAAAAATTGTTTCCACAGATTAAAATTGTTTTCATATCAAAAATAGTATTGTTCTTAAGTCTTCTAATGTAGGTATGTATTTTCGTCAGAAGAGTTATTTCTTACAAAAAAGGTTGTTTACATCCTGGCACATTTGTAAATCGTTCATTCTCTTATTACATAAATACAATATAATATTTTACGAATTATGTTTGAATCCGGTATTTCTTTTTTTTAGATACGTAGATGTTTATTTAATTCCAACATAATGTCTATAAAAGTATTTGTACAATATTACTGTTCAGTTGGTGCTTAGATCGCATATCTTTTCAACCACGAAAATTCATAATGTTTCTTTTGTGCAAAAACTTAAAACTATTTCTGGTTAATGTTTTTAATATAGATAAGCAAAATTAGAACTTCAAAAAACCTATTTGTCCCTAAAAATTACTAAAAACTAGACTCAAATAAACTAAATTAACTAGCGTGTGAATATTCAAAGTCTCATAGTGTACATTATTTTTATAATGATAGAGAGGATGAACGGATTTACTGATAGTGCACACTTTGCAACGAAGATAATTCATTATTTTATAAATAAAAAAATAATAATAATATAATTTCCTGAAGTATTTAGTTAATGTGTTCCTTCCACCTTACATCATCGAAGCTCGGTATCATGTATTTGGAGAAAATGTCTAACCGTATACAAAAGTTTATAAAATTTTCCCAAAAAACTATGCTTCCGCCTTATCTTTAATATCATATTATGTAGATAGTAATTTAATTATTTTACGGGGGGAATATGTATTACATTCATTAGATACTGAAGACAATGTAAAACTCAATTTAATTTTTTTTTTATTTCATTTAGACTTTATTTTGATGTAGAGCCTTTACCTACTTCATGAAAAAAATCCAAACAGTGTCTAAATTTTTGTTTCATTTTCTGATACGAGTATGTCTTCATTTCCTATCGTCTGGAAATAAATTTTCCTATAGGAATAGATTAACCCTGACCAACTAATTACAACTGTCTGTATATGTCTATCAAATGCCTGTTCAACTAAGACAAAAGGCACTGTATAAGTTCTTGAAAGATTTTAATTACCTCCATCACTAACTTGACGAAATGAAAACCAATGGAAAATACTGAAGCCTAGTCTAAGGTTCGCTCAGTTAGTCGAAGTCTACGAGCGACTTACTTAAGAAATATAACGATTCAAAGTTGAGTGAGCCTTAAAAGTAACGACGTTGGGTCATCCCAAATAGCCTAAAGCCACAAGGAGTTCACACGCCACTGCTCGTACCTCGTATCAAGCTAAGGTAGATATCGCCATCAAGAAGAAACTTCCCACCTGATTTTGTAAGATGCTCGCGGCAGCCTACGCGATTATACGCCGCGACTGACCCAGAAATACCGAGCTATCAATTAGCATAATTACTTCATAAGTGCAAATTGCAAAAAAAAAAACCTTTAATTGTTCTGATATCAAACGACGCGAAATATTCAGTTTTGATTTTTTTCCACAATAAATTTCACGTCTGGTATCAAACAATGGATATGGTAGTGCTTCATTGGAATTTAAATCGAAATTTATGATTAGTTCGCACAAAAAAATATTTAGTTTATATTTTGTTTTTAATATACGTAACAAAGCATTTTTCAAATTCTTATTACTGTAATTTGGTGTAGTGCAGACCTTGATATAGTCGATAAAAGAAGATGTAGTGCCATTGAAAACTTTTAAAATTTCCGAGAAAAACCATTTCAAGATTCTAAATTCCACGTTTAAAATTTTCTAAATTTTGGTCATTTTGAGTTATTGGCCGCTATTCACAGTCGTCATAAAGTTGGCTTTAAGTTAAAGCTGACTTTAGTGTCATATTATAATAGCGGCCATTGTCTTTTAGTTATAACGACCCCTTGATATCAAGAAGGGACAATAGTCAAACAAAAAAAAAATCCCAAACCATGAAGTCATTCCTTTCACGACTACCACAACATTTACCCCATTTAGGTAATTTAATATTCGATTCTTTGACTCGCGGTTTTCATTATTCATAAAAAATCTACCTAGTATTAAACTGGTTTCTCCAACATTCTTTCTTTAGAAATCAAAAATTTTAATATCCGGATTTATGACCGAGTATTCAAGGACAAACCGTTGGTGTAATGAACTGCAAATATTCGGGATTAGAATCGCTTCTTCAATCTTAAAACATAGAAATTATTAATTCACCTGAATTTACATCATCCTTATTAAAATATTTTTATGCAGAGTTGCGGTTACATAAATAAATTAAACTGATTCGCGTGGGAATACTTCATATCATAGACTTAAAATCCGTTTGATTAGTTCCTTAGAGATAAAAAAGACACTTCGTAGCAGACAACGCCGTCGGCATCATATATAGTTTTAAAAATGTTTTACTTAAGCTTGTACTAGAGACTCAGGGCCGTTTTACGAGTTTCAGTTAAAATTTAACCAGAACTTTGACTGAAAGTTTCGTATGAGCATCTGTCAGTTAAAGTTTCAGTTAGAACGTTACTGACGATCGTAGGAACGGACCTAAGTAGAGAGTAACATAAAAATTTTGAAAAAAAAATAAATATGGCAGCAGGGACGTCATTTGTGGGGGGCAGGGAGGGCATTGCCCCCCTGAATTTTGTTTTCTCATATATTATATATAAAATATGTATAAATGAAAATATTTACATTCATAACATCTTGCCCCCCCCCCCCCCTAGAAAAAACTGAAATGACGTCCCTGTATGTCAGGTAAAAACAAAATACAACAACTTGATAAACAATATTTTGACGGTTTCACTATTTGACGAAATTTGAACATATTTTTTTAAGATAAAATAGAGAAACATTTGAGCGAACTACAGTTATAATAGTGAACAAATTTTAATTTAACTATTTTTCCAGTATATGTACATACATTTAGTTCATATAATTGTTAATTTTGTCAACATTTTTTATGTTTGTCAAGTTTTCTTAGTGTAGGGCATTTTTGACGCAAATAAAATTTTATTATATTATATTTTCGTCAAATTTGAAATTTTTTTTTTCCTAAACGCACCATTTTGAATACATAAAATTCAAAATATATAATTCATCCGAAACGCAAAATACTGGTCATATGTAATAAAAATCTGACAATAATAATCAATGGCGCAACAGCCCAAATTGGGCCTAGGCCTTGAAGTAATGCTAGAGTTACTTCATTGCGAGACCAACGGATCACTAGGTGGTGAAGTGGTCAACTACACGCCCATCCGTGATTATTACCCCGATTTTAACTCAGGTACTCATTTACAGCTGAGTGGACTGGTAGTCCGTCACCCAATCCCATTTTCGAAAATTACTTGTCGCCAAGCAGATTCGAACCTGGAACCAGGTGCACCGAAGGCAAGTGCTCTAGTCACTAAGCCACCCAGACTACAAATCTGACAATGGTCGGGGCGAAAATTTATTATTTTCGAGTCAAAGTTTGGGAGCTTTCAAGGTCGGAGTATATCATCAGTTGTATCGTAATAATTAGGTTTCTTAAAAAGTTTTGTTCTTAAAAAAACAATATCGTGAAATTGGTTTTTAGGCCATTACATCAAAATGTCGTAATAACCAATTATATATCTCATCAGAACTAAGGGATGGCAAAATATGTGAAAACATGCAAACCTAATAAATATGTAGAAGCTTTGAAAAGCATATAACTCTTACAGCCCTTAGGATTTAATATCTAAAAATACTGAAATTAACTTTTTGGCTCTTATAGAAGAAACCTTTGAAAGTAAAAATGAATTCGATATATCAACAGATTAGCAACCTCATGAGGAAAACATGACAGAATTCGTGAAAAAATAGAAAACTATATATAAATTCTTTCAGAAAACTCCATTTATCAACCTTTATTTACAAACCGAATTTTATTTGTCTAGTGCAATTGGTTTGTGAGATATCGTAATCTCATTGATATGGTTTATCAGATATGGATTTTAGAATGTTCGGATCCCGCCTTTTTTGCGTTTCAAACACATTATTATTCACCCCATTCCCACACCTCTAGACCAATATTGACAATATTTATGCAAATGCTCTATATAAACTCCAAGTTTCAGCCTCCTAGCATTAGCAGTTCCTGAGATCTAGAAACCAAAATGATCCGTCTAAAACATATCCCCCTTCTCCTTCCTGGCACCCCTACTCCTGTGTAACTTCAAGGGGCATCCCCTGTCTATTAACGACCAAAATTTCAATTTAATATCTTGAAGGGATTGGGAACTATGAGCCTTCAAATGATTTTGCGTACGGCGGACAGACGGACTGAAATTTTTTTTCCAACTAAGTGTACTACATTTAATTTGGGCAGGAATTAAATAAGCAGACAATAAAATTATTTGAAAAGGTGTGCTGCATTTTAAATCATCTCTAGATTATTAGCAATGAAAATAAACTGATAACAGCATTTTCCTATTTGTAGGCTTAAGAGGTTAAGTAACTCGGGGACAATTCAATTAGCTCTGCCAAATATTACAAATTTCAAAATGCAAATCATGTTGTTGAACTTTTTCTTGACATACAAATGTTACGGTTACATTATGTTTTCAAAGCAAACAAATTTCGATCAACCCAAACCGATACAAATATTTCACTAAATTCGTGTATGTTCAAAAGTTAGTTCAATTATTATAGCACCACGATATATTGCAATGTCGACTTATGAATGCTGTTTTGATATTAGAAGCTGTAGATATTTAAAAGCGTAATGTTATATATTGCAATAGAAGAGCAAACAATGTATGGATACTGTAAAAATCGATGGACATATGTGTTT
This sequence comes from Beris chalybata, assembly GCA_949128065.1. Lineage (NCBI taxonomy): Eukaryota > Metazoa > Arthropoda > Insecta > Diptera > Stratiomyidae > Beris > Beris chalybata. The sequence goes on from OX421895.1 coordinate 107,789,728, forward strand.
AAATATTTTTGGCAAATAATGAACAAAAAAGCTTTTGATTGAAATAATAAAAAAGTCAATTATTAAAAAATAATGAAGCAAAATTACAAACCTTGTTCGAATTATTCAAATCTTATTCGACATGTATTAAACCTCAGAAACCTCGTTACGATAAGTTAAATTGTGTAAGAAAAGAAACTTTAATTGTCTAGTGCTTTTATTTGATTTAAATAAAGAATATACCTTTTCCGTGAGTAACAATTTAATTTTTCACTACTTCGGTTGGTGTTTGTAGTGCTTTTATAATTTTGTTCGAAAAATTTTACTTTACAATATTGTTTGTACCGTCCTTGTGACAATTTAATTTCCGAAGGAAGATTAGCAGTATGTTTTTGACAAAGACTATAACAATTTTTGATCCGTCGAGCCAGATTTTAGGACGCGACTATGGAAACAAGAAAAAACACATTTAACTGGACATGTATTTTTGTTTGAGATTGTTGGCAACTACTACCTATTTCAAGTTACCAGAGTAAAAATCGATGATCAGTAATGGCAGTTATTTTGGGTTATTAATTTTAAGATTAAATACCCAGTTTTAAATAAACATACTATCAAAAAAAGAGTTGAGGTTAAAAAAACAGCAAGATCTTTTAAAAATTCTTATAAGCCCGTGAGCTGTCATTAGTCGTCATCATTATTATTGGTCCCTAATTTAAGAATTTAATTAAGTATACAGTCTACAGGATTAGAGATTGAAATATTTACCACCATATCACAAAGCCATGAAGACTTCCTTTGTTATTAGCGATTAATATTGCTCATCAATAAAAACTCTCTTGATTTCAAACATTTAAAACATACTTTCATTTTATATTTTAAAATACAAAATATTAAAATACAATAAAAAGAATAAATAAATAGAGTTTTATAAACATTAGTTAGAATATTTATTTTCTTGATTGACGTAGCTTATAAATATAAAAAATAAAAAAAAATTAATCTTTTCTGCAGAAAAGACAAAAGCAATCAATCGCATTACTAACTAATGCTAAAAGATCTTAAAACATAATTTTTATTGTAGTCTCCTGTATTCATCGATCGATAAATATTTTACTGCCTACTGAATCTTGAATTTCCAGATACGACAACCGGTTAAATAAATTTGTTTAATTTAACACATTTCAAGTTTATTTTAATTCGAATTATGGAAACTTACGCTGCCATTAGAACCAGTTGGTTACATAACATTCGCACTTTCGATGATACTATCCAGATTTTGGGACAAATTTTCCTACATACATAGTATGTAGTTCGATTTACTTAAATTTGATTTTTGTAAAGAATTGAAGAAAAAAGTAAATGTGTTGCAATATAATCACAAACTTACAACATACATAATTTCGGATAATTTCTTTTCTAATTTGTTTTTATTTTTCACTACTCAATGGTAGGGAAGCAATGCTAAATTCCAGAATGCTAAATAATTACCTAAAGCCTTGCATTGCGATGTATAAATCGTTTAAAAATCGCATAATTAATCAAGAATCAGGTGTCGGTACTAGTAGCATTTTCCGAACGCTACTGCAACAGAGGCAACTGCAATTTTAGACAAATGACTCGGAGGTAAATATCTCCATTAATCGAAAAAGTTACTGGAAATTGTTTAGCAATTAAATTAAATATTGCACAATACATAAATATTTACCCAGAAGATAATTCACTTCAATTCAACTTTAAATACCATTGTACTAGTATCGATAAGACATAATTAATCATGTAGTTCTCAAACAGGTGATATTTACATTTCGTCTTATTCTACAAAATCACATTCAAGGATTTTGTAAGCTGTAAGACGGTTCACCTTAAACCCTCGTACTAAAATTTCATCCATGATTTTACTATATTTCTCGGTACATTCGACATTATTTCTCTAATCGGATTAATAATGCTTCCTCAATGCCATTTCAAGGCATCTTCTAATTGAAAATTTCTATTAAACCGAAATAATAACAAAAATATATGGAAACATTTTGAATAAGCTGATCCGTAGATAGAGAGACGAGTAGTTGAAAAGGGCAAGGTCTAAATAAAAGAAAAATGCCAATGAAATTAAACTCTCTATTTATCATTTTTAATAGAACGAAATCTGAATGATTCCCACAATTTCACATATTTTTTTTAATGTATTATCAACGAATTGCCGATGTAGAAGGTCGCTCTTAACCAACTATAAATAATGGCGAATTATCAACGTTTCCAAGTACTGTCGTTAAAATACTTTTGGCAATTAAATAATTTACCTTGCTTGACAGTTGTCGTTACTATGTTGTATTTTAATGTTTATTTTTATGAAAATTTAATTCGTAAAATTATGATGTTAATTGAATTTTTAATGGACGAGGAGCTACCAATTTGTAGATATTAAACTTACATATTTGTACGAAAACTTAATGTAATTCTGCATTCTTTTCATTTCAATTATTGTTTCAATCAGTTGAGAAAATTAACTAAAGAATTATGTGGATTTACCATTGAAATTGTATTGGTAATGAGTCTATAGACGTAGTACCCAACTTGATGAAAATTATATTTTAAACGTGCTCCAACTTCGGAAAAAATAACTAATTCTCTGTGAATATATACAAACAGATTACCCAAATGATTGAAAAATGATGAACCATAAATGATTCATTTTCGGCCCACCAAGATGACTCATTTTCGAGCTGTAACTCTAAGCGCCCAGTGAGTGATCAAAGAAGAGAATGTATACATGCGCACATATATTTCACTAAGCTTAATCGATTGATTTGACATAATTTTAATTCACTGGATAATTATTTAATTATATAAATACTTCTTGAATTCTAGAAACGCTTCGTAATGAAAGCATTGGACGTGAGTCACAAGCGATTCACATAAGTGAAGTATATGTTTACAGATAAACAGCTTGTTTTGTTACTTGTTAGTCAATTATGTAGATAAGTTGTATGTTAGTTACCTAGGAGTCTAAAACGTGAACCATACCAGTGAATCATGTATAAGATTCGTCTTAAACACAATAGTGCTAACCGTTTGGGCTCAACTGTATTATTTTATGGGTAGAAGTCCGAAGCGTGTACATATAATGCTGAGATGCGGTGTGGGTGGCCATGGGATTGTCAACCTAAAAAATAACATTCCAAATAGCCTCCTGATTATTTCTTAGGTTGTCAGTCCTATAGCCATCAATCCATCAAAAATTATACATTCAGTAGACTTCTCCGGTACATCTATATACAGAAACCAAATTTTATCTTCCTGGCATAATTGCTTCGGAAGATATTGTAATTCAAAGTTTTTACCCCTCACACCTCACCGTCCCAATTAAAAATGTTTAACCCTTTTCTAATATCCTAGTATCCCTTAAGACATTTACAAAGTTTCAGCCGTCTGTCATTAATCATTCTGGAGTTATGGATCTTAGAATGTTTCAATCCCAGCATTCAAGCGTTTTGGGCGCATTGTTTTCCCCCCTACTCGCACTCCCCGCAACCCCTATTGACCATTTTTTTGTAAATGGATCCAGTACTACATAGGTTCCAACTTTCTGCCTACTAACATTAGCGATTCCTGAGATCTAGAAACCAAAATTTTTCATCTAAAACGCTCCGCCCTCCTTCACCACCCACCAAAAGATACCACTTGTGGGTGTTCACCCATTCTACCCACCAAAACATAACTTAAAATCAACGTAATATCTCAAACATTATTTAAAAATAATGAAGTAAAGCTACAATACTGTAGTTTTAAAACTTTTTTTTTTTCAAAATAAATATAATGATTTGATGATGACCACTAAGCTATGTATACTCTCGTAATTTAATTTCCTGTAAGACGTCTACCTGTGTTAGATATCTCTACGAGTACATCTTCTACAAAATAATTTAGATAGTTTGAAGAAAGATTCTTTAGGTGTGAAGCGAGATTTTTCTAATATTTTATTTGTTCTCAACTATCTACCGCCTTTAACAATTCAACTTCTGGAGTCGACCTTTAAAGGAGTTTTAGACAAGTCCTTTTTAAAAAGGACCCTAAATTGTACACAGTAGGTGAACTAGGTTAATTTCATTTTATTTGTATTCCATACTTCGGTCCATAGTTGGTACTAGAACTCTTTGTACGCTATTGTTGCTGCTAGTAATATATTTTTTTACCTAATAATTCAAAATAATGGTTATAAGGTCCACTCTGAAAAGTGGATGCAATACTCTCAGTAGCCTCTGAAAAATTTGAGTTCTTAATTCAATCGATTTCTAATTCACAGCGTGATTAATTTAGCGGTTAACTGCCAGGTACACTTACTGGTAGTTTACCATGCGGGTAATTTACTAGTTAAGTATCAGGTATCATTAACGAGATGTTAAGATAAGAGTAGAGAATCAATTAGATTAGATATTTAAGTGGTAAGTGTCCCGACGTGCATTTGTTCTACCTGCAAGATATTCCGTGAACGCCACCGTAGCTATAGAATAAATCTAACGATTAGTCTGAGAACTTCCTTCATAATTCTTTCAAAGCCCATTTAGTTTAGTCTTCAATCAATCCTCCCTGTATGTTCAATCAAATATATTTCTCTACTATCAATCACAATCAGAAAACATGCAATTTTACATGGTCTCCCAGTAATCGAAATGGCTAAATCAGGAATTCGGCAATTAAACGAATTTCACTATAGACAACATTCTCGTACCTAACCGGTAGTTAGGTAGGTAGTTATGAAGATAGTCAGGTAAAAACCATCTGCACCTAAATGCCATAAGCAGAAGCTACAACCTACTTGCCTCGGCCGTCCACATAATTCGCCTTATCGAGTCGAACTCGAAATCCAAAACCCATGATTACGGGCCATTCAATTTCGAATTGCTAGCATTCGGTATCAAGGTGCTTAGTACCTCGCATGTGCATTACTCGTCCCGATTTCGTAATTTTCAATCATTTTTTTTTTCTATAATTTTTTTATATGCACAGATGAGCTTTACCCCCACCCCTAGATGAATGCAAGAAATGTAGCTTCGATCTGTACAATGTCCAGCAATGTATCGCTCTAAGAACTTGTAGCATAATTTACCTGTTGCGTTTGACTTTTACAACTTAGAGCCAGCTTCATAAATTACCCCGTGCACTGAAGAATCTTCCACGTTGCGTAAAAGAAGATGCGGATGAATGAAGACGAAATATGTTGTTTTTTTCTTAAGAAGAAAAAGAAGATTTTACAGGTGCTTCGTTTCTTTGAATAAATTTAAAGTGACGGATGGTAAAGCCTAAGCTGAAGGTGATCGCCTTTTCTTCAGATTTATCAGCAAATGTCTATTGTTGAATGTAAGCTGACATTTTGTACGGTGCAGTGTGTTATCAATATGCAATTCAATTACATAACACTTTTGAGCAGAAGAGGTTGTTTCTTGAATTTACCACACGTGCTTTAATCTGTTGTCTAATGCTCTGTACAGAGATTCATAGCTAGTTTGACGTCGGTATATTTCACTGCGGATCAGAATTTATAAAGAAGTACCCTTCTCAGACTCATTCTCAAGACTACGTCAAGGACGTTACGACGGGTTGATGTTTAATGTTAGTAGCATCAGGACACAGATTCTAGATTTTTTCTGGATTCCTGATTTTGTTTGGTAAAAAATTAATATTTTCTACATGCAAACAGACCTACGAATATAGAGATAATTGTACTGGAGATGACGAGTAGAGTCTGTTTTGAAGCCGGACGATTCCTTGCAAAGGATTGGCAATAAGAACTGTGCTACAACGAGAATTAACGTCTTTCTCACGTTAATATTAAACTCCGGTCTTGAACACATAAAACCTCAAGCATGTGAATACTAGGCTACTACGTAACGTTCAATTTTGCTTCTAAATGCTTTAAAGTGCTTCATACTTCATACAAAACGGCGTCTTGTCGTCTTCAGTGCTTGTATCGCTATGCTTACCAAGGAGATACTGTGAGAATATCTCTAAGGATATACGTCCTCCCATTTTGTTGTTAAAGTACGAGAAGGCTTCAAGAAAAACCGTCGTTTTATATTTAAAAAGAATAATGACTAAAAACTTAAATTTAATAGGAACTAGGCAAAGAGCTAGTGGAGATGGCATGCAGCGACTTTTTTGAAGCCGGAGGTTTTCTCGCAAAGGACCGTCGGATATTCACTATGCTACTATCAGCATCTTACTCACATATATGTTAATCCCCGGTATTGAAAAGAAAAAAAGCCCAACCTTTAAATACTAGGCTAATATTTGCATTTCACTGCCACCGGGCATGACACGCTCCATACAAAAACAGTCGCTTAAACTTGAAAATGCTTCACAGTGCTTTATACAGAAACGGAGTGTTGCCATCTCCGTTACCTCTGTGGAACTAGGAATACCATATGTAGGTATTCGAAAAAGTGCGATATAGTAATTTTTTAGTTGAGGGCGTTCCAAAGAAAATTCGCTAAATATTAAATAATAAAAAAAAATTGTAAGCTGTGGTGCGAGCTGAAGAAATAAAATCCGGTTTCTACTAGTTATTGGTCAAATTAAGGATACTGTATACTATACATTTGTATAATGTTAGCTAACAAGAGCTTTTAAGTGGCATTATTTTAATGAATCTAATAATCTTATAACAACCACATATATAGTTTTATATTTTTTGCCTTGATCTTATTCTGAATTATTTTAAACATTAAAACACACACAATTAAAATCACTTTTCATTTCCATCCCCTCCAACCGTAATTATGGTGCCCCCATACTCTAGAGGTTTACCGGTCCTAGCTCATGCAAAATTTTCAAGATCGTATGTGATACAGTTTTTGAGATATAAAAATTAAATTTTTTGAAAATTTCCGCGCTTTACGACCAGACTCAAAAATTTTATTGTCAGTAGACTCCACTAGTAATGCTATATGTATATACAAAAACCCAATTTAATCTTCCTAGAGTAATTGAGTCGAAAGATAATCCAAAGTTTTTCACCGCCACCCGATACTTCACTACCCCCTTAAAATTTCTAATCCCTAATATTTGTTAGGACAACTACAAAGTTCCAGCTTTATGGCATCAATCGTTCAGGAGATATGGATTTTGGAATGATTCAATTCCAGCTTTTAAACTTTTTGGACGCATTGTTGCGCCACCTACTCGCACACCCCTCAAACTCTATCGACAAAATGAATCCACTATCAAATGAATCCACTATCAAATGAATCCACTATCAAATGAATCCACTATCATGGTACTACATGAGTTCCAATTTTCTGCCACCTACTATAAGCTCTAGGTTTTATGATCTAAATATAAATTTTTCATCTAAAACACTCACCCCAATTTCAGCTTAATATCTCAAGGGGCTTGAGAGCTACGCGCCTTCAATAGTTTTGCCTACTGCGTACAACCTACGGCGGATAGACGGACATTCTTTTTTGCTTTTTGGGGATTTGAAAATACAAAGTTTCAGGGTAGCAATTTTTTTGAAATATCAGGTCGACCACAATACTTTACTATTAAAAAATAGTAAAGTAAAACCAATAATAAAGTAATTGAATCATACATAGTCTTAATGAAATGCATTTTAACAGCCTTAATTATGAAGTTACTAACCTAGTATTTCTGAAATCACAGAGTTGCTGTAGAGTCGTTATTCCAACTTTTTGTAGCTCGCCAAACAAAATTTTTGACCATCCCAATTATGGCACGTTTACATAGCCAACTCATCCGGTATTTTACGACTCTTAATCGCACATGTTCATAAGGTCGCGCCTCATGTTGGGCGCTAACGTGACATTACGCCTTCGTCCAAAAATTATTTCTGGTTCAATTTTTTGGATATATTTTAAAAAATTCCAACAGTCTGGACGTAGCTTTATTATTTTTTTGGTAAAAGTCCGAATACTTAGATGCGGAGTAGTTTACGTCCAAACTGTCTCCTGGTTATTCTTTAAATGGTCCTACTCCGCATCACAGCATTAAACGCGTTCCGGACTTCTACCTAAAAAATACTATCATTGCGCCCAGACTGTTGGCACTCTTTTTGTGATATTATCGATATTTATAAAAGTGTGGAGTCCCGGAATATTCTTTTATTGAAAATCATCAATCAGTTCTAGACCCATCAGCTCAAAATTTTGTATGTACCTACAGTAGGTACAGCTCTTATTTATTATAGAAGAATTATCCTATAAATAAAAAATAGCTGATTAAAAGTAACAGGGACATGGAGATATCGCCTTGCATTTCTCACAAGCTAAAGATTTGGCATTTCGATTCATCTCAGCAAAACCTTGAATTAAGTAAAATCATGGCTAGACTGAAGAAGGACATCCAAAGAACTACCACATTCTTGACAGAATAACTAATTCCACATCATTAATAAAGTTAAGTTCTTTAAAAAAAAAAAAAAGTATCGTATCCACTGAATGTCCTTGAGAACTCAAATCGATTCTTCTTCATTGACATCGATCTGAACCAGTTCTTAATTTGCAATATTCGTTAGAACGAACCACTTAAGGTTTTACGGTTCGAATTTGACATTTAAATTTTTTTATCGAAATACCTGTACATTTTACAGTTGCTGGTTGACCACTGTATATACCTGTCCATTTGAGCGTACCTACGCAAAATATGGTCAAGTTATTTATTAGTAATACTTGCGGCTAGAGGATGGATTGCTGCGTTTCAAGGTGAACCGATAAGTTGTTCATAATAAAATCTAAGAAGTGAAATCGAAACGAGCGGGTGAGCAAGGTGTTTTAAGGAACGAAGCTCTAATCCGATAATCACACACATAGTGGATCTTTAAAGACGACCAAGTTCCTAAGATGGATTAACTTCAGTTTAAGACCATCGCTCAGTTGTTGTTAGCTTTTCGTTATCTTGTTTAAATGTTTTGACATTTTGTGTTTAGTGTTGAACAGCTAATAAAACAGATCTTTTAGTAGCCATTCAAAGCGAATAGTTTTGATTTATTGCTACACGAAATACCTGCGTTCTACACGAAATGAACGTATCAAAGGTCGAACTTTTTTGATATGTTCGTAAATGAGATGTCAATGCCAGCACACGGAAGAGATTGATTTGTGCCGCCATCTGCCTCACCGAGTTGAGGAAATCTGAATAAATTTTAATTTAAAACCTGAGAAAAATTTAAAATTTCATCGAGACGAAAAATTCAAAAGATCCATTCGGCACTGCGGTTTCATTGTCAATGTCAATGGTAAGGTGTGCATTGACTTTGATATTGATCTGAGCAATTCGGTAATCGGTGAATAAAATAAAGAAATTAATTTGATCATTAATCTTAATGGGCGATTAATTAAAATTAGCGCTGAAAAAGAAATGCGATACGTAGGCGACGGATGTGATGTTTGAAACTTGTTCTTTCACTAATTAGACATGAAGTATCTAATGGCATTAGTAAAAACTTGTATCGATTAAATGTTAGAATTTATGTTTGGAAATTCCGCTGTAATGTAAGCTGACTTCCGCATGCAGACCGACTGGTGTTTATTATTTTAATTTAAGGTCAACAAAGCCCATATTTGTAGCACAAACAAAGGCTTAATTCAAATTAGTACTTGTGGATTGAGTGGAACAAAGATGGGTAATGCGGAAAAGAGTGGAAAATATTTGTATCTTAAGGAGTTGGAAAAAAACAAATTTCTATATGGAAGTTTTCTCCATATTTTTTTTTGCTAATCGCACTGTGGATAATAATCTAATGTTATATTTCTTGACATAAGCCACTTATCAGAAATTAAATCCATTAAGGTTCTTAGAACCTTCACTTTCATCTCAAAATGTTTTAGTGAGCGTAAAGTTCGAGTGGTATTTTGTTTAAATTGAACATCATTATTAAATTTTTGATGAATGTTTTCACAGTACATTTTGAATTGAAAATACAAGGTTTTCCGGTAAATACTGTTAAATTTATTTTGTGTGACGTTTCGGACTCGACTGAGTTTGATAAAGGACTCAGTCGAGTCCGAAACGTCACACAAAATAAATTTAACAGTATTTACCGGAAAACCTTGTATTTTCAATCATTATTAAAATAAAGAACAAGTAAATAATTGGGCTTAAGGATAAGAAGTATTACTTTTTTCATGAATTAAACAGTGGATTAAAATTTTCATATGTTCGCTTATGAGCTTCCCATTCTTTTATTTTCCGAAAGTTAATATCTCACAAAAGAACTCGACTGAAAAAACAGAATTTTTGAATTTTTTTAAGTACTTAAATATCATGATTAGTATATGGTCTTCAACAATCTGCATTCTGAAGAAATATTGATCAGGATAATCTGCATTGCAGATCTAGTACACTACCACTGGACTACACCCGGCTTAACCTTTATAAGGCCTTGTAGGAGTAAATACCAACAGTCTGATGTTGGTTTGTGAACTTTTAACTTCGATAAAGCTTCCGCAATACTTGCGAGCGGAAGATGGACATGTCTATCAAGTGATTCTGCTTCAACCCTATTACGACAATGTTTCAGATTGGCCTAGTGGGTAGCGTAGCGGACTAATCTGAGGCTGGACCGTGGTTCGAATCCGAGAGGTTTGCAAGAAAAGAAAGAAAAATCAATTATATTGTCTTTTTATACGCGTACCGCGGCTACGGTTGCTACGCTTACGTTTGTTTGATGCTATAATATCGTTCCTATCGTCATTCCCGTTGCTTCCATTTGTCCCGTTACTTCCGTTGCTCCCGTTCCGCCCGTTGATCCCGTTGCTCAGATTTCTCCCGTTATTCCCGCTGCTTCCATCTCCCGACACTTTCGTTGCTCCGTTGATTTCATTGCTCCCATTTCTACCATTGCTCCTATTTCTCCCGTTTCTTCCGTTGCTCCCTTTACTCTATCCTCTATTCTCCATCCACTATTCACCATCCTACATCCTCCAGCTTCTAGCCATCATCTACCATCTACCATCTACCATCCCCCAGCCACCATTATCCATCTTCCATTCTCCATCTTCCATCCAGGGACGTCATTTCAGTTTTCTCTAGTCGGTGCGCAAGATGTTATGAATATATGTATTTTATATATAAATATACATATGTTATAAATAAAATATGAAAAAACAAAATTCGGGGGGGGGGGGGGGGGGTAATGCCAATTAAAAATAATCAGTGTCATAGCAGCATTAAATACACACAAAGGTCGAATTGAACACTGAAACTAGCAGCACACTATCACTTTCATTTGTCTTCAACTGTGGAGAAATTATTGTGACCTTTCTTGTGACTGAAGCGCCAGATTACAAAAAAAAAATCTCCGATCCAAGTGTAGACACAAAGTTTTAGTCGCAGCTGGTTGTGATCTGTGATATGTTACAATTTGGGAATATGCATATATAGAGTCCAAGTTTGAGAGACCTACAAAGGTTAGGTTAGATCGAAAAGAGTGAACTTTAGCACTGTGCCACAGCCAGCCAATCACGACAGATCTTTGTAGATTCATTGTCTTCCCTCGTATAAAATTGAAAAAAACTTAACACTCTAAAATTAAATTTAGAATACATCCACGCGCTCCATTTAGGATGCATCCATATTCAAGGAATCCAGCACACAATTAAGTACAAATGAAATAAAGTTTAGCCGTTTAAAGCTATAAATCGATCATGTATTATTGAAATGTACCATAGCTGAAATGAAGTAATAAATGTAAGCTATTAAAACAATTGTTTCTATGCCAGCTCCAGTCATTTCTATGTAAATTTCCTTGAGGTGCAAATATTTAAATATTGATTTACTGCAATAAGAAGTTAACGTGCAATAATTAAGTACTTTTCTCATACCTTATAATCGAAAATGTCAAGTTTAATGATATTATAGATTAAGGTGGTGACTTTTTATTAGTGAATGTCAATGTCGCATTCTATAATTTTTTTTACATCAGCGAAGATGTACATACATTGTAACCTTCTTATAAATAAAACAATAGATATGAGATTTATGCAATCAAACGCCGTCAGGAAATGAAGAAAATTATAGAGAAAAAATTGAATTCAAAATTATTCTTGCTACAATTAAATTAATGTTTTGTGTTAAATGGTTTTGAAGATATTTTATTATTTTTGGCGAATTATCTTTAAATTGTTTTGTATATTTTTCGCTTTAATGTGTCTTTATATTTATAATTGCACTTTTTATTAATAAAATGAAGAATGGCAGTGTCATTAACTTCTCCGGTTCATCTTAAAGATATTAACTCCATTCACGAAAGTAAGCCAGCGTTAAATCTTCGAAAGGTAAAGATATACCAAACATGGTCTGGGTAATGCAACGCTGATAGTATCTAAACGGCCTTCAAGGTAAGCTATGGCGCTATTTTTCAATGTGCTTATATTGCTAATAGCCGTATGCATTTGGAGCGGCAATTAAGACAAGATGCACAAAATTATTTATAGCTTTAAAAAAAATATTTTTACAGTTGGTTAGCTTTTTGCTCAATGGCAAATGGTGTTGGTTGATGAAATTAATATTGTTGTTAGATTCGATGCTAGTCTTAACTGTGACGATAACTTAATTTTTATGGCTGTTTATTTCCAACTTTAATAGATTATTAGAATTTCTTGAAATTAGCAAAAATTGTTTCGAAATTCGTTCACTAGCTCTCCGCGATTTCGCGTAATTACAAATCTTAATAATTTTTATGTCTGATCTCATTAGGGACTTTTGAATTAAAATTGCATAAATCAACAATGGTCCTCAGTGAGCTTTGGGAGTTCCATTCATAAACATTCCGAGCTGAGGTAATTTTCCCACGAAATGCGGTAACTTTGACCCCCGTACATATGAAACGCCTTAGTACGCAAAGTGCGTGCGTATACAGCTAGCTATCTGTGCATAAGAATTAGAATAAGTCATTTGGGTGCCAGTAGTGGTCATCGCATAAAGTAGTACTGCGATCAGGTGTTAATGAAGTATGTATATGAATATTTCTATCATTGCGCGTGGGAAATGCTTGCGTAGCTCGACGTTGTGGGACGTTAACTGCAAAGAGCACAATAATTCAGTAACCAGGTTTATGCGAATTCACATGTGCATTTGACACCTTCGCGGTAGTGTTTCTTTTAATAGGTCTCGTATGCTGACTTAATGGAGACGTTGTTTCATCTTTAATGTGTCAATCGACCCCTAAGATTTACTGATCAAGAGATAATTGGATGTATATAATATTTGATACATTATTATCTACAATTTACAAATTATACTTACACATTAATTTAAATTGACTGAATTTCCCTTTTCTCATTATAGAAGAGCGCTATAATACTTTTAGCGCTATGCGCTATCGGATGTAATGCGGATATTCCTGTTTTCCTGGCAGATTCCCTAAATCCAGCAGATAATGAGGTTTACCAACCAATTCGGGTAAGAACCTCCTAAACAAGAACGAACCACAATCGAAACTTTTTCAAACTTTTTCCTTTCAGATATCCGCAGAAGCTAGAGGATTCGGGCAACCCAATGAATTCCTGGACTCGAAAGGATATTTCTATAATCCACCAGAAGTTCCGTTTACATTACCGCCGAAACCAGTATACACCACAACCCCAGCAACACTACGGATCATTACTACAACGCGGCCAGTAACTACTACTCCACGACCAATTACAACAACTCGTCAAACAACTACCGGATATACGTACCCAACACCTTCAATTACGTTCACGTACCCAACTCCGCCCAGAACTATACCAACACTGCGAACTGTTCCACCAACAGCACCAAGGCCTACAACTCGTGCTCCACCGATAACAACTCGGGCACCGACTACGGGATACTATTACCCAACACCTTCGATAGTTTTCACTATCCCGACAACTCCAAGAACCCCACCACCAACGCTTCGAACTCTTCCACCAACAACAACAACCACCCCAAGACCAACAACCACTACTCGAAGGACCACTCCATCAACAACTCGTTATACAACAACAACAACAAGAAGGCCAATTACAACGACAACAACGCGTCGTCCAACAACAGGTTATAGCTATCAAACACCAACTATTCCGTTTACCTATCCAACAACACCAAGAACACCGCCACCAACGCTTCGAACAATAGCAACAACACGAGCAACTACAACTACACCTCGCCCAACAACAACAACACCCCGGCCAACTACACCGCGTCCAACAACAACAACTCCCCGCCCAACAACTACTACCCGCAGACCAACTACCGGCTACTACTATCCGACGCCGTCCGTAACTTTCACATATCCAACAATTCCGACACTTCGAACTCTTCCGCCAACAACACCTAGACCAACAACTCGTCCACCGCCAACAACAACTACCACCCGAAGACCAACAACCACCACTCGAAGGACCACCCCATCAACAACTCCTTATACAACAACAACAATACGTCGTCCAACAACAGGATATAGTTACCCAACTCCAACAATTCCCTTCACCTACCCAACAACTCGCAGAACACCACCACCAACACTCCGAACAATTCCTCCAACTACTCCACGCCCTACAACTCGACCACCACCACTCACCACTACCACAATGCGACGACCAACACCAACAACGCAGCGCTTAACAACCGGATACTTTTATTCCGTTCCATCTAAGCCCTTCACTTATCCAACACAACCTGCAACCTTAAGAACATTCCCGCCTACTACCCAAAGGCCATTTACAACACCGCGAACAACTACACGTCCACCAACTATTAGAACAACGCCTTATGTTTACACAACACCACGTGTAACATTCACCTACACTACACCACGGCCAACAATTCCTACAACGCGGCCAACTTTGAGGACAACTCCTCGTACGATTCCCACGATTCGAACAACCTACAGTACACCAGGACTAGAGTATCTTCCACCCCGAACAACAACTCAAATTCCACGAATTTACACGACTCCATCAACAACGCGGAGACCAACAACACCGTATACTTTTCCACCAACAACGCGGCGTATAGCATATAGTACACCAGCGCCACCATACGTACCGCCGTTCCAGTACACCACTACTCCAGCTCCTCGGATTTACACCACTACTAGACCAACAACAAGACCACCACCCACTTTTTCAACAACACCATATACCACTAGGCGTGTAACGTATAGTACACCTGGACTGGAATATCTTCCACCACGAACAACAACACCGGCTCCCCGAATCTATACAACTCAACCAACAACACGACGACCTCCAACAACACCCTACACCTTTCCGCCAACAACACGTAGGATAACTACTCCAGCGCCACCTTATATTCCACCGGTACAGTATACAACAACACCAGCTCCTCGTATCTATACAACCAGACCAACTACAAGACCACCACCAACATTTTCGACAACCCCATTCGTTTTTACAACGAGACGTACAGTACCAACTTATAGCACTCCCGGTCGTGAATATCTTCCACCCAGCACCACACCAGTTCCTCGCGTCTATACGACTCCAAGGACGACAACAAGACCACCAACTCCATCTACAACGCCATATGTTTACACAACATTTCGAACAACACGTTCAACAACACCTTACGTATACACCACAAGACCAACTCTCCCAACTACGTACAGTACACCTGGACTAGAGTATCTTCCACCAAGAACGACAACACCCGCTCCTCGTATTTACACCACTAGACGAACTACGAGACCTCCACCAACGTTTTTAACAACACCATTTGTCTACACAACCAGACAAACGCCAACAACAACCCGGTATACAACTAGAAGAACAACTCCATCAACAACCCCTTATCCAACTAGACCATCACTTCGAACAACTTACAGTACTCCCGGATATGAATATCTCCCTCCAAGGACAACAACTACACCAGCACCACGTATTTATACAACAAGACCAACCACAAGACCACCACCACCACCTACAACTCCTTTCGTCTATACGACTAGACCAACCACAAGACCACCCCCACCGCCAACAACACCTTTCATTTATACAACAAGACCGCCAACAATTTCAACAACACCTTTCGTTTACACAACCAGACGTACAGTTCCACCAATCCGTATTAGTACACCCGGCTTAGAATATCTTCCACCGAGAACAACGACACCAGCGCCAAGAATCTACACCACTACCACAGTTCGACCAACAACACGACCTCCACCAACTTTCTCAACAACTCCATTCGTCTTCACTACGAGACGTACCGTTCCGACAATTCGAACAACATATACTACTCCCCGCACAACAACAACTCAAGTGCCTAGAATTTACACTACACGACCAACAACACGTCCGCCACCAACTTTCTCAACAACACCATTTGTTTTCACAACGAGACGCACAATTCCAACGATCAGTACACCAGGACCTGAATATCTTCCTCCAACGAAATACACAACAACTCAAAAGCCACGTATTTACACCACAACGCCATATGTTTACACTACAGCGCGTACATTTCCAACAATACGGACAACGTTTCCAACAATTCGAACTCCCCCTCCAACCTATCTTCCACCAGTAACAACTCAAACTCCTCGTATCTACACCACACCAAGGCCAACTGTCAGGTATACACCACCTCCAACAACAACCGTCCGATACACACCACCCCAAACAACAACAGTCCGATACACACCACCCCCAACAACAACAGTCCGATACACACCACCCCCAACAACAACAGTCCGATACACACCACCCCCAACAACAACAGTCCGATACACACCACCCCCAACTATTCGCATCAGCACACCAGCTCCATCGTACGTTCCACCAACAACTAGACCACCACCACCTCCAACAACTACTACACGGCCGCGTACAACTCCACCACCACCTCCACCAAAGCCACGAACTTACCCCACAACAACACGGCCACCAACTACACGATTCACCACGCCATACACCTATCCAACTTACAAGATTTCCACTCCCGGACCGAGCTACTTGCCCCCTCTAAACTCAAATTTGGTCATATTGTAAGGCACTAACTGGACGGACTCCAATTCCCCCAAGGACTCCCTTTCAGCTAGAGCTAGTCATTTAACAAATTTAAATAAAATAAAATATCTTGTCAAATTGCCAAGGAACTCACCAGCGTGTTCTTTGAGCTAAATAATATTCTTGAGTAATTTTTTTTACTATAGTAAGAGGTGCTGACGTGTATGTGTATAATCGTTATAGTTTATCCAAAAAAAAACCTGTTAATAATAAAAAGATAATACTCAATTTGTAATACGTGAAAAATAAAATTTATATAAATAAGTGCAAGCGTTATTTAAACTCCTAATGCCAACCACCCATCCTACCTTGGATCCATTATGATCAGTCTATCTATACACCAAGTTTCAAGTACACGGAGCAAGCCATTCTCCTGAGCCTTTATAGGCCTATCAACACACATATACAATTAGAACTATTAAGGCCTACAGCATTTACATAATATTGTTATTTAATATATTAAATGTTATTCATAATACGAAAATTCAAAATAATAAAAAAAGAGTCATCTAATCGTAACCAAAACATATGACGAAATTCGTGAAAATACTTAGAACAATACTACTCATATTAGAGTACAAAATGAGTAAAAACACCTAGGCAAGTATAAACCAATTCGCTTCCTGATCGGACCTAATATAAAGAAAAGAGTGATAAGTGTACTCTCCCTAATGTGATGAATATTGATAAACCTTGAAATCGACTTTTGGATGATTATGTAACAAATCTTCGTACGTAAAAACTACTTCAAAATCTATTAGATTTAAAAGATATTGTAGTGCACGTCACGGCACTATTTGAAATCAAAGTAATCGGGTACTTTGAACCAGTTAGGAATTTAAATTTTGGTGATCAAGCAACCCGCGATTCATATTGAAAAAATAAAATTTAAATTGAGTCAGATAAAATATTACTTTCGATTAGAAAGGATCTCAATCATACTTTTGTAATATAGTTTACTATTTTTATTATCTTGGATTTAATTGTTGAATCTTATTGTTAATAAATAGTTTTATAATATGTATAAAGAATTAAATTGTACCTCTTAATGACAAATTTGTGTATCATTAATGGACCAATGAAAAAGATATGTCCAATAGAACATAATTTCAACTATATGGTGGAATTTGTGTAATCACTCACAAACACTGTACACCCCCTTAGGTTAAATGTTAAAGTAAAAGTTAGAAGCGAATTCGATTCGAAATATTATTCGGAATTCGTGAAAACTTTCAAAACTGCCTTACACGCCCTTGTGGGTTAAATAAGAAATGAAAATGATTTGATCTGTTTAAATGAGAATTCGGTATACAATAGGACCTAAAAAATATGTCGGAATTCGTGAAAACATAAACAACTAATTTACACCACCTTCGTGGTTGAAGATCGAAAAATCTGTAAAACAGTTTATATAGAGCGCTCCCGAAAGTTAGACTTATTGGATAACTCGACAGACCTCAAACAAGTTACCATATTCGTGTTCGTGAAAATGTAAACAAGCCCATTTTGCATCACCTTTGTACACAAATTTGTTTTTTTTTGCTTAAATCACATGAGCCTTGTCTGAGATATAAAAAACACGTTAGCTTTCACTCCCAATCATAAATTGTGCTTGCGATGGCTCCATACAGAAATCAATTTTCAGCTAACAACTATCCTAAACGGTACGGTTTTTCGCTTTCGACACTCTTCCCTATTCCAGCAACTCTCAAAAAAATTGTGCCTACTAGACGTCCACTAGGCCTAACTTCTACAAAAAATTTCAAAACCATACCTACCTGCCTACCTAGAGTAGGTCTAATAGGCAACTGTTTACTTTGACAGATAGGATTTATTTCATCAAAATGCAATGGTATCTTACGGTTTAACCCCAGAACGCAAAACCCTATTATCGAGACTTCGTTTAGTAATAATGGCGCCCAACGAGGGGCTTCTTGTGAGAAATATACTTATTATCACGGTTACTGCCGAATATACTACATATCCCTTCTGAAGCCCTGGGAAGACACTAACATAGATAGTAGGTATATATAATTAAATAATAGACAAATCAATATTATATTGAAATTTTAAAATAAAAAGCGATTATGGTAACACAATATTATGGATATACTTATTTCGCGAAAAACACATTTTTTATAACTAGCATATCGATAGGCGAATTAGTTAGGTATAAAACTTTTGTGTGTTAACATTGAGTAGCTCAATCTGTGATTGTTTTATTTTTTATTCATCTTTATTCCGATTATTAAAGGCTGGTTAAATTTATTGAAATTATTGCTTAAAAAGTTATAAACTATTCAAAAATTAAAAATTTAAAAAATACTAAAGTAGATTCCAATCATCTCAATAACGGGTGCATTTTTAAAGCCCATATTTAAACATTTTACTTTTACTTTTTCATTTTACAATTTTCTAATAAGATTAAATACATTTACGGATTAAAAATGAAACGAGACCCTTTTCACCCTTCATGAATTTACTTGCATATGAAATGAAATATAAATAAAAAATAATTTAAATGTTTTATTTCTTGTTCGGAATTAAATAAAGAATTTGATTTAAATGTTTATGTATTGATTTTTCAGAAAGAAGAACTATTAATTTTACAGTACAATTTTGACTTTTGAAACAAGAATTAAAGGTCATTTTAAATAAGTCAAAAAAAAATTTATATTAGCATACTATAAGCGCATATCTGCCTAACGTTTATAAAGAATAACACATCTGGCGCTGTAGTAGAAAACTACACATTAAAACCAATTTCGATCTTACACATTATACATTACATTAAAATGTGTAAAGTGTTAAGGTAAGTAAATTTAAAAAAGAGTATAAAAATAGATGGAAATCTATGTAAAATGCACAATTACATTTAATGTATTGTAAATTTTCTTCGACTGTATGAAATTTACCTCTGAATTATAATTTTACTATAAAAAAATCTGAAAAATACGTTGCCATTTGTACTTTCACATCTCTTAATTGTAATTGTATATAATAAGCGGAACAATATGCAGACAAATCAAACTTCTTAGGAAAAACTACTTGGAATGTGTGAAAAGACTTGAGGGCGGGTGTTTGCATAATTAAATTAAATTAAATTAAAAGATCATTGTGGACTTAAAATTCGAAGTACCTCCTCAACGTTCAAATCAGATGTTTTTGGAAACATTTCGAAGAAGAAGAGATTAAAAAATGTAATCGTGTAGTTCAAATTCTAATTCAAATCATAGAATTTAATATTGAGTATCGTGATAATTTTTTTAAATTGTGTATCACATTTTTGAAAGTTACTCCATTTATGCTGCATCTAATGGTAAAGAAACCTTACATACATATATTAAACTGGAATTAAAAAATTTTTGATTAAAAACTTCGTTACGGACTTTTCATGCTTACAACACCCCATGGACTAGTGAGGATTTAGATTTTAAATTAATAGTTTGCTATGTGGATTTTTAAATCGAATCGATGGAAAATATTTTCAAATATTTTATTTGTAAATATTACAACCACAATTTGCTATTACATTTTACATTGGAAATATATCTACAATACTAACCGAATTTAATGGGATTAGCCATTGAAATGTAAGATTACATTCGGTTTCAATTTTACACTTTTTTGACAAATGGCTAACGATAAATGTTGTAATTTTTTTACTGTGTATGAGAAAATAAAAATCGCAAATGCCGATGTTAAACTAAAGGAGATATTTGAAAAACAATTTTTTTTTGGAAATTCCTCTCTCAGCTACCCTTGACGGTTAAAAAGAAAAATAATAAGCCTACAGGACAAAATATATTGATATTTACTTAAATACTGATCTGTTTGCTCACTCACATTCTGTGAGCTCGGGGTCGCCAGAAGGGGTTTCAGATGGTTATGTAGTCTTTCCTTCGAGAGTATCGAGGATTTGACGTCGTTAGGGTATGACATCCTGGTCAGGTTCTGCAGGGAATTGAAGTGCTTCTGAGGTGAAACCTAAACATAAATACTGAAAAGTATTAAATTCTGTTCGACAGTTTCTCGTAATATTTGAACAGAAAACATAATTTTTCAATTTTCTTTGTAAGATTTTCTAAAATTTAATTAAAAACAGTAGGTATCTAGTTAACTAATTTTCCATTAAAAGGTTTAAATTCAGATGAAAAAAAAATCATTTTATTTTAAAGTAGTTGAGCAGCTATTAGATACAGTTCCGTTTTCAAAAAGATTAGTTTATATTTTAGTACTTCATTTAGTACAAAGTGACTTAAAATATTATGAAAACGAAAAGTTATTAAAAGAGGACAGTGTTGGACAATATACAGCGGTTTAATTTGCTTGCGACGAGTTTCTCAATCACTGAAGAAATTTCTCATGAATTTCATAACGAATTTCATGATGAATATCATTAGAAATTTTATTTTAAAATTAGAAGTGGGCTCAGCTATAATTTTGCCTTGGCCGCATCATCACCATAATTACATATTTCGGAAAATATGGAAATAATAAAATAAGATGAATGTAATATAACTCCTCACTACCCAATAAGATATGCTCCACATTGCAGACTCATGAAAACAGATTAAATTTTCTTTGTAATTGTATTTTTTTAAAAATGTTACAATAGCTTCATTCTTCTACGTTCTTAAATTAATAACAATTAAAATAAATAAATAGAAATACATTCAACAATTTGCTTACAATTCAGTCCTTATCTCTAATAAGATACAAAGTAAACTAAAGCATCGATTTCAAATTTTTATCTCAGGCTTCAGAGAGGTCGGCAGAAGAATAACATATTTGCCCTAGTCCGATTAGTTAATAAAAATAATAATGTATTTATTTATAATTGGAAATATCGGATGATTATCCTTAAGGCCAGTTTCTTTCGCTTCTATCGGTTACCACAGTTACAGCATCGTTATATTGAAATTTTAAAATGGACTCTTGTGGTACTTGGAAGTCAGTGCTGCCTGAAGGTGCTATTGGTTCATTCACATTATTGGAATAATTCTGAAAAGGACTCGAGCTTCCTTCGGGCTCTACCTCAGCCGAAACAACAATGGGCTGCTCGAAACGTATCTTATTTCCCGCTTTAGTAGGTAGCACTACTGTCGGAGATGGTGTCGAGATATCTTTTTTATCGAATTTCGAAGTTAGAGAGTTCTTGAAATTGTATCCTGGCGACAAGAGACTTCGAGTATTCGAACTTCTGTCCAACGAACGCGGTTTATTTTTCGGAAAAAGATTTAAATGTACCATAATTTTGCTCGGATTATTATCCTGGCCATCTGTCGGATATCGTGGGGAGTATTCGCGCTGATAGATGTCGTCGTTGTCGTGCAGTTGATTATGAAGGTAGGTGTTTTCGTAGAAGTTCGACGTTTGCGGATGTTTGTTCTGCTGGATTTGAGGAAATTGCATTGAGTTATAGTAGGAGTTTCCCAGCTGATAGGAGTACGGAAGATTGTTAACTGCTCCAGGTCCTGCCGGTAGAGGAAAGTATGGTTTCCGTAGTTTCGTCTTATACGGTCGTTGTCCTGACGATTGTTCGTTTTCGGGCATAGGATAGATGTCCAACATTAAACTAAAGGGCTTATGTTTTCGATTTGAGATACTGGTTCGGGAAGTCCGTAGTTGTTTCTGGCGATCCTTACCCGCCGTGATAACATTCTGGTAGATGTTTTCTACATTATTGGTATATTGAGGCTGGTAGTGGTTCGGTTGATGAAGTTGCTTCAATTTCGCATTGGGACGCATAAATTTGAACTGATTCATCGCAAGCATATTGATTTCGCCGGGCGATCGTGGCTTATAGGAATTCAACGGGTCCGTGTAGTATTGTTCATTAAGTTTGGATCCTTGGGCTTGATGGTGTTGACGCCTGCTGATCTTACTAAGAATTGCAGGTATATCTTGTCCTCTTTGATGTCGGTAGCTTCCGGCAATTTTCATTCCTGAAGTCGATTTCTGCTGCCCACCGACTGCAAGTGGAACTACGTCCGGTTGTCGTAGTATATCTTGAATATTGTTGATGGGGTGCATTTCCTTGAGCTTCATTTCACCAGTGCAATTCCCTTTTTGAAATTCGGATGGTACGACGCCATCGTGAACAAAATTGAAGGGTCGTGGCTCTTCTTCTTCATCTTCTTCGTAGTCGTATTGTCGTCGCTGTGCGAGTAAATTCCGATAATTGGGCGGTCGTGGTATTTGATTTCGAATTGTCGGCACCGTAATAACATTGCCGGCGTTCCGGTAACGATACATTGGATTAATAAAAAATTTCACTTTTCGTTGAAGATATCTGGGCTGCACATCTTCACGTTCTAGTAAATACTCGGTTTCATTGATCAAGTGATTTAGTGGAATGTTATCGGTAATATGCTTCCTATGCTCATCAATCGTATGTACTACTGGTGGCTTCAATGGACGACTGTTAGGTGGATGTTCAGTCGATGTTTGATTCACAGAGAAGTTAAGATTTGTCGATTTTCTTGTGTTAAATTTTTCCACAGGATCCACTTCATTTTCCAAAAGAGGACTGGATATTGCCAAAACTGCAATCGCAGCAATCTGAAACAGAACACGCAATTGAAACAAAAAAATCACAATATATTCAACAAAATTTAAAGTCCTTACAATAAACAGTATTCCCGAAATCATGGCTAAACCACAAAAAACCACAAACTTATCACGATTTCGTTGTTTCAAAGATTTTTCCGAATCAGCACTATGATATCGATACAAATTGAATTGCGTTAACCAATTTCGTGTTAAATATGAATTCCTGGAAGAGGACATTACTTTAAACTGACATCGTTTTAATTTCTTTTTTTTTAAGTCCACACGTCCTAACTGCTACAAACGCCGATTCCAACTGAACGAAATTAATAATGTTAGAAAATCTTGTTTCGTGCTTAGTTTGAAGAATGTTCACAACAACAATAGTAACAATTGTACCTGAGATCAGAATGAGCGCTCACGAAACCATGAAAACTTTAATTATGCGTGCAAAACTCTGTATAAATGAGGCAAAGTGATGCTCGTACTACCGACCAATGTATGTACATATCACGACTTCCATGAATTTTTTTCCATTTTTTAATTTTATATCTCACAATTTGACTTAATTTTTATGGACTAGTGATTTACTGTGGATGCAAAGATGTCACATATCAACATGAAAGTTTTTTATGATTCATATGAGAAAAATCGAGTGAGGAGAGTTTGTCTGCAATACTTTCTATTCGGCAAATTGCACCTTTGTTGTATATTTAGAGAATTTTATAATCTAGATGAAATAGCTAAAGTATAATAATATGTGCTTAATCCAGCATCAGTAGTACTTTATTATTGATTGGTTGCAGTCTGTGGAAGTGTGGCATAAGTTGTTTCTCTATCTCTCCTCACATTATCCTTAAGGCTACACTCTCATCAAAAAATTGGAGAGGATCCTCACCTAATGGTGCTTTTACACGAGCGATTAAAATTGCTCAATTTGCAGCAATTCAAAACAATTTTGACGTCACGAAAACATACAGCAACTTTCAGCAACATCGGCAATTGACAATATGGAGCAATTGTTGGTCAATTCGTTGCTCAGCAGTGACTAGCGATACGGAGCAATACTCAGCAATTTAGCAATGACACCATACACGGACAACTTTGTATATAAACAACACGAAAGTAAATTTGAAAAATACAAAATTTGAAAATATATATAAAGTTTTCCGTGTATGGTGTCATTGCTAAATTGCTGAGCATTGCTCCGTATCGCTAGTCACTGCTGAGCAACGACTTGACCAACAATTGCTCCATATTGTCAATTGCCGATGTTGCTGAAAGTTGCTGTATGTTTTCTTGACGTCAAAATTGTCTTGAATTGCTGCAAATTGAGCAATTTTAATCGCTCGTGTAAAAGCACCATTAGCTTTCCAGTAGTTCAATACACTCTCATCTAAAAATTGGCGAGGACCCCCCCCCCCCCCCATCTTAGCTTGCCAATACTTCAACATACTGAACTCCAACAGAAAATTTCTCGTACTTCTGAATTCTACTAAACCTGATTCTTTCAGTACTGAATCGAGTTACAACTTTCGTAGTTCAGTACTGTATGGAAACCGTATTAATAGTTATTCAATAAGTACATAACAATTTCGTATTTTAATATAAAAGCATCCTTAAACGTTTTTGCTGGTCTATGAATGTTAAAACGTCAATGAAGGTTTACTTTTTTATCATGGTGATGTTCACGAACGAGCAACGTTTGGAAATTATTTAAATTATTCTGTTTTATTTAAATCCAAACATTTTATGTCCTATTGAATAACCCTGTGTTTTTAATAAAAGCAAAATTCATAATGTGGTTTTCTTTATGTATTTTTCTAAAAAAAATTTCATATTAGTTATTTTTTCTGTCTATTTATCGGTAGAATTATGTAAACAAACAAATACATAACAATTGTAAGCAAATAAATGTGTCACTACCAGACTTTGAAGACATATTTTGGAAGAGAATACTCACCACCCAGGTTATATGTCATTAAGTGCATATGAGATTTTAGTTTCTCAGTACTGCTACAATACTAATTTTTCGAATTAGACCACAACAATACACAGTGTACAGACATAGTCAAGAAATCCTAGTGACTGAACTTATCATATATATTTTATTCTTTTCTAATAAATACATCTGTACTACATTATCCACGCCATAAAATTGTGATGAACTCTGAAACTTGAATAATTCCGAGATTCATTCAGTCTTGTCGCAGTATTTACTTCTCAAGAAATTAGTATGCATTTTTCCAGTTCTGCTTTAGTACTGAAGAAATTAATTAGTTCTGAACTGGGTGGTAAATGCTGATATACATATGTGACCACTAAGGTTGAACATGTTCATTGTGCTGGCTTATACACCCGCGAGGAGCGATTGTAGGAGACCAAAGTGAAACGAGGAGCGATTGTAGGAGACCAAAGTGAAACGAGGAGCGATTGTAGGAGACCAATGAATGTGTTTTAAGGATGCCTCAATATTCTTCACTGTCTCAGCAAGAGTTTAGAGAATAGGTTTGTGTAGCTCGCGAACGAAGTAGTTCGGAAGAGCGTTCCCATAAGTGAAATGAACGAATTAGTTCGGAGTTAGCTCCGTACCTAGTTCGTTTCTGATGCATTGGCTAATATAGTTCCAAGTGAAATGAAGGAAATAGTTCGCATTGATTTCCGCTCGTAGTTCCTTTGTATTCATGCATTAGCGTAAACTTCTTTTTTTAGATCATTACATTGAAACTGAAATGAAGGAAGCAGTCAGCTGTGAGTGACCGTCTTTTGCTGCACTCTCGCGAAGTCAACTAAAACAACGAACAAGTTCGCGACGGATCGGGAACCAAAAGTTGTATTCACATTTTCCTGCACGATCTTTCACTGAACTCCCGCGAACTAGTAAACTAAAAGAACACACTAGTTCGCGACAGATTGTGAACTGCAAATGGTCGGCCCTTATAGTGATTTAAAATGCGCAAGCGCAAGCGTATTAAAGAATACCAAAAACATAGTTTTCTATATACATCTTTACTAATCTTGAGTGTAATAGCGAACTTACAAAACTACATATATAACCAAATAAACTCGAATTAGAATAGAATAGAATTTGTTCATCAAAAATATTTCATTAATAAAAGTATCTACGCAAAACTTGGTTTTAGTGTAAGCCATAACATTTTTTTTTTCTTTTACCAAGTACATGATATCGTATCAGCCTTAAGGGTCGGAATTCGTAAAACGAATGCAAGCTTTTAGTCCTCTCTAAGATTGAAAATTAACGTGACTACTAAATTCGTTTAAATATTCGAATTCTTTTTCAAACACTCGAGCACATTGATGAAAATCTAATTTTACTTTATTATTTTAATAATACGGTTTTGTTATTGATTTTTTTAAAAAAAAAAAATTTGCTACCCTGGACAATTTTTTCATGACTAGTAGATATGAAAAAGACAATAAATAATTTCAATCCATCTGTCCGCCGTACGCCGTACGTCTACCGGTGTACGCAAACTCGTTTGAAGGCTCCTAGCTCCCAAACCCTTTAAGCTGTTAAATTGAATTTTTTTTTTGTAGAATAGATTGGGTATTCAACATATCCTGAAGAATAGAGGTGTTAGGGGGAAGTGGGGAAAGCGTTTTAGACCGAAATTTTTAGTTTCTAGATCTCAGTAACCGCTAATGCTAGGAAGCTGACATTTGGAATTTGTATAGAACTTTGATAGTGGACTCATTTGGAAAAAAATTTCCGAGATGGGTGAAGGAGTGTGAGAGTGGGGAGGGGGGAATAATGCTTCCGAGACGTAAAAAAGTTGAGATCCATGTAATTCATATCTCCCAGACAATTAATGCCACAAAATTGAAACTTTTTGAGTAGGAGCACGGAAGTGGGTGGGATTTTGAGATTACGATATCTCACGAACCACTTGTACATGAAAAATAAAATTTGGTTTGTGAGTAAAGGTTGATAAATGAAGTCTACTAAAAGTAAACATTTTTAAGGAGCGGTAAAGCATGAGAGTGGAGGAGATAAGAATTTTTCTAAAAATTCACGTCTCATATCTCAAGAACAGTGTAAAATAAATTCTTAAAATTGTTACCAAGCGTAGGGCTAATAGCAGTAAAAAAATTGAGTTGTAGGTGTAGAGGGTGAGAGTGGTGGAGAATGAAAAGAAAAGGTTCAGATTTTTATATCTCGAGAACCTACAACGACATAAAGCTGAGACTTAGTATTTACATAAAGCTATAGTAGTACAGTAAAACCTGTCCAAGACGGACTCTGTATAAAACGGAAACCTGCGATAACGGAAAAGAAAACTGGGAACGAAAATCCAGAATTTTACTAGAACAATACTGTATAAAACGGAATACTGCATTAACGGAACGAAAATCTGGGTACCACAGCATTCCGTTTTAGGCAAGTTTTACTGTATTATATTGGAAAAATATTATTTTGTATAGAGGTACTAATATGGTACGGAGGTGGAGGTGTATTCTCTAACTATAGAACGGCTTATGCTAGAAATTTGAAACTTGGTGTGTGTGACTGTGTATATGCAAATCAACTAGAGAAAGAATTCGGTTGAAAGAATATTGGAATATCCATTGGCGTTCAGAAGAGGGGGATGAGGGGAAAATTATCAGTGAAAATTGAATGCATATATTTTCACGATTTTAGTCATATCTACTAGGTCTACCAAAATATTGAATTTATTTTTATATGACGGATTCTTCATATGAATACTTAGAAAGGGTTTTCTAGATTTTTTGAATGTCGACCACTAAGGGGGTGTTAGGTGATTATTTAAATTTAATTAAATTAAATTTAAATTTTTTGATGAATTCCACAATATCTCTCAGGTCTGATGAGATATCGAATATCATTTCACTTCCACGGGCTTGTTTAATAATCACCTATTTTTAAGTTTTTTCAAGGTTGAAACCGCATCCCGGAATATGACCCAATTATATACATAATTCATATGTAACACCCCATTCTAACCGCTTCCTGAACTTTTTGTTAGGTTTTCAGTCACATAGTAACATACACCACATCCCCGAATTGAACGTGTTCCAAACTCCTGCCGAAAAAATAATAAAGTTGCGGCAGATTTTTATTGACTGATTGTTGCAGCGGCTTTACTGCTACAATCTGATAGTCTTCCAACGTGAATTTTTTATAAATCAACTGAGTCTTCACTAAAAATATAACTGTATCAAAATAACAAACTCTGGTGTTAAATTGGTCACATTTTATTTTGAATGTTCATATTTGTACCTACAGTTTACAGTGAAAGATATTGAATAAAATTTTAATACAAATGAAAGAGAAAGTTGATTATTCAAATGTATTTTAATTCACACAGAGCGAATAAAGTAGCCTCGCTTTATAGTATTTCCTAATCTGCCTAGTTTCAACTTTGTAGCATGATCCGTTCGTGAAGTAATTTGAATTTTTAATTCTCTAAGTTTAATTCGTTGTGCCTATTTCCTTTAAAAAATATGTATTATCACAGCCGCCTAGAAATATGCACGAATCCGATATATCTTGTTTGTCCATACTCACAAACTTACCTGTGTTCGGTAAAAAGCCATTTTTTTCCATCTCTTCCATGTTAACGTCTTCTAAACATTTTGCCATTGCGTTTTGTCCGACCATTCGTCTACACACGAAAGAAAGTAAATTTACCTTTACGTCAGGTAAAGGCCCATTCTAAGAAACACTCAATTCTCTCGACATACTCACCTGGTGCGAGCTCACATTTCACGGATACATTGCAATTATTAAAGGTGTCCGAGGGAGAAGAAATCACTATAGCTGGCGCTCAACACTTTACCTCCTCTTACCTTAACTAAATATATCGCTTACCTGTCCGAATAGAATCTTAAGATGATGCAAAAGTAGTAAGAGAAGGAAGGATAGAGCGATTTGGTCGTATCTTGTGACCGCTTAAATGCCGCTTCATTGAAGAAAAACCAGTCTTTGATGGAAGTGGTAATACGACGGCCACCTTTGGGGCACACATAATCTCAGCCAGGTAAAAACCAGAATCTCGATCTTTTATCGAACCGGGGGGACGACTTTTAGTGCCAAACACGTCACACATATTTACCATTCTGCGCTGAATTTCGGTACGGCTATGAAGAAAATTTAACTGTAGCTCGATGACTTCGATTTCGTAGGCTTTCTTTAAATAAATTCGCGATTCGGTTTAGCGTGTGGGAGTGATCGCGAAAATCAATTAAGCCGAAAGAGTTAATCGTTTTCGGCCGCAAGGAATTCGAAATTCGCAACGGATGTGACCTTCGTAAAAAAATCCATATTCTTCGTGATTTTGTGCCACACATTTCGAATGTAAAAATTTCGTGAAAATGGTGAAAAATTAGTGTTACGCGCCGAAGCAAGAAAAGCGTCTTATCCGTATAGTGGTCATAGAGTGTGAAAAGTGTTATGGCACCGTGGGCATCTTCGAAATGCGGAAAAACCAACCGGTAGCCTAAAAGTGCGTGAAATTGGAGCGGTCTCGTGACCGTCGCGTAATATAATTGTAATTCAGACGTTCCACTTTAGTGCCCGCTTTATTTCCCCAACCTGGTGGAAATTTAATTTTGCAAAAAGGGTTAAAACTCTTATTGCGCTAATCCTAGGCAACTTATTGCCACCCATTTTCGATACATTCACTTCGGTGTAAGAAAAAAATTCGGGGTGAATTTCGAAATCGAAGGTCAGCTCGAAATACCGAAGCTGTGCCATCAGCATCCATTGGCGCTGTTGACCCCGTCCGTCGTCGTCACCCATCAGCATCGTCTTCATCGGCTTTATCCGCGCTGGTGCGGAAAATAGCGAATAAGAAATATGCGGAACGTCTTAAGTGCCAGCCAATGGATAACCTACTTCTTAGCGTTAAGCGTTTGGTTCGTGCAGATTTCGCGATGTCAAATCTTAAATCGGGCTCCCCATTTCATACCCGGATCTGGAGACATGGCGAGGTTTAGCTTGTCCGAGAACACTCCAGTGGGAAGTGTGGTTTATCAGCTACGAGGTAAGTCGTCGCCAGTCGAGTACTGCCTGTTTATTACAGGTATTCTTGCCTATTTTTTACCTTACCTTACCTAGCGCCTTACCTGTGCTACTGCCATTTCAATGGAATAGTCGCGCTGTTGGATGAAAGTCACGTTGCAAATTTGCATGCGTTTTAGATCGCTTATAAGCCTTGACTTTGCATATTTGATTTTATCTCCATAAGATTTTGCAATTGTTTAGTATTTTAAATAGGTGCCGAAGTCCCGCTATGCCGCGAATTATCTTCTAACATAATACGGTGGTGGTATAATCGCGATTAGTTAGTATAAAAAATTTGTTGCGCAACCGAGGATAACAAGATTTTTCGAAATGGCTTGAAATAAAAAGGCCGAACTTTAAGAAAATGAATTTCAAAGCCATGAAATCCACTTTTGAAATTCAATTATTATTTTTATATTGACTTTTCGTGGAATAGCATTGGAATGAGTAGTAGATCTCAATTAAAATGACTAACCCACTCGTTTAGCTTCTTAAGATCCATATACACTCCGACCGATCAGTCATTCAAACTTAAGAGAAGATGATCTTGTATTCCTGACTTTACTGATCAAAAGAATCACGCTAGTCTACCTACTAATCCAGAGGTCGTTGATTCAATCTCACCGAGGTCATGGAATATACTACTTGTACTTGTATTAGAGAAATCCAGTTCGGGTCAACTTATGACGCGCGACAAAAGGAAAAATACGACACACTATAAAATTGTATTCTTATGGAACAGGTTTCAACTTTCTAGCATAAGCCGGTCTTGAGATAAAAATAAAGTCCATGACAACTAATATAACAGCAGGATTATCTAAAGTTGATAGGACAAACTTATATAACTTGAATCGTCGCAACTTCAATATTTGTCGAAACAAAGCATGTGAAGTGATTAAAATCGTAGTGCAATAGAAATGCTGACGCTACTAAAGACATGAAATGCCACGCCTAAACTAAACACTCTACTAAACGCCTACATAAGATAGCTAACGTGCATAACATAAAAACACTGGCCGACAAAAGACTTGAGTCCTTTTTAAAGCGATGCCAATATATACGTAACCCGCTGGTTGCATCGTTCCTCTAGATCATGCCTTACATTGCATCTTCTTTTTTCACTATATCCTGCAGTTTGTCACGCATTAACATAGCCCGGTATCCATGTTAATAACTTGGTAATCCTTTAGTTCTAAGTTAGTTTTAAGTAGCTTAAGTTTAACAGGCAAGGTTTTTGCTCTTTACTTTTCCTTGGCAAATTATAATACACAATTCAATTATTTCTTTTCCACATTGCCCAAGTGCTATAAATTTCACAACTTAGCTGTTAAGATGATAAGTCTAATCTCTAAAACATTATTGTTCTGTTAATGCATTTTGAAATATTATAAATAAATATTGTTTGTTTGTTGTTGTTGTTAAATGCCAATTACAATTCTGGGTCATAGTCAAAATTCAAATATATAACTGGTTTGTTCACAACCCAAACAGTTAACCAGATACCTTTCTGGAAAGTTAATCTAGTCACAACATGTATTACTAATTCTTTATATAAAAGAAGAGTAAGATAAGGCCCACATCAGTAAAAACTAATTTAATATCTCATCCGACATAGATAAGAGATATGACGAAATTCGTGAAAACATATAGATACAATCTCCTTCCACTTCCTTGGATATTCAATAGAAAAAAAAAATGAATAGAAAATGAAATACGGTTCTAGACCATTACATAAAAGTCCCATGAAGTAAAAACCAATTCGATATCTTCACAGACCTAAGAAATGTGATGGATTTCGTAAACATTTCCTTTACTCAGTACAGAAGGTACAACATATCTGAGATATAACGAAATTCTTCAAAGTAAATGTACCTACTGTTCAACGGTTTTAGTTCTATAAAACCCATAACAGGCCGCTTGGTATTTATAATGAGCTATAGTATCGTCATGCCTTAAAAATATAATTTTTAATAGATGTAGAATGGTACGGAGATCGGGGTATTTTTATTATCTATAGAACAGCTTTTGCTATGAAATTTATTTGTGAGTTCTACTAGAAAAGTATAGTATACTGAAAAGGGTAAAAAAATTATATATATACATACTTTACACGAATTTCGTTATATACCTTAGGTCTTCTAATATAATAAGTTTACACTTCCACGAGATTGTTTTACAAACGCCTGAAATTGGTTTGGAATTTTTTTCAGCCCATAAGAGGGTATAAGAGGATTGAGCACGTTGTCACGGATTACAAGAGTGATAAGACATCGAATTGGTTTTTACTTCTTCGGATATTACTTATATTTATCTAAGAACCTCGTTCAGGATTTTTGGATAGTCAGCCCCCAGGTGGGTGAAAGGGGGTCGCATATGTTTCCAAAATTGTTTCCATCCCCTAGGTCTGCTGAGACATGAAATTAGTTATTACTAATCTATTCATGCATTGGCCTAAAATACAATTCATAATTTTTAAATATCAACCATCGAGATGGTGTGAACGGTTATTTTCGGTATATTCACAAATTTTGATAATCTCTAGTGTATAATGAAATATTAACTTGTAATCGCTCAGAAACCTATTTCACAACTGTTCGACTACTCCAAGTAGATGTAATGGCGAGGCTTCAAATTGGTTCTTACATTTTTATAGTCTCTGACTCCCGACTTATATTTGACTTCGTCCTCTGGAGTGTAAATAGCTATTAACACTCCAGTCAATTTCAGTACCACAAATAAATACTATAAAAGAATATTTTTAGTCCATAATGACTACTTTACCGCTCAAGGCAGGCCCGTGCACACCATTGGCCTATTTTCATTGAGAAGTGAAGACCTTTTTTTTTAGGTAATCACAATTCAGTATGGTGGGAACTTGATAAAAAAAAAAACCCCTTCATACCATCCTGCGCACGGGCCTGGCTCAAGGCCTCATTTCCAACCCATTAGTGCATCGTTTGTTGGTCTTATCTTGGACAGAAGTAGCAAGAAAATCTCTTAGTGAAAACAATAAAAACAATAATCTACTCGTTTTCTCGCATGCATATTCTGTGTGACATGGAATGCAGGCGCACCCGTCTGATAAGATGGAGCTGTCTTCAGATAAATCACTATATGTGAGTAGTGAGAATGAAAGGAGTATTTTCTAATACATTATGTAGGAAGGCTAGATCGAACTAAACAATTGACATCAAACTAAATTTGATTGATAACTCATCATGGTTAAATTTTTTTCCCTTCCACGAAATTCTCAAAACTAGTTCTATCGATTGTTGGAGGTGAAATTCGAAGAATGATCCCTGCTTTAAGACCCCATGTGCACGTTAAATGCGATTTTGTTGAATTATGACTGTTTTCATGCCAATTTTTCACGTTAATGGCAACAAAAAAACAAAACAAAATTACACTACTTTATTAGCTGATATGTAAACTAAGTTCTCCATAGAGAAAAAATTCAAAACTGTATTTGGAAAAATTGCTATTAAAACAACCGCCCTGAAACATTTTTTAAAATGCGTAAATTTGAGTTTTTTAAACGCATACTACCTATTTCTGGAATAATTTTCATGTCATTTTCATTAATATAATGCTAGAAAAAATCTTAAAGAATGTTCTCCATAGATCAAATTAAAAAAATTTCATTTTTCTTAATAATATATGAAGTCAAACTGAAGCAATTTTTTATGATTTTCATGACAGGAATTACATAAGATGACCGCAATTCATTAAAAAGTATCATAGATAGTATCTATAATTAATTGGTAAATTATTAATTTTTAATAGTTATGCGTTTTAAATAATATGAAAACCTATAACACTATTTTCTTCTGTTAATTTAAAATTAGTTCGCTGATTGACAGCGAACGATGCAGACGCCAAAGTACACGAACGAAAAACGATTTCAATCGAAAAATCAATGTGGGATAAAAAAAAATTTCGAGCTGGATTCATGGGGCCTTAATACTTAAAAATATTGAGTGGAAAATAAAAAAAAAAACATTAAGTAAAGTTTTTGATTTGATGGCGGGTACCTCAACTGCAGCTTTCATTGCACTATGCACAAAAAAATGTGGTGGAGAAGAGTATGTCAGGTGATATGTAGGAAAACTGCTGATCTGTAGGAAAATCGAGGAACATTCATCTTTGGACAGAAATACTCTCCGTTTCGTCAAGAATTTTCCCGAAGTATACATGCAATTACATACGAATGTACAAATGGATTACAGGCGAAATTACACACAAAAATTAAATTTGACAAGGTCTAGAAGATTATTTCACTAACTAACAACTAAACTTTTAACACAACCTTATGATGGAGGAAACAGCAATTCAATTTTGTTTAAATCCTGGGAGTGTAAGAATTCAAAAACCCAGCCCTTGTGTGTGCTCCACGCGAAAAATCGAAACCGACTTTTAGACGATTATGTAAAAATCAATTTGATATCTAAACAGACCTTAGAGATATGTCGGAATTCTTAGAAACAAACGCACCTTAGGGGTTCACAAAATAATGTAATCACATTTTAGTGACGAATTGGAAACGCTATTAGAAGTAAAAACAAATTTGATATCTCATTTAACCAAAAAAAAATTATTGGAATTCGTGAAAACTTACAGAATTGCCTTGCACCCAGTGGGGATTCAATATCAATATGTCGAAATTTATAAAACCGCGTACAACAGTTGAATATCGTCAAATCAAGAAAGTTTTTCTTGGTGCTTATATTACCATATATAAAAAAATCTGCCAACAGTCTGGGCGCAACTTCATTATTTTTCCGGCAGAAGTTCGGAACGTGGTTTATTCGGGGATGCGGCATATGTTACTATGTGACTGAAAACTTAACAAAAAGCGGTTAGAAAAGGGTGCAACATATGAATTAAATAATTGGGTCATATTCCGGGATGCGGTCTAGAGGTTGAAAAATAAAAAACTTAAAAATGGGTGATTATTAAACAAGCCTGGGGAAGTGAAAAGATATTTGATATCTGATCAGACCTGAGAAACATGGTGGAATTCATGAAAAAGTATACAACCAGCTTACACCCTCTCAGGGGTCGAATTTCAAAAAATCTTGAAAACGCGTTCTAGGTATTCATATGAAAAATCCGTAGAATAAAAATGAACTCAATATTTGGAAAGACCTAGTAGATATGACGAAAATCGTGAAAATATATGCATTTTATATATACTGATAATTTTTTTTGCCCCCCCCCCCCCCCCCCCTTCTGAACGCCAATGAATATTCGAATTTTTTTTTATCAGAATTACTTTTCTGGTTAATTTACATATACGTACCGAGTTTCAACTTCCGTTCTAAAGTTAGGAAAAACACCCCCCACCACCGTACCATACTACCCCTAAAAAAAAATTTATTTTTCCACCATGCCACTACTATAGCTCTATCTAAATACCAAGTTTCAGCTTCCTATCGTTATAGATTCTTAAGATATAAGCATCGGAACTTTTTCTTTCTCACCCTTCCCCTCCCTCACCCTCTACACCCACACCCCCAATTTTTTTTCCCTACTAGGGTTCTATTAGGTCTACTTCTGGTATAAATTTTAAGCATCCATCTTACACTCCTCTGCCCCCTTCAAAGATTTTACTTTAAGCAATCTTTATTTATCAAGCTTTATATCCAAACCGAATTTTGTTTTTCTGGTGCCTCTGTTTTGGGAGATATCGTAATGTTAAGTATTTCACCCCCCACCACCGTACGCCACTACCCCCACCCAAAAATTTTGTTCCAATCTACTCTCCTAGTATAACTACAGATACTTGTTTAGTTTAAATTGCTTGCTATTAACGGTTTAGATTTTAGAATGTGTAGATCTCCCTCCACTCCCACACCCCTTCACACATATCATCAATTTTTTGCAAATGGGTCCACTATGAAAGCTTTATAGAAATTCCAAGTTTCAGTCTCCTAACATAAGCGGTTGCTGAGATCTAGAGACCAAAATTTTTCGTCTAAAACGCTTCCCCCACCTTCCCCCTCACACCCCACCCCTGAAAATATTGTCAATTCAAGGAATCTACCCAGTCTATTCCTAGAAAAAATTTAAATTTAATAGCTCCACTGGTTTGAGTGCTACGAGCCTTCAAAGGATTTTGGCGGTCGACGTACGGCGTACTGCGGACAGACGGAGTGAAAATTTTTATTGCTTTTTTCGTGTACTATGTAAAATGTACACAAAAAAATTTTGATGGCAGCAAATTTTTTTTTTTTAAATTCAATAACAATACTGTATTATTACTAATAAAGTAAAACTAGCAGAAGTCAAAACAATTTGATATTTCAAAATTCCTAAAGATATTACGAAATTCTCCTCTTTACAGACATTTTGATTTTTTTTTTATACGTACATAGGTATCTTCGTACTATAGTAAAGACACTCTCCATCATTGAACTTTGCTACCCCTACAACAAATTACATTTTTATGACATGTCCCAATTTCAAAAAAAACTCCCAACGGATACCAAATTGGTTTTGTCTTCTACAGGCTACTGAAACAAATGCCTACAAATCTAATTTGCAATATTTTGTGTGATCAATCAATCCAGAAAGCTGTCGAACGAAATTCCGTATATTGTCACGAATTCCTTATTATATTTTAGATCAGATCAGATATCGAACTTCTCTTTCAAAAAATGTTTTCTGCTACATGTCTACTGTATAAATCCCAAAATTCTATGTGAAG
Source organism: Beris chalybata (assembly GCA_949128065.1). NCBI lineage: Eukaryota > Metazoa > Arthropoda > Insecta > Diptera > Stratiomyidae > Beris > Beris chalybata. The sequence continues at coordinate 107,827,022 of OX421895.1, forward strand.
TAGTAAGGTATAGTAAAAAGTTGCAAAAGTAGTAAAACGCTTCACTTCACTTTTCTCATCTATAAGATTCTCTTTTAGAAAATTAATATCATAAAACTTCTTATTTGATATCACTTGGTTAGTATTTTTGAAATACGGTAACTAATCATATAATTTATTGCTGAGAATCCTATCGAAGTGGATTGAACATTTAATTAACTATGCGGAGCGAGAGAATTGAATCGAATATTAATAACAAATTTCCGAATGCCTTAATTTAACAAACATTGTGCAATATGAAGGCCGCGCCAACTGAATTAATGTATAGACGAAAATTCATAAAATAATTTCATGAAAGGAAATGCGATAATTCCATGAATATGAAAAAACCCTACTGATTGCGGTTAGCATAATAAATGAATTCGTTTAATTTCTACGCTGGTTACACAAGCTACCGATTGCTTGGCTTACCTAACAAAACATGACAATAAAGAAGTTTTCATATAGCTTCGGAGAAATCTAATACGATCTTATAAGACACTAGAAACACCGATCTTAACTTTATCTATATAAGATTGTTATGATCATGTGCATGGGCTTCCGGCTAGAAGAAAACTCTTGACATCAATTTTGTACTACATTTTTCCGATTTTTTTTTACCTGACTAAGTCTTTCAAAAGCATAGAACTATGTGTTTTCCGTTACGTTTTATTTTGCGGTTACTATCATCGATGATATAAAATCGGATTTTACCTGGCTGATTGGTGTTTACCTCGGTGCGCCATATGTGGCTCATTATAAATAGTTCTTTGCACCGAACATTATCTCTGCCGTCACAGTTGTGCTACTTTCCATCTTTTTCGTCGTTGAATTAATGCGCTAAAGTCGTGTGAAAATCTGTCGAAAGTCCGAAGTTTTTTTTGCACTTGGATATGAAATTATTGTTGTTCGAAATTCTAAGCAATAGCAAAAATTGTAGTATAGAAAATAAAATCAAGTAGAAATTAAATCGGTGGGAACGAACTATTTGTTAAACAATGTTTAGTTTACGTATTCTTTGTGAAAAAGGGAAAAATCTTTGCGGATTTAATTAACGGATTGCGTGCTCATAGTGCGGGAAATAGCATCATTTTTTCCCATTATTTTGTAGATTTATCTTTCAGGCTCAAACGGACTAGGTCAATAGCATGGATTCGTGTTGTATGAAACGATTGCGAAAATAGAAAATGATTAACGTATCTTAAGCATCGGATTTTAGGTCAAAATACTAAAAAATCAGCGAAATTTCGTTCGAAATTTTTTTCCTGTGTCGCCTACGAAATCTTCATGAATATTTTGACCACCAACTATTTATGCTTTTGCTACAACTTTGTCGACTAGCAACATTTGATGTAGAGTTTGCTGACCTTTATCTTTGCCATGATATCTAAAATGTAGTCATTTTGGTTTCTCATTTTTCTTATCCGAATTATGACAATGCATGTGGTGACTAATTGCGACGAACAGGTAACAGGTATTTCATCTGAAATTACAATAGTCACGCTGTAGAAATATCTTGAGCTAGTTTTTATTTTTTTCCAGTGTATAAAGAAACTTAACTTAAAACTCTTAGACTATTACATGATTTTAATTTTATTTTTTCAGATAGGCACTGCATAATAAAGCATTTTGTTATACCTTCATTACAAGAACAAATCATATGCCAGCCTTAAGGCAAGACAGCCCGTCTGCTTCCTGTCTTTTAAAACGACTTTTACTTCTGAACAGTACCTTGAAAATGTCTTTCGAATCTCAGTCTGTACCATGACTACAAAGTGTTAGTCTTAAGCGGCGACTACTTCTGGTTGCAATAACGTCATACCACCCACCACACCCTTCAACGGTTTGAATAGGACGCATTTTGATCTAACAAATTGATAGGTATCAGTAGATTGGCAAATCACAGACTAGGACTATTTGCCGCCTCGTGAATAATATCCACTGTATATCACGCTTGACATAGCTGCAGCGCCAATGCACTTCTACTTTCGCTTTTTTACCTCAGTTTCTAGTATACGAGTAAATCGGAAATCTCTATCTCGGCATGTAATTATCTTCTGTAATATTGACGTAATAAAAATTCCACAATAAGATCTCGGTTCCTTATAAAGACGTTGAGTAATGCTATACCCAGGCAGCACCAAGGTATTTTGAACCGATGCATAAAAGAAGTGAATTTTCCTCAAAGTCTTGGATTTAATACGGCTACCGTGTAACACGATGGAAAACTGTTTCAGGTATGCTCTTACCGGTATGGTGCAATGACGTTGCATTTTGATTACCTTTTTCACGGAAAGAAATCGCCCAGTTGCATGGAGTTTCTGATTCGAAAATGATTTGATTGCAATAATTAATTTATTAAATCGGGAAAAAACCCAAATATTACCATTGATTTAGTGTGAAACTATTGAAATTTATGAAATTTCATGTTGAACAATAACAAAATAATCTGTTAAGAAATCCGTTACAGAAAAGATTTTATAGAAGTGTGTTGATAAATATGTGATATTGTATTAAAACGCATGCAATGAATTAATTAAATAGATTTGCAGGTTTCATAATAGTAAAAAATTTTATTTCACATAAAAAAAAACCGCTAAACTAAATTTGGTCTTTACCATATCGATTTTCTGGACTGTCGGAAAAAGACTAGTATTTTTGGTTTTCTTTCACTACTTTTGAGGAGCACATCAGGTATTGAAAAAATACAGACCAGAGGGTTTTTAGTGGACTTTATCGTATTTTTACTGGGTTTTATCGAGTTTAATTGATATTTTTGAGTCTTAATCAGGGTTTTCAATGTCATATAATTTTTCCTTTGCAAGTTTTTCATATTACAGCATGAATTTATTTAAATAATAACCAAGAGTGGCATTTTTCATAAAATATTTGATTTTAAAGCCCTTATTTTTGTTCATTTGACAATATATTTGACAATTTGTATAACCAAACTAAAGCGAGTATTACACTGTCAGGCAGGTCAACTATTTGACCACTTTTCCTGTCAAATGCTGTCAGATGGTGTAAGATAATGTAATGGTCAAATGCTGCTTGACAAAATGATTCATTTGGCCATTTGACAATCAATCTGACCACATTTGACTGTTTGTGATTTCTAGAAAAATATTTGTGTCAAATGGGTCAAATAGGAAATGTCACACCATATTTTGTGGTAGTCGGTTAAACAAATAGCAATAATAATTAATTAATTATTTTTAGTGCTGGAGTTCGGTTTTTCGGTTTTGTTTGTGCGATGTCTGTCAACGAGTTGGCTGCTAATGTGATAGATGTGAACCACATGAAAGTCAGAGGCCGGTAAAAAAACCCCAAAATACGAAAAACGGAACAAAAAATGTGTTCAGGGTGAATGGCTAGGAAACTATTATCGGCTATCGAGCAACAGCCAGAATTGTGATTCCACAAAATTACCGAATCCCTAAACCAGAACTGTGGAAGGAAGTGGCTGCTGAGCTTGATGATCGAGATGACTGGGGAGTCTGCACATCAAAGTGGCGAAATCTGCGAGTCACTTTCAAGAGTAATCTATCTAGTGTAAAAAAAAACTCGATTATAAAAATATAACTTATTTTATTTAATTTCTGTTTAGTGAATGAATTTTTTTTTTAGTTTTTAGTATACTAATTATGTTGAATAAAATTTTTCACTTTTCAAATTCAACAAATAGCAGTTCTGTCAAAATTTCGTTCTGACCAGATGGCGTTTAACCGTTTGACACAAAGAGATAATCTACAAACTGTCCGATTTTGTCAAATATGTCAGATAGTATAATATCGCAATCGAACAGAGTGCCAAATGGATATCTTACATCAAATTCGTTCAAATTTTTTTGGTCAAATATTTGACCGCCTGGCATACAGAGTAATACTAGGTTAAGACCCCTATCTAACCCAATGACATTCATGTTATGTTCAATTGATAAACTCTTTTTACCATGCTGAAAATTTGTTCTACTCTTGGAGTAGGCTTTTTTTAGTGCCAACTCTGAGACTAGTAAATTTACTATTGTCAAATTGAATTACGCGCTCTTGTGATTTTTACTATTAATGCGGAAATTTACACACAAGTGTGGAAATCAATTGCTAAAGATGTGCGTAAAATTACACACGATGTAAAAAAAACTAATATGTAATATGAAATATGAAATACAAAAGTGTGACATGTTTATATTTGCTTATTATTATTAATATTATTAATTTATTGATAAATGAATAAGCTTCAAATGATCAGCAGAGGAATTCCAGACTATTTTGAAAGGTGAAGAACACAGCAATCGACAGTTGGAAAAATTCAATGAGATCAATCAACACATCGCCGTGTTAAAAGAACAGTGACACAACTGCAATTTTGCTAACTTTGTGTTTTCTCGTTTCAATATTTTGTAAGTTTGCTATTGTTGCATGAAATCGTTCCCTGTTGTTTTAAAAGAACTTAATCTTGATCAAAGCTATCTATAGTGACTATTAATAAGCTCGTATGGCTTATGAGCAATTGTGAAAAATGTTCGAAATAAATTGAATTTTTTGCAGTTGCGTCACTGTTCTTCCGACACGTCGATATGATAATTGGGGAAAAAAACAAAGATATTATATATGTAGGTCTAAAAGGATAGAAAGTATAAAACACTATATGTACATGTTTATTATATAAATTGTTTTAAAGCCACAATCTTCACATACTATCAACATTATTTTCTTTTTAAATTTAATTACATATCATAAAAAATAAATAAATACATTTTTAGGATAGTAGTTTTCACAAAAGTTTTTAATGTAAATGGGAAAAAAATTTCAGAGTAGTTGTAATCACATGTTAACATTATCATGAAAAACGAAGAACTCGATCTGAAACAATTTTCTTGTCTCTCAAAACAAAATGAAGTAGATGTAAAATAGAGTTCAGGTTAATGTTGATATCCCCTATCATATAAAATCAGATATCTATGTAATTTCTTTCACTATTTCAATCAATCAAATGTTATTATAAAATTCCAGGATTGATTTTAGGTTTTACAGTACATTTCATAGGTGGGTGTTACCATGAATTTTTTTTCCCAGTGAATCCAACAAAATAAAACATACCATAACTCTGAATTACATGAAATTTTTGTTGAACAGTGGTGTTATTGTTATTAATTGAAAATCAGTACTGGCTGTTACAGTACTGAATGTGATCATCTTATGTCAGAGACATTGTTAAGGCGAACGTCTTCAAAAGAATTCAATAAATGGAAAATTATATCTTAGGCTCCAATATGAATATAATCACCATTTTCAAATAATCGTAAATTGTTTTACGTGACCTGAAAGAGATTATACATCTATTATTTTGTGATCCAAGATATTAAGTAGGTGCTGTGCTAATTTTTTTCCGTTTCGTTCCGTCCACCGAACGCCAAACCATTTGAAGGCTCTTTGAGATACTAAATTCAATTTTTTTTTGTGATTAACACGTTTAATGCCACGAGGGTCACCGGTGACAGGCACAGACATTTTAACCCATTAAATAGCATTTTCAAAATTGTTGACAAAAAGTGTGGCACGCAAAGTGTTAAGGATAGAAACCTGAAACCTTATTGTTATATAGTTCACTCGGCTAACTGAGTACCTGAGTTAAAATCGGGGTAATAATCACGTATGAGCGTGTAGCTGACCACTTCACTTCCTAGTGTTCCGTTGGTCTACACGTTTTCAACATGTATTTCAGATTATGTAAATTGTATTTCAGAATAGTGAGTTGTATTTCAAATTAGGTAAATTGTATTTCAGAATAGTGAGTTGTATTTCTGAGTACGTAAATTGTATTTCAGAATAGTGAGTTGTATTTCAGATTATGTAAATTGTATTTCAGAATAGTGAGTTGTATTTCAGAGTACGTAAATTGTATTTCAGAATAGTGAGTTGTATTTCAGATTATATAAATTGTATTTCAGAATAGTGAGTTGTATTTCAGAGTACGTAAGTTTGAATTCAGAAAACGTAAATTGTATTTCAGAATAGCGAGTTGTATTTCAGACTAGGTAAATTGTATTTCAGAATAGTGAGTTGTATTTCAGATAAGGTAAATTGTATTTCAGAATAGTGATTTGTATTTCAGAATACGTAAGTTTGAATTCAGAAAACGTAAATTGTATTTCAGAATACGTAAATTGTAGTAGTGGCATGTTCTAAAAATATTATTCTAGTGGCATCATGATATTTAGGTCTTCCAAGATATCGAATTTTTCTTACTTTCACAAGCTCTGTTTTCAGGATTTTTGATATTGAACGGCTAAGGCAGCAAACAGTTGTTCCAGGATTTTTTGATATTGCACTCTTAGGAGAGTGGTAAGGACTTGAACATATATTTACGAATTTTCCATTACTCTTAGGTCAAAGAATCGTCTTTCAATAGTCAGTATTAAATTTTGACTTTGACGGAGTCGCAGACTATGACTCAAAATCATTACTTGCATCTTAGGGGTGTCATCCCAAACTGACTTGAACCACTTCCAGGTTTTTTTCTCCTAAAGCTATAGTGTGTTCAGTACTCCCCATTATCATTATTACCCTAAACTACAAGTAAAATTGGAAATTGCTATTTAATCCTTTAGGTTCACCTGGATTAATGTAATCATAATCAGTACCACAAACTCTGACATTGTTCAAAATTAAAAAAAAAAAACCTTTGAACCTGAGTTTTACTAATGCATGGTAATTGCGAAACTATTTTTTATTAGACCTGATTTACCATTCTTGCTACCACTTTGATCTGGATCAGTGATGCCATACCCAAGTTTCTTTTCTTTTTCTCCAGTACATACCATGTCATGAAAAGAATCATTTGAATTCAAAGTCGAATAACTACGAATAAAGAGGGTGTCGTGTAGGGATGTTCGATTTCGATTCGATTAATCGACTAATCGATTAATTTTTAAAAAAAAATAGATTTTAGCAATCGATATGAGTGTTGTCGATTAATCGACATAATCGATTAGTTAACGCTAATTAATCGAACGAATTTCAACAGTTAAAAGATTCGATGCACGATAGATTTTCTTACATTAGTTAACAAAAAAACATAACGCAGTCACGATCGGCTGCAAGCCAATCGTATGATACTCTAGATGAAATACTGAATTCCGATTTATATTTTAGTTCGAAATATATCAAAAGAATGAGGAGAGCACAAGCAATTATTACATGACCTTTTACTTACAGGTAGAAACTTTTGTGTAGTGGTCGATTTTTTTGATTTATAGTGAGTTCCATAAAGTAAGTTAGGACATTTTACAGAATATTTGTATGGCAACTACATGAAGGACTCATGGGATATTTTTCATATTGATAGTTTCAGCTGCGACTATTATAAAATTAATGTGTATAAAATTTGAAAGTCGTAACTTAAAGCGTTCTAAAGTTATCGGTTAATATTGGTGAGTATGTTTATTAAGGACTTTTGTATGACAGCTACCCGAAAGAGTCAACGGATGGCGCTAATTAATGAACTCCGTCTTGGTTTTGGTATAAAACTAGTTCCTGTAAAATTTTAAATTCCTGCTCTAACTCGTTCTGGAGTTATAGTGAATTCAGTAAAAAGCACACATTTTTGAAGGACTTTTCTAGGCTGCTACACGAAGGACTCATTCGATTTGCATTATATTCGGAACATTCAATTCAAACATTTTAAACCATACGTATGCAAAATTTCAAGTTCCTAACTTGAAGCATTCGAGCAATAACTGGGAAAACGTGTTTCAAGGACTCTTGTATGGGAGGTACCCGAAGGAGTGGAAGGATATCGCCCATTAACGAACTTAGCCTTACTTTTTCCATTTTACAAGTTGTGAAAAAATTTCAACTTCCTAGGTCAACGCGTTCTTGAGTTATCGTGCTAACGGACGGACGGACGGACGGACGGACAGCAAACGGATTTGGGGGTTTTGGCCAAAAATAAACACAAAATAATAAATAACTTTTTTTCGTCCGAGGCTCGGTTCTATGCGTTACAAACTTTTCGGGCTGGATTAAACTTATAATACTCTATATGTTCATCTAGAGTATAATTACTTGATAGCACTGATCTGAATGTCAAGTTAACTGCAAATGTGTTAAATATTACGATACATTCGAGTATCGTATTCGTACCATCTAGTATAATCCGGTTGCAATTCGGAAGGCGAACACTATATTAAATGGCTAAACAGTTGGAGTTCCACGTGTCCTCTTTTTTCGATGGAATCCGAACCTTTATCATCAAGGTAATGCAGCTGATCTTTGGGCGATCCATGATTCACTTGCGTGTCAGAGCGCTTCTCAAGCTCATGCAGATGAAGATCTTAATGGAATTTCTGAAGAGCTCAGTCAGTTTTTATGTCAACCTGTAGTGAATAGAACAAAAAGTCCTTGTAAAATTTTGGAAACACTCAAGTTTCAATTTCCACGGACGCATACCCTTGCAATTAAATACTTATCAGTAATTGCATCTTCGGTACCTACAGAAAGATTGCTCTCAGAGGCTGGATTAATTGCTACCGATATGAGGAACAGGTTGACAGGTTTAAATTTATCAATGCTAATTTTTCTGTGGTGAATAGACGAAATTTTTTGGTTGTGAAGGAAGTAGCAGTACAAACAATTAATTTTTAAATTATGTAAATGGTTTTTTTTTTTCAGTTTCAAGAGAATTTAATTAATTTTTTTTAGTTTCTATGAAAAAATTTTATTTTATAAAAAAAAGATATTTACGAAGAAATAATATCTACCAATTTTATTTCCATTATTATATGTTTATTATTTTAATTTACAGGTAGGCCTCCTACAACGCGGTAGATACGTTCCAAGATAATGCCGCGTTGTAGGAAATCGCGTTGTATGAGATATGAAAATATAAGAGTTCGGTTCTAAAAGATGAAGTTCATTTTTTTGTTTATTAAATTTTTTAATAAAAACAGGTGTTGTTGAAGATTTCTTTTAAAAATGTTGACTCTCTCCAAGTAGAGACGATGCGGATATGTAGTCTTCAGCTAGGTTAATAGTTTGTACTGACGATTCATTAAGATTAAAATGTCTAGCAACATCAGCTATCCTTGATAAGTTAGCTGAACAAAAAAGCTTTGAAGAAACCGTGCAAATTATCTGTACCGCGTTGTAATGAAACGGCGCTATAGAAGTACCGCGTTGTAGGAAAATTTCCGCATTACCTGAACCGCGTTGGAAAAGTACCGCGTTGTAGGAGGCTTACCTGTATTTATTTTCTTCTCATTTTTAGCATGGGATATTATTTATTTAACCATTAAAAAGAACATACATATATGTATGTACGTTTAAAACTCATATTCACACACATTTTGAACGGACATTTAGCGTCACAAGTGAGAGGAAAATAGAAAAAATCTTTACATACATATTCTACCCTGCATCCAGCATCCTCCACCTTCAATCCTCCGTCCTGCATCCACTATCCAACATTCATCATCCGTCTTTACCATTTAGTAATGGGAATGCATAACTACTACACCAAAAACGAACGAACTGCCGCTAAATCATATCAAATGTTGAAATAACTCTCGAACCACCAATTATAAAGTGATTTTGTTAATGCAGAAACGAAGTTTCATCGTAATCGGATGAATGATATAGGAAAGCATACGAAACAAACAAACAAATAATTAGAGCACCAGGGTACTAAAACCGCAAAAAAAATTGAAAAATGTAAAAAAAAAACAATTTGTTTTTATTCGGTACCAAACTTCACAGGAACTATCCCGGAACTATTCTACACGTTCCCTGAGCGGCTTAGGAGTTCATAGGGAACATAGCCACATTCATCCATAGTTAAAATTTTATGTAGGGACAATCACTATGTTAAACGTATAATGAACCTAGACATTTTAATTCAAATCTACCTATTAAGTCTATGTATACTTATACGATAACCCTGGGACTTAAGAATTACGCGATTAATCGATTAATTGCTTAAATCCCATCAATTAATCGATTGATCTTAATCGAACATTTTAAAATAATCGATCATGCAAGAATCGATTGTTGAGCAATCGATTCCCATCCCTAGTCGTGACTGCACCTTCAGGGATGCAGCATTTTCAATTAAGGTGGTGCAGAAGACCAATATTCTTTGGATTTAGGAAACATTAACCCAAAGATTAATGTGCATTAATTTAAGGAGTTTAATGAAAAATATACTTTCGTTCCTTAAAGTATATTTTTGGTCGGACCCTTTTAAAGTTACAAGAAATGAATAATAAAACAATTTCATACGAGACTTGTAAATTATTAGTTACAAGCTCACACGTTATTTAAAAACATGATATAGTAACTTTTTAGCTTTCTATCAGCCACCGACTTTTATAATACGCCAATTTCCTGTATTTCTTTCTTTTCGTATTATTTTCATTTATTGGAACCACAAAAGTTCAACAAATAAGTCCAATTTTCCAGGATCGAATCAATCAAGTTGCTACGAAAGTAAAAGTAATTCAATTAATCAAACCACGTAAGGCGCGAATTAAAAGTATGAACGTGGGAAGTACAACTTTCACATCTTTGCAGAACAGAACTAACTTTCGGTATATTCCCAAATTCCATTTGATAGATAATAGCATTCGATCGTAGGCGTTTCGCGAAAAAAAAACATTTGGCATTTGTTGAATCTACAAAGCTTTGCTATTTTTGCAGTTTCCTTATAGGCCAAGATTTTTTGGGTTGATTAATGTTTTACCATTTGCAGCACAAACCCTGAATATCTGATTTAAAAATAAAATAAAAATCTAGTTCGAAAAGAACAATATATTAGATCCATTTGATGCAATTTTCAAAAGATTAATTCCCTCATTTCAGGAAGTGATCCTGAAGGTGGCAAACTACACTACAGCATTTCCGGACCGGTATTCAGCGTTGATCGCGACAGTGGCGTAGTGCGATTACGTCAGGAATTGGATCGTGAAAATCAAAATTCAGTCGAAGTGATAATCAGTGTAACAGACGAAGGACTACTCGGTACGGAGCCCAATACGGTGTCCTTGAGGCGGGAGATTCCCATTCGAGACTACAACGATAACAGCCCGATTTTTCACGGACGACCTTATACGACGAACATAAGTGAATCCACGCCACTGGGCAGTACGATAAGTGTAAAACCTGCAGTGATCGTAACCGATCGCGATGAAGGAATCAACTCAGATATTAAAATTTCCTGCTATCAAGGCGACAATCGTGAGAATGATGTTTGTGAAACGTTTGATGTCAAGGCGGAAAGGATTTCCGAGGGAAATTTTACAGCCAGCCTAACACTTTTGAAAGTGCTCGATTTTGAAACTAGACCTTCCTATATTATAACGCTGATCGCACGCGATAGTGCTACTTCGAATCCGTTGAGTGCGCTTGCCACTATTTCAGTGAACGTTGTTGATGTCCAGGATCAACCGCCCGTTTTTATGAATGCTCCATATTCGGCTACTATTGACGAGAATACTCCAGAGGTAAGTTAAAGCGATTCTATAAGGCATAAGCCAAGATTTCAACACAAGTTTCCTTTAATTTCAGGGAACATCAATTTTAATGATCGCAGCCATTGATGGAGATTCGGGAAATCCTCGTCCTATTCTTCTAACTTTAGAAGACGAGGAAATGGGACACTTTAAGTTGAAACCTGTCGGTAACCCAGAAGACGGGAAGGCAGTTCTTATAACAACTGATATTCCCATCGATCGCGAGAGCCAAGCGATTCTTCAAAATGGTGGCGTCTACACCTTCAATGTGAAGGCTACAGAGTTAATCAATAACGAAGTTCCTGCCGACTCTTCGATTACCCAAGTAACAATCGTTGTAACCGATAAAGATGACCATGTCCCAGAATTCAATCAGCATCTTTTCGAAATATCCATACCAGAAAACCTGGAGGTAGATACACCACTGCCAGGACTTTCAATCCTCGTTGTGGACAAGGATCTCGGAATGAATAGTCGATACAACTTGTCACTTCGGAATGTGATGAATGCTGACGATGTATTTACAGTAAGTCCTAAGCACGGTGAAGGTAGAACTCCTGTAGTCATAAAGGTTCTTAATTCATCCAAACTGGACTACGATGTTGAGGACGAATCACTTCGAATCCTAATTTTCGATATCATAGCTTCGGTGGATGGTCTGGAATTGGCTGTAGCGCGGGTTACTGTAAATCTGCAAGATGTCAACGACAACTCGCCAATTTTCGGACAATCTACCTACCAAGTATCGGTCGAAGAAAACGAAGAACCTTCGACGAAAATTTGGAACATTACAGCAACTGATCGAGATTCGGGTGTATTCGGAAAGATCATGTACGTCCTGAAAGGATTCGGTTCGGATCACTTCTATAGCGATCGGGAAACTGGAGGTGTCTATGTTCGGAAAAGTTTGGACTATGAGAGACAGACTAGCTATAGTTTGACTATTGTGGCTATAGATGGAGGCGGGAAGGAGACCAATGCAAATTTATTCATTACCGTAGTCGATCTTAATGACAACTATCCGGAATTCGAAAGTGTGGAGTATACTAGAACCGTGCGTGAAGGAGCTAGTGAATTCGAACCGCAATTCTTTGTTAGGGCTACGGATCGGGATGGACCGATGCAAGGTGAAGGAAATGTTTCGTATGCCATCGATTCAGACAATAGCATATCGGGAAATGTGTTTTCAATTGATGAAAAAACTGGTGAAATACGTTTTCGGCGTCTAGCGAAATCTATGGATACAGAACGTGGAGAATATGAGCTGATTATTTCTGCAACTGATCACGGTATGGTTTTTTAGATCAAATAATCTATGTTCAACATTTTTAACATTTTCTCTTATAGGGCACCCACCACTGAGTAATACAACACGGGTATTAGTTCGTGTCGGTATCTCTGGAAACCAGCGTCCAGTATTTAAAGGACATTTCCGGAATACTGAAAAACTCCCTGTAATGGGACCACCTAGCTATCGGGCCTCGATTCCTGAAAATGCTAAACCAGGCTTTAACGTAACCACTGTTTCGGCTTCAGATCCTGATGGTATAGACTCACTTCTAACCTACAGGATCGTTGGAGCCAACGACAATTTTGTTATAAATGAGATGTAAGTATTTAGGAACTGTTGCAATAATCAGCTTCAGGTTTGAGTCTTCGTTTCCTAAAAGTTTCGATGTCTTGCAAAGAATTTTTAAGGACCAATATTACGATCTTCAGTTAGACTCTAACTGGAACTTAAACCGGAATTTTCGTACATATAAAAATCTATCAGTTAAGGTTCCAGTTAGAAAGCAACTGAGCATCGTACGAATGTAGCGAAGTCTACTTACTCTCTTCTTGGCTTTTTGTGCTATCGCAAAACTATTCAGACTAAGCCAAGACACAAATCAGAATTGAATTAGGACTGAGATTTTCTGTGCATGGCATGAGACTTAGATGAAGTTCACTATTGAAACATGTCCTTAATATCTTTAAATTAAAAAGTAAAGAGAATCTGTTGAACTAAATAGAATACACCTTTTAGATCGGGGCTAATCCAACTTTCACCACAAGCTCGATTGGACAGAGACTTGAATCCAGATGATTTCGAAATAATAGTAAATGCAGTCGATGCTGGTTTTCCTATTCCCGAAACAGCAACCACAACTGTCTACGTCAAAATCGAGGACATTAACGACAAACCGCCTAAATTTAGTCAACACAACTACATCGCATATATTTCGGAGCGAACTGAAATAGGATCAGAAGTCCTGCAAATTGAAGCTACCGACACTGATCTAGACGCCAAGCTCGAGTATAGGATCAAGGAACCAATCAAGGCAACCAGTAAGGCAGGAGTTCCTGTTAATGCCGGTAGTCCATACAACATCAGGGAGGTTTTTAAAATCGATAAAAATACCGGAATCATTTCTGTAAATGGATCACTAAGTCACGATATTGCGGCTGTTATTATCCTTACGGTAGAAGTTAAAGATTTGAACGCAGTTATTTCTAAGGAACTACAAGTTGCAACTGCCGACGCAACTATTTACGTCCAATCGTTCAAGGATACTAATCCCATTTTCAAGAATAAGGGCTGGTCTAGTGCCCGACCAATCGTCAATGCTGCTGTTAAAGAAGAGATGCCGATCGGTGCAACTTTATTCACTCTGTACGCCGAAGATCCTGTTATTAAGAAACCGATTAATAGCTTCCAAATCACAGAGCCTGATGAAGGTGGCTATTTGGATCTTAACGATCGAACCGGCGAGATCACCTTGAAAAAGAGACTCGACTATGAAGCCTTGACCGACAACATCATTCAAATGAAAGTACAAGCAAATAGCTTGGATGGAAGCCGAAGTACCGAAACTAAACTGAACATTACTGTGATTAATGTGAACGATAATAGTCCGATTTTTGATCAGTTCGAATATAAGGCAACGATCGTTGAAAATGAAAAGTATCCGAAAAAAATTGTGACTGTACGAGCTAGTGACATCGATGCCTCACTGACCGACTACGATAACCGAATAGGTTTCAACAAAATATCCTACTCCTTGCAAGGAGAATATGCCAACTTGTTCCAAATCCATAATATTTCTGGCGAAATTGTGATCGCACCAAATCAAACGGTCGATCGTGAGCGAACCTCGGTCATTAAATTGAAAGTGAAGGCTGAAGATGCGCCTGGAATGCCAACCGATTCGAAATTTAACATAGCCGATCTTGTTATAGACGTTCTCGATGTTAATGATAATCCGCCGAGATTTTCACAACCAAGTTTTACAGCCGTGATCCCCGAGAATGTTGCTTTGGATTCAGTCGTTACGAAAATAACAGCCACCGATCCTGACGAAGGACCTGGAGGCGAAGTACGCTATGATTTTCTAAATGAAGGCGAATTGAATGGACTCCTTAAGTTGAATCCAACAACGGGTGAAATAAGAATTAAGAAGCCTTTGACGGGAAAAGGACGATCCGAACCGTACGATTTAGTGATTCGAGCTCAAGATAATGGCGGACAAGTGCAGAAGCAGAAATCCCTCTATAGTGATGCTTCACTAACTTTATTTATAGGAGATGTTAGCGCCAACGATGGAATTCCGTTTTTTGTAGAACCGAAAATTGGACAAATTGCTAAAGTATCAGAGGTTTGAAATTTTTCCGATCGGCTTTATTTCAAATTTTTATAAACATTTATTTTTGTCTCCATATAGAATGCAACTATTGGATCGCCGGTATTCCAAGTGATCGCAAGTGATCCGGACAGTCCAGCCAGCCCGTCCGGAACTCTCACGTACAAAATCCAGGAGAACACTTTGGATGGCGACGCATTTCGAATCGATCCTACGACTGGATTGATTACAACTATGGTTTTTCTTGATCGTGAAGCAAAAGATCGATATAAAATAATATTGGAGGTGTCGGACAATGGCGAACCACGACAGTCTGTAACAAGTGTTTTAAACATTAACGTCTTGGATATTGACGATCACAAACCCAGATTTGATCGAGAAGTTGTAAGATTAACAAACCAATTTTTTTGATGTACGAAAATAAATCCTACCTTTTTTTTCTTCAGGACGATCAACCAATCCAGATGGAAGTAATCGAAGAGGAACCGGTCGGTACCGTTGTTGGACTTCTGTCAGCAATTGATGAGGATATCGACGAGAATGGTGCAATTGACTATATGTTTATAGATGGCAATGAGGAAGGACCTTTTACAATATCGCGAACAAACGACAGTCAAGCTGTTATAAAAACCAATAAGAAGATCGATCGTGAAATTATTGAACAGTTCGTACTAACGATCAAATGCTTTAAATATGGAACCGAAGTTCAAGATATATCAAGAAACGAATATCACAATGGTGACTTTTCCGAAATTCAAGTTCGAATCAAAGTCCAAGACATTGATGATCATCTACCAACGTTTCAGCCGAAAGATCCAGCGATCGGTGTTCGAATTAATGTGCCGATCGATACAGCTATAGCTACAGTTCCAGCTCTCGATAAGGACCCCGATGCACTGACTATAGCCTACTCCTTGGAGAATATATCGTTCATTCCGCAATTCTATAAGCGCTATAATATTTCGCCGGACTCGTATCGGGACTTGTTCACACTGAACAATCAGTCAGCCGAGATTCGAACCAACGGAAGTCTTTCGGATTTTGTCGATGGCTACTTTGAGCTGGCCGTTAAAGCTAACAATTCGCACAAACCGAAACGTTTCACGATAAATCGAATGAAAGTCTTTGTAATTCGCGATAAGTCACTACTGAGATTTATTTTTGCGAAACCTCCTACCGAAGTTCGTACAGTAATTCAAGACTTCCAACAAAAGGTACAATTGAAATTGAAGCCGCTGAATCTGGAGTTGCACGTTTTCGATACTCAGGTGTTAACGAAGGCCGATCATAGTTTAGATTTTAGTGCGACAAGTTCATGCTTCCAATTGTTCAAAGATGGATCGGCTCTCACGTTGAACGAAATGACTAAAATTATGGATGCTGAGGATCTGAAGAATGATCTATTTGATACGTACGTAGAGTTTGGAGTTAGCCAGGTAGAGTCGTGTTCGGTGAAAAAGAAATTCGTAGCTGCTAGTCTGATGTCGTCGGCTGGAACATGGCTGGTCATACTGTCAGCGATGATTGGAATCGCCGCAGTTGTAGCAACCTGTACGATCTGTTGTCTAGCCAAAAAGTAAGTATCTGGGAAAATATCTATACCGCTGAATAAAACGCCAAAACCAATCGCTTATTTAAAACTACTAAACATGGCAACGCTACACCAGTTTCACAGCTTTGCAGAATCACTTTATCAATGAAATTCATTTGGTATCGTTTTCCCAGCAAACTGATCTTCTATGTGTACCCGTAATATTCTTTTCAGCATATTTGTTGTCTCGATATTTCGAGTACATTCGATGGTTTGTGTATAACAGACATTTATATCAACTGGTTCTCTTATGGAGACATGCTGTCATTGCTTCCAGGTAAATTTTTAGGGCAAATATCGCTGCGAATCCAGGTCCTTTAACTTTACATCCCGGGACACGAACCTGTAACAAGTTAATGGATTATTTTACTCTGTTGGGTATTTATGGTCCTTCTGGTATCCTTCACCCCGGACTACTTAACTAGCCAAGAACCAAAGTTATCTTCATCAAGTTCACATAAAACCCTATAAATTCAGAAGCTTCTTAGTCAAACCTTAAGATCCTCTAAATCCAGCGTAATCCACTGATTATAATTTTAATATATATTTGTTTCGTTTCAGATACAAAAAGCAAGCAAAACGTTTACCTGCTCCTCGAGTACCTCCCGAACCGTATGGTGCTGCTGCACCTGTGTTCTTTTCCGAACCAATGTATGGGCCATTGTAAATACGAAAATTATATTGTGAAATTCGCGCTTAATATTAATATTAATCGCCTTAATTTTATATCGAAATTTGTTTTTAAGACTTGACTTGTGATAAAAATACTCAATTGCTTTTACAAGTATTTTAAGTAAAAATTAATAAAAAAAAACACTGTCCTCAATTTTAATTTAATTATAGTTGAGATAAACAAAGATTATATGATTATATTTATTGTATGTTGTACCTTTTGCATTGATAATGATTTTATATTTTAAGGAATAAATGAATTAGTTAATTACAAGATGGCGGTTTTAGTTAAAGTTGTACGACACTTGCAACGAAGTTTCGTTTGAACTATGGCGTTGTGATTAGCAGTATGCAGTATACAATACAATAACAACAGCCGAAACCCGACGACCATTTAAAGGGTATTCGCGTTCTAAAACTACTACTACTAAAAGTACATCCGAAGGACGAAAATATCCAAAGTTTTCAAGTGATTGGTAAAAACGAAAAAGGCGAGGAATATCGTCCGACACTTAGTAATGAAATATGTTCCAGAATTTTATATATATGCATTATATAAATAATTTCTCGTAATGACAGCTCATCAATCCGTCAATAACCGCTGCGTCTATAATTTTATGAGCTTCCATGAAATGTTCTATCGAAACGTGGTTGCATGTATTGAACAATTACTAGGAAATCCTTAAGCCGGCTACAGACTTCTCCAGCTTTTCTTGTTTTTCGCATTTTGCGAGGTTTTTATTTCAAGAAACACATGAACCTTGAGAGAACACGAGAAAGAATTGTACACACAAATCGCAAGTTTCGCGTTCTCTCCATTTCATGAAGTTCAGTTTTTTTCAATTCCTGAACTCCTGCAAATCCAAACTTTTGACATTAACCACGAAAAACAAAAAACACACGAGAAAGTCACGAAAAATCGTCTCGCGTATTTTTCGTTACATTCTCGTCAAGCAAAATCCTTTGATGACGTGAAAAAACCGCCTCCAGCAGAGAAAACGTAATAATCAGGAATCGCGAACATCGAAACGTAAGAAACTCACGAGAAACCTCTAAACACTATTCACGAGAAAGACGCGAATGACGCGAAATAGACGAAACGAGATAGCCGGCTTTACAGTTCTTAATTGAATGTTCTATGCAGATATTTCCTATTTGTAGACACAGTAATTAAAATATC
Source organism: Beris chalybata (assembly GCA_949128065.1). NCBI lineage: Eukaryota > Metazoa > Arthropoda > Insecta > Diptera > Stratiomyidae > Beris > Beris chalybata. The sequence continues at coordinate 107,845,609 of OX421895.1, forward strand.
AGAGCAATTCTACGAGTGGATACCATACAAATGTTATTGCGAAAACACCGATTGAATTTAACTGGACTAGTGATAACTTGAGTACGAGTTACACTTTGAATCTAAATTATTTGCTGAGTTTTTGGTAAAAAGAAAAACCCGAATCTGGCTAACTGCGTTAAACCTTATCACGAGAACAGAATTTTCCGATTTGTTTTTCGGCGTCAGAGGAGTTTCTGTGCTATGTAATTCCTTTTCCTTCCTTTGTTTTAAAACAAATGGCAACAAAACTGTTCCAGGATTGGATTTATTGCAGTTCGGTTGCATTTGTGTAGAGATAAACACAAATCCTACCAATCATTCAAATTGAAATTAGTAAAGCGAGTTGAAGCGAATTCATCGCAGACTTACACCATTTCATTCTATGGTATATGGTATAGGATTCATAACCCAGTAAAATTAGTGGGTTGACTATTCTGGATGTTGCTGTTTTTTCACGTATTAATAAAATTTCCGATATTACTCTGGAGAGCATTAAAACGCACCATATATTGATAAAAGAGATATTAATAACGTATTCAATAATACATATATTTCTTCATAAAATCTCTCACGGTATTATCCCCTTAATAGAATTTCCAAGAATATTAACAAAAAGGAATTCAAGGTCTCTCAAAATAAATAAAACAAAATGAAATAAATTATTTGAAATGTCGAATGTATAAATAATCAAAAACATTAAGTAAAATTTAAAAAAAATTACATGCTATAGATATCTTCAGTTAAATATACATATTTGCTATAAATATGAAGCTATATGATAAAACTCTGAATAAAATTTACCTTCTGAAAATATGTCACAACAAAAGATAACATAACATCCATAATCATAATATTTATTATTTATAACAATAAATATAACCTCCAATAAAGTAAATTGACAATCACAATCGCCCACTGAGGCCGCAGTGAATCGGGATCTACATAGACCGTCCTCTACCAATTATAATCGATTCTAATCTAAAGTAAATACTTTATTAAATAAAACATAATACCACTTAAATATCAATGAAATTAAATTATAGAATTAATTCAAAATCAATGAATTTAAAAAAAGCCAACAGAAATGGAGATTGACTTATTATAAAACATGAAATTTATAGTTAAAATAGTTATTACACAACAACAATACCTTCGTACACTCTAAATAAATTTTTCTTAAAGTTCCGAAATTAAAATAATTTAAATAATTAAAAATTAATAAAGTAAATTTTTTCTTCATTGACACAGTAAATTGAAATACCTTTTTCTCTCCATAACTTTTATACCGTTTCTCTTTCTTTACATTTGATGTTGTTGATCATATTTTTGAAATTGAAAATAGTGTTTTTGTGCTATTAATATTTATATGGGTTATTGGTTTTACCTTTGATTTTTCTATTGTTAGTACTCGTATTACTACATTTTTCAAAGTGATAATTCCTTACACTGACGATATATATAACAAAAGATTAATAGCGGTTTGTCCGAAATATAATAGATTGACTCAACATGATAAGCACACGTATCTGAGTGCTTACCATCTCACAAGAACTTGGATAGTAATGACAGATAGTTCAAACTTAAATGTACCTATATAGAATGAAAAGGCCGACAATAATTAGACTGAAAACATTATTTGAACGCTTATCTTAAAATAATGTATTGTTATTTGAAACTCAAGCAATTTTGCTTATAAATGGTATATAGATTCAATACAACTTATATCGTCATACAAAATAAAACACTACACAATATTTTTTATGAAAACTACTTCATATACATACCTACGTATCTAAGTATATGTAGTTAAAAAATAAGTAAATTCACAATATTTAATACTAGCATATCTTTGAAAGAATTCTACAATTAAAAATATGAGTTTAGAAAATATAAATATTGGAAAAACCTATTAATTGTTATAACAGAATCAACTATAAATTGAGAAAGAATATCATTATGAGAATTTAAATAATATAGTTGATCATTTTTACTACTAATACCGTAAATTTATCCCAATTTATAAGAGAACTTCTTCTTCTGTTTCTATCGGTTTTTTTTAATAATTAGGTTCGCTGTTTTTGAAGAACGATTAAAACAAACATTAATTGTCGATAAAGAACTAGATCCGACGAGTAAAACATGGAAGAACTACGCTGACATGTATCTACAGATTACTCAACTCAACTCAAACAATATTTATTTATAATAATTCAAAATGCATTAACAGAACAATAATGTTTTAGAGATTAGACTTATCATCTTAACAGCTAAGTTGTTAAATTAATAGCACTTAGGCAATGAGGAAAAGAAAAAATTGAATTATGTACATATTATAATTTGCCAAGGAAAAGTAAAGAGCAAAAACCTTGCCTGTTTAAACTTAAGCTACTTAAAACCACAGATTAAACGGTTTAAATGGAAATGTTCTGAGTTAATACTAGCAAAAAAAAAGGTTGATCACCATAATGCGTAAAATAAAAACTTTAACTTCATCAAAACCTTTCAATTCTTCTCACGCGAATTTATGCAGAACTTAAGGTTTCTTACATATTCATTGAAGTGAATCGAAGTCTTTCGTATTTTGCACTATAAAGCGCGTGGGTCAGATAAAAACATACTGCCAATTAAAAGAACTTTCCAAGAAGCTTATATTTATTTATTCGGACTATAATTTAAATATTTATTTAAATATTTTTCAACAAAAATATTATTTTCTAATTTTGCTAGCAGTTTTCGTTTTGTCGTGGCAAATTAATTGCACAAAAAATCTAAAATATTTGATGCCACTTACTCGAAATTATCTAATTATTTCGAAATAAAATCCATAAAAATACGATAAAGTAATATCAAGTGAACGTGACATGATATTTCCCATGTGAAATTTGCTTATGATAGCGAAATAAATACCAGATAGTTGAAGTTATTAGCAAATCAATTTAGCAAAGCCTTCACAAATCCCCGTATACGAATATACGAAAATTTTCACTATGGAAAGGAAAATACACTGTAATTATTTATTCCACCCTCATGCCATCATCTAATCAACTGTCGACGTATTAATACTACTTCTAAAAAAAAAATGGAATTTTCTATTTAACCAGAACTTACCTAAACATATGTCCTCTTAATAGGTTCATAAAAAAGTGCGACAGCACAGTAGGCAATTTCTCCATGTTTCCTATTATATGACCGACCTGACGGGCTACTGTTTGTACAATTGTACACTTATTTAATATGTGATGCAACACTAGGATAGGTGTCTTTTTGTTTGTAATGCACTTGTCATTTCGATATTTATTATATGGTGAACTGATAACGATTTACCCGTTCAATAGATACCCCGCACTTGACATAAATATATCAATTTCATGGGTTGGATTTATTCGATCCACAATCAGGGTTCGGATTGCCTCATTTCACCTATTATCATGTATGGAAAAGTGTCAGCTATGGTTTGATTTGATGGATATTATTAGCTAAAATTGTTTACTATTAGATTTTCTGGGATCTACGTAGATATTGACATGATAAGTATGACATTTTTGACTGGCAATTTCCGCTCAATTTCATGGGGGTGAAAATATTTTCGAAATGAGGGAAAATTTTCGTACTTCTGGTTTTTTGAAAAATAGAAGTCAATCAGGACTAAAAGCAGAAGAAGGACAATTTTTTAATCCTTAATTGATTACTCTATTGATTTTCAATTAAATTGTCTGTTATCTAAACACAAAGCAATCAAACAAAAAATCTATGCAGAGTCTTGTTAGGAAAAAAAAGCAATATATGCTTTGCAAATTAAAATAAGCCAAGATCCTACTATAGAGAATGGTATGGTATGGTATGGTATGTGGGATGGTTATGTTGTCATTATCTTTTACATAGACGTTATTGTTTGTCCGTTTGTCACTATACAGAAACAAAAAAAGAAAAACACCATATCTTCGATAAAATTCAAAAAATATCCATAAAGAACAAAGCCGTTTCCTAGATGTTCCAACAAATAAATCCAATTTCTTACCCAGTCTACGGAGTCCAAGTCACATCGAAAAGGAAGAAAAGAAAAAATTTCAACGGAATTATAGGAAATAGGCTTGCGCATTTTAGTTCACTATAGTGACCGATCATTTTCGGTTCGCGATCCTTCGCGAACTAGTTCGTTCTTTTCGTTCAGTAGTTCGTGTGAGTTCAGTGTAAAATCGTATGGGAAAATGTGAGGACCTAAAAAATATAAGTTCCGCAGTGTAGAAGTATACGGCAATCTATGGACAGAAACGAAATAGGGACTGGAATCACTGGGAACTAGTTCCTTTTCGAATTAGCTACAATGCGATGACCTAAAAAAAAAATCCTCAGTGTCAACTTTATACGGCAATGCATGAATACAAACGAAGAAGAAGCGGGTCTCATTGCGAACTACTTCGCTAATTTCACTTATGGGAACGCTCTTTCGAACTAGTTCGGTCGCGTACTACAATAGGAATCAAAGTTAAGAATTGTTCAAAAAAGTTACTAAATATTTTCATACTTTCAAAAATCGATTTCCCTGATTAATGTACTACTGCCACCACATAATCCGATGAATTGAATTGGGTTCCATATGTATCATTGTGTAGCTGTGTCTATTTACGCGACGTTACATATACCTATATCGGTGTAATACAACTCCTATATAATGTACGTCTGCATGAAATAATGATCATTAAAAGCTGAAATTTGTATGAAACTCCAAAAAATGGCCCAAAATCGAAAATTGTTTAAGGATCGATGAAAAATCATCAGTTTCACTCTTATTTTACTATTTGAACATCTTAACGTTTAGATCTGAATAACCGAACACCTGCTCTTCCAACCAACTACAAATCACCAACGAATTCACAAGACAATTCAAAAAACTCAAATTTAATGCAACTTCATAATTTTATTTTATTTTTCCAAAATCCAGTTATTTTCAAAACACACCAAAAACGTACAAAAGAATTCAAATTTTCTAGAAGAAAAGCTCATTGCCAACTGGAGCCTTGTACCGGTAACCATCAGCGCCAAAACTATGAGCAGGTGCAGGTTCATCGGATTGAGTTGGTGGCAAATATTCGCGATTAACCGAAGCACTTCCAAATCCTCTTGTTCCCAATTGTGCGGAATCCTGTTGTGGATGGTGTTGTTGATGTTGTTGTTGATTTTGGAAAGGTGGAAGATATTCATTTGAGGGACCGGTTAATTTCAAATGCGATACATCAGCTACGACAACAGCGACGTAAGCTACGGCAACGATGGCAAGGAAGAATTTCTGTACAAATCAAAAGAACAGGATGCGAATGTTAAGCTTCGATCAAATTAAGAATATGCTAAATTCTATTCGGTCTTACCATTTTGAATGATTTGTTGTTTTGAATCTAACAGAAGATTGAATGATGTTTATAGAAGAAGCGTCTTCTATTTATATGAATTCTAATTATACTGTCTTCGCGGATTTATAATTCATGGAGCCACCATCAATCGAAGGTGAAGTGTTTCTTTATGCCATTTGAGACCAATTTGTCTAGACTCCCGGCTACCTAAACGAAATATCAAATTATTGGCTGTTACAATAATTTAATCGTATCATAGAGTAATTATTTTTGCATGCGTATCCACTTGAGAAATGCTTTTTTCGACTCGAGTGACTGCCTATTATCTGAAAAGGTGTGAATTGTAGTATCTATTGATATATCCGTATCTCGGTGCTTTAAATACATGGTTTTTTGTGTAGGTAGGAGACATGTTTTTATAAGAACGAATGAAAATTCTTACAAGTCATTTCCTCTTCATTTGGCAACTACTTTTGTGTTTATGATTTATTTTCTTTTATTGTTTCGTAATGGACACGTTTTTGTAAGTAATAAACTTATATGCGCAAAATCAATTCAGAGCCCTAACTTTGTAAAATAAGCAAATTCTTTTGTGTATTTTTTCATTTTATATTGAAAAATCAGTATAACATGAAAATTATTTCCAAAAACATTACCTTCAGTTGATAAACTAAATTTAACTTCATTCTCTTATTATTTTTTAACACGATCAATCTCTGCAAATTCAGGTTTTCGTTCAAACTTTAACTATTTTTTCTAAGAACTTTTCAAATGTCTAACACTCTACCAAATATTATGATATCTCCGATATTGTTTTATTCCTTTCATAGTTTTTTCGGATATACCTAGTTGTTGTCCAAATTAGTTATGCACAACAGGTCCCCATTCTTTCGATTACTTATTGTGAACATATCACCCAACCTCTTGAGCAGAGTGGATATCTAGAGCTAATTGGAATTGCAATTTTAAGCCGTCGCTGGACGCCATTAAGTAAAATATTTCGCTATTTTTACTGGCTAATAGAAAGCCTACGCGTCAAATTGTCAATTACCGAATTATTTTATTCTACCTCCACTAGAAATTTTGGTCTCAATATCTCAAGTGGCTCTTGAGATACAAGCATTCAAATGGGTTTTTGTATACGGTGGGCAGACCGATTTTCTTTCCTCGTCCTAAAACGTAAAAATACAAAATTGTAGACTAGCAATTTTTTGGGAAATTTTAGGTTGATTGCAACTTTACTATTAAAAAATAAAGGAGAGAAATCAAGTGGAATATCAAGTAGTTGAACTAGTTCTATAATTTCAAAATGAACTATGTGAATTCACTAAACCATCATTTAAATAATTGTTAGTTTTATTTATCGTGGAACCACCCACTCTTGATGCGGTGGAATCCTGTTAGATCAATATCAGAAACTTTTCATCCTTTAAGTTTCCTTGTAACCAGAAGAGTATTGCACTATTTCAAAATATTGTATATCCCATTCATTATAATGCTAAGCCAGTCTTACTAAGTCAAAGACACAAAAATGGACAATAATTTACGAAACCCAAATAATGGAAACGCATCAAAGTAGAATTCAAAATGATTGCTTAACATATTTAATTATTTTGTTTTATTTTCTAATATATTCGTACTTACAGACCCTTAAAAGATGCATACATTTTTTTATTTTTTCTTCTTATTTTTCAGGTTAACAAGATCATTTTATTAAATTATTTTAATATTATTTTATCACTTTAATAAAAAATTATCCCAAAGATTTTTCACGTTTTGAAACTAGAAGTAAAGCAAAATTTTTATCCGTTTGTCCGCCCTAGAGAAAAGCATTTGGTTCGTTAATTTGTGCCACAGAAGTCCTGTGAGTGTGTGTTTTTTGTGAGCTTGAGTAAGAGCAAAACGGGAGCGGTAGTATTTTGGGACGGTGTTCTTTGTATTTTCACGAATTTTGTCTTATTCCTTAGGTCTGGAAAGTTGAACCTTGAAATTTATCTTAAGATGTTATAGTGAAAACATATGCAAAATTGGACGACATAGGTAGAGTGGTGCAGGAGTGCAGCAGGAGATCTGCAGAACTCGAGCACTCTAACTAACACATTCTGAAACTGTACATCTCTAGAACCGATTATATGAGATGGTTCAAAACATGTACATGTACCTCCAGTTGTATAAGGAAATAAAATTGAAATAACAATTCTTAGAGTTGTGGGTCTAAAAACTGTATCTTTCGTTACCGTTACCTACTACAAAAAACACTATTAAATCAAATTTTTAAGCTGTTGCATCAGTCCCGTGCGCAGGATTTTATGAAGGGGGGAGGGGGGGGGGGGTTCATAATAAATTATCGAGTTCCCACCATACTGAATGTGATGACCTAAAAAAAAAAAGATCCTTACTTCCCAATGAAAAAATGGGCCTTGCATGCTCACGGGCCTGTGTTGCATCCAAATCCGCAAAAATTTTTAATTATTGAAGTATTAATTTAATTGAAATTGAATTAAAACGCCATACTTGAAATTTCATTCATCACAAAAGCCTTTTATTACTAAAAGTTTATTTGAAAATGCATTAGAAAAACATTCAGTGAAATCTGTGATGTAAATTGTACTGGGGAATAAGTTTAATTATTTATGTATCCTGTTTTTCATCGATTGATGCATTGTTGTAAATAGGTGTAAAAAGTAGTATTATAAATAGTTGTGATATCTCGGATTTAACAATCATTAACAATTTTGTAATTAAAGTTCGTCATTGAAAATGTTTGATAGTGGGTAAGAACTAATAACAACAGATTGAGTCAAAAAAAACACTCTATAATTTATAGCACACAGGATTGATCCCAGATGGTACTCCCCAATTATTTTCGTTAAGAGCATCAATCCACATTATCAGTAAATATTTTAAGTTTAATCAAAATACTGTAATAAGTAGGTATTACGTACTATTTATTATTTTCATTATTAGGCGTTTATATTTCAACCCTAAAGACCTCGACTTTCCTTATGACTTTGAAAATTTTTTTAAAAACTACAAAATATTTTTTTTAAATACAGCAGAACTTCTCTATAAGTATACTATAGTAGTATAATCATTTTTAAAAAAAATTTAATCCGATTAATTAATTTCGAGCTATAAAACATTTGGACAGCTTACACTGGTATCGAATGAGGTTTCATAAACATTGTTTTGAACAATATTATTATCATAAGGAAAGTCGAGGTCTTTAGGGTTGAAATATAAACGCCTGACAATGAAAATAATAAAGCACAAATGTCCAAGAGTGTCGGAAGTTTGTTTCAAATTAATGAGAATTTTTTTTTTTTTTTTGTTTACTTAGAAGTTTGTTGATAATGTGGATTCAAATTTTAAGAAGAGAAATGCTAAGACTACAGATTTGCAGTTAGTGTCACAGGATAGAGAAGTTAAGATATAATATAAAGTAAAATTACGGAGAGTTACATTTTTGATAAAAAGTTAATATTTAGATCGTTTCCCAATTCCTTGCTTCGTCTACGTTTACGTCTATGTTGACGTCACAGCATAGCATTGCTATAGTTCATAGTTCATAGTTTTTATTCTAATGATGGATACAATGCTGGCATATAAATACTTTATTAGAGATTAGGCTGATCTAAAGCCTTTACAACTATGGTTTATTTTGCTTGGTGCACTTGGCAGTTAATTGTTGATAAAACTAATTATTTGTAAATTCAGGAAAAATGAATGAAAAAACCTTATGAATTTAATTAACCTAACTTAACCTAACCTATAACTAACTAAATAATAAGAAAAAAGTAAAATAATAAAACAAGAAAAGAAAAAAAAAAAATAATAATAATAATAATAATACAAACAGAAACTATGTGAGGCATGCAACCAGTGGGGTTTGAATATGTTGGCATTTGCTGATAAATCTAGATTTAGCTCTTTGGGCCATTACTTCAATCATTGAAACTTCTGCGATTTGGTGTAGACGTACTGTAGAGTAATAAAAGGGCTTGTTCAGGATTAACTTCAAACACTTATTTTGCATAGTTTGCAGTTTATTCTTATGTATGTTTGCACAGTCATACCATACTGGAGCGCCGTATAATATGATGGGCTGCATTACCATTTTGTATATCAGCAGTTTGTTAGCATTAGATAACTGAGATCTTCTATTAATGAGTGGATACAACGAATGGATAGAACGGGAGATTTTGGAGCATGAACTTTCGATATGATCGTGAAATGTGAGTTTTTTGTCCAATACGAGACCCAGATAAGTGACCGTGCTAGACCATTCAACAGATTGGCCATGAAATCTTAAAGGCTGGTTTGGAAGATTTCTTCTATGGCGTTTCCTTGTAAAGAAAATTGATTGGGTCTTGTCAGGGTTGACTTTAATTTTCCATTTGTGGTAATACTCGTAGAGTGCACGTAGTTGTTCTTCAATGTTATAGGTTATGACCGCATGATTTTCCGAACTTGAGAAGACACTGATATCGTCCGCGAATATTGCCATTTCACAATTATCGTTCAAGGGTAAATCTGCAGTGTAAATATTATAAAGTGTGGGGCTGAGACAGGATCCTTGGGATACGCCTGCAGGAATTTGACGAGTGGCAGAGACTGAGGACTTAACTTTCACAGCGAAAGTTCTTTGGGTGAGAAATGACTTGATTAGCTTTATAATATATACAGGAAAGGAGAACGTGTGGAGTTTATACAATAGAGCTTCATGCCAAACCGTATCAAATGCTTTTTCTATATCGAGAACAACCATACCTGTGGATTCTTTGCGAGAAAGAGAGTTCTTAATAAACCTTGTAACTCGATAGAGTTGGTGATTCGTTGAGAGACCCGGTCTAAAACCAAATTGGATATTGGTAAAATGTCAGTATTACACAGGAATTCCTGGATACGATTTAGGATGATACGTTCAAAGATTTTACCTAGTACGGGGAGTAAGCTAATCGGTCGGTAGCTCTTGAGAGAGGAGGGGTCTTTTCGTGGTTTGAGAATGGGTATCACAATAGCCTTTTTCCATTGACTGGGAAAGTGACCCAGTTTTAAGCATGAATTAAAAATATGTGTTACATAAATAACTGCTTTTTTAGGTAATTTTTTGAATATAATATTGGGTAAGAGGTCAAAACCAGGTGCTTTGTTCGATTTTAATCGTTTAAGAACTAAGGATAGTTCCCGGGGAGTAACGTGATCACTTGGTGTTAGATCAGAGTCCAAGGAATCGATAGTATTATCCATGGTTTTAACTGTAAGATTGGTGCTTGGATTACCAAGATTTTCTGAGGCATGGTGAGCGGCAAGAAAATTTTCAGCGATCAATTCGGCTTTGTCAGGATCAGTGGTTTTGGGATGGTGACCGGGGACTAAGAGAGGCGGGATTTGTTGTCTTCTACGCTTAAAATTTTTATTAAGCTCCCAGATTTTTTTAGAGCTTTTACCGAGTTCAGAAAGCATTGTATTCCACTTAACGTTTCGTTAAACGAAGAGCCTGAATTTGATCGTTTTCGATAATTGATTAATGCGAGTTTTTATAGCTGGATTTCTCGTCAATTGCCATTGTCGTCGCAGGTTATTACGATTTATGATAATATCTTTGGTTTCGCTGTCTATTGTAAGCTGGTGGTTGGGAATGAATGGTTTGGTTTTGGGTGTACTGAATTCAATAGCTCTCCAAATATTGTCAATGGTGTTATGAATCATAACATCGATTTGCTCGGTGTTTGCTATCGAGCTAAGATCTAGGTTATTCAGCGCCACACGACGTGTAAGATAGCTAATAAACCTCCTCCAGTTAGTTTTTCTAAAGGAATATGAATTGGTCTCGAAAGCCAATAGGGGAACATCTTTTTCGATTGCAAACAATACTGGAAGATGTGGTGAGGAAAGTGCGTAGGTGGTTATCGGTTGAGAGATTGGAATTATTCCATTGCTTATTATGAGATCGAGTGTTGAATCAGAACCTCTTGTTGATAGGAACGTTGGCTCAGTTGGAGTGTGAATGAAGAAGTTTCTTTTGCACATTTCGTCGAATAGGATGTTGCCAGCCTTATTAGCTCTAAGACAATTCCAGTACCTATGCCTCGCGTTGAAGTCTCCACAAACTAGATAACTCCGATTGAGTCCAGTTAGCAGCTTAATATCGTCCTGAAAAAGCCTAAATTTAAGCATTGCTACTATAACAGTTTAGAAAAAGCTCGGCTAACCTGTAAAAATGGATCAGCTGATGCTTATTTGACACTTCAAAAATCAAAAATTAATTAAATTCCATAGAAAAATTGGAATTTTTTTACATTTGCTTAGACTGACTGATAGTCAAGACACGAACCGAAAATGACTTTAGACACAGCTTTGCTACGTCTGACGTCATAACTGTTATAACTAGACGTAGACGTAGACGAAGCAAGAGTATTAGGAAATGACCTTAGCAACTTCTTCGCAATGAAAAAAAAACCTATCAAAAATAATAGAACCTATTCGTTAAATAACGACATGAAGGATTGGTCACCCAATATTTTAAAATTTTAAATATAACAACTAATATTTTTCTAAAACTTTTATTTACTTTTCAAAATCCAGCCATTTTCAAAACACACCAACAACGTTCAAAAGAATTCAAAATTTTCTAGAAGAAAAGCTCATTGCCAACTGGAGCCTTGTACCGGTAACCATCAGCGCCAAAACTATGAGCGGGTGCTGGTTCATCGGATTGAGTTGGTGGCAAATATTCGCGATTGACCGAAGCACTTCCAAATCCTGCTGTTACCAATTGTGCGAAATCCTGTTGTGGATGCTGTTGTTGATGTTGTTGTTGATTTTGGAAAGGTGGAAGATATTCATTTGAAGGACCGTTCAATTTTAAATGCGATACATCAGCAATGACACCAGCGACGAAAGCAACGGCAACGATGGCAAGGAAGAATTTCTGAAAAATAATTAAAATTATTAAATTTTATAAAGTTGATGCATTTCGTTTAGAGTTCTACAGCGCCCTTTTTGGTTTACTGTTTCTGCTTTCAATAGCTTTTTTTTAGCGTGCCAGCTATAAGCTAATAGGATTCCAACCCATTAGCTTAAAGTAAGTAGGCTTCAAAACTACCGAGATCAATTAAATAAATTCTAATGTAACTTACCATTTTGAATGATGAGTTGCTTTGAATCTAACAGAAGATTGAATGATATTCGATACTAAAGATTCTTCTATTTATACCGAATTTAATTATAAAATTATAATCGTCTTCAACACTTAAAGATGTCATCGAAACAAATTAAAGTGGTTTCTAATGACTTCAAAAATTTGTCTAGACTTTGACTATTTCAGTATCTAATTTTATGTATGTTTCTTTTAAGGGTCTGTAATTACGAATATATTAGAAAATGAAACAAAATATGTAGTTGAAAATAATATATTAAGCAGTCATTTTGAATTTTAGTTTGATTTGTTTCCTTTATTTAGATTTTCTGAAGTGCTCTATAAGCTGCGATATTAACTAAATCATTGTTCATTTTTGTGTCTTTTACTTAGTAACGCTGACCGAGGTTTATAATTAATGAGTTATACGATAGATTGAAACAGTGCAACACTTTTCTGCTTACAAGGAAATTAAAAGGATGAAAAGTTTCTGATATATGCGCCTTTTCTGTATAAAACACTTTGAAGCATTCGTCTAAAACTTGCGAGTTTGTCACAGATTTTTCAAAATAATAATAAGGATGTTTCTATTTTGGAAAGATGTTTATACGTGAATGAATTTAAATCGTAATCTGTTAGGCCTTTTTCTGGAAAATTAAAGGCAGCTGTTTTTTGAATAAATCGAATTTGTTGCGCGGTAACTTTTTCAACGAACTTAGTTTGTTTTTTTTCGCAGAAAACATTAATTATTCGATCATCACCTTAAACCTGTCTCTTCTGTACCTACCTCCTGTCGAATAAAGCTTTGTTTACCCTACGATAACTAAGCATAAAACCCATCATCATAAATTTTCGCGTCACGTTCATTAAATTTTGTTTGTCATTCAAAATAGTCCTGTAAAAAAAGGAACTCTAAATTCAACAAATATACGAGTATCATTCGGTACATGTAATTGCCGTACTTTCATAGTCCTCGTCCTTTATGAAACTAAAGAGGGTAAGTCCTTGTGTCGATGTAGCGAGCGAGCATCACTGCTCCCAGATGAAGTGTTTCTACGTCAAAAGCCAACGAACAGGACGAATTCGGCAAAAATTTAAATGACAAAAGATCACATGTAATGTGCGTTTGTTCTGTTGTTCGTTTCGAACTCGGCCGAGGAAAGGTGCAGTTGCGATGTCCTTATCGTCCCGGGCAGGCATCTTCGTCGTCTCGGGACTCACTACAGTGATTTTTAGTCCCTTTTTCGCTAACGAGGCAAATGTGCGGGTCGCTTTTCAACTCGAAATAGGCCTATCCGGCCGTGAAGGTAGTGCGATATCGCCCTGCATCCTTCCACGTCCTCGCTTCATCATATAATCATTTTCAGTGCAACCCCTTTTTTCGAATCGAATTCAGGACCCTTGTCAAATCCTTTAACCGGGGTTTGCTCGAATAACAACATTTAAAATTTATGGGTTTTTGTTATTGAACGGAATTTAGTGTGCCTCTGAAAAGTTTTTCAAGCATTTGATCAACAAAAGTCGTTCATGTTTTTAGGTCAGGCCCAGAGGGGCTGTGCTACTCTCAAATATTCGGCGTGGTGGTGCTGGTACCAGCTAACATATCTTTAAGGAACTTTTGGTTTTGCACAATTTTTAACATCTTTTTCAGTTTCGTTCAACCGACAAACAAAAATTCCATCCAATTATAATTCGTAATTAACCCTGTTCAGGTGAGCATTCGAATTGGGTCACCTTATCATATATCACAGACTTAATGGGTCTTGACTTAATTCTCGACTTTAAGTAAATATTGCGTGGGATGTATGCGTTTTTTCCGAATACCTTTAGGTGGTCCCAGTGCAGCAATCACTCTAGTCTGACAGCTACTGAATTTATTGTTATTGACTTGATACCTCGACTACACAGTTAGCAAACAGAGAACATATCCTTTTATTTGATAAAGACCTGACATATGTTCATTTATGACCGTAACAATGCCATCAACGGCTAAGGCCCAGGCAAACATTTGAATATACAACAACATTTGACAATCGGCAATGTTGTAAGACTAAATTATGAAGGATGACTCTTTTTAGAAAATGGAATAAACAAAATGATGAGTGCGTAGGAATAATAGAAATATTTATCACTACTCTGAATGGAATCAAAAATGCAGGAAAATAACGACACTGTAAAATAATCACCACTTAAATTAAAAATTACGTATATTAAATGATAACGAAGAAAATTTTTCGGATAATTAGATGGCTGCTAAAAGTATTTTTTCCGGTAGAAAATTGACACATTCATATGGATGTTGAAATAACGAACAGTTTAGGCATATTGATTTAATTCATCACAATTTGCTTGCAAAATAAGATTTCGACAAACATTCTCGGGCATAGAATATTGCGTGGCTAATTTTACTATTGATAACATTTTTCATTCCTTTTATTGCATACCTCATCAGCAATAAGATCGCTTTACGCGTGAAAAGCTACTTTCTCAAAAAGATTATTATGTTTTTACGGATTCCGAGATATTTATAGTTCTGTTGAAAATTGTTTTTCTTTCTTGGACGGGCTTTCTATAAATCGGTTCCAAAGTTTTATGATATAAGCGCTTAGAGATTATGTCCAAAAGTTAATAAAAAATTAAATAAAAATCTGCCAAAAGTGTTTCAAGTATCCGAAAATTGAGCAAACTACTCTTATTAATATATTCCCGTTTTCAAAATAGGTAGGTATATGTCGTTTTTAGATTTTTTACTTTTCCGCTATTAATATTAATAACTACCGAACTGTTGATGCTATTTAAATAATTTTGTTTAATGTAGCTGGTTAGTCGATATATAGCCATTTTCGTTACGTTCCAGAAGAAAACGATTGGTTCACGGTTATTTAAGTGAAAAATAGAATCGCGTAATTACAATTTTCTACCGGAATAATACAAACTGTATTTGTCGCCTTTTATACGAGGGTTTATTTATTGTTTTTCTACCTTAGGCACTTTCAAAGTTACATTACAAATTTACAGTTACAAAAATTTCACTAATTAAACATTTTATTTTTATACTCTAGATGAAATCAAATAGAGTATTATAAGTTTAATCCAGCCCGAAAAGTTTGTAACGCATAGAACCGAGCATCGGACGGAAAAAAGTTATATAATATTTTATGTTTATTTGGGGCCAAAACCCCCAAATTCGTTTGCTGTCCATCCGTCCGTCTGTCCGTCTGTCCGTCTGTCCGTCTGTCCGTCTGTCCGTCTGTCCGTCTGTCCGTCTGTCCGTCTGTCCGTCTGTCCGTCTGTCCGTCTGTCCGTCTGTCCGTCTGTCCGTCTGTCCGTCTGTCCATCTGTCCGTCTGTCCGTCTGTCCGTCTGTCCGTCTGTCCGTCTGTCCGTCTGTCCGTCTGTCCGTCTGTCCGTCTGTCCGTCTGTCCGTCTGTCCGTCTGTCCGTCTGTCCGTCTGTCCGTCTGTCCGTCTGTCCGTCTGTCCGTCCGTCTGTCCATCCGTCTGTCCGTCCGTCTGTCCATCCGTCTGTCCGTCCGTCTGTCCGTCCGTCTGTCCGTCCGTCTGTCCGTCCGTCTGTCCGTCTGTCCATCTGTCCATCTGTCCGTCTGTCCGTCTGTCCGTCTGTCCGTCCGTCCAGTTGCACGATAACTCAAGAACGCGTTGACCTAGGAAGATGAAATTTTGTCACAACTTGTAAAATGGAAAAAGTAAGGCTAAGTTCGTTAATGGGCGATAGCCTAAAAAAGTTTTCCAAAAATGTATGCAAGTTATAGAATCCACTATAGCTCCAGTACGAGTTAAAGCAGGGATTCAAAATTTACAGGAATTAGTTTTATATCAAAAGCAAGACTGAGTTCATTAGTTGGCGCCATCCGTCGACTCCTTCGGGTAGCTGTCATACAAAAGTCCTTAAGACACGTGTTCACCAATATTAAACGATAAGTTTAAAGTGCTTTACGTTACGACTTTGAAATTTTGAATACGTTGATTTTATAATAGTCGCAGCTAAAACTATTAATATGAAAAATATCCCATAAGTCCTTCATGTAGTCGCCATGCAAAAGTTCTGTAAAGTGTACTTACTTAATTTACGGAAATCACTATAAATCAAGAAATCGAGTAGCCACTGTACACTAGTTTATACCTGTAAGTAAAAAGTCATGTAATAAATGTTTGTGCACTCCTCATTCTGTTGATATATTTTCAACTAAAATATAAATAAGAGTTCAGTATTTCATCTAGAGTATCATACTATTGGCTTGGAGTCGATCGCGACTCCGGCATGTTTTAATAATAAAGTAACTATTGTTCTCGATTTAAAAAAATATAAATTTGCTACCCTGAAAATTTTTTTTAACACGTTGCAAACCTAATAGACACCAAAAAAGCAAAAAAATATTCAGTGCGTCTGTGCGCCGTACGTAGTCCGCTGTGCGCAAAAGCTCAAAAAATCTTTGAGCTACTAAGTTGAATTTCTTTCTCGTTTGTAGACTGAGCACACCTCTTCAAGTAGCCTCCTTTTGAGTGGTGAGGGTGTGAGGGGGAGGTGAGGGAAGCGTTCTAGACGGAAAGTTTTGGGTTCTAGATCTCAGTAACCGCTTAAGCTAGGAAGCTGAAACTTGGAATTTATATAAAGCATCGATAGTGGACCCTTTTGCAAAAAATGTTGATATGGGTGAAGGGGATGGTCATATCAATTGTTCGGTTCAGTTGAAAAGAACATGAATAATTTACCAATACTATTATTTTCGTGTAAAAGTGATTGAAATGTGTACTATTAAAAAATCTTGAAAAAATCAAATATACTGGAAATTTCAAGTAAAAGTTGGATCGAAAATTACATATTTTTAAAACAGTGTACTTTTATTCTGGATTTAAATAAAATGATATTTCGAGTTTAATTTTAATGTAAAAAAAAGTAAATAAAAATAGTAATAATGACAAAATAAAATTTTATGATGCAAAAGAAAAAGGTTCAGTCAACGATTCCGTTTTTAAAGAAATTTCAATGAACCCAATTTTGAATTCTGGAAGGCATGAAAAATGGGACAATTCCGTAACATAAAACCATAAACAAAACCTTTTTCTAAATGCACCAAGTATTTTCCCTCCAATATAATCAAAAATATTTTTGTGAATCATTAATAGTTGCGGTAAGTATCTGAAAATTCAAAAACTTCTTTGATCACAGAAATTCCATGGAAGAAGCCAAGACCCATTCGAGATGTAGCACCATAGAAAAAAAATCATACTTAAGGCCCCATGAGTCCGGTACTACCTTTTTTTGTATCTGTTTGATTTTTCTTTCTTGAGAGGATTTTAATCGATTAAAATCGTTTTTCGTTCGTGTAATTTGGCGTGGACAGTACGCCTGCATCATTCGCTGTCTATCAGCGAATTAATTTTGATTTTACAGAAAAAAATAGTGTTATATGTTTTCAAATTATTTGAAACTCATAACTATTAAAAATCAAAAAATTTTTCATTGATTTATCTTCCAGAAATACCAATTAATTATGCTATCTATGATACTTTTCAATGAAATGCGGTCTTCTTATGTAATCCTTGCGATGTAAATCGTGAAAAATTGCTTCAGTTAACAAAAATGAAAATTTTTTGAAATTTGATCTATACAGGACCTTCTTTAAGATTTTTTCTAACATTATATTAATAAATATGATATGTTAATTATTCAAGAAATAGGTAATATGCGTTTTTAAAAAACTTGAATTTAAGCATTTTAAAAAATGTTCAAGGCTTATTGTTCTAATAGCATTTTTTCCAAATACAGTTTTGAATTTTTTCTCTATGGATGACCTAGTTTACATACAAGCTAATAAAGTGTGTAATTTTTTTTTGTTTTTTTTTGTTGCCATTAACGTGAAATATTGGTAAGAAAACAGTCATAAATCATCAAAATCGCATTTAACGTGCACATGGAGCCTTAAATGAAGTACGCAAAAGATTCATGTTATCACAAAACAAATTTATATAGTTATTAATTTTTTTTTACTTTATTGTGAATAAAATAAAAAATCTGCCAACAATCTGGGCGTAACTTTATTATTTTTCCGGCAGAAGTAAGGAACGCGTTCAATTCTGAAATGCGGTGTAGGCTACTATGTGACTGAAAACCTATCAAAAAGAACAAGATCATGGAAGTGAAAATCTGATTGGATCTGAGAGATATGGAATAGTTTATGAAAAAGTACACAATCACTTTACACCCCCTTAGGGGTCAATTTTCAGAAAATCTTGAAAACACTGTCTTGGTATTCATATGGAGAATACATAGAATAAAATTAAATTCATTATTTGGGACGAGGTAGTAGATATGTCGAAAATCGTGGGAAAATATGCATTCTATTTTCACAGATAATTTTTTTTGCCCCCCTTCTGAACGCCAATAGATATTCGTTTTTTTTATTCAAAATTATTTTTTTAGTTGATTTAGATATACACACCGAGTTTCAACATTGTAGTTTAAGCCGTTCTATATATAGGAAAAACACCTACCACTTGTACCACACTACCCTTAGGGGTCGAATTTCAAAAAACCTTGAAAACACTTTCTAGGTATTCATACGAAGAATCCGTAGAATAAAAATGAATTCAATATTTGGAAAGACCTAGTAGATATGACGAAAATCGTGAAAATATATGCATTTGATATTTATTATATTTCCAAATATATTTTTTTGCCCCCCCCCCTTCTGAACGCCAATGAATATTCAAATTTTTTTTATCACTATTACTTTTCTAGTTGATTTACATATACACACCGAGTTTCAACATTGTAGCTTAAGCCGTTCCATACATAGGAAAAACACCCCCACTTGTACCACACTACCCTTAGGGGTCGAATTTCAAAGAACCTTGAAAACACTTTCTAGGTATTCATACGAAGAATCCGTAGAATAAAAATGAATTCAATATTTGGAAAGACCTAGTAGATATGACGAAAATCGTGAAAATATTTGCATTTTATATTTATTATATTTACAAATATTTTTTCTTGCCCCCCCCCCCTTCTAAATGCCAATAAATATTCAAATTTTTTTTTATCACAATTACTTTTCTAGTTGATTTACATATACACACCGAGTTTCAACATTGTAGCTTAAGCCGTCCCATATATAGGAAAAACACCTTCACTTGTACCACACTACCCTTAGGGGTCGAATTTCAAAAAACCGTGAAAACACATTCTAGGTATTCATACGAAGAATGCGTAGAATAATATTAAATTCAATATTTGGAAAGACCTAGTAGATATGACGAAAATCGTGAAAATATATAAATTTTATATCTATTATACTTACAAATAATTTTTTTTGCCCCCCTTTCTAAACGCCAATGAATATTCAAATTTTTTTTTATCACAATTACTTTTCTAGTTGATTTACACACCGAGTTTCAACTTTCTAGCATAAACCGTTTAATAGTTAGGAAAAACACCCCCTACCCCCGTAGCATACTACCCCTAAAAAAAAATGTATTTTTCCAACATTCCGCTACTATAGCTCTATCTAAATACCAAGTTTAAGGCTTATATCATTACAGGTTCTCAAGATATAAGCATCGAAACTTTTTCCTTTTCACCCTCCCCCACCCTCCCCCTCTTCACCCTCAACCCCAAAACTTTTTTTCCTACTAGGGTTTAATTAGCGCTACTTCTGGTAAAAATTCTAAGCATCTATCTCACACTGTTCTTGAGATATGAAATGTGTTTGATTTGAAAAATTCTCATCCCCTCCACTTCTATGCTCCACCTCCCACTTAAAAAATTTTACTTTGATCAATCTTTTTTTGTCAACCTTTACACCCAAACCAAATTTTTTTTTTCTAGAGCAATTGGTTCATGAGATATCGTAATCGTAAGTTTTTCACCCCCACCCCCATACACAACTTCCCCCACCCAAAATTTTTCTGTTCTCCTAGTATAACTACAAATATTTGTTAAGTTTGAATAGTGTGCCATTAACGGTTTAGGAGATATGGATTTTAGAATGTGTCTATCTCGCCATTTTTGGGTTTCGGACGCATTACATTTCCCCCCACTCCCACACCCCTTGATCAATATTGACAATTTTTCTGCAAATGGGTCTACTAACAGAGCTCTATGGAAATTCCAAGTTTCAGCTTCCTAACATAAGGGGTTACTGAGATCTGGAAACCAAAATTTTCGGTCTAAAACACTTCCCCCTCCTACCCCCTCACACCCCCACCCCTAAAAATTTGGTCACTTCAAGGCGCCTACCCCATCTATTCGTTAAAAAAATTTCAATTTAATATCTCAAAGCGTTTGGCAGCTACGAGCCTCCAAACGATCTTGCGTACGGCGTACAGCGTACGGCGTACGGCGGACAGACGGACTGAAAATTTTTATTGCTTTTTTCGCGTCTACTAGTTATGAAACGTGAAAATAAAAATTTTGAGGGTAGCAAATTTTTTTTTTAAAAAAATCAATCACAATACTTAATTATTAAAATAATAAAGTAAAACCATCAAAAAGCTAAATATAACTTGCTATAATATTTGAATGGTGAAATTGTTACCTATGTCCTATTGATTTTTGTCTCCCCAATGCTCTAACCACTTACGATAAATCTGCTGACAATTTTGTATCACTATCAGACATAATTCTTCCATTTTTAATTTGAAAATCTTGTTAAGTGATAAAACCTCGAAAAACTGTATGAAAAAAATTAACCCTTTACAAATCAATTAACATGCATGATTTTGAAAAATTGGCTGTACTACAAAAAACATGGTGTTAAACTCGACTCAATAAAAAACATAATATGCGCAAATAAATAAAAATTAGTTTCACTGCATCTGCAAATATTTTTTTAGGTCAGTTAACAACAAAAGGAATGGGCTGTAACTTTCTGCAATTCGAGTTGGGAACCCTTTTTTCCGCTTGTTACTTAGGTTTCACAGCGCAGCGAAAAATTCGAATATTGCGAATTTTATTTCTATGATTTCGAACCATTAAATTTTCTGATCGTAACGAATTTTTCCCGTTGATTTTTATTGATACGAGGCGTATCCTTTAGCGAAAACGGAAAAACAAGAATTTTGAAAGGGTTAAAACAGTAAGTGGGTTGATTTTCCAGAATTTCTGTTTAGATTCAAAAGGAAATTCTTAAGAAAAGCAAAAGTGCACATTACTAATATACATTCATTTATAAATATTAGAAACAGTTCACTAGTCTAGTTTACTGTTACTGCATCAACAATGTATCCAATTCAAACCCTTTCATGTAAATGGATTTAAAAATTCGTTCTGGTTGTTGGTATCGATGTTGTCCTTAAGCCCCTTTTTTTAATTCACCGAACATTTACAGCGTATCAATTCAACGGCGGGGTTGTCTGATTTTAAACCCTTCAATCCGATCTTTTTGGTAGTTCAGGTTTTTCTTCACCCTTTGAAAATGTTACAAAATCATTTTTAGTTTGTGTGTACGAAATGTAACGAAACGCATGTAAACTCTGACACTGAACAGAATTTAATCCTTTAAAATCGCTTTAGCCAATATTTTGAGGATTAGCATTGAGCATGGTATTTAGCTTTTGAAGTTTTTGTATAAATGTTTGGTTAGGTTGACATCGAAAATGTGATGTATTTATTATGCCAGGATACTGAAATAAATTTCACATTTAAACTCATTTTCAAATTGTTTTTTTTTATAATTGTATTTAATTGCGAATAAAGTCTTAGATTCTCTTGCCTAATTACGAATTAAATTTAGAAACGAACGATTATCGCAAAA
Organism: Beris chalybata; assembly: GCA_949128065.1. Classification (NCBI taxonomy): domain Eukaryota; kingdom Metazoa; phylum Arthropoda; class Insecta; order Diptera; family Stratiomyidae; genus Beris; species Beris chalybata. The sequence continues at coordinate 107,867,892 of OX421895.1, forward strand.
AAAAAGATTCTCCCAATAATCAAAACACAATGTTTGAAAAAAAAAATTGCTATACCTACCTACTATACTATAAATTAATTTCTGGAGAAGATTCCAAGGACAAGGTTATATTCTATTAAATTTTTTCCCAAGAATATGTTGCTAGCCTAATGGTGCATTTATACTCTAAGTTTACGACGAGCTTCTATCCCCACCAAAAAATCAACCAATCAGATGGCTTGTGCATTCGCACAAGTCCATCAGCTCTCGACTTTTCTTGGACGCACGTTTCCATGTATGTACACCCATACAATGAAACTGTAGTACCACACAATTCGCAGCCCATCGTATTTCTGTCGATTCGCACTTATAGGCAAGTTGAGCTGCAGAGGCATATTGAGTGTAAATTGCTTTTAACACAGCAAATAACACTGCCAACGAGAACCGGTTTGATGGGGTAGAGGCCTCTCAAGGGTGAGTGTAAACGCACCATAATACTGTATCAATTTGAATTTGCCTCCCCACTCCAGCCTCTTATCAGCCAATGATATTACGAATAAAGTTTTTGGCAATAAGCAGCCATTAAAATGCGAAGATATAAAGAAATAGAAAAAATTAAAGATACACTTTTGACGATTCTTGATGAAGTGACTCTTTTTCCATAAAATAATTGAGAGCATCGGATGTTCTTCGATTTTTCCCAAGTGAAAACAGTGTAAAGCTGTATAATCTTCAGAATAAAAAAAAATTAAAATTCGCGCTTTGAAATATTTAAGGATAAAAGACATCATCGTTATTGATGATAACTATTCGAAAGTATTGCTCAATTTTTGCCAGTATTATTATAAAATAAAGTCACGTTTATTACCACATATTTTAAAGACTCTTGTAGGGGAGCAAACTTAATTAAAGAAAGGTTTTCCATTATTGGCAATGATATTAAACTAACTCTTATTAACTTTTAACTTCTTGGTTGAAAGCGTTCCATCGACTGACAATACGCACATTTTTCAAGGAAGTTTTCATGAAATTGATAAATAACTGAAACAAAATTTTAGATTTAATAAAAAAAGATTCCATCGTTTTGAGATTATTGAGCTTTGCAGTTCTTATTTGGGAGCTAATCGTAAAATTAAATGAATTTCTTGCAGGTCATATTTTTGATTTAGGTGTTCTGTAGTTGTTCTGGAAAGATAAACAAATGATTGATTGTTTTTGTTCGGAGTATCTATATTAAATTATTTATTTGTATACATATGTACATATATTAAAGTGGTTTATGAAGTCTAAACTGACTTTAAAGAATATGTAGATAAATATACCCTCCAAAATTCTTTTCAGTATGGCAGACTATCCCCAATGTCACTAGGCTACTAACCTCGAACCTAACAAATACTATATCGAAACACCCATCAAAAAAGTATTAAAAATTCACTGCACCATACTATTTACTATACACAGCGGATTATTCCGGTATCCGAGTATATCCGTTTTTTGTTATAAGGTGTTAGGATTTATCTATGATCAATTTTGTGTGACAAAAGGACTGAACAGTAGGAGATCTACCGGTAGATTAAAGGACATACAATTTCTTCTTCACTGGCTTCAAAGAGACAGTCTAAAGGGCGAAGGAACTTCGCAATTCACCACAAAATCTATTACCGAACGAGATAAAATCAAGCGATTAGAACAATTTTCTGATGAAAATGTCCCGATAAAAACTTTTGGTCTTATTGATGTTAGAGTCCTTTATTGGGATTATAATTCCCCAATGGCCGATATCAAAGGCATCCCTTCAAATCCCTAGTGGAAAGCTGAGTAAATGTCTTGTAATTTGTTATTCATAACTGAAATATTTTCGAAATGTTATTATTACATGATCGATGGAGTGGTTGAGATTTTGCACCCCATATTTATTTGGAACCCTCGAAGAGGGTTGTCGCGGCAATTTTTGATGAAAGTAGACGGCGGCAGCTCGATATAGTATTCAATAATAGTGGCGTGGTTGGTCTTGGAGTTAATTACTACCTTCATCAACACAGTGCTATAGTCATAATTACTGTTCCGGACAAATGGCAGGTGTCAATTCGCCAAACGGTGTGCGCATTTACCGACTTACCCGCTTCGAGCGAAGAAAGAAAAAACTGTTGAGTCCTTTTTTCTTCACCCCTCAACAGATGTGCAAACGTGAATATTCGGTTGCGTGATTTTTCACAAAACCTCGACGGTTTTTATTCTCGTCGAAACAGAAACTAACGCTTTTTTACTGTAAATAGGAAAAACCAAGAGTTTCCCTAAATTTCGGAAAAAAAACCCGAAAAATTATTTATAGGGGTTTGAATAGTTTTCATCCCCTAAAGTCGACCACTGGTCCTAAAGCTACTGTATGCGATTTTCGATGAATGAGTGTCATAATCCCGGAATAGGACCGCTTTATGACTATTTGACAAATATTTAATTTCCCTTGATTCTCCCTGTGATTAGCCTGACATAGTTGAGTTTGATTTATGTGCGGTGCAGTTCGCTGCAGCTAACTCGAATGGAGTCCCACAAGGTTCAGTTCTTGCAGGCTTCTTTGTTTCTTTTCGGACTGAAATTCAAACAAAATTTAAGTTGAATAGAAGGAACAAAACCGGATGTGCTAGCAGTTAAGGATCGAGAGCACAAAATTCACTCGACAACACGTCAAGTACATAACGACTTTTCGAGTAATTAACTCCTTGGCAATCAAACGAGGAAATCGGCCCTAAAAACTGTTATAAATGTTCACCATGGTGTACTTCAGATACACGGTAAAGGAGACCCAGTCCTTTTGTATTGTGAATTCAACGAACCGAAACTCCCACAGTAAATAAATTGTCTGTGATTTTGATTGCGTTCTACAATCGATTTGTTTGGTTGTTTATTGAACACCCAACGAACTTATTACCACACCTAAGAAACTGCAGTAAAGTAAATATTTTTATTGCTGTAGATCCAATCTATGAATGCTAATATAAAAACGAACAGAATAAACAAGGGATAACGTCATAGCCTCAAGGATTTGAGAAAGGATTCCTATTTCTATCGTTTCAGAAAAGTGTTAAGAGTTCACTATTCGAAAATCCATCGAACTATAAATGATGTTATTAGCGGTGGCTTCAACCCCCAAGGCCTAAACTTCGATGGTGAAGGCAAGCGGAATTTTTGCACTCTAAGGTCCTTTTCAGATTTGTTGAGTCCTTAGTTCGTTTCCAAAAACTGGGGGTGATGGATTGGTAGTTACTTCGTACCGGTGGCCAACATTTCACCAGAAATCACGCTCGAAGCAATAGTTGGAATGTATGGGCCTTTTTGCAGTACACTTCTCGTAATGGTCGGCAGGTGACGTGAAATCGTCTTTTGTTTCCATCCACCCCTTGTCGAATTGAATTTATACACATACTACAATGGACTGGTTAAGGGTCGAAGTACAAAGATTTCGTCTCGAAATAAAGTGAGTTACAAAATTAGTTTTTTCATTTTTTTTCGGTTTTTTGGCTGATTACAGCCAACATTGAAGAGTAGCATAAAAACTTAAAACATGTACATATGTAGGTACTGTAGGTACCGAACACAGCATTTGATTAGATCTTCATAAGTTCAAGCGTGACTTAAACCTTGGAATTAATTTTAATAGTTGGGATATTTTCATATTGCTAAAATTCTCGTCTTTTCAATTTTACTTTATTATTTTAATAATAAAGTATTGTTATCGATTTTTAAAAATCCTTTCCTGAGCAATTTTTTTTCCACGTTTCATCACTAATAGATACCAAAAAATCAAAAATTATTTACAGTTCGTCTGCGCGCCGTACGCCGTCCGCGGTCCGCCTTACGCGAAACGTTTGAAAGCTTATAGCTCTCAAACTCTTCGAGCTTTTAAGTTGAATTTTTATTTGTTGGTAGACTGAGCAGACCACTTCAAGTGGGTGAGGTTTGGGAAGCATTTTAGACGGAAAGTTTTGGTTTCTAGATCTCAGTAGCCGCTTAGGCTTAGGAGGCAAAGCTAGGAATTTATGTAAAGTATCGATAGTGAACCTATTTGCAAAAAAAATGTGACATGGGTGGAGGGGTGTGGGAGTGAGAGGGGAAGTAATGCGTCCGAAACGATCGATACATTCTAAAATCCATACCTCCTAAACCCGTTAAGGGCAAGCAATTAAAACTTAACAATTCTGTGTAGTTATATTACGAGAGTAGATTGAAATCAAATTTTTGAGTGGGGGCAATGCAGTACGAGGGTGGGGTTGAAAAACTTTAGACTACGATATCTCACAAACCAATTGCACTAGAAAAATAAAATTCGTTTATAAAGTTTGACAAATAAAGATTGCTGAAAGTAAAATCTTTTAAGAGGGCAATGGAGCATAGAAGTGGAGGGGATAAGAATTTTTCAAAAAAAATCACGTTTCATCTCCGGAACGGTGCTCAAATTTTTTACCAAAAGTTAGCTCGATGGAACCCTAGCAGGGAAAAAAATTTGGCGGTATGGGTGTAGAGGGTGAGGGTGGGGGAGGGTGAAAAGGATAAAATTCCGATGTTTATGTATTAAGAACCTATAATGATATTGAAAACCTATAATGATATTGAAAACCTATAATGATATTGAAACATCGAATGTCTATGGCTCGAAAGGTGAGTGGATATTTGCGAACAGAAATTATAAAGAATTGTAGGAATTACTACGTATTTTAGTGCGACAAAAAAAAAACAAGAAAAATTAAACCATACACGCTATATAGCAAATTAAATGTTTTTCCAATTTTTTAACATCCATTTTATTTGCCGGCGAAGCTGTAGTACATATAAAAGAGTGAACCTCATGTAGTGAATACTGCTTTTACTGTATTATTTATAATACAGTATTGTTATCGATTTTTAAAAAAAAAAAATTTGCTGCCCTCAAAATTTTTTTGTCCACGTTTCATGACCAGTAGACGCGAAAAAAGCAATAAAAATTTTCACTCCGTCTGTACGCCGTACCCCGTACGCCGTACGCCGTACGCCGTACCCCGTACGCCGTACGTCGACCGCCCCAAAATCTTTGAAGGCTCGTAGCTCTCAAACCAGTGGAGCTATTAAATTAAAATTTTTTCTAAGAATAGACTTGGTGGACCCCTTGAATTGACATTATTTTCAGGGGAGGAGGTGTAAGGGGGAAGGCGGGGTAAGCGTTTTAGACGAAAAATTTAGGTTTCTAGATCTCAGGAACCGCTTGTGTTAGGAGGCTGAAACTTAGAATTTCTATAGAGCTTTGATAATGGACCCATTTGCAAAAAAAAAAACAGATATGGGTGAAGGGGTGTGGGAGTGGAGGGGGAAGCAATGCGTCCGAAACGCAAAAAATTCGAGATCGACACATTCTAAAATCCATATCTCCTAAACCGTTAACAGCAAGCAATTAAAACAACAAATATCTGTAGTTATACTAGGAGAATAGATTGAAACAAAATTTTTGGGTGGGGGTAGTGACGTACGGGGGTGGGGGTTGAAATACTTAACATTACAATATCTCCCAAACCAGTGGCACCAGAAAAACAAAATTCGGTTTGGATACAAAGCTTGATAAATAAAGATTGCTCAAAGTAAAATATTTGAAGGGGGCGGGGGAGTACGTAAGTGGAGGGGATAAGAATTTTTCAAAAATAAAACGTTTCATATCTCCATAACAGTGTAAGATGGTTGCTTCAGATTTTTACCAGAAGTAGGCCTAATAAAACCCTAGTAGGGAAAAAAAGTTTGGGGGTGTGAGTGTAGAGGGTGAGGGTGGGGAAGGGTGAGAAAGAAAAAGTTCCGATGCTTATATCTTAAGAATCTATAATGATAGGAAGCTGAAACTTGGTATTTAGATAGAGCTATAGTAGTGGCATGGTGGAAAAATAAAATTTTTTTTAGGGGTAGTATGGTACGGTGGTGGGGGGTGTTTTTCCTAACTTTAGAACGGCTTATGCTGTTAAGTTGAAATTCGGTACGTATATGTAAATTAACTAGAAAAGTAATTCTGATGAAAAAAAATTCGAATACTCATTGGCGTTCAGGGGGGGGGGGGGCAAAAAAAAATTTCGGTTAGTATAAAATGCATATATTTTCACGATTTTCGTCATATCTACTAGGTCTTTCGAAATATTGAGTTCATTTTTTTTCTACGGATTCTTCATGTGAATACCTAGAAAGTGTTTTCAAGATTTTTTGAAATTCGACCCCTAAGAGGGTGTAAACTGGTTGTATACTTTTTCATGAATTCCACCATGTTTCTCAGGTCTGATCAGATATCGAATATCTTTTCACTTCCCCAGGCTTGTGTAATAATCACCTATTTTTAAGTTTTGTTTTTTTCAACCTCTAGACCGCATCCCGGAATATGACCCAATTATTTAATTCATATGTTACACCCTTTTCTAACCGCTTCCTGAACTTTTTGTTAGGTTTTCAGTCACATAGTAACATACACCGCATCCCCGAATTGAACGCGTTCTGAACTTCTGCCGGAAAATAATACAGTTGCGCCCAGACTGTTGGCAGATTTTTTAAAATATCCTAGAATATTTGATCAGCACAAATTTTCTAAAAATCCTCAATAGAGTTCACTAGCGATTTAAGTTAGTAGGTACTCATAAATATGGAAATCTACTAGTGAATAAATCAATCACTAAACATTCGATACTAAGCTTCACTAGCTAGTTACTGGCCTGCCTTTTGCTACACTTGGCATTAGCTACATCATCAACAGTATAAACATCGCAAGTCAAACACCAATAGGTTTGAGTTAGGTGCGATTCACATGTCTGACTTCGTAATTCTTAAATGCTTTATTGACCGTTCCGTTTTTTTAATCGAAAGTGAATCACTTAGGAAGGTTGGCTGTCCCATTCCAAGACAACTCAGCCTCATAAATATATGTTGCTACATCGATATATTGTGAGTTTGATTTAAAGCCTGAGTAAGCATAGGTTTTTGGATTCTTCTTGAAAACTTTCTAAAAAGCACTAACTATGTTTTGAAATTAGATAAACGGAATCGGTAGTGAATCATCTAGGTGGATCGTTGGTGAATCATCCAAGTGACTCTTACGTGAAGCATTTGAAAGTGATTTGACTTATACATACGTTGCATAATCTTCAAATTTTTCTTAATCTACAGTAAACATTTATATATTTCCATTGCTTTAATAACGAGAGAGCGCTCCTTGTTTTTCATAAAAGAATTGAGCCATCCCGTTTATATTTTCTAAAAATCTATGCTGCGTGAATCAAACTTGAAAGCAAAAGCCTCATCTCGTTTCCATAGTGTACAAATAAAGTAAAACCCAGTACCAATCGAAACAATTTTCGAACCGACTGTATCACATGCGAAACGCACTACACCCATTACATTAATCTCGTAAATAGTCGTAGAAATGGAAAAATCTCAAATAACAATGACCCGTACGGAACAATAGGAAAACGGACGAAAAGGCATTTCCACACATCCACAATCGAATCGTTCGTGTACCGTCGAATTGAAAATCATTACAGTGGAAAGCTGACTACCCCCCGAGGTGTCAATTCTGAATTATTCGTATATTTTTATTTCAATGTTCATAGCGTCGAACGGGTGATTTTAGGGTTGTTATTTCTAGCTTTGTGCATCAGGTCCTTTTCTTTTCATTTGTCCCGATCAAATGACGCATGTCTGAATTTCGAATAAAATTTCGAAAATCACCTAGATTACGGAAAAACCTGTAACGGTCGTTCGGAAAATGAGAAAATTACAATTCAAAGGCAAAAACCGTGTTTTCAAAACTTCATTTATTTAATAAACATGTTTCTTTATTTTAAACATTGGCTTTTGTACATTTATTTAAATAATAAAAAAAATATGTTTGTTAAGTTTTTTTTTGTAAATATGACTAAATTGTTTTTGCTTAAGCTACCTATTGTAAATCTTTTGAATATATGTTTAAAACTTTTTATTTTGTACATTATTTTACTTAAGTTTAATTTACATATAATTTGTTTTGTTTCTTCAAGGCATTTTTTCATAAGCATCATATGTTTTAATAATGTGACATTAAAAATTATAAATTTTAGTTTAGTGAAAAAATGCTTTTAACTTAAAATTGCATAGAAATGACTAGAAATGTTGGTTGAGTAAAAGAATTGTAAAGTGTTTTAATTAAGTCTTTCTTAAAATGAATGATATTAAGGATATTAATGTTAAATATAATTTTTGATTATTTATTTGCTATATTCTATCAGGTATTGGTTAGTTAAACTCATTTTTGTGTTTATTTAAAATTGATCGGAAAATCCAGCTTCGCATCATGTTTAAAGTTGTTTTGGCTGAAGAACTTGAAGAAAGTTGATAATAGGCACTGATGCCGTGGGTAAGGCTACTGTGAGAGGACCAAAATTAATAGCATAATTAAATGCGCGCATTGTTGTTATAATGAAAAAAATCCAAACTTCAAGCGGCAAAAAGATTCAAATTGATAGATAGACGAAAACTTGTTTTTGATGTTATGAATGGAAAAATAATCAAAAAATGATTTTGAATAATATTTGGTGCAAAATATTGTTTTATAATGATGATGCATTTAATTAATTTCGCGGTTTTTTCGGGACTTTAAACTATGCCTCTTTAATGGGAGACGTATTCCGAAATCAAATAAAAATTCGTGAAAGTGTTGTTTTTATTCGGAATTTATTAACATGTTGTGTTTCGAAATATCAAACTTGTATGAAGCTAGGCGTGCGAGATAGACCAACTGAGTGTTATTGGGTTACAACAAAAAAAAAACAGAAAGAAGCCCTGGCGATTATGTACGTAATCCGATTATTAGTGTAATTTTTGGAAAACTATGCAAGTACATGTAATTCAAATTACTAAATCACAAGCGAATCTATAAAAGGTTTTCGATAAAGCCCATAGAAAAAATAACGATGGCAAATGGAATGCTCAGATGTTCTCGAAAAAAATTGATAAGTGTCGACCTACCAATTTGAATGTGAAATGCAGTAATGCGGTCTAAAAAATAAATATATACTGCAAGAATTTCTTGACAATTTCTCCTTCTATAGTTATCCAGGAACATAAAAATCCATTATTCGTAATTATCCATGTTAATATCATGTGCAGAGTTCAGTTGAGTAAAAGATTAAGTGGATAGAAAGAAATCCTGGGAAATCAACGAGAACGTGCATCAAATATTTTCTTAATCTTCGTATGCTATAATATTATTATGGAAAAATACTTCAAAACTATTGAAACTCACAGGACCCAGCATTTCCAATAATTTGAAGTGGTTAAAATGGGATAACCTAGTGTGAACTATGTCCGTCACTTTTCTTTATAAATAATTTTTTGGAGATCTAATTAGAAATTAATCATGATAATTAAAAATTATTTAAATAGAAATTTACAATTCATTTGTTTAGCCCGTTTTATACTATTTTATAAGACTGCAAGGATATCTCGCGAATGTGTCTGGATTTGGCTTTAACCCCTCATTTAAGAAATATAAGTTTATTATATGGATCAAACATAAATCATTTAAATCTAGAAATCCATTTCCTATTTTCATTACAGGTTATTCTAGCTGAATTTTGTACAATAGAACCGATTAAGCAGTATTAAGTATTTTTAATTTTATTAATTGAAAATATAATTATTATTAATTGATAAATTTAAATACGTATAGGAGATAGGGTTCACATGCTAGTGACGGCTCGCTACATTAGGCTAATAAGGCTTATCCTTACCATTTTCAGAGAAAATAGTCATCAAGTTACTAGTGATTTTTTGTTTTTAAAATGTTATAATACTAAATGACTTTAAGCCGTAAACCAACGAGCGAGGGCTCATATAGTTTTAGCCCGATAAAGTCGTGTTTCATCTGCCTCATCTGTTAAGAGCCTCCACATCACCTGATTAACTTACGGACCACCTACATGATTCACTTACGAATAACAAAACAAAATAGAACACTGAAAAATAGGCTCAGTTAAGGATCGTAATTGAATTCATATTTGAAAATTTGCTCTACTTAATATAATACACTGTAAGGACTTTGCGCTTTAAACGCGTTAAAGTAGGCCAAATAAGCGTGTTAAAAAAGTAGTGTTCACATTAGGCAACTCGTTTTATTTTGATACAAACCGTCTTTAAATAGTTTTTTGGAAAGTTAACTTCGATTTCCGCGAGGGTCGCAGTACATGTTTTCGGTTGATCGCGTTGTAGCAACGTGTTTTCGCGTTCGAGAAATGTTTTCAACGCGTTAAGCTCAATTTGAACGATTTAATCTCGTAGTCTGAAAATAGCATAAGTGTCATTCAGTTTCGATACTTTTGGGTCTGTATGCTACTATAATTTTAAACTTTAAGGTGTAGATTTTAACTAGTTTCTTTAAATAATTTACAGTCTATAGCTTGTTTTAAAATGTATCCCATCGATTCAAATTAAAATTTTACAAAACATTAAGTAACATTTTTCAAACATAAAGGTCATATGAAAAACTTTGGCAAACAGAAATCTGACAACTGCACTGTCTGAATTTGAAAATTGTCAAATATTTGCATAGTGCATACATCCAAATTTCGTCTTAATGCAAACTATATAAATAATCTTGTATTAGACAGTATAGCATCATGACAAATCTATGACTAAAAAAATATAAGGTACACAAAAAGTATACTTCTAGAGCACATAAAATAATTTGGAAACAACAGTTGGAAAATTGGAAACAACAGTTGCAATTTTCAATAAATATTTGACAAAGTGCTGTATAGTTAAATATGGGCTTTAAAGATCACTCGCGTCTATTAGGTCTAGGTCGCCTTCAAATCGCTGCCGCTGAAATATCCCTAAAACTTCTTTCACAAAATTTCACTATAAAAAACGTGTTAAACTAAGTTTAGAATTTTTCTACATTATTTTGGTATTACTGGAAATGAGAGTATAAAAGGAAATTTTCAAATAGGACAAGAAACCCAGTACTAACACTAAATAATCGAAAAATTCAAATGCACCTAAAGCCAACAGAACTTATCAATTAATCTCATATTATTTGATTTAATCATAGTAAAATGTAAAATCAATTTCGACATTTTATTATATTTCAATTATAATAATGATTTGCATTAAATAAATAATTTGATCTACCACAAAGTAGAGTGAATTTTTGGTGGTAAATCATATTATTCATAATATTTTTTTTACCTTGCAATGATAAAGCAATAAACTAGTTTTTTTTATAATAAACTGCTATTATCTAATTTAATTCAATATACAGTCTGAATATGTGCTATTATTTTGTGCAATAAAAAAGTAAATCTGATTCCTCCATTAGATGTACTTAAAAATAATTTTCTATTACAACAAATTTATTTTTAACTTTTTTTTGTATACCGTCCTTAAATTGCAAAAGAATGACTTCGTATCTTTTTGTTATTTCCGAGGAGAGTTGAAAACAATGTTTTAAAATTTTCACCAAAAGTTATTCACTAGTTTCTGAAGTTCTGTTAATTTGGCTTTGATATGAGTTTTTACTGAAAATAGCTAATTTTTGAAATAATAAATACAATTCAACTTCAGTTTTTACACTTTATTGCAATTCAGGGGTGTACGAATCAGGGCCGTCGTTTTGGGGGGGGGGGGGGGGGCAAGATGCTATGAATCTATATATTTTTACATATAAATATACATACCTTATATATAATATATGGAAATAACAAATTCAAGGGGGGCAAATGCCGTCCCGCCAAAAAAAAGTCCTTGGTATAATTATAAATTTAGTATTTAAAAAAAAGTAGGTGATTGCTTTGTGTCACTGCCAGTTAAGTGATTAAAGGACTAAGTTCTTTTGATATATTTCAAATAATTAGTCAATTGTTGACAATTCCTTAATATCATTCATTTGAAAAAACAATATAGCTTAAATAGATAAAATAAAAATTAAATTAAAATATTGCAATTTTAAAAATAAAATATTAAAAATAAGATTTAAAAAATGGACGCGCTAAATAATTTGTTACCTAAAAGCTGGGATACTGATTACTATATCCCGCGATATTGACCATTTGTTCGTTGTAATCCTTCCAAGGCGGTGTCTGTGTGTAGAAACTGCTGTTCTGATGTAACGTATGATTTTCAGGTGTTACAATTGTCGTTGAGTATTGACTAGGATGTAGGTTCGTACTATTCTTAATGTTGGTTCCGTGATCACTGTAACTAGTATTTATTGTTGGTTGCGGTGGATATCCCGATGAATTCAAGGCGGATTCGAATGATCCTTTGTAGAGCTCGTAGTTTTGCTGATTGAAGTGTCCGGTAGTCGGTGCGGGGATTGGATCTTCTACCGTGATCCCATATTGTCGCATACTACTGTAAAGATCACAGGACGAAAAGCCCGGTCCCATTTGATATGGTGTCGGATTCACGAAGACGGCCTCGAAAAGTTCCTTGGTGAAACGTTCACCGCTTAGCGTAATGCTTTGTAGTTTTTCCAGATCCAAGTTAACAGTTCCGCCGCTTTCAAGGACCTGCTCCAGGGCAAAGATGTAGTTGTGGGCGAATCGTAGGGTCTCGATCTTCGTTAGTTTGGTGTCTTCGGGCAGGGCAGGTAGAGCGATCCGTAAGCGATCGAGCGCTTCGTTTAGCGTATGCATACGATTTCGTTCGCGATCGTTTGCCTTCATGCGACGATGTTTCTTGATTTTCAGGACTTGCATAGGACTTCGCGATCGTGTCATCCGATTCTTTCCGACTGCATACTTTCGTTTCGGTTTGCCGTCCGCTTTTGTAGGAGTCGATGTCTGAACGCCCAGTTTCGGATCGAATTCGTCCTTCTGCCCCTTGCCACGGGCACTTTGTGATTTTGATCCTTGGCCGCATTGCGATTCGTCGAAGAACAACTTTCTTGGCGTGTAATTAAAGTCGGTTTCGAAACTTTTTTCAAATCCACTGTCGTACGATGAATCGTCGTCGTCGAATTCGAACGATCGATCATCTATGCCACTGTAGCAAGATGACATATTTCTTAAACGAAACTATATTTTTTTTAAACCGATTTAATTGTTTAGGGATGAACAGAACATTTTACACTGCACTTAAGGGAGGATTCATCGCTAGTTGCGTGATTATTTTTGAGTACTGAGCCTTAGCCGCTTTGCGCTTATCACTTACCGCGTATCGTTTAGCACTAAATGGGCGCGAACAACGCACATGAATTTTATTCAAACGTTGTCCCGGGTTGCGTTTCCAACCCCTCGGGAAAGAACTGGTCTTGGACAGGGGATGGTCTATTGATGGTGGCCCAATAGCAATGCTTGCATCGAGGGTGATTAAAGGGATTCCCCGATGTCCCTTCCTTTTCAAGTTATGCAGTTGTTTCGACCTCGGGCACTGTTTTCCCTTTGAACTGCTTGGGGTGGTTATTTGAATGACGCGTTTTTCTCAACGGGTATGGTGGTGTATTAAGAGGCGACTGAGGACTGACTATATGGAGGTGGTTCATCCTATAGTTGTTTTTATTGTTACTGGGGTAGTAGATTGTCTACTCCCAGCCAAGACCTGTAGGATTTTTTGGTATGCTATTAAGTGGAACTCGGCTGGTTACTGATGGCGCTCTAAGGAGAGTGTTTTGGCGGTTGGATTATGGCTTGTAAAAATCTTATCGACATTTCTATTATGGTGACTAACTTTTGAGATACTGTACTCCGAAGAAATTAATTGCCTTTATTTTATTGTTGTATTTTCTGGCCATTTAATCTTATCGCATAATAGATTAAGCTGAAAATACTTAGATAAATTGTAAATGTTAAATACCAGAAAGAGACACACAAAAACAAAAAATTCATCTTTCTTTATGTTTTTTCTTTTTTTTTTAACAACCCTCAGATATAGTGTGATTTTTCTCATTTTTGAGCCTTTAGGTGAATTGCGCTAACTTTTCGATGATTGAATGGGGTTATGGAGTAAATCTGTGACTTCTTGCTACAAAACATATACTCATGGTGCAATTTAGATAGTTAATCAAATATGTAAACTGCTTTCAGTTTTCTCGTATATTTTCCGACGTCAGAACGATCTGCGACGACAACTACACGAATCTTGCATTTGGGATAAAACACCATTTTGGCTATTGCTGATCAAAGCGAAATTAAGCCTCTATGGACGTTATAGATGTTATAGATCACATGGTGGACCACTTTGAAAATTGAGTTGGAAGTTCTGTCCGAAAAATTGTCTCGGTCGTAGGTATAATTGTTTTTGTTTCATTAGAATGTTAAGTTGTAAAAATCAAATTTTTGTTTCTTGAATTCTAATTTTTCTAAATGACTTATTTTTGTCAGCATCGATAAGAAAATATACTTTAAACATACTAAATAAAGAGACTGTTTTAAAAAAAAAATATTTTCAATCAAATTTTCCCCATTTCTAGCACTTTTACACGAAATTTTAAATAAAAGTATTTAGATACTCATTTCAATCCCATTTACACGAAATTACTGATAGTATTAGTAAATTATTCATGTACTTTTCAACTGAACTGTATAATTTACGTGAAAAGTCTGAAAATTTCACAACATTTCGTGTAAATTTAACTATATTTATACCTATATGAATTGAAAATTACGTTCTTTTTTTGTAAGCCACTCTTCGCTCAATTTTGTTTTCTACTGAAATAAAAATGAAACACCTTCAGTGGCCAAAACCAAAATTGATCGCGGGTTCCATTCTTTTTTTTTAATAAGAGTAAGTGAGTGAGAAATAATATAAGAAGTGGAAATAAGTGTACCTATCTTAAATAGTTTAATTATTTGTATAATTCATTTACTTTTTTAGAGTTTAAATTCTAGAGAATATCTAGTGGATTCACTGTTTTCGAAGCTTAAATTTACTGATTTAAAGTTGAAATTTCCTGATTGCAAATTGAAATTTACTGACCGAAAATTGAAAATTACATTCAAATTGACTATTACATTCCAATGTAAATTTACTTGAAAAAGTGAGGCTATTTCTCTGCTATCCAAAAGATGTTAAATTCAATGGATTTTTTTTATGTACACTTTTGAAATAATCTTTTGAATATAACAAATACCAATTCGCAAGACATTTTAAAACTTAAGTAGTGTTTGTTTACTGAGTTACGAATGAAAAAACATTGTTTATTTTACTTTATTATTTTTACTATTAAATAAAAAAAAAGTAAATAGTTCTGTGGAGTGTTTACACAATAATTTATAAAGTAATCTTAGAATTTTTCGATATTCAACCCTTGGCAGGAAGTAAGAGCGTGTTTATGTTTCCACGAATTCCATCATATCTGTTAGGTCTCATGAGTTATGAAACGGTTACAAATATGTTGCGCATAATAAACTCTAACTTTGAGAATATCTATAGATTTTCATTTGAATTCAGTGCAGATAAGGACAGCATTATTTAAGAAGTCGTAAATTTATGTTAATATTTACTTTATTATGTTATCTGTTATTATTTATTTTTTATATTTTTTTAATATTTTAATATTTTGATTCTAATCACATTAGCATGTGCAAAACAACCCCGTTTTTAAGAATTTGTAAATAATCAGATCTTTGATGAAAGAAAGAATAAATAAATAAATATCGAATTGAATTTTACTTTCACGAGCTTTTTATATAATAATCTCAAATATTATGATTTTTGCGAAAGGGTATCGGTAACGAGTAAATATTATAATTTAAATATGGATACAGAAAAAGTGTAAATCGAAAAAAAAAAACATGGAAAAACGTAATTTCAAATTCGTGCTACCGCACAAATCGAAAGAAAAGATTCTTTTTTCGAATTAATCTCCACTAAAGATTTAAAAAAAAATCTGCCAACAGTCTGGGCGCAACTGTATTATTTTTCCGGCAGAAGTTCAGAACGCGTTCAATTCGGGGATGTGGTTTATGTTACTATGTGACTGAAAACCTAACAAAAAGTTCAAAGCGGTTAGAAAAGGGTGTAACATATGAATTAAATAATTGGGTCATATTCCGGGATGCGGTCTAGAGGTTGAAAAAACAAAGCTTAAAAATAGGTGATGATTAAACAAGCCTGGGGAAGTGAAAAGATATTCGATATCTGATGAGACCTGAGAGTTATGGTGGAATTCATGAAAAAGTATACAACCAGTTTACACCCTCTTAGGGGTCGAATTTTAAAAAATCTTGAAAACACATTCTAGGTATTCACATGAAGAATCCGAAGAAAAAAAATGAATTCAATATTTCGAAAGACCTAGTAGATATGACGAAAATACCATACTACCCCTAAAAAAATGTATTTTTCCACCATGCCACTACTATGGCTTTATCTAAATACCAAGTTTCAGCTTCCTATCATTATATATTCTTAAGATATAAGCATCGGAACTTTTTCTTTCTCACCCTTCCCCACCCTCACCCTCGACACCCACACCCCCAAACTTTTTTTCCCTACTAGGGTTCTATTAGGCCTACTTCTGGTAAAAATTTGAAACATCCATCTTACACTGTTATTGAGATATGAATCGTGTTATTTTTGAAAAATTCTAATCCCTCCCACTTCCGTGCTCCTCCACCCCCTTCAAATATTTTACTTTGAGCAATCCTTATTTATCAAGCTTTATACTCAAACCAAATTATGTTTTTCTGGTACCATTGGTTTGTGAGATATCGTAATCTAAAGTTTTTCACCCCCCACCCCCGTACGCCACTACCCCACCCAAAAATTTTGTTTCAAACTACTCTCCTAGTATAACTGCAGATATTTGTTAATTTTTAGTTGCTTGCTATTAATGGTTTAGGAGATATGGATTTTAGAATTTGTCGATCTCGGCATTTTTGCGTTTCGGACGCATTATTTCCCCCTCCACTCCCACACCCCTTCACTTATATCTGTTTTTTTTTTGCAAATGGGTCCATTATCAAAGCTCTATAGAAATTCTAAGTTTCAGCCTCCTAGCACAAGCGGTTCCTGAGATCTAGAAACCTAAATTTTTCATCTAAAACGCTTACCCCGCCTTCCCCCTTACACCTCCTCCCCTGAAAATAATGTCAATTCAATTTTAATAGCTCCACTGGTTTGAGAGCTACGAGCCTTCAAAGATTTTGGGGCGGTCGACGTACGGCGTACGGCGTACGGGGTACGGCGTACAGACGGAGTGAAAATTTTTATTGCTTTTTTCGCGTCTACTAGTCATGAAACGTGGAAAAAAAAATTTTGAGGGCAGCAAATTTTTTTTTTTTAGAAATCGATAACAATACTGTATTATAAATAATACAGTAAAACGGTATTTTCCATTTTCACCAATATGTCATTCTACTCTACCCCATTTAAAACGAAGAAAAATTCAACCTCAAAACCAAATACATAGGTGAAAAAATTCGATTAAAAAAACACATTATCACATTATTATTGCAGTTCAATTATTATTGTTATGACCTGAGCTACTATTCTGCAGATCACTTTCTATACATAGCTGCTGGTCGTGAATAACATTCACAGTTCGCGGATCGCTTTTCAAGATCTGATCTACTTTGTGAGCACTTCTCCGCTCTTATACAGTCGCTACTATACTATTCGATTTGCGAGTACATTCGAAGGTGTGTGTAGAAGATGTGTGGAGACGGAAGAAGGAACTGTAGCACTGTCTCCATCACGAGAGATCACTGCGTATTAAAAATCGGACTCTCTATTGATTCCAAATATTGCAAATGCGATCGTCAACAGGGTTTTTAGCCCCACATTTTCACTAATTTCGTTTTATCTCTAAGATATGTCGAGTTATTTAACAATAAATATTTTTCTATATGCACCTAGAAACAATTTGCCCTAAGAGGGTGTAAAGTGGTTGCGTACATTTTCTCGAATTCCGATATATGAATTTATTAGGCCTAATGAGATATAGAATTTACTTTCACTTGTACAGATTTTAAATATAAACGGGAAACCCTGATTTGAGCATTTTTTGATACTAAATCCCTAAGGGTGAAGGAATCGTTCAAGTTTTTAAGGACATGACAGTCCTTCACAGGAGGAGCCAGTTTAAAGCTGTTTTGCACTAGGTCCGAAGAAGATGTTTTGTCATCGGATGGCATTGACTTATCAAAGAGTGTATCGTGCCGACTACCTTACAGCAATACCTTACATCTGTTGGTTTTGCTGAGGATTTCATTTTGGTATTGCTGAGGTGTAATATCGAAATTTATTTCCACGAATTGTAATTTAATCAAAGATTTTTATGAAATTGAGTTACACACACCGTGGAAATCGCACGGATATTTTGTGGCCAATGGAATAGCATTAATTTCTGTAGGACAACTTTGAAGCCACATTTCTTCTCGACGCTTCAACTTGAAAAGGATTAGAACCTTCTTTCTTAGTCAGTTTTTGTGACCGATTTCATTAAATGCCTTTCATTTATTATGGAAATTATTATCGATACTATCTATTATTAAATATTTATTATTATTGTAATAATTATCTGCATTTTGTCGCTTATCAAGTTTTGTCTTACAATTTTCGAATTATGCTCTTAAGTCAAATTTAAAAAGCAATAACAGCTTGTAATGCTCGCATCAAAATTGATGCAATCGCTGACACTATGTATGGATGTACATATCACTTTAATTGGCAACACGTGGCAATAAGCCACTGGTTGATATTTCAAGTATAGACTTACTAGTATATACCTTATGAACATGAACATCAGGACGTGCTAATCTGGTGTTAAACACACCCAAAAGGCAATTGAGTTAAAGAGCACGTGCCGCACTACCCATTGCACGTGTTAACCTAACGAAGGCTTCTACGAGACTGTAGCATAAATCGACATTGACCTATTCGATAACATTTCTCCGATTTAATTAGGAACGTTCCGTTATACCTTAGATACCTTTTTCTTTCGATGATCCTTAACAATCCTTCATCCAACCCCACCGGGGGGGGGGGGGGGGGGGGATGACAATATTTATGAAAGAATAATTGTGTATGAAAAGTTAGGATAGCTGGATAAACCAATTTTATTTTAGTCTTCATGGGTTCTTTGCGTTAGTAAAATGTTTTAAGAATCATAAGACCCGCCATGTTTTCATAATTTTCGCCACCATTTCTAATCGAATAAAAACCCATGAAATTGCTTTCTACGTCCAACACCCAAAACACATTCAGTAGAAAATAACTGCAGCTGTTTACCTATAATTTGTGAATCGAATAAAAATTAAATCTTATTTCCGCCAGTGGACATGAATGGACCATGACATGGGGTGTATATCCTTTTTAGTTCGGTTCCTTTCTGCTCGTGTCAGCGTCCTATTTGACCTGAGGGTATCCTTATTTCTGATGAAAATTCGTTTCAGATTTCACGGGTTAATTTTTAGGTTTGTTCGATAGTCACGTCTATCGATGGATTCTTGTATGTTAATTAGGGAGGTTCCTAGATAGCAACGATTTAAAGTTCAAATCCGGACATACTGTTGAGTATTTACCAACAGTATCGCTTTCAAATATTCGATGAAAACAAGTGTGATTGAAAATGGTTTCATGAAAACTTATCTAAGCACTTCGCAGTACCGTCTACCATGTGAGCTATCAAAATAATAATTGATGATCTTGTCCACTTGAAGTAAATTCAAGGACCTCTTCAAATTTTGAAACATAAACATCCCCTCAACATGTTCTCTTCCCGGTCAATATATACAAGTTTTTACATCCACGAAGGGAAAAAAATTCATATCCAGATGGGAATTCCTTTTATTCTCTGGAATAGGGAAAAAAATGGGGAAGAAAAAAAATAATTCAATCCCTTCGATGGGATAAGAATCAAAAGCAAATATACCCGCCATATTTGTATGCAGTACCTACGCTTTGAAATCAGTGCGGAAAATCTATGACCGCCGGCTAATTGTGTTTCAATGAGCTCTGGTAGTGGATGTTCAAATAATTGAAATTTGATATAGCTGAAAGACAGTTGGATCGATAGTAATTTTATACTCAGTCTTATAGAGTGGAAATAGTAGGTGAGGGTTGGTACAAATTTATAAAAATTGGATCCTTTTACTAGAACATCAGAAAACAGTCTGCTTTGTGCAGTTACTGCTGAATAATTTTTCTTTATTATTTTTCAATAATAAACTATGTATTGTGATCAACCTGAAATTTGAACAAAATTTGCTATTCTGAAATTTTGTATTTTCATGTTTTAGAAAGGAACAAAATATCCGTCTGTTCGCCATAGACGCCATACACCATTCGCATTCGCCATACAGAAAAGCGTTTAAAGGCTCGTAGCTCAAAAATCCGTTGAGATATTAATTTTAATTTTATTTGAAGTTTGAATGGGTAAAATCCTATGTGTGTGTGTGTCTTTTGAAGGAATAGGGATGTAAGGGGGAAGTGGGAGGAACGTTTTAGATGAAAAGTAATTGTTTCTAGACATCAGGAACAGCCAATAAAAAATAATGGAATTCTATATCTCAAGAATTGTATCAGATATGATCTTAAACATTTTAAGTCAGTTAGGCCCAATAAACCTCTATCAGGAAAAAAATTGGCCATATAGATGTGGTGGTGATGGTGGAAGGGGTGAATAGGAAAAAAATCAGCTTTTTAGAAATTGACGACAATATAAAGCCACTATAAGAGCATACATTATTATTATAACAGCATACCAAACAAATTTTTTTATAGAGGTAGTAAGGTACGAAGGTGGGTGTAGTTTTAATACATACATATCTACAAAAAGACTTATGCTACAAAGTTCAAACTTAGTATGTACACAGTGCGACGAATAAGTTCCGAGACTCGAACTACCATATATCTAAGTAACTAGTTGGACCATCTAAGTGTACGCATTTAAAAGCTGTGGCACTCCTCTATCCGGTAATACCAATTTTATTTAAATCGGTTGATACAAAAAAAATTTTTTGTCGATGTTGATAATTCCATCAAAAATCAAAACAATGCTTATTAGATTCTTCGTTAGCAAAGGAAATGTCCACAGGAAATTCATTCCACCTGGCTAAATTACTAACTGGATAATTACTGGCTCATTTTATTTCGTAAATTCAACACAGAAAAATTCAAATCAATTTTGGTCTTCCCTTGGCGCATTTTACCCTAAAGTGTCTTTAATGTAATCATTAACTACCCTTCGAGTACAGACAGACCGACACGAAGAAAAACTTTTGGCGCTTTTGGCTATCAAGTATTTCGAAGTTTTGAAGCGTGTGGTGGTCAGTATCCAACGTATTGGACCCAAATATCGTGATTCAGTGAACACGATATTGCACCGAGTCACACCTCACTCATTATTCGTTAATTTTTGCCTCAGAATCAAGTCTGTATGTTGAATCATCCGCCGTATTCACCTGATTTGGCCCCTTCGATTTCTCCCTATTCCTAAAATTAAAATTAACATTGAAAGGATATTTTGTTTAATGATATTTCGACCAATAAAACAGCTTCAACACGAGGCAATTCCACAAAATGAGCTAGAACACGCATTTCAACCACTATTGAATGGGTGTGACAAGTGTATTGAAACTGAAGAAGAATATTTTTAGCAAAATAAATTAAAAATATCCCGATTTTTTCTTTAAATGATGTTTTCCATGACCAGTCTCGAAACTTATTTGTCGCACACGTACTTCTCGATATTAAACCTCCTGGAGATGTAAGGTATAGTTTAACTTTTCACAAATTCCGACAAATCTTTAAGGGCCATTTATATCGAAATCGCTATTGACTCTTTTGGCTTTATATACTCGTATAGTGACCACAAAATTAATTTCTGGATTTTGTAATATCCAACCCGTAAGAAGGTGTGAAAGATTGCGGACCTTTTTATCGAATTCCAACATAAAACTAGGTATGATTAAGTATCAAATTGTTTTTTACTTTAACTCGATTTCTATACAATCGCCTAAAAAGGGCTATTGATATTTTACCCCCTATGTTTTTACTGAAATTGAAAAAATACCTTAATATTATAAAAAAAAACCGTCTGCCAAAAGTCTAGGCACTTTATTATTTTTTCGGTAGAATTCCGAAACGCGTTGAATGCTGAGATCCGGTATCAGTTACCATGCGACTGACAACCTAAAGATTAACCAGGAGCCTTTTTGGAACGGTATCCTTTGTTTCCCTGTATTTTTCCAAGCTACTCCTTTTTTGAATTGTTATAAATATTTTTCAAATGATACTCGACGATGACAGGGTACTACAGCCAGTACTCAGTAATTTATAAATCGCTTTAATTGCTGTAAATGTTTGTTTCCTGAGTTAATAACAATTCAAACAAACAATAAATGCTAATTAACTCTCTAATTGAATTTCACAAAAAAAAAAAAAATATTGTTTGCGGTCACTGATAAATGCCATGCAAATCGCAGTGTAAATAAAATTTTCACGCAGTATCCCTCTAACGATTTTTCTCTTTTCCCTTTGCCATTTCCGCCATAGAATTCACCCCCTAAAACATGGATTTTCCCCGGTTTCGGTATGAATTTATTTATTTGCTCTCATGTCTCTTTACGAGCAATCCTTGTTTAAATCCGTTTGTATGGTAGTCGAATCGTTAGACCGGCCTAGGTTAACGTCAAAAGGACCTAATCCTAAAATTTGGAAAGCAAATATTAATGCGGAAAATAGGGATCATAAGGGTTCTATTGTTTGACTGTGTTCCTATTATGTTTCTGTCAATTATCATCCCCGAATTCTAAGGATACGATAGACGTGAATTGCTTATTTTTCGATATTTTTTTTGGTTTGATGTTTTTGCATAGGCTACATTAAGAACTTGGGAGTGCGTTTGGAAAATTTCAAAACACGTATTTCACTTTAATTTAGAGCTTGTTTCTCAAAGAAGTGCAATGTACAACAGGTAATTCATGAATTCGACTGTTTTCGATTAATTTACATTGAGAATATGGGGCGAATAAACAAAAATTTGAAGCAAATCCAAATAAATTCTTCTCGGCAAATGAGAGAACGAATAGTCATAGAAAGTTGAAAGTATGACTTTAGAAAAATCTACTTACAAATGAAACAATTGCATTAATAGATTCTCAGAAAGTTGTTTTGTGTTGTAAAAAACAACGTTAAAATGTCACAACGTTAAAATGTTTTTTTAAATGGACTTATTCCACTTTCAAAAAAACAACGGCTCATTGTATACTGTTTGAAAAAGTTTAATTGTCAATCCAATTTTTAAATTTTTGGGATATCATTTTTTCAAGTAAAAGGACACATTTTAATTACTTTCACATGAAATTACTGGTATTAATAAATTATTCATGTACTTTTCAACTGAACCGTACAAATTACATGAAAAACCTCACAAATTTACGCTACATTTCGTGTGAAATGAACTATATTTACATATGAATTAAAAATTACGTTTTTTTTTCGTGTAATTCAACGTATCTATTTGAATTTTACTCCGAAAAACATGTAATATATGAAACCACAAAGTTGGGCGCTTCGTTCAATTTCTACTGAAATGAAAATGAAACGCCTTTAATGGCGCAGGTGCTACGCGGGCAAACCAACGCAGAAAAACCAGAATTGACCGCTGGCTCGATTCCTTCCTACAGATTTTATCAAAAGTAAGTAAGTAAGAAATAATAATTAAATTATAATATAAAGAGTGCTAATTTTACACTTTTTTTAGAATGTAAATTAAAGAGGATATTTAGTGAATTTCCAGCTTTCGAAGCTGAAATTTCCTGATTGCAAGTTTAAATTTACTGAGCGAAAATTGAAAATTACATTCAAATTGACTATTCCATACTAATGTAAATTTACTTGAAAAGTTATGGCATATTTGACTGCTATCCAAAAGAAGTAAAATTCAATGGAATTTGTTTTACTATGTCCTGTATGTTGTATGATCATTGACCATAAATATTATCATTAAACATGAGGAAATCGACTAAATGATCAAATTGGATAGGACATTAGGAAATAAATGCCTAAAAAGGTTAGAGCTCAGTTAGAGCTTATCAATCTGTATATTATCTTGAATAACAGTCAACAGTTGCATAAAACAAAACGTTTTTACTACGTTTTTATTAGGTTGTTTTCTTATCTGTTTATTTTATTTATTATAAATTTTGCAAAATGATTGTAAACTATCTTTCCGATGAGCTAGAGACTTGAAACTTTAAACGTAACTGGAAACTAGATAGCAAAGCAATATTAACGACTTTTGGTGGGTGGGGTGTGCAGGGAAAGAGTTTTATATGAAGAACTTTAATTCCTAGATCTCAGGAACAGCTTTCCTAACGTGAGGAGTAAGATAATAATAAGGAGTGCAAAAAAAATCTTCCCTACGTTTTTCAGGAGTCTGAAAGGTGTGAGGAATCTTTATGTGATTAGCAAGATTTGTTTTATACTTTTTAGTTCGTCTTAAAAACGTGTTTTCTGGCAAAAAAAAATTTTTTTTCTTAAATTCTTAAGAAACGCGACTACATTTAATGGACGGGGTTGGCGCAGTGTATCAGTACTCGTTAAGCTATATCTATATTGAATATAATAGAGTATATTCAGTACAAAAAATAAATTACTTGCATGGATATCTTACTATTATGTGAATGAGGCCATTAATACAAATTTCACCAATTACTTTAATATCATTATACCGGCAAAGGATCATAACCAACTTGTTTTACTTTGTTGGGGGAGGAGAAAGGTAGCGGAGAGGGTCATCGATAATAATTCTCTCAAGCCGCCATCATAATATTGAGAATCGACGGATCGTAAGCAGCACGGAATAACATCTAACTACATACAAAAGAAAACGGTGGTAAGTGATTTGATACCGCATACTGAAGATCGGCTGAGTTGTAGGCGAAGAATCTCTTCCACAAATAAACAAGACTAGAGAAGAGAACCCAACCACAACATCAGATAGGACATAGTGCAAAAGATTTTCCACAACCGAAATAATTTAAGAAGATTATCTAAGTGGCGAGTGCTCGCCACCTTATATTCAATACTATTGAAGAAGAAGACTAACCACAGCGACAGATGGCAAGAAGCACGGACATAACTTTTCCAAATTACCCTAAAATTATTTTAACAATAATACGTACGAGTATCTTTAAATCGGCGGCACGTGTGACCACTTCCGATAAGTAAATTTCATGGATAAACAGACTTAAATACACCTCCTCAGGAGCCGCAGGATCAACTTGGTGTCTATTAAGGAGCCACGTGTGTGTCGTGTGTCTTCACACTCTTTAGATTCGATACGCATTTCGGTCACAAATTGTAAAAAAAAACGGAACTCAATTAAATTGTTGGATTCTTCCGGCGATTTTATCAACAAGTGGTTAATGCGGGTGCTAAACTGGTATCGTCCTTCTGTCGTCGATTGGAGGCACGCGGCTCGTCCTTTTTTACAGCCTTTTTATTTGTGAAATACTGTGGTTTGCACCATGGGAATTAACAGTTGTTTTGTAGTGGGTGTTGAGTATTTGATTAGGATTCAGTTACACAAGTATTAAGGGAGTGATATAGCGGCACGTGATCGAATCATTTTGAAAAAAATCAAACCGATATTATAATTAGGGTTATGACTGTTATGAGTAGGTAATTGATGAGAAGTTTATTTTTTGGCGGTGATGAAGGGATTCAATTTTGAATGAAGATTGACACTATAGATTCTATGCGAACTGCAAAGTGCGGGAAACAAGGCGACGTAAGCACACATAAGTTGGAATTGTTACTGATAATCCCACAAAGCTGAAACTTTGTTTCTGTTTGGAGTATATTAAAAATGAAAAGTTTGTGAATAGTGAAAATGACATACATATGTATATATGTTAAGAGTTAGTTGTTTTTTCCGGTGTCAGTGGAGTGAAGCTCCAATACGAAATCGCCGACTGTTGATTAATCGTAGTTCCTGAGGACAATGACAAATTTGGAAAGAACTTTCACTGGAGAGGCCAGTTTATCATAAGATTTGTGTTGGACTAGGTCCGAAGGAGCTGTTTCGTCATCGGAAGGCAGAAGACTCTTCAGAGGGTGTATTCTGGCCAACTTTCCGAAACACCCTGATAGCTGGTGGAACTGCTGAGGCAAATTCTATATAGCAACATCGTAATCCAAATTCATTTCCACGACTAATGTAATCGGGAAATAGACCGACATCTACCTTTAGAGAACACTTTCTGGACTAAAGTATCATTGCAAAAGCAACACCAACTAGAAATAAAGTTGGACGAGGATCTCTAGGTCGAACCTGCAGAAAGATTTATGGTGTATAGCACAGTAGACCAGTACACAAAGAGATATCGGGAAAAGAGGCAGGCGATGAGCTGGTCAAAACTGGATCTGAAATGGTTGCATGTACTTATATGCAATCCAAGCGGTAAGAATACCCCTTACTTACGTCAAGAGTAATGTTGACATTATGACAATGGAGCTGACCGATGATAGATGGTTTAACGTAACTACGTATGAAACCTCCAGCCGGCTATGGCCAATAAGATATCATAGAAGAACAGCACTTCCTAAATAGAAGTCGTATTGAGACCCGTAACATTTCAGTAGCTACAATGGGACACTGTTTCTTTGGCAGACATGCACAATATCTGGGCGTCCAATATACTTCTGCAGAAGTTTTAAAACTGAAGAAGAAGAAGAGCGCGTTAGGCATCTACTTTGTGAGTATCCCCACCTAGCCAGCTGAAGGTTCAGACCCAATGGCAGCTACTCCAGCTCCAGTTTCGGGGAGATGGCTGAACACGTATTGATGAACTAGCCAGGCTTATTCGCACCTGTGGCTGTTTCTACTAGGTACTACCCTGTAGTAATACTACGATCACTTTCTATGTGGGACTTCATTAAGGTATCATGGGTGTGGTATCACAATGGACCAACTGAACGGTCTAAGTGAGTGCATTTATAGTTTGTGTGGCTGCCAGCATAACCTAACCTAACCTTCTGTATGCCATCTCGACTCAAATTTTGTCAGTGAAATAACTTTTTTTTCCAAAAGTTAAAGCCTTTATTAAAATTTTTCTGTTGAATTCAATCTTTTTGACTATTAGTGTTCTACACAACTGGGTTCCGTCCAGGGACTCAACCATTTAAATAAAACTTTCTCAATATCCTTTTCACGGTTTCAGAAGAAATAGGCCTGAATTAAAGCTGTACGCGAAATATTAATATTGAAGTTGTAAAGACCATAAAGTAGTCTGATCACTGTTGAATTTAAACTAGATTATAAGCTAAACACATGTTCATAATTTCGGAATAAAATCAAATCAAATCAAACCAAGAAATATAACTTTCCATAATATGAGTCCGAAATTTAATTTATTTTATCGTAATCCGAAGGTCCTAGTCACTAGCGCTGTTAATAATAATAATTTTTGTATATTTATATATATATAATTATTTTTGAAAATAAAATAAAATAAATATTTTATCGTTCCATTCCAAAACCATTTTTCTATCACGACCTTCTTTCTTGAGTTCTTCTTCGTTTTTGTATTTATTTACAATATGTACTTTATATTGTTGTATGACCATCAGTCCATCACCTACAACACATCATGTTTCATGCAAAGAGGTTACTTCACAAATTAACTAAATTATTACTTTTCGCTCAGAAGTGGTAGTTCCAGTAGCTTTCCACACCATAAACTGTAAGAGAAGTGAAATAATTTGAAATTTAATATTTCATCATATGGATTCTGCGGGTTGAATCCTTAAATCGAATTGAAATAGTTTTTTGTTTATAAAGAAAATTTTATCTAATTGATACGTTAATTAACTGCCACTGAATACAGTCGTGGTCAGAAAAGATGTACATACATACATTTCGAGTTCGACTGTGAACTCATTGTGAACTGTCAAATAAATTTCTTTGATTCGGAAAATCCGTGAACATAACAAAAGACAATCACGTGAATCAAACTATGGCTACATTATCATTTATTAGTCTTCTTTATTCATATCTTTACGATTTAAAGTTTATCTATTGAGAGCCTAATAAATTTACACCACCTTATCACAAATTCACAATCGCATGTAAATATTGGATCACGGATAAGGTGAAATCAGCTGATACAGAGCGAGAAGTCGAACCGAGAGTTGAGTTGAAGTTTTACTCGAAACAAATCGGTCCAGCGCGTTATTAATTTTATTTCATAAATTACTAAGTGTTAAATTGCCGTTTTTCTATTAATTAAAGTGTAGGGAAAAATGTCGGTCGGTAGCTGGAAAGTGTTATCAATTCAGAGCCATGTTGTGCACGGATATGTCGGGAATAAAAGTGCAACTTTTCCGCTTCAGGTAAAAAAGTTTCGAGTAGGAGTCAAAGTACAATTTTCGTTAATTGAATGAATCAACCATTGAATTGATTTAGTGTGATTTGTCAAATGGGCAATGAATGGTAGAAGATTCGATAACAATTAAATAGAAACATGACATTGCAGTTTTCATACGAAAACAATACTGTGATTTTTGAGGTCAAAGGCATAAAATTGGCGCCAAGGTTTTATACTACAATCCAACCACGAAGCTTGTAATCGGAAGTATCTTCCCATACCTAGATCGAAATGGTCGTTATTAATCGCTTGAAAAAATATAACTTTGGCTGGTTCTCGCCAACTTTATCCTTTTTCAGCAGTTCTGCATGTTATAAAGTCTTGAGACTGATGGGGAGTCCTCAAGTAGGATGGCTAGTATTCCGACAAGATAGTCATAGTCATAAATACTTAGTGTTACGGCTATTATAACGTTCCTTTGCGTCCTAATCACGACGAAGGCAAAAGAAGCCCCTAAGAAAAAAAGGTCACTTCATTAATCAATAGTATCTAATACTGTTCATACGAATCACACCAGAAAAGAGTAGTTTAGAAAGTCACAAAAGAAACTGACGAAAAACTATACCACCAATTCAAGTAAATAATTCTATTCTGAAAGCTACTGTAAAAAAGAGATTAACAGCTCACTATGTAAGCCTGGAACCACCTAGTCTATGATACTATTCACATCCTCGAAAATTAAACGTATCCATCCCTCCTATTGCAAAAAAAAGTCGGGCTGCGCATTAACGAAAGTAATGACGCAACCAAGGAAAAGAACGCCAATCAAACAGAATATAACAATTGCGGAGTACAATTTGGAAAGTTTGGTCAACTTCACATATCTTGGGGCTAATCTTACAACGAAACGAAACGAAACAGGCAAAAACAAACGACGGATCAAAGCAAAAGCAAATAAAACATACTATTTAGTACTTCCAATAATAAAATCCTTGAAAGTGCGTAGGAACGATAATCTGCGAATATATGTGTATAACTAGTATACGACCTGTGCTCTATTATAGTAGCGAGAGAGACGTGGACATTACCGCGAACTTCCGAAAAAGCAGTTAACGCATTCGAAAGAAATGTCCTCTGAAAGATTTTGGGACTTGTGAAGAATGTAACAGACTGGCGAATAAGATGCAACCATGAATTGTATCAACTCTACGAAGAGCCAGAAGCTTCAACGTTCATCAAACTACGTAAACTTTAGTGTGCTGGCCATGTAGAGCGAATGATTGATAGAAGAATCTTCAAACGTGCTCTTAAAGGCAAAGGGAGTAGTAACAGGCCAGTAGACGAACCACGCAAACGATGGGAAGACTCGGATGATGAAGATAAAAATTAGCAGCTGGAGGATACGGTCTTTGGATCGAGACGATTGGAGGCGACGTCTTCAGTAGGCCAGGGCCCGATTTAGGCGGTCGCGCCATTGATGATGTCACTCCTATCATTTTTGTCAGTACTAAAAAAATTTAAGCGCTAAGACGTTATCCAAAACAAACAAAATATTAAATGCCTGCCTAAAGCGTTTTTATTTCCCAAAAGTATGGCAAATTTCATCCATTTTATTTATATCCCAAACCCACCAAACAAATGTAAATCATGGACATACTGTTATCAACCCATAAGTCTGGTCGGCGTTGTTGGTAAACTTTTTGAACGAGCGTAGAAAGGTTTTTCAGCCATTAAAAACTTAGTTTTAAGTACCAGCACTGGAGTGGTCATGGCACGCCGTCAAATATCTCCACTATACTTTTACAAGCCCCGAGACGACGTCTTCTCTTATTTACAGAAGAATAACAGCAATTTTAAAAGTCGATTCACTTTTCAATCATTCTTTTATCGTTGAATAAATTTGTTGCCTTAAGACTTTCCTTTTGGTGACGATAAGGCAATTAACAGTAAAATTCACCAATTTGATCGTATCAAAAATATTACATCAAATTTCAATTTTAAACCGTCAACCGCAAAAGCTTTTGATAGTGTTTGGAATACCGATCTAATATGTAAAATGCATAAATTGAGTTTCCTGAAGGCATTTTTATATTAATGTGAACGGTTCATATTCCTCAGGGTTCAGCGCTGAGTCTTGTTCTGTATGAACTATGAAATTTATCCAATTGCAGATGACATTGTAATCCACTGTGGCTTATCTTCAACCCAAAGGATATGGCTTCGAAACAATTGCGCGGCTCTGAAAAATACATGTCGAAGTAGAAAATAAATACAATATAATAATATATTAATAATTTAACAGTAATAAAACTAAATCAGCCCC
The DNA here is from genome assembly GCA_949128065.1 of Beris chalybata. Taxonomy (NCBI): domain Eukaryota; kingdom Metazoa; phylum Arthropoda; class Insecta; order Diptera; family Stratiomyidae; genus Beris; species Beris chalybata. Next base: position 107,898,483 of record OX421895.1, read on the forward strand.
TTAATGTTGGCTAACGGTATCACGAATTGAAACACGAACACTAGGACATTCAAAACTAATACTGATGCCGCAATAAAAAAGCCCGATGTCCTCTTGTCATCTGAAAATAAGTTTACTTACTATCATTTACGGACAATTTCCTTTATAGTCCACACCAGTTTACTAACCTCCAGCCGCACATACTCTTACCTGCTCGACTAAACTGTTTGGTCGATGACCATCCGCACATTACTCAATAACCGGCCTATAATTGCAGTCAGTTGGTACTCGTATCAACCTACCACCACCGCTGGCAGAGTATTAAGGATGTAATCTGCATCACACCAAAGAAATCTACTTACATATTACGGATATAATTGATTGATTGAATTGAAAGATTCGCCTCACACAACTCGTCGAAAAGATGGCGACCAGTTTAACAACCGGTTGGCACATGCCAGTCGCTCAAATCCTAGCACACGGCTGATACATCAATGAATAACCTACGGAGGAGATGAAAGTGGCTCCTAATCCCAGTTGCAAGTTATGCGACAAACACACTTGTTTCAGACTATTGCTACTGATCCATAATAGCTTTGATGATTTATGGGAAACTGAAAGCAGTCAGCTTCCACCTCTTTTAAGATGATAATTAAAATGGCGCATCGATCGACCCTTTATACAATAATATCAACGTTTAAAACCTTGTGTTTTTCTTTCTTTTCATGAATTTCTTTACTTTTAAGCATAATTTCATTTACTTTAAATTTTTTTTCCTTACTATTAATACCAATTTAATTGTAAACATCATTTATAATTATTGTATTTGAATCGTAATTACTTTTGTACTATTGAATTATATCTCTACTTAACCACTCTCACGCACAAGCTATGATTTTGTGAGTATTAAGCTATTATAGTTACTAAGGTGTAAATTCTAAGTGAATTAATATACAGTGTAACCCGCTTATAAAGTGCACTTTTATAACGTACTTTCGGTTATAAAGCCCCTTTTTTTCAATCCCCATTCACAAATGTGAAGATTAGTTTTAATATGAAGGACCCATTATTCATTATTTTAAAAGAGTCAAACCATCCGAGGGATCATGCTTCACCCGAAATTATTTCGAAGCTTTTCAGACACACACTCAATTCATAAAACCGAACTCCTGAATTCGTAAAACCATCTGTTTGGACCCAATGTCTTTACTCGTCAGTTGCTGTGTAACCTCAGTGCGACGTTCGGCAGCAACAGCGCTTTTTAATAAGATGCCTGTCGCTATTAGATCCATTTGTATCCGAGGCACTGTACCTGTTTCGAGTAGCAAAATTCTCAAAACTTCGAGTCCATTTGCTATTTATAGGGCAAGGCAAATAGGATGTGTCGTGGGTACATTCTTCAACCAGCAAAACACCTAGTCCTAAGCATCCGTTTGCAACTGACAATGATATTTAAATATTTGGTAAAAATTTACAGCTATTAGGATTCGAGGTTGACGCTTTAAATTCCGTTCAATTTTCCAATCACAAAGGTTACAAACATTCCACTGGACAAATATTACGCGAAACCGATTTAGGTGAGTAGTTCAGGCCGAGAACAATCTGCAGCACTTGTAATATGTCCAGGAATCGTGCATATCATTTAATTTCTCATTTCTCACACTAACTCCATTTTACTTGACTGCATCCATAGACATATATATATATATATATACTGGAGATGGCAAGCAGCGATTGAGTTGCAGGCGGACGTCGTCGCATTCACTTGCACACAAAACAACAACAATTGACATAACGACACTGTTTTCCCACTCACTCACACGCTAAAACAACAACAATTTGATATAACGACCCTGTTTTGTTTCATTTCTCAGCGTGTTTTTGGCTTCGCTTTATACAAAACCAGTGGCTTGTCGTCTCCAGTAGCTCTATGACTGCATCCATCAACTTCACAGAAGCATCGACAAAAATCATCAAATCGTGATAAATTCTTGAAACGTACTTTAAGATTCATTCTTTTAATTTTTTCAGCTGAACTATTTAATGGCTTGCAACAGAACAACATCTTGAAATGTTACACTCATCTGCTAACAGGCTACACAGTAAATGGTGCGTTCCTTCGTCAAGTCGGGGCAATCGTGAAAAGTCTACGCGATCAGAATCCTGACTTAATTTATGGTAATATCTAAAAATAAGATATTCTCCCGAATTTAATAAATCCATCCACTAAAAAAAATTCTAGTTTGCGATCCAGTACTCGGCGATAACGGTCGCATTTACGTGCCCCAAGAACTTGTCGCAATCTATCGCGATGAAATCGTACCACAAGCCGACATCGTTACACCGAATCAATACGAAGTCGAACTAATAACCGAACAGCCAATTCACACGGAAGACGATTTATGGTCGGCGGCAAAATGGTTCCACGAGCATGGTGTCAAAGTAGTGGCAATTTCAAGTTCGAATCTGGGTCCGAGCGATAGATTAAAAGCCTACCTAAGTCTAAAGGATGGATCGAAATATTCGATCGAATTTCCTAAATTGGGTGATAATACCGACTTTACAGGAACCGGTGATTTATTTGCTGCACTATTTCTCGCTCATTATACGCTCCAAAGTGACGCAGTTAAAGCATTCGAACGGACAATTTGTACGCTGCAGTCGGTTATCAAATGTACGCTGAAAGAATTGCCCGAAGTTGAAGCTGGTCTCCGAAAGATGACGTGGTTGGAAAAGGAGCTGAAACTTATTCAGAGTAAAAAGTTTATTGAAGATCCGGTCGTCGAGTTGAAGGCACAGCCTTGTTGAAATTCCTTGAGGTATGTTCAGTTTAAAATGTATAATGAATAATACTTATTCATTTTATGTTTGTCGCCATCTTCTACCGTATTATACATAGAACGAAATTTTAATAGTCCTTTAGTAGAAAATACGAATAAAATGTAAGACTCAATTTAACAACAGCTGTATAGACTACATATATTTCATTTTCAATAACATACAACATTTATAGCATATTTTAAGTAAATGGAAGATCTTATTTCTTTGGTCTAAACTTTAATAAGTTTCACTTGTCTTACGAAGCATAAACAATAAAATTGGACTCTACAAAAAAGTAAATAAACAAGTCTAGGAATAAATTAAGATATGAATTATTGTCGGATCGCTGAAATCAATCACTTTGTGCCTCTCAATAAGATTCTTACATTGTACAACTTTCACTCACACATGTTGCTTTAATACTTACAACCGGATTCTCAATGTCTGCCTTACATTGTACAAGTTTCAATTCCTTTTCGAAAACGGTCATTTTTCGTTCGGCGTCTTTAACTTCTTGCGGCAGTAAAGCCAACGTTGTTTTTATAACATTCTGTACAGTCGATATGGTGTATTCAAACGCTTTGATCGGATCGTTTTGTAGCGTGATATGAGCAAGAAATAGGGCAGCAAATAGATCACCCGTTCCAGTAAAATCAGTACCGTCACCTTGTCGCGGAATATCAATTGAATACTTTTCGCCCGTCTTCAAACTAAGAAATGCTCGAAGTGTATTCGATGGTCCAAGATCGGTACTCGAGAGCGCAACAATATTCACGTTACGCTTATGGAACCAGTCTAGTGCCACCCACACATCGTCATCGCTTGCAATTTGCATGCCAGTTAACAATTCCACTTCAAATTGATTCGGGGTCACGATATCGGCTAGCGGAATAATTTCTTCGCGATAGATGGGCAAGAGATCTTCCGGAACGTACATTTTTCCACTATCGCCCATAACCGGATCGCAGACTACAAATAAAAAACATTTTTTAATTTGAAGCATTTTATTAAAATGCAATCCTACCGTAAACAAGAAGTGGATTTTCTTTGCGCATCATCTCTACCGTTTTTGCGATTTCCGACAGGAACGTTGCATTGCCGATGTATCCAGTCAGGAGATGGGTATAATGTCCAAGAATATTGTTCAGTTTTAGGCCTTCGATAAGATCAGCTGTTGAATTAAGAATTATTTTGGTCGTTTTCGAGACAATGAATATTTTCCACTTACACAATTCTTTTTCCTGTAAAACTTGTCCTTTTACGACTTCATAGCCAGTATGGTTGGAGAATTGAACCGAATTGATGGCATCTGCTTCAAAGCCAAGAACCTTCAAATAAGAATCAATGTACATAAATCGAACGTATAAATTTCCTGAAAAAGTGGATTAAATACAGTTTCAATTCTAAGCAAAAGACTCGGACTATAAAAATTACGAACATCAGAAACTTGGCAACTGTGATTATAAAATTCAAAAATTAAAACATGAATATTCTCGTATTTGTGGAAACTAATTCAAATTTTACGGGAGTCCTAAATACTTTTAATCTTTGTACTAGGGATGTTACGGAGGATGGTATACCTGAACTGGAGTTGTAAATCTGATTTATCGAAGTCGGAGTAGATGAAATTAAGGCCAGGTTTTTCTTATAAAGAAACTCATATTTCAACTCATCATTCACAAAGGGAACTTACAGGCCTATTCAGGATCAGAGTCTCATATCAAAAAAGTCTCAATTAATTCAAAATTCATACAAAATTGAGACTCTCGACCTACTTTGTGACTTGTGACTCGGTCCTGAATAGGCCTGTATGTCTTATTAAGTAAGATACAGATCTCGAAGTGAATTACACTTTGGGGATTGGTCCTTTCATATAAGGGCCGCCTAAAGTGGATCAAGATACCTGTGTTACCACCTCTGTGGCATCAGGATTGTTCACAAATCCAAAAACCAAATCGAATTTTTCTGATACATAAATAGGTCAGTTTAATTACAGGTGAAAATAAGATTCGTATCTAGTGGGGACCACTGTTTGTGTCCTATGCTTCACGAATGGACTCCTTTCTATTTTTTCTCTATTGTCGAGAAATTTGCATACGTAGAAACCGTTTGTGATATTGTCGTTGAAATTTTTACCGACTAGAAACTTAGCTTCTATTACGCACTAGTCACAATACTCCTGTTTATCTCTAAACCGCGACAAGGTAATCTCAACAGCCCTTCGTAGTAATTTGTAGAATATAATTCATCGCTCTGATCCTACATTTCCTCACACATCATGTAGAATAGTGATGTTGACATTCTCCTGTACTACGACATTAGTGTGGGTTCGCTGTTCTCCACATTTGGTTATGATTGCTTGTGGAAGCTAAAACCATTTGTGCTGATAAACAAGATCCTTGGGTTTGAAATTTGTTCTACACCAATGAATCAGAATAAAACAACATTACCGATTCCATAAAAAGTGGTTTTCTGCGATGCTTTTCTAGAAACTATTCTATATTGGAATACCATTGTTTAATTAAAAAAAACACCTATTAGTGAACTCCCTTATAATGGACTATTGGCAAGGTCCTGATTGAAGAGCTTAAGAATAAATAACATCGGGTAAAGTGGCCACTCGGACCAATAATACTGAAGGATCCATCGAATCCATTTAACTCGACTTTTATTGTATTATACGAGTATGTCATTAAATATTACGAGGTCAGGTAAGAATTTCCGTAGGTGAAACCCACTCCGTTTAGTACCACTTAATAACTGCCTAGCCTTTCATACTATTTTGTTTCTGTTCACTTCTCATTAAAATACAAATCGCATACCTCACGCTGAATGTTAACCAAAGCAATAGCAAAAGGATCGAATAGTTCTCGTGACAATCGGAAGTCGGTTCATTAGTAGTGCTCCAGAGCAAAGTTTCTTTCGAGTCCTCCGTATCTTTTTTCAATTGCGAAACAGAACCCGCACACATATTCTTCATCTCGTTCGCAGGATTTACATTCGACTAAGAAGACAGAACAGGGAATATACATCTACCAATGAAAAAGGGGAAGTGTACACTTTGGAATTTTAATTAAATCGTGGAGACGACAAGACGCCGTTTTTGTATGAAGTGTTTTTTTTAGCAAAATTGAACGTTTTTGTATGGAGCGTTTGATGCCAGGTGGCAGTGAAATGCAAATTGTAGCCTAGTATTTAAATTGTTAGCGTTTTATGTGTTCAAGACCGGAGTATAACATAAATGAGAATAAGAGGCTAATGGTAGCATAGTGCTTATTGGCGGTCCTTAGCGAGGAATCGTTCGGCTTCCAACAATCGCTGCTCGTCATCTCCACGCTATGAGCGAAATATTAATTTAATATTTGTTTTATACCACCCAAAAAATTTCCGCATTTTATGAGTTTTCAGAAATTGTTTATTACTGGCCTTGGATATTTTAAAATCATAAAGGTTACGTGGCTAAGATTTCTCTAAACAAACCATCACCAACTGTCCCTATATAAGTCAGAAATGAAGGCCGTGACACATTAGAAGCAGAAAGCAGCGGCAGAAGCAGCAGCGTCGGCAGTGCTGCTTTTTGCTCTGCTTTATGAATTTAAATAAAAGCAGAAGCAGAGAAGAATTTGTCCATGCTAACTGCCATCGAAGGTGGAAGCACAGAATAATGTATCCATGATAACTGTAAGCAGTCACAAGTATTTTAGTCTCTCGTTTGAGCAGACGAAAATATTTTGATTCCGTTAATTTTTCTGGGCTTCCAGTTTAAAATGACAATTATATACGAGTATATGGACACAAGTTTGACACATTTTACATTTACATTGCTGACAACATTCCCAATTCTTACGATATTTATGTTTACAGCACTGAAGCAGCGGCAGAATTTTAGAATTTAGAACGAAAAAACAGTTCTGTTTTCGTCTCTAGTTCTGCCGCTGCTTCCATTTGAACAGGCGCCATATGATCGTATTCTTTCAAAAAAAAATTCTGCTGCTGCTTTCTGCTTCTAATGTGTCACGGCCTTTACTCTACCCGAGTCAATTTTTGAACGCATTCCTGCTGGAAATTAGAAAAAAATCTACCAACAATCTGGGCGCAACTTTATTATTTTTCCGGCAGAAGTTCGGAACGCGTTCAATTCTGAGATGCAGTGTAGGCTACTATGTAACTGAAAACCTAACAAAAAGTTCGGGAAGCGGTTAGAATAACATATAAATTAAATAATTGGGTCATATTCCGGGATGCGGTCTAGGGGTTGCAGAAGGAGACCACTGACAAATAGGTGAATTTTACAGAAGCCCGTGGAAGTGAAAACACTATTCGATATCTGATCAGATTTCGAGAGATATGGCAAAATTCATGAAAAAGTATACAACCACTTTACACCCATTTAGGGGACGAATTTCAAAAAATCTTGAAAACACATTTTAGATACTCATATGAAGAATCCGTAGAATAAACATAACGCAGTCACGATCGGCTGCAAGCCAATCGTATGATACTCTAGATGAAATACTGAACTCCGATTTATATTTTAGTTGGAAATATATCAAAAGAATGAGGAGTGCACAAGCAATTATTACATGACCTTTTACTTACAGGTAGTAACTTTTGTGTAGTGGTCGATTTTACTGTATTATTTATAATACAGTATTTTGATTTATAGTGAGTTCCATAAAGTAAGTTAGGACATTTTACAGAATTTTTGTATGGCAACTACATGAAGGACTTATGGGATATTTGTCATATTAATAGTTTCAGCTGCGACTATTATAAAATTAATGTTTGTAAAATTTCAAAGTCGTAAATGAAAGCTTTCTAAACTTATCGTGCAATATTGGTGAATATGTTTATTAAGGACTTTTGTATGACAGCTACCCGAAGGAGTCAACCGATGGCGCTAATAATTGAACTCCGTCTTGGCTTTGGTATAAAACTAATTCCTGTAAAATTTGAAATTCCTGTTCTAACTCGTTCTGGAGTTATAGTGAATTCAGTAAAAAGCATACGTTTTTGAAGGACTTTTCTAGGCTGCTACACGAAGGACTCATTCGATTTGCATCATATTCGGAACATTCAATTCAAACATTTTAAACCATCCGTATGCAAAATTTCAAGTTCCTAACTTGAAGCATTCGAGCAATAACTGGGAAAACGTGTTTCAAGGACTCTTGTATGGGAGGTACCCGAAGGAGTGGAAGGATATCGCCCATTAACGAACTTAGCCTTACTTTTTCCATTTTACAAGTTGTGACAAAATTTCAACTTCCTAGGTCAACGCGTTCTTGAGTTATCGTGCTAACGGACGGACGGACGGACGGACGGACAGCAAACGGATTTGGGGGTTTTGGCCAAAAATAAACACAAAATAATATATAACTTTTTTTCGTCCGAGGCTCGGTTCTATGCGTTACAAACTTTTCGGGCTGGATTAAACTTATAATACTCTATATGTTCATCTAGAGTATAAAAATGAGTTCGATATTTGGGAAGACCTAGCAGATATGACGAAATTCGTGAAAATATATGCATTCTATTTTCACTGATAAGTTTTTTTGCCCCCCTTCCAAACGCTATATTCCAATTTTTTTCAATCAAAATTACTTTTCTAGTTTATTTACATATACACACCGAGTTTCACCTTTCTAGCATAAGCCGTTCTAGTAAGGAAAAACCCTCTACACCCTTGTTTTCCCTGCAAGGGATCTATTGGGCCTACTTGTGGTAAAAAATTTGAGCATCTATCTTACACTGTTTTTGAGATATGAAACGTGATTTTTTTTTTTAAAATTCTTTCCCCTCCACTTCTATGCGCCCCACTGCCCACTTAAAAAATTTTACTTTGAGCAATTGGTTCTTGAGATATCGTAATCTAAAGTTTTTCACCCCCACTCCCGTACGCCACTACCCCTACTCAAAAATGTATTTTCAGTCTTTTCTCCTAATATAGTAGGCATATCTCAATCTACATTGATAGCCAAGCGGCTTTGAAGGCACAGAAATCGGAGATTATCAAATCCCAACTAGTCAGCGCTGCCGTGAAGTGCTCAAGGTACTTTTCTGTCAGAATAGAGTACAACTTTGCTGGGTACCAGGGCATAGCGGAATACGAGGGAACGAACTGGCCGATGAGCTGGCAAGAGTGGGATCGGTGTCATCCGAATTTTCGGAGGAGAGAGTTAGTCCACCGCTAAGCGGCATCAAAGCGCTTATCAGGAAGCGGGCCATTAACGCAGCGAACTCAAGGTGGGAGCAGCTGACGGGATGTAGGATCTCTAGGGCATTCTGGTCAAGGCTGGACAAACATAGGTCCAGGGAAATGCTGGCGTGAAATAGGGAAAGACTGCGGATACTCATCGGAATACTGACGGGGCACTGCTTGCCGGGGAAACATGCCATGCGGATGGGGATAGCTGACTCTGACGTGTGTAGGTACTGCTTTGACCTATATGCTGAGGAGGATATTACCCACATTTTGTGCGAGTGTCAGGCGGTTGCAAGAAGGCGCTTAAAGTGGTTGGGCAGTATCTTCTTCGATAGTTTGGAAGATCTTAAATTGATAGGGTATGACAAGTTGGTCAAGTTCATTAGGGATTTGGGATGCTTTGGGGGTGATAAAGCTGGCAAGTTCCACGATTCTACCCGAAGGGATCGCTATGGGCTCTCTTTTGGTGCCTAGTGTGCGCTGCAGCTCACTGTGGCGCCCCTTCCTAAACCTAACCTTCTCCTAATATAGCTACAGATATTTGTTAAGTTTTAATTTCGTGCCTTCAACGGTTTAGGAGATATGGATTTTAGAATGTGTCGATCTCAGCATTTTTGGGTTTCGGACGCATTATTTCCTCCCCACTAAACTAAACGTGAAAATACAAAATTCCAGGGAAGCAAATTTTTTGAAATTTCAGGTCGATCACAATACTTTGTTATTAAAAAATAATAAAAGAATTATGCAAACAAGAGATGCTCCTATATGCACCTATCGTAAAAATTTAGTTTATTTATTTATTTATTTATTATGTCGGACTACTGCCAAATGAATTTGGGAGAGCCTATGGTAGTCGCACTCGAGACTTAGAAGCCCATATGGCGTTTAAACATTTTACATTTTACATTTTAACAATAAATCGAGAATTAAAGAGTTTAAACAATAATAAATTTGGGACAAGATAAAGAAGGGAGGTGATTTATTTTTTTTAGTTATTACATAAAAATTGCTTTCATTTCAAACCAAGAGACTATCAATTTATCTACTAACCAAAAAATTCTCACTAAAATTGATTACTGAGCAAAAATGTAATAGTCTAAAATGCTGTGTTCAAACTTAAAATTAGCTGAAGCTACCTATCTGAAGATAATAGAATTCTCAAACTACTCTCGTTGTTGGGTACATTATTTTCCTAATCCTGCCGGATATAAGTGAAAAAATGAATTAATTATAATTAAGGTTTTCTATAGCTTGAACACTGCAAGATGTCCACATGTTTTCCAGTCCAGGAACAAGATAAACCCAAAGTTCTTATTGTTCAGTATTGACCAGCACATTGCCGCCTATTTGCTTGAGTGCTGTGTTTTATTTTCCAGTGGCACTTCTATTTCTATGCCAATTACTTTCTAAGTATTTACAATTCCAAGCCAACCAATGGATCATTTTTCTTACGCATTGAATTTGTATCATACCAACGTGGTAGAGATTGTTCGGATTGTTGATTGTGTAATTCTAAATTCCAATTAAAATAGTGTAAACACAAATGACCTTTATGACCTCGACGAGTAAATTCTTTTCATACTTCTGGACACTGTTGAATCGAAAGCACCAGCAGACAAGTGTTAACCGACCATAAAAAACAACATGATTACTCAACCAATTCAGCGATTTGTTTTTGACTTATTTCTTTTGCAATTAAAATTGTTGAAAATCATAGAGACGTTCCCTGCGTTACCTGCCCACCCGCGCACCGATCAAATTACATAGGTCGTGTTTGAAAAGACGGTACAAATATTTACTTCAATTAAATACTGAATGCATTTTAAAGTTATTTGATCAATTAATCACCGAACAACAAAAAAAAAATGAGTATGCTAAATAGTTGTCCAAGGCTAACAAGAATTTTTTTTCTGTGGTTTCTTTATCTAATCCAGAATTGAGTTTTTTTTACGCGAGTTCAGAACTTATTCTCGAGAATCTAAGTAGATAAGACGGGGTAATTAGGCGCGTTGCACGTATTATTAAAGTTTAACGTTTTATGTCGTCGCATCAATTAAATTTTTGATGATACCATCAACCCACTTAAAAATCAATACAAAGCTGATTGCGAAGGTTACGGACTAGGTCGTGTGAGCACCGAGCCTATAGAAGCATTGATAGTTCTGTATAAAAACTTAAAGAACATACCTGCAACGGAAAAATAGCGTTCTTGTTCCCAACAAATCCGTGGACGACGTGACTTTGGATTGATAGAACCTTTCGAGGTGGTGTTCTACAGTCTCCCGACATCATAGAGATGAATTGTTTTGAAAAGCGCGAACACTGGAAACAAACAAATTACTAAGCGAGTTCGTCTTCACTAAATGCTCTACGCCCGCCGACTGATTTCCTTACCAATGAAACGAAAACGATTAGACCCCGTGTCAGAATTGTCGCGGTCAAATGAGTTTTTTTTATTCAAAATTTTCACTGATTTTTCCTTATGATAATTCTACGATGATCTTGACATTTTATTCTTTCGACTGATTTACTGTAATCTTAACTTTCGATTTTCGTTCTAATCGGAGTGAGTTTTAGTGATTATAGGGAAGAATTTTTATTAATTATACGGAGAGGTTTTTCTAACAGGGATTTTATTCGGGCTGAAGTTTGACAGTTTGTCATTTGCGCAATGACGCATTCACAGTGGAAAGTGTTGCACGTTCAAGTCGTATTTGTATGGCGAGCACAGTGGTTATTGTGAATATAGAAATTTTATCCTATTCAATTTAAATTGTATCTTGTGGTGAATTTCGTATGGTTAGTGTGGCGAGTTTTGGATTTAACTGAAAGAAATCAATTCAAATGGTTTGGTAATTGTTGAGTTGAAGTAAATAAAGATCGATAGAAATTGTAACAAATGATTAAATGCAATATTCATGATTTGTATGGAAAAAGTTGACACCTACTGCAACATTGGAGCTTTTCAATGCATTTGTTGCCGTTGGATATTTTTATGAAATAGGTTGCGGTAAATACAGCAGTTAGACTATCGAGCTGTGGATTCTTCAGGCAGAACTCTATAGTATAGTATGGTATATAGGGTGGTGATGCCATCATCCTCCTTCACTTAGACGTTATTGTTCATCCATTGGTCTCCCCGTTTAAGTATAATAACTTCTGGAACCTTAAGCCATTTTCTAGAAGTTTGCTATGTTACATAGCTTCCCCTAATCGATATTACCGAGGTCATCGAGAAAATAAACATCAAGGTTCTGTCTTCCCGTTCCCGATAGGGTCGGACACTCGCATAGGACGTGGAAGATTGACTCCTCCATTTCTGGGTCACCGTAGCTACGACAGAGATCATTTGCCTCAGCTCCCAGTAGTCTAGCGTGTCTACCGATTGGGCAGTGCCCTCTGAGCACTCCGATTAGTGTACTAGCATCCTCTCTGCTCAGGCTCAGGATATACTTGCCTTTCCCGTGATCATATTCAGGCCAAAGAGTTCTTGATATCGAACATGTAGTAGTTAGGTTTGACCATCTATTACCTGCCCATTGCCAGCATAGTGAGTCGATAGACTGATTTATGGATCCGATGGGAATAGCAATGTGCTGGTCCACCACTTGTGAGCTGTAACGAAACCGTTCCTGTCGGGTCACGTTAGGAAACCCGTTAGATGTAGGAGGTCCGTTAACAGATGCAGACGGGGTCTGCCATGAGGTTTTTCTTCTCGAATGGGGCGTCGGGCTTCGCTGCCTGCGGCACCTTTTGTCGGCTGCTCAGGGCGGGGGGGGGGGGAGGGGTTCGGAAGTAAAGCCCTAAGACGACCCCATTATGGTCGTGCCTGGCATCTTCTTTTTTTTCTTTTTAAGTGAATATACAGTTCCTTCCTACTGCATCCCGGGACCGTATTTTTTAAGCTTCTTAGTTTCCCATGTGAGAACCTGAATGAGTTATGCAGACAAAACGCACCATTTTTACCTTTTTTATGTCTTTTATTTGAGTACCCTCATGGGTACAACGCCCAAATTTACAAGAAAAAGAAAACTTCTCCCTTCAAACGCTATTCACCGCCGACCACTTGTAGAAAAACTCCACCTTCACCCTGGATCACCACTCAGACGCGACTCCCGATCACCGCCTTTTTTTCCTCGTTCCACTCCAGCATCCCGGGACCAAAACTGTCCCACCCGGTGATGCCACACGGTGCATGCGAACGTACTTTTTGTAGGTAACGATTTAACGTTTCGTTTTAGCATCGATATTTACGATTTTACGATGTATTGTTAGCATCGAAGTTGTTGCAGGTATCGTTTCGTTACAGAGCTTAGGCTGGAGCCTACTCGAGCGAGTTCATCAACTTGCTCATTCCGCTGGATTCCACAGTGGCCTGTCACCCAGCTTATGGTAATTTCGTGCCGTGTGCCGGTAATGTTAAGACTATCACGACTTTGTCTAACTAGTTTTGATTGTGTTGTGTTCATAATGGCTGCTTGGCTGTTAATGCAAATAATGATGTCTTCTGTTGCTATAACAGAGGTATAAGGTCCATGAAACGCGGCACTGCCGCTGGCGTCTTTTCTGAACAGTGTGGGGAAATATCACAGGCTATCAAATAGGCTTACGCATTTTAGTTCACTATAGTGACCGATCATTTGCAGTTCCCGGTCCGTCGTTTATTTCACTAGTTCGCGGAAGTTCAGTGAAAGATCGTGGATCGAGGAATCCGTGAAGAAAAGTTGCTGTTTCCGATCCGTCGCGAACTAGTTCGTTGGTGGTAGTCCGTAGTACGCCAGAGTGCAGTGAAAGATGGCGTCACTCACTGCCAACTACTTTTTTCATTTCAGTTTCAATGTGACGACCTAAGAAAATGGTCTGTGTGCAAGTATACCGCATAAATACAAACTAACTACGACCGGAACTCACTGCGAACTACTTCCTTCATTTCACTTATAGGAACGCTCTTCCGAACTAGTTCATTCGCGAAATACATAAGTGTGAGTGTCAGATGCATGCATGGAAAAATCATTCCACTTTTAACGAATCTATAATTTTCAAATTAAGGGCTTTAGCTATAACCGAACGAATGAACGTGAAATCTGCTGAAAATCTTTAAATTATTTGAAGTATTCCTTTTGTTAATCATTTGTTCTCACCTGCCTTTTTGTTATCCTGCATCGAATATCCTTGTTTGTTTAACTTAATTTAAGCTCCTTTTTATATTTTACAAGAAACGTTGATGCAAACGTCGCCATTACTCCGCCATGCTCATCACAAATCCGTTTGCATGGTACAAAAATGAAGAAAATTACGACGGATTACGTGTCTTGTCTCCTTAGTTTTAATCCTCGCTCATCGCGGGAACACATGAAGATGTCATGACGATCCCTTATACTAAGGTGCGGTCCGTTACATCACCAACAGTGCCTACGTTCGGTCCGAATTGTCGGTACGCTTATGTCGCTTTCAATTCGGACCGATCGTGTGTACACAGTATACTCACAGTGCCTATCCTTGAAACCGTGAGCAGTGTAAACACCAGAAAATGTACCCCTCCATGCAAAATGGTATCTAGCTTAGAAAGCAAATTCACCCCATTATTAATTTACTTTAAAACACCATTCTCAAAATTAATTTAAGCAAATGCGATTATGTTTTATTTTATTATTTTTTACGTGCTTATATAAATTTCTCTTTTTAATTATCAATTATCTGTATTTACAGAATGGAGCCTACGAATGTGGAAAAATCATTGTAAAATAATATCGAAACTTAGCAGATACGATTAGCAGTACTATAAAACACGAAATAATTTTCCAACGATTGTCAACAAAACTCGACATTTCTCAAATATACTTAAACTAATTAAAATCTGTTTAAAAATGCATACACAAAACAGTAAAGACGTACAATAAAAAAAAATTTAGAAATCGTAAAATAAATAAAATATTATCCTAAACTAATTGTTTCTTTCTTTCGCGTGCTTGGTAAAGCAAACAAACTCTAGATATACTATTTCAGGGCGTTAATAATGCCAAATATTTATATAAAAAAATAAGCGTTGTTATTCGTTCATTCTACTTGCGATTGAGCTTTCTTCAATCGCATCGATGCCGTTCGATTAACTCGCACTAGTGCGCCACTATCACTACTATCGGTGTTTGTTTGACTTTTAGTTCTCTGACGATTGATAAAGTTTGCAGCTGATGTTAAAGCTGAAAAATAATTTTGATGCGTTTATATCATAGCATTTAAAAAACCGCTAGAATTTCGACTTACCTCGACTTGTAACATTTCGTGATACCGGCCTTGGACTTTTTCGTATTCTATTCGGACTGTATTTCTTGTTTTCTTTGCTCGCGACGGCAAGTGATACTTTGTTGAAGATTTTTTGTGGCGCCACGTTACTCTTAATTATTGCTAAGTAAAGTTAACATAAAAAAAAAATTAAAATTAGCATTTGGTTGTTGGTTATTTCTGAGCATATTTTTTACCTTTACTAATCGCTCCCCTATTTGTTGCATTTACACTCTGTTCGGTCAGTACGCTGTTTATAATTTCAGTATTTGCCTGATTGGTAGTTGACGGCATTTCAAACGTGGAATTGATATCATGTACGTGAATCTCCGGTACTGCAATCACATGAGTTTCGTTCAAATTATTATTGATCAACGAAGGATGTTTGAATAATGCAGTGGCAGCGTGTTCACCAATAACACCATTACTTTCATCAACTTTAAATAATTTTCGATTACGGCGAGGATGTTCGGCTTCGTCATCCTGGCTATTCGATCGTTTCACCGCAGATGCTGATGTACAAGCGGCAACAGTTGCAATTGTTTCGTCCGGCAATTCTGTGATACCTTCGAAACTTAAATTCGACCATTCCTTATCGTTGTCGTCCTTTTCGCGCTCTTCATCCACAAATCGAATATCTCGTTGGCCGCTATTCAATTGAACCAACCGATTCAAATTATCCTGAAATTCGGAATCGACTAGGGTATTGGCACGGAGAACTTGATAGCTACGTTGAATGATCGTGCAACTGAGAACCACTGATTTTCGAAGATGTAACGTTTCTGCGTGATAAAGGGCACTTATTGCGTTAAGGTGATTCAATTTTATTGTTTTTTTATTCGATTCAACTTCATAATCTTTGCCGATCATGTACATGGTGAGTATTTTCGCGCATTTCGACTCTTCGCATTCTTTTCGGAGTTTTGTGATTTCGTGCTGTGCATCGTGACATCGTTTTCGTGACCGAACCAATTCGTCTTTTAATTTTTCGACTTGCTTTCCGAATCGATCGATTGAGGCATCCATGCGTGCTATTTCCTAGAAATTGAATTTGAAAATTAAATGGTTTTCTTTTTTTAAACCGAATACGTCAGAAATCAAACAAAACGGTTCATCTGAATGGAATCAATGACATGCTTTTGATTGTTCAATGCGAGCGAAATAGAAACTGAAGGAAGAATACAGCTCTGTAAATTATTTCTAACAGGTTCTGAGCTGGAATTGACAAGAACCACGACACACACGGAAACGAGCAATCGAGAACAGAGGCGTGGCAACTGACAAAGATGTAAGAAGCTTAGGAACGCGTTTTCAGAAGATAAAATTGTTTATAGCTGTGGGTGGGACCGTTTAAGTTTTAACGGATTCGACCGGCATTTTTAATTAGAATTATTTAGAAAGAAAACTTATTGCATTAGTTATGAAGTCTTGAGTTTTTTTTAACGAAAATTAAATAAAACTTCATGCAGTTCGTAGATTTAAGTGATTATTATTAGTTTGTTTGAGGCTTTGAAGCAAAAACGTAGACTTACTATTGTGTTTCACCTAATTCTAAAAGAAACCTCGGCTTCTCACATTTCTTATCTTTATCTTATTTTTATCTCGAGTAGACGACTTGTCAAAAGGTCGTTACTCTTATCGTAATGTGCCAGACAGGCTTATCTGTATACGCCAGATGGGCTTACTTATAACTCATTCATACCACAAAAACAAAAGTGTATATCCAAAACTATTAACACAAATCAATTATAATTTCCGTTTTGGAAAAGAGTAACTGACCATTCTACATCTGTATAATCGCTTCTGGCAGCAGTGCTGAGGTTTGATTTTGTTTTCAGTACATTGAGTACAACGCATCGGTTACAAGTTTAAATCCTCTTAAAGTCTTTTTGCGTATTTTCGGTGTCAGACCAATTTGTGATTACCACCACATCAACTTTTCTCCTTTACTATAGATCGGAATTTAATTTTCAAAAAACGTGGATGATCCGGTCAATTATCCAGAGACAATTTTGTTCAGTTTCATCAGCACTGTTCCCGGCTGTTATTTTTGTTCATTCCCGTTTTTGCCCTTCCGTTATAAATAAAATATAATAAAAATTCCTTCGGGCGGCACGTTATCAGAACGTTAATTAATATTAAGCACCACTGTGAATTTTGCTTGTAAAATAGCTTTTGTTTATCTTTTCTGTGCTCCTGCCTGCTCCGATTGAAGCTTGGTCAGCGGATCTCACAAGCATAAATTTGTTCTGCCCGACCTTGTTTAGGGGGTCCGCTGCCCAGCTTGCATTATCTAATCATCGGAGCTCGCATGGCTCAGTTAACGTTCCTTTTGTGTTTACCTTATCACATTTTGTGTGAGCTCCGATTTTCTATGTCTCGTCGTCAAATCAAGACGATATTATGACAATGAGGCATGAGAAATTGGCAAATCATCATTTTGTAAGTGGACATCAGGTCCACGAGTTAAAGAACTATAAAATAAATTTCATTTCATTAAGAATCGCCAACCGAGTCACATCTTTTGATTCAATTCGCATTGTTTCCGAGGTACATTGCACCTCGGTAACTTCTTTAGCACGGTCACAAGTGTATTCGATTGTGATTAAGTCTCAAATCCTTAGAAAAACAAATTAAGTGAAAGTGAGTGTACTCAGCCGAAGATTTGGTATACGGTGCTGATGGAGTGAGATTGAGAAGATGTTTGAAGTAGGAAACCCAACTCATCCTCTTTTAGTTTCTTGTGTGTCGCTGATGATGTTGCCCTGTACGTCTTCGCAAAGACTGGTTTTGGGCTTATACACTCTTTTTATTCGTTTACTATTGCGTATGCGTCCCGGGTTTTATTTTGTCTCATATTGGAGTGCATTTTTTCTAATCATTATAGTACTTCCTTTGCTTTCGCCTGCATGTTTTTTTTTGCAAATTGCCTACGCTCGTCTTTTGGCTCGTTTTGGTCGTCCAGTAAAAATTTGATATGTCTCGTTCTTTCTGTTTATTTCATCGCGACATTCTTGGCCGAACCAGTCATTATATTTTCGACGGATTTGATATCCTAATGTCTCTTTCCATCTCGTATTTTCGCGCACTGGCATACTCTGGACGTTTTCATATATTGGTGTTAAATGTTGATCTAGTTTTAACATGTATGCCTGTGCCACCCTTACATGTTTCAGCTTGTCGATATCGAATTTACGAGGTCTACTCGATTTCGTATATCCACGACAAGCTATTCGACAACGATATTTATCACTGACTAGATAGTGATCCGTGTCATAATTGGCACCGCGGAGGGTTCGTACATCAAGTATACCAAAAGCAGCCTTTTTATCAATTTGAACGTGGTCTATTTGATTGAAGATGTAACCATCTGATAAGGTCCACGTTCGTTTGTGAATATCACGATGAGGGAAGAATGTACTGCTTACTATGATATTTTTGCTGCTTGAAAATCAATAAGACGTTGGCAATTGTCGTTGGTTATATCATGGAGACTGTGCCCTCTTGTTGTTCCTCTACGAGTCTCCTCCTTTCCGACTTTTGTATTAAAATCCCCTAAGACAAAGTTTAGGTCATTCGAGGGCAGTGAGTCATAGATTGTCTCTAGGTTGGTATAAAAGTCGTTTTTAGTTATCTCGTCCTTTTCTTTTCCTCTGTTGGTGCGTGGACATTGATTAGCCAAACGTTAAACAATTTAGTTCATATTTTGACTGCACACAATCTTTCTCTTATTGGTTTGCAACTCGTGACCTGATGCTTAAATATTTTGTTAACGACAAAAGCGACTCCAAAATCTCTGCTTCCCGACAATTTTCCACTTGTAAAGATTGTGTGTGATCTTATGTCCATAATTTCGTTACCGAGCCATTTCGTTTCTTGGAGGACAGTTATGTTGATACTATTTTGTTTGCCACTTTTCGAGGAATTCTTTCAGAGCTCCTGTTCTATATAGTGATACATTCCAAGATTCAAAAGAGTGGGCCATTTTTTGTTCGCGGGGTCGTTGCCGTTTAGTCAAACCTTTCCGAGACTGTACTCCAGGTTCTGGAGGTTTTATTATGGCCTTGTATATGCGAAGCTTGCTGAGCCTGTGCACTTTTTTCGATTTGAAGATCGGGAGAACCTTGAAATGCGCCTTATTTGCTAGTGTGATCCGTGGTTTTACTTCGTCCCGTTCGTTGCCGTCCATTCCATGGTGTGATCCCAAGTATGCGATATGATGCACAATCTCCAGGTTGTAGTCCCCCATGGTCATATTTTGTCTAGTTGACGCATTTCTTCTTGTAAACCTGGTTTTATTGGTCTTGGTCTTATTCTTATTTTCCCTTATTATTTATAAATTTCCTTTTTGAATATTTCATCTCCATGTGTTTCTTGGATGACCGACTCAACATTTTACTTGCGAATTCCAATCCTGCCTGCTTGCAATTGTTTAGCTCCGACTTACAAATAATTAGCATCAACTTCGCAAATCACCAACTGATGAAAACGACGCCACGAAAAATAAAACTTAACGGTCAAACTGCATTATCTCACCTGTTGACAGTTAGATAACAATTGAGGTTATGTGCTTCAGTTCATGTCAAATCAAAACGACAGTCGCACTGCTTCCGATAATTTCAAATCGTAATGTTTGTGCGAAATTTATTTTGGTTGCGATCAATCGGTCGTGCTTCAAATAAAACATCGCTTAATTACAGCGTGTTATCACAACTTTACCCGGCCACCGCTGTCCCTAATCCACAAAGTGAATTCTTAGTACAAGTGCGACAATATGCCAAAGGCAAAGACAAGAAGAAGGAAAAAGGCAAAAAGGCCGGTAAAATTGAAATAAACGAGTCTCAGCTCCGCGATTTAATCAATTTGGACAACTTGAACAATCAAATGCAACGAGCCGTCGATCAAATGCGAGACGATTTCGTGAAAAACTTGTCGCTTCGTTCGACGACCGGTGCCATCGAAACACTCAAAATTGCCGTAGACGGTACCGAGCACGATCTTCAAGAACTCGCCCAAATCACGCGAAAAAATCCCAAAACAATTGTCATCAATATGATTGCATTTCCGCAAACAATTCCCGATGTACTCAAGGCGCTCGACAAGAGCGGTATGAATTTAAATCCGCAACAAGACGGCACAACGCTTTTCATACCGATCCCGAAAGTGACCAAGGAGCATCGTGAAAGTCTGTCGAAGGGAGCGAAAAATCTGTTCATCAAGTGTCGCGATAGTATTCGAGACGTTCAAAACGGCGCCGTAAAGAAGCTCAAGAAACAGACCGAACTGTCTGCCGACGACAGTCACAACGTTCAGAGTCAAGTCACCGCAATTGCAGATCGATTTATTGCCGATGCTGAGAAAATGCTGACCAGCAAGCAGAACGAGCTGCTCGGATCCAAGGACTAGACGACGAAGTAAGCGAGCGTTCCATGTAACCTGCTATTTATTTTTTGAAATATATAGAAAAGTTTGTTTTTACGTACCTCGTTTAGTTTCATGCCGTCCAAGCTGAGGGCTCGTTTTCCGACCTCGGCATACTCCTTTAGTTTCGATCGGAATTTTAGAATTCGTTCTTTGCTCTGAGCACACAAAAACATTTTCTGTGCTGAAATCAGTGCGGAATAGGCAGAGTCGATTTTTCCGTACCACGTTGTTAGGATGGACTCGTCGAACGGTTTTGGATCTGAATTTGCAGATTAGGAGGGTAAAGTCATAAATCCGCTACATGTATGTATGTCCTTGCGTTACTACTTACCGGTATGTTGTTGCAATAGCTTAGTTAGCCTGTCGATTTCGCCCTGCTGGTCTGTAACCTTCTTGACGAAGTAGTCCTTCGGCATATTAGTCCGCATAATGTTCTGCTTAAGAGTTACACGAATCTTCTTAGCTCTGCTGGCATACTACAAACAAAAAACCGAATTAAAAAACACTTCAGAAACGGCCGGGCGCTACTCAAAACCCACCTTTAACGTATTATACGTATCCTCATACGTCAAGGACGACGGCGAAGCATTTGCAATCATAACAGTCTGACAATTTCCACCCAAACTGTCTTTCAATAGTCGCGTTAAATTCGAATCACGATACGGAACATGTTTTGATCCGTCGGCCAATTTATTTATACAATTGCCCAAGGCAAGCAACGACTTATTGATGCTGGCGCCTTCTTTGAAACGTACACCTATTCCTTTTGTACTTGCAGCACGTTCGCTGCCCGCCAAGTCAATCATCGACAGCTTAACTGTTCGCTTTTGTCCGGTTTTCTTTTCGGTCATTCGGATATGAACTTGAAAAACGGCATGGCTTCGACTACTCTCGGCATTCGAATCGGTCGGATGTTGTGTGCGATTCTTGTTGCCCAACATTAGTAGATTGATTAGTTCCTCGGCATTGTAGATTGGTCGAAGAGCCAGGCCACTGACTACAACACCGTTCGAATCTTCGTGTAGTTTTAACGGTCCCGATTTTGTTAATAAGTTCATAACTTGCTCGTTGTACACTTCCAGGTAGCTGATGCCAATGTCGAATTTTCGCGATTCAGTTAGCGCCCCGATTTGATTGAAGAGCTCGCGCATTGTAAGTAATGTAAGACCGGCACATTCTTCGCTTCCGAGCATGGTGTAAGTTTTGCCAGCACCTGTTGCTCCGTAGACAAATACCGAACAATTATAACTGTGAAAGGTAAATAAAGAAAACGACGTTAAATTATTAGAAGTGGAAAGGATGTGAAGAACATAATTTCTGACTGAAATATCACGCGCATTCCAATCGCCTCTTGGTCTTTCACGACCTATTGGGAAAATAGTCACAATTTTTACATACCCTGGAATAAGCCAACACGAAATCTTTGTTGTACAGGCCTAGGGTCAATGGTCTGAAGTCGGAACAAGAACCCCCCACACTGCCGTAGCTAGTCCCGGCCGCCAGCAAGCTTGTCGCTTCTGACTTCAGCCACCAATTCGGAAGTAAGGAAATTATATACGACGCAGAGTTGCTGCATGTAGTACCAACATTGGGCCAATTAGACTAAATACTGCAACACGGATATGGCGAACAAGCGAGAGTTTGCACGAACCGAGTCTTCCTCCAAATGAAATACTATGACGAGTAGTGAGGCTGGCGGATCCCATGCCAATTGCGACACGTTGTTGGAATTTCGCATAAAATTGCGCAAGAAACGAAAAGTATTTTAAATCGTTGATATACTTCGCATGGAAATATTTCGAAAGTTTAGAGTGAATACATATTTGGTTAATTAAATAAATTCGGCTAATTTTTTTTTCGAAAAAAAATCTGCCAACAGTCTGGGCGCAACTGTATTATTTTTCCGGCAGAAGTTCGGAACGCGCTCAGTTCTGAGATGAGGCGTAGGTTACTATGTGACTGAGAACCTAACAAAAAGTTCGGGAAGTGGTTAGAATAGGGCGTAACATATGAATAACATAATTGTGTCATATTTCGGGATGCAGTGTAGGGGTTGACAAAGGAGAAAAACATGTAAATAGGTGTTTATTAGACAAGCCCGTGGAAGTTAAATGATATTCGATATCTGATCTGAAAAAGTATATAATATCTTTACACCCCCTTAGGGGTCAATTTTCAAAAAAACTTGAAAACTCTTTCTAGGTATTCATATGGAGAATCCATAGAATAAAAATGAATTCAATATGTTGGAAGACCTAGTAGATATGACGAAAATCATGTCAAAATATGCATTCTATTTTCAATGATCATCATTTTTGCCCCCCTTCTGAACGCCAATGGATATTCGGATTTTTTTTATCAAATTTGCTTTTCTAGTTGATTTACATATACACACCAAGTTTCAACTTTCTAGCATAAGCCGTTCTATAATCAGGAAAAAAAAACCCCACCCCCGTACCATACTTCCCCTAAAAAAAATTATATTTTTCCAACATGCCGCTACTATAGTTCTACCTAAATACCAAGTTTAAGGTTTATATCATTTCAGGTTCTTAAGATATCTATAAACATCGGAAACTTTTTCCTTTTCACCGTCCCCCACCCTCACCCTATAAACCCTCATCCCCAAATTTTTTTCCCTATTAGCGTTCAATTAGCGCTACGTCTGGTAAAATTTTTAAGCATCTATCTTACACTGTTCTTAAGATATGAAATGTGCTTTTTTTGAAAAATTCTTATCCCGTCCACTTCTATGCTCTCTACCTCCCCCTTAAAAAATTTTACTTTGATAAGTTTTTATTTGTCGACCTTTATACCCAAACCGAATTTTATTTGTCTAGAGCAATTGGTTCATGAGATATCGTAATCTAAAGTTTTTCACCCCCACCCCCATACGCAACTGCCCCCACCCAAATTTTTTTTTTCAATCTGCTCTCCTAGTATAACTACAAATATTTCTTAAGTTTGAATAGTGTGCCATTAACGATTTAGGAGATATGGATTTTAGAATGTGTCTATCTCGGCTTTTTTGGGTTTCGGACGCATTATATTCCCCCCCCCCTCCACTCCCACACCCCTTGATCAATATTGACAATTTTTATGCAAATGGGTCTACTATCAGAGCTCTATAGAAATTCCAAGTTTCAGCTTCCTATCATAAGCGGTTGCTGAGATCTAGAAACCGAAATTTTCCGTCTAAAATGCTTCCCCTCCTTCCCCCTCACCCCTAAAAATTCGGTCACTTCAAGAAGCCTACCCTGTCTATTCGTAAAAAAAATTTCAATTTAATATCTTAAAGCGTTTGGGAGCTACTGCTTACGGCAAAAACCTAGGCTTGAAAAATACTACAGTGGTTCGGCAGATGAAAGGATATCTGAATATTCATATCTGCTGAGAAAATCCCTACCTCGTTCCAGCGTCCATTTTTGACCCATCCGTGAATACAGTGACTTCAGATTCCCTATAAAATTTTTGATTATCCCATTCCCCCCCTAGTAGGGAACAGGGTATGGAATCCTGTATCAAAGCTTAAACACGGCATCATATAGTCGGTGAGTTCGCTAAGACTACAATCTGGAAATAATGAAAAAACTTTGTTATGCATATAATTCGCAGACTTCCAGCAACCACCAGACTCTTTTATCCTCAGGGCGCTTTTGGCAGCAGCATTCATGATTTTAATATCTATTGGCAGCAGAAGCAGCTGCTGGCGTTGAATGCAAAGCGCTCGTGATGCCTAAGCTAGTCGCCCTCTGCACTTTCGCTAGACTATTCATGTGCACGCCAGGGCTGTCCACTATACCAGGCCACCATAAAGAAGAATGGGCCTTACGATAGAGATGTACATCCAGTGAACCATTGCGGGCCTTATTCATCATTTCTTGCCAAAGGTCTTCTTACAAGTACAGACGGCCATTGTTGCTTTCTTGATGCGCTCATCAAGGATTCTTTTCTAGTTAACCTTAGCGTCAAGAATAATTCCTAGGTACTTAGCTTCAGTTTTAAGCTCCGGAATGGTATTAACTATTTTTGGAATTGTAAATGGGGGTACTGCTCTCTTTCGAGTGAAAAGAACCAGCTCAGTTTTTGTGCGGTTAACTCCCAACCCACAACTTGCCGCCCATTTGTGCAATTTACGCACTGCTTCCTGCACTAGTTCAGCTATCATGGGTAGAAATTTGCCAGATACCAGGTCATCAGCTCATGCTACTACTTCGATCCCGTCTCTCTCGGGCTGGGATCAAATAGGATTAACAACTAGTACCCATAGTAGTGGTGATAGATCTGCCCCTGCACCCCACAGACCAACCTCTGGACACAGTTCCAGATATTTCATTCTCATCAATGGATGCATGTATCCTTCTACTTTCCAGCATACCGTTGATCCAGTTGGTAATGCCTAGATCAGCCCCTGCATTTAGCAGGGCTTTTCGAATGGCATCCATCTCGACGTTGTTAAAGGCTAGTTACATGTATGGAGCTTTTTTATAAGTTTTATTACTGTGCTCGTTGAAAGTAAAATAACGATAGCTTATTCTAATCCATAAGTTCTATATGAAACCTCGTTGTAATACAGGCAACCGTTATAAATTCTATCTTATCTCTAGGTTTTATTATATCTAGTTTTCTTTCGGTTATGCATTAAGTCATCATCATCAATGGCGCGACAGCCCAAATCGGGCCAGGGCCTGCAGGATACATTGTCTGAAGTCATCTTGGTTCAGCGCCCGCGTCCTCCAATTTGTGCATCTAAGAAGCGATTTGCAATCTGCGTCAACTGAGTCCTCGTATCTGGGTCGTCATAAATGTTATACAACTCGTTGTTGTACCGGATACGCCATTCAGTGCCTTCTCTTACTGGTCCCAAAATTCTTCGTAGAATTCGTCGTTCAAAAGCGTCTATTGATTTTTCAGACGCTTGGGTGAGAGTCCACGTTTCAGTTGCATATAGTAGCACAGGTCTTATTATGGTTTTGTATATGCGAACTTTGGTCAACCTGTGCATATATTTTGTCTAGTTGGCGCGTTTTTTCTTGTTTGGGTCATGAACTTGGTCTTACTCTCATTAACCCTTAGCCCAACATCCTTTGCTGCTGAGTCTAGACAGTGGAAGACTCCCTTCGCGTCTGGAACAGATCTGGCCGTGATGTTTACGTCATCCGCGTACACCACTAGTTGAGTGGACTTGATTAGTATGCCACTTCTGTATGCCACTTATGCCAGTCGTCGTACATTTTTACTTCAATCCAAATTTTTGTCACGATTTTGTGTAGGAGATTGGCGAGGTATGGACCGCCTCCCTTTAGGAGCTCCACTGGTATTGCATCAACTCCGGGTGATTTATGTATTTTTTGGTCCAATTCTCCGACAGTGGGTACCGTAGTTGATGCCTGCTTATCCGATGGTGTATTTGGTATGCATTAAGTGTTTGACTAAAAAAATGAGTGTCGCAAGGATCTAGGTGCCAGATGGGCTTAAGGATGTGTCCGATGGTTGTAAGAATATAACTGGCTCCTTCAACATCTAGAAAGACACCCATTGTGTATTCTTTATTATGCAGCGTACTCTCTATGGTCCTGACTACCTCATGTGAAGCCTGTTACGATTTGTAGAGAGGAGGCCGGTCTAAAAGTCCTGATTCATTGCGGCCTCAGTGGGCCTCTTGTTATTGTCCTCCTTTATTATAGTTCACTCAGGACGGTTACCTCAATAAATTTTAATATGTTCTTGAGTGAGTTGGACATGAGTTCCAATGGTTTTAGGAAGTAATGTCTAAGAGGCCGTGAGCCTTCTGTGTGCGAATTCTTCACAATGGCATAGAACATGCTCTGCAGTTTCCTCTTCTTCTTCACACTCACAATCTGCAAATATCGTCTGAAACAAGTCCAATCGTATGCTAAGCTTACAGTGTTCAGTAATTAGCGCAATCAAGCTCCGAACTTCATTCCTCCTCAATCTATCAGAGATTCGTTTCAGTTGCCCAGGAATTAGTAAATTCGATCTAGTGAGCGGCCCTAAACTTAAGAAGGTCACAATTCTAAGACTTGACTGAATTTGGATATAAAAAAAAGTTTCTACCGAAAAAACAGATTTTCCATAAGGTATTAGAAAACTCGCCCGATCTCCGAGCTCACTGCGAAATGGACCGAATACCTAAGAGTCAAAAAAGGACAATTCCTTGCTGGAGACATAGTAGACATTTGGTAGGAGATTCCTGACTTGCCCTTTTCTTAAGTGAATCAAAAGGTTTTCTTTATAAACGTTTTATACGATTCGCAATAGACCAAACAAAGTCTTTAATTAGGGCGTCACCCAGAGCTCAGTTTCAGTCCCGCTCTACTTCTAGTTTTCTTCAGAGGACCTAGTCGGTAACTCCCATTCGACCCAATTGGCAATACGCTGGATAGTGGCTACGATTTCGACTTACCATCGTCGGAACTTCGAATTCACCGCGCTGCAGAAAGTAAAGACTGACAGAAAGAGCTGAAGTTCAACCGTTTGCAAACTCACAGCTGGACTTAAAGTCCTGATGCCCTAAAATACAACTCCTCATCTCAACTCACCCATTCATCACGGAAGTGACGAGCGGCTTCGTAGTCTCCTCGAAGATCAGCCCGTTATCCTCTTCCTCGCTAAAGATACGATCGAATTCCATGCTCAACTTCTTGTTCGTTCGCTTCGTAATGTCGCGATGATTCTGCTTGACGCCCTGAAAGAAGAACTCGTCCTCCTCTTCGTCGGGATCGAACAGAAGCGTCCCGGAATCGATGACTTTGATAATTGTCCGCTGATTTGTTTCAAGTTCGCGACGATTGTTTGGCCGTACGCGCACAACCACTTGAATTTTTCTCTCCTCGGCAACCATAGTGGCGGCGGCGACAATTCCTTTTCAACCGAATTCAACTTGGGAGTTTTAACTCCGGAAAAAAAAATCTTGAAAACTTCTTACACCACACCAGGAAAACAATTGGTTTTTGTTTTGAAAAGCGTCCGAAACGGAATTCAAACGTTGTGGCACTTTTGCATCGCTTTTCGCTATGCACAATAATTACAATGCACGAAATTCAATGTTGGGGGTCTTTTTGCTCATGGGTTTTTATTGATTTCGCGAAATTACTGTTAAAAGTGAAAAACGGTTTGCGTTTGTCGCGGTTACGAGTGACAGTTCGTTTTTGAATTTCAGATCGCAGCCGAGCTTGTTTTTTTTTTGGCTCGATTAAGTTGGTGGCCGTGTTTTATTCAAAAGTGTGTATTTTTTTGGATTTTTAAACATTTTTTCATTGCTATCGACCGAAAATTATTTTTCTTATTTTATTTATTTATTTTTAAACCAAAATTCTGTTCGAATAATGCTAATTTTCACTAAAAACTAGTTCGAATTCAGTCCCAAAATAATTAAAATCCGTTGCACTGCTGTACCGACTACCAACCATTGAACGTACTTCGTGTCTTTAGAACACCAATCTCAAACGTCACCAACCATCCGTAAAAGCAACGACGTACTTTCTTTTAGCACTGCTCGCCATATTGTCAAAAAAAAGTTCGCGTCTTTCAAACTACCCAACAAAAACTTCTCGAGCTCAAACACAGTTTTTTCCCCCGTGTTCCACTAATTCCAATTCGTCGTAGCTAACGAAAGTCCAGCAGAAAAATGAGCAATAAAGCGTTATTTGCGTGTTCCAAGTGTTTTTCGAGGCATCCGTTCGAAGAATTATCGGCGGGTCAGCAACTTTGCAAGGTGACAAAAGAAAAGAAAAATGGTCGTGTGTGCGACTCAGAAAATTTGCATTGGGACATCGGGCCACGAAAGAACCGCGGTTCGTTCGAAATACCGCAATTTGCATGGCGTCCAATTTCCCAATTGGCCAATTTCGTAGTTCGGTTGCATTGTGCTGTGTCTGTGCATTTCGAAAAGTGCAATGTGGCGCTTTGTTATTCGGTTCGCTGATTCAGCGATTGCGGGATACCCGTGTGGTGACTCAGTACAAGTTTTCACGGAATTTCCGTCGACACCCGATCGTTTCGTTGAGAATAACAAAAAAAATTTCCTTATTCTTTTTGTAGGACTGTCGCGGCACGTTCCCATTGGTCAAATGTACTTATTGCCGTTCCGAGTTCCAGCAGACCAGGTAAGTTGGCATCACAAACCACGTATTGCTTAACCCAGTCCGGGGAGACCCTGTCATTCGGCTTTTTTAATCCGTTCTCATCCCCACAGCAAGGCCAGTACGTCCGGAATTTGTAAAAAATGCGAACAAAACGTGAAGCAGTACGGCAAGCCGAGCGCCTGTGAATGTTGCAGCATAATCGCCGCTTTCATTGGCTCGAAATGCCAAAGGTGCGTACAGCAAACTTTTTTCTTTAAATTACCTCATTTCTCATTGCATTAGAACGATTTTGGCTCTTTTGGTCGCACGAAAAAAGGAAAAAGAAACGAAGAATCGCGCGTAATAACCCCCCCCCCCCCCTCGTCCCTTTGAACGCTTGAACCGTACCTTCTCTTCAGTCCGCACAAAGTACGGAAACTGCCGCTTCTTTTTTCTTTTTGAATTCACCTCAAAAGTACGAACGAAAGCTAATGAAGCCCAATGAATTTGATGCATAAAAAAAAAGATAGAAACAATTCTCTCAAAAATCATTCCAAGTTTGACAAAACAAAGCTTATGAACGCAAACATTTTTTTCTCTTACTTCCTCGCCCATTAGGTGTGCTAACTCCGAGTCGAAATACGGCCCACCAGTTCAATGCGATCAATGCAAACAGCGCAGTGCCTTCGACCGGCACGACGAGAATAAGAAGGTCTGTGTATGTAATCGGTTTCAGGATGTATAAAAAAAAGAGAAACGAACACACACGCTCATTAAAGTTGTACATAAACAAGATGATGAGATGAACTAGAGAGAGAGAGAGAGAGAGAGTAATGTCCTGTCCAGTCAGTCAGTCAGCCAAACTAGCATTTAGAATTCAATGTAAAACTAGAACCGAGAAAAAAAAAACTCGCGTTTTAGTCTTAAGCTAACAATTTGTTGTACTATCAACCAGAAAAAAAATTTGATGTAACTTTTGTTGTAACCGTATGTAAGAAACTTTAGTCCGTTAGTCGGACGAACGTGCGATTCCATCGCAAAAGCACTTCCGTGTTGTACGTTCATAAGCTTTGTTTACTTAATCGAATCGCTTCGATCGACTCAGTCCGTTGCGGCCGACTAAACGCGCGCAATCTGTACTTTAGGGACGCATTACTAAAAACAAAAAAAAATCTATTCATAAAACTCTTACCATAACCAACAACTTTACAGAACTGAGCAAACCAGTAAACACACGAACTAAAATCATTTCTTCTCCATATACTTTACAGATCGATGGCAAACTGCTCTGTTGGCTCTGTACCTTATCGTTTAAGCGTGCCGTACTCAAAGCCCGCCAGGTGAAAGAAGATTCGCGTATGACAAAGAAACGACCACATCCCAACGATAAAAATGCCACAAAAGATAGCAGCACGTCACAGAAAAAATCGTCATCGTCGTCGCAACGTAATGATTTGAGCAGTAAACAACAGCAACAACAATCGTCTTCATCGTCCGATCTTCCGGAAAAAATTGCCCGACAATCGGGTAATAGTAACGCGGGAATGAATGCTGCAGCGGCCGTTGATCCGAACAGTTCCGATCATGTTGTTGCGATGACCGAATTAAAGGAGCGAATTGCCAGCCTCCAGAAACGTTTGACGATGAAGGATAAGGATTTGTTGGAAAAGGATAAGATGGTAAGTGGTGCTAGTTTTTTTTTTTATTCTGTTCTTTTCGTAGGATTCGGGCACGAATTGCTAGTTTGTAAATTTGTTGCATTTGTCCTGGGTCTTTCTTTTATTCAGCGAACGAAGAGATTTTCTTCGGAGCGCTGTTAACAAAAAATCGGATGAATTGTGTGGCAAACTTTTAAATAAAACGTTTACAGGGAATCAAAATTTAGCAAAACTCTAGCTTTTGTCACGAATGTGGAGGATGTACCAAATTTTCTTTACGCGATTCCGACAAAATTTAAAAAAAAAAACCCTCAATTTTCGCTAAACACTTAAGGCCGTTATTACGACCTTCAGTTAAAATTTAACCAGAACTTTGTAAGTTTCGTATGAGCATCTGTCAGTTAAAGTTTCAGTAAGAACGTTACTGACGATCGTAGGAACAGGCCTATACACACGGTAGGTTTTAGAGTCGTTTAGTTTCTCGGAAATGAGAGAATCATCGATGTCAAAGCAGTTCTCGGGAGGGTTTCATCATC
This sequence comes from Beris chalybata, assembly GCA_949128065.1. Taxonomy (NCBI): domain Eukaryota; kingdom Metazoa; phylum Arthropoda; class Insecta; order Diptera; family Stratiomyidae; genus Beris; species Beris chalybata. Next base: position 107,929,474 of record OX421895.1, read on the forward strand.
ATAGTGAGCGATCATTTCCGATCCCTCGCGAACTAGTTCGTTCTTTTAATTCATAGGTCATCACTTCAGGGAGTTCAGTGATGAATAGTCGTAGTTCGAAGACAGTAGATCTAGTAGAACATGATGATCAAATAACAAAAAAAGACACCATATCTAATATAGTATATAATCTCACAGAGTTCCGAACGGCAATGATAAACGAACTAGAAGCGGGACTGATTACGAACTAGTTCGTTCATTTCAGTTATAGGAAGGAACGCTCTTCTGAACTAGTTCGTTCTTGGACACCGTTTTATTTGTAAATTTTGCTCAATTTCATTCCCTAGCAATTGTTCAATGTTTGTTAGCAAAATGGCCTTAAACCTAGAAAATTCATGGGGTTTTGTAGAGTCTGGAGTATTTGATGTAAAAAACGTTGCAACCTTAACTTGAGTAAACCCTTTACAATCTTCAAAATGTTTTTTTTACATATTTCGAAAGTATAAAGTCTAGCGAACGTTGTCAAAGAAATTTGGTTAGTTTGGCTCGAAAGTATGAGTTGTGCGGTTGATTTTTCAAAGCTAAAATGTCAAATTATACTAAAGGAACGCGAGGTATTGAAAATTTAAACGCAATTATCTCGAAACTGCATCTTCAAAAATTGCTCTTGTAGTAGCTCAAAAAGTTATGGATCGATTTGGCTGATCCATAACTTTTTTTTTTATGAGCTTTCTGTCTTATATAAATATCGAAAGAATTCGTCCCCAAAGACTTAAGCTAACACTAGCTTCGAGAAGTCACGATGAACTACGCTAAACTACGACCAGCAGATGCAGTCGAACCAAGACCCAACAGAGCAGAGCCCACACGCAGAGAGTCGAAGACAGGAAGCAGAGAGACGAGGACAGGGAGTGCCAAAACGTAGTGGCAATACAGAGAGACGAAGACAGGGATTGTCCAAAACGTAGGGGTTACACAAAAAGACGAAGACAGGGAGAGGGCAGAGCAAAGAGGGTCAAGGAAAGACGAGCGTAGTCGTACCCACAGTATGCAGGTCGAATCACGTGGAGCTCATGCGGCGAACGGGAGGAAGTTACGGCGAGTAAATCAAAAGCGCGAGGCGAAACCGAGTCGAGACAAAGGCGGGCCGAGACAAATATAAGTTGAGACGAATGCGAGCGAATGTGAGCAGCGTGGACGATCAACAGCGTACAAGACGTGAGCAGCAAGGCGAGTAACAACGCACACGACAAGCGTAGCAAGCAGCAACACGTAAGACGAAAACAGAGAAGGATCAGCAGATGAATTAAATGAAATTGCATTTGTTAAATAGTAAATAAAATGAAGTCAAACAAAGAAATAAATATTTTGTAACGGACACTGGCTACTCGCATAAAAATTGAAATCTTTGGTTGTAATATGAAATAATTTTTGAAAAACGCCGGAAGTAATATTGGTTAAATGATTTCGAATTTTGGCAAAGGTAAATTGGTGGAAATTGAACAGGCGCGTGGGTACGAAAAATTGTATGGGCTGAGTAAAAAATTTAGCAGTACACTGTACGAGCTTTATAATATTCTTGAGTCTGCTTCCATCAGTTTTGTACGTCTCGTTCTACGTGTCTTCTCCTTGTGCGAACTTCAAATTACTAGACGTAAAAATCAACAGCCACTTAAATTGAAGCCAACACTTCTTTGATGTTGCAATTGATCCTTTCGAACGCGTTGGTAGTGTAAGAAATTCTTTTCAGCTTCTGACTTAGCTACAATGGAGATGTAACAGATCGCGTATTGAGTAAAATTTGCATATCTGAGCTCCTGCTTCCAAATCCCATTTAACTTTTCTTAATCATGTTCAAAAACATGCTTTCCGACTAATCGGAGCCGTAGACTTTTCAGCTTCTGCATCGCCAAAATGTCGGAGTAGTCTTTATTTACTATCAATATTTCCATGGTAAATGTAGTAAGGAACTAAAAGAACTTATAGCTCCACTCTTTTTCGTCCACCGTTAACACTCGTCAAGCTACATGAGCATACTGTTCACCCCCTTTCGTGGAGACCAGTGAAATTTAGAGTACAGAACCTACTTTGTACCAAGAAAATCAGCTTCATATCATGGCTCATTTGTTTCCTTTGAGCGGGGTCTATGTTCATTGCCAGCAGGAGATCTACCAGAAACCATTTGATTTATAAATAGTACAATGATTTATAAATGGTACAAGGGACTGTACCAAATTGGTAACATTCGATTGGTCAGATTATAAAAATAATTTAACAAATAAAAACCGTTTCTAATTTGATGGTGACTTCTTCAAGTTCTACTGTAATTTGTTTTCATCTTCATCTAGCGAAGTTGTATGCTCCGGAATGAACGTGGCTTGAGTTCATTATGAAGCATTCGGGTTTTATTTTCTTTTCTAGCAACTTTTTCTGAAAGATTCTTTTCGTTTTGGAGTTTTTTAAGTTTTATAGCGCTTTATTTAAGCCAACTAGTAACAATAATACATTCGTAAAAACTACTCCAATAAAGCTAAGAATATAAAATAAAATTAATACTAAATTTAATGGCAATACTGTGCTCTCTAAGTTGCTTGCTATTAGCTTTTAACAGTTTACACATATTTATTTTTTGTTTTTTGGTCGTGAAAAATACGTTTTGGAGTTCTTACAGATCATTTGATCACTGTCGACTTCTTCAATCGCTGCTCAAATCAGTCGTAAGCTAAAGTCGATAATTAGGTGATTCGTGGAATTTCAGCAATGAAATTCTCAGATCAAAACATTTCGCGGCTACTTGGCGTTAGCATGACATTTTCTTAGTACAATCGAATATCAGTTAAAGGATGTCCCTCCACATCGTGGTTAACTTACGATATACTCCCTTGATCAAAAAGTTCCCGGAATAACCACCGTGTGGCGCTTTTATTGTTCCGGTTTGAGTCCTTTTTTTTGTTAAGTTGGTACATCTGTTGTTAACATTCCCTCTAAATCTTAGCGTCATAGCTTGACATTTGCAAAAGTTACGTAGCCATGAGTACATCTATCTCTGTGTGTGTTGGCGATTTTTCCATTACTTCCTCTCGGCTGCTGAAACGCGTTCCCCGTAGTGGTTTTTTAACTCGATTGGACAGAAAGAAGTCACAGGGAGCCAAATCAGGTGAATTCGGTGGCTGTTGGATGGTATTTGTTGCTTTTTTCGTCAAAAAATTATCATGGTGCAAAATCCACGAGTTTTCTGGTCTCTTTCGGCGAATTGCTTCACGCAAACGTCTCATAAAGCCCAAAGACTATCTATAACAAGACTGGACACTACGCAGTATCTTTCGGAAAAAATTTTGACCTTGGTTTTTTTATTTAACTAGTTGAGGGAAGTAGATAGCAACAGATGTTGCATGATAAAACAGAGACAAAACATGACGAGGAACGGACATTCACCAATTCATTGACATCAAGTCAGAACGCCTATAAAAAAAACTCCATCAAATCATGTGCAGACATAGTTCAGCTGTGTTTGTGTGATTTCATTTCTCATATTATTCCTATAGATAACTATGCAGGAACAAATGGGGAACAGAACAGCGTTCTGAGACGTGCTTTAAGCAAAAAGATGCACACAGATGCGAATGTGTAGTCATTCATTTTTGCATCTTTGCGTACTCTTTCCTTCGGATGTGAATTTCATAGGAATAATGGAATTGAAACTGTTCAATCGGATTTCTCTGCTCCGCTTATGCAATGATTTTTTGTTTTTTTTACACAAAAAATGCATATGTAGTAAGTGTCCAGTCTTCTTCTGGTTAGTCTTTGATAATACTCTTTGTTTACTGTCTGGCCTTCTGGCAAAAATTCGCAAAATTTAATACAAGTTCGTTGTTGCAAATTTAAATCCATTTCTAAAATTGTAAAAAATCGCCAACACACACAGGTTGGCTACGTAACTTTTGCAAATGTCAAATTATGACGCTAAGATTTAGAGGGAATGTCAACAACAGATGTACCAACTGAACAAAAAAAAGAAAAGCGCCACACGGTGGTTATTCCGGGAACTTTTTGATCAAGGTGGTAATCAGGTTCAAGTGAAGTGTTCATCCTGTACTTGCGGTACTGAAACATTGAATTGCATAGCAATTAAGTTCCGAAAACGGCAGAATGAATACCTTTCAACTGAATTCAGACGAATCGATATTTCTATTTTAGTACTGAATATCACCGGAAAAACCCAATGTCCAAATTTATCTTTTTCAGTGGATCAAAGCATCAAATTTATCAATACTGTACCGGAATTAGTTCAGTACTTACAAGCAATTCGGTATTTTTACAGCTTGACGTTCTTAAAGACAATACCGTGTCAGCAGCAATTAGAATTGATACTATTTCTGCATCGGCAGTAGGAATGCGGAGACACAGACGTAACTTTAATTTTTTGCCCCAAATTGTTGATACGGCTGACGTCCAAATGATACAAGAGTTGTTGCATTGCTGTCAATCTCAAACTATGAATCGGAGTCTGCATTTTAACAATTTTTATATTTTTGAAAGTCCGCCGTATTCTTTTCGACAATTTCGAAACAAGAATTTCCCTTCATCCATTCCTCTCGAACTAAATACGATTTATTTTCAATCAAAACAATCTCTTTTCAGATCACCGAATTGAAATGTAACAACTTCGACAATGTGAACGATATGCGAAATAAAATGCGAGACACCGAACGTATCTACGACATGAAAGTCGATTTGCTCAATAAAAAGGTTTCGGGACTTCTTAGAGAGGTCGCACAATTGAAAAAGGGTCAAAAAAAGAACGGAACATTGGGTAGTAATACGCCGAGCACAATCAGTGGAATGGATCAAAAGGAATCGTCAAAAGACAGCGGTGGTTCTGGGACAGATAGCCCGATTACAAATTAGTATTGATAATTTTTTTTTTTTTTTGTATTACTTATCTTACTACATTTTATTTTCCACACTTTATTTTTATTATAAAGAAAACAGAAGAACACACACACACACAAAGCTATTTTCTTATTACATTATTGCATTACCATTTACACACGCTGATTATTTTTGTATTCGTTTATTTCTGGGGAGAAAGGGGCGGGACGTGTGCCGTTTTGCTGCGGCTCCGGTCGATTACTTCAAAGCCTAAAAATGCAAAAGTACATTCTATTGTTGATTTTGTTTTAAATCAAATTTAATTTTCTTTTCTTTTCGTTAACAAAACAAAACTCTCGGGCAATAGTTTTAAGAAGTAATTTATTATTATCATTACTGTGAGAAATGAGGAAAAATTGAATTATCACTTTGAAAGCGGCCAATAGTTTTGGTTTCATCTTGTTTATTTTTTTTTTTTATATATTTTCATAAGTTTTGTTGAAGAGTAATTCAAAGTATTGAATAGGACACGACGGGTTGGCTAGTGTGGTAAATTACCTCTTTTTTGTCCGAAATATTTCGGATTCTAAATTTTAGACTGTAAAAAAAGTATAAAGAAGAATATTAGATTAATTTTTTTTTAGTTATGAAAGAAAAATAAAACGGAAAATATATTACGATTGTAATTTGAATTATTAGTTTCAAATATAGGATATTTTTTATCTTATAATGGTAATGTTTTTTTATTGTAAGGAGTCTTAGTTCCCAAATGCAAGTTACTGATCTTGTTGTAATTGTCAAGGAAATAAAGGCAAGAAATTTCAAAACGTGAGTTTACTCGTGTGTGTTTTATTTAATCTCTTCTAAAAACCGTACCTGCGAAGATTCGTTTTGTTCTGTTGTGTCCAGCACAAATTCCATGTTTGGATTTACTCTCGGCAATCACTAATTTAAGCCAGACCAGTTGTTCCGTCCCTGACGCATCAAAATTATTACAATTCATTTAAATTTCTAAATAACAACAACTTACAAGCTCGACCATAAACAGATCGGATTACAATTTTCGGCCGAGGTACTACATTGTGACGACACAGCTGAGGGAATCCCAACGGAACAAACTTAACTGCTGAGTCATAATATGTCGCGTGCCACAGGTACTGGAAATGGTCGAGCTGATACTTTGTTCGTTTTGTTTTTCTTTCATAGTATATTTTTCTTTGCGCGATCAAATTGCAAATTTTACAAATTTATCGCGGCCCACAAATGAGCGCATTGCACTTTCAGTGGATTGCACCATTTGTGGGTCACTACAAACTGCCGATTGTCTTGATCGGCAACTTTTCGACTTCGCGTACTTTGTGCTGGATTGAACGACTGGCCTATTTACGTTTATTATAGTTAGCATTAATTTAGTATTTAAGTTATTCAATTCTTAATTTAGTGTTCAGTATTTTTTATAACCATGAAAAGGAACCTCTGACTGAGTAGTAAAGTATTTTTAAACGCAGCAGCCTTTTTCTTTTATTTCATTTTAGGTAAAATTTATCATTCTTCTTTTTCAGGAAGTATTCTCAAAGGTGTTTTTGCGTCTCATATTGAGGCGCCTATACCTTTTTCTACGGTTCCACCTGAGGCTTTCCCACGAGAGACGGAACCAATTTTCGGGTTTTTTAATAGAACAAAATACAGTCTGAGATATCCTGGGGATATCAAGGACTCAACAGTTTCGTTTCAGGAGAACATTTATTCGAGATCCCCGCTGTGTACCAACAAATCTCGTGTGAGACGAGTTTGAAGTTGTTCTGGCGAACATTTTAAGTTGTAATAAACCAGCGTAATCAAAAATATAATTAAGCAGGGTGGCAACAAACTGGTACTTGGAAATTTTCAACGAATTAACAATTCTGTAAAGACTCCAGACAATTAAGAATGTTTTATTTCACGGAACTTGATTCCAGGAAGACGAGTTCTTGTTTTAAGATATCGAAAAGAAAATTGTCGCAAAGGAGCCAAATGTCTCGAGAGATAGTCGCAATTTCCTTTGCTGAAACACACACATACTAGTTGAAAAAATTCCTAAAAAAACAAATCAGACCGGACTCTCTTGTTTGAAAATCGACCTCTGGTCGCAGTGCTTGAAGGAATTGCACCGCCTCCGATGAAATCTAGTCTAAATAGCATTTTTTTGCGTGCAAAGGACGATGGCAGATGTGAATCTTAAATTCCGTACTAAGAAAGATCAGTCGGCTGAAACATGTTTAGGCACTCAGCTTTTGCTCGATTGTCGATATTTTACGATAGGTTAAAATGAAGTGTGCTCGCTTTCGGAATTGAACCAGCTTTGGATATATTAAAGAACGTGTCTTCCAGTTGCTCGTAAACATAGACTAAAGACTCTAAGCTCGAATAAAGTAGAGTTTGCTCATATGAAATTCACAATGCCATGTTACCCCAAAAGTTAGTTACGGAAGAGGTTTCTGTATGATGCGAGCCGTGATCTCAATCAAAGCATAGTTTGGAGCTAAGAATCGTAGCACAAGGAATTGACTACCATTTTGGCTGAATTATTACGGGATTTAGTAGCTCGGCTGTGGCCACAGAACGTATTAAACAACAGCTTTAAATTCCTTCATCATCAGTGGTGCGTGCAATAGATCAAATTCGCCTCCAACTGTCTCGATCCACATTAGAGTTGGGCAAAGCAGTTCTTTTCAGTGAAGTACTCACGCCGAGTCACTCACTCACAATGTAGAAAATGAGGACCTAAAAAAAACTACACAGTTCCGTAAACTAGCTCCAGAACTCGTAAGTGGTTCCGGAACTAATCGTTCCTTCGTTTCGTCAGTACGTTTTTGTCATATGTCGAATGGAACTGCAGTTCACAAAAAGGAATGAGTTACCTCATTCACTGATTTCAATAAAGTGTTCTTTCGAACAGTTCACTCCTCAGCGAACCATCTCTAATCCACACACCGCGTCCTCCAGTCGCTAGTTTTTAATTTTTGCTATCTTCATTCACCGAGTCTTCCCGTTGCATCTGATAATGTTGCATTTGCTCTCGACGCTGGCTGCTCAGCTAAGATGGACTAGTCATGCAATCCTGCCGCGTCCGATTCAAGCTTCAACAATTAAGTACTAGTTATTCTAAAAAGTCGACGGGAAAGTGTTATCATTTGAAAATAGAACATAATAAACACATATCATTAAACGCAGCTGACTCTAATTGATATTTTATCTTAGGTAATCTAATATATAAAATAAAGTCAGTTTTTTGGAAATTACGATTAAAATCTACACCTGTGAACCGTTCCCTCCCAAATTTAGCATGGACATTCTCGAGACTACCGGACAGGTAGTGAACATAATTACATATTCCCGAAATTGATGGTTCGCGAGTTATTACAACATTTGAGCTTTTTAGTAAGTTGAATCAGATGAACTTGACTTAAAAATAAAAGTTTACAACTGACAATCGTAGCCGTGCGGGTAAGGCGTCTGACTAGAAATCTGGGAGTGTAGGTTCGAATCCTGCCGACCGCGATTATGTGTGATTTTTTTTTTTTTAACTTATGTGTTTAGATTTTACTACCGGCTGCGAACACGTGACGTGAGTAACAGGGGCGATGAAACATAATTATATATTACAGAAATTGGTGGTTTGCGAGTTATTTCAAAATTTGAATGGATGGAGGATGGTGGATAGAAAATGGAGGATGGTGAACATAATTATGAATTCCCGAAATCGGTAGTTCGCGAGCTATTTCAACATTTGAGTGGATGAAGTATGGAGGATGGTGGATAGAGATTGGAGGATGAATGGTGAATGGGGGATGGAAATAAAAAATTGAAAATTAAAAATGAAAAGTAAAAAGTGAAAAATGAAAAATGGCTTTAATGTCTCCAGTTTCTTGAGCTGAAAAAGTTTATTCGAAACGGGAGTAAGGTATCAACCGGAGAAACAGAACCAATGGATAAACGGGAGTAACAGGGGCAATGGAACAACGTGAGCGTAGCTGCGGTACGCGGCATATTACTTGGGGCGATGGAACAACGTGAGCATAGCGAGCGTAGCTGCGGTACGCGGCTAGTAATACATAAAATAACTTGACTAGTTCATCAATTTGTGATCCAGCCATGTCCCCGAGTTTGGAGAAGAAGTAGCTACCCATGGCTCTGAACCTACAGTCGACTAGCTGAGGACATTTACAAAGTAGATGCCTAACGCTCTTCCCCACTTTTACAGCTTCTGCCGAACTCATTAGATTGAACGCCTAAGCGTTGTGCATATCCATAGCTGCCTGAAGGTTTCACACGTAGTTACGTTGAACCATCTACAATTGGCCAGATTCATTGCCTTCATTTCAAGATCACTCTGGACGTAATTGAGCGTTATTTTTATCGCATGGGTATAGCAGACATTTCAGTTATGGCAATCTTCGGAACCCAGCATAAGGAAACCTTATGAGCTGTGCCCAATGTTTTCAAAAGCTCCCTGCTTTTCCTCACTAGCTAAGACTTGACTAGCTTGAAGCTTAGAGCTTTTATTGCTGCTTGGCTATCTACATAAATCTTTAAAAGGGTATACAACTCGTGGTTGTATCTTATTCGCCAGTCCGTCCCTTAGTTCACAGGTCCCAACATTTTTCGGAGGACGATTCTTTGGAATGCTTTTTCGGAAGCTCATGTTAATGTCCATGTCTCGCTGCCATAACAGAGTACAGGTCCTATAATTCATTGTGCGGTCAGATATTTTTTCGAAGGCTCAATGACATTTTGTGCTTCTGTATCGATACCCTTCACACTTCTGATGCGGTAAAGTCTTACAAGGATCACGTATCTCTATCTCTAGACATGTGAATGTCTTCTAGTGAATACCGCCAGTGTTCATTACCATACCATTTTTGCGCTCTTCCTGACGCTTCATAATCATAATCAGTAAATTTTTTCGTTGTACTTCAACTATCAGTAGGTAGTCAACGAATACCGACCGTTCTGTTTGGGCGGTCTCAGCGTTACATTCATCTTTGGAAAAAATATCCCGAACATAGTCAAAAACTACAAAGCAAAGAGTACTGGATTTCTCTCACAAGACCCCAGCTTAGGGAGTTGCCTGGACTTGTGAAAATTGAGACGAGAATACAATGATTAAAAAAACTTTGAATACCACTCAATTGTGATCAAGGCCGATTCCGTTCGGCAGGAAGCCTATTCGTCGATTCCGTCCGTTCATAGTTCTTTCGGTCGGTCTGTTTTCTACCTTTTTCGTTTCCCCTAATCCCAGTCACCAAACCAATGTCGTTCTCTTGGATATTTTTCGGCCGGAATTCTTGATATTTCATTCGGTTAGAAAATCTTGAAAATCGAACAAATACTTTTCGGGATACTTCAAGTGCCACGACGATTTAGGTTTCAAAAACCGAAACAATTGACTTGTGACCTTGTCGGAACTACACTTAAAGGTACGCAAAGGAATCGAGGAAACGCTATATAAGAAAAAACACGTGTGACGAATGATAGGGGACCAAACAAGACCAACCTGTGGTGGAATCTAGATAGAAAACATCCTTTCCTCGTCAGCCATTAGGTCTGGTACGATTCGTTTTCTTTCCAGGTGCATGCTTTGGATCGCTCTGCTAAATTCAGCGAGTTGCTTCGGTTTCACGCTACCTATTTTCCACTATTGCTTTATTTTGGTACAAAAAGTTAAAATCCGAATATAGACTTATGTATCTGCTATTAATCTTCGCTGGCCTCCAAGTGCCTCGATCTTTTCGCGGTTGTTTTTTCGTCATCCGAGCTTTTGCCCACAAATTCTTTAGTGTTCAAATACTACGTTCTTTTTCAGAGATTTAATTACATCTCCAAACAAGAAACATCCCAGTCATAACTGTCCCCCTCTTTCCAATCAATCATGCCGCATCGATCAATTAAATTACAAAATTTATTTAGTCAAACTTTACAGGTAAATGCTAAACGTAAAAACTTAAGCCGCGCTCCTTTCGCCACCAATGCCCAACAGTTTTATCGCTTCTGTTTTATATTTTTGCAAATTCAGCTCATTCTCGCCATCGTTAATCAAATTTTCCACGCTGCGGGCGAAACCTTCACTTGCCTCGATCTTCTTGGCACTATCGTTTGCCATGCCCCAATTCAAAATCGCTTCGGTCGTTACCTTCGATTGATTCCGACTAAAATGATACTGTTCCATGTCCGCCTCGGATTTCGTAGCCTCCCACGGTTCCGTAACCCATGACTCGTGATACAAAGCGGTCAGCAAATATTGCGCGTAGTCATAGTTCTGTTTTCGCATCGGACAACGATCCGTGACGATTGTTAAGATATCTGTTTTGGGATCGTAACGATCGCCGACTAATCGAAGAAATTTATCGCGTGCATGTTTGTCGAGCGTGAGCGTGGACAGCTTGAACTTGATCGTGACAATACGTGACAGAGGATTTCGTATTGTTGGCAGTCCGTGACAATAGTCGGTGGTTATCACGTCGACTGGAAAATGTTTTTTCCATTTCTCTTCGCTGGACAGTTGTTTCGGCCACGGCGTGCAGAACTGCTTGAGCGCTTCGCACTGCCGCTTGACGATCGGCGGTGTCAAGTGAAGGAAATTGGGAATTTTCATTAGTTCGGCGTTCGCGTATTTCGAGGGAGCGGCAGCTCCCTTTTCGGTGTAGCCTTGACGGATAGGCAACGGTACGGACGCTGGATGAAAGGTTTTTGGGCCGGGCCAGACTGCACCCCAGTTCTGATCCACTGCCATTTTATTGGCGCTGAAAGAAACGACCAAATTATCAGCCGGTCAAGTTTTGAAAGTAAAAATTAAAACCTACCGGGGCGGAGCAGCTACATCCCTCCGGAACTGCTTACGGGGCCGAAGTTGTGTCTGCACTTGTCGCAGATTCAACACTCGAAACTCTAAAAAAAACAAATCGGTAGTATCGATAAATTTGCAGTTAACCTTAAAAGTACGCACCTTCGTCGTCGCTCGTTTCGACCGGCGCTCCAGCTTCCGATGAAGAAAAGCGACACCGGCATGTTGATAGTATCGGGATGAAAGCCCGGACATTCTGGTCGATTAATTTTGTGACTAACAGCATTGTAAATTTGCTAATTTAACGCGAAATGTTATCGCACCACTCACTTCATTCCGATATTCTTTGATTTTCAGTCCCAGCTGCGACGTTATGTCAGAAAATTTCTTTTGACAGACGCCATGGAATTTCAAAAAACTTTTTTCTAGTACTGCACAAAAATTTTAGTTTTCAAACAAAATATTCAAATATACCTTAAACAAACAACTGAATTTTGCAACAACATTTTGTAAAGCAAAGAACTAATCAAAATTCGTTAAAATATGATCTAAAATTGCTTCAATTTCAAAATGCGCATTCAAATCGAAATTCTAGTACTGCTTGCATCCGAACTGCATTCCAAGAGTGGGAAAAAAATTTCATAATAAACAAACAGCATGTCCGCATCAGCTGATTGTCAAAATGTTGTGCTTATTGGCCCGGCGTTTATTAAAATCGCGAATTAATGTCCGAAGGGATTTGAGTTTGCTAGGAAGTTTAGATCAAGCAAATCTACTGCCAGGTGAGCGTTTATTTCTGATAAAAAGAAAGCGTTAAAAAAAACTCCTCTTGCGAATGAGAAGCGAACGTTTGTTTCGCAATGGTGCGGACGGTATCAGCCCTCCGACATTGTATTTACGAGATAAAGGGAAAGTTTTTAATTTTAAGCGAAAGCCATTGTTCATTTATTGAGCCCTAGCCACTTTCGGAGTCTACCGTGCGACGAAGTAGCAAATACTTGGTTTAAATCGGGCAGGAATTTTTACAAACTTTTTACAACGAAGCTCGGTTTTTTTTAGCTGAGTCAAACCTTGTTCCTTACTGAGTGGTGGCCAAGAAAATTCCGCTGTGTACTTAATGGAAGCAAATTTTGGGTTGGAGTGATGAAGCCAGGAAGTAATCTGGCCATAAATTTGTAGGGAGGAGCACGATATCGTCGAATTAAATCCAAAGTCTTTGTCGTTTGTTTTTTAATAAGGCCAATTATCAGGAAAACTGCAAGGAAGCTTGGTCTCATTCTTACTTTTATGTTCCCTATAGACTCCTAATCCGCTGAACCGATTTTGATGAAATTTTCAGGGAACGTGTAGAGTAGTCCCGGGATAGTTCCTGTGAAGTTTGGTCCAGATCGAATGAAAAACAAAAGGTTTTTTTTAACATTTTTCAAATTTGTTCACGATTTTAGTACCTTGGTGCTCTAATGGTTTGTTTGCGCTTTCCTATACTATTCATCCGATTACGATGAAACTTCGCTGATATGTTGAGCACACGCCCGCAAAGGTTTCTGCGTTAACAAAATCATTTTACAATTGGTGGTACGAGAGTTATTTCAACATTTAAGAGTATTTCAAATGATTTAGCGGCAGTTCGTTCGTTTTCGGTGCATTATGGTATAAACACAATTGAGACGAAATTCGCCAGCGGCGACGAAGTTCGCTGAGTTGTACCGCAACACACGTAAAGTTCGCCAGCCGTTCGCCGTCGTAATTCTGCGTCAGTACGTGTGTTGTGGTACAGTTTTAAAAATTTGACAGCGAACTTCATCGCCGCGAATTTCGTCTCAATTGTGTTTATACCATTAGTTATTCATTCCTATGGTAAACTTGGACGATGGATGATGGATAGAGGATAGTGGATGGAAGATGGAGGCTGCTGGATAGAAGACGGAGGTTGGTGGATAGAGGATGGTCCATGAAGGATGAAGGAGGGGGATGGTGGATGGAGCATTGAAGATTGGGGATGGTGGATATAGGATGATGGATAGAGGATGGGGGATGGTAGATATAGGATGATAGATGATGGATAGAGGATGATGGATGGGTGATGGTGGATAGTGAATGGACGATGAAAAATGGAGGATGGTGGGTGCTGGATAGCGGATGGCGAATGGTGGATGGAGGATGGTTGATAGAGGATGGTGGAAAGAGGATGGTGTACGGTTGATATAAAATAGTAGATGATGGATAGATGATAATGGATGGATTATGAATGGATGAAGGATGGATGATGATGGATATAGGATGAAGAATGAAGGATGGTGGATAAAGGATTGAGGATGGCGGATGGTGGATAGAGAATGGTGGATGGAGGATGGGGGGGGGGAACTAACGTCAGAAATGGAATCAATTGGAGCAACGGTAGAAATGGGAGCAACGGGAGAAATGGAAGTAACGGGAGAATTGGAAGGAATGGGCGAAATGGGAGCAACGGGGAAAATGGGAGCAACGAGGAAAATAAGAGCAATAGAGCAACGGGAGAAATGGAAGCAAACAGGGCTAATGGGAGCAACGGGAAAAATAGGAGCAATGGAAGCAACGGGAGAAAAATAAGCAGTGGGAGTAACGATAGTAACTAAATAGCACCAAACAATAGCAAGCATAGCAAGCGAAGCCGCGGTACGCGGCTAGTATGTTATATATGTGTACTCATTTAAGTACAATGAACACATATTGGGGTAAATTTTCTGTAAGTAAGAATATGTATTTCTACAATTTTCGTAACAATAACGCAACGAAGAGTTCCTGGACGAGTGACTTCTTTTGGGATAAGGATCCCAAAGAAAAATACAAATAGGAAGATGAGAGGGTGGATTTACACTCACTCTTTGAGGCGAGCCTCTATCGCCGATAGACTCAATGTGTACTGATGTCTCCATTGTATAAACTACTTATTTACTTTGAATATTTATATCAATAATTTTACGATATTATTTTAATAATAAAGTATTGTTATCGATTTAAAGAAAAAATTGCTACCTAAAATTTTTTTTTACACGTTTTATGACTAATAAACACAGAAAAACGTCTAGACGCCGTACAAACCCTTTGAGTTATTAAATTAAAATTTCTTCGAAACGCTCGAAAGCTGAGATCGAGACATCGTAAAATCTATATCTCCTAAGCAGTTAATGTCACGAAATTAAAACCTAATGAACATCTGCTTCTTTTTACGATTATTATTTGGTCAGTTTTTTGATTGGAGCTATACCGACCAATTAAAGGGGGGTGGAAAAGGATACCAGCAAAGACAATAGCAAGATTAATAGAATCGAAGCCTTGAAGATGTGCGGAAGTTACTAAAAATAAGAGGTACAATACGAAGTACTAACCAAAACTCAACCAAACGAACCATAATTTCAACGTAATCTTGTATGTAGTTGCAAATGTTTTGTTATCACAGAATTAGGGTATCATAATGAATACGGTTCAGTTTTTCTTTTGTATTCGCAAAAGCAATTTTTTTTTAAATCGTTGTACTAAATACACTTTGCGCAATAAAATGTATTGAAATCAAAATTTTACATAATTACTAGTATCAGTTGCAAATGTTTTGTTCGCAATTCTATATGTAAATCAATTAGGAACGTAATTCTGATTTAAAAAAAACATGGCGTTCGGAAGGGGTGCAAAAAAAAAAAATGATCATGAATGCATATATTTTCACGATTTTCGTCATATCTACTAGGTCTTTCCAAATATTGAATTAATTTTTATTCTACGGACTCTTCATTTGAATACCTAGAAAGATTTTCAAGATTTTTTGAAATTCGAACCTTAAGGGGGTGTAAAGTGGTTGTATACTTTTTCATGAATTCCGTAATATCTCTTAGGTCTGATCAGATATCGAATATCTTTTCACTTCCACGGGCTTGTTTAATAATCACCTATTTTCCCTTTTCAACCCCTAGACCGCATCCCAGAATATGACTCAATTATGTAAATCATATGTTATTTGTGGCAGCGACGTAAGCTTCCCAAACTTTTTTTTTTAGGTTTTCAGTCACATAGTAACCTTAACCGCGTCTCAGAACTGATCGCGTTTCGGACTTCAACCAATAAAATAATAAAGTTGCTCTCAGACTGACTGTTGACAGATTTTAACAATTTTACTTTGTTCATACATATTAATTAAATTTTAACAAAATTTTGTACAGCACACTAAATGGAAAACAGTAAAATCGCAAAATAGCGTTTAAAAAAATGGCCTAACGCATCACATAGTATACTTTGTCTTGAATTCTAGTATCGTGTAAAAGCAGGAAACCATACTTTTTTGATAAGCATTTTATTTCCCGATGCATTTTATGACGTGTAGGTACTCAATTGAACACAGCGGGTTTATATGGGCTCTCTTGACCAAAAAAGCCCGTTGGGTTACCACAATACCTCATAATCCAGTTCTACTCGCTGAACAAATTTCAGTGTATTTTCGTCAATAGCTCTGTTACACGATTAGAACGCGATTGTAACTTTCCTTACTTGTTCTTAAATTTGAGCCAGGTGTTTTTTAGTGTCGCGAAAACTAGACTTTAACAATATCGAAAACTAGTTTTGTTTTGCAGAGCCTCGTCCCTAGCCCGCATTCAGATGACCAATTAGAGTGGTTCAGGCCCGTTCGCAGGGGGAGTGCCCATTTTCATATTTTTTTAGTACGTAATGCATTTATTTGAAATAGGGATGTTCGAGGGATGTTCGAGGGATGTTCGAGGGATGTTCGAGGGAAGTGAGGACTTCTTTTTTAGGTCATCACATTCAGTATGGCGGGAACTTAATGTATGAAATGTTTGAAAAAGGGTTGTGTAGTTCGCGATGGTATGGTAGTGAGGTCCTTTTTTTAGCTCATCACATTCACTCTGGCTGGAACTTACTGCCTTTATAATTTATTATGAACCCCCTCCCCCCCCCCCCTCATTCAATCCTGCGCACGGGCCTGGAGTGAATTCTTCATTCTCTCACCAACCGTTTTTAAATGTTTTCCACGTATAATATAACAATGTTTTCCTTACTCTCTCATCGACTACTTTCCTGAAATTCTTGCAGCAAAGAACGAGGAGAACGTTTCCAGCCGTTACAAAATAAAACACAAAAAGACACAAAACAAAGTTTTATATAATAGAAAAACAAGAAACATTTCAAAGCCAAACGCTAACTAATTTCAACAAAATTAAATTATTAATACTGAACTTAATGAAATTTAAAATATGTCAAGTGTTTCCTTAAAATAACAATATTAGCTTTTTCCTTAAAAACGGACGTTGAATTTGATTTCTTTTGAGTAATGCGGAACAGACGAGGCGGAGCTCTACTCTGCACAGCTCTCCCGCGGGAACAGTTTACACTTTCCTGGATCGGAAAGATGAATGGAAAGATTCTCTCGAAATAACATTAAAAACATTTCAAGGTGTTTATCACAAAAATAAAATAGTAGTCACAATGGAAACCTAACCTCATGAATAGATTTTACAGTAACAGCTCAAAATCACGGAGAACAATCTGAAATATTTCGCTCCACATCAAAGCAATTAATGATCGAACGTGAAATGAATTAAAAAGAGAACGGTTGGGGGTTATACTTAAACTAAGAAAGGATAACGTGTTGTTTACATTTTACAATCTATTTAATTTAGAATTATTTAACATTAAAGTTGTCTAATAGAAACGTCCATAAACAAGCATTTTTTTTGAACAATCAATCGTTATTGCTGTGTTTGTATATTACTAAGTTATTTTTTTAATATTTGTGCTATTTTTTCAACAGTTCGACATCATGGTGAATACGAATGGCAAGATCCAAAAAGTGAGGAAGAAATGTAAATAAAAAAATGAAACAAAATTTTGTTCTGAGTTAACAAAGCTAACAACAACTTAAATTTCTTCCTTCCAACGTCAGAGTCAACGTAACGTTCATAGACAAAGAAGGCAAACGAATAGAAGTTAAGGGTAAAGTTGGCGACAATCTTCTGTACTTAGCCCACAGACATGGTGTAGAAATGGAGGGTAATAACAATAATTTTCACAATTAAAGTTTCAAATGATCATTACATTTTTCGGTAGGTGCGTGCGAAGCTTCGTTAGCATGTACGACATGTCACGTATACGTGAAAGAAGGATACGGCGATAAATTGCCCGAACCCGATGAAAAAGAAGATGATTTACTCGATATGGCACCATTTTTGCGTGAAAACTCACGACTCGGATGCCAGATAGTATTAACTAAAGAATTAGAAGGAATAGAATTAGAATTGCCGAAAATAACGAGAAACTTTTACGTTGATGGTCACAAACCGAAACCTCACTAGCACGAAAACTAAAAAATTATAAGACAGGCATGAATCGAATTATAAGAACGAAAAAAAAAATTGCCACTAGTCTATTCCAGAGATTTTCGAAATAAACGTTTGTATTTTTACTTGTATAAGAATATTTTAAGAACACAAATGGAACCTTTTGTATATTTTACTTGGACGAAAATTCGAAGCGTAAAACTTGTTACTTTTTAAAACAAAAATAAAGAAAATAAATACTATATGTAGACAATATCTCTTGATTTTCCATTTACCAGCCACGTCCATTTCATGTCTGTAGAGTAACAAAAGAAATGATTCCTGAAAAGAGCAAACGAAGCATGACGAACATTTCTAGATCAAAAATTTATACAAATATTTGCGAGTTGACATGTTCACCGACTTTGTTAATTGATTTCCATCTTGCATAGATTATTTTCTTTTCTATATAAGCAATAAATTTCGAAACATCGCCATTAGTTCGAATTAAGTGGTACGAAGTAATAAAAATGATGAAATTTCTTGTTATCGTTCTTATAACCATGAGTTTAAACGCAGTACAAAAAGTGTACAGTGAAGCCAATAAGAAAGACGAACAGAGCTCACCAGAACGCCTGATTACTCCAAGAAAAACCTTCATACTATTAAGCCGTTCGAACGATTCGCAACAAGGAAATCCTACAAACAAAACGGACAACTATGCCGATTGGAAATCACTTGAAGTACACAGCAACAGCAGTTACGACTTGAATTATCGATCCGTTCCGTTCAGCTATAATCCAAACGAATGTCGCGAATTAATTCACTTGATGCAGCCCTTTATTCCGATTTTAAATCTTTCATCTATCGTTTTATTAGTCGATAGTTTACTGAATGTATTAAGTCGAATTCGGTTATTATCGCCGATTGTCGGGAATATTGAATCATTGCTTTATAGAAACCGTGGGCAGGATATTTGGAATGATGTTTTACTAAATCATTTCAATAGAAGCGATATTCATTAATTTCTGTAATTTATTTTTGTGTTTTTGTTTTAAGATAGCAAGGTGTTGCTTTATTTATATGATCTTTTCAGTTCTAATTTCTACTAAATCATCAATTTCACACTTAATAAAAATTTTAAAGTTAAGTTATAACCAATTAGTTTTGCAATGTTTTCAAAATATGTAAGAAAAAACATTAGGCTTTAATGCAGTTAATGCTTTCACACGGAAAAGATATTGTAATCAAAAGAAACATTTTTTTTAGTGTTAACGCTTAAGTTGTTTTGATACGATCAAAAAGTTGTAGTTTCCAATTCGGAGAAATCTTAATAAAAAGACGTTAGAAGAACCTTCTTGAATTCCCGTATATTTTTCTGTAGGGATTGTGACCTGAAATTGAAATGTTATTGTAGCGTAACTAGATACATTTTCAGAGTATCAACTTTATAGTATATCCCAGGAGCATACTATTTCCAACTCAGGTTCGCATTCCCAAAAGTGCACAGCTGCATGTAAGGGGCCGTGTAACTGATCAAGTGTAAGCTTCAAAGGAAATATGTCAGATATAGGGCAAAATAAGACTTTTATTACTAAAAATATGTTTCAAATCTTGAGTAAAAAATTAAGAATCCATTCGAATCCAGTTTCTGAACACTGTACGTTACTCGCTGCTCGCTTACATACCTATAATTTCCATTAGCGCCAGATCATGATTGCTGGTAGGGCACAAAACAAAGCTTATATTTCATTTGTGGCACGTAAAGGTGCATTATACTGAAAACGTGGTTTAAATTCGAACTGGAGCAATATATTTGCTGGCTTTCGGGCAAGATCGCCCTCAGAAGGGGTAGAGAAGGAACTTGCCCTGTATTCCTGCAGTACGAAATAAAATTATTATGAAATGGTCAAAAGTACATTTGTCCAAATAAATGTTGCTCAACTATAATATTACGAAGCTCTCCTTTTTGAAGCTCCGGACATATTCGTCCTCTCGGAATTTGGCATTTATGTGACTGGATTGAGGACAAATAAAACAGAGGTTTAGTAGAAGCAATTTACTTTTTGAGGAGATATTAAAATTTTTGTATGGTTTGGGTATGCTTTGATTTTTGAAGAACAGAGAGAGTGCAAATTTTGAGTATTTTGATGGTGATCGTTTTTGATCGATGTGAAGGAAGAATTTCAGGAAACCATTCGGTCGCTTTTAATTTCGGTGAATAGACCCGTTAGCCGCAAATCCAGTGTCGAGTTAAAATATACATACTTGCGTTTCCAAAGCCTCTTTTTATATTTTGTTGCAGTGAAGGAAAATTTTCAACAAGCGGAACTCTTTTAAAATGCAATTGTTCAACATTTTAGGTCTGTTCTTTTTGTCGGGATTAGTGTACACTGAGTACACTTTTTACACTTGCTCTCGAGCTAGTACAGAAAAGGGTATCAGGGAGCGGCGGGTGGGAGGAACAAGCATACTGTTTGAGTCATTGATTTGACGTCAAATGTTGTTTAGAAATGTTAGAGCAAAAAAGTGCAGAAATTTCATACAAAAAGAACAGACCTATTATTATATTATTTAGTTCAGTAGAGCCTATAGAAGACTTACTGCTTCTTGAACCATGACCTATGAGGTCTTTTCCTGGCTCTAAACTACTCCCTAGGCCATATTTATTTCCTTGAGAAGGGAAATGATTTTACTCAGGGGAGTCTTTGTCAGGTCTTCATAGGTGAAGACCGAGAATCTACCTTGTTGATCTGGCCACTGCATCACAATCACACAGAATGTGTGCCTTGGTTTCAGATGTGAAACATATAAAATAAATATATAAGTAAACAAATATATTTCTATAGCTCCCTGAAGCGGGTTAGATGTTTCGAAAAAGGTTGAGCAAATTTTGAAATATCTTAAGGAACAAATGCCGCACGCTCTATCGCAATATGCGACACCTGTGTTGGTCCCTCTCAAAATGAAGCATATGGACTTTTCATCTGATTGATTCAGTAATAACAAATTAAAGAAAACTACAGAATTTAAGGAGCACTGCCCAAAACTAGCGATTCCAATCTTTCAAGTTCGACAAAACTCTTTCATTTGAGGACTAAATAACTTCGATATCTGGTAAGTTGACGCTAAGCTTGTGGACTGGAAATTTTTTTCCAATTTAAATTTTATACATATTCAAATGGGCAAATATCACATGAAAACTTTTCTCTACGAATCAAATCCTATTATTCGGCGTGGAAAATTCGATGTTACTCTCAAGCATAGAGATTTGGCGATGACAAGCAGCGAATGAGTTGAAGGCGGACGTCGTCGCATTTAGTTGCACGCAAAACAACAACAAATTGACATAATGACCCTGTTTTGTCTCACTCACTCACATGCTAAAACAACAATGTTTTGCTTTGTTTTGTTTCGCTTCTCTTCAAAGAGCTTTATAAAAAAACCGGTGGCTTGTCGTCTCCAGTAGTTCTTTGCTCTCCAGGATTTCACGACAAAACTAACGGACCTATTCAGAATCAGAGTTACAAGTCACAAATTACGTTTAAAGTCACAATTAATTCAAAATTAATACAAAATTGTGACTCTCGACCTGCTTTGTGACTTGTGACTCGGTCCTGAATAGACCTGTATAACTTATCATGTAATGAACGGTACACTTAGTGTAAAGGATTTCAAAAGCAATTACATTTTGAAAGATTTCGAAGCATATTTTACGGGTAGCATATTTTACGGGTAGTAAAATCAAAACACATAAATTAAAAAAAAAAAAAACACACGTGATCGCGGTCGGCAGGATTCGAACTTACGCTCCCAGATTTCTAGTCAGACGCCTTACCCGCACGGCTACGACTGTCAGTTGTAAACTTTTATTTTTAAGTCAAGTTCATCTGATTTAATAATAATAATAATAATAATCAATGGCGCAACAGTCCAAATCGGGCCTAGGCCTTGAAGTAATGCTAGAGTTACTTCATTTCGAGACCAACGGAACACTTCATCTGATTTAACTTACTGAAAAGCCCAAATGTTGAAATAACTCGCGAACCACCAATTTCGGGAATATATAGTTATGTTCACTACCTGTCCGGTAGTCTCGAGAATGTCCATGCAAAATTTGGGAGGGAACGGTTCACAGGTGTAAATTTTAATCGTAATTTCCATAAAAACTGACTTTATTTTATATATTAGATATTTCATTTACTCACGTCACGTGTTCGCAGCCAGTAGTAAAATCGAAACACATAATTTAAAAAAAAAAAAAAACATCAAACATGTTCGCGGTCGGCAGGATTCGAACCTACGCTCCCAGATTTTTGGTCAGACGCCTTACCCGTTCGGCTACGACTGCAGCTGTAAACTTTTATTTTTATGTCAAGTTCATCTGATTCAACTTAGTAAAAAACTCAAATGTTGAAATAACTCACGAACCACCAATTTCGGGAATATATAATTATGTCCACTACCTGTTCGGTAGTTTCGAAAATGTCCATGCAAAATTTGGGAGGGAATGGTAAACAGGTGTAGATTTTAATCGTAACTTCCATAAAAACTGACTTTATTTTATATATAAATTCACGCAGGGGTAGTTATATAAAATTGTATGTATGTATCATTGCGATCCAAGAATATTATTTATGTTGTTTCGGAAAACTGTAATTTCTGGTTGCATATTCCTATCGCGTCGGAGTCGCCACTGTTGAAACAATCGGTATTAGAATTTATTACTTCTTATTGAAGACAAAACAAGAATTAATTGACTGGTAGTTTCTATTTAATTGAATTATAAAATTAAGTAGGTATACGAATTGTAAAATATTTTTAGTTTTCAAACATAATTTATTTTACAGTACAATGATTTAATATTAAATTACCAAAGTTTTGTGCGAGTCATAAATTTGATCATTTTACAATTTTAAAATATATTAATTATGAAATGTCCTTTCGAATTTGTAATTTCCAAAAGCTGAAATATACCGATGCCATTACAAATTGATATCCAAAAGATCTTGAAACTTTTCTAGCCTTTGTTTTTTATTTTAAAAGTAAATCATCAAAGCGAATTAACTATTCGAAAGATCATTCGCCTACGACTCGAAATCGACTATTTAGATGTACGCATTACACTTTATTACTATTAAAAAAAGATTCGCATAATCATCACAAAAGAAAATGCTAACAAGGTTTTATATACTCACTTTAGTGAACGTTAAACGAATCGTTTCTAAATCATATTAAAAATTCGTAAATATAAGTGCTACATTTTGACTATATAAATAAATCAACTTAATTAAATACGCTAATTGAATGACGAGTAACAATACTTTTCAACCAACACACATCAATCGAAAAACGGGCAACCGCCAGTCAAGTACGATATCGACAGTATCACAGACAGCTTTGCAGAGCCGAACTGTGATGGAGTAAAGGGTTAATAATGACCCGAAAAAAAAAGATTTGGGAATATTATCAAAGCGACCAGTGCTGAAAGGGTTGTAATATCGTTGCAAAAAAGAAAATTTATGTAAATCATTCTCTGGAGTTCTGCTGAATGCAACAATTGAGCTTTTCTTCTGGCTGATGTTTGCAAGCACTAAATTGGGGTTAGATTAAAATGAAGAACTATTCTCACTTAACAAAATAACGAAATTTATTAGAATATTTTTTCATAATCAGGTACAAAACTCTTTAAGCTCCTGGAGGGATACAAACTGCAGGTGTTCTTGGTTTTTGAAGCAAATCAAGAACATCCCGAATGGTTAAATCCTTCATTTGCTCGTTGATTTGTGGAACGAGAATTTCCCCAAGATTATTACTGATATCTTCGGAATTATCCCTGATGTAGTTTGAAATGACCTTATCGACGATACTGCTCAATGCCAAAGAGCCAAGTGGTCCAATCAGAAGTCCGGTAATTTTCGACTTGATTTTATCGAGAGCTATCTTTAGATCGAAGTCCATCATGCGAAGGACACCATCAACCATACCGATACGAGCATCGACACCGATACGAAGATCTTTGAGTTTAAAATCGAAATCTCCACGTCCTCGTACTTTCAAGAATTTTACGAAGAACGATTCGATGCTGTACTTACCCCAAGCATGGATATCTTTGAATTCCAATTCCACATTAATTTTTAAGGTCAAAACGTTCAAATTTACTTTGATTATGTCGAAATTTTCTAAGCCAAAAATAACAAAAGTATTGATTCCGCCGTTAATTCTGTAATGGTAAAAAATATGGGCGATTAGTGAGGATTGTTGATTTCTTTTGAGTGTTCTTTTCTTGTACTTCAGAATCCAAAGTTTGTGGTACAAATCGAAGAAATCGCCCCTGTATGGAGCCAACGGTGGGATATCCAAATCCGGGAATCCACATGGCATTTGTTGTTTCAAATCGTTGATAGTATTTTCCAGCTTTTGGGATGGAGTTTGTCCTGAAAAAAATTATTTAAGTACTTGTTTGATTTAACTACAAAAACTCAAAGTTAACTGGGGTGATTATTTCCACATAAACTTCTTGAAAGTGGGTTAGGCAACCAATAGCTCTATGAGGTCATCAAGCTAGACGGCATAATAATAATAATCAATGGCGCAACAGCCCAAATCTGACTTAGGCCTTAAAGTAATGCTAGAGTTACTTCATTGCGAGACCAACGGAACACTAGCTAGACACTAAGCTAGACGGCATAGGTTTCCCTAATGTCGAAAACATTCAACATGACCAATATTTGAGAAGATGACATAATGTAATACTGAAATTGTTGAATATACCCAAAGCATAAAAATCTCATGTGAATTACTAACGATACACCGAGGTGAAGACTATGTTCACAGGTGAATTCCCTAACGATTCTAAGGTGAATCATCAAGGGTTCTGTTTTGTTACTCGTAAATTAATGATGTTAGTCGATCGTAAGTGAATCATCAAGGTGTCTCGTACTTTAATATGAAATTTAGGTACACCGCATTTACTTGGCTTAAAAAAACCACTTACGAATACTTGCGGGGACGAGAGTTCAAATTGAAAACAAAGTATTTGTTCTGGATTTTAATTTTTCCGACTTATTTAATTATATAAACCGATCTTGCACAATTTTTAACTGTCTTAATACTCGTGTTTACATGAAACAAGTTTTAAATATCCTTCACACGTGCACGGAATGGGAATCTGAAACTTTCTTGCGGTAAAATTTGAATTTTGGGATAAAATTGAAATATTCAATTTGAAGACCAATCTTTAATTCTTGAATTCCAAGGAAAAATATGAAAATTACTCTAGTAAAACCCCGTTGGACGATGTATTTTATTAATTTTTCTGAGCAAACGTTGAATGAATCCCTTTAGAAAAAACTTGTACAGACTAGGTCCATATCTCAAGGAAACTTCCAAGACTTATCCGAACTGCTATAAATTGGATTATGAAATGAACCTTGAAATGATCCATTAAGAACGACACCAAAGGGATCTTAAAAGTCCCTTTGTCCTGGATGTAGATTCAGGATGATATCCGAATGGGCGCAAACAAGGATCAATGCAGATGGCATAAATCTAGAAAGTTGCCAGGTGAAGTATTTACAATAGTTATTTGTATTTATTCTTTTAAACTTACCAGCCACCAAGGCGACACAAGCCACTAAAACAACAATTAAGAACTTCATGATTGGATTGCAACAATACAACTGAATAGATACCCTTCAATGCCGCGTATTTATAAGTACATGATCCGTATCGTTCCATAATCAAAAGTTGTTCAATTAACAATTTTATCTGTATGGAGACAGTTATCAAGAATATCCAAAAAGTAGATAGGAGCTTATAGTATCATCCGAAATCGCAGTAATGATTAAAATTTGGTTAAATTTTCTATTTGCAGGTGTTAGTATTTTAATGTCGAGCGTGACTTTGTGCGGTTTTACCGATAAAGAATAAGCGATTTTTAATAATTATTTCTTTTTTTCGTACAGCCTTTTTAGTCTCAAGTAGATTGCAATCAAATCACAACGCATTGTCTGGTAATTACAATTATTAATCCAGCTATAAGACCGCATTCATCGATCCTGTATAAGTTAAGTGCTGGAAGAATATAGTTTAACAAAAAAAATTACACACTTGTGAGTATTTCGATCAGCGCAATTTTCTTACCTTTCATCGAAGACCACCTGGTTGAGTTTGGGCCCATAGATACTCGTATCGTTAAAACTCGGCAGATTTGACTATCATAGAATTTTTATTACGCATAGTTACTCGTAGACTGGTAACTTATTTGATTTCTAGATTATTTTGATAATAAATCTTTGTGTCGATTTATGTATCTTATTGTTATTATGTACAGAGAAATAAACAAAAGAATGGACTTATTCTTTCGCAGCTAAAAGCCGGAATAACATATATTCTTGATACGCAGTTCTTCTACATGCATTGTTTTGATGTTTTATTAACTCATATCCTTAACATCATAGAGCTATATCTTAACATCAACAAAATTTTAAAAAAATGTAGTACACTCAGAAAAATAAATAGTTAAAATCAACTATTTATTAACTTTTTCTATGTTTAAAATCCTGACTACCATAAAATAAGTTGAAAATTAACAATTATGTAGTAAAAGTAAAATGAAAGTTGAGTTTATTATAAAAAAGTTGTTTTTAACTACAATATGTTGTTTTCGTAGAATATAACTATTTTGAAGTAGTTTTTACTAAAATTTGTTTAATATGAAATTTACTATTAAGTAGTAGATATTAACCGGAAAGCAGTCATTTTAAATTTAAATTAACTACTTTCTGGTTAATGTCTACTATTTAATAGTAAATTTCATATTAAACAAATTTTAGTAAAATCTACTGCAAAATAGTTATATTCTACGAAAACAACATATACTTAACTACAAATTTAGAATAAAATTAACAAAAACGCCTGTAAAACAAAACATGTACATAAACATAAAAACTCATTAAGTAAACCAATAAATTCTTTATTTTATGTAATTATGTGTTTTTTTTTTTATAATTCATTGTAGATACACAGTTTATTTTTAATCTTTTAAAATGTCTTGAATTTATGTAGCAAATTCGTCGTTCGTATCCTTCGATCCGCTCATCTGAAGCAGCCTTGTATTTCAAAGTTTCACACTAAAAAAATAATGAAAAATTTGTGGTTAAGTGTACAATTAAAGTAAATTAAAGTACTGCTTTTAAAAGACCTACTTCCTCTCCCAATTTTTCGATTATTTCGGGATAGGGATCTTCTGGGTTGGGGGCCTCGAATTCCGTGTACTTCATTTCGAATTCTTCGACCATTGGTAAAAATTGCCGTCTTACGTCTGCTCTGTATTACTCCCAGATAATGTCTTTTCTGCTGTCAGAGATTCCACTCTCCTATTTAACAATTTTGTGATCAATTTAAATTCCTTTATATTTTAACTAATAACTTACTCAATGTAGGACTTGTTCTTTGCTTGTACGCTTCGGAGATTTTGCAACTGCTTTTTGGGGCACCTTTTAAATAATTACACATACCTAATTGACCGAAGCTGTGATAAACATTTCCGAACTCATTGCACATATTTTAATTATTTATGTAAATTTCCAATGATATTTACGTTTCTATAATAAACAGAGCACCAATGATAACTTTGTTTCTAATTTTACTTAATTTTTAAAATTTTACAAGTTCAAGTTAAAACATTTTTATTGAAAAAAAATGTTACGGGACTAGAATTTGACGTTCGTATTTTCAGATTTCTTTTAACTATAAATCGGTAAAATATTACAACTGAATAGTTGGAAGTTACTATAAAATAGTTAAATTATGTTTTGCTCAATAGCCAAATATAGTGATACCCAACTATTTAATACTAATATTGAAATTAACTATTTTTGAATTTGAAACAAACTAAAATATAGTAATTAACTACAGTTTTTACTATTTATGAACTATTTTTTGGATTTTTAACTATTTTTTAGGTATATTTTAGTTATTTGTACTTTTGTGAAAGATAACTATGAAAAAAGTTAATTTTTACTAAAATATTTTTCTGGGTGTAGGTATCTAGTTAATAATAATAAAATAAACAATGGCGCAACAGCCCAAATCAGGCCTAGGCCTTAAAGTAATTCTAGTTCATCACGAGACCACCTGAACACTAGGAGGTGAAGTGCTCAGCCACACGCTCGTCCTCGACTATTACCCCGATTTTAACATAGGTACTCAATAACAGCTGAGTGAACTGGTAGTCCGGTACCCAGTGCCATTCTCGTAAATTACTTGTCGCCAAGCAGTCTCGAACCTGATACCAGGTGCACCGAAGGCAAGTGCTCTAGCAACCAAGAAAACTATCATTGCTAATTGCATATTTAAAAATAAAAATTTTATAAAAATAAAATTAAATACATACATAAGTAGGTAGACTGGTTGGTTTCGTGGCTAGAGCATTTACCTTCGGTGCACTTTGATTTGGGACCTTCAGGCTCTCGTTTAGTAATATTAAGTGTTTCTCAAACTGAAACAGGGGTCAAGATTTTACGGAAAAATTGCACTCAATATGTGACTCAATGAACAAAATAAAAGGAAACAGGAAAAAGGCCGATAGGTTCATTGTGTCCACCAAATAATCGCATAGCGACTACTGGGTCTCGAGATGAGTTTGGGATTTGAAAAGAAACTCGTTTGGGTTCGGGTATCGAAAATTGTACGATTATAGGAAACCATTAGGTAGGAACGTTCTCCTTCTATTCTGCTTGTGCGTGGATAAGTAAGTAGTACGTGTCAGGATCGTTCAAACTATTATATTTCGCGAGGCTTTCAAATATTGGCGAGGCTTTCAAATATTGGCGAGGCTTTCAAAATCGTTCATCGCTGATTGTACAGGGGTGGGTCCAGCGAGCTGTATGAAACCCACGGGGTGATATTTTTTTAAATTCTGTTTCGGTATTGGCCATATTGATTAACTATCCACCAAAATCTGATTCTTGGACCTCGGATTATCTAGGAGATAACCAATTATTTCGAAGATGATTAGGGTGCTAGCCAATGTTGATCCAGCTTTGTAAAAAACTGTAAGAATGAACCGATGAGATTGCAAGAAAAGGAATAGATACTTACATTTAAATTTTCTTAATTTTTAAATAAATACATTTTTTTACCTTCCTTGTTTGAAATATCGGGTTGTTCACTTTAATCACATATGTGCTCACTTAACAGTTTGAAGAGCTCGGTAGTGTATATGGTATGTAGTGTAGTATCTTGTGCGCCAGAAAATACCTCGAATTCATTGTGAATATCAAACTGTTCCGTCGGTTGATTTTTTGGAAAATGTATAAAAAAGTGTTCTATATTTATTACATTACAAAAAAAGAGTAGTGAAGCTCGAAAATTCCTCTTAAATTCTGTGCCTTGCGATGTGAAACTTGTGTCCCCAATTAATTGCCTTTTAAAATCTGTTGCCCTAAAGTCCTTTAATTCCCAAAAAAAGTAAAATTCTCAATTCCTGTTCGGATAAGAAGTAAAAAGTCGGATGTCCACTAATACCACAGAAATTTTCTTATCAGTTATTCGAAATTACTTATTTTCAAAATTATTCAAGTATTGAAAATTTAGTTGTTTCTCTCGATTGGAGCAATTTTTCCGTCCTTTTACTGCTCATCTGTAGATAATTTAAAAATGCAAATAATGGTGAAAGTATCAGAAAGTTGAACTAATCCAATGGAGCGGCAAAAATGGTCAGTACTTTCTTTATTTTCAATATTATTCAAGTATTGAAAATTTAGTTGTTTCTCTCGATTGGAGCAATTTTTCCGTCCTTTTACTGCTCATCTGTAGATAATTTAAAAATGCAAATAATGGTGAAAGTATCAGAAAGTTGAACTAACACAATGGAGCGTCAAAAATGGTCAGTACTTTCTTTAATTTTTTTTTTTTAAATATTTTGTATTGTCAGTTTTAGTTACAATTCAGATGCAAATAGCATTAAAAAGTCTGCAACAGTCCAAATAGCGGAAACTTGATAAACCTGCAAAAAAATATAAATCTTAATAAGCGTAAAGTGTGACACGGAGTGTTTTTCATAACTCTGGAAAAGCTTATGCTATTAACCAGAATCTGAGCGTAAACTGGTATATGTAGATGTGCCAGAAAAGTGATTTTGGAAAAAATTATATCCATTGGCATACGGAAGTGTGACGGAAATAAAAATCCGGTCGTGAAAAAAGTGGTGCCGATATTTTCACGAATTTTGTGATATCTCTCAAGTCTTTTGAAATGTTGAGGTAATGTTACTTCCACGTGTTTGTCAGAATAATACAATTCAATAAAAATGTATATAATCCCTTTAAATCCCGTAAAGGGGGCTGTATACATTTTCACGAATTCCGTTGTATCTCTCAGGACTGATTAAATCTCACTGGTTTTTCGTATAACTGACTAAAAGCAGTTTTCAGGATTTTTTTCTTTTCAACTAGTTAAAATGCGTAAAAGGGTTGTATACACACGTTTTCACGAATTCCGTCATATTTCTTAGATCTAGATATAAAAACAAAAAAAAACCTAGGAGGTATTGGTGAATAATGTAAAAAACAAGGCGGGTTGAACATCAAAAATACCTTAATCAAAGTTTTAGGCGATTACATAGTAAGCTTGAAAAGTAAAAGTCAATTTAGCATTTCATCAGTTGCAAGAGGTATGTTCGTGTGAGCTGTTCAGGCGGTATGCTTTTTGGGGTTCCTCGATTCCAGCTCAAGGGCGTTTTTGATGTATTTTTCTCCTTCCCACTTTCAGTAAGTTCTAAAAAAATGCTATCTATAGTTATAAAGATTCAACTTTCTAGCATAAGCGGTTCCTGGGCTTACAAACCAAAATTTTTCGTCTGAATCACACCCAACCTTATCGCCAAAAAAACCAAATCAAAAGTTGATCACAAATACGTTATTATTCAAATAATAAATACTTCAATAATATTTTAAACACCTTTTCCAATAAATTCAACGATAAATCGGTTAATTGAAAGTGATATATCCACATAAGCACAATAATAAGCAGGTGTTAAAGAAAAAATAAATATCTCTATCAATCAAAATGCTATCAGGTAATTTCGTTTTAATATGTTTTTCATTCCTTCGGACTTAACGGATTAAAACTATTGACTCATATCGCGGCAAATGATCTTTGGCATGCAGAGTCTAATACTCGCATACCTGCATTAATAATTTGTAATCATAGCACATTAAACAATGCTTGTTGCAGTAGCCATGAAATGCTAATAGATTATAAACTCTTTTTTTTTGCCGCACTAACCCATGGATAAAGGGTTTGAAGATATAACTAGACATTTCAGGGTAGAATTTAAGCAGGGCAACATCTCCCAATTTCAAGGAGATGGTCACGGGAGCCTAGTGTAGACATGGTTGTCACTCCTTAGGTCATGAATTGGAATCCCGTCCTTAATGATGTCGAAATGGTCTTTCTCTTTATTTACTTTTCAAAACTATTCACTCCCAATTATTTTTCCTACTTCTCTCATCTTCGTTGACAAATCGTCAAAATATTATCTATCCCTGAAAAATCAATAGTGATGTGAACCTTTGAGATGAATGGAATAGATACCTCTTACTTATTTTGGGTCGATAGTTCAAATCCGGTTCGACGGACCAAAATATGTTCGATTCACTTAAAAGAAATTACTATTTGTTGTTATTAGATTTTTCGTGGTAAGCTACCAAAAAAGCTATTATGATTAGGAGTTAGTTATTCTTTCCCGTGTCAGTGAAGTGAAACTCCAACACGGAGTCCCCGACTGTGGACTAACCGCCATCCCTGAGGATATGACAAATTTGGAAAGAAACTTCACTGGAGAAGCCAGTTCATCATAAGATTGTGTTGGACTAGGTCCGAAGGAGCTGTTTCGTCATCGGAGGGCATAGACTCTTCAGAAGGTGTATTCTTGCCTACTAACCGAAACACCTTGACAGCTGGTGGGATCGCTGAGGTAAAAATTACTATTAATTTTTTTTTTTAAAATTTAATTATAACAATGTTTACGTTCAAGCGACATTTTTAGACAATTATGGAAGTGAACTTTTAGTAGGTAAACAGTGAAATGCTGCCAGCTTTACACTATGAAGGAAGAAATTTCATTCAATGTATAGGCAATAGGTGTATAACCTCTTTTAAACTTTTTGGAAGAAAATGGATTAAATTTTCTGAAATTGAAGCACCGACTTTAAGGCAGATGCCTTCTATTAAAATGAACAACAATACTGTATTGAAAGAAAAATATGAACGATTAAAATTAAATTAAATAAATATGTTACTATCTTTCGATATTCGGTCAACTGAACTCTTTGTTCATCTTCGCGTGAGACCTATAGCTTGATCCATTCGTGGTATAATAATAATCAATGGTGCAACAGCCCAAATCGGGCCTAGGCCTTGAAGTAATGCTAGAGTTACTTCATTGCGAGACCAACGGAACACTAGGAGGTGAAGTGATCAACTACACGCTCATCCGTGATTATTACCCGGATTTTAACTCAGGTACTCATTTACAGCTGAGTGAACTGGTAGTCCGGCACCCAATCCCATTTTCGAAAATTACTTGTCGCCAAGCAGATTCGAACCTGGTACCAGGTGCACCGAAGGCAAGTGCTCTAGCCACTAAGCCACCCATTCGTGGTATATTATACAAATATTCGTCACATGACTCCACTATCTTAGCCATGCCCTTGTCCCTGAATTTGCTCACCTCAGTATCGAAAAGAATTACACAATATTTATGCAATCTAAAATATCAAAGTGTCTTCAAAAACTTCACTAGCAAAAACCATCGACCTATTCGACTTTCTTCAAACGAGGAGTATTTGTGGTATGAGTAATAAAAACACAATTATTATTTGTTTTTATTTTATTTTCGTTTTTTTTTTTAGAAAATGAGATGCGTTCGGTACAACAACAAAAAATTGTTTGTTTTGTGTGTTTTAAGTAATATAATATGTTTCTTTTTTTTGTCGACTAGGAACGATCTCGCATACATACTTTGTTTTATTTATAATTTTATCTTTTATTTGCATTAACACGTTTGCTTTCATTATACATTAAAAAAAAAATTTAATGTTTTCTTTTCTGAATTTTATTTCATTTTTTTTTATAATTTTACATATAATTAAATATATTTTATTTTTTCTTCTCAAAAATTTTTCGTCCAACGATATTCTCTCATAAAAATAAAGAAAATATAAATATATATTTCATTTTTTATATTAATTCAATTTGTTATTTTTATTTTTAATATTTTTCTCTTAACTTTTCTTACTTACTGCGCAATTTATTTATTTATTGATTTTCAAATAAACTAGTAATAAGAAAATAATAATCGAAATTATAATAATTGTTTTTGACGTTAAAAAATTTTTGGATGCCAACCGGGGGGAGATGAGTAAACAAAAGGTAAACATTGTAATATTTAATGAGTGCTGCCGCCATCAGTGTATAGATACAATGAATATACATATATATATATATTGAATTTGTTGTTAAAAGTCTTTTGTTTTACGGTATGCGGATTTTTAAGTGCTCCCTGCTCTGTGACATTGATTGAAATTAATTTCAGAAAATTGTAAAATATAATTCGTGAAATAAATATTTTTTATATTAAATACAAAACCAAAATTATTGTGTGATGACATGAAGAAAACAGCTTGTAACTTTTACTTTATAAATTAATTTTTTTATTCATGATTAATTGGAGAAGTTTTTTGACTCCAGTATTGCCTGTTCATTTTCTCAATTTTATTATAATAATATATTTCTTTAAAACTAATCTATTCTAATTTAATACGTTTATGTTTTTATTTTTCATATTATTTTCCCTCTTCAACTCTTTCACTGGTTTGGTTTTATACTTAACTTACCTTCTTACAATTATGCACCTAAATACTGCATTTTGTATATAATATATATATATATCGTAATAGTGTTTGTCTTGGCTTAAATAACTCTTAAATATATTTTTTCCCTTTTTCCTTTATAATTTCAATCAATAAAATCTTATATTAGAATAATAGGTTTTTTTTATAGTATGTATTAATTTTTTTTTGTCATAAATTTCTACAATTTTGGTTTTATATTCATGTCTCATTTTACAAAAAGAACTATAAATTTTGCTTTTATATTAATCTTGTCGTCCAAATGATTCGTAGATGAGTTTTTAGCTTTTTTCATTTTCATTTTATTATCAACATTTTCAAAATTATGGTTGAATTTCTTTTTTATTTATTTTTTTGTTTAATTTTGTTTTGAGAAATGTTTATAGCATTTTTTTCAATACTTCCACGTACTACAAGAATCATAAATGAAAAAATATTATACAAAGTTCTTAATTTTCTGATTGCAAAAATTATACCATAAGGCAGATATGGAAATAAATTGTCTTTCCCTAAACTAAATCCAATAAAAATAAATAAATAGGTAGGATTTCTTTTCTTGTTTATTACATTTCTTCGACTACATGTGGTACATGACGATTTGATTAGAAACTGAACGGGACATGTAGTAGTTTAGCAACTACAAGAATAAAGGCCCAACGTATAGATGGGATCCACTATTTTTTTAAACGGTTTTCATGCAGCTTACCCTGTACCTAATCGACTAGATGGTAATATTTTAAGAATGCTAGTTGGATTACGAAAAACAATACTTTCCACCTTACACACTCAAAAAGGGGCACCCGACATGCTGTGGAACCGAAAGCAGCAGCGGGAAAGGTACAGTGTAGTCTAAAAGCAGACGTGAAGGCCTTAGCCCCAAAGAATAGGGTTTTATCAAACCGTTTCCACCAGGGCGACGAGTAAGGGCGTGTAGAAAAAAAAGCTGCACGATGCAGGACAGCTTAAGATAGTGCGTTATAGAATTGAAGGACAATGGCATAAAATATTGCAGTTAGGGGATATTTGAAAATTAATCTGGTATCAATGTTTATTCTTAACCGCCGATTTTAAGACAAGTACAGGCATTAGCGAAAATTCGTAAACATGCAGGACTAGTTTGAAGGACTAATAGATGAGATTGACTATGCGGCAGCTAGGGAACGCAGACCCAAAGCTGTAAGCCTCAGACCAGGGCCGGAATTTCAGTTTTTTCTAGGAGAGGCAAGATGTTATGAATGTATATATTTTAATATATAAATATGCATATGTTATATATAATATGTAAAAAAACAAAATTCAGGGGGGGGCAAATGCCCTCCCTGCTTCCACAAATGTCGTCCCTGCCTCAGACTGTTGTTTGCTGAAAAACTGAGGAATCCCAGTTAAAATGCTGCAACAAACTGTCGTTGGGTGTGACACAAATTTTCACCAGACATAATAGGGAAGCACGACCAAAAACTAGGTTACTACTTCAATTTATTAACATTACTTAAGTAGTAGTCTTAAGTAGAGTTGTAAGAATTTTGATGATACTAGGAATAGCCATGGAATCAGCCCTTAAAGCATTCAAATATCCCAAGATATAAAGGAGCCGACTAATTCATCCTACTTACCGATTCGATTGTTAGGACAAGAGCTAGAAACAGTTGCGGAACTACCGATGTGCGATGTATGTTGTTACATACGGACACAAGTGACCAGTAGCACAGTCTATTAGTAAAATTTCCAGCATGGCATCCTACTTATGATCCTACTTCCTGCATTCACTCCTTTTCAATTCCAAAGAGGGAAGGACTGATCGGGGTTGGACTATAAGATAACAACCTATCCCGAGAAAAATTTATTCAAGTTCAGAAGAACTTAGATCAGATGACCCAAATTTGATCAGAGAGGCCAAAGTTTAATTCAGTATGTAACGCCACAGCCCTCGATTCTCCTCTAGAGATGATTTTCGAGATAAAAATGCAAGCTTCAGGTACATATAGACGAAGTAGAAAAGTATAACTGACTACTGGATGAAAATAGTGTAAGTGTTCTCTTACTTTCCACCTTGTTAGCATCAAACATAATTTTTAGGAGAAACGACCAAACCTGTCTCTTTTGAACAACTTGGAAAATGGCCGTCAAACATATTAGCAAATTTCACAGTTTCAGGGACCAATATCTTTGATACATTTTAAGGATTTTCTATCCAGATATCCTCAAAGATGGACGATTTGAGATAGAAACGTACAAATATATGTTCTGCAATTCACAAACAAAAGTGGATTTAGGAAGCCAAAGCAACACCTATAAACTGGACATCAGAACATAGTCGTGTGGTAGATCGAACGCCAATAGTATATTATAGATAAGGCAAATCTAAACTTGAAGAAGAGAATAGGTCCTGCCAGCAGTTAAAGGTTGAACTCTATGATCGAACTGTGGCGGGCACAACGGAATCGATGATAGAAAATGGTGCAAGGTTATTGCTAGCTGCGTCACTGGCTTGAACGAAGGGCTTGCGTATGAAAACCTAGCCTGTTTCTATATGAATGACCCCTTCGGTGGAACAGGGTAGCAGCGTTCTTCTGGTGAACTTTTTTCCTTCAAAATTAATTTTTTTACTTAGGTGTCTAGGTGAAACTCGAACCCAATTATTACTCTTAATCCTCCTCTCCCCTAGCATATGACCCGGATTGGATCCAGACCTGATAGTGTCTTATGTTCAGTTTTGCATCAATAATGGTGGCAGGTACTGTCGATATTTCCAGTACCAATTCAAAGAATATGTAGTCACAAAAGTTGAGGGTATCTCCTTAATATTTCCGTGATGCGTTCAGATTCAGACCAATTCACCAATCTTTGCTCTAAGATAGTTTCAACAGAAGGCAGATGATGTCCATTGCTTGAGCGATGTGAAGATATAACCGAATTGGGCGCGTACTCTTTAAGTATAGATACAGGGGTACATCGGTGATTGGGATTAATCGTCTTCCAATAATAAAATAGAAGTAACTCAAGCAACGAATCTTCATGGAAGTCTCTGTCGAAAAGAGTACATAAAAAACGGAAGCCATTCGACACTGGAAATTGGGTAGAAAATTATCTTATCTTACCTAGAGGAAGAAAAGGCAAAACTCAGAGTAGACATCGCAAAGACCTCTCTCATGATGTCCAAATGTACAGATTTATCGTACACCCCCGTCTCACACAGAACCTAATCCAACATACAAAAAATAAAAATATACTTGTACACAATGTTTTTGTTTATCAATTATTTAATTAAATAAAATAAAAATCAAAAAATAAATTCAATTATATTAAACCTATAGCATAAAAGGAAAGAAAGAGAGACAGATTGAAAAAACATGATCATTTCTTAAATCCTAACATAAATATGGCTTCAGTTTCAGAAGAAAGTACATACCTATACTAAAAGAAAGTAAAAATACTTATTTACTCAAATTATAGTAATATAATAATTGCAACATAATATTAATTAATTTTAAATTATTATTTTTTATTTTTTTTTAAAAAAAGGAGAGAATCATACTTTTTGGTAATGTCTAATTCACTTTCATGTGTGTGTATATATTTTCTTTAAAAAAAAAAAAAAAAATTTATTACGGGTAGAGTATAATATTACGTTTTAGTTTTGTCTTTTTTTTTTTTTCCTTTTCGATAAATTAATCTAAGTAAATTTATATAATAGAATTTTACCAATGAAAAAATATATATATATGTTTTGTATTTTTTGTTCAAATACATTCTAAGTAGAAAGTTAATAATTATAATGCTCTTATTAATATGGCCAACGAGTGATTTAATTCAATTTTGTTTATTTCTTAATATTAAAAATCATTTGCTTTTTTTTACGTTTTTGTCTTACCGCGAAAAGTAAAATTAAAGATAATAATACCAATGTCTTTTTTTTGTTCGTTTTGCTTTTTTTTAAATTGCAAAAAAAAAATTTAATTTTTTTTGTTCTTATATTTGATCAATTTCTGGTCAATTTTCTTCACCTATACGCTGAGTAAAATGCTATGTACAGAAAAAAATAGACAAGTACACTATTAAACTAATGCGAAACTGGAGGAAATTTACTCAAGTGAAATTCTGATTAACAATGAAAAATTGAAAATCTACCAGCCATTCAATTTCGCACAGTTCTACATAAATGGAATAATAAAATGGTTAAAAATTTAAAGAAAGAAAAAGTGGTTTAGTTCATTGGAAAAAACGTTGTATATTTACTAAAAAAAAAATATCTCCAAGTATAAAGTACAGAAAAGGAAGAATTATATCAACAAAAAAACGAAGAAATATTAAAGCTAGAATAAAAGTTAATCAAAATTTAAATTGATCTGAGAATTGTGTACAGATGAACTGAACAAAAATTGACAAACAAAAATATTTGTTGTTCATTTAAAATTAATTACTTAATACTTCTTGGCTTGAGTCTTTTATGAATGTGTTTTTAGATTTTACTTCTGTTTTCATTTTCTTTAATTTTATTACTTACAAAAATACTTGAATGAAATATTTTATTTGTATTTAATGAACTTATATAAATAACGTAGACACTTAAATATTAAAGAGATAAAAATTATTTTCAAACGATAAAATTAATTTTGTTAATAATTTGAAAGTGAATTGATTCGAACTTTCAACTTACTAACCAATGGCTATTTTAGGTTTCCTTTGCATTTTTTTGTTTTTTTTTTTCTTGTTTCAATTATTAATAATATATTTCGAAAAAAAACCAAAAAAAAAATTATTAATTAAAGCGCGCTGTAGTATTTTTGTTTTATTTGTGGTTCTTTCTACTCGGAATTTATGTTTTGCGACATTTGAGTTTTAGGTTTTCTACTATTTTTTTTTGTTTTATAAATATTGTTTTTAATGCTGTTTAAAATATCGTATTTTTATTTTAAATATTACGTTACTATTATTATGTTGTATAAAATAATTAATAAATGTGTTGCGTGTTAAGAGAAACTTGTTTTTTGCTTGATTTTTGTACTTTTGGCAACGAATAATTTTTTTTTCTTAGTTTGATGATATTTCAAAACGAAATTAAAAATAATAGAACAGAAATATAAAATACAAGAATGATATAATAATGGAAAAAAAATCGAACAAACTGAGTAATGCAGTAGTAGTTTTCTTGTTTTGTATGGTTTACTTAATATTTTGTTAACTATACAATAAATAAGTGATGATAACAAATGAATTGATGCATGATTTGTTTGTTTGCTTAATTGTTCATCGATTCTTAGTTAAATGTTTGTGATTGTGACAAGCAGTTTATTAGTAAATTTACGTTTTATGGTTTATTTTCAGTTACATGTTTAGCCTTTTTTTTATCAAATTTTATACTGGGATTATTGTGTTGTGGGTTTTTCTAGCATCGTTTTCGTTTCGTTTTTCTAGTATCGTTTTCGTTTCTTTTATAGAAGATTTGCCTTTAAAATGATAAATCAAATGGTAATTGAATGGTGGTAAACTTGGGTATCGTTCTTTTTAATAAAAATTCTCTTCATCCATCTTAAACTCTGATTTAACACTAGTTAGATTTAACACTAGTAGTGCGAAGAGATTCTAAATTCCAAATAGTGCAAAATTGCATTCCTTTCAAATTTATCAATTGGCCACCGATATCGTGCGATTTGACTCCGCTGAACTTCTCAAAAGCAAGGCTTACGCCAATAAACCATTCAACAACTGAAGGGTGAGATAACAGATACTGGTCTCAACAGTCATGCCGAGATGTAATCATAAATTTGGTCGAGGTGTGCATTTGAGTAATATTCTTTTCCATACTTAATTGCCATGGACGAAATAACATTTTTTAATAAAAGTTTCATTAACTCCATCATCCACTTGTTTGTAATTTTCATTTAACTTCGGAATGAGTTATTGTAACACCCTTTATATAAAAACGTCTGGAGTTACTTAATCTCCTATACGACACCTTCTAAGGGATGCAGTCTTGGGCAGTTTGATGTGACGCCCAGAGATAGCAAGGATTTCAAAATCTAAGAAAAATTTCGTTAGGGAATTTGTGGTTCTAACAACAATTCCCTAACGGAATTTTCCTTAGAATTTCATGCTCACACTTCTGTTTTGAAAGTAATATTCATCAGACATCGTTTACATTACTGTTGTTAATTCTAACCTGTATCTAAAAATCACATATGATAAGCCAAAGAAAAATACAATAGAGAGTATATCAGTCCAGAAAAAATACCTCAATGTTTAAAGACTGCTACGTAATGGAGCACTCAGTTAGTCCCTGCGAGCCACTGGAAAACTAATCTCCCGGCTTTAGGATGAATAATAATAATAATCAATGGCGCAACAGCCCAAATCGGGCCTAGGCCTTGAAGTAATGTCAGAGTTACTTCATTGCAAGACCAACGGAACACTAGTTTGGATGAATGTCATAATTCAAAATTTAGTCCCTTCTTGTAGTTCTGCTTAGGTTAGGTAAGGTTGAGAAGGGTGGACTGAAGCATTGTGCTACAGTCCGTCACGAGATTTCACTGCGGATCCATTGTGGTCCCCTCGTATAAAAAGTTCTGATTTAAAGAGTCTCAAACACCATCTGAATCGCATAGAATACCCACTTGTGGACCTCAACGTAAATTTTGGACCTGAGACCGCTTTAGCCTGGTTCTGGTCATGGGGATGTAACAGCGCTCCTCTGAGGCAGTGTTACTGCTTCTTATAATAATTCTTCTCAAACTACCTGCTAAGTCTAGATGGAGCTCAAATCCACACTGTAATGGATTGAAGCTACGCTGAAAGTCTTTTTCCCGAAAAAATATCACCTTCGGAAAAAGACTTCGGACTGAAGAAGAAATAGAGGAATATATTTGAAAATGATGGGCTTCCGGGTGATTTGCAGAATTGGGTTTTGCTCCATTAACACTTTTCTGGGTTTCTTGGGGGAAACTCATTGCGAATGTATGACACACATACTAAGAGAAAACTTTGGACGACTAACGACTAGAACGAAAGTAATATACAGGTTCAACATCGGACTCGTTAAGGATATCGAGTGTAAAGGCCAATCGCACAAAGTCAGCACCCAACTCAATACTCAAGTCCTGTGATGGCAAAACGGCACAGGTGCCATGAGAGTAGTACTCATCGAAATGAAGGCCATACATATGGATTCTTCACACGCGAAAGTGGTTGATGTCTGTTCTCGGCTTACAGATATTAAAACATACCTTTGACCGTCAAAAAATGAATCTTTTGTGTTCATTTCTAATGTGTGAACAAAAGAGTTTCATAAAACAGACTTGATCTGTGTTATACAAAATCACGTTACTTTTTTCAAATCCGGATACTAACTCCGAACAGGATTATTCTGTGATTACTGTCTGTCCAAGACGTAAATCTACAGGTGGAGGTACCCACGTGCCCTCTACGAGAACGATACAAAATAAAGGATCATGACTCAATCATTGGCTCAGATCTACGGTTTAAAATTTTGGTGATCGGTCACGCTGTATAGGTAAGAGGACCTTGCAACTTAGTATTTCGTGCATCCGAAGAGTACACCCACGCTTTCCACATGGAACGATCTTTGACATCAACACGTCACTTTATCGTCCTTTTCAACCACCGGAAAATATCAAAGTAAAGGCAACATACTCGCCGTCTAGAATCGAACTAAAAGTGATGCTAAATAATAACCACCAGTATTTAAAACTCCAGGACGACCATCGTTTACAAACTCACTTTACAATCTCCATTTTGAGGGGGTAGGTAGGTACAGATACGTTCCTGTTCCTGCCATGCCCCTCTTTTGGGCAATATATAAAATCACATTCGGGAATTTCTAGAATTTAATTACCATCTAGAGTTACGCAGTAGTCGCGGCAGCAGCGGCAGCCTGTTGCTGAGCAGCCGTCGTCGAAGTTGGACTGCTGTTACCTTCCTGGTATGGGCCAGTCACTACACATGGATGCATCGGGAAAAGTGTTGTCCACGAAGTGGTAGTTAAAGTCGGTGTCCTGAGCACCAGCTTCTCGTTTTTTGTAATCTGGTGCTCGGTATCCGAGTTTTTTTTCGCCTTGCCATTGTTTGATTTCTTCTTTTCCGGTTCGGCCGAGTCCATGTGCTTTGATTCGTCCTCGTCGTCGCTCATCGGCTCCTTTTTCACTTTCGTCTCGTTTGCTTCTTCTTTGGCCTTCGCTTCGGCTGCTTCCGTATTGATTTTTTTGATTCGCATCTTTTCTTCCCATTCGTCGATACCGTGCTTCGGTCGATTCAGATTACGATGCTGGTAGAAGATTAAGGTCATGCGAGTCGGATGCAAGCGATTCGGACGCTTGAGGGCCGTTGTGGCATGCATTTCGTGCTTTGCGCATTCGATCAGGACGCTACCGTGACCGAGAGCGATTGCAACGCCACCCATTTGGGGATCCTGGAAAGATTCGATATTCTCGTTAATTTCCGTCACTTCGCCGATTGGCTCGGGCTTTGGTGCAACTGGCTCGATCGGAGGTTGTTGTTGTATCGGCAGCTTCTGTTGCTGCATGGGGAGCGGCAGCTGTTGTTGCTGCTGCTGCTGCTGCTGCTGCTGCTGTTGCATTTGTGTTTGTTGTTGTTGTTGCTGCTGCTGCAGGTGATGGGGATGGTTAGCTGGTGGTAGCGGTGAAGGTGAGTAGGTTTGTTGGTGATGCATAGCATGTGGCGTTGGTGGATGTGGCGGATGTTGCGATGATGTTGACGGCGGGTACATATTCCAATTGGGCGATGGCGGAGGTGGCGTTGGGGGTGGGGTTTGTTGCGGATACATGCCGTACGGCGAGTATGGCTGGTGATAGCCGTAGTTGTAGTTCATGTTGTTGTAGGCATCGTACGGCGAGTACGTCGGTGGCGGCGGATACATTTGATAGTTGTTCGGATACTGCGTGTACTGATATTCGGGCGGAGGTTTCGGCTTCACGAATCCTTCTTCTGGCAAGCTTGTGGCTGGAGGAGGTATAAGTTTCCCTTCAGCTAAATTACTAGTATTTACAATAGTCGTTGAATCCGGATTGTCTTCGCTGCCGCGACTTTTTACCTCGACGCGAATATCGTTCATAGTGGCCGGATGATTGTTCATCGGATTTGCAAAGTTGTTGTAGGTTTCGTGGTGTTGCATGGGCGGGGCTTGATTATGCGTATTTGGTGTGACTGCTGCAGGTGGCGGATGTGGAGGTGGAGGCCATTGTCCGTAGTAGTTCCGGGAATCAATGTACGATCCGGTTTGGTAGTCGTAAGAATACGGTGAGTCCAGAACCGTG
The DNA here is from genome assembly GCA_949128065.1 of Beris chalybata. NCBI lineage: Eukaryota > Metazoa > Arthropoda > Insecta > Diptera > Stratiomyidae > Beris > Beris chalybata. The sequence goes on from OX421895.1 coordinate 107,972,657, forward strand.
CTAGAGATTTGGTTGGATTGTAGCTGAGCGTCTGTAAACGTGTCGATCATAGTCGCCATGTTCATGAGACTTGAATTGGACGTCATGAGATTGTTGTTCGGTGCACCAGGATGATTGACCGGAGGCGTTGAGAACGCACTTCCTGCCGGACTGGGATTGTTTGTGACGGGTGTTTGACAACGTGGCGATGGAGTCGATGGCGTAGTTGAGATATTCGAAGGCGGATGCTGTTGATTCTTATTCTTGGATGACTTGGAAGATTTACTCGATGGTTCCTTCTTTGTGACAGGTGGTGGGGTCGGTTGTTGAGGTTGTTGCTGTTGCTGCGTTTGCTCACTTAGTGCACCAGCTGTATCTTCAGTTTCCTTTCCGTTACGTTTCTTTCCGTGTCGCCGACATGGTTGTAACGGAGTCGAACGTACTCGAACTTCACAAGGAAATCTAAAGAAAGATAATTTTTAGTACATACCATTCTGAAAAAGCACTAGCTGCTATCTATCAAAACTCAACACTACACTCACTTCTCGAGAGCCTGAACTGCACCCGTTCGATTCTTCTCCTTTTGACCGTCGGCACTACCGAACTCGTCCGTACTGTCCATAACGTACAGCGGCAGGACATGATACTGTTCGTCATCCGGTGGTCGTCCGTCTCGCGATGCAGGTTTCAACAAAGCCACCTGCACTGTACATCCATCTTGCATGTTGTGCAGATCACGGTGAGCATGTGCACAAAAATCCAGACATGCAGTCACGCCTGAAAATGGTTTTCCTGGCTTCAGACCAAGGCGACACTCGGGTGCTTCCTTCTCGTACTTTACTTGATTGTCGAAAGATCGGGGGGCAACTGATTGAAATAATGGCGAGAGTATTGTCGCTAGAACATTCATGTGGTCTTCGATTTCAGTCTCTTCGTTTTTAACGGATAGCCTAAATTTGCGTACAGTTTTCGATCGTGCATATTTGCAGCCGTTGTAGTACATGGACCACGAGCAACCGAAACTGTAGGATGCACCGGAAGTTTCTGGATCCAGGCCTGTTAATTAAACGAGATAAGTTTGAACCGGAAACAGAAGAAAAACAATGTAAACCTACCCTGACACGCACATGTCCTGTTCTCATTTGTCGCACAACGCCGCGTCGTCGGCAAACCAAACTTATTTAATTTTCCTATAAGCATTTTGTAAGCATTGTCTGCTTCCAGCCGGGGCATACCGTCCCATGCCACCACGCATAGTACAATGAACGCAGCCTTGCACCTATTCGAGTAAATAACAGAATTTAGTAAAGAAAAGAAAATAGTACAACCCGCGTTTGCTTTACTTATGTCCTTGTCGCTTTTTCACCACACACAAAATCTTCTCCTCGGGATCAGCTCGTCGAATAATCCATTTCGCTAGCGGACAGCCTTGTGTTGTTTTACCCTCTTTACCGGTATAGACCACTTTCTCGATTCGCAATTGACGCCCCGATATTCCAACACGATCCTCGATCTCTTTCCGAAGTTCGGCAAGCGTCGAGGCCGATCCTGTAAGGCAGAATTTCATTATCATAACATCGAAATTTTGATCAAATAATTCCAAGTGTACCTACCGAGATGGGTATAGTAGCTTCCAGGTTCGGGTGGATTCTTGTCCGACGGGAAGCAATCACAGTCCGGTACTTCAGGTTTGGTTCCTTTTTCAAGACGATCGGACGTGTCGATCAGTGGCGTCAATTCTTGTTTCACTTTTACCTCTTCGGGGGGTAGTTCTGTTTTTTCGGCGCCGCCGTCTTTAGATTTCGATGATTTCGATGATTTCGAATCACCACCTTCGGCTCCTTCTTCCTCCTCGTCATCAAGTAAAATTTCGTCCTTGGTTTGCATTCCTACACACGTCCCGTCCTTGAGATGTTCACTGGTCGGAACGCGCGTCCCTCCTTGTCGGCAACAAGAGAAACCCACGACGTTCTTAATAGCAGCCGGTCCACCTTCGCCAAGAAACGGATACCCGGTGATCTTGTCGATTTCCATATTTTCGTCGTCCTTGGATGGATGATCTAGTGACGAGGCGTTCGGATTTGGATATGTGTGAACCGGGATCTCCTTTTCGTAGTTGATGGCTGTCTGTTTGCTGTCCATATCGGTTAGAAGATGCGGCTGATGATGTTGCGATTGGTGATTTCGTCCTGATGTGGAAGATTTTGTGCTTTGTTGTTGCTGCGGCGGACAGTTGTAGGAAGACGCATTTGGTTGATAGCTCTGGCTGTAGTTCTGAAAGTTCTGCTGATAGCCGGACGAGTAAAAGTTGGGATTTTGGTAGTTCTGCTGATAGTCCTGACCGTATGATTGTGTTTGCTCTTGCGTTTGACAATAGTCTGCGTATTGGATGAAATTCTGATAGTTTCGCTCGTATCCTTCCATTTTTGTTTGCGACAGAAGACCGGGCTCTTGTTTGATCATTATCTGACCGGGATTTGTTTCCATTCCCTCGGGATGGTAGGTGGGCCCGTTATGATACGGTATCTTCTCGTGCTTATTGCTGTGTCCTTCGGGATGTCCGACGGCTAATCCTCCGCCGCCTCCCGGATCGTTAATGCTCTTTTCGATTTCATTTTTACTCTTACTACTCAATTTTGGTTGTTGTTGCTGTTCGGGTGATTGGAAGCTACCGGGTTTCTTGAAGGTGTGTCCGGTAGGCTTCCAGATCGCTTCGCCACCACCTCCGAGTGGTTCGGGTAATGTGGTACCGGCTGGAATCAATTGCTGATGTCCAGGCTGATTACCACTGGCCGAACCATTGGCGTTCATAGGATCGCCTCGGAGATGGTGGCTATACGATAAAAAATGACCGGTCTGATTTTGGGATTGCTGGGATACGCTGGCCGCTCCGCTGGGCGTGTTGGCCTGCGTCGGAATTTGTCCCGGTCCGGTCATGTCTTTCGTATCGTTTTTACTCAGTATCATTGTTTTTAATCGAGTATTGAGATTCACCCGGTCCGACTGATTGAACATGTCGGGCGAGGCGCTTTGTTGCTGCTGATTGTTCCAATTCCAGTCTTGATTCATTTGGGTGTGGCTTGGTGATGCTGTGTGATTTTGTTGTTGTTGTTGCTGTTGAGGATTGGGGGTGTGCATTCCTTGATGCGGATTATGGATCATTTGTTGTTGCTGCTGCTGCTGCTGATTGTGATTCGGTGATTGCTGGATTGGATACTGCTGTTGCATATGACTGCTTGGGGATTGAGGAACATGATTTGGGGATTGAGAGACCTGCCGTTGGTGTTGATTCATTAAATTTCGATTCGGCGATTGTGGAACTACTTGCTGATGATTCTGTTGCGTTTGAGCTGGAGGCTGCATTTGTTGCGAATGTGCGCTAGGATTGCTGCTACTGTTTTGTGACTGAGATTGATTACCGCCAAACTCGCCTGAATACCCGTTACAATTGAGTGAGCGCGGCGGTACGCTGTTCACCCGCGGATATCCAGGCATGTCGTTTCCCGACACAGTTTTGCTTAATTCGTTTTGTTGTTGCTGTTGTTGTTGTGAATTGGATAGAACAACGGGCGCAGCTGGAGCTGTTGAAACTTGCCCGGCATAAGTAACGGTTGGAGCGAAGCTAACACTTTGCAGCGAAACTTGATTGATTGGAGTGATCTGTTGTGTTTGGAATTCGTAACGTTGAACAGGTGCGGCATACGTTCGACTGTAGTTCGGATCAAACCCGATTCCGGTTTGAACGTAACCGTTCGGTTGGTATGTGTAGCTCTGCAAAAAGAAGGAGCGTGGTTAAGTACTTCTTCTGAGGCAAAGGCCCAGTGAATAGGCGGGTTTCGAACCCATGACCTCTAGGTTGGCTACTGAGGTACCATGGATGAAAACTACGAATTTCTTACCTGAGGTTGGAATTCAATTGAATTCAGCGATGTTATCGCAGGTGTATTTTGTGGTATTTGCTGAATAAATTGATTTTGCCAGCCCTGTGACGGATCGGCTTGCCATGTTGGATAAAAGGCCATTGGTGCCTGCAAAAGAAAAAAGATACAAGGTTTAAAAAAAAGTGATAAGGGGTTAAAATTTAATTATTGTATAGAGAAGGGGATTTCAGGCTGCTGTATCAAGAATCAACGAAGTTGAAATGGCATGTTAAAAATTAACTAGGTGATAAATGCGGCTCACGTAAAATACCTTCTTAGAAGGACGACAAACCGCTATACTACGCATATATGCTTCTTAAGCAATAGCACAGATTGGCGAGGAATCTTCCGATATACAATGAAGCTGGCTAAGGAATAATCAAGAGGTGCACGACATGAGAGAGAAATTACCCAATCAAAATAGTGAACTGCACATGGCGTTTAGTTAATTCCAATCACGGGGAATGAAAGTGGTGAGTTAATTCGAAACATAGTCTAAAAGCTGAAAGAGTGCTGATATAAAGGTTAATGATAAAATGAGCTCAATTAAGTACAAAGCCATTCGTCCCGATTTCTGACATCCCTTCCCTAAGCTGACTGGACTGTACACTGGACACTACAGTCTATTAAGTCCAGTTCAGTATTCGTAAAAAATATTCTTTCTAGCATAAAATCCCACAATAGGCAATAACCAGATGACGAATGTCATACTAGATGTGTAGGTACTAATATTCCAATATTTACCAGCCAGCGAGCCTTGGAATGGTTAGAAACTACAATAAAGCTTTCACGCCTTCAATGAAATAAAGTATCGAAACATTTTAAAAAACTACCATTGGAATCCACTAAGCAGCGCGAGTTGTGATACAAAATTCATTCTCTGCTTGAAAGGAATTTCATTCACATCAAAAGCTTTATCGTATATCTACTGGATTTAAAATTTGTTCATGCTAAGCGTAACGTAATTGAATTTTTAACGGATCAGCATATAATTCATTGTTGTGTTCGTCTGTGGCCTTGACTTTTTCGATAATATTTCTCTGATAGGATTTGGAACAGCAGGTACGTTAATACCTTAGTCCGATACAAGTTTTTCCCTCAAAGTTTTTGAACCCCGACTACACGCCTCCCAGTTATGATATTGACAAAAAATTCTTAACAACCATCCAGACCCGTCTAGAATGGGAAAGGGATTCGGTACGGATGGAAGAGTCCGCTCACATATATACAACCAAAACTGAAGGCGGGGTAGGTGGAGGTGTTTTCTCTGGCATGCTCAACATTAGCATCTCTGCCTCCCGGACAACTGTAGTGTCTATCAGGCGATCAAGGAGGCCTTGTTCACCTCAGTAATGTAGTATCTACTAGGGATATTAGCATTTTCATTTTTCAGACAGCCAAGCGGCAACAAAATACTTGGAATCGGCCTCGACAACATCTAAGATCTCCGCAGAATGTAGATCATCTTTAAGGAGATGGCTCAACAGTTCAATATTCTTCTGCGCTGGGTGCCAGGATACAGGGATATTCCAGAGAACTGCATGGCTGACGAACTCGCTCGGCGCAGTACTACCATTCAGATTATGCCGGAGCATCAGAATCTGAGTGTGCCTCTCTCTACACGTGAACTGATACTGGGATTGGACTCATATGAGAAAACTCACACAAGATGGGCAAACGGTATTACATGTCACACTGCGAGACAGATCTGGCTAAAGCTGGATCTAAAATGCTCTAAAAGGCTGACTTTGCTCAAAAGGGCGAATATCAGCACCACCGTCGGTGTCCTAACCGGACAGTGTCTTATAGGTTGGCATGCTAAAAGACTCGGCCTCTTCTCAAACGACTTCTGTAGAAGCTGCATAGATGAGCAGGAGGAGGAGACAGTCATTCACCTTCTCTATACCAGCTCTATCAGCTAAAAAGAAAGCTCATCTTGGAGCTTACTTGTTCAACTGTTTTGGTGTTCTTGCAGTAAAGGAGTTCGCGAGAATTCAAACTCTTCATTGCAAGCTCTAAATGGTTCGACGAGGTGGACCGGATTCGAAGATCCTATGGTAACAAATCGGACCGTTTAGATCTCACGTGCAGCCACGCGTCCCCACCTACCTTTTGAACATAATAGAGTAGGATGTTAGTCTATCGTCCAAGCGATTTGCAGTGGCGGGAGAGAACCTCTTGGTTTTGATGACGAAACAGCTCCTTCGGACCTAGTCTAACACAATCTTATAAAAATTGGCCTCTTCAGTGAAGTTTTTTCAATTTTCATGTCCTCACAGACAGCGATTAGTCAACAGTCGGGGATTTCGTGTTGGAGTTTCACTCCACTGACACCGGAAAAACAACTAATATTTAATCTTAAAAGTACATTTTGTAGTATTTTTTACATTCCCCAGTTTCAGCGTCAGGTCACTAAGAGTGCTTATATTTTCTTTGCCTAAACTTGTCAATCATTATCGTCAACGGTGATATGTGATATTACACCGAAAGGGAACAATGCCCACCAAATTTTGATATCCTATAGTTCGTTGCACAGTCAGTCCATCACGCGTCTCAGATACCCTCGGGTCTGTCTACGCCCCACGTTGGGCGCCATATATAACAACCAGTTTTTTCCTACACCTAGGTAAGATATTCGAGAAAGAAAGAAGTACGAATAGAAAAAATCGTCTAAGTGGAAAATAAGGTAAAATGAATAATTCCTGCAATGTATAATTTTAATAAACGTGATTAGTTTGCGCAGCGGGATAAATCTAGTCAAAACGAAGTGCTTTTCGTAAAAATAACCGACCTATTTTAGTCTTAATATATACTCAGTTGATAAAATAATGAAGTTGTCCTAGATTTATAATAAAAATTCAATTTTCCACTACATAATTTTGCTACCTATTTCTCCGAGCAAGTCCATGACCTACATTTTCCTCAGTATTTTCACAATTGAGTTGCTAATAAAATTGAATTATACCTTAGAATGCCGAGCAGTTCCCTCTGAAACTATAACTTTATTATGACTTTGATATTTCTAAAGTGTTACTTGACTCCATTCAAAAAGAATAAATAAATTTTTATTATTATTATTTTCTTGAAAGTCCCAAGTGGCATTAAGAAAGTTGTTTTCAAGCCAATAAAGACGGACCGGATTCGTGGAAAAGTTAACTTTAAAATAGCAGTTATTAAAATATATAACAATAATGTTTGACGTTGTTTTGCTACAATTTCGTTCTGACCCAAGAGTAAAGTTGTAAAGTGTTGTTTATTTATTTATTTTAATTTTATTTGTACTTTTCGAAAATAGAGACCCAGTTTTCCAGTTGGCTTTTATGACATGTGGCCGGCAAAATCAATTTATCGTGCATATTTATATCTCTCGAGTGTTTATTAATGTTTGTACAATGAGGGAATCGTTCGCGAGCATTTTATTACTTCCTGCATTAAATACTTAATCCAATTACGAGACCCCTCCACTATGAATATTAAAAGTGCTTTTGGTTCCAAACCTTACCGTACGTATCTACAATCTGCGCATTATAGGAACCACCTACATTACGTATTTGTAGCGTCATAGTCATGGCGTAACTTCAAACAGCTTCTTTTATTAAAAAAGCACTTTGTGAGTCACCTGGCTTCATTCTTGTGCGATAGGGCATATTGGATCTGTCCAGGGCCCCACGGGCCATACCATTTTAGACTCTCATCATTCGAGTACTTTTGGTCTGGCAGCACCGTCGCTTCGGTTCCAGACTCCACGAGGAGCACGAAAAAGGAATTATATTGTTCGAAAAAGAACGAAAAAAATAAGACGGGCGCACAACAACTATACTTGGAACGCAGACAATAAATGGGGGGCGGAAAGAATTAATATGAAAAAATAAAAAAAAGCTAGGGAGCTGAAAAAAGAAAAATACACAGAATAAAAATGAAGGAATATAAAAACGCGAACAACAACAAAATGTACGGCATAAAATTTATGGATTCGCCGATAATGCCTCCGCTCATTTATTCGTAATGAATTCCACATGTGGGGAGACTGAGAGATGTGCTCGGGGGAAAAAAAATATATAAAAAAAAAGAAAAATAAACAAAATATATATATATTTATAATAATAGGCTCCAGCACTTTGCGCGCCCAACGATTGGGTCGGTGGAGCCATCACAGTGAACGAAGACGATATTCGGATGGCTATCTTATGGGAATTCGTATAAGGATCGTGACATTTCTTTTTTTCGGAATGGTACAGGTTATTTTCGAAGTGCAGATGGGGCTGAGAACGGCTTGAAGGTCACTGCGTTTGACAATTGCATTTAATCAACAGAAGAATTGATAATTTTTTATAATAAAAAAGAACAAAGAAATTCTTTAGGAAGTAAATACTGTACACTAACCAAGTGATACGGTTCGTTAGTTAAGTATACCGTACTCTATTCTTAGATGAAAAAAACCTATTGCAAGCAGAACAGATAATCCTGCCTTCAGGGCTTAATATGCACCAAAAAAAACCTAAGATATGTTTCGGAATTCGTGAAAACGTACACAACTACTTTACACCCCCTTAGTGATGGAATAACAAAAATGCCAGAAATAATTTCTAGGTGTTTGTATTAAATGTCCGCAGGAGTAAAATTAATTCAATTCTTCGACGGCAATAATATTAATCTAAAATTTATGACAAAATTCGTGTAAAATTGTTTATAAATATCACCCCTAAGGGCCATATCTCATCGGGATGGCAGGCTACGTCGCCAGCAGCGTGGCCACTCAAAATGTACGACACGGCCAAGTCGCAAATCAATGGCCAAGTCAGATACCCGTCATTCAATATCATACATTATTTCTGGCCACGCCTCTGGAGACGTTGCTATGGCATCCTGGTGAGATAAGGCCCTTAGGGGAGGTATTGAGAGTTTAATTTTAAGAAATATGTCGGAATTCGTGAAAGCATGCACAACTACTTTTCACCTCCTTAGTGACGAAACATGAAAAATATCGAAAAAAATACTAAACGTTTGAAATAAGAGTCCACAGGAGTAAAATTAATTTAATACTTCGACGCCAACAATATATCTAAAATATATGACGAAATTCGTGAAAATTTGTACATGAATACCATCCCTAATACTTTATGAAGCGAGTACACCATATTATTAAAGTGGTATGGTTCCTACCGTACTTTATTTCTACATGAATATAACGTATTTCAATCGCAACATATAATCCTGTCTTGAGGGCTTAATTTTAAGAAATATGTCGGAAATCGTGAAAACATACACAACTACTTTTCACCCCCTTAGTGATGGAATATCAAAGAAGTATCGAAAAAGATACTAAGCGTTTGTATGAAGAGTCTGCAGAAGTAAAGTTATTTCAACACCTCAATCGATCTAAGAGATACGATAAAATTTGTGAAAACTTGTAAATGTACCATATACCATCCTTTAAACCACATTTACAACCTCGTAAATGTATACAATTCCTTTTCAAGTGGAAATTTTTTTTGATTCACCTCCATACATACGACAATGTAAATCTGATTTTTTTTTTCCCTAAATTTAATTTTTATATAAAAATAATACGTCAAAACTATGAAAAACGCTTGATAATATCATCATTAATACATTAAAAAAATAATGATCACAACCACAAATGGCCCTAGCTGGCATTTCATAATGGCGAATTATAAACGAGTCGCTGTACTATATCGTAAACGATTCTAAAATGTACATTACAAATGATTCGCCATTGCATACCGTAAGCAAGTCGCCAATGCATATCGTAATCGAATCGTAGCAATAAACTTAAACTTGATCATATTTCTTGGTTGCTCGGCTTCCGGGAAAAAAAAATACTTCGATGTGACGAACTGATTCGCTGATATCGTACAACTTTTCATCATCTTGACAAATAAAATGCAATTCGTCTACTAGGCGACTTTACAAAACTTTGTTACAATATTTGGTGGAATATAGTTCAACTTATGAAAGAATTTCTAAGCCCATCAAAACTATGAGCGTTCATTAATAATAATCAATGGCGCAATAGCCCAAATTGGGCCTAGGCATTGAAGTAATTCTAGAGTTACTTCATTAATAGACCAACGGAACACTAGGAGGTGAAGTGGTCAGCCACATGCTCGTCCGTGATTATTACCCCGATTTTAACTCAGGTTCTCATTTACAGCTGAGTCAACTGGCAGTCCGGCACACAATTCCATTCTCGAAAATTACTTGTCGCCAAGCAGATTCGAATCTGGTACATGGTGCACCGAAGGCAAGTGATCTAGTCACTAAGCCACACAGACTACAGACGTTCATTAACACAGTTGTTAATTTATCCATGAATTTTTACTACAATCAAAAATTGCTCCGAGCGTCAACACTATAAACTCCGATTCGGATAGTAAAACATCCCAACTTATTGGCTCAATTAGTGGTCCAATTATAGATAGTCCCGATTGAACAGGCAGTTGGAAAAAAATTAGTTAAAGTGATAATCAGGACTATGACTTATGAAGGGGCGAAACTCACGAACTTTCCATCTATTTTGAATGTCATTGAGAATTTTGTGTAGGGTTGCTAAAGCGCGTTTAAATTACTACTAACCAGAATATTAAGTAATCCCTGAAAAATTTATTTCTTAATGCAATTTATTTTTAACCCTCATAAGACGTAGCTTAAGGCAGGAAAGATGAGAACCCAATGCTGCATAGTTTCCCTTAATTTGAACAAATGCAAAACGTGGGGACGTAATGAATAATGATAATTGCGGGTTAAACAAGACTAAATCAAAATATTTCTAAAATTACAATATTTTAATAATAAATAAGAAAATAATGGGATATAATTCGTAAATCTTTTATTTTGCAGATACTTTCGCAAAATGAGATCCAAAGGTCAGAGATGAAAAGGATTTTCATGTTTAATTTTAGACGAGGGAAAGAGTTTGAAGTGGTTGGGAATAGCAGGAGGAGGCTGAATATGCCGAGTCTTCGGGAGCAATGCTCCAACGTGTGTCGATATAATTAAAATTAATGACTACACGTAGATTTTATCGTAGCCCATACACTCGTCTACATGATTGCAGTGTAAAGAGCGAGTTGCAGGTTTATTATTATTCCGGATTTTGTTTTTTCATATCTCGTCTCAAAATTAAAAGGGGTTGTATGTTGCGAAGAGGAGAAGAATTCTGTTTTTGCTTTATTATGCTGTAGGGTAATTAAGGCAAATATGATGGAATTTTTAAATAGATTAAAAAAAAAAAACAATGCAAAAAGTATTGAATTTATAATAGGTGCTGGTATTATGTTTCTCTGTATGAGAAGAAGGTTGGATTATTAATGCTAAATTGGAAACAAATTCGGTAACTTCACTGGCTTGAAGCGAATTCTTAAATTCTATTGGTCAGTATTGCATTGATTTGTGGCTTAATTTTATTCCAAAGCGAGTCTTTTTTTTGAGATTTTGGCTGCCGAAATTTTTGCCAAAAATTTTGACAGTGGTATAAATACTTTATTATTAAAATAATAAAGTAAAAGCAGTCAAAACCCATTGAGTTTCTACGGCAATTGTTGGAAAATTACGGGGTCATACAATCATGGTATTGGCAGCGGTAGCCACGTTGCTAGAACGCTAGTCACCAATAATAGTCAGAGTTCTAAAAATAAAATTATTTTTGAAGTTATTGAACAGTTTTGATAAGAGCACTGCAGTACGGAAAGGGGGCCCTATCTCTCAAAAGGACTTACATACATATGTATGTAAGAACTGAAGGCACGAGTAGTAAACGCAAATATCTAAATTAGAAAAGTTGTCGGTACAGTTCACATGTTTACTTTGCATGCATACGTCGAGTTTAGTTCACGTGTAATAGTCAATTGCTTCAACGGTCGTCCAATTGGAGAGAAAATATTCACTCAAAAGTTCGTAGAACAAACACACTAATTTGGAATACCTTAAAGTTATATTGAATAAGTGCCGATGTCGTACAGCATCACAAATACAACTTTTTAGTCATATCATTTCAATATACAATATTATACATATTTAACTATTACGTCGGAATGATGTCGGTACGACGTTTTAGTTATAAAGTGAAAGTTTTTTTTATAATGCAATCTTGGTTGGTTTCAACTTTTGTAGACTAAACAGAACTAATGGTCAATAGATGACTTAAAAATTTACATAACATTCTGGTTATAAATATTTCATTGTATCTGCTAATATTGTTTATCCTTGGGACTAGAGATGGGCAAAGCAGTTCGTTTGAGTGAAGTACTTCACTCCGATTCACTCACTTTAACGACCAAGTACAGTGAAGTACTTTCGGAACTGTTAGTTGCATCGTTCCTTCGTTTTTGTGCCATCGTTCCATCGTTCTTTTAGTTAGATGATGACCAACAAAAATAGGTAACAGTAGATCTAGAAGATGATGACCAAAAAAAGGTCAGTAGATCTACAAGGATCGAGTTCAATGAAGTAGTTCCGGAACGTTCAGTTCTCTTTTAGTAGGTCGGTCAACTTTTATGTCATGTGTCCAAATGAACTGCAGTCCACCAAAAGGAGTGAGTTACTTCACTCACTCACTTCAATGAAGTGTTCTTTCCGAACACTTTACGAATGAACGACCCATCTCTACTTGGGACAACTGTGCTAAATGTTTTGCTTTATGAAAATTACGAGTAAACGTGATTCAAAAAATAATAACAATATAGAAAATAGATATATTATACCGAGATCAATTAACATTTGTGTAAATTTTAAGCAAGCATGTACGGAAAAGACCTGTTTCTTTTTTTATTTCCTGGGAGAAAATATGACTACAAAATCAAGTGGCAACTGTCTGGTCACGAACTGAACTTCAAAGTTATACGGGAATTTTTAAAGTTTAAAATATTACGAAATAGTGATTAGTACGACTTCTTAGTTACAAATATGACTCACGAGCTGTTTCACTAAATTTGAGTTGAGAAGTTTTATTTATGTATTTGAAAGTTCTTTTCGGTGAGTTTTTTATATTGTTATTTTAAACAATGTAGCGATCTTTTATTTTAGCATATTCTGTAATTAGCTTTGTCTCTTGCAGATCTATTAACCTGGCACATAATTTCTATTCAAATTACACAATTCACAGATAAACTTTTTGTAGCTTATAGAAGAACATTTTGCAACATTTGATAAACACATTTTTTTCCAACTATTAAATTAATATTGTTTTGACATATAACAAACTAAAATTTATCAGAGTTTAGGATATTCTCACTACTATATATACCATAAAATGTCGTATAAAAAGAAGTTATTTTGTTGAAATTAATTCACTGATTGGTCATCAAAATAACTCACAGGTTGCTAAAAAAAAGTCGAAGCCGACAAGCCGGATAGGAATCATTGCATGGTTGTATTGACGTTGAAATAATCTTATAGACATTCTTCAAATTAGTCGGCACGACGTCGTCTACGAGTCATTGCGACGTTGCGGGGCAAACCAGCGATTATATTGCAAAGGATTCTAATCAAATAAACCCGATAAACAAACCACAACTCTTATTATTAGAATTATTCACTTATATAACACCATAAGTACACTTCAGTTCAAATTAAAATTATCCACATCCAAAGAAATATTCAAATTTCAGAAATTTTCTAGATTTTCGTAGGAATTTCCCTCATTACTCAAATATTCGACGTGCCAAGAATTACGCTAATGCAAGAGGAAAGTGAAAAAAAAATCGCATCTTCAGATCCACACGTTGAAGACGGGATGAAGAATAAAACACTTAAAGAAAACCACGGAAAAATTCTATTAAGCTCCCTAGAGGTGGAACGCATGAAATCTAAGAATTCCGTAAAAGAACCAAGGGAAAAAATACTCGTACCCTGGATGGTGGAAATATTCTCAAACAATCCCACGGGGGTGGTGATGCTCTCAAACATTCCCATGTGGTGGGTTCTAAGCTGACCCTTTTTTCACCCTTAGGTTATATGTACGTACTTACACCACCTATGCTACCCCGTACACTCTGTCAGATTACAGCGTAGAGTTTTCCCATAGCTTGTACGAAGCGGAAATTTAATAAGCCGTCGTCGAAGAAAACGTTTTCTTATTGGTGTGTGGTTTTTTCTTTTTTTGAATTTCTTTTCTAAATCTTGTGTTTTTTTTTTATTTTCCTTATAAGCAAGCGCCTATTCGACCCCATCTTCTGCTATAACTTAAAGCTTAAGGTTATTGGCTGAAGGGCCTATCCAAGATTTACTTCGAGATAAACCGTAAAAAGCCTTCGCGTTATAAGGACTTGTTTTATCGTTTGTATAATTAGTGCCCAGTTGGATAATTAGACGTTTAAATCTAAGCATTAGATATATTCAGACGATACGAGAAATTCCTTTTTTAAGGATGAGTTTTGTTATCGTTGAAGATGATCGGTGTTAATGAGATTTAAAATGAAGTGCTTGAGGGCAAACTGAAGATGGAGGACGGAATAATTATTGGCTCAAGATTGATGATACTTGAACATTTTTATAGTTAATTACTTTAAGTTAAGTTAAGTTTAAGTGCTTTAAGTTATGTTAGATAATTTCGATTAGAAATTACGGAATATTGGTCACTTACAGATTGATCGTCCTTGTTCAGGAAGATTTGGCTCCAAGCATTCCTTAAGAAGCAACTTGTCAGTACTGAACCAATTCTGATACATTGTTGATAGGAAAAAAAACCTCCTCCGCCGAAAAGGATAAAGAAATTGTTATAAGTTCGGAATTAAAACGGTATTCCGTACTGACAATTCAGTTCGACGGTATTCATTCTGGCGTTTTTCAGAACATACAAATAATCAGTACTGCGAGACCAGTATACCTAAAAATGTTTTGCGGATGTTAGAGTTCCTTATTTAAAGAAGTCGTACTCTCCCAAACGTTGTAATGGGACTTTATTCACGACATTATTTTCACAATAATTACATTAAAATCAAAGACATGTAAAGGTGTAATCGAACGTATTCGTTGATCGGTTCTGATACATCATCGTGATGTAGTAGCTAGATCTAGAAAACACGTCCTGCAATCGATATCACCTGAATTTTCGATAATATCAGGCTAACAAGTCGAGTGATTTATACCATGAATGCACAGCCAATATACAAACCATGGTATTGAAATCGTAGTATTAAAACTACTAGATGCATATGTAGATGCATATGATAAACTGCGGACAGTATCTGGTATAAGCGAACAAAGACATTTAGTTGCGATACTCGCCACACAATTGGGAAATGGCACTACTAGCAGTAATGTGTATAGTATACCTACTAGATAAAATTATCGAATTTTGTATACCATGAAACAGGTTGAATACTAGATATATGTGTATAACAGTTCGTTTATCTCGTATATGCTTAGTATTGGGTGATACACTGCTGCTATTGACGATATTATGATATCAATACCAGCAGTGTATCCAAGGTATCTATAAAATTGAACGACAGAATTTAGGGTTCTAAATTTCATAAATTTAGTATTTTTCTTTAACAGGGTCCTGAATTTAGAGTCACACGCACACATAACGCAAACTAATGAAAAATCCGAGAAAACTCATAAAAATCAAAACCGGAACAGAAAACAACGGAATTATTTCAATTTACAACACCCAACACATCGTCCATACCTCTTTTTGCCATCGTCCTGAAGTTATGAAACGTTTTGATCCTATCTGTAATGAATAAACAAAAGGGAGGTGGTTTTTAAATCGTTAATTTTTCGTCATAATTCATATTTTCCCTAAGCTGAAATTTTTAGGGGATAGAATGCGCAGTGACGAAGAATTATTTCGAACCTGTAGCATCATCTATTTTAGATTTAGATTTTCCATCAGCTTAAAGCAGCAGATACTTGCAAATTCGAATCAAATATTGATAAGAGTCCCGGTGAACAAACTTCTGAATTTCGAAAAGGTTCAGACCATTTTCAATTACGGTGGCAACTGAAATATTTAACAATAAGTAAATGTCTAAGAGTGCAGGAAGTCAGTTATTAAAAATTCAGGTCTGTGTAGTAAAATAAGTAGTTTTTCGACCCGGGTCCGTCGGCCATTTTAAGATGAAATTTCATCTCTGTAATATGAAATCGATCTTACTACATATAATACTGGGCGCAGTTCCTATATAAAAGTCCTTAAAACTAATATTCACGAAGCTCTATAACTTTATACCTCTTCAAGCTCGAACCTTATAATTAAGCGCAAGTTATTTGCCAGAAGTTGCAGAGAATATAATCAAATGAGACCTTCATGTACCCTTCATACAGAAGTCCTCGAAAAAAAATTATATTCCCAGATAAGTTTGAAGGAGAAAGTAAAGTTAAATTCGTCTGTTCACGAAATTACTCAATATCTTCGAGTAGCTTCTATATCATTGTACAATAGTAGATAGAAGATTGACTGATAGGGCAGCTGTCGTAAAAACAGTCAAGACATGAACCGAAAAGGAATTGAAACACATCTTTGCTACGTTTGACGTCATTAACTGTTATAACTAGACGTATACGAAGCAAGATATTCGGAAACGACCTTAGTGTAAACCATATAACACAAGTTAAAAATCTAGGCCACCTTCTTGACTCTCAATACAGGAAAAGAAAAACAATATTCCACTACCCCTATTGCCGAAAAATAAAATGACTTCATTCAGAAATCCCTACGACTTCTGATGCCAATGAGAAAAGACACCCATCTGGATGGGCTTTGAACACCTTAAGCTCTAGATTAATACGATAGCACATTTATTATATATTTCCTTACATGCATGCCATAGGAAACACCAATCACTAAATATATAGCTTTGTTAAAATAAAAATTTTCAGAGTAATCTGCGGAAATATAAGAGCAGTCTTATACGAACACGTATTTTTTTCACCACACACCATCGAATGTACTTGAAATTTCGTGACACGCTACATGTAGTATAAAAGTACAGCACAGGCTAGTAGCTTACATGGTTTCTGATAAGTGAGAGCCAAATTTGGATTATTTATAGTGAAGCGAACATGTGCAGCAACACCGCAACGTGCAGCATTGCGAAAGTGTAGTAATTGAACTAAACGATTTCAATATGGAGATTTCTCTATACTAAGCCCGAGCCCGTCTTACCTTTACAAAATTATCACCCCAAGAGAAAATTTTGGGTCCAATGTGGTGCATTTATACCTTGCAAGTGGTTCATTTCTCCCGTATGATGGGAGAAATGCACCATTTGGACTGACTGTGCTCTTCTTCTTTATGCTCACGATCTGATTATATTTTGCTCCTTTTTATGAATACAATATTTGCGCAAGGTATTTCATCAAACAAAGAAAAAAAAATTAATAAAGTTCCACAATTTTCTACGGAGATATGGAGTAATTAATGAAAAATGGTGCATTTCTACCGAGTCTCCTACCTACTTCTTCTTTGCAAACTCCAATCCAGAGTCTGTCACTATCGCAACTCAGAGTCACTATCGCAACTAGTACTTAGATGTATGATGAAGATATCAGGTATTTAATTACGAACAACGGACAAAACCTAACCTTCAAAAGCGCAAAGTTTATCTCCGTTTACAAATTAAAACTGCATTCTAATAATTAATTTCCAGTTCGTCATATTAGCAATGCAAATAGTTGGAAAATTTAATATCCCAACAAGAAACACCATCCCCATCTACCACGTCCCTTCGCTGTGTATAACGCAAAAGTAAAGGTCTACCCTTAAAATGAATAGAAAAGTTCGAGGATACTGTCTGCAGAGAAGTTCATCTGACTTATGAATATGATGCGATATGTGCTGCAATACGTAGGTCTACTGCAAAAAAAACAACAAGAACAACAACACACACAGGTAGCTACCATTTCTATGCAGCAGGAAAGGTGTACAGGTACATGTTGCCGTCGCCTCTATCTTAGCCAGGAAACACACCTTTGTCGATATACTCATATAATAATATGCACGCAGCGAAGGCACAGGGAAAGGTTCAGTTTTCTATTTAAATAATGCACACACACGTATGATAGAATTTTCTCATTAATTTTCCTTGTGATCTTCAACCAAAAACAGAATGCCACACTGATGATGGAGCTCGACGGTTACCGATGGGATGAGAGGTATTGGGTGAGGTAATGGGTGAGTAACTAGGGTGGAAATGACGGAATGGGCGATTTTGTGCTTTCGCCGGAGCGAGGTGGAAGTGAATTCAAGGGGTTTGTGTTTGGAGTGTAGCGCGGTCTGAAGGATGTCCAAATGGGTGGTAGCCTGCACAAAACGGTGGTGTTAGCGGTGGGATAATGTTGATATATGTTCCGAGTCAAGAGTAAGGGAGCTTTTTAGTGTCTGAAGGTTCGAGGCTTGGGCTCCTTTCGACGATGGAGAAACGTTTACTTTCCCCGCATTTTCTAGTCAACGGATGGTGTTGTCTTACCCCGGTTTTTCTTGGGGAGCCCACCCGGCACACTATACTCCCTCTGTATGTATGCACGGCGTACAAGGCTCGAGCTGGGAAAATTTATATGAATTTTCTCAGTTCGGGACGATTGTATGGGTTCTTTGTATAAGGTTTGGGCTGTGAAGAGTGAGCAATTGGTGCCACCCTCTATGGGGCCCGGGGTGTATATATCTCTTTGCTCCTATCACGACCCATCCAAGGTTGTTTTCGTGGAATGGGCTGTGAAGAGGGGTGCTGCGACTTAAAATTATTGTGTATGCTGGGTTCGTTCCTTTCTTGCTTCGGGTTTTGGAGCAATTTTCCCGATGCGGAGGAGGTTGTTCTAAAAATTAGAGACGCTCACATACGGTTCGAGGGACGGATGGGTAGAAAGTTTTCTGTATATACAACATCGTAGCAACGATTTGAAATACTACGTTCGTTATACATATGGGAATTCTTGTGCAAGTGGGATAAGGAGGACGGGTGACCGGAACTTGGTACAAGGGGTACGACGTTCATATTTTGGGAGGTAATGAATATATGCGCTATACGAAAAGTACATGTAGTGTATCTAGAGATCGAAGGTGCGCAATTGCTTATGCGCCATCCTACAGAAAGACGGTGATGTACTCTATGTCGTGCACTATAGGGGTACATTGGCTGGCTTTCACTCCCGTGTTCCGCGATACATACACTGAAGATGATGACGATGATATGTAGGTATAGTAGACTTCGCGAGCCTGGAGAAAGTGGGGGTGGAACGACACAGGGTCGATGGTTGGCTTGGAATTTATACATTGCAAAAACTTTCGGTATAGTTATATTATATTTAGTGGAGGATGGATTAGGGGTTGGGCTGGATTGGGGGTAGTGAAGGGGTGTGGTAGCCAAGAAAGACAAAATAAGCTAAAACCTCCGTTCAGTGCACATCGGATGGCGGAGAAGAGGACAAAAGAGAGAAACGCGTGGTGGATGATGGTTGAAGGTTGATGTTGGGGGTGGTGGTGGCGGTGGCAGCTACGAAATTGTTGGGTGTGCTTTATTCAGGACATTATTTCATGGGAAAGTGGATGATTGGTAATTGGAAAAAAAATTCTCTGCTGCTTTTATATATAGGGAGATTTTTCCTCGTCCGGGAATAAGGAAGAAATTTCAATTTTAATTTTATACTATTTTTAGTATCTCGTCGTTTTTTTTTCTTCACATTTTTTTATTATATCGAAAAATAAGGGATGATACGATGAAATTTAATAAGATCTTTAGAAATATGTGCGAGTTTTTTTCGGGAAAAGTTTTTCTTTAGCTTGGCGTGTGTAGTTCTAAAAAATTTGAATGTTTAATGAATGCATTGATTAGGTCGTTGAATATGGAAAAAGAGAAATATATTTGTGGTTTAGAATGACTAATGTATTAGTTGTATTATCTCCATAAACAACGCACAGAACTTTAAACGAAATAACCATCATATCGAAAGTCGACAAGTGTTACCTTCCCGAAATTTTTTTTATCCTTTAATCGCCTACTTCTACTTCTTTTTTGTCTTAATTTCGCCTATTATACAGGGTATAAAAACCTTTATTTTTATCTTGTAATGGCGGATACAGGAGAATCAAATTTTTGCTTTAATTCATTCAAATAATATTCACTAGAACATAAGATGGTAGATTACTCCACAAACGTATAGTTCGACCTATGAACGATGAACATTACTTTAGTGGGTACGAAATATCGATTTTAAAAATACCGCAGAAAGTAGCGATTCGATAATGGTATAATTCCAAAACAGTATAATACGCTACTGAAAGACATTACTGATGTAAATCCTATCGCATTGAGATTTATATTCATTCAAGTGATTAATAACTAGAGATGGGCAAAGCGGTTCCTTTCTGTGAAGTACTTCGCTCGGAGTCACTCACTTGAAGAAACGAGTCCACTGAACTTGTTTCGGTAACCCAAATGAGCACAATACCGACTAACAGCAGAACTTAGTTCAGTCTCTCATAAACAGCCGTCCGAATTGTACCTATATACCCGAACAAAGAATAATTTAAAAGCTCGAAATAAAAGTACCGTTTATTATATTAATACCGTGACTTTTCTCTATATCAATCACACATCACACGGATCCTTTAGAGTTCTCATTCAACATTTTGGTCCGTCGAGCCGGATTTCGGAGTTAAATGGGAAGCGGCAGTCAAGTGGGTAAAATTCCACCTTAGACGCGTCATTGGAGACACAAGCCTAACGTATGAAGAATACTCGACACTTCTCTCGCAAATCGAGAGTGTTTTAAAATCGCGTCCTCTTTGCCCGCTCTCAGAATTCCAGAACTGTTCGTTCCCTCGTTCCGTCAGCAGATATAGTGAGGACCTAAAAAAAGGTCAGCAGAGGTCTCGTAAGTGGTTTCGGAACTGATCGTTCTTTCGTTTACCAGTACGTTTTTTGTCACGTGTCCAATGGAACTGCAGTTCATCAAAAGGAGTGAGTTAGTTACTTCACTCACTTCAGTGAAAAGTTTTTTTGGTACACTGAACGACCCATCTCTATTAAGAGCCATTGTGGCGTCCCTCATGGTACAGTTCTTGGTCCAATATTATTTCTTCTTTACAAAAACTATCTCTGTTTACTCAGCCATGTTACAGTGACATTATGGAGAAGATGCGATTGCGCAATCGCGTCGCGCTTATCATATCGCGATATCAGTTTTAATGAGCGTCTTGAATCGCCATCACAATAACTGTCAAATATTTTAAGTATTATTAAAAAATAACAAACTACTTCGTTTTTAGCCAGTGAACGTTTTTTTATTGTATAGACATTCATTCGTGATATTTACTAACTGATATATTGTCTGTTCGTTTCACTTTTAATCAGTTTTCCATTAGTTATTTTCCTTCTCCCTCATAATCTTTGTGAAAATTGTTTGCAGTTACCATGTAAATCGGCCTTTAGGTTAGGGTTAGGTTGATGTAAATCGTTGATGGTTAGGTTGATGTTAGGTTGATGTAAATCGGCCTTTACTCACATTTATGTTATTCTCCGGTCTAGAACACAAAAAACGCCAAACATTTAAATAACTACTACGGTTCTATTTCAGTTTCTTTGTGCCACCTGGCATCAAACAGTTCATACAAAAATGTTCAATTTTGCATCAAAATGCTTTCAAAGGTCTTCATACAAAAACGGCGTCTTGTAGTCTCCAGTATTTGTTACTTTAGGTTACTACCACCGACAAAAATTATGTTTATAAGAAATTTCAAACTTGTACCATTAGCCATTTGAATTCAGAAGCTCACCCACCCGAAAGGGTTGAACCCAATCTGATATATGAAAGGGTTCTTAATATAGTTCGTCTATTTAAGAAGAATGCAAGCAAATGTATTCAAAAATGACTCAAACTAAGATTTTGATTTTGGCATTTACTACCTTTTTTCTAAGCACGTCGTTAAAAAAAATTTAGCTTCTTCAGCTCTACCGTGAGAATTTCGTTCTCATTAAACTTAGTTGGTGAAAAATATTGAATCTTAAATGAAGAATAGACAACGACTCTGTTTTGTATTTTAATGAATTTTAATTGCCCTGCATTGAGATGTTTCACGTACGAATCATTTCGATTCACTTACGGTCCACATTCACTTACGAGAAAAAAATGATAAATAATGTTCCTAGGTGAATCGCCAGTGATTCGTTTTTGATTCTTCTGGTTTGTTTGCAGGGACAGTTCATAGTTGTTTCAAGTAAATACTTATGTAATAGCTTTTCCAGTCTAACGCCTAAAATGAAAAAAGTTTTTCTATGAATCGCTTCCTATCCAATGAAGAGATTGCATATTAACTTTTATGGCTTTACCTGGAATATCCTTTTCGCTCCTTCTGCAAAATATTAATAACAAAACTTTTTAATGAAATCTATTCTCGTTTGACGTACGGTTCAACTTTCATCCGAAAATAAAAACAAAATTTCATCAACATCTCTGCACAAACGGACAAACCAACAGACCCACTCTTTCACGCGGCTCCTTAACAGCCCTACGTTAACTCCGAGGAAAAAAAAAGACCAGACTGACGTCACTTAAGAAAACACCATTCCAAAAACCAGTGAACAAGGACGAGTTTGGATTACAAAAACACGAGATATGAGTATACCCCATATTCTCCAATGTGTAGCCTGATGCATTTGAGATTCAAACCCATCGGCCGTGATAGTAGTGAACGAGCTTTTCTCGCCGGATGTAAGCCACGTTAGAAAGGACGCCCAAGGACGACCGTTTCTTCCACTAAACGAAGAAAGGAAACTTTCATCGTAAGCCGCGGGGCTGTGATTGGGGGGGAGGGGAGTAGGATGCGAGTTAAACAGACGGTGTGCGAACACCACACCATACCGCGCACGGAAATTAAATTGAATCTGGATATTGAGGGAAAAACTTTTTCGATTAGTTTCCTTAGAAGGACCTCAAACTTCCTACTGGCCGGGTTTCAGGCCCGGTTTTTCTTTGGTCGCGTCGCGATTTGATTTGTTGGATTTTGATGGCGACACCGCGTGCTTCGTCCGAGTGTGGATGAAAGGACGTTCAAAAAGGTCCTTTGAAATGATTGTTTTTCGGGAGCATGGTGTTCGTAGAAACAGAAAGGGATTGAAGTTTTACGTATCGCTCATACAAATGTATTGTGCTTTGGCGTCAAAGGGTGCAACTTGTTATTAGTTTGGACAGGAATTTTTGTTAAGTCGAAAGTTGGTGAAATTCTTTTAAAAGTTTTTCTTTTATGTCTTTCAGGATGTAGGCGAAGTGTAGTGTTGATGAACACTATCTGTCTACCGTATAGAACTAACATTATGTACTTTCAGGCTCGCTAACCTGATCTGTAATGCTTGCAAACAACAATAAATCGAGTAAAGAAGCCACATGAATGGGTGCGTCTCCTTGGAAAAATACATAGCTTCACATATAGAATGCGCTGATTGAGATTTCTCATTGAATTTTCTCTGTATTATCAGCAGGTTGTGATGTCTCATGTAATAAATTAAAAAAAATGTATTCAGTGGATAACCAAATTATTTCCGTTGCGCATATTGTAGAATTGGATGCAGACATAGCATGATCGCCACTTTGATAAAAAATAACTTATTACGCCATCTAGATGTCAAAAGTAAAATCTGCTAATATTCTTCTATCTTTGTCCTACACTAGCGTATAAGAGAATGTACAAATTTTAATAGCTACGAACATGGCTAGAGTGAAATCTACATCTCAAATGACTTCGATTATTAAACCTAAAAGACAAGCAAGCACTGAATGTATCGTCATAGAAGCATCCTTTTCAGTGAGATATCATGAGGAAAAATTGTCTTCCTCGATTCGGGACACAAGGGATGTACTAGGTTCAAGCACGGTTCGATAGAACGCCAAAGAAGTATGACCTTGTTGAAGCCTTTGTGGTAATCATATGGCAGCTACGAAATAAGATTCTCAGATACAAGGCGGAACTAGATTTCCTGAATATCTAAGAAAAAAGAGGGGAAGTGAAAAAAAAGTTGGGATTGTTCCCAGTTGGTAGCAACAAAAGTATATCCTTTTTACAATAAACCCTTGTAACTCCAACAACGGAAGACATTTCAATAACATCACACACTGAGGTTTTTTTTAAGAATGAGACGAAGTGTGAACTTCTCACAACATTTTAGTTCACCATAGTAAGCCATCATTTCCGACTAGTTTGTTAATTTCGCGGAAATTCAGTAATGAGTTTAGAACGACTCGTAGGCATCATTGTGGTAGAATGTGATGAGCAAAAAAAAGGTTGTCAGACTAGAAGTAGCACTGAGTTCCAAGCGGCAATGAATGAATAGAAACGAACTAGAAGCGGGACTGACTGAGAACTAGTTTATTCATTTCGGTTTTGGAAACGCTCTTCTGAACTAGTTCGTTCGCTGCACAGGCTTATCGTAGAGTAGAGCGCTATTACTGCTTTGGATGCGCGTATGCCATTAGGGTGTGTCAGGTGAAAAACTTTGTCCAAAAATAAGCTGTTTCATTAGCCCCGGATAACTTCGGTGCCATCATTGTTGAACGGTGCTTGTATTGGTCTGCCTACCCAACTTAACATTGGTCTGCCTACCAAATTTTTATAAGCATTTGCAAGTACACCGCAGGAATTCCGACTAGTACGAATCGCTTCTATCGCTAGTGACTGTGAAAGTGTGTCAGCCATTTAGGATATGCCAAGGGAAGAACTTTGTTGAAAAGTAAGCTGTTTCGTCAACCTAGGATTTTATTCTCGATAGTTTTAAAAATTTTCAAGGACAGAATTTTTGTTTGTAGTTCCTGCGTAACCTCTTCTCATAGCACGGTTCAAATCGAATAAAGGGAAGCTAGTATCCCTAGAAAACGGTTCAGAAATTTATTTCGGCATTGTTGGGATTCAAAACTGTGTTATTCTAGCACACTAGGTTACGAAGTCCTTCCACGATAGATTCATTGGTACACTCGTGAAGTTAGTTGTAATTAGGAGTTCCATATCGCTCCACTTTCCACTACTAAGCCACGAAGAATTGATACCGTTACATGTCCTTATCCTATACTCAAACCATTACTTACCATTGGTTGTTGCGGTTGATCCTTCATCGTTTGAACTTGTGCAACTTGTTGTTGTGATTGTTGAGCCGATTGTTGTGATTGTGCAGACTGCGGAACTTGCGTCTGCTGCTGCTGTTGCTGTTGATTACCCACCGATGTAACACCGTTACCCGCTCCAATAGCCAATACGTTCGTTTTGGCCGTTGTTGTTGTATTCGGTGACGGATGCGGTACAGCAGCTGCCGGAGCTGGACTTATGGCGGACGTTTTTGATTGTGGCTGACGTGGTGAGACCACTGTACGCAAACTGTTATTAGCTAAAAGAGCTGCTGCAGCTGCAGATTTTCGACCACGTGTACCCTGCAAGAAAGAAAGTAGGCCGAACGTTAGTTAAAAAAAAATAAAATAAAAAAATGTTGCAACATTGTAGAATAAAGCATGTATAATTTTGAATTTAAATTAAATTGAATAAAGCGTCGACGCTCATAAATTCTACTCAGTAATTCGAACAGATTAAAAAGGCTCCATGTAGTAGTGGTACAATTGAATATACCTCCTCCACATTTATCTAGATCTCGGCTCTTAAGTCGACATTATTCAGGGCAATTATGCGAGTTTTATTGTTACTACCGTTGAAATTCTATTCGAAATCCAAGACAGTTCCTGGGCTATGTATGCATGTGTCGGTTCTATTGTTAATATATGGATGTAATACAGCAACTTATCCTACAATGTAATATCTGAATTGATGAAACAAGATCGGTCCATATATCAAGATTCAAGACTGTATGCTACGCTACCTCTAACGAGCTAGAGGAACCTTCGTATAAATGAGGACGCTGACTGTACACAACTTACAATATTTACGAGTACGTAGCATTATTTAACACATATTCTGTACGAGTGTGTGTCGGCATCCAATCCTATATGTGCAGAAAATGTATAACACAAAATGAAAATTTATAGTGCTAATTTATTGCGCTTAATATTTCAAGATAATTTTCAGTTGCTGCACAAGACGTATCGCAATTAACGTCACCATCCATAATAAATTTTATAATGGAAAATCGTTGGACCAGGGAGATGAGTCGCCTCAGTACAACCAGCAGACACTATATAACAAGCGTGTGTTGCAGCTACAACAACTACAGCATCCAAGGATATAGCAACACTCCCTAGGAACGGATATGGGAGTAGTGGCGTGGTCATACATCAGAACACGATTGGGGAGGTGATGCTTCGTTTAGAATAATAATTGGGGAGGCCGTCAGATTGTTGATGGAGAGTGCAATGAAATTCTAGGTCATATTTTATGATTGAAAATTACAATCAATTTTATTATGAATTATATGAAATCACTAATAAATAGATCGAATAGTGCCTATTAACTTGATAGGCGGAACAGTCCCGGAGAAAATTAGTTCGAGTTTATTTAGTCGATCAATCTTCGTTTCTCGAAATGACTTTGTCGACAATTACATGCATATAGCGCATTATTTCTATCACCTTTAATTCAATTAGAAAGGTAAACATTACGGCTGTCCCATTTCAGCATGTAGTAACTAAGTGCTTGCTATAAATTTTTAAAAAAGAGTCTGAAAACCTATGTTTATTCAACCCCAAAATAAATATTAATAAACCGACATATAGGGGTTGGTTTTTCCAGATTACCTGGCCACTTCCCGAACATACACAGGAAATTTTGGGCACTACTTTAAAAATGTTTGAAAAGGCACTTACTAGTTTTTGAAATGGGACAGCCGACTATGCCACAAGTTGCATAGTAAATACAAT
Organism: Beris chalybata; assembly: GCA_949128065.1. NCBI lineage: Eukaryota > Metazoa > Arthropoda > Insecta > Diptera > Stratiomyidae > Beris > Beris chalybata. The sequence continues at coordinate 107,999,368 of OX421895.1, forward strand.
GAGGTTTTGTCACCGATACTTCAAAGTATCTGATACACAAAAGTACCCCAATTGTGTCAAGCTTAACTGTTCCGAAATCAGTCCGAGTCTCTCGAAAATAAGCAAAATACTAGCTAGGCGCTACTGTTAAAATCCCAAACTGGTTGTAGAGTCAAGAAGCAGGTTAATGTATCGGACAGAGCCAGGAGTATCAATATTAACTATCATAAACGAAAGCAATCAGGTGAACTATTTTTTGGGATGTAGTGCAGGATATCGAACTGGACTTAAGGGGGTCAGACTTCAATACAGTAGCGTTTAGCCCAGACAGTTTTAGGGCTGGAAAGATGAGAGTATACTAGCAGGTGTTAATAACTTGCAGTACCATTAGTTGGTGATATGATCTATCAGAACAGCATCTAGTAGTATTTGCAAACCAGATAATAAAGTAAACCAAACTCATCTTATCAGGCCTATTCTGCACCAGAGTCACAAGTCACAATTTTCAAAAAAATTACTGAACCCAATAACAATCACATCATTTCAGTCACTGGAGGTTGTGAGCTTTGATAATTCGTAATTATAGAATAGGGCCTTATGCTTCTGTTAAGGGGTTTATCCCGTTTTTCTCAACACCGTGTTTTCCAAATCGGTAGCCACGATATCTCGAAATCTATCGAACGCATACCTTTGAAATTTGGCTTATTCAGTACTCATGTAGACACTTTGCAAACTAGAATAATTGTGATTCATCCTTTTTTTTGTCGACCTGAAGAAGTCGTAAAAAACACCAGAATTGAGGATAAGAAGTTCAACAAGTTGCCAAAAATTACCTGTTCAATATTTTTTTGATAATCCTAATTCCGACGGCTCTTGGTGCACCGACCTTTACAAATCTTAAAGAAGTCTCAATGAACAGAATGCTGAGCCTGCTAAACTTTGCTACGTTAACAGGGACCTCTGAATTAAATGAGGAGCTCTGAATACAGATCGAAACGCAATCGCAACTATCATAGGTAAATTGGGTCTCCTGTGGTTTTAGTGGTATCACTATGGATCCTCGTGGATCAAGGTAAGGCTTTGACCGCTACTGTAACCTAACCTAACCTAGTTCCGAAACTAGTTCAAACTTCACAGATTAAAATGCCGTTTGATTTTACTTTATTATTTTAATAATAAACAATTTTTTTTTTTTAAGAGAAGCAGAACCCACGCATTCGTGTCTACCGAAAACAAAGTTTTTGAAAATGAGTGGCTAAGTTGACGTATATATTTCAGCAATGAGCGATAATTTTGGGCTGAATTTTAAAGGTTGCTCAAAATGTGCATAAATATGTATGTGGTAAAAATTGTATCTTTATTTACTTCTCCTAAATAAATTTTCAGAAAAATCGTAAAAACAGAACCTTCACACGGGATGACCCTCTTAAATCCTGCAGTAGTGCACCCATTAAACCTCCCACACTGTTCACTTTTAATATTTCAAGTTAATAGTGAAAGTGAAATTATAGTGAACGCTATGCAGGTGGCGCGCGTTAAGCAATGCGACGGGATGACAGCTGACAAGAATTCATTTAATACCAATATATACAGCTAATATACAAACCATGGTATTGAAATCGTAGTATTAACACTAGAGGCATATGATAAACTGCACATATGGTATGTTTTGACAATATCTGATATAAGCAAGCAACGACATTTAGTTACGATACTCGCCACATGATTGGGAAATGGCACTACTAGCAGTAAAATGCATAGTATACTAGGTAAAATTATCGGATTTGTATACCATGAAACAGGTTCAATACTAGATATATGTTCGTTTATCTCGTATATGCTTAGGGTGATACACTGCTGGTATTGATGATATTATGATATCAATACCAGAAATGTATCCACGGTATTAGTGAGTGCAACCACTTATATGAATCACGTAGCTTTGATTGGCTACTTTTGTCATTACTACTAGGAGTAACCAACAAATATAAGATAATGATGTCATATAGACAATTTCTCTACACTAGAGTCTTGCATATCCTAAAATTGAATATCATATTTCATATCATTATTTCTCTTACATGTTTTTATATATTTTATGTTACTAGTTTTTCATGGTCATGCTACCATTGAAGCTATTAAATGTTAAGAGTTTGTTGTTCTTTCCAGTGTCAGTGGAGTGAAGCTCCAATACGAAATCCCCGACTGTTGATTGACCGTAGTACTTGACGAATTTTTGGAAAGAACTTTCACTGGAGAGGCCAGTTTATCATAAGATTTTGTGTTGGACTAGGTCCGAAGGAGCTGTTTCGTCATCGGAATGCAGAAGACTCTTCAGAGGGTGTATTCTAGCCAACTTCCGAAACACCCTGACAGCTGGTGGAATTGCTGAGGCAAATTCTATATAGCCACATCGTAATCCAAGTTCATTTCCACGAATAATGTAATCGGGAACTCGCCGGACATCTACCTTATACTAAAGGCGGGACGTATATGGCTATGAAATGGTTGTAACCTTGGATAACCATATGGCTATGAATCTTGAAAATCTGTTGTTAAGTCCGGGGCCCAGTGGGTCCAACGCAAAACTTATTTTTACCAATACTTTTATGTTACTAGTTTTTCATGGTCATGCTACCATTGAAGCTATTAAATGTTAAGAGTTTGTTGTTCTTTCCAGTGTCAGTGGAGTTTCTTTCCAAAAATTCGTCAAGTACTACGGTCAATCAACAGTCGGGGATTTCGTATTGGAGCTTCACTCCACTGACACTGGAAAGAACAACAAACTCTTAACATTTAATAGCTTCAATGGTAGCATGACCATGAAAAACTAGTAACATAAAAGTATTGGTAAAAATAAGTTTTGCGTTGGACCCACTGGGCCCCGGACTTAACAACAGATTTTCAAGATTCATAGCCATATGGTTATCCAAGGTTACAACCATTTCATAGCCATATACGTCCCGCCTTTAGTATAAGGTAGATGTCCGGCGAGTTTCCGATTACATTATTCGTGGAAATGAACTTGGATTACGATGTGGCTATATAGAATTTGCCTCAGCAATTCCACCAGCTGTCAGGGTGTTTCGGAAGTTGGCTAGAATACACCCTCTGAAGAGTCTTCTGCATTCCGATGACGAAACAGCTCCTTCGGACCTAGTCCAACACAAAATCTTATGATAAACTGGCCTCTCCAGTGAAAGTTCTTTCCAAAAATTCGTCAAGTACTACGGTCAATCAACAGTCGGGGATTTCGTATTGGAGCTTCACTCCACTGACACTGGAAAGAACAACAAACTCTTAACATGTTTTTATATATTCTTATATATTTCAAACACGTCAAAACTCATTTTATCGATAATCCACTGATACAGCGACTATCGATAAATTGAGTTTTGAGACGTTTCTATAAGACGTACATACAAGTACTAATTCGAAATCTTGTCATACGGAAGAAATACTGAAAAATTCTTAAATTCTTCTTAATTCTTTTTTTTTTATTCTGCAGAATATACCATCATGATGGTATTATATTTCCCACCCTGATAGGTTCTTCTTCAATAAGATGGGCTTCTGTAAAAATTTTTACTCGTAGTTCAATATATATCTTAAAGACTTTTGAGGTATGGTAGGTTATTGAATTTTCAATGCTTAAAGTTAAAAGAGTAGAAAATTGTATCTAGAGTAGAAAATTGTATCTAGAGTAGAAAAGTGTATCTAAAGTAGAATAGTGTATCTAGTTTTCGACTAAAATACAATTTTTTATTAGCATAACATTGTAGAAAATCGAAGATGATACCGTTAGTAAATAACTTTTACGATTTTACGACAAAATCATGCCGTGAGCGAAAGGCTTAGCTTAGGAAGTTGCTCAAAATTCTCGCATGCTTATCATGTATAAATTTTCTCACTTAATATTTCCGATATGTGTAAAATATCTGGTCGTAAAAATGTAAGGCATAACGTTAATAAAATATTAGAAAATACTACGATCGATTCACAAACGTGAAAGCAAACTAAACCCCGATTTCCATTTCCTGTTGTCCTCAATGCAGCATAACTTTTACAGGTAGATTTCAGTACGAACTCTTCTGTAAAATCGTCAAAATGCATAAATAGGTAAAATAGTGCAAAACATAAATAAACGGACAGTAACAAATTGGCGAACATTTTAGCTATGTGCACTATCTGGAAAAAAAAAGATACTTGCGAAGATGTGAAGATAATGGCCATCGAAAGAACCTGTCCTGCTTCCAAGTCCGTCGATTTTCCATAGTATCGATATGTCGTTTTCCGCGTATCGGGACTTTGATCATTCACAAAAGGTGCCTATTAATTTTCTAAATTTAATTCTATGCACCTGAAGAAAATCTAAACAAAATAGCCTTTGTATAGTGGAATGAATGACACGCACGGCAAACTATTCTAGGGAAAAACCAGACGGACGAATGAACGATTGCGAAAATTAATGAACTCTTAATTGCGTTAGATACAGAATTTTCTTTCTCGAAATAACTTTGCCCGGCCTGAGAAACTTGATATCTTCGTTCGGAAATTGGTCGATGTTGGAAGAAGATTGATAGTTGGAAATTTGTATCTATGCAATTTAATGCTTTGTAATTTAATAGGAGTAATATCATTGAACAAATTACTTTCGAACAACATTCGTTGTAGATGGTAAAATAATGGTTTGGTTTCCTGCAATTACGGCGTTGTCAAGGCGATCGGGTTCCGTTCTTGAAATATGAATTTGGAAATACTAATGGAATCCATTGGGACTTTTGTTTTTATTTCAACTTCAAGGATCTTAGCCTTAGGTGAGGTTTTCTGAGAATAGATATTAAATTGGGCAATTAGGGGTTTTCTGCAGGTTGTCGTTTGCATTTAAAATGCTGAAAATTTGAAAATCGACGTAATATAAGCTCCCTTTCCGTACGAGTATGAATTTGATATTTTCATTTCTTACCGCCCACTTGTAAGTACGAGTAAATACTTCCTCTCTCAATCATAACCTTTTCTCAAATTTTTCGTATTTAGCCTGGATTTCTGTGTCACTTTATTCTGAAAGGATTATTTTCTATTTATGTTACTCCGTGCTGCTATTCAGTTCCAGCCATTGTTGGTCTAATTTCAGTGATTTTAATGATCTGATTAAATGTTGTAGAATCTTAATTCTGTCAATCTGTTTTATAATTTGAAACCGTTTCAAAACATACGGTTCAAACTTTTTGAATAAAAATTTATAAAGAAAAAACCAAACATAATTTTTCTCGAATATAGATATTAAATTCATAATTACTTGAATATTAGTCCTTTTGATCCTTTGTTTTTCCATGATCTTAATAACTCACTTCCCTATTCTACAAATAACGTTTGCAGTTCGATAATCCGACATACACTAAATCTACTATTTTTTTTGGCATAATACATGTCTCTGTAGTCTTCCGGTTCTCTACATGTCAAGTGCAATAGATCGCAGTCTACGGATATCAAACCATATCAATATCTGAGCACGTATACACTGTAATCCGCCGCTTCCACTAATACCACGGGTGCTTGGTTCATGGTAGCGGATTAGCGAGTTTTTACTGTATTTCTAAAAATACAGGGATCAGGTCCCAATTCCAACAGTGATATGGAACTTGTACCTGGGATAATCCGTCAAGCAAGAAATAAATTCGGAATATAAAATGCAAAAATGTTGGTGGTCTACAAAATTGAAGTGCAGGCATGTTCGCCTGGCGTGGCCAAAACCATGCGTCCATGACTCGATGACGTAGGCAAATAATGTTTTAAAAAAAAATATAGTGAATGGTCCTCTGATAAATTGGAATTAGAGATGGGTGGTCACTTCATTGAAGTGAGTGAATGAACTAAAAGAACGAACTAGTTAACGATTGATCGAGAACTGAAAATGATCGGTCAATGAAGTGAACTTAAATGCGAAAGCCTAGTTCGAACATAGAAAGAACTAATCTACCTTTTTATGGATTTTTTTGATTAACACGGGAATTGAATTGAGACTACAGAAAGCAATGCGCGACAATTTAAACAGAAAGATGTCGTGTCCTTCTTTCCAATCAAACAATCGCTGGATACTTCATGGAACGGGACGGGTTTCTGGCGTAGAGATGGGTCGTTCACGAGTGAACTGTTCCAAAAGAACACTTCATTGAATTGAGTGAGTGAAGCATTATTGAAACTCACTCCTTTTGGTGAACTGCAGTTCTATTGGACACGTAACAAAAAAATGTACCGATTTTTTTTAGCTCAACATCTTGACATCTACTGAACTTAATTTTTTTTTTTTTTGCTCATCATCTTCTCCATCAAGTTTAAGCTATGAATGAACTAAAAGAACGAACTAGTATGCGAGTGAACGAATGAACGAAAACGAAGAAACGATGGGACGAAAATGTTGGAAAATCTGAACGAAGGTTCCGAAAATACTTCACTGATCTCGTTCCTTAAGTGAAGTACTTCACTGAACGGAACGGCTTTACCCAAGTCTTATAGTACTTACTTAGATTTTATCCTTAAATTTTTGGGTCTTATTGGCTTCACTTTCCTTACTAAAAAAAAACTCAAGAAAATAGGGATTTCTAGCTAAAGTCCGTATTCTTGGTAATTATCCTATTTGGAATTCTTATTACTCCAGAAGAGGCAGTGAAAAATAAGTTTTAAAAATAGACGAAATGTAAAAATTCATCAAGAATAACAACGTTCTTGCCTTATTTGCGATAAAGAAATAGACGACCTACACACTTCTTACAAGAGCTTATTTATTTATAAGTTTTCCCTTCGTTATTGACTGACTCCAATCATTTTATAATGAAATTTTTCCATTGTCAATATCTCGGAAAAGCAAAAATACACACTGTGTAGAGTAGATTGTGATCGCAATTTATCCCTCTCTATATTCCAAAAATACAGAAAAAAAAACTAAAATAAAATAAAAATACAATTTTCTTGGAATTTTCTTTTTTTATTCCATCACGAAGCAATCAACTGCCAAAAACGAGCGCTGTATTTACACACATTCCACGATTTCTCATCCCTTATCTCCTACACCACTGCTCTATGGAAATTTAGTTTTCCCGCTCGCCGTACACGAGAATCCTCCCTGCAAACGAATTTTCATTACCTCGTCTCTAAGAGCTTTTCGGTCTTCTCTACCTCACCATCTCCACCACCTCCATCTCACTCTCTCCGCCCTTGTTCAGTTGATTTTGCTTCGTACAACGTCCAAATTGTTATTTGCACATCTTTCTTCCCACCCCCATTCCATTTCGAGCTAAACTCATTTTCTTCGTTTTTCCTTTCACAGTATATTTTCCGATTTCCTTCATCATCAGGGGGTGGCACCTATCACTCGTCCTTCGCACCCTATCCCACTGGAATTTCGTAGCCTATTTCGGATGATTTCGTCCTTTATTCTTCCCCCGCCACCACCTGGTAAGGCCGTGGGGTTTTCATAACCCAACCTCCACCCGATTTTACACACAATTCGGGGTGAATAATTCGAAGGTTTTCAAGGGGGATGAATTAAGGTGGCATGTTTCAAGTTGTGATTGTATGCGAGCGCACAAATGTTGTTAATTCTTTCGCAATTGGTGTATCATTAAATTTTCAAAAACTGTTTACTTTCTCTTCGTTATTACGCGCGTAGCAGCTCCACCGTACTATGCGGGGCCATAAGAAGAAGCCAGATTGAATTGCAGGAATGGGGAGCAGGGCATCTCGTTCCATGTGTACATATTTGAATGGCTGCAATTTTCTTGATTCAATTGGAAATTTGCGAAAATCCTGTGCCAACATAATTTGCGAGAGTGACTTCGCTTGTTCGGGGCACAAATTCGTTATATTCGCTTTTCATGTTGCGCGCGAACGATGCTTTTGTGTTTTAATATTGGCCGCGCGAATGTATGCAACATGGGCAAAATGATATCGTCTAGATACTGGGGGATGTTTTCGAGGAGTCAGCACTTTTCACGAAAATTTATTCACTTATCGTGTGCATAATTCAAAATGCACAGCCCTTGATCCTTGGTCTGCCCGAATTTCAAACATTTTACAAAATTAACCCGAAACACGAACGGCCCCGGACCATTATGAATTATTCGCGAGTTCGTCGGCGAAATAGGGCGGGAAATTCAAACAAATTCACCTGGAAAACGGGAAAAAACGAATGAGATATATGACGTCTGCACAATATTTGCATTTCTCTATTCCAAATATTTGCTTCTTATTAATTTTTGTTGAAACAAATTTTTTCTCTACACGGTGGAAAAAAAAGAAACCAGCAAGAATATGATGTTTACTTAACTTATAGTGTGTGTGTGTGAGTTTGTGTGTCTTATTTCGAGTTCATGCAGATACAAAACTAAATATTTAACTCTGTTTTTATATTGTTTTTTTTTGCTAGCAGTTAAGATTTTCGAGCGGTTTTCTTATTGATTTTAGAGCCGCTTGTAAAGTCTGTGTTATTTTTTTAATGGATTAAAGAATTTTGTGAAATGAAGCGAAAAGATTTTGGCAAACACTTTATTCGTATATTTGAAAATATGTTCATAAATAATTTATCTTCATTCGTCAAATAGAATGAAGTCATCAATCAAGGATTCAAGAAGGGCAATAAAAACGATTTATTTAAGCGGATTTGTTTGCCCTGCGAGAAGCAAACCTCATCGTAAAGGATATAACCTCAGAGTTTACCTTAATCAAAATTCGGGAACCAACCTGATACTAGTTTATTTCATTCCATATTTTTATTATGATGGACATGGAATATGGTTTAGGTCGTCACACAAGTGTAGAACACACACGTGATGATATTTTTCATCTTCGTAAGTACAAAACAAACTTCATTATATTCTATAGTTTTTAATAGTCCACTATTTAGTAATGTTTAAAACTGGTTTTTATGTTTTCCTGAACGACAGCCATTTTTAGCACCTTTCATTCTACAGTAATACTGTTGCCTAACTAGCAAACAAACTTCGCATTTTGATTTTCCGGAGGTTATAGCTTCGATAAGACTGTTGAGAGCAGGTTGTGATTTTTTAACTTCGATAAGACTTGCGAGCAGAAGCAATAACTTCGGTCATAACCTCTATAAGGCCTTATGGAAGTAAATATCAACAGTCTTATTGAGTTTGATGCACTTTTAACTTAAATCTTCTGCAAGACTTGCGAGCGGAGGTTTGCCAGAGAGCTTCGCTAGACTAACTAATTTTATACTTGAGATATGAACGTTTTTTTGTTGATGAAAAACTTATGTGATTGACTTGCGAGTAAAAGAACGTTTAGTGATTCACCTAAGAATCGTATAAGTGAATTTATGTGTGCTCACGTAAACGAATCGTTAATTAAGTGAAAAGTTTTTATTTTCCGGGAACTTTCGTTCTTTGGTTTGGACCTACTCAGTATATAATTTGATGAATAATCATAACAGCTCAATTTAACTAAATCGTATCAGTTATATGAAAAATAAATAAAAACTTTTGTTAAAGAGAACATTAATCTTAGATAAAGAATAAAAAAAAACGAACTCAAAGGCTCTCTTTTATTTCAGCCGCATGTTAAATGTAGTCCACCTAAATGATTCACATATGAACCGCCTACATGATTCACCTATAGTCCGTCTAAATTATTTATTTATGGTCCGTTTTTATGATTCAGTTACATACAAAACGTGTTACTCCGCGACCGCCCCCGCACCCAACGACCTCCAATGAATCCACCAATGAGATGCCATCAGTATGAGATACTAATGCTATATGGTAGACGGAGAAGTAAAGAGTGCTGGAAAGCCACAGACCTTGATAAACTGCAGAACTCTTATGGTACCAGTTGCAAATCGTTACTGAAAGATGCACCTAATAGTAAGAGAATTTTACTTTGCCTTGGTGAATCGTTAGTGATTCACTTGGTTGGGAAATTTTTTGTTATTCGATTATTTATTACTTTGGATAGTCTCCCCTTCCAATAGTATCACATCAATTCCCAACCCTACAACATCACATGGCCAAAGAAAAATTAACCTAGCGACCAAAACTCAAAATATAATCACAGATAGGTGATTCCAATCATATCAGTTACGATTATCTATCGGAGATGCCAACCCAATTAGAGCACGGAACTGATAAATTGCTGATAAAAAAAACAATTGAGGTAGGTCAATCTTAATACTCGATTTTTTTTTATATTTTTTTAGAGTTGCATCATGATCTGTGCGATGTTTTCTTTATCACATATTTTGCAAGGATCTCCTGGATGAAGATAAGATACGGAAAGAAGAAGCTATTCCGTGGAACACCGAGTTAAAACTGCGGAGATATACCTACATTGAAGAAATGTCATCTAAAAGTCTTAAATCTGGCTCGCGATGCAGCGTTATAGAAAAGATAAAGGTCAAGTTCACTTTAGCTCGAAAAGTCTGTGGTTGAAGATTGGCCGATCGTCTTACAAAACAAGAGTAGCGTATGAAAATACTAGGACTAACCATTTTCAAAAAAGACCCGAATAGAAATCTCTTGAGATGAAGGCGATCAGCGCAGTAAATTATATATAGCTGAACACCAACGACTATTATCGTAGTTGCATGGATGAAAACTAGAGTCACTCATCCGCCTAATTTGCAATTATCCGACAATAGCTAGACACCGACATGGCACAGCATGTAAGTTTTGAACAAATTTAACAGGTCTACATCCATCTAATTCATGCTGGATCTACACCAAACACGTTGCGGCGTGACTTTACCTTCACCGTAAAAATCAACCAATCAGGCGACGAAAAACAGTGCCAACAGTGCTCGACTTTTCGGACGTAAGCCCAGTTTCTGATAAAATTTTGGGGGTAAAGTTGCGCGGAATGTGTTCGATGTAAATCCAGCATTAGTCGTATAATCCTTAGTGAGTTGTAGTATGAAATTCGCATCTCATCCGCTACTTCATTCTTGTTAAGATGGGCAAAGGTACGATGAACAAAATACACTAAAAGATAGATCAATTCCATTCAGCTTTAGTTGCGAAACCCTCCAGTTTATTTCTCCTTGGCGAAAAATGAGATCAATGATAAATTTCCACATTTCACCTCTAAATTTCCAAATAACTTGGAGTACGATAAAAATTAGTTTCTAGTAAAGATCCTTGTCGATTTTCTTATGTATTCAAAGTACTCTTCGGTATTATTTCCTAACGCTTATTTCAATACTTGAGTTACAGAAACAAGAGTCAAACCCATTCGAAATCCGACTCTCAAAATTGATTAACATGTATTATAGATCTTATATGGACGTTCGTATCTCAAAAATGCATATTCGACTTAATAATTCATAACTACATATATGAACAGTATTTTCTCCAAGCGAAGCCCTAAACAAATTTCCACCTCAAATCTTTGCCTGCTACATGATTTGTTAATTGCCAAACTAAACAACGGCGAATGAAAGTCGTAAATTATTTTATGTTTATTCATTGCATCACCGTCAGCATTAGATCGAAACGTTATAAATTCCATATCGGGAAAGAAAAATGTCCATATAAATAATTCAATATTTGTAAGATATTTATCAAATAGATTGTCTTTTTCAATATTTACAAAGATTGTTTATTTTACGCGAGCCACAATCTTTTCTACATTAGAAAATTAAACAAATTTTAATCTTTTCTTTTTGAATATTTTTCGTATTGTAATTAATTGCAACCAGAAATGGTATACCCGAAGGTTCTAGTCTCAGACCAGTTGTGTACAGACTTCAGATTGCGATTGTGCAGTACTAAACGAAAGGAAACTCATCAACCTGGCAACACGTAAACTTCTTAATATTTTTCGTCCCTGAGAACAATTACCTAGCGATAAAATGTTGAACTCGTTTCATCATTCCTTTTAATTCTGTCTTATGTTGTTGTTGTTTTCTGTGTTCGTCTTTAAATTGTGTTTTCTTAGTTATTTTTTTTTTCGTCTTGGCGTATCTTAATTTCATCGTAACTCAATTTTTGTCCGGTCTTTGGTTCGTATTCTTTTTTCTTTATTTCGTTCATTTGTCTTAAAAACTCTACGATAAAATTAAATTAATTGAAGTTTAGTACGCGTATAGGAAGGTATAGAGCAAAAGATACATTTTGGATGTAGGTATGCTCCGATGTACATACGAGTATCTTGGCCTGTTTTGTATAGCGTAAGATTAAGTTTTGCTGTCTTATATTGTTGTTGCTTTTTTTAGGATTCGTATACAGCGAAGACGCTGGTTTTGGATGTTGGCTGACTTGTGTTTTAGGAAGGAGAACGCCGAAGTGCACGCGTTGCATTGTTTAGCAAGTTGCTCGACAAGAGTTCCTTCGTTGCATTGTTCATTCCAGTTTGTCCATTATTACTTTGCGACTTAATGACCAAACGTCTTCATTGTTTCTACGATGGTATAAGTATGTGTGCAATGTATCAAAGACGCGCTTCTATAGATGAAAATCTTGAGAAGTTCCCCGGTCGAAAATTAATTCCGGTAGTAAAAACAATGTGGTAAACAAAGTGGAGACAATGCGTCGTCTATCATTTCGAAGAAAAGACGTATCTTTTTAAATAGGAGTCTAAAGAAACGAGGTTTGAAAGGAAAAACTTCAATTTAAATATCAAGCGGGATTATAATAAAATTTGTACCCAAAGGATTGAATAACCTTTACATAACAATTTTATCACTAATATAGGATTATTTTGTACTTAAATAAAACACTGAATAATTGAGATAATTTCCCAACCTTGCTCGTTCGTGAACTAATGAGAGAGGACAAACACAATAGGACCACTGAGGCCGCAGTGAACCGAGAATTTTAAACCGTCCACCATTATCCACAGGGTCTGATTTTCGGCGTCCATTGTTCCTATATGGGTGGGGGTTGAAAAATATGGTAGTGCTTTGAAGGTGTGCTAGCTCATAAAGTTTCCCATTATGCCTTGGTCAGGTGAATGCCTTGACAGCAGCAATCCGTGGCAAGGATACCGACTGAAATGACAGCACGTGTTATGCAGAACTTCAGAAATTGTCTAACCCGCTACATCGCAAACGAACAAACGCCATTTGGAATTATTTTTCACAAATAAACTTTAAGATACTGCAAACATTTTGTAAAATAAAAACTTTTAGTTAATGTGGTGGGTTGTCATTTACTTTTCTTGGAAATCAGTGCATTTTTTTTCGGACCCTGTACAGTCTAAAATCAATCTACAATCGTTTAACTTCGCTATGATCAAAATGTAAACCTTGACTGACGTTTTGACATTGTAGAACCAGCAAAACAGTTTAAGGCTGCGTTTGTATTAACATACAAAATTGTTATGTACCTATTGAATAACCGTTTAGTTAGGAATTTACGAAAGCAAGCAACAACTAAAATCTGCTAATTGTATTGAATGATATCCATTTCGTGATAACACAGAATGACAGAGTTAGAGTTGGACAATGTGACTGTCTCTTGCATATAGCGAGTGATAGTTCAGCTGACAGTAGATAGTAGAGTATCTAACGTCAAATCGATATCTATTCAGTTGACAATTCGATGTCAACAAAATAATTTCGCATAAGTGAAGAAATCGCAACAATTTTGTTTATATGGCGATAGTTGACGTGATAGTCTTTTAACTTTCGGTATAGTGCTATGAACGCTCTCGCTAAACATGAAAGTACGATAGTGCAAAAGTGACTATAGTGCAATTTACACGATGAGAATTATTATGACAGAATCTTGATATCAACTATCACAAAAACTATTATCGTTTAGCCGGGGTTTAAGAGTTTCATACCAGAATTAATGTAGACCAAATTAATAAGAGGTGGTCACTCTTTTTAGATTAATGAATACAGGAGATAACTGGAGTTAGCTTATTTACCAATCGGGTGTTCAGATGCCGAACTTCTGTCATGTGTACGGCCCTGTCCCTGACCAGCTAATATTAGAACCCGAGACCAGCACTGGTTGCGACTAGGCTAATAAAGTCCCGAATTTAATTATTGGACACAATCAAAAATAATCGCACATTAACGTAATAAATTTGAGAACTTTTTCAACTTATCCGTTCACCGAATTTGAAATGAGTCCTTTCTCCGGGAAAATTAAGTACCCAAGGTACTAAATTTCGAAGTATCATACGTGCTCGGTATTGTCTAAAACACATTACAATGTGTGCTCCAATCAGACCTTTGTTACACTCTACAGAATTCTGCAGGGAGTACACATGTAAGTCCTTACATACAGCAATCCGAAGCGTTCCGTATTTAGCCAAAACGAATGTAACAAAAACCCCCAGAAAAGGGGATTTTATATGGTTACGCACACATATCCCCACCAACATACTCGTACCTGTGAATAAAATTTAAAATGAAAACTTTTCAATTGAATAATAAAACTGGCAGACATTATCACGAAATTGCGAACCATTAAAACAAAACGTAAAGCTGTTTTTTTACTTCCAGAATTTTCCAGGATATAAGCGCGGAAAAAATTCAAATTATTGTAATCAGAGTGAAAACGGATGAAATAAAACACAAAAAAGAATAAGGTTTGAAAAAATTTTTTTTTAAATTGTATAATAAAATACACTAAAAAAAATGTTTAATTGACAAAGGGAAGAAGAAAACTTTTCCAACATCAAGGATTCTGTTTTGCGCACACCGCATATATTTCCCTTATTTTTTCCAAAAAAATTTCCCCGAGCCGACTAATAAAGAGTGGGCGGAATACTTGATGACGACATTTTCACGATTAAATTATGAAAATAAATTACGAGAGAGAATTTACGGGATTTATGCGGAAACAATTTTGAAATGGAGTTCTTCCTTATCAGGACATTCACTTTAGAAGCTTGCTTCAAAAATTTCTTTAGATAGGTATATTTTTAGATTTTCTTTTCTAAATTGGTTTATTTTTGCATAAATTCGCGATTCTTCTTTTCGTCCTTAAGCTCGCTTCTCGATGGCGATTTTAGGCCGGTTCCTGACACACGTAAACCAAGGACACTTGAAGGAGACCACATTATATCTTATATCTTTAATATTTTTTTTTTCGGTTCTTTATCAGTTGAATCTAAATGTCTTGTTTTTGTTGTGTGTGCACAACGAAATTCATAAGTCTATAAGAAAAAGTAAGAACCATAATTTAAGGTGTAACACCTGGGCCGGAATTCTTGTAGCCTGACCTGGTCGGATTTTTTTTTATAGCCTTAGGTAGTTTAGATTCTATAGGAGAAAAAAATATTATATGTCTATGTTGAGTCTTGGGTGTATTTTTTTTTGTTGTCTGGGATGATAGGAAAAAATTCTTCATGAGAATGATATGTGGTATCACTTCCTGCTATTTGGGGATGTTTTTTGTCCGAATTTCATGGTTTCTTGTCTTGTTGACAAATCAAAGTTGGCAGTTAAGTACACGAAATGAGCATATCAAAATGCGATTGATACATATCAGTTTCGATTTCGATTAATTTGACTATAGGCTTCGATTGTACAAAATCTTGATAAAATGCTATGCGAATTATAAATATGCATTAACCGTTTAATTTTGTCGTTGTTGTTTCTAATTTCAACATTTAATAAAAATACCCTTCACTCTTCTGTGGCTATATGGCCTAAGTCCTAAGACAATCCCTGGATGATTAATCAACAATTGCTTTTTATCACAGCTTCAAAACTCCCGTCA
This sequence comes from Beris chalybata, assembly GCA_949128065.1. Taxonomy (NCBI): domain Eukaryota; kingdom Metazoa; phylum Arthropoda; class Insecta; order Diptera; family Stratiomyidae; genus Beris; species Beris chalybata. The sequence continues at coordinate 108,015,039 of OX421895.1, forward strand.
TTTTTCCGTTGATAGATTGTTAGCCTATAAGCAAACCCAAGAAATAATGGTGTCTCGAGGTTTGCAAATTGTAGAAATTGAAATTTATGTACGAGTATACTGTGTATACATATATCAGACCTACCTTCAGAAGAAGGTTTAGTTGAAGATCATAGTTGTTCTCGATTTGATTTGGTATCTACTAGCTAGTCATTTTATTCAGTTGTAGCCTATATTAGACAATATATGGCTTCATAAATATTCTTCCTCAGTCATGGTTCTACATATGAAGGATTTTCTCCAAGTTGGGTAATATTTTCATTGCTTTTCCGAAATAGGATGTTAGGCACTGTTTCAACTTCCCTATAGTTCAATGTTTCAACTTGATTAGATCGTCCATCACCTTAAATAAATGCGTTTTTTAATGAAAAACCACTTTGGGTAATTCCTCAATTATGTAAAGTTGAAAAGTTTCAGTCAATCAAGTTGAGTATCTTTTATTCTACCAAAAGAAAATTCGATTCGAAAGAACAGTTTTTGTTTTCAAATTTGACTAGCCCCACATTGGGCGCCCTTCTATTAAGAATTAAACTTTATTAATCTGCTGAAATTATTTTAAAAGTTAAATCTGCTCTGGAAAGCTGATAGGTATAAGGTTATTTTTAGATGCGGTGTTCTGATTTTTTTCAAATAAGTGATTTTACTAGCCCCACATTGGGCGCCTTTCTATTAAGAAGTGAAGAGCCTATATACTTTAATTGAGTCAAGCTACTGAATTCGCGAAGCACGTTTCATTAATTTTTTTTTAGTGGATATCTTCACGCCTTATCGCACTTACACCTTTCATACCATTGGTCCTGGAAATGTCAATCCTGAAAAGGGTTTTCAAATAATTGCAATATTTTGATATACATGGCATAATTGCCGACCTAAAAAATCAGCTGAAAGTTTACGCCAGGTTTTTGGGGAAAATAATTGCATGAAAATCATTGTAAAACGTGATAAGCAGCATCATTTTAAATTTGTCTTCTTTTATAAAAAAAACACAAATTTCTAATTCTTTTTATCATTTACTTCGTCAGCTCAAGACACCTACCAAACCACACGCAAACTTAGCTGACTATTGGAAAATGTCCTTAAAATAGTCCGTTTTGAAGAAAATAATCACCACCCAACTAGCAAAGAAGCTTCGCATTTTTATTTTCCGTTCGCTATAGCTTCGGTAAGACGTCGGTAAAATTGCTGTGCGCAGGTTGTAAACTTTTAACTTCGATAACGCTTTTTCAGGAAAATAAATTCGTAGTTGGAAGAAAACAAAAGTAAAAAAATCGTTAATAGATAAGGCCTTATGGGGAAGCTAGTTTGCTAGTTGGAATGGCATCTAAGCATATGAAGCTGTCCGCTTTGCCTACATTGCAATACTCTCTCCTCCATGGTTATACTCGTATTTCGTCTTATCAACGTCCTTTTTCTAGTTTGGCTAATTATTTTTTTTTTTCTCAACAACTTTGTTTTACAAAAATTAAAATTTTATAAAAATTAGATCTACACAGGACCTTCTTTAAGACTTTTTTTAGCATTATATTAATGAAAATGATATGTTAATTATTCAAGAAATATGTAATATGCGTTTGAAATTTACGCATTTTAAAAAATGTGCAAGGGTTGTTGTTCTATTAGCATTTTTTCCAAACACAGTTTTGAATTTTTTCTTTATACACGACCTAGTTTACATACCAGCTAATAAAGTGTTGTATTTTTATTTTGTTTTTTTGTTGCCATTAACGTGAAATATTGGCAAGAAAACAGTCATAAATCATCAAAATCGCATTTAACGTGCATGTGCAAGTCCTTGGCGAAATTAAAAGAACTCTACATAATACCGATGACATTAGCATATGCTAGCATTTCCGTTAACTTCAATTGCATCCCCATGCTGTCAATGGTGACTTTTCAAATGACATGTCCTAGTGGTAAGTTGAATGTACTGGGGCCAACCCATACCCTGCTTCAACCCAGCTCATATGGGAAAATGTCAGTTAGTTCATTTTGGATTTGTAGCTGAATTTTGGAATCAGTCATAGACCAGGTTCGTTGGAATTCTGAACTGTAACGTGATGTTGTAGAGCACAGTTCGGTCGCAGGTTATTTGAAGTCTACGACTATTTAATGGACGTCGACATTGAATTTCTTGCATTTTTCTCGAACTATCTTCACGATTCAGATTTGGTACGCCGTCGATCTTTCAGTTCAAAATCTACCTTGATATTCGCCATTGAGATTTTCTACATTAATTCTAGCTTTTTTAACACTGCTAAGTTTTGAAAAAGCTGAATTTTACAGCTTTTTTTGACGAAATCTGCATGTAAATTTCCAAATTGTATCAAGTAGTTCCTGCAAACATCTTTTAAAAGTACTCAAAAATGCGAATTCACGACACGATCTTGCTGTCACCCAGCTGGCAATGCGACGTAGAAATAAATCATGTGAGTCCTGACCTTATAACCGGCTGGGAGGTTCATCGCGAACTGTTGACCGAACCTAAACAAAGCAGCGACGTCCTTTTGTACTATCAGCACAATATGAGAACTGACAATATCCCAATTTGCCGACTTATGCAATTATCACGATAAAAATCAGGCACTCCTTCTTCAACTTTCAAATAGATTTCCATAATTCAAATGTTATTGCGGCCACTACAGCGTTCAATAAAAGCGGAAAATTGCAATTGCAAAATAATCCTCTTATGCCGTTAACGTTTCCTACCCCCTACAGTGCATTTAATTTTCAAATAAATTCAATTCGTAACAAGAAAGCCGAATCGCAACAACACCAGTCACTTTGCCAGTTCGCAATTCCATACGAATTCTAAATTTAGCGCTTTTCCGCTAAACTTTCTAATTTGCAGATACTTTCCACACGAATAACTCCTTGTAAATCATTTTTTTTATTCGGATTTATGCATTAGAAATCATTTTTCATTTTTTATTGTTTCGTCTTGGGTCTTTTTTTGCTGTTGTTGTTGTTGTTCCCCGGCTAGTTAGCAAAGACTAGAGTACAGCGCACCCTCTACTATATCGAAAATAAACGCAACAACAACAGTAATAATTCTTATGCTATTAAATTACCAACTCCTGCCAGAGTGCAATGGGAAATTTATTACAATCCGAACGTGTGAGCCAGAGAGAGAGATGCAGCGAATGAATTGAATGCAGTTTGTTTGCAGTGTGTGTGGGTGGAATTGCATTTTCGCCGATGCAATATTAATCCGAAAAAAGAAAATAAATAATAAAAAAAAAAACCAAATTGAAAGAGATAACATAAAAAATTATCTCGACTTCACGGAGCAACAAAAAGTATTTTCAAAGAAACTTTACATTGTTGCTGGTTTTTTATAAACAATTATTATTCTTTTATTTTTTTTGTTCTACTTTTTTACCCTTTCTCTCTTTAGCTTATTATTATTCTTCGGAACTGCCATTATTTTTCCTTGTTCGGATTTTTTGTTGTTTTATTAAATAATGATACGCGTCGGTCGTCGACACGATTATCTCTGGCGACCTTTAATTGTGTTTGTGATCGCCGAATGAAAATTATATATTCCGTGCAGTTTATTGGTGAAATAGGGGAGAGTGGGTTTTGTTGCACTTTTTGTATTTTTGTACTTCCCGCCAATTTTCTTTCTCAGCAATGTGGAGCAATACTTAGCAATTTGGCAATGAGATCATACGCGATCAATTCCGTCAATGAACAACACGAAAACAAACTTGACAAACAAATATAAAACTTAAAATAAAACTTGGAAATATTTTTATTCAAAGTCATTAGAACACGAAGCTTGATAAATATATCCAAAACTCAAAACAAAACTTGACAACTGAATCACTGAACGAGGAAAATTGCTTAAAATTTTCCAAGCGTACTGAATTACAGTAGGGACATCTGTGAAAACATTGCCATATTGCCGAAATATTGCCCTGAATTGCTCCACAAGTTTTGGCAATAGTCGTTGGGCAATCAATTGCTTAAAAAATTGTTCGTGTACGAGCAACTTAATGGAAGGTCAGATATTTAAACAAATAAATTTATATAAATAAATAAATAAATTGTTATGTGAATTATATTTTGAAAAAAAAAACCACTTGTTCGTTTTTAAATCACATGGAAATTATTGCAAAAATACAGACAATAAGACGTCATACATGTGGAACATGTATCACGGGACCTTTTTATTTGGCCTGTTTCAATAAGCAATAACTTTTTAATCGGACCGTACAAAGATGCAGGGATAGTTGGTTAAAATTAAATTTAATTAAAAATACTTAATTATTAAAATAATAAAGTAATAGACACATATAAAGTAAACCGGACCAAGTATATCAATCGCGGCAAATTGACGAATAATTTTTTCGAATTAATGACAAACTGACTAATAGGATTTACTAATCGGTCCAATTTTGCAGGAATCTTTAAATAGGTAGTAATATAAGCTGTTATAGACCATGGTCCAAGTATTGAGGAAATTTACATATGGTTCGGTTTTATAGTGTTCCAATTTGCAGTTATATTCTAAACATTAGTTAAAAATGAAAGTATCTGACAAAAGTTATAAAAAAAACAATCGGATTAACAATGTAAACAAGAATTTGAAAAAAAAAAATCTTTTTTTTTCTGGTGAGGAAGTTTGAAAACTTGGTTGTTTTCAAACTTCCTATAAATTTCAATCAGACACCATTTGTAATAACTATTATGTGAGTTCTTTTGCGATTCAGCTGTATAGACATAACGGAGAGAGAGTTCAAGGAAACGATACAGAGTAGGAGGTAAACTTTTTTTCTTCAGAACGAGATGGCGTTAAACGTATATAATTTAAAATGAGTTAAGTTGCAGGTTATTGATGATTTGAAAGTTACGAATATGATGTACTATTCCTCTAGAATTATATTTTTCAATTATTTTTTATTTTTATTTATATATTTATTTTAAATTTTTTGACGATAAATAAAAGTAAACAACAAATAAATTTGCAAACAAAATTGCTATTCTCTCAGGAGCTCATTGAGCTATTTGTTGAGGTGATACTATTGAGCCAAACATAAAATGTTTTCTGAAATCAGAACTTGATTCAAGCAACCATGTCACATGAATTTTATGATTGACCCAACGATCATATTATAAAAGAAAGTTGCGTGAATCACACACCTAGGTTTTCACAACCATAGTTTTGTTTCAGCTAAACATGTTACATGTTGTAACATCACGTAGTAAAAGCTGAGTCCTAGAAAAAAGTATTCCTCAAACTAACAGGATCGACATTTAAATGTTTTTTTTTTTATCCAATAAAAAACGGTTGCTCACTCTTCGTTAACATCATCAGCTGTCGTAAAACTAGTCGAACTAAGCAAAGACACCAACCAAAATTTAACTTAGGCGTCATAGACTGTTAAAACTACGCTTAAACATAGACGAATGAAATTAGATCAGGTTAATTGAGCGATGTTTCAGATATGTCAAGGCAAGATCACTTGTATCCAATCGACTCATATCTCTCCTACCCTTTGTGCTCTTTCTTAAGATCTTAATACATGCAGTACATACAAACGAGTACGTTTATACTGGTTATGAAAATAATTGCCCCACACTTTGCTATGATTGCCGGACAATGATGATGGCGGACGGGATAGAGGATTCTGTTGGTCGTCTGCACTATACGATCGCGAAATTCTTCGGGGAATTTTTGAAGAAAAAAATAACATCTTAAAGTATTAACAGCTTTATGTTGAGTAGGGGGGTGGGGGGGAAGGATTTCTAATTGTAATTTGTAATGATACGCTCTGTACTTTATCACGATCTTATCCGATCGTATGGATTAGTCGATCTCATTGTCAAGGGTTTAGTTCTTGTATTATTCTATCTCATTATTTAAATTCTTAAGATTTACATTTTTTTTCACATTATCATCCTCCTCCTCTGGGGAATGGGGAGATATCTTGAATGTCTGAGATGGCTTTTTCCCTTCGATCCATTCTTTGTGTTCACGAATTGTTTCTTTTATTTCCTCGACTGTTCGATTTTTTTTTTCCTTCATCTTATTCTTGTTGCCTTCGGTTTGTTTTTTTTTCGTTTGCGTGTTTTTTCTTTTGATTAAACAGAGAAAACCTGTTCCTTTCAGAAGAATGAATTTATTTTTTTTAAATGCTTTTGATGACGGTTTATTCCTTTTATAGCTCATTTGATGGCGAGGGATAGTGTTACCATGCGTGTACTAGCAGAATTCTGTTTGTCTGCTGGCCAGCTCGAACGGTTGGAAATAAAATGTAAAAAAATCCGAGGGCGAACAATTAGCTCTTTGAAACGAATCGAAATGATTACCATAACGTACTATTCACGATTTTAATGGTAATTAACTTTTAAGCTGCTTAATGGATTTAAATTAAACGCTTATTTTATTTGAATGGCATTTAAACGAATTTGAAAGCGTGTTTTTGTTCACTGTCTGTCGCGATCGGATGCTTGAAATGAAAACGGAAGTTATATTATACCAGGTCGATATTAAATTTAATAGTTTCTTAGGAATTACTTTGTGACTCCAAGTCTTTTTTTGACTCTTGCCATTGAATCGAGCCCGTTACAAGGGGTAATTCAGTAGGTACATCACAATTTTGTATTTTAATGAAAATGCACCCATAAACTTTTTTGGTACTCTGGCAAGGTCAAAATGTTAGTCAAGGTCTACATTTTTACCATGGTGAAGTTCACGAAATAGCTAAAAGTTATTGAATGGGGCCAGAACCATTTTGAATTTAAATAAAACATAGAATAATTGGAGATAATCTCCAAACGTTACTCGTTTATGACCTCTAAATTAGTGGAACTACCAAACGAATTACGGATTAACGGTACAAGGTTATTCTGACGACCTTTACATCCTTGTTAGACGATGGGAGATCTAGTTCAGAATACCCTAAAACAGGTAACAACCTGGTGCACTAACGCAGGTTTGGGTATCAACCCAAAGAAAATCACAATTGTTGCATTCACTAAAAGGAGGTTTAAGAACAAGTTGTCTAAGCCTACTCTTTTTGGAGAATCTATAGAGTATGCTAGTGAGGTGAAATTCATGGGAATCAATCATCCTGGATTCGTTCAAATCTACTCCAAACTAGTTTGGAATTGCCTATAATGCCTGATTGAATTCGGAAATAAGAATTAAGTTAACCTCATTTGGATTCCGGGACACAGCAGCTATGAAGGTAATGAAATGGCCAACTAGGAAAGGTTTAGAAGCAGACTTCATGGGACCATATCCATTCTGGGGAATACCATTACGCACAGCTAGAATGAACATCCGTATGTGGCAAAAATCGCAAAGTGCTACTTACTGGGACTTGGCACCGGGCAACACTCAAAGCTTTTTATGCGCAAACATTCGGAAAAAAGAACATTTGATCATCTAAAATTAAGCCCATATCAGACCCGAACCCTAATGAGAGCTTTGACTGGACATTGTAACATAAGGAAGCATTTCAATAGGATTTGTCTCTCTGTGACTAAAATTTGAAGAATATGCAATGACGAATACAAAACACCAGAGCATAGATCCTCTGTGAATGTGAGGATAAGGCTTAGCTCACAAAAGACTTTGTCACTTTGGCCAGGGTTTCATAAACCCATCGGAATTCTTGACCATTCCTCTTCGCAAAATACTAGGCTTCATTGAAAGCGCAGAGATTGAAGTGGAATCCTAATTAATCCGAGGGGACGTCACAATAGGCCTAACTGTGACTACAGTGACAGAGGTTAATTAATTAGGTAAATTATTAAGAATTGTTGAAATGCATTATTTTCAGAACTGAAATTTTACTTCATTCTGTAATTTTACTACTAGCGAAATGTAATTTTACATTGTCGTTGAAATATACACCGATATGAAAACCTAAAACAAGAAAATCTTAAACTTCTGTGTAGTTTCGTTAAGTGCATATTTACTGTGAAGGTTGCCTGTTGTAAAAACATTGCATAAATTTCGTAGGTGTACAGAATAATTCAATTAAATGTTATTGTCTAAATGCAATTACAATAAATTCCCCTACTTGGATTTCTTCTACATTATTACTAACTCCTGTCCTTATCGTCGTACCGTGTTCGGTCTTAAAAGACAAAATTATGCATGTGAACAGCTCGAACTATAAATTTAATGAGTGACAATATTTCCATTCTCGTATCATAATCATAAATAAAATTGTCCACTTCAATGATATTTCAAGGCCTGTCATTAAAAAAATTCCTCACTTTGGCATACCTCAGAAAAATATATTCGCAGATATAATTCAAATGGAATTGCACATTTTCAGTTTTCTATTGCAGATATGCTGAAATTGATCGTAAATTTCCATGGCTATTTTATAGGGATATAATCGAAACTCGATGATATTTAAATGTATTTTGTGTAGGCATAAACATTATTTGTTCGTTTGTTTCCTTTCTATTGCTGGACTCAACCTGAAACGTTCTACACACAATTTCGAATTACACGATGGATTACAAAATAATAATAATAGAATAAGAGGTTAAAATAATAAAGAAAAAAAGTTCAACGAACTTAAAATTCAAATATAATTCGAGTATTATATCGCGCGTTCTAACAAGTAGAGCTACGGCATTGTTTGCCGGGGCTCACGCATTCTCTAGCCCAGCTAGCGACTATTTATTTCAATTATGTCATAAATTTAAATATCATGAACCATTAAATTTAAAATACCGGACGTTAACATTTTTGCAATTCGCTTGTATTTTTTTTATGGGTTTTCATCAAGTAGTTAATTGTGCGAAAATTTTTTATTTATTTATTAGACGGGGCCAAGTTATTTGTTGTTGCTCAATATTAAACATTAAATTTTTTTTAAGTAGTTGAAAACAAAACGATATCGCGAGTATCGGATTAAGACTGTAGGCTGTCGACTTTCGGTAATTGTAGAACGAAAATGTTAAATGGAGTTCTTAATTTTCTATTTGGATAATATCTGAGTTAATTAAAATCTAGACGATAATCTTTAAAGCGGAGAGCGAGATACTCGTAAGCTGTAATTACACAAGAAGATTAGCGTTTGCGTGGAGGAGATCGTTTAAAGTTATGGACGTTAATTAAAAACTGAAGATATATTTTGTAATGTTTGGACTTGGCGGAATATAGAGTTTATTGCACACGGAATATATTAGCCAGGTTTTTTTTTTGTTAGTCATATCCAATTTAATGTAATAAAAATTGAACACAGGAAACGTTATAGAGGTGTATTAGGTGCATTCATTTATTACTTTGTCTGCTTGAGGTACGAATGAAATTGAAAGAAAAACGTACACCTGCTACTTTACACCCTATTTGGAAATCAGGTTCCTAACAGGTATTATTGTATCGATTGCATAGACCTGTAATTTTTTTTTAATAAGTTCAAGAATAAATTGCATCTGCTAGGTTTCTGCAGGTGTCCTTTTAGCTGATGTCACCGTTTTCCAAAAATGTCAGCCCTATTTAAAAAAAAAAATCGTAATACAGGTCAAATCAAACACATTTATTTAGTTTTGATTATCAAAAATTTAAGTTGTTTTTTGTTTTATTCAATAGCGGAAAAAATAAAGAATAAATTTTTGCTTGTTTTAAGGTTTAATGAATAACAAAATATATTAAAATAACAACATCAAAACATAATCATTTCAAATTTCAAGGTTTGGCTTAAATGCATTATCAATCGCGTGGAAGGTAATGCTGGATCAATAATAAAGCATAAGCTTTAGAGTTATAGTATGTACATTTAATATTTTGCATTGGGGTCCTATGCTAGAAAGGTACACAATAGATAATATTTTTGCTTTCAGTACTTACTCGTGCATTACCAGTAAGGCTTACTGAAGCTTTCTAAACTTAGTTGCGAATTATTTTTAAGGGCGGGGTAAGGTTTTTAAACATTTGTTTTTCTATTTTTTATTTTTTTTTTAAATGAATGTATAATATTGCAAGAATTTCAAGTCGATCGGAGCAAAATTAACGGAGTTATGGGCAGTTTAAAGGTGTACGCACTCGTATGTGATGCCTAGTGTGCAAAACTTTAAAGCGTTTTTCTGAAACTTGTCATTTTTTAAGTCGGTGTACGTTGTAAGTCAAAACGTATTGCACCGATTCTTTTGAAGTTTTTTTTACTATTTCTAAACAGAAATCAGCAGGTAGTGACGTCGAGTTTTTTTAAATTTACAATTGTTTTTTATTTAACAATAAGAAACTTAACAATTTTTTTAGCAAAAATCGCGTTTTTGACTTTTAAGTGCTACCAAAAATGGAAAAATCAGTTAAAAAAAAAAACTCGACGTCATTACCTCGAGAAACATCTTACCTAATAAACACAATTAGATTTTTTTGTTTCGCATGATCTAGTCACGAGTTGTAGTGTACACCGCAAAACAACTTTTTGTCTGCGGAGATTTGCAGCTAACGCTTTATTTATAAATATTTTGAAATGAAATTTTTTGAAAATGTAGTTCAGATGTTGTATTAAAATATAAAAATGAAATGAAACAATCCAGCATTACCGCTATTGTCTAAAAAAAATTCTTGAAAATATTCCTTATTTTAACCGAATTAACCTTACCCCGCCCTTAATGAAGAAGTTTTTTTTTTATTTATCTAATTAAACGGAAAACGATTCTAGTACACTACTTCTTGGCCAAAATTTAGGAAGAATATTGCTTAATAAGCAATCAATCTCTGTGCACCTTAAACATTACCAATACGGTACTAGTAAGGTTTCTGTAAAACACTCTTGGTACTCGTATTTCAGCGGGGCTTATAAAATTCCATTACATATTAACCTTTATATAGTTACTGAAAAAATATTTAATTATCAACATTCTATAAATTTTTCCATAAAAATACCGATTTTTCGTTGTAATATTGAAGTTGCTCACATATTTGTTGTACTATTGGAATGAGTACAATTTTACAACAATAGTGAATACATTTTTTTTTTAATTGATATAACGAGATCAGTACAATGTAAAGAATGCTCCAGAATGTAAAACTCTTTTCAACAATTAAATTGTATTGTTCTGGAGGGGGTTGTTAACGATTTCAAACAAAATCAATTATTGTACATAAATGATTTTTAAAAAATATTGAAATCATACATTTTTGATAATTACTCGATTTTTTTCATTTTATAAACTCATCATCATGGTGAACATTTTTCGAATTGTTCATTCAACAGAATATTGGAACTTTTGTGTTTTGATTTTTATACTGGAGAAACTACCAGATCGAAATTGACGAAGAATAAGAACTGTGCGCTTAAGTTAGAAAGCGTTGAACAAGAAGCTAAGATTTGAATATATCTCTAAATTAGTGGACTGTCGATGAAACTTGGTATTAACAACCAAACCAACCAAGCCCAACTATGACTTATTAAAAGCCTTAAAGGTTAAGGAGCTAATCCAACAATACAGCAAAAAGAATTTTCTGCATTTTTTTGGTTTGGTGTGCCTACCTATGTACATACATACGAAACATCTGAAGAGCATGTCAAAAAACAAAAGCGCTAGAAGAATATTTGACAATATTACAGCAGTGCACATGCTGCTTTGTTACTACATTTGTATTTTTTCAAAGTTGAAAGTTTGACGAGGTGAAAAATCTAACAGATTTAGTTTTTGTCGTTGCATCGCATCTCAGCGAAAAACTTGCAAAAGCTAAATTATAGTTGCTGCGCATCCAAAAGCTTAAAAGATCGTTCTTGAGAAATGTAAATGGAGTGTGCCGAGTAGATTCACATACGAGTCACCTAGGTGATTCATTTAAGGTTCACCTACATGATAAATTTACGAGTAACAAAAGAAAACGCTAGATTGTTTTTCATTTAGCTGAATCATCATTAGTGATTCACTTGCGATGCTTTTTTTAATTTAAGCAAATAATTGAAATGTTTAATATTTAAAACTAAGAACTCTGGGCGTAACGTTTATTTTTAGTAAGGTCAGCGATTAAAACTAATAAGGAAATGAGTTTTTTTTAAAGAGTATGTTTTGAGGTCAACGCTTTCCAACTTATACCCATTCCATACTTTTATTGTAATAATATTAAAGTAGTCTTTTGACTAGTATAAGACACTTATTTATTTACAAAAGGCGTTGGATGCCATTTTCCTAGTATTTAGCGCAAAGACTATCCATTTATCTTTTTAATCCCAGGACTATATAACAACATAGACCAAAGACAGTTTTGTTTCTTAAATTGAGCCGAGGGTCTTAAGAGTTTAGTTTACCAAAAGGCTATCAGGATTGGAAAGTAGCTGAGATGGTATCGAATAAAATTGTAACTAGTCTTCAAGATATGAAGCAATAACATTTTCGGATGATAAGGAAATATTTGTTTTTGAAATATTTCGCATTGTTGGTCCCACTCAATACAAATTCGTGGCCATTAGGCTCATATAGCAGACTTCCTCGAATATCTAACAAGCAAACTTTTCCTATTTGCGATTCCAGATACAATAAAAAAAAAACTTCTCAGAAATTTATTCCAACATGAAAATATAAAAGTTGACTTTTGTCGATGCCCCATGGCCAACATAAGCTTGAATATAGACTAATATAATCAGGTAGAGATATGTTTCCCATATAATTGCTGCAGAGTGCAATGCAGAAGTTGTTTTAATTTGCCGCAGTCCTAAAAGTTTCCATTTAGACCTACAAATTCTAAAAGTTAAACAAATTTTATCATAACATTAATATTTGAAACAAGTTACAGAAAAGGCGAAGTGGAGTGATTTCAGAATTAAAAAATAAAATAAAAATGAATGGAGTTAAAATATGTTACTCTAAGTTAAATTAACATTTGGTAAAAATGTATGAAGGTAGATCTTGGAATAATTATTCAAAAATATATCAAGAAATGTAAGAGGTCGTCAAAAAACACAACAAATGACTTCTTTTCAATGAATTACCTTGTCCTTTAAATATCAATTCATTTGGATTAATGAAATTAAAGATAGTTCTACAATAGTAATAGTATTCTACCTTACACAAAATGGCGCCCAGCGTAGGGCTCAGTGGAGAAAAATACTCAATAAATATTATAAATTTTTTTATTTTAAAATACAAGGTTGCACTTCAATTTGAGATATAGAAAAAAAAATTACAATATATGAGCCGTTGTATTTGAAAGTGGAATAAGTCCATTTTAAAAAAAAAAATATTTTTTGTGACATTGTAACATTATTCTATACAACACGAAGCAACTTTCTGAGAATCTGTTGATGCAATTGTTTCATCACACTTTTAACAAATACCAGTAAATTTTTCTGAAAGATGGCATAAATATTTTTAAACATGTTAAAACGTAAACCGTTAAGCATGTCGATTTAAAAACGAAATAGACTTATTCCACTTTCAAAATCAACGGCTCATATTTTGAGTAGACATTTGAGCGGTGAGCGCCATTTGTATGTAAGGTCGTAAAAGTTGCTATTATAGAAATGTATTGAATTTAAGTACGATTAGCATACATGGCATTATGGGATTTCAAACGACAAAGAAAATACTTGAAAATTTTGAAGTCTTTCAATACTCATTTTAAAATGAAGAATATAAGATGGCCCTTCCTCCATCTCATATTCAAAGGTAGTGTCTTCCTAGCATAAGAATTTTTCCGCTGCACAATATATCTGTTTCCAAGGTAAATAAATTACCGACTCTATCGTTCTGTATTTGAAATCGGACATTGTAATTGTATTATTATAATAAATTGAAATTGAACTTTCTTCAGTGTGAAACTGGTTCAATAATTTTAGACATCGTGAGTATACACTTGGCCACCATTTAAAATAAGTGATAAAAAAAATTTGAAACTTTTGGTGAAAATTACAATGGAAGTGTAGCATATTCATTTTGATCTTTGAATCTTCGTTCGTTAAAGTTCATAACTCGCTTATCTGAACGAACTGTTATAGGCTCAAAAAGAACTAACACAACAGAATGTTTTTTAATTTCGAAATTAATAAAATTTCATTTTTCCCGCAAATTTTTTTGGTAATAACTTGTTTTTAGGTACAGTTTATAATATGAAGCAAAGTATAGATTCTGTACCACTCAAATTTCGGTTGGTGTCTTGGATTAGTTTGACTTGTTTTAAACAACTGTTGACGTCAAAAAGAGAGTAGACTTAACATTTTTAATTGATTTAAGACGAAATTAGTTTTACTGCAGGATTTCCATGCAAAACTTGGTTGAAATTTGACAAAATATAGCTGATGTTTGATTCGAACGACTGAATCATGACGCAGGAAGATGACTATTCGAACAGGTTGCTTCAGCTTTTTACAGACTGCTATAATTTCAATGCACCTAAGTGGCGCCAACCTAGAAGTGGTCGTAAACGAAGCACTCTATTCGAGTTCGTCCTTATAATATACGTATGTTTAGATTTATGGACAATTACCATACAAATTTTCAATTTGTCAAATTTTTCTATACTGGTACCGTACATATTAAGTTAACAATCTCAAATAACCTACTTATCTACTCAATTAAATTAACATAACTAACATTCTTAACCTCTCGTTAAACTAGAAATTAACCTAACTAATACGGAAATCCGACCATAAAAACCGACAATAAGCTTCAGGGGAAAATAACTCCAACTATAAATAAAACTGTCTCCATAAAAAAAAAAAACAAGTGAATCACCACCATAACAAGCTTGTTATAAATTTTTGTATTGATGATTCAACGTTATTTTAACTCACATGTCATGTCCTAATAAAACCGGTGGACAGAGAACGAAAAAAAAAAAATAATTAAAAAAAACATTAATTTTAACGATATCAGTCACCAACTCAACAAAAAAAAATTAATTTACAAAAGTAAACATTAGGGTTAATTGCACTTTTTTAAAGAAATTTTTTTTTAGACAAAGTTAAATAAAGAATTCCACGCTTCTTAAAGCGATGCAATATAAAAAACATTATCACTACACATGTGTACTTATTTCAGAGATGATAAGAAATCTTAAAGAATTATGTAGAAAAAAAGCTAAGTTGTAAAACAAACTATACAATAAAAAAAAAAAACATGATTTCCGCTTCAAGTCGAGTCTTAACAACGACAACTTTTACATTTCTTATGTTGTGCATTCTAGTGTCTTGCGAGTAGATGCTTAGTGCAGTAGCTGCAGTCGCTATAAAATTATTCTTCTCACAAAAAACCTTTTCATGTTCAATTAAAAATTAAAGAAAATAAAAAAAAACATAATAATGTTTGTTTTTTTCGTAACATTAAAAATCTAGTTTTATATGCGGCTTGTTATGCACCAGGTAGGTATATTTCGAAATATGTAGCTAGCTTTGTGCGCAGCTTGATAGAAAAGTCGACAACAAAATGCAACTATAAATACGTAGATAAAAGGAAATGCAATGCCGGCACCGGCATATAACTACATCTATATAAAAAAGATTGTAATTTAATTTATTTTTATTTTATAAGAAGGTGCATTACTATCTGACCCGTCAGTTTTGCATTGTGAATGCGCGCGCATGTGAATGTGGCAAATTCAGTTTTATTTGTTTAGAAAGTTCGAGTTACAAACTGCCCCGTATCTACAGATAACTCAAAGGCAAAATGTATTTTCGAAAGATAAAAAACAACAACAATTTTTTTTTTGTTTTGTTTATTTTCCTTTCTATATATTATTTATAAATACATATAAGTAGATATAAATAGACCATATTTATGTCGAGAAAGATCATCGAGCAAATGGCTAACGAGTAAACTAACTAACAAACTATATTTTAAACAGGAAAATAAGATACCCAACTTATATGCAGAGTATGTACACACATGTATCTAGTTATCTAGTATCTTTCTTATAACTATAAAGTTAAATTATACCTACAAAACAGATATGGGATTTATTTTTGTCTCAAGATATTGTATGAGCGCGGTACATTCGAAGTCGAGAAAATTACATTATATAAATAAAATGCAAAAAGGAAATGTATGTCATGTAGGTAATTTACCTGAGATTATTATTGCAGTATAGTAAAACGTGTAATATTTTATGTTGGAGACAAGTAACAAGTTGGTAGGGAAAATTTCTCTTAGCGGTGCGCTACTTTTCCTGTCACGACGGCGATTATGTTGACTTTTTAGTTGTTGGTTTTATCGTTACTATACACTATGTTTTTCTTTTTGATTATATTTTTTATTTCATTATGTATTTCACTCTAATTATTATTATTTTTTTTTAATTTTTTTTTATTTTTTTCAAGTAAAAAAGTTGTAATCATGCGGAAATTGCAACATTTAATTATATGGTAGATACTATTTAATTTTTTTTTTTTTTATATATTCTGATGCAGTTTTACTTCACTAATAAGAAAAAAAATATATTTAAAGGTTTAATTACAGATTATAAAACAGGTTAATTGTAATTTGAATTTAATTATATAGAAGATAGTTTAAAAAATGTACAGTGGCTGTTGTACGAACAAAATATTATGGAAATTTTGTTTGCAATTACGTTAGAGTTTTAAGGATGTTTATAATTAGTAGATTTTGTTCGGGAATGTGTTTCTTTAATGAGGTAAATTATTGTTTGATTAGAGCTTACTCATAATTAAGTTGAATAATAACAAATTATTAAAAATAATAAAGTATTTTCAATGTGGCTGAGATACGATTGAAGCATCGATATTTACGTCAACTTCAGAGAAGAAAAAAATCTAAGAGACGAAGCAGAAACCTATCCTAAATTGCACTAGATGAAATACTGAGCTTTGGTTTATATTCTAGTTGGGGATAAAAATGAGAATTCGTAATGTGTGTATAGTTTGTCTTTTGTAAGGATGGTGGATACTCAAAATAAAAAGAGAATTACCTTAGTTTTCCATTCTTTAACTGACACTTTAAGGACATGACTTAATCCAACGTTATTACTTTCATCTAGAGTTCTGTCGTATGTGCTAATCGGCGTAAGACAATGTTATATATCTGTACTACTTCTGGTGGTAATTAACGATACTTTAAATCCACTAGAATCCGGTGAAAAAAGGGATTTGATAGGGTCTGCCAAATATTCTGACCCACGTTGACTGGCTAGGAATGTCTGTCTACTTGCACATGGTAGCCAAATTTATACTCCTTCTTGGAATCGAAATGCAAGTAGGGTGGACGGAATATAACTGTGCAAAATCCCGATACATGTACACTTGGCTAGTAGCACATCGATAGCCCTAAATGTTCAGAATGTGGAGAGACGCTATCGCTGTTGGTACTCTGAGGCTGAATAAAGCTCGCTAGACCTTCGGTATTCACTCATCTTTCGGCGAACCCAGTATACGACCCTTCGTACAAAACTTCAAATGCTTAAATCTTACGTCAAAATTTGTACTGCTGTGACCAATACACTTGCTAATGTCATCTTGGCAATATTCTAGCCAAACGTTATCTCCAACAACGATTTTTGTGAGGATGACTAGGTCGTAACAGTTTGCCAACAAGGAAGACTTGGAATGGGTCACCCAATTGGGAAGTCAATTTGAAGAATGAGTAAGTTTTAGCGACCGGTGAAGGCTATGATCGTGTCTTGTGGAGGAGCACTATGGCTGCCTATGTCCTCATCGGGTGTCAAAGAGGAACTGAAGAAGAGTTATATCAAATTCTTAGTTTATTTTGAAAAGGGTTGAGCAATCTCTAATTTTTTTTCCACCCTAAGCTATGAAGGTTAATAGATAAACGCTTTTCGAATTCTCACAAGTTTGGAGTATTGTAAGAAATTTTTTTTAATGACTTGGGATTTTCTATATTTCACTCTGGATTGTGAGCTTCTTTTTGAGTTCTTAAGTTGGCTTTATTATAGGGATGTTTCGAAGATTGCTCAGGCTTTTATTCGCGATGCCTTTTAGATCGAAGAACGAAAGAACCGCTTTCTGGTTCTTTTGGCAAAAGCTGGGCATCAATATGGGCTTGCTTGTAATCATTGAAGAGATGATGCGTAGATTCATTCTTTTACTGTAGTTAAATTTTGCAGATTTATCACGGTCAAGACTTCTTCAAGCATTTAGTGCAACCTATATGTCGAGGAGGACATCGCCCATATTTTTTGTGAGTGTCAGACGGTTGCAACGAGGCGACTGAGGTGGTTGAGCAGGATTTTCTTTGGCAGTTTGGAGGACCCGAGGTCGATAATGCAATATAAGCTAGTTAAGTTCTGTAGGAATCTGGGGTAATTAGGGGATGTTTGGTGACCTACGAGGCTCTGAAGCGATCAATATGGACCCTTTTGGTGCCTAGTGAGTGCGGTGGCTCCGAGTTTCGCCCATTCATAAAACTAAAGCAGTTAGTGCACCTAGGTACTTCCTCTGAAAAGAGCTGAGTATTACACTGCAGGTGTATTCTTTAGCCCAGTAATTTACAATTTCTAGACGGACAATGTGTGGTGAACCATTTGTATGCATTGTATTGGTATATATTAATGCTATCGTATTGTTTCTTTCATCGTTAAGTTCGAGGTTCTGTATGATATAATACTTTCGCAATCTTCGGTTCAACTCAATAAAATAAGGCCAACTCATTGTGATATTGTTGCATTAGCTTAGTAACTTTGGTCATACTGTAGGCCTCGATAGCGGATTGACTTTCAGTCAGTAGTTATTGATCTATCGCTTTGGCTTTGAAAATTGATCAATTCTTGTCGATTTTCATTTTCTACTAAAGCAAAAGTTTTCAACTCTGTGTTCTATCTTTGAACCAAAAATTCCGATCTATACAGCTCAAGTCAGGGTATAATCATCCCTTGATTAAATTTTAGTTTTCTGTCAAAATTTGACAGCACTTTTGATTTTTTATTAGTAAGTTTCTTTCAGCTCAACCTCCAAACAGGTGAGTAGTTCTCCCTAGGAATAATGTGGACCAATTTCTTCATATGACTATAGTCAACATCCAGATTCTTTGCCTTTGTTTGCACAGCACCATGGTGTGTATATAATATTCTTTATAATAAAGTTCGGTAGATATTCGTTGGATACGATCGTATTTTTTCATTTTTCTTAATGGATTTCGTTGAAGTCTTGCCCTCACTTTGTGCGTGTTTATGGACCACGAGTATAGTGGCATTGTCCAATAAATTGAAGATTTGAGTGCCCTTAGTGGCCATTTAGTCATAAAAAATATATATGTTATAACCCAGCTTTTAGATTATAAGAAATTGTTATGTATTCAAATTGGCGCAAATAAAAGCATTTCTTAAACATTAAACGCCTTTCGGTTCTATTTTCTACCCCTTGTATTCTAGTTTACAGCCGTTGACATTTTTACATACAAGACACTTTAAGTCCTTCCTGTTTTAGTAATTTCTAAGTTTTGCTATCGAGGATGACGTCAGTATACTTTGCTCCTTGGAAAGGGAGTATCGATGATTAGTATATTGGTTTCATTGGTCAGTAGGATTAATCAGTTTAGTGTTATCTAGAGTTACGCCAATTTCGTTTTAATTCGTGTTGTTCAAGAAATGTACTTATTTTGTGAGTACCATAAATGAAAGAAGTATGTTAATTAGCTTGTGGTAACAGTTGATCCTTGGAAAGGGAGTATCGATGCTTAGTATTTTGGTTTCTTTGGTCAGTTCAGTTTTATCTGGATTTACACCAATTTCGTATTAATTCGTATTGATGCTTAGTATATTGGTTTCTTCGGTCAGTAGGATGAATCAGTTCAGTTTTATCTGGATTTACACCAATTTCGTAATAATTATTATTATTTGTTATGTGAGTAAATTAAGTAAGTCTGTGATTAGTCTCATCTTCCATAGTCTTCAGTTAAATTTTAAAATTTTATCCAACGCTAATTCATTCATTTCGTCGCGCAAGTCTCGAAGAACTAAAAGCCACCACTGTACATAATTTAAAATTCTAATAATACAACACTATTAATATTAAAATGTCATGTACATTAGAAAGAGTACGCGCGATAGAATATTATAAAAGCCAATCTAATAAGAAAAGAACAATTTAAAATTATGACAATATAAGCAGCGACAGCAGCAATGCTATAGTAACACAACTACTACACTATACACTTCTGAAGAACACACAATTTCCAATTTCCTCTCGAAATGCAATTTCGTTCCTTTCTAGTGTTTGTGTTAATAATTTTCTTAAATCAACACATACACATACAGTCCAGCGCGCGTATACACTTTTTAGATGGATAGTAAAAGCAAAGCGGGAACGAAATACGAAATTCACAATGCAAAGAGAAAAAGGGCACTTCACTTGGGTTTGTGTATTATGTAGATGGCAGTGGTATCGGTATATATGGAAACCATCTATTAAGTTTTATTTATTTATTTTGTTTTTCTCCTCCTTCATTTCTCTCTCTTTCTCGTTCCATTCCTTATTCTTCCCGACGTCTATGCGGGCTTAATATTTATATATAGGTGCTCTCGCGCGCACACACACACTTTATACACACAATCACACTGCACAAACTCACACTACTTTAGAGTTGTATTTTCGTCTCGTTTTCTTATCTTATGCATACACATGTAGAATGTACCAAAAGTGTATTGGACGCTGCTTTTCTGGTACGAAAATTGTACTATGCCGCAAAATATACACCCACTACTATGACACTATCGAACCGGTCTCTGCGACGTTCTTTCTGACAGAAACTCAGTAAATATATGGTATGCACTTGTATTGTTGTTATATTCTAGTACTGCACCGAAAATAACACTATTCTCTTGGTTTATGTGTAGATTTTAAAGGGGTGGGTGGGAGAAATATTTTTTTTGTTTTGTTGTTGATGTTTTTTTTTTTTGTTAAATATTAAATTTAACTGCGCACCATATTCGTTGTGTTGTAGTAGTAGATCCCATGCCAAGATTAAATGGGGGAGCACAACAATAATAATAATAACAAGAAAACGAACAAACTTCACAGTGTTGGAAATAATTTATGCATTCCACCACTAGTACACCCCGCGTCCACACTGCCGTTGAGAAGAACAAAACGTGATAATTTCCAATTCTTGTCTCCTAATTTCAAATACAATAACGCTTTGTAGGATTACTATACAAGATGCAGCTTGAGAGATCGATTGTAGCGCTAGACTTTTCAAATGCGGCGGTTAAGTTTAGTACATCACGATTTGACGGTTGGTGGTGGTCAATTGGCGCGTGTTTTTTTTAGCACTGAACTTTTAGTAAACAAATTACAGTCACTAATAACAACAAACGGTGTTGTTTATTACGTTATTGCACTGGAATTGTTTGATTTTTAAAAAAAAAAAAAAAAAATAGAATAAGCCTTCTATTTTAGAACAATATACTAAACGTCACATTACCCGTGCAATAGAAGATGTCACTAGCGGCGCATTGCACTTCCGCGAGTTCCGGCCTAATACACCAGAGTGTAACGAACTGTCATACAAATCGTTCGAGCTTAAGTCAATGTAAACTTCATTGCTAGCTTCTTCATCAATGAAAAGATGACTGAAACGTCTTCGCGACTATCCTGACTCGTTCAAAATATTGATAGCGTTTCATTGATACAACAACGAAACAAAACAAAATTATTATTATTACTTTTTTTTTTGTTTTAAAAAAAACTGCACACTTCGTGTTGTATCTTGAAATTCGCGTCACCAAAACCAAAATCTTCACTTACGTTCTCGAAGAGTCACGAAAACAGAATGAGTGACTCGACCGTGTGTTGTGATTTTAGCCTCCGGAGGGAGAATTTTAATTCCACACCAGCAACGCCGATATCCAACCAGAGACCTAAACCAAACCAAAATACACCAATCTACACAACATTTTACGATAGTATACGAGATTCCCCAATAAAATCGCGTGTATGAATGCGATGGTTCGGTGTGGAGCATTTTCCCGGGGGGGGGGGGGGGGACGAGCCGCGACATTAAAATCGCCTGTATAAAATTCCCATAGTCTTGCTATCGCACTTACACCAACACAACCATGATGGAAATAATACACAAAAAAAAGAATGTAAAAAGAAAATCTACTCCAATTCGAATGTATGCGCCCCTAGAACTCCCTCTTCTCCCTCATCCTTAAACGAACAAAAAAGCTTTCCAGTCGCGTACACCTATTCCATGGTTAGGGGCATACTCCCCGCAGCATAAAACTCCCCCCCCCCCCACCAATTTCGGTCCCCTTATAATTACATTCCTATCCTTCGCGATAGACAGGAAGGAACAAAAAAAGAATTTATTATTTTGTTGTTTCTCACGAATTTTCTCGTGATTCTCTGCGAGGCCAGGAACCTGATTCTTCTAGGTCTAGGCAGGAGTCCTTCTGGGGAAGTTGGAAACATGACTGGAGCGCAGCACTATCGAAATAGAGGGGTGAATAAATGCAGTGCGGGAAAACACCTGCACCAACTACCTCTTAGTTAGTTACGTATGGATATAATTTCATTGGCTCGAATCCTTCGATCCTAATCTTATCAAGAAACTTCCGTGTTTTTCAGAAAACCGAAATTGAAAATGATTAAAAGGAAATTTCAAATTTAAGAGGACACAAGGGAACTCTGGGCACAATAGCTTCCATCTTGCCTTACCTTTCAATGAATAATTTTTCTTTGCTCCCTAAATATTTGAAAAGGGATTTATTTGCTTGTTGATTTTATTTCATTTCTTTTTTTTTCTTTCGTCTTCTCCTTATTTATGTTATGATTTTATATTTCTACATATCGTCATACATACAATGTTCTTGTGTAGACGGTGTACATAATTCTACAGCGAGGGTCTTGACTTGAACGTTGCGGGAGAGCAAAAGAGATGTGTGGAAATATGCAGGCATACCAAAAGAAATACCATCGCTATGTGTTGAGTCAGCGATATACCACGGAAGGTATAAGGAAAAAAAAATCAAAATAAGAAGGAAAAAAAATCCCATAATAACACAAAAAACTGGAAGATATCTTCTCGAGCACTTGAAGACTTGAACCGAGTTTAGAAGAGGCTTTGTTAAGAAGTTATTCGATATGACCACCTCTCTGTGAGGCATTCCGCGTTCGGATTGGATTTAATATTGTTTTCGAGTTGGGGAATGTCGCGTACTAGTTTTGTAGTTCGGTCAGAGCTTGGATGAAATAGGTGCTAGACGGTAACTCCTGCAGTGTCCGCGTGGGACTCTTTTTGATTCCTTCTGCGGTGTCGTTTCAGAACTTATGAGTTCAGCTTCTTGGTGGTCTGGATGGACCTTAGAGGATGTTAATTTGGTCGTAAAATGAGATACGACCGTAGCCAGAGGTCGGAAGGTAGTAGTGGCTGTTGCACCGCAGGAGGATGATTGGATCCACATTGAAGTACTAAAACCGGAACGTTGCGGTTTTAGTCGAACTGTGTCAAGGATATCGAGAGTTTCGAAAAAATTTTAAATTTCAGATCTGAAAGTCATTTGTATGGCCGCTCCAGTTGTCGTGGTAGAGGTAGGGTGGGCAGAACAGTCAAAATAGTCATTCCAAGGCCTCAAACATAACACAGTTCGGAACTGCTGTTCTATAATACCCACAAAAAACAAATGCAAATTACTCAGGACAAGTGCCTCAAGATCATTCTGAATAAGCCCGGGCATTACTTAACTCTCCTACTGCACAAATTAGCAGACCTACTGCTAGTTCAAGACGCTATCATCAAATACGAGTTAAATTTTAAAAATTAAGGCGAATCGTCAGTGAGCACGCTGATTCTCTCTCTCTTTTCTACATAGGCGCAAATTTAGCAAACTTGTAATTACTGAACACCCTAGTTCTAGTTCTTACTTTAAGCACTTGATTAATTTATGCTTTTATTTTTATTTTATTAATTCCTTTTCTTTGTGTTAACTTTCAAATTCAAATTCAATTTTATTTCGTGGTCTCTTTGTATAATCTTCTTATTTTTAAAGAACAGATAATGATATCTTAACAACTATATTTCTTAATTGCAAGCATCGGCTGACATTCTTAAAGGTTTGGGCTATTTATTAATTAATTAATCCAAGGAAAAAATTTTCCAAAAAATCCTTGCGTGAATAAACTTACTATCTAACTAAAACTAATTATTAATCTAACTTAACCTATAACTAAAGCTTTTCTTTTAGGAAAAGAAGAGGCAAGTGATAAATAAAAGTGAAGTTCTAATATAGTACATACATAGTTTGAACGATATTTGATAGAAGATTATAATACATAATGTAAGTAGACTATTCACAATTTAATATCAATTTATACCAACTCTAAGGATGCATTTTTTTTAGTTTTAACTACTCTAATAGCATATCTACCTATATATAGGCAATAAGTCTCAACTTTCTAGCACAAGAAATTTCTGAGAAATGAAAAGCCTCAGTCCATAGGTGTACCTTGCTACCCCTATCATTTTTTTCGGGGTTGTTTCTATAGTAGCTCGATTCAGCTTTCTATCCTTTACACAGCTTTCAAGAAATTAAAATCGTTTTTTTTCATTTCCTCCCACTCCCGCCATCATTACCTACACCCACACTCTCAACTCAATTCTCATTTTATTCCCCGCTAGAGGTTTACTGGTCCTAACTCCAGTAAAATTTTCCAGATCCTGTCTGATACGGTTTATGAGATATAAAAATTTAATTTTTTTGAAAGAGTCTGCCCCCACTTCCGCGCTTACCTCTCCTCCAATAAATATTTTACAATCAGTAGATATACAGAAACAAAATTTTATTTTTCCTGTAATTTTATTTTTCCTGGTTACATTCGTTCTAAGTTCCAACTTTCAACCTCCTATAATAAGCGGTTCCTGAGATCCAGAAACCAAAACTTTTCGTCTTAAACGCTCCTCCCTCCTCCCCCCCCCCTCCCCGCAACCAAACTCCCCCAAAAGATATCACTCATAGGGGTTCATCCACTCTATCTACCATAAAAGTTTCTACTTAATATCTCAAGGAGTTTGAGAGCAACGCACCTTCAAACAGTTTTGTGAACGGTATACGGCGTCTACGGCGGACAGACGGACATTTTTTTTTCCTTTTTTGGGTTCTACTAGTCCTAAAATTTAAAAATACAAAATTTCAAAGTAGCAAATTTTTTTTAAATTTCAGGTCTATAATAGTAGATATTATTAGATATTTAAAAATAATAATATAAGACAATATAATAAAATAAAAATAAAATAATAAATAAAATAATATAATAAAATTATCGATTGGGGTAGTACCGTGAGAGTGTTTTATCTATCTTTGGAAGAGCTTGCGGTAGAAACTTGAAACTTAGTGGGTATATGTTTATGTACTAGAAAAGTATAATAATTAAAAAAAAAAAATTTCAATCATCTATTGGCGTACGGAAGTGCAACAAAAGAAACAATCAGTAAAATTGAGGTGCATAAATTTTCACGAATTTCATCATATTTTTTAGGTCTTATAAGTACCACAAGATTTCTTTTTACAAGCATTCTATCGTATCCCCACTTTAACCGCTTCTCGAACTTTGACCAAGACTTTGGCATTTTTTTTCTATACAGTTGAATTGGCAGTTTGGAACAATTCTTTGTCATTGGGCGCCCAGGAGATTAATGTCTGGGGAACTGTAACGTTCAAACAAGAATCAGTAGGTATACCATTTTTGTCGCACCTATAAAAAACCTAGCTACCATACGAAAAACTCAAAAAAAAAAAGATTTTCCTTTTTCCGAACCAGCAAAAACACAAAACTGTTTTGAACGAGAAGCAACGTTTTTGTTGTGATTTATTTTTGACAAAACTCCAGAGGGTGTGAGGTTCGTATTACCTAGTCAAATTTTAGGTGATCTTATGTATGAAGTTACGCTTATTAAACATGTGGAAGAAATCAAGTCCTTTATATGATGCTGTTACCACACAAGCTTCGTTAAGAAAATGCATTCTATTGAGGCAGCTTAATAGCTCAGAAATAGTAGTAACTGCAAATAGTGCTAGCGACTTGATCACTGTGGTAAAGATAAAAGCCAAGAGGAATTGTTTTTCAGTCCTGCAAAAAGAGGAGCTGCTGAAATACCTTCCCACATATTTGATTTTTGAAAGACCTTGTTCATTGGAAAAGCTTGTTATTTGTTTGGATAATTTCTCGAGTAAGACTATAATAATAATAATATTTATTCATTGATAATTTCAAGTATAAACTTATGTTATTATTAACCAGGGATTAAACATCGAGTAAGACTAGTTAGTATTATTTTTACTGGTTACTGAATGGCAAGTCGGAGTTGAATAAAAAAGAGAATAGTGAAATGAACCAAAGAAGGCAATCGTAATGAATTTATTTCTTATATATTTTTATGTACGACCAAATTGAGGACAAAAAAGAGGCACACATTTTGAATTTAAAGCATATTGAATGAATATTAAGAACACCACGGTTTTTTAGAGCACCAAACGGCCTTTTAACGTTGCAGTTAATTTTAACTAAAAATAAGACTGAATGAAATGGTTCCCACATTATGATGAGGTTAATTTCTATACACTTTTAAAAAAGGAAGTCGTATTACTTTCCTTGTACTATTCTGGAAATGCTTCCGCTGACTTTATTGGTAATGGAGGAGTAAGAAGATCTCTACATTATATGCCGTTTTAGTCAAGAACATTGCCGAAAATGTTCGGCAAATTTTTTTAGTAAAATTTTTGACTGCAGTGCTTTATTTCACTGTTGTTCTTGCCAAACATTGGTTTCCCGCGGGATTTTCTGTATCTTAGGGACCGATCTTTTTATACCTCTTGGATTCTTATCGAACAACACATAGTTATAACATAATAATTAATCTCTAATAATACAGACCAAAGCCCTCAAAATTAGTATTGCCATATCGAACACTTCAAATTTGAAACAGTGCTTACCTGAAATTAAAAAAAATGATAAAACTCAATTAGTTCATAGAATATAAAAAACGTTGTGATGAAATCGAACTTTACATGTATCTAATAAATTAAATTAATAATTAAAATGGTAAGCATATGAAAATATGAAAGAAAGATAAATTTGAAAGGAGATATCTGAAATGTCAGTAAGTGTTACTGGCAAAATGTTAAAAACAAAAATCCATCGATTTCTTTTGTGATTAATTGCCTTATATCCTTTCAAGTGGTTGTCTTGAACTTTTATGCTAGGGGAAAGTGGGACAAAGTGAGCCCCCTAAGGTTTGTACCAAGGTTCTGTAAAATGGGTAATAGTTATAAAATCCTTTTCGCACAAAATCCATAGTTTAGGATGTTAGCTTCGTTATATATTTGTAAAATTAAACTATTGCTGCTGATAAAAAAGATATCTACTCCTTTTTATACAAACTTCAAAGTGCCCACTGTGCCCTACCCAGTGGTAAAGTTAGCCCTTCCAAGAGGTGTACTATGATTTCATCTAAAACTAAAGAGAAAGAATATTGAAATGAAGAAAATAGCTATAAATTAAGACAAACAATATAAATATATAAATATAAATAATATAAATTCAATAAAAATTAAGTCTGTTGAGAGCGTATTCTGCTTTGAAAAGTAACCCTAATAATAGCAAAATTTTGACTGGCTTTCTTTAGGTCCATTTTTGTTCAGCAACAGAAGCTATTGCATTTTTCATTGAAACTTCATTCTATGAATGTTGCATTGATTTTTTGTTATTATGTTCTATCCATGCTACAATTATTTTTTTAAATTATCAAATAATTATATAGGTATGGTGTAAAATGTTCCCAGAGCGCATAGTTAATTATAAACATACTCCACTGATAGAGCTATATTTTAAATTTTATATCGTAAATGGTTTGCAACAAATTTAAATCCAAAGGTTTCCATCCCTACATCCATACGGCAGTGCCTTTCATTTCATGTTTAATGACCTAACGCGGAATATCTGCAGTATCTCACAGTGACAAAGTTTCAACCTAGCAGCATGAACCGTATAAGAGATTTGATTTTTAGAATGTCTCAATCCCAGCGTTTGCTCTCTTCAGACAGATTGTTCGAGTAGTTCCACTATCACAGCTCTATATAAATTTCAAGTTTCAACTTTCTATCGTAAGCGGTTCCTGAGATGTAGCTACTAAATTATCAACCACTCAATGCACCCACTAAGAAAATTCGAAAATAATAGCTCAAAGGGTTAGTGAGTTATAAACCTTCAAATGCATCTGTTTATGACGCATACGGTGGCCAGACGGACTTTTCTTTTGGGCTCTACTAACACTGGAAGGTGAAACATTTTTTTCTTTAAATAGAGAAAAGAGCAGTTTTTGTTAAGAACGCCAAGATAGTCCAGTCGTAAGTGCGAATTAATGAAAGGAAGGTCAATATTAGTGCTTCGGCAAGACCACTCTAAAATGCCAGTTAAGTTCAAAACTACCCTTAAATCTATAATCGATTTTCACGACACTAATCGCATAGTGAATCAACTAAAAATGGAAAAAATAATGTCATGTCTATAACAAGCGACTATAAACACCACCACCCAAAACCCGCAAGTTTTTCTTTGTTTACCTTGTGATGAATGATAATACCATTAGTTGACCTTGTAATTATCGACTTAAACACAACGACACAAAAATCCAAGGAAAAATCCTAAAGCGTTTTTCTCTTAACGACAACATTGTAGTGTTCCCTTGTAATTTCTTTTCTATCGTTACACCTTTTCCCCGGTGGTACGAACAACTTTCCCGTGCAATTTCCAGCTTCGTAAAAGAAACAACTTTTCTTTTTAAAGGATCTCTTTAAAAACATGGCGTGAATGTTTTTAAAACTCTTCTTCTTTTCTGCCCTACTAAAGTTAATTTACTTGCCGCGTTGGGTTGTGTCATCGCTAAGAGTGTTCGTGCACAACCTAATTAAAACGCGATAAAGACTAGCAGCTCAGCAATGACCTCTAAGGAAACTTTTAAAGACCAGAATTTTCCCGATCCTGTACTGTAGGGGTGAAGGACGCCAAAGGAAGAAAAAAAAGAGAAATAATTGCACCCTCTAATACACTGGTTAATTCCAGTCCCCATCCTCGGCGGTACAAGAAGATAACATAGGAAAATTGGTAGAGGGTAGGTGGCGGTATGCAGTTCGTCCTGTTTTTTTTTTTTTTTGTTTGTTTGTTCCCTAATCAAAAACGTTTTTGTTTTCCCAGACATGTCGACTGTGTGTAATAATTTTTTTCTTGCATCTCATTCTCACCGGGGTCTTTTGGTCGTTCCATCTGGATATTTCCGCACCCTCTATCAGTCAGAGCCCGTTCGTCCTTCGTCGCAATGGTGGATTTTCTTTCGGCCCGAGTAGCTGGGTGGAATGCGCCTGTTTTTCCCTGATGAACGATTTTGCAGTGTGACGTGGCATCAGCCGGGGTGGTTTAATAGTAGGTACTGTACCACCCCAGCACCTCTCCCACAGGGTCGTTCGGCCATGCTCGCAATCTTCGAAGGTAAAGCCCCATGAGGGTTCCCCCGCGAACCGCTTTCCCGTTGTATGGGTGAGAATAGTGTGCGTGTGGTCAAGGAAAATTCTAGGAGGACCAAGTTTTTCAGTCGCAACGTCTATATATTGCTGTCTCCTTCGGAATCGAGCATTCACTTTGTCTTACGTAGCAGCAGACATTCTGGGGGGCTACTGAGAATGGAGCAACCAAAAAAAAAAATAAAGGAAAAATTTCATCGTAGAGTAGACCCGCTGCCGAGTATCCTTTTAAGGATTTTTTTTTCGTCTATGTTGGGGATCAGAAGCTGGCGTAGACGGCGGGCTGTCAAGAAGTTTTTGTCGAGTGAATTCAAAGGTTTCCGGGTGAAAACCCTTTTTCCTTCGACATTTCAAAGCCAGGCTATTTTCGGGGTTGATGCGTAAAAATGGGAATCACGTGGTAGTCGGCTTGTTGTTGTTTTTATCGTCTAGGCCAGGACGAAAAAATCTTTCAATGAATGAAAGTTTGTTTTGAATGAATTTTTTTTTGCTGTCGCGCGTTTTTCCTGCTTTTCTTGTTTTACGTAGAGTCCTAATTGGTAGTGGGTGCTGCACAGATCCGGGCACAATTCGCACCGAATATCAAGGATCAAAGAGCTTTTACAATGCAGCGAATTGAACACTTCTCAAATACAAACAGATTCGAACCGAGCATCCTGAAAGTGTTAGAGAAGTTTTGCTGCTGCTCCTGTTCCTGGCCGAGCTGACCTCTCCCTTCGCTCCGTTTTTGGTGGTGCTCCGCTTCGTAGTATTTCCAGTCGTATACACACAAAATCGCAGAGCCCCACCAGACGGAGAATCGGCGAAAACGAAGAGTGTACTACACATATAATATGTGATGCCATCTATGTTCAAAAATCGATAGCTCTCAGACGTGTATGCTTTATTGTAGCGCTCCCTTTTTTTGAAAAAGGGAGCCCGGATGGATTTTTTTTTTCGCGGTTGATGTATGCTTGTGAAAGTCGAACGGAGTAGGGAGTGGAGAGGAGGTGGGGGTCAATTGTTGTTTTTTTGCTACAATAGACAGGTAGATCCGTTTAAAACATGAGAACATTGTAACGACTATGTACTCGGTTATATGAATACAGCTGGTCGTATCAAAGGAACCATATCTCCGGTAACATTACCGAAATCGAAAGATGAATGTGCCCTTTTAATTGTGCTTTTGTGTTGTGCGGGGCGAGAAGAATGGATTTTCAGACAATAGGTGATATTAAGGATAGTCGAAGGTCAAATTGATTTAGAACCCTAGAACAAAAGCCGCATCCTTCTAGTGCAGACCACTATACCTTCCAATTCTTATTACCATAAGAATTGCTTGTTGATTTTATGAAGTGGTATGGGAACATCAGTATTTCAATCTAGAGGTTGTCCGTTTGAATTTGAATCCCTCTCAGGTCAAAGGCTTTGCCATCCTGGGTTCAAAAAATATGTAAACTGATTCACGAAGTGTTGCCCTACAGGGAACTGAAGAGTAATATGTATGTGGCGGTATCTTCGTGACAATCTAGGAAATACCTTGAACAGCTCCGCCTTAGGCAAAGGATATTTCGACATCAGATCCTGAAATAGTTCGATTGGAAATTGGCAGGATCGACTTTGGTAATTTATGCGAAATATAATGGAGTTGAGTAGTAATTTCTCTACGATGTACATAGGCTGCATGATTTCTGATACTTCCCCTATGTTCTTTTAACAATTCCATTATTAACTTTCCCAGCTATTTTCAATATTAATAACTTAAAAGCAACCAGTCTGATGAAAATTGTTTGCTGATTAGAGTGCCTAAAATTGAAATCTGTCAATAGTTTGGGTACAATTTTATTAGTTTTTGGGCACAACTCTGCAATTAAATTCTAGAAGCGGTACAGCTTAAATAGCCTAGTCAATCAGTAGGTTGCAATTAATAGGTCGGTGATAGTGTTTTATTTGGCTGATGTGTTCGATATACGTTCCAAATGACAAACTTAAATTTACGACCTCGCATCTTGCTGCGTCAACAATATTAAATTGTGCCTAAGACTGATTTACATTAGGCGAAAATTTTTCGAATTCAAATTTGTAGTATAAAATGTCCTAGAATGTGTGGTTCTGGTGGATCTCGTACGTCTAATAGTTCCTGAGATAGAAATTTTGTATCACTAACTTTTGTTTTCAATTTTTACAAAACTTACGTTTAATAGTACCCTAGATGGTATTTTTTTTTAGATTTTTGATAAAAGAGCTTTTTTTAAAAGTATTCAATTTGACTCCTCGTGGGTGAAGAATGTATCCAATAAAATTGTTAGAAAATGCATTTTTATTTTATTTATAATTTGGATCGTCAGATTTTACTGGAATCTCAAATTTCTGTCTAACATGGGTGCTCCAACACAAAAAATGATTTTTTTTAAATAGTAGCACAATAAATTTTCGTCATTATATGAGTAGCTCTTAATTGGTTCTTATACGGATAGAGCTGCTATCGGAATAGAGCCAAGTTTTTAATATAAATTAGAAATTAAAGTTAAGGTTGGGAAATATAGCGTGACCCAGCTTTCGGTGTGTTTTTAAATTACCGGTTTTTTGCACCTGGCAACACTAAAGTCATTCTAACTTTGACAGAAATTCAGTATTATATCTCCGCTGAACGAACGCTGGGAAATATTGAAAATTTATTTCCAAAACGAAAACAATTGGACCGAAATTGCAAGAAAATGTCGTACGAAATTCGGTCGAGAAAGTGCACCTTCAATGATTTGAAACCTTTGGACACCTTTGACACCTTTGGATTCTTATTTGTGGGGAGCCGCAAAGGACAAGTGGTAAGCGGACAATCCACAAACAATTAACCATTTGAAGGCCAATATTGAAGCAGTCAGACGGACTTTTATTTCCATTTTTTTACGTTTTTACCGCGATTTACTACCTCATTAAATGTCAAAAAACAATGGTTCAATGCTTGTCTAACGTTTCGTATAGGGGAAATAAATGTATACATTTAATGGGAATTCACTTAAGATTCTTAAGTGAATCGCTGAGCATTCTATTAGATTAGAAAGGTGAATCATTTATATCTTCATTGGGTGTTGCATAGAGCTATATCTAACGGAGATCGCAAAGCGCCGTTTCTGTATAAAGCACTTTGAAGCATTTTGATGCAAAATTGAACATTTTTGTGTGGAGCGTTTCATGCCCGGTAACAGTGAAATGCGAATAGAAGCGAAGTATTTAAAGATTTACATGTGAGTAAGATGCTGATAGTAGCATAGTGAATATCGCCGGTCCTTTGCGAAAAAACCTCCGGCTTCAAAAAAGTCGCTGCACGCTATCTCCATTATACATATAGCTCTATGGGGTATTGGTATATTGATTTGCTGAACTGCGAGCATGGAATTTTATTCATATTATTTCCCCGTAAAAAAAAAAATTTGTTAATACTAATCACTAACGATTCACTTGAGCTTTAATCTCAAATGGGAGTTCACTGACGATTCTTAAGTGAATTGCATAGGTGGGTCGGAAGTGAATCACTTGTATTAAGCATCTAGGAAAAAAAAATTGCGTGGACGTTTTATATTCGCATTTCGAATTCCTTTTTCTTTCTCTACTTCCTCTAACTACTGTTTTTGCTGATGAGATGTGAGTGTCGATTGCTTGGTAAATTATTTGCTTGGATGCTTTTTACAATACGAACAAATATACATTGCAGCGTAGGTGCACCAAGCTTCCGTACTACACTTCTTTTTAATTAAGACGTTTTGGGTAATTTTTCGGGAAGCCAAGGCTAAGCTGACTAGAATTTCTAGTTGTTGCTTTTATGTGTCATTTTAAGAATATTTTTAAAAACTTCTCTAAAAATACCTAGCATATCTATATCTTGACTCTTTTTCATTTTGCTGAATTTTGTTTAAAAATTATAGTTATGAATTTTCAGACATATTGATTTAATCGAAAATTTCATGTTCCAGAAGCAGCAAATACTTGGTAGTTGAAACTTACCTGTATATGGTAGATACAGGCCTCACCCAGCGAACGAACCACGAACTGCTCTCAATAATCAAATTTCATTTGGGGTAGTTGTTTCAAAACCCTATTTAGTTTATGCGTTGCTGTGGGAGATGGGGAGCAAGATATCTCACAAACGAATAAAGCTAAAAAGCTACTGATTTGCGTCTATAATTTTACGTTGAATATCATTTTGTTGAGGAAAGTTGTTTTGAAAGGAAGTGTGATGGGGCATTATTTGAGAAACTTTTGTTCAGTTTTTGAAATCCCTTCGAAACACAATATTCAAATATCCTTAAGAAATTTACTGGGTAGACTTAGTAGTGTACTTTCAACCGATCGATTTCATAAATTTTCTATGCAAAAGCAGAAATTAAGTGGAGCCTTGGTTAAAAATTATAAATCATTAATGCACTTGTGGAAAGCGGCACTCGCTTCCTAAAACACGCTACTAATCAAAACATGATGCTGAAGTGGTTTCCTATCTTAGGAAAAGGCTAATTAATCAATATTGTGATATCATAATTGGCGCCCAGCGTAGGGCTCTGTGTCATTAAAACTTTTTTAATATTTTATCGATAGCTCGTTTAGCCATCACACCCTTATGCAATCAATAAATATTGTTCTATACTAACCCAGAATCCAAAAATAAAAATATTTAAATTCCATCAAAAATTCATTTAAATTCTTATCCAAAGTTTAAGTACTTTTCTGGAAATTTTGCTTATAGTTTCGTAAATGAAATAAAACTTAATTTCCAACTTCAGAATCGAGTTAAACTTTTTCCAAATAAAATTGAACATTTTCGACATGGAATTAAACTTTCCCCGAGAGTAATTAGGAATTCTGTGTAATATTTTAATGGAAATGTTCTGACGCGACGAAACCGGGAAAGTATACTAACAACATAATCATATTCAGGACGTAGTTGAGAGAGTTAGGATAGGGTTAAGATAGTGTATTTTAATTTTTACTTTTTTATTTTAATAAGAAACTATTGGGATCGATTGTAAAGGGAAAAAATAATATGTACTATGTTTTTCACGTTTTAGGACTAACAGACGAAAAGCACCTCGTTAACAAACCCTTGTAAAATGTTTTTAGTGGGTAGATTGGGTGGACTCCTTGAATTCGTTAACTTTTAGGCTGTGAGCTTAAAGATAATTTTAGATAGAAATTTTGGTTCTTACAATGTCGATGCTAGGAAGTTGAAATCTGGAATTTTCGGTAGACCTACAATAGGAGATTTGTAAATAAAAGTTTAAAAAAGTATTTAATTTCGCTGGAGATATATAGAAGCAGTGGAAACACAATTTACGTCGAGCACTGAAGAGTCGGAATCAAGAAATTCTACAATTCAAATCTCCTGAGCAATTTATGCCACACAATTTAAAGTAAATGCTTCTAGGTACACTAGGGAAATATATTAAAAATTTTAAGGAGGTAGGTGGCGTACGGGTTTAGGAAAGTGTAAAAGTTTACTCTCGGAAACTAGTCACTTGGGGAAAAATTAAATTTGGTTTACATACATACATACATAGGTGTGTTAGAATGTTTAAAACAACGCAATCTGAATATTTTTTTATTAAATTTAGATTCCGTAAAAAAAATATAATTCAAGACCAACTAGGTGAAACCGCGTGTACACACCTTCTTGACTGGAAAAACTCTTCTTCTCCTTCTTTAAGGCTGCTATTTTACAACATGTCTATAATAGGACTACTCGAAATTTGAAATTTATACTGGGGGAGGAGGTATGGTCAGTGAATCGCGATGGTGGATAAGTATCCATTTTTTTAAGAAAATCACGACAGGCAGAATCTTAGAAATTTAGCAGGAGTTCGGCCTTTTAAACCAGAGCTTTATTTATTTCCAGGAACAATGGCAGAAACTTTGAACTTCATGATGCTGGACTAGAAAAGTAGGCTAGAAAAAGAAAATTTTGGAATTTACATTGGAGTATGTCATTGGTTCTATACTATACATCACAGGGTCATTTTTATATCTATATATGTCTCCATTAACTTCCAATATACCTAAATTAACGAATTTTGCGAAAATAAGTCGATAACAAAAGAAGGCAAAGATTCTCACGAATTACGTTATATCTCTGACATGCGAGTATTTGAATAAAAATGACAAAAAACAATTTTGCTTGCATTCAATCCTAAAAGCAGCGTATGGAGGTGGTATACGCGAATTAAGCCATATCTCTTTGTTCTGACTAGATATCGATTAAGTTCTTACTTCTAGGGACATTCTATATAATCGCCTTAATTCGTTTACACGATTGAACCCCTATGATGTAAAAGCGTTGTATAATGTGAGATATTGAATTTGTTCCTATTTCCATATCCTTTTTTCGATTTTTCGATATTCATTCTCTAAGAAGATGTAACGTAGTAGTATAGTGCAAATCTTACGAATTTCGACATATCTCTTAGGTCTGATAAGGAATAGTGTATAATTCCGACGATTTTTTATATAATCGCCTAAAAAATAATTTTGGAATTTTGTGAAATTCAGCCGCTAAGGAATTGCAATCGGTTTGTAGACATTTACACAGACTCCATATATCTGTAAGGTCCGATAAAATATCCAATTAATTTTTATTCCAGGGCTCATGATAAAAATACTCAGAAATCACTTTCGGAATTTTTAGATTGTCAGCCTCTAACTGCTTGTAAAGAGTATAAGTTTTCACGGGATTCTAAACATTTTCACATATTATAGATATTCAACCTCTAACTGGTTGTTAAAAGTATAAGCTTCCACGAATTTCCACATATCTCTTGGATCTGATATTTCTTTTACCTTATTTTGGTTTTTCTACAATTGTCTAAACAAATTTTTTAAAGTTCCTCAATATTCAACCCTTAAGGGGTTGAAATGATTAACTCCAATCGGACTCTTTCATATCTTCTTGCTCCGCCGATATATCGAATTTCCTTTCATACGTATGGACTTGCTCCTCAGACAATCACGTAAAAAAAAGGTTTGTCTCCATTTTTACTCTATTCAGCTTAGATAAGATGAAAGGGGTTGAATATGTTTTGATGAATTAGGTTCGCTCTTTATTCAAAAGGTTAAAAATGGTGAACCTGCACCGCAACTAAGCTTTAAACGCATCCCATACTTCCACCCAAAAGTATTAAAGAAACGTGGCATATTTTAATAACCTACTGATTGCCAACAGTTTGGTTAATTTTTTTTTTGCGAACTACATCCGAGTGAAGTATTTCTAGTAGCGTTAAGGTGCTCGTATATGAGCAATTTTTCTAGCAATAAATTGCCCAACGATTATTGCCGAAACCAGTGGAGTGATTAATGGAGCAATACAGGGCAATATCATGCTAGTTGCAGTAATATTTCAGCAATGTGGCAATGTTCTCACAAATTGCTGGTATTGTT
Organism: Beris chalybata; assembly: GCA_949128065.1. Lineage (NCBI taxonomy): Eukaryota > Metazoa > Arthropoda > Insecta > Diptera > Stratiomyidae > Beris > Beris chalybata. Next base: position 108,051,889 of record OX421895.1, read on the forward strand.
CGCCCTATAGATGCTGCATTTTCACTGACTTGGAAAATTGCGATCAATTGTCCTCGTTCGGTTATTCAATTGTCAAGTTATGTTTTTAATTTTTGCATTTATTTGTCAAGTTTCGTGTTGTATTGACATGGATCTCAAATATTTCCATGTTGCAACTATTGCCGTGTTGCCTGTTCCCTGTAGCTATTATTGCCCTGTGTTGCTATATCTGACGTTAAAATTGACAAATATTGCTGCAAATTGAGCAACTTTAATCGCTCGTGTAAGAGCACCTATAGCGCCGTTCCTACGATCGTCTGTTACGTTCTATAACTGGCACTTTAACTGACAGATTTTCACACAAAACTTCCAGTTAAAGTTCCGGTTAGAATTTAACTGACGATCGTAGGAACGGACCTTAAAGTCACACTCGATACAAGGGCTGAGAAAGTTTTATAGTTACCACCAGATGAAATTCAATGAAATTTGTACAATCATTACACACGTCGATTCACAGAGTATACACCGGGGGACCGTGTATAATGTAACACTCTCCACATACTCCCGTATTATGATTCATAGTTTAATAATCCCTCTCTTGATCCTCGAGTGACTCGATGTACACAGCACACTAATTTCCATAAGCTTGGTGTCATGCACTATCCCGATGATGTCACAGAGTTTGTTTTAGCGATAAAAATCTAATTATCTCCCGACCAATTGTTTATTGGATTACAATTTGCAATAATGAACACCCGTCAGCGTTATTTCAGTGCAAACAAACAAACAAACAAAATAACCATAACATAAACATTTCTGTCTCATTAAAACGTTGACTTTATTCCGCCTTGCTATATTTTCATGAAATGACATTTTAACTATTTTTTTTTTTTCGTAAACTCCCATCCCCTGACACCACCCCATTATATTCTATTGAATTTCAATTGCGAGTGGGTGTGATGGGTGTGTGGTCAGTATGTTGCCCAGGTCTCCTCGTCGTCTTTGAAAATTTCCAAGAATAATAAAAATAAAATAGTCGAGAAGCTAAACCCGGCTAGGACCCACAGTCTTCAATGCTCATTTGACTCGCATGTGCTGCATATGGCCGACAGTCTAAAGAACAATAAGCGATATGTGATTTTTCCTTTTGTTTATTTAAACGAAGAAAAAAAAAGGAATATCAGGAATAACACAACAAACAAAACAATTTTTTATTGTGTTTTCTCTTTGTTCGGTTGTGTGGTGTTTGTTTGGTCTCGGTGTACAATTTCAAAGATTCTCCTCCCGATGCCCTTTTCACGGCGGCCGTCATATGTGCGGTGGAGTTGTGTGCCTCCAATCCACCTATATTTCATGTGTGTTACGGTATGTGAAGGTATTCGGGATAAAAGACTCGGTCGGTTTGGGTCTGGGCTGGGCTCCTCCGACATACACTCACCATTCGAATGGGGGCTATTGATGCTGATGCTGTAAGCAGGCCTCCGGTAAGCCGCCACAAGCCCAGAATTTCAAATCTGCCGTTCGAGGATTCTCGTCCCGGAATCGAGGGGATTCCCCTAGACCCTTCGATACAAACAGAATTCTGTGCTCGGTTTTTTCCTCCTTTTGTTGTTGTTGTCCCGTGCCCTTCACGGGCCGCCTGGCATACTAATGCCCTCACATTCACCTCCTTCGCCATCTCCTTACTTCTCGTACCTTTCGGAAATAATAATGAGGCAACAAAAAAAAAGAGTATATAGTTCGTAATTTATGTCTCGTGCTTTTGTCCTTGTCGTAAAGTTAACTCAAATTTATGAGCTTTTTGTTTATTCGTTGCAATTTTTCAACGAAATTAAATGAAAATTACGACAATGCAGAAGTTGGACGGGAGAGGGTGGATAGAGGGGGGGCCGCAGGGTGGATGTTGACGTCGAGATGGCAGTAGGTACTAGAGGCTGTGCGCTAACGATTTCGTCTGGCATCGATTTCGGAGAAGGACGTTAGGGGCGATTGCCCAGATCGCGGTGTAGGCAGCAGCTAAAACGAATCGGAATAAAAATTACGAACGTTTCAAGCGTGTAATGCTAATGCTGTTCTCTGTTCGGCGGAATTTTTTTCCTATACTCCAAACTGGTAAACTTTGTGCAATATGCAATAATATGTTTCATAGTGATGAATGTGGTTTTTGGTAGGAAAATCATCGAATCAACGAATTATGGGATTTGGGTGCAACAAAACTGCCGCATTGGCTATAACAGCTGTAAAAACCAGCAGGGATTGATTGCCGGATAGTGTATAGAACTGGTATGGCGGTACGATTCGGGATTTGCATTACCAGAGGAGAAAGTTAATGTAGTGAAACGTGGGAAATAGTTTGCTTTCCATGGTCAACAATTTAATCGATGAATTGAATACCGCACGCATTACACAATTTGGCGGGTGCAACTCGACCAACATCGAATCATTCAACCGAATTACTACATTATTTTGTTTCCATAAATTGCGGCTATCGAATAAATGCTGCGATGAAGTTTGGCCAATTTTTGCGATTTTTGATGTGGATTTTATCAGCCAAATTGACGAATTTGGTTTTTTCCGGCTTTTTTACGTTGCATGATGTATGGATAAAAACAAGTGTTGCGAGTTTTGAGTGTGAACGTTCTTTTGGAGTACCTGTTACATTGTTGTCATCCTCGGACTAAGAGTTGTTTACTACAACTGATGTTGTACAACGAACGAAAAAAGTACATTAAACCAATTCAAATGTACATCATTATAATGAAAAAAATCATTGCTCTTGAGCAGATGCAAGTGAATATAATAATATAAGTAGTCAGGGTGGCTCAGTGGTACTACGTTCGAATCTGCTTGGCGACAACTAGTTCAGTAAATTTAGGAATTCTAAAATGAATAAAGTCGAAGGCGAAGTGCTTTGACGTAGTTAGGTTCTAATGATGGAATCACAGTTTTAGACCAAAGTTTGATATGGCGTGTGCCCGAAATTTTGAATTTTCTGTTTTGTCGATTTGTAGCCGTATTTTTCATTTCTCGCTAAAAATGGTACGAACCAAATTTATAGAGAATTAAACTCTCTATCTTTTTTATCTGAACAACTTTTTTGTAAAATAATTATTTATTGCTAATAATAAGCGTAAAGTGTAAAAAATTAGGAGATTGTCCCAGTTTCTTAAACTTTTGGACCATTTTTATTAAAAATAGGTGACATATTTACATGGCAAAGTTGTAGAGGACTGAATTCCCAAGTTTCGTCTAAACCAGTTTTTCGTACGACGAACTAATCACGAGCGGGAGCACAGTAAACACACAGGCATGGCGAAATATGTACAGTCAACCCTCGTATGTATTACACGATGGATACGTACCGTGTTATATCGAAAACGTGTTAAGCGAAACATAGAAGTAATCAAATTACGCCAATGCGTTCCGTGTTATAACAAAACAGCGTACCGTGTTATATCGAAACTGTGTTGAGCAAAACATAGAAGTAAAACAAATTACAAGAATTCGTTCCGTGTTATATTAAAATTTAAAAGTCATAATTTTATTTCAAGTATTTTCAATGATTCTAAACAAGAAGTTGTCCACTGAATAGTTTTCACTAAGAACAGCGATGCACTTGCACAGACGTCGCATTGTGATTCGCTGATAAAGATAAAGCACAGAGAAAAAACACCATTTGCGTATGTACAAACAGGGGAATTACCTGTTTATATCAACTGAAACAGTGTGTTCTAAGAGTACCGTATTATACGAGGGTTGACGCAACTACAGTACCGTGTTCTATCGAAATCGTGTTATAAAAGTACAGTGTTATACGAGGGTTGACTGTAGCGTAAATTCGTGCACAAATGTCCCTCGCTTTCTTCGGTGCACATTTCATTTGATTGGGTCAGATCATCGAGTTGATTATTCGGGACATTTGTGAACGTATTTACGCTACATATTTCGCCATGCCTGTGTGTTTACCGTGACTCCGGTCGTAATCCGTTCGTCGTACGAAAAACTGGTTTATCCGAAACTTATAGGGAATTTAGTCCTTTACAACTTTGCCATGTAAATATGTCACCTAATTTTAATAAAAATGGTCCAATAGTTTAAAAAACTAGGACAATCTCCTAGTTTTTTACACTTTACGCTTATTATTAGCAATAAAAATTTATTTTACAAAAAAGTTCAGATTAAAAAGATAAAGAATTTAATTCTTTATAAATTTGGTTCTTACCTCTCTATACCTCTCATTTTTAGCAAGAAATGCAAAATACGGCTACAAATTGACAAAAGAGAAAATTCAAAATTTCGGGCACACGCCATATTACTCCATCATTAGAACCTAAATACGTCAAAACATTTCACCTTTCATTTTTTTCTTCAAGAATTTCTAGATTTACTGGACACTATTTGAGTACGTGCCAACTATTATCTACTGGTGAGAGCAAACCATAACAAAAAATCTGCCAACAGTCTGGGCGCAACTGTATTATTTTTCCGGCAGAAGTTCAGAACGCGTTCAATTCGGGGATGCGGTGTATGTTACTATGTGACTGAAAACCTAACAAAAAGTTCGGGAAGCGGTTAGAAAAGAGTGTAACATATGAATTAAACAATTGGGTCACATTCCGGGATGCGGTCTAGAGGTTGAAAAAACCAAATTTAAAAAAAGGTGATTGTTAAACAAGCCTGGGAAAGTGAAAAGATATTCGATATCTGATCAGACCTGAGAAACATGGTGGAATTCATGAAAAAATATACAGCCAGTTTACACCCTCTTAGGGGTCGAATTTCAAAAAATCTTGAAAACACAATCTAGGTATTCACATGAAGAATCCGTAGAATAAAAACGAACTAAATATTTCGAAAGACCTAGTAGATATGACGAAACTCGTGAAAATTTATGCATTTTATATTAACCGATATTTTTTTTTGCCCCCCCCCCCTTCTGAACGCCAATGAGTATTTGAATTTTTTTTTATCAGAATTACTTTTCTAGTGTATTTACATATACGTACCGAGTTTCAACTTCCTAGCATAAGCCGTTCTGAAGTTCGGGAAAACACCCCCCACCACCGTACCATACTACCCCTAACAAAAAAATGTATTTTTCCACCATGCCACTACTATAGCTTTATCTAAATATCAAGTTTCAGATTCCTATCATTATAGATTCTTAAGATATAAGCATCGGAACTTTTTCTTTTTCACCCTTCCCCACCCTCACCCTCTACACCCACACCCCCAAACTTTTTTTCCCTACTAGGGTTCTATTAGGCCTACTTCTGGTAAAAATTTGAAACATCCATCTTACACTGTTATTGAGATATGAATCGTGTTATTTTTGAAAAATTCTAATCCCTCCCACTTCCGTGCTCCTCCCCCCCTTCAAATATTTTACTTTAAACAATCTTTATTTATTAATCTTTATAATAAAACCGAATTTTGTTTTTCTGGTCCAATTAGTTTGTGAGATATCGTAATCTAAAGTTTTTCACCCCCACCCCCGTATGCCACTACCCCACCCAAAAATTTTGTTTCAATCTACTCTCCTAGTATAACTACAGATATTTGTTAAGTTTTAATTGCTTGCTATTAATGGTTTAGGAGATATGGATTTTAGAATTTGTCGATCTCGGCATTTTTGCGTTTCGGACGCATTGCTTCCCCCTCCACTCCCACACCCCTTCACCCATATCTGTTTTTTTTTGCAAATGGGTCCATTATCAAAGCTCTATAGATATTCTAAGTTTCAGCTTCCTAACACAAGCGGTTCCTGAGATCTAGAAACCAAAATTTTTCGTCTAAAACGCTTACCCCGCCTTCCCCCTTACACCTCCTCCCCTGAAAATAATGTCAATTCAAGGGGTCCACCAAGTCTATTCTTAGAAAAAATTTTAATTTAATAGCTCCACTGGCTTGAGAGCTACGAGCCTTCAAAGATTTTGGGGCGGTCGACGTACGGCGTACGGGGTACGGCGTACAGACGGAGTGAAAATTTTTATTGCTTTTTTCGCGTCAACTAGTCATGAAACGTGGAAAAAAAAATTTTGAGGGCACCAAATTTTTTTTTTTAAAAATCGATAACAATACTGTATTATAAATAATACAGTAAAATTACAGCCTACAAAGGATCTATAGCCTCAAGGTGTGCGATGATCGTTTTCTTCAATGCAATGAATGTTTTCATTACTACTATGAACATAATCAATGTTGTTCTAGCACCCAAATTGCTGCTATTGCTTTGTTTATAAAAAATGTTTAATCAGTATGGTGAAGGCGTGCATCAAAAATGCCAGGTGTGAATTTTTGATGAGAGCATTTCTGCCCTTTCCATATATACAAATTAATGAAAATATTTTTAATGACATGAAATTCATAGTATGTATGTATGCAATATATGGTGTATATCTATAAATCATGAAAAATATTTGATTATTTTTTTTTTATTTTTGCAACGACTTTTTCATTAATCCGATTATTAAGAACAGTATTTTTTTCAGTTTTCAGCACAGTTTCAGTGTAATACATACAGTCATATTATTAATGAACGTATTCATAAGAATCATGTACAGTTCATTCACATTTATTTAGAATTAGCAGAATAGTCTGCAAAGAATACATAATCTGAACTGTTTACAACGCGCTTTAAAACTACTCCAAATGAACTGAGTAGAATTTGCATGTCGCGTTGCAACTCACGTTGTCGCATCTCTCAATGTCGCATCGCTCAAGAGCCCCGTCACGAGAAAGAATGCTTTACTTTAGCTTAGAATGAGAATGTAGAGCGCTCGCTATTGGTAGGAAAGACAGTATGTATCCGGTATATGCGGTAAGCCGACATCAGCCAAGTTGAACTTGGATTTTTCTTGCATGGAATGTGGTACATAAAAATAGTTTACATGTAGAAATTTCGACTGGGACGTACGAAAATGTCACAAATGATTGATATCGTATGTGGTATGTATTAGGGTAACTTACGACCTCATACCTATTTGCAGTTTTGCATTGCAAATGAATAAATAATAAATAAAGAGATTATATTAAACTAAATTATATAGTTATTGTTATTTCACGCCTCTTCTTTTATGGCGCCCGGATTCAATGCAATTCATATGTATATGTATGAGGGCCGGCCCTACCATCGATGCGTTAAATTTATGAAGAAAAAAAGCATAAAACTCTTCCATTCACTCGCATATGTCTGGAGTTTTCAATTTTCCAGATGATAAAAATCTTGTAGTTGCTGTGAGCATACCTTAATGCAACTACATCAGTTGAAAAGGAGATGATACTATTCCGGACTCGAATCTATTGCTTGTATTTTTGCTTTTATAATTGTAAATAAACAGTTAAAATACAGTGCAACCTCGTTATAGCGTACCTTGAGGGGACCACAAAAGTAGAACGTTATAGCCAATAATACGTTTTAACCAACATAAGAACCTTTCAGATTTGTGAATGGGAATTGAAAAAAGGTATGTTATAACCGAAAGTACGTTATAAAAGTGCACTTTATAAGCTGGTTGTGCTGCATTATTGTTATTTTTCTTATGTATTAGCTAAGGTCATAAGTTATGTGCTCTAGAACTGTACTCTAATAGATGGCGCATTTTCCAATCTCGACTGTTGGCAGATTCGTCTTTGAGATTCGGGCTCATTAGCGTATTCTTACATAAGGCCTTTCGAAAAATACCAATATGTCTTTGAAACTTCTGCGAGACTCTCACTGATTTGACCAACCAGGTCCTGTAAGTGAAAATGTCAGCGGAGAAATGTCACCTAAGACATTACCAATACTTTGAGACAGGCCCGTGCGCAGGATTGTATGAAGGGCGGGGAGGGGGGGGGGGGTAGTACGAAGTTCCCACCTAAAAAAAAAAGTCCTCATTTCCCTATGAAAATAGGTCAATGGGGGGGGGGGGGGGTGGGTTTGAATCCCCAAAAACCCCCAATTGCACGGGCCTGCTTTGAGATAACTTCAATCATTTATACTTTTTTATTTTTTATAATAAAGCATTGTGATCGACCTGAATCTTAAAAAAAATTTCTACTCTGAAATTTTGTATCTTAACGTTTTAGGAATAGTATACCTAACAAAAAAATGTTCGTTAGTCCGCCGTACTCCGCACGCAAAACTGTTTGAAGGTACGTAGCTCTCAAACCCCTTGAGATATTAAGCTGAAATTTGTATGGTAGGTAGAATGGGTGGTTGGAAAGGGCGGAAGTGTGAGGGGGTCGGAGGGTGAGCGTATTACATGAAAAATTTTGGTTTCTAGGAGGCTGGAAGTTGGAACTAATGTAGTATTATAATCGTGAACTTATTTACAAAAAAAAAATTTGAAAGTGGGTGGTGGTGTACGAGTGGGGGGGGGGGCAATACGTTAAAAACGCTTGAATGCTGGGATTGAAACATTCTAAGATCCGTATCTCCTGAACGATTTGTAGTTGTCTTAACAGATCTAGGAGATTAAAAATGAGTTATACAGGGTACTTAATTAGGAGGCTATTTGGAACTAGAGATGGGACGTTCATGAGTGAACTGTTCCGAAAGAGCAGTTCATTGAAGTGAGTGAGTGAAGTAAGTCACTCCTTTTAGTGAACTGTAGTTCGTTTACTTTGACACAGCTTGAAAAGAACTAGTTCTTTCGTGAGTGATGACCTTTTTTTCAGGTCCTCACATAACTTGAACCTTTTTGTTTTTTTAGGTCCTCACATTCACTCTGAACTTGAAAAGAACTAGTTCCTTCTTCGCCGGGTAAGTGATCTTCAAAAGGAACTCGAACTATGTAGTTCATTTCAGTGAGTGAGTCGGAGTTCACCCACTCACTAAAAGAAACTGCTTTGCCCATCTCTATTTGGAACGTTATTTTCTAGGTTGTCATTCGTATAGTAACCTACACCGCAACTCAGCATTAAACACGTTTCGGACTTCTACATATAAAATAATAAAGTTGCGCCCAGACTGTTGTCCGCTTTTTTACAAACTGAGATAATCAAAGGCAATAGAGGTGTGGAATCTTTGCCTCTTACCTAACCAATATCTTTTCCTGCGAGTTACAACCAGGTTTCTTATCACAGTTTCTATCATATTCAGGAAAAGACAAATGAAACCCACCTGGCGTGTGTAAAGTTCAAAGAAAACATTCATAAAAAAAACCCTAAACCCTAAAGGAAACTAAAAACTAAATTTAAACCCCATCAATAATGTTGTTCTAGTGGTTAATATATCACAAAATTTATTGACAATTTATTTCCATCTAATTATGTAAACCGAAACAAAATTTTCCAACTCAATCCAATTTCCATAAAACAAATTTTCCGAATTGAATTAATCGAAAGAGCCTCTTTCCGCATAATACATAATAAATGATTTTATAACGTCTATTTAAAATATTTTCGCTTGTACACTGCCAACATAACTTCGGTGCAATGAACTTCGTAAGCGAAGCAAAAACATAACCAAACTCTAATTAAGTCGTGTCTATGTTTTCATTTTCCATACCAAACCCTATTGTAATTATATTCGTTTTTATTCATAAAAAAAACCTTTTTGCTTGCTTTTTTTTCTGCATAGCAATCACGTGGTGTATACACGAAGTCGACGACGAGGATGGCAACAGATATATGTAAGTATGTATAGTCTATTCGCATGCACACTTTGTGTTTAACATAAATTTTTTTTTTTTTTTAATTACTTATTTTCTCTGCATTATTATCGGAAGAAGTGCTCTTGTTTGATTCAATGTCATTATTCAGTTTTATGTTCTTACCGCCATTTTTATATAATTGTAAGAAGAAGAAGAAAAAGTGGCGTCTTTTTCTCAATGACGCCATTTTGAATGTCAAATTTTCTAAATAATGATGAATATGTTTTTTTTAATTGTTTACTTTGAATGATTTTTGTTTTATTATGAAAGACGATGTAAAAAAGATGTTTCCATAAAATGGCATCAGAAAAAAGTTTTGTAATTAGACACGCATGCAATGGATTTTATATTTATTCCTTGGTGTCCATTAAAGGCACCTACACAATGGCGGAGGAGGAGCTCGCTCGCTCATCTGGACCCCGGACTATAATCTAAACAGAAAGGAAATTTTGCAAGTTGTTTGAAAATTTTTGTTTTGTTCGTTATTTTCTCGGGGCTGGCAATAATAGTGTAAACATAGCGCGGAAAATAATACGGAAAAAAGGAGCTACAAGAAAGATACATTACTTTTTAGTACACTCGACTATTATACAGTGAAGCGCATACTGCATAGTGTGTACTATGGATGTATCTAAAAGAAACCGAAGTTGTGCAGAAAATTCTTTGGTTGTATGGTGCGCAGTGCAGTTTTTCTTGCGAGCAAAGTTTGCTGTTGGCCTTTGTTATGTTCCTGGTCGGTGGAAGTCGTTAATTATTTCAACAAATATTTATTTTTAGTTGTTTCTCACACTGGCCATTCTTCGGCGTACAGTCTAGCAACAAAATCCAACGATGACTAAAACATACGTCTAAACACTGGTTATTCCGCGACTCTGGACATGCCAAGTTTTTTTTTTTTTAAGATTCAATTTTATGACCCTGTAGAGTACACTGCCCTATTATTTCTTTTACTCGTCCAGACGAGCGACTGTATTCCATACAAGCGGGCGCGAAAAAAAATGAAATAAACAATACGAAATTCTTATAATATTAATTTTCGTTTTAATATCGTTAAAAGATGCCGTTCACATACGATTAAAATTAACGACGACCATATGCGCTTTTTAAAACCCAATAAATGTGCGGTAATTTCATAAGCCTGTACTTCAAGAATCCGACAATAAAAATAAAAAAATGTTTAGCTGGACCGATTCAAGACCTGTTTTACTTCTTCTCCTTTGCATATAACATGAGACGATATAAAAACTTGTGGGTTCATAGTATCCGAAAAACACGTGTTGAAAGAAAAATTACTTTCAGATAATTAACAAAAATAAAAATATAAAAAAAAAATTTAATTAAACGAAATTAGTTTCAGAAACTTTTAGTGAAGAGAGGGCGGGCGGGCTGCTGTAAAGAGTTCGGGTAAAATGAAAATTATGACGGATTAAATTTTATGCGTTCGAAGGCGCACAGGCAGTAAAACGACTTTAATGGATTGTTTAAAGATATAAGTTTTTTCCTGGAAACGACTTCGTTTCAATTATATATATTAGTTGACCGGTTGGAGGCGGAATGGCCATTGGAAGTTGGTTGCTCTGGTGTTATGACTATGTACATATTTGAATTTAACGTCCTGTTTATAATACGCACTCAAAACATACTCACAGTCGACTTAGAACTATACTGCTACATATATACAATATTAAAATTATATTTTAAGAATCCAGAAACCACGAGCTTACCTGCAAAAGAAAGAAGAACAAAGTTAGAAATGTACGGCGAACAGACGGACTTTCATTTAATTTTTTTTTTTTTGGTGTACTAAACTAGAGACGTTTGAGGGCGGATGTTTTTTCCATTTCGGTAGATCAAAATAAAGATTATTATTAAAAAATTTGCCAACAGTCTGGTCTGGTATTTTTTGGGTAGAAGTCCGGAACGTGTTTCAATGCTGAGGACTGAAATGCGGTGTAGGTTACTATTCTTCTACTCCTGATAACGACTGACAACCTAAACAACAACCTGGAGGCTATTTGAACTGTTATTTTCTGGGTTGTCAGTCGCATAGTAACCTTCACTACATCTGAGATGCGGAGCAGGTTACTATCCTACTGACAACCTAAAAACTAACATCCCAAACAGGCTCCTGGTTGCGACTACCAACCTAAAGAAGAACCTCGAGGCTATTTGGAACGTTTGGTCGCATAGTAACCTTAACTATATCTCAGTATTAAACGCATTATGGTCTTCTACCCAAAAAATAATAAAGTTGCGCCCAGATTGATAGCCGATTTTTTTTATATATTTACGCATTTCTTTTCTTCAATTTAAATAAAAACAAAGGGATACAATATCGACATAGTTCTATGTCTGTAAAACCGTTTTCTAAGCGATATAAAAAGATCGTTAAGGTAAAAAAAAAATTCGAAAGTATTAAGGTCGTTTCCCAATACCTTGCTTCGTCTACGTCTACGTCTACCTCTACGACTACGTCTACGTCTAGTTAGAACAGTTTATGACGTCAGAACTAGCAAAGTAGTGTCTTGATTCCTTGTTGTTGTGTGCATTAACTATTTCGCATTCGAATAGTTTGCTGTAAAGTTTGAAGTAGGGTAGACTGGGTAGAAATGCACCATTTTTCATTAATTACTCCATATCTCCGTAGAAAATTGTGGAACTTGATTAATTTTTTTTTCTCTGTTTGATCAAATACCTTGCGCAAATACTGTATTCGTAATAAAGAGCAAAATATAATCAGATCGAGAGCATAATGAAGAAGAGCACAGGCAGGTCCAAATGGTGCATTTCTCCCATCGTACGGGAGAAATGAACCACTTGCAAGGTATAAATGCACCACATTTTAAATATGTAGCAAATTCCAACCAAATTAGTTGAAACAAAAAAATTAAATATATTTACAAAAGTAACAAACAATAACGAACTAAACAGTAAATCTATTAAATATTTTTCGAGTTTTATACTAATAAAAAATAATAGAAAATACCAAATAATAGTAATTTAATGGTTTTATATAAGTTTTTATAAGTTAACGGATATTAAAATTTTAAAAATCGATTTCAAAATTGATATGTTTGCTGTATGCTTGCAGCACGAGCTCGTTCTGATTCCAGCAAAATAATTTGAATTTCTTTATGATTTGTGACCATAAATTCATGCTACTTAGGTATAAGAATCTGGTGCATTTCTCCCTATAAGCTCGTGGTGCAATTCTACCGATTCTGACCAGATGAACATTTTTATTTTTTTTAAATAAATATTAGCAAATAAAAAACTAGCACTTTACTAAAACACACCTTAGACTACAAGCTATATTTATGCCTACCTAGAAAGGTTCACGATCAATAATTTGTCTTTGAACAAAAATGTTGCATATATACGAAAAGTTACTTTCCTTAGCGTTTTTCTTTTACTCCGAATAACTGTTCGGTATTACTCGGTATTTTAACGATTCCTGAACACAATCGTATGGATAGGAAAGAGAAAGAGAATACTGCTTCTGCTTTGTAGATTTTACTTACGGGCGTGCGCCAATGGCGAGTGGTGCATTTCTACCTATGGTGCCGGGCTACCCATTCTACCCTACAGCTTGCTTTGATTAAGCAAGCTGTACCTCAAACGTAAAAAAATGTAAATTTTTCTATAGAATTTAATTTAATTTTTGATTTATGAAGTGTCAAATAAGCATCAGCTGAGCAATTTTGAGGGTTTAGCCAAGCTTTTTGTAAACTGTTATAACGCAATGCTATGCTGCGACGTCAACGAAGACGAAGTAAAGTATTGGGAAACGACCTAAGTGCGCAAATAAGTTCCTGGCGTTCTCGTATAGATGGCGCTAACACGAAATACTGAGAAAACATGGCGGATCAAGCACATCGTCTGAAAGCCTTGGAAACGATGCAAAAGCAAGGAAATTGGGTACCGTACGAATTAAACGAATCGAACGGTGTTTTTTCATGTGCGAACAGTTGCTCCAACTGCAGAAGAGGAATGGATTTTTGCATCGTATCGTGACTGGTGATGGAAAGTGCATACACTGGTGGATACGACAAGCCGAAGCGCCAAAAATCATGGGGATACCCTGGCCGTGAATGGAATAATGAGGAATCAGAATGCAATAGAATCTATAGACATAACAGAACAAATGGTATACAACACCCTAATAAATTTAAAAGAAGTTTCATCGCCAGGACCTGATAATATTCCTCCAATCATTTTGAAACAATGCGCAACATCGTTAGCTAAGCCCCTAACCTTCTTAATGAATCACTCTCTCCAAGTTGGCCGTACGTAACTCCTATTTACAAGAAAGGTGACAAATTCTCAGCGGAAAATTATAGACCTATGTATGTATCTCTATTACTTCAGTAATAAGCAAATGTATGGAAAAAGTAATCTCCAATATGATCCGAGAATTTCTCCAAGGCCAACAAATTATTCCTGAAAGTCAACATGGGCTTACCACTGGAAAATCTGCGTCCTCAAATCTACTAAGCTGTCTCGATACGTGTGTGCGGAACTTTGATCGCAATGAACCAACTGGTGTAATATACCTTGATTTTGAGAAAACTTTCGATCGAGTGCCGTTTAATAGACTTTTACAAAAATTGAACCATTTCGGAATACGTGGACAATTACTAGAGTGGATTAAGTGCTTTATTTCGGATCGCGACTTTCGGGTTAGGAGTGGTGAGGCTTTATCAAATAAACATGCGGTTTTGAAGCCTCAAAAGAACTGGAGTTTTTTCAACGCGGAGTTCGTATGATGCCAAAAATATGGGAAAAGGTTGTGGCTAGCGATGGACAAAATTTTTTAAAAAAAATAATCCAAAAGATTTCCCACAACATAGGCTCAAAGTTTGACAAAAAACGGCGGAAACTTATTTGTACATCTATTTATTAAAATGTACACAGTCATTTTACACCCTCTTAAGGGTTGAATATAGCAAAATACTGAAATCAATTTATAGAACATTAAAAGCCATAGAAGTAAAAGCGGATTTGAGCTCATTAAACCAAAAAGATTTGTTGGAGTTCGTAAAAACTAAAATAATACTTAACACATTCGACGGGTATAATATCGAAAAATCTTGAAATAGGGGGTTTTCTGGTTATATTTAGCTTTTAGAGGTGAAAGTGTATTCGATATCTCATGAAACCTAAGGAGTGATAAGATTAGTACGTTATAAACACATTTTAATATAACAATTTATTTATTATATATTTAATGAGATTGCGAATAAACATTCAAGGAGAGGTTTGGTGCTGAATCAAGCGCTAGCTCTTTCTATGAGGAGGCTAATTAAAGAGTTAAGAAAGCTATGTACGTTACGTTACGTTACGTTACGAGGTATCACGAGGAGGTCGAACCTCACATCATTTCTTGTTTCTAGTCACCTCTGGCCGGTCCTGAATTCGAGCAGCACTAAGTTTTTACTACTCGAAGATACGTACGAATGACGCTCCATTGCCTGATTGGCTGGTACGCCAGAAGATTAGGTGTCACAGATCTTTTCAGATCAATTTTTTTTACTCTACAAAAGCACGGGAAAAATCGATTTTTTTTTTGGTTTTAATACTCCCGTATAACATCTACATATGCGTACTAAATTTCAACTTTCTAGTTGCATTCGGTGAGATATGAAAGACCACACCCACCCCCGTACCTTGCTACTTATATATATAGTCGTGACTGTATATGGTATAGTCGTAAATATTTAGCTTTATATCGATTGCGGTTTTTGAGAAAGAAGGGATTTTTTCCTTTTTCTTCCCATTATCACTTCACCCTCCCCCCCCCCTCATCAACATACATGCAGACGGACATTTTTTTTTTCTTTTTTGATATTTACTAGGTCCTAAAACGTGAAACTGCTAGTCTGGGTGGCTTAGTGGCTAGTAGCACTTGTCTTCGGTGCACCAGGTACCAAGTTCGAAACTGCTTGGGGACAAGTAATTTTTGAGAATGGGGTTGGGTGTCGGAGCACCAGTTCACTCTGCTGTAAATGGGTACCTGAGTTAAAATCGGGGTAATAATCACGGACGAGCGTGTAGCTAACCATTTCACCTCCTAGTGTTTCGTTGGTTTCGTAATGAAGTAACTCTTTCGTAATGAAGTAACTCTGTTTTATTTATACTTCAAGGCTTAGGCCCGATTTGGGCTGTTGCACCATTGATTATTATTTTAAATCGTGAAACTACAAAATTTCAGTGCAGCAAATTACTCAATTATCGCTGTAGGAGTTAAAACCGATTTATTTACATTACTTTTACATTTCTATTTTTTTGAAACAAGTCCACTTTCGTATGCATTTTACTTATTCATAACCAACAGTCTTTTGTTTTAAACTTCATGAACAGGATTTTTTTCAACAAGTCCGAAACAAAGCACCATTTTAAATACAATTTGCAACAATATTTTCCACCAATATACCCATAACCAACCTTCCAATCATATTTAGACAAAGTTTCGAACAATGGCGTACATACAACTGGAGCGTGTATATATTAATTAATTATGTATTTATTAAAATAATTGAATAATTCAATAAGTTCGAGAAGATTTTATGGCGCAGTCGCTTTCCAGCGTACAACATAAATAAAACTATATCTTATACATCTACCTAATTAGGGTAATCAGATTCTAGAAACTCGATGTCTTTTTATTCATGATTCTGGGAGAAGGAAGAATATTTATGAGATGAATTATTTCAAGTCGGATGTTTTCGTTGAAAGGACTCGTGTTGAATTTTTCCATCGTATCGAAAAGGAAAACGTACAGGATCATTGATGAATTTTTGATTTTTTTTATAAGGACGAAAACAGAAATAGAATTTTAATGAAAGTGGTAGGTAAAGTTTGTAGCTTGTTTTATAATTCCAAAAAAGAATTGATATTGCTGACTAGATTTTCTCTTTTTACATATTCTGAAATACAATTTACTCTACTACAGGCCATGAGCCACCATGCGATTATAAATATTTAATCTGAGTGGACGCAATGGCGTAATTGTCTGTTCAAGCGCCCTGTATAATCAATAATTAATCAATAATAAATGGTACAACAGCCCAAATTGGGCCTAGGTCTTGAAATAATGCTAGAGTTACTTCATTATGAGACCAACGTAACACTAGGAGGTGAAGTGGTCAGTCACACGTTCGTCCGTGATTAATACCCCGATTTTAACTCAGGTACTCATTTACAGCTGAGTAAACTGGTAGTCCGGCACCTAATCACATTCTCAAAAACTCGAAAATCACTAGTCACCAAGCAGATTCGAACCTGGTACCAGGTGTACCGAAGGCAAGAACTATAGCCACTAAACCACCCCGACTACTCAAACGCCCTGTAACACATTTTCGTGGTCGTTTTGTATTAAACTAGGTGTAGCAATATAAAGGCGCAACATAAACACTTATTACACGGTGTTCCGACGTATGCTCGGTACAAATTATTGTTCTTTGTTGGTATTTGAGATATATTTAGGTTTTTGTTTATGATGGAATTTGTGCAGGATGCCATAGAATTTTGATCAATCAAGAAAGATTTTTTTGCTCGAAAAGAGCAAGAACTAATAATTTTGGACAAGTCTATCTGACAAATATTTCACACAAACCACATGGCATCAGCATGGCTTTGTTTCCTTTCTCTGTTGGTACGCCTGCATTTAATATTATTTAAATTCAAACATGCAAAATTAAACGTAGGATCGGTTCAGCGTCCATCCCATTCATTTATAGATATGTCTCAAGCTGGGTTTCCATATGCGACAATTTTCTGTGACCATATGTGTGACAGATCAGTTATCCAATCAGCAGGTTAGTTCTGTAACTTATGAGTGAGAAATTTCTCACAAAAAAGTCAAAATGAGGACGAATTAATGCAGTTTTCTCTCTGTATTCTCACCAAATAAGAAATGAAAGATTGCCAAATGCGTAGTCAAGTACGGTGCTTTCTCATTTGGTGAGAATACAGAGAGAAAACTGCACTAATTCGTCCTCATTTTGACTTTTTTGTGAGAAATTTCTCACTCATAAGTTACCGAACTGAGCTGCAGATCACAAATCTGTGACAAATTTTGTCACATCTCGCTAGTCGGAGATACTACGACTTTTCTTGTGTGACAAAAATTTCAGTTCAAAGATTTCTCGAAAATTTCAGTTCAACGTCTTTTTCCTTCTGTCATTAGTGCGAAATATCTTCGATACCCACAGTCGCTTCGAATTTTCTTTTTTCATTTTCACTAATAGATGCAATTTTAACAATTTTTTTTCAGTATTTTTTTGCTGTTTCGTTATTTTTTCAGCCATTTCACTTTTTTTTGTCAACTGACATAACCAATTTACATAAAGGTGTGACACAAGTAATGTCACAAATGTAAACTCTAGACTGAAGAGTGTGACACATTTTTGTCGTGACAAATTTTTGTCACGCAAAATTGTCGCATGGAAACCCAGCTTGAGGATCGGGAAGCCCCATCTCCAGACGATGTTTTTTCCAACGTACATTTTGATCGTCGTTGGAGCTACAATAAATTATTGAATTGGTATGATCGGATGGCGCATTGAAAAACCTTAAAGCACTTTATTTGAGAAATTTTCGAATAGTGGGAGGATTTGAGTCGCTATGATCCTTAGTCCTCCTGAGATACGGGGATGCGTTCAGAACTGTTCTGATTCTGCTTTACCTGTAAACACGACATTTAACAATTGGTCGAGTGGCCCTATGCTGCAGAAGCATTGCAAAGGGTACTCCTGATCAAATCTTTAGCTGGTTTGAAGCATGTACCTGATACCTGTATGTGTGCTGAACTCACTCTTTTGTGTTCTTAATAGAGATGGGCAAAGCAGTTCCTTTCAGTGAAGTAGGTACTTCACTCAGAGTCACTTACTTTAAGGGAGGAGTTCAGTGAAGTTGTTCCGGAACTGTTAGCTCCTTCGTTTTCGTTCCATCGTTTGCTCGTGACCGAGTTAGTTCTTTCAGTTAGATGATGACCAAAAACAAAATGCAGTAGATTTACAAGGAACGAGATCAGTGAAGTAGTTCCGGAACTGTGAGTTTCTTTGTTCGCTCAAAGATCGGTCAAGTAATATGGCACATGTCCAAAAGGAGTGAGTTACTTCACTCACTCACTTCAATGATGTGTTCTTTCGGAGCAGTTCACATCTGAATGGCCCATCTCTAGTTGTAACACACATTTCCGAATCGTTTCTAGTGTAAACTAGTCTATTGATGGACTCAATGGTCATTCGTATAACCTTTTGTAGTCATAACTCTAGCTGCGATCCAGTTAGTTATGTCGGCGTTCTCTATGATGTTGGGCGTATTATTACTGAACAAGTTGTTGCTAGTTGCAAACTGCTCTAGATGTCATCTTGGCTAGTGAAGCTACCTACCTGTCTATGATCACCACTAAACGTCCATTAAGGGTACCACTCTAAAGTCACTGATTTATTATAATTTTTATAGGTCACGGTTTATAAACCAACGGCGGTATGGGCTTTATTCTTGCTAAAATTGCAAAGATAAACAGCCCTGCTATTGTATGCCTGAGTATTTTTCCAAGTTAAAATATTCAGATCTGTATCTAGCGTTTCCTGCATCACATTACACAGTCATTATTAAAAGATTTGCACATTTTCATCTATCGATGTCTCAACATTTTCATAATTTCCCATTGGCATCGCTCATTTCGCAAAGTTACAATAGAGCCACGGAACAAAAAATCGCATCTTTATGATTCTCAGATTTTCGCTTGAAATACATCGAGGCCATTGTTTGCGTCCACAGTTCCATAAAAAGGCGTTCAACGTTGAAAATCGCAACAACAAAACCACTGTAAAAAAACCAAAACAACCCGAAGTGAAAAAATTCAAAAAATTCAAATATAGTCCGCGGGGGATAACAAAAGCGAAATCGAAAATAAAAAACGAAAACGAAGCACCCAAAACAGTGCAACAAACAGGCAATAAAGGCGGCCAAAAGCGAGACAAATAATAAAAAATTAAAGAATGAAAAAAAAAAAAAAAAATAAATAAAAAATACCTCAGACAGGATAATATCGGCGAATGGCCGCAATGGGATAATTTATGGCCTTTTCGCGAATTTCACATGCAAAAAACGAAACCAAGCCAAGAATATCTTTCAGATTTTTATATACTTTTATTTTCCGCATCTCGTTTTATTTTATTTGGTGAACTTTTCTTTTTTGTGCAAATTTCCCCCGATTCGCTTTTGTGTGCGAATTTCTGCATCGTCGAAGTGCATCGCAGAAATAATGTTGGCCACGGTCGGTTAGGTTTTTGGCTTGGCGTCTCTTTCCGCTCCAAAAGGAAACTGCTGCTCGGGTCCGATACAGTGCAATTGCATTCGCAAATCTTTTCATCTCGTTTCTTTCCGATCGAATTCGCCAAAAGAATTAAACGACATTTTTGAAATAAATTGCGATTTTGTATGATGCGCGCGTGCTCGTAGTGCCCCATGTGTGCGCGCAGTTCCCGCGGGTGCAATAAACAAAACGACCAGAAAAAAAGGAGCGAAAAACACTTTTCGAAAAAAGTTTCTTGGTCGCACAGAAGTGCGCGCACCCGATGGCCTAAGAAAGGACAAGAAGATGGCGGCGAAAGGGAAATTGTTGCGATTTTCGATTCACACCTGTTGGGTGTATTTTTAGCGCGACGACGACAACCACGCGGTATAAATTGTAATTGCCCGTCGCAATGGGACAGACACGTTGCAGCTCCAAGTCATGTAGATGGCGTTGATATCGAACTGGACGTGCCTTAATCAGTTGGACACATTTTATGACAACTTGTCGTTGCCAGTAGAGTAGTCGATCCGATGGCGAGTATTTCGCGAAATTCCTTTCTTTTGTCCGCAGGAGCCGGTTCGAGGCCCGATCGAAACACTTCATCCTCGTGGTCCCCGATGGGACCTCATCATCACATAACATACTTTTCATATCATCCATACCCTACCCTACATTGCACACAACTTCACGGCGGTTCTCGTTCAGAAGAGTGCACACATAACCTCTTTTTACGTGTGGCCCGATTTCATTTCTTTTTTCGTTGACGTAGTTTCTCGCACCCTAGAAAAAAATTCGTTGGGGGAAAAAAAGTTTTTTTTATGGAGTAAACTTTTTTAATTAAAGGGATGGAAATGGAATTTTTAAGATTATGATTTATGTGGAGTGGAAAGGAATGAGAGTGATGCCTGATGATGGGTTGATGCGGGTGTTGCGATAAGTTATGTGTTTAGTTCGGGTGAACTTATGCTAGCATGTTGAATTTAGGGGTGTAGAGCTAGTGGCCTGATTTTGTTTTATTTTGTTTGGAATGTTAAGTAGAGAACATCAGAATAAGAAGTTAATTGAGTTATGTATTTGATTCTGAGCTCTAGAGAAAATGAAGCAAAATTTCAGTTCTTTCAAAAATAGTTTGTTATTAAAATATTAATTTTAGATGATGTATGCCAGATTGGAAATATGCATGAAAATAGTAACGCCGTTACTATGAGCAACGAGTTTTTATTACCGCAAATTGATGAAGTAGGATTGGAGGACATGTGGTTCCAACAAGACGCTACAACCACACACACAGCTCGCGCGAGAATAGATATTTTGAAGGATGCGTTTCCGGGTCACCTAATGTCTCGTTTTGACGATTTGCATTAGACGGTAAGATCGCCATTACTTACCACATTACAGAACGCCATCACAGAAACGTGTGCAATTATTAATATATATTTTCTAGGTCGTGTTTGAGAGTTTTTAAAATTTTGCAACAACATTCGATAATTTTTTTTTTTTAGATTTTTTTTTACAATTGTTAGGCATTATGGACATTATTCCAAGGAAAAGAGAACATACTCCAATGACACAGAGAAGCATTGTAATGGAATGTGGTGTGAGTTTGGGTCCTGTAAACAAATTATTAAAGTAGAAGAGAGAGACGGGATCTGTTGAAGTGCAGCAAAGAGGGAAATGAGGAAGAAAAAGGAAGACCACTCCTCGAGATGAAGGCAGCGTTCCGCGAAACAGCAAATTATACCCAAGAAAAACAAGCTACGACCTTCAGCAAGATTTAGAAAGCGTTGGGTGAAAATCCATGACTCTACAGTACGCGGAAGACTCTTGGTAGGTGAAAGAAAAGCCATGAGGCCACAAATAAAAACAACTCTTGACTGCTCCTGTGATGAAAAATAGACTGATTTGGGCCAAAAATATGCCGATTGGACCGTAAAAGACTGGAGGAAGGAGCTGTTCTCAGGCGAGACACACTTTCTAGTGCAGGGCCAGCGATCAAAATTCGTTCGTAAGAGTGTGTGTGAAAAGCTTACCGCAGACCATATTGTTCAATCAGTCAAACATCCTGTTAAGGAAATGTTTTGGGGCTGTTTTTCGTACTCGGGACGTGGCAAACTTATTCCAGTAGAAAGAATGATGAATAGCGAAAAATATAAAGCAATGCTTGATCAATGTTTGACTCAGGAGTTCGAGAAAGTTCAAGCCAACAACAATGCAGTTTTTCAACAAGACTCGGCTCCATGCCATACTTCTAAGACTATGGTGAAATATTTTAAGGACAAGAAGATTAGCGTTTTGGACTGGCCTGAAAATTTACCAGATCTCAATCCTATTGAGAATTTAGGGGTGATCAGCAAGGCCAAATTGCAAAAGATGGACTATACGGCGCAAACCAAGATGGTGAAAGCGGTAGTTCAGGTATAGTTTCGAGAGGAGGCAATCAACGATTAATTGTTAAAATTTGGTTAATTCCATGCCGAGCCGATCTCAAGCTATTATTACAGCAAAGGGAGGACATATTTCATACTAAATAATAGTATTTAAACTTTGATTATAGGTTTTATTTCAAATAAACAAATATACGATAAAAATCCTTGTGTTCACATTAATTCGCACAATACTGCATGTCGTTTCATTTTAAAAATATTGCAAAACGAAATCGGGTGAGTACTTTTAGGTTCAATTCAAATTTTGGGTTTGGTTTGGGTGCAAACATGGAGACATGTACTGGAGATGACGAGCATCGAGTGGTAAACGATAACTCGTAAAGGACCGGTAATGAACAATGTTACGTCGTAACATAAATTATTGTTACATGGCATAAATCCAGGAACTGATTTACCCTTCTTGGTATTTTGGTTCCTGTGTTTATGACATGATCCATAAAGATGGGAAAAAACCTGCACATCTGTTTCAGACCTCTTTTCTTCTCTAATTAAAAGTGTTTACTACTTAATTGAGGTCGAACGGTGTACAGGATTTTCCCTATATGTAGGTAAGGCGACGCCTACTGAATGTACGGGCCAATTATACCGGTTCGGCGTAGTTTACCTTCTTGCAATATTGTCTTTTTAGTTTTAGTTAAATATAAGAACTCAGCAGGAGCGGTTGTCTTCCAATCAAGAAAAGAAATAAATAAATATCAAAAATACAATTCGTGTCAATTCATACACAAATTATCCCACATTATTCATTGGTCCGTCGAGCCGGATTGTTTTACCGCGCAGCAGAAAACTCGTGTCGTGTGAAACAGTGCCGTTTGCTATCTACATCAGTGCATCTATCGTTGGAATGCCATAGTGTCAACGAGTGCATGAAGGACGTGTTCCAAGACAGCAAACAACCAGCAGCCAATTATCTACGAGCTCATCCAGTCATCGGTCTTACAAGCCAGGAACGGGTAAGCAAGTTTCAGAGTCACCATCCTAATATATCCTTATCTCACTCCTTTCATTAAGTGTTAATTTCGATAAATAAGTGCAAAATGGCTGAAAGTGAATCAATTCCGCGTTTGATACACCAACGCGGGCTTATTAAAAGTAAATTGACTAGGTTTGAGAAAGTTTTGAATGATTTCGAGGCTAACCCAGACGCCGACGTCGAACTTCTAGATATTGAAGGAAGATTGGCGAAACACGCGTTGTTATGGGACGAGTTCGAAGGAATGCAAAACGAATTAGAATCGCTATCTGAAAACGAGGACACTTCAAGTAATAATGAAATCGAAAGAACGTCTTTCGAAAATCGATTTTTCGCTCTAAACGGAAGAGCACGGAAAATAATCAAAACATATACAAATGTACCAAAAACGTCAGTACAATCCACATCCACATCGCAAGTAGCCAAAGAAATAAATTCAGAAAGTAGTGACATTGAAAGGGTCGAAAATAGAGAAACATCGGTAAATAGTCCCAGTCAAGCTTTAGAAAGTCTTGGGAACTTAAGCGCGATCAATTCGCAAGGCGCTAGTTCCATTCCTAACTATGCATGTCCCTTTCTATTGGACCCCAATCTTCCGAAACTTGGACTGCCGTCCTTTTCAGGAACCTTTGATACGTGGTTAGGGTTTCGTGACACCTTTCACTCTATAGTGCACAATAATCCTCAAGTTCCGTCCATATTTAAATTTCACTATTTAAAGTCATGCGTAACAGGCGAAGCAGCCGAGGTAATCGCGTCACTCGAATCTTCAAGCGAGAATTACGAAATTGCATGGAAATTGTTAACAGATCGCTACGACAATCGCAAATTCATTGCAGAAAATCACGTAAGCGCTCTTTTTAACATTCCATCAGTGTCAAAAGAAGTCTCAGTTCGCACTTTATTAGACAAACTACAAAAACATGTTAGAGCACTAAGGGCTCTCAAGCAACCAGTCGATCAGTGGGATTTAGTTCTTATTCATATTATGAAAGAAAAACTTCCCAATAACCTTCGCGAAAAATGGGAAGAGTTCACTGGAACATCAAAAATTCCTACTCTAAAAGACCTAATTTCATTTTTAGAGCGTCGATCGCACATTGAAACTACTCGATCGTCTCACGCTCAATTTCAAAATAAAACCTCTCACAAAACTAATAATGATAGGCAACCTTCAGGGCATGCTCCACATCCGCAACGCGCATTTGCAGCTACTACCCCAACAAATGCAAACGCGCAGTATTACCGATCATGTCCTATATGCAAAGAAGCACATTCCATTTATACCTGTAACAAATTTCTAAGTTTAAACCCGCAAGATCGACTTACTGAATCAAAAAAGGCTTCGCTCTGCATAAACTGTTTACGCGGTAATCACCGTCCAATCGATTGTAGCTTAAAAGGATGTCGCCAATGCAACAGGCGACATAATTCACTTCTCCATTTCGATGAACAAAAAAATGAGTCAGAGAAAACATCGGCCAACCCAAGTGCCACTACTAGCAGCTATCATATCAGAATCCCGTCTGAAGTTTATCTAGCTACCGCCATTGTTGATGTTCTCGATGGTCAAGGTCACTATCAGCCCTGTCGTATTATGTTAGACGGGGGGGGCGCAATCATGCGCTATCGCAAATAACTGTTTAATGCGACTAAATTTAAGGAAAACTCCCTTTGAAATTCCACTTTTATCATTGAATCATATGCAAACCAAAATCAAATTCGCTACGTCGGCCACCTTTAAATCTAGATTTGACAACAAAAAACGCAAACTCGATCTTTTAGTAGTCGAGCAAATTGCTGAAGCCATGCCCACAATGCCTCTCGATAGAAATGTATTCGAAATCCCTCCTAATATCTTTTTAGCTGATCCAAACTTTCATGAATCAAGGCCTATCGACATAATTATTGGTGCTGAGTTCGCATACTCATTTTTGCGCACCGGACAACTACGCATAAAGGGTCATACTGCAACATTGCAAAAAACTATTCTAGGCTGGATTATCGCGGGCAGGGTCTATAATAAAAAACTCAAAACAAATACTCAATCTACTAAAATGTATTTTAATTTCAATCAAGAGAAGTTACCAATTTTGTGGGAGTTAGATCATGTAAAAAATACTTCTACGCTCTCCACCGAAGAAAAGGCTTGTGAATCACATTTCGTAAATCACGTTCGGCGCAACGATAGCGGCCGATACATTGTAAAATTACCATTCAACGAGAAAATTGAAAAACTCGGAGACTCGCGTAACATGGCTTTTCAACGTTTCTTCGCGTTGGAAAGAAAGTTCGAGAAAAATCCATCATTAAAATCTCAATACTCAGAGTGCATCAACAGTTATATCACTGAAGGTCACATGTCATTATCAGACAAAGATTTAAATGATAAGGGCTACTATCTCCCTCATCACGCGGTCGTGAAGGAAACCAGCATCACAACCAAAACTCGGGTGGTTTTCGACGCATCCGCAAAATCATCGACAAATATCTCCCTCAACGATTGCATGTTGGTAGGTCCAACTATACAGGATGACCTTTTTTCAATTTTTACACGATTTAGATCTTTCCTATTCGCACTTACGGCAGACATTGAGCAAATGTATCGCCAAGTAATGGTATATCCCGAAGACAGCTCTTATCAGAAAATTATTTGGCGCAACAATCCAAATGAGAAAATAAATATCTACAAGCTAAACAGAATAACGTTCGGTACAGCCTCAGCTCCGTATCTCGCAACTCGCACCTTGCATCAATTAGCAGATGACGAGCACAATGCATATCCTAGCGCCTCAGCAATTCTTAAACGTGATTTTTACGTTGACGACCTTCTAACAGGGGCTCAATCCTTGCAGGAAGCCCTCGAACTCCGAAACGAGTTAATCAAGCTCTTAGGCAAAGGTGGTTTCAATCTTCGAAAATGGGGCTCAAACGATTCGCGATTAATAAATGAGTTTCCTAACGATTCGCGAAACGCTCACATGTCACTCGATCCAACAGAGACAATCAAAACATTAGGTCTCCACTGGGATCCAAAATCCGATACCATCGTTTACACGGTCAAAATACCAAATTTAGAGGAAGTAATAACAAAACGAACAATTTTATCGCAAACTGCCAAACTGTTCGATCCTTTAGGTCTTCTGGGACCTGTCGTACTTTCAGCGAAAATCCTCATTCAATCATTATGGAAAACACAATTGGATTGGGATGAGCCAGTGCCCACAGAAATTAAAAACACATGGGTAAAATTCAGTAATCAACTACCCTTGTTAAGTGAAGTAAGTTATGATCGATGCATCACCATTCCAAACACCATTGAAACTCAAATCCATGGTTTCAGCGACGCTAGCGAGAAAGGTTACGGAGCCTGTATCTATCTGCGATCTACTAACGATCAAGGCGAACATTACTGTACTCTTATATGTTCTAAATCGCGAGTCGCTCCGCTAAAATCGATTTCATTACCGAAGTTAGAACTTTGCGCGGCAGTTTTATTAACAAAATTATACACTTCTACAATTCAATCTCTTAAAATACAAACCAATAAGACATTCTTTTGGTCAGACTCTACGATTGCGCTTAGTTGGATTAACACTGAGCCACATACACTCAAAACCTTCGTCGCGAACAGAGTAGCGGAAATAAATTCAGTCACAGAGCCTCATATCTGGCTCCATGTACCAACTCAAGATAATCCAGCTGATCTCATCTCTCGAGGTCAATATCCAGAGGATTTCTTAGAATCCAAAATTTGGAAAAACGGTCCTACTTGGTTACGTCAAGAGTTTAGCACCTGGCCTAAAACCAAATTATTATTTAAAACCGATATTCCGGAAAAACGAGTAATGAAACCCATTCTATTATTTTCACTTACAATCCCAAATTGCAATAGAAATCAGCTGAACAGCAATGAAAATGTTCTGGAAAGATACTCTAGCATGAGAACGTTGAATAACGTAGTGGCATATTGCCTCCGTTTCATTAAAAATTCCAGAACAAAAAATGAATCCAATAGATCGAGAGGTCCTCTTTCAAACGAGGAAATTGATGCCGCGATGATAACCATTGTAAGAAGCTTACAACATTCTACTTTCCCCAGAGAAATGAGTGCACTTTCTCACGAAGAACCCATAAGTAAAAAAAGCAGCCTATCATGCTTAAATCCATTTCTAGATCAGGGAATTATTAGGGTTGGTGGAAGGCTCCAAAATGCCAACATACCCCATTCTCAAAAACATCCAATCGTTTTACCACGAAATCATCATATAACCAAAACAATCATACGCGAAGAACATATCAGACTACAACACGCAGGAGCCCAAGCAACACTATATAGTATACGAGAGTCTTACTGGCCAATAGATGGTCGTAACGTAACCCGACACATAATTCATAAATGCGTCAAATGCTTTCGGGCAAAACCTCGCGAAATTGAGTATAAAATGGGAAATCTACCCGAAAACCGTCTCTCTTATTCTCGACCCTTTCTAAATGTCGGAGTAGATTATTGTGGACCCTTCTACGTAAAAGAAAAACGTCATAGAAATCTCAAAAAAGAAAAAGCTTACGTATCAATTTTTGTGTGCCTTGCAACAAAGGCAGTCCATCTAGAGCTGGTTAGCGATCTAACGACTGAAGCATTCCTCGGCAGTCTCAAACGTCTCTTTTCTCGTCGGGGGAAGGCCAACACAATGCATTCTGACAATGGCAAAAATTTCGTAGGCGCTAACAGAGAATTGAAAGAGCTATACGAATTTATTCAAACAACACATAACGATCAAATTGCTAAAAATTTTCTAATAAACCAAAAGGTTAGCTGGCACTTCATTCCGCCTCGCTCACCACATTTCGGCGGCCTCTGGGAGGCCTCGGTCAAATCATTCAAACACCATTTTACACGCGCTATAGGAAATACTTTATTTACTTACGAACAACTACAAACTTACATTATCGAAATTGAGGCAATCTTAAACTCGAGACCTCTTACTCCAATGTCCGCTGACCCAAACGACCTACTTCCTCTCTCTCCCGGACATTTCCTCATTGGTGCCTCTCTAACAAGTTTTCCGCAGGCAGACTATCGAGATCTACGAGTGAATCAGTTGTCATCATGGCAACATGCGCAGCAAATGAGAGATCATTTTTGGTCCAGATGGTACAAGGAGTACCTCAATGAAATGATCAGCCGCAGCAAATGGAAAGGCGCAGTTCATCAAAATAACGTCGAAATTGGAACCCTCGTGGTCGAAAACGATGATAATCTTCCACCAATGTGCTGGAAATTAGCCCGTATCACGGAAGTTCATCCCGGAAAGGACAACATCGTACGAGTGGTGACACTAAAAAATGCAACAGGGACGTACAAGCGTTGCATCAAAAAACTATACCCACTTCCTATCTACGAAGAATATAGTATATTAAAATAATAATAAAAAAAAAATAAAAAAAAAATAATAAAAACTAAACTTACTTATCATAATCGAATGAATGTATTATCCGTCAACTTATCTATAGTTCTTCAGGTTAAGAGATTGTTAAATTTATATTTATACCTACATACAATATGTAATAGTTCATACAATTAATGTCAATACTCTCTACATTCTAAAATCCATTTCACTTTTCGAAAATTCAAATCAATTAAGGCTCAACTTTGAACACTTACGGTTCAAGGAGGCCAAAATGTTACGTCGTAACATAAATTATTGTTACATGGCATAAATCCAGGAACTGATTTACCCTTCTTGGTATTTTGGTTCCTGTGTTTATGACATGATCCATAAAGATGGGAAAAAACCTGCACATCTGTTTCAGACCTCTTTTCTTCTCTAATTAAAAGTGTTTACTACTTAATTGAGTTCGAACGGTGTACAGGATTTTCCCTATATGTAGGTAAGGCGACGCCTACTGAATGTACGGGCCAATTATACCGGTTCGGCGTAGTTTACCTTCTTGCAATATTGTCTTTTTAGTTTTAGTTAAATATAAGAACTCAGCAGGAGCGGTTGTCTTCCAATCAAGAAAAGAAATAAATAAATATCAAAAATACAATTCGTGTCAATTCATACACAAATTATCCCACATTATTCAAACACTATGCTACTATTAGCATCTTACTCACATTTATGTTGTACTCCGGTCTTGAACACAAAAAACGCCAAACATTTGAATATGTACAAAGCTAGTACATATTTGCATTTCACTGCCACCTTGGCATCAAACGCTCCATACCAAAACGTTCAATTTTGCTTCAAAATGCCATAATACAAAAACGGCCTCTTGTAGTCTCCAGCATTCATATCTCTAAGAGTGCATCACTTATTCTGTAGTCCTTTTTCAACTTGCTGTTGGAGCAATTAACCAAACCTATTAGCGAATAAAGCATAGTACTATTATGTAGAAGTGAAACAAAATTTCCCATTACAAATTTTTCGTTCGAGCGAATATTATTAGTTGATTTTGAATGTGATCGTTTTCGCTTCTAGTTGGTACATACTAGGCTTATGCTACTGATAGACGGTCACTCAAAACCGTCAATTCATTGACACTCTGATGTCAAAATTACGTAGAATGTGGTCACAAAGCCAACTTTGACTTAACTAGTTATTCCCTGTGACCACAGATATATTACCAGGTACTGGTTATACTAGGAAGTTGAAACTTGGAATTTAAATATAACTATGATAGTAGTGTCATTTGATCGTGGCGGAGTATGGACGAGGAAACAACGCGTTAGAAACGTTTAAAAAATGGGACTGATTCATATCTACTGAACAGCTTAGGTTATGGTTATTAAACTATTATGGTTTTTTGTCTCGTTCCCTACCTAAGCTTTTGAAATTCGTGAGGAGGACGAAAAAGTTCGGGTAGAGACAGTGGATTCGAATATAATGGGCCATGGTGGCCTGAATGCTCAAGATTCGCTACTTTTCTGCGTTTCTTCCAGACACTAAACACAACACACACACAACAAGCTGGTTATTAGGTATGGCAGCTTCACGTAGGACTAATAAGATTTTTTATTATTCATTTACTTCTACATATTTAGCTCCAACTATTGGAAAATTAACACATTCAAAATTTCAAAGTCCTATCTTAAACCCTTCTGAAGTTATCGGTCAATATTTTTGTACAAGTGTTTTAGGGAAGTTTTGTATGGCAGCTACCAGAAAGAGTAGAACGATTTTCTCCGTTAGCGAATCCATTCAACCAAACATGCAGATATAAATAAAATTTCAAGATCCTATGTCAAGGCATTCTTGAGTTATTGTTCTTATTATTGTCAGACGGATTTTGAGGTTTTAACAAAAAATAAACAAAAAACAATAGATATATAACTCTTTTTCGTTCGAGGCTCGGTTCTATGCGTTACAAACTTTTGGGCTGGATTAAAATTATAATACTCTATATGATTTCATCTAGAGTATAAAAATTACTACCAGATACCAATCCGAGATGCACGACTTTGTTTATTTGTATTGCTAAAATTTAACCATATGGATGAATATTAAACCAATCTTCAGGCTGGACATAAGGAAAAACAAGGTTCACTATCAAAAAATTTCTACCCGTTGACAAGCGACGCTAACCCTGCGTCTACACTGACAATTTATCTGGCAATGGAAACGGCATTACTGCTATACACAAATTGACTGTGTAGACGCATCAAACGTATATGGCAATATTGCTCTCAGCATTGGCATGGCAATCAATGCCATGGCAATTCTGAAAATAGTCTTACCAGAAAACGAATCGTTTCACAGAAGTTAGTGTCAATAGGTAGACTTACGTTTTTTTTGGGTTGATCGCAAAATGATTGAAAATAAGTGGACTAAAGAAAAGACTATTGAATTAGTCAATAGTTTTCGAAGTTATGGTTGCTTTGCTTCACAACTTGATACTTCGAATTCACTCGCTCAAATGAAAATTGTCTGGCAATCAAATACCCACTAATGGCATTCAACTTAATGGCAATATTGCCTGATCTCGGTAGCTTAGGGGCTAGAGCTCTTGCCTTCGGTGCACCTGGTACCAGGTACGAATCTGCTTGACGACAAGTAATTTTCAAGAATGGGATTGGGTGCCGGACTACCAGTTGTAAATGAATATCTAAGTTAAGATCGGGGTAATGTTCACGGGCGAGCGTGTGGCTGACCACTAGTGTTCTATAGGGCCGATTTGGGCTGTTGTGCCATTCATTATTATAATTATCAATATTGCCATTGCCAGATAAATTGTCAGTGTAAACGCAGGGTAACTTATGTCAAAAAATGCATTTCTGGCAATATTACTCTTAAAATTGACATGGCAATATGATCGCGATGGCAATGTTGAAAGCAATATTGCCATATACGATTGATGTGTTTATACTGTTTACGTGTGTATAGCAATATTGCCGTTGATATTGCCATTTCCAGGTAAATTGCCAGTGTTGACGCAGGGTAAGTCAGAAATTAGTCCTAAGCTTGGGACTAATTTCATTCATTGAAGGCGTAAAAACATATTGCAAAAATTGTAGTCTCAATGTAAGTCTTCAACAACGAGTCGGAAGGAAATTTTGATGAAGTAGCTCAAATTACGCTGCCTGTTGCCCTATTAAAATTTATTTTAAAATTTCTTCGTGTTCCTGGTGCAATTTATTAGATAAATTTCCAAGCAGTTAACTACCTCGATACACTTACCAGCAATTATTTCATAATTGCCATTGCGGCCAAACAATTTCGCATATCGCAATTAAAACCGAACCAACGTCGTCCAATCAGGCCACTTCCCATGCACCATTAAAAGCTAATTTCGCAAATAATAACGCTGCACCGGTCAGCCACGGCGTTACGTATACCGGGGCGATTCCTCACTTCTTAGCTGAAATGTAATCGCGCGTCTCGAACGTATCCTTTGCGAATGGTCTTAATATTTCGTTCTTGGAATAAAATCGCTTCGGATTTCTTAAAGCCGCGTGCATACATGCGATCGTCATGTACAAACGCTAACTTTAAATTATGTTTGCCTAAAAAGAGGTGGTACACGACGTTGCATTTCATTACACACATCTTGTACAACTTTAATTACGTAATTATAAATAATTCGCATTTATCATTCGTTATTTATGCCCGGTTTTATCCTCCCTTGTTCGTGAGATCGATTCAAGTTTTTATTCTAGGTTTTTACATTTTTTTTTTTTTTTTTTTTGGTATACCTATAAACAAAGTAATAAACGGAATTGATATTTCTTGAGAGCATTCGTCCATATTGAGACGATGGCGGAGATAAAAAATTGCAATTCGACGTACAGCAAGGCAATAAAAACGCATCTCGAAAGGAACAACTAAAGATTCTGCACAATTTAAATCCTCAAGAAAATCGAGATGAAAGCAAAAAACAGGAGGAAAAAACACAAATAGTGAATTAAAAAATAAATATTTTTTTTTTTTTTGCAAAATTAATGGTTGTTGCAATTTTGCAAGAGAAATAATAAAAAAAAAAAAGAACACAGAAAAAATATTTATACATATGCAAGCGATTGTTTGCCCTCTGTCGGCCAGTCGAACAATCGGGTTTTTCTGTTTTTCTTTTGGTTATCCGGTTTTAAATAAAAATGTGTCTTTTTCCCGATTCTTTTTCTCGTTCCTTTTTCGCGAGAATCTTGCGATTTTTTCTTAAAGGTATATTTTACATTTTAGCATTCTTTTTTTTTTTGTTATTTCTCCTTTGTTGGATTTTATTTATAGGTGCCCATTTGAATACAAGAAGTTGTTGTTCGATAGCATGAAACGTGATTCTCAATGCCTGTGTGTCAGGCTTGCAATAATTTCCAAGGGTTACCAATTGTTATTCAGGGATAGATTATAAAATGAACGCCGTAATACCGCTCTACGTCTATACCTGTACCTGTTTCATGCATCAGGAGAACATACATGCAACATTTGCAGCCGAGATTGCTATAATTCGTTACTTGGTTACCTTGAAACCAGGGCTGGGGTGGAGGGCTTGAAAACTTGACGAGTAAGACTGGTGCTATTAATGGTGATGCTATCTGTAGTGAGATTTCACGTCGGCCTCACAATTCGTACAAAATTGCTGGTCGCCTTTTGCAATTAAACTAATTAATTTCATGTACAGCGATAAGACAATAGGATCTGCAAATTGTTAGTGTGAAGAACGAGGAAGTTGAGTCACAGGCTCTCTCTTGTTTATTTTGTTGCAATTGAATTGGGTTTGCGAATTTCCGGGCGAGTCCGAACTTAACTGACATTACATTATTTATGTTGATGAGGAAACAGTTACGTCCCATACGTAGGCTTACTAGACCCTTCTGACTTCACGTGGATAACCTATCAGTACTCTAGCGGAATTCGAGCGGATTTTTTCCCCCGTTCCAGTACTGAAATGTGCAGAACTCATACGGAACATTTTGAATACTGACTTGATTCTATTATTGAGGAACTGACTTAATATCGAATGTGGTCACAATGACTCGGAATGATTTAAGACATTTTAGTATGTTAATACAGTATCTACTGAAAGAATTTGTTAAGAAAAAAAAATTGTTTTCGAATACCAATTGATTCCTGTTATTATATTATGTCTTAAATTGTTTTCAGTATTTTGAAATTGTATCTACTATGAAGGATCAGTCATGCTACAGTTCAAATTTCTGAACTATCACTCTGTACAGTTCTACTTCGATACTGAAAAACAGAATTGCTTCGGAACTAACTTGTATGTACTTATAGGCAATCCCGATACAGTATATCGATAGAAAGGGTGCACAAAAAAGATAAAAATAAAAATTATTGGCTATTTGGGTTTTCAGAAATCAATTAATCAGTATTACTGGTACTAGCATCTAAAAATATTATTCTGACTGAAGATAGTGCTCATTTTTTTCATAGCAAAAATTCATAATACCCAACTTCAGTGCCTAGGTTCTAAATATATATGTCAATGTTTGCTTAGATATTCTAGAAATATATCGGGTTAGGTTCCGCGCAAGCTATGGGCTAGGTTTAAAATTTTACTGAGATTCAGAGCCGCGTCCGAGTAATTAGCACACAACGTACATACGTACACCGGTAGTTAAGGCATTGAAGATAATTCGTAATTTTGCGTGGAGCCTCATCAGCCTATTGTGAGCGTCCTAGCTACCGTACAATCAGCCAATTAGCATACAGCATTTCCAGTATGGTCCTTCTTTCTTTAGTTTTATGCTCGACTGCCCATCCGGCGGATTTGTGTAGGCGGCGGGTTATAGTGTAAACGTGCGATATGAGAAACAACATCCTATTTATTAATAGCAGGTTCAGTATTTGCGTCTTAGGTGGCGGACTATTGAGCTCGAGATACAGAGAACCGATGAAGTAAGCAGAATTGAACTGTAACTTGTTCTAGCCGGAAAATCTGGAGAATATAGACTATGAAGAACTATCCACTTTGAACTATATACAGTGCAGCCCGGTTATAAGGTACCTCGTGGGGAAAACAACAAATAGAACGTTATAACCGATAGTACGTTATAACTCACATATGAAAAAACGTTGTTTCCATTTATAAGAATAATTTCTTTATTACAGAATAGAGTCCATAAATTCATTATACAAAACTGTAGACTTCTATCTCAGATAGGATGAAGACATTCAGCAAAATTGAAAAAGATTCTCCCGTTTGTTTACCAACTACGTACATATCATTCCATAAAAAATCGTCAAAAAATTTCAGTCAAATTTTGTACCTTACCATCGTCTTTTGAAAATTTTCGTATACTTGAAGAATTAGTAAGAAAAAATATAATTTAATTTTTTTGTTTCTATCTAATTTTTTTTGTTAGTTATATAAGGTGGCGCAAAATTAATCATCCAATTTTGTTTTTGAATAACTTCTTTACTAAATAAAAAAAAATAATTTTGATTAATAGAAATCTTTATTTGGACCTTTATAATTTTTTCTGTTCTATGAGAAAAGGTACGTTATAGCCAATATGGACGTTATAGAAGGGTACGTTATATCCGTACAAAAATACAAGAGCTATTCACACTTGTGCATGGGGATTGAAAAAAAAGTACTTTTTAACAGAAAGTACGTTATAAAAGTGCACTTTATAAGCGGGTTGCTCTGTAGGTATCTTCAGCATCATAAGACAAGCCAAAAGAAGTTATCCAAATAGTTTATATGTCCACGCTTTAGTACTACTAGACCCAACAAAAGCGTTTAAGCGATTCTTCACAATGTTGATCACCCAACAACCAACAACATATCCGAGTAATACAGTGCTTTCAATGCCAAAGTTTGTACAATTCTGCCCCACGTTGGGCGCCATATGCGCTATGGCTAAAATTTTATATATCATTCAAAATATTTTATCAAAGACTTACACAGATCGTTCGTATTTAGAGATGGATCGTTCAGGAGTGAACTGTTGCAAAAGAACACTTCATTGAAGTAAGTGAGTGAAGTAACTCAGTCCATTTGTTGAATTGCAGTTCCATTGTACACGTGACATAAAACTTCACCGACCTTTGAGCGAACGATTACAGTTCCGGACTAACTAAACCCTTATAGAACTAGTGACCATTTTTTTTGGTCATCATCTATTTAAAAGAACGAACTCGTTCGCGAGCGAAGGGTGGAACGCAAACGAAGGAACGATGGAACTAACAGTTCCGGAAGCACTTTACTGAACTCGTTCCTTAAAGTGAATGACTCGGAGTGAAGTTCTTCATTGAAACGAACTGCTTTGCCCATCTCTATTTCTATTAATCGTAATCTAATTTTCGAGCAAAAACGAAATCGGGGTCACCAATTCCATCATCGAATGATTTTGTTTTTATCGTGCGTAATTGTGATGTCAAATTGTTTGAAAGGAGTTATCAACTGGGTTCAGAAGAAACTGTACAAGATCCAGTGTCATTTTCAGACCCTAAAAGACGCAAATACGGTGGCAATCTATTTTGTAGGCTTAAGTGAGTCGATCTTCCTTGTGAAGGATTGAAGTACAAACCTCAAAACTCCACTATAAACATAAAGTATCACGCCACAAATACGGAAGTGATATGAAAGTTCATTTTTATTAAAAATGAGCAATTAAGGTACTATCACGTTGACGTTTCATGATGTCATAAATTAATAAAAATAAAACGTTACACAATACAATAATTTTCAAAGAGATCTGTGCAATTGAATTTAATGATAGATGGTGGCAGTGATGGCATATAAAATAAAATACTACTCGTATTTTAGTAGTTAGAGAACCGGTGTGAGAAAGATGGAGGACACATTTCACATTACGGCAATTGTGTTTAATTTAAATTCCGCATTTTTTTCTAAACTAACTGAAATGAGTCCCATTTCAATTATTGTACCTTTTAGATTGTGCTGCTACCGCGTACAACTTTTACTTCGATTCGCATGTAACTAGTTTTGTATGCTGTTCCTGTTTACTGTCAATTATGTTGCAATTTCCTTTTATATTTTAATGAACTCGCTAAGACTGTTCGTGTTTTGTACGAGAACGACGTTATTAATTTTATTTCGATTGTTAGTGCACGTGTAGATTGTAAAGAGTCACTCACATGTGTACACTATTATTAAAAGATTGTATTATGAAGATGTTCGATTAATTATTGTAGTTTGGTCGTGCAGTGTAGGCGTAATGGATGAGAAAGAATTTACATTGTAAGGTATTCATGATAATATATCGTTCCGAAGATCGTGAGTTCGAATGGAACCAATGATATGCTCCACCGTTTTTTAATTCCGTTTTTCTTTGCTTTGTACAACATTCCTTCTAAAAAGCCCATTCCAATATTTTCTTGGAAAAATAGCATGCCCTCTAAAAAGTTAAAACACACAATAGCCTGTATAACATTAACCAGTACTGAAATTCGGTACTGAACTTATTCAAAAGTAGAAACATCGATTCCATGAAATCAGTCGGTAATAATAATAAACAATTCAATTGAGAGGTCGAATTATGATTTTTGTCCGAACGAGGTCAAATTTTCAAACTTATCATAGCAGGGAGACGAAATATGCCAACATTATTTTCAGTTTTGTAGCGAATTCTGAATTAATTTTGCGTTCAGGATCTGAGATTACTCCACACTTTTGTACAAAAATAACAAATAAATTGACGAAATTCTAGCCCTGTGGAACTTTAATTCTGCAAATAAATAAGAATTAATCTTCTCGAAAGCTTTTTTTCAATTAAATTAGGATCAAAGTAATAGTAGGACGACTATGTTGAAAAAAAATTTAATTTAAAAGTACTTAAAATTTTTCATCTGGACTTTCTCATGAAGAAAATTATCTCAAGGGAGTCTGAAATTCAAAGTTCATGGTAAATTATAATTAAAACATTTATTTATAAGAGCAAGGGATTTAATCTTCTAGTTTGATTACTTAAATTTCACCAGGGAAATAAAAAAAAAAACAATGGCCGCTATTCACAGTCGTCATAAAGTTGGCTTTAAGTTAGAGCTGACTTTAGTGTCATATTAATAATACGACACTAAAGTCAGCTTTAACTTAAAGCCAACTTTATGACGACTGTGAATAGAGGCCATTGTCTTCAGTTTTACTAAGAGCTAATTGAAAATTGATAATTTACTGAAGTAAATTGAAAGTTGAGAAAACCAAGTAAACTAAGTGAATCACTAGCGATTCACAGGTGAATTCACTTGTGATTCTTAGATGAATCATTGAACGGTTTGTTTCGTTACTTGTATGTATAAACTGGCTTCTATGTGACCCAAGGTCTACCGGAATGGTCTTATTCCGTAGCATTACAGAAATGACTAGCGGTCTACAACTTACTCGAAATTCAGTTTTTTAAACAATAGTGGACTTGTTCAAAAATCTTAGACATTAGAGTCTTGAAGACCTTGTGGCAGTAGTTCGAGTTAGAGATGGGCAAAGCAGTTCCTTTTAGTGAGTGAGTTAACTCCGAGTCACTCACTTGAAGGAACTAGTTCCATTGAACTGTTCGTTCTGTGATTGTGATAGCTAAAAAAAAAGCCCGGACTTCCCTCGCGAAGGAATTAGTTTCTTTTCAAGGTCCCAGTTCGTGAGAGTGAATGTTATGACCTAAAAAAACGGTCGTGCGGCGGTGGTGTCACGTGGCGAATGGAACTGCAGTTTACCAATAGGAGCGAGTTACTTCACTCACTCATTTCAATGAATTGTTCTTTTGGAATAGTTCACTCCGGAACGACCCATCTCTAGTTGGAATAGTTGTCTAGAAAATGACTGGGTAGTTTTCGGTAACTTATATTAAGGTGTAAAATGGACATGTTAGTTTTTTGAGATTAAATTTAAATAGACTTTTGGTTCATACGCGGACCAAGATTCGAATATTTTATGCTCTATAAAAATGAAACAGTAAATATTGAGTGCATTGTCTGTATATACATATTAGGAAGAAAAAACAAAATTAAGTTTTATGATATTAATTAAGTGTTAGGTATACGATTACGATTATAAGATATGTGAGTTGATCGAATGAGAATAAAATGCAAATAAAATTCTAAAAACGCGAATTTACCTGATGCTATGTGAGTTGATCGAATGAGAATAAAATGCAAATAAAATTCTAAAAACGCGAATTTACCTGATGCTACGAATTATGAGGTCGTGAGAGCTTCCTCAATATTGGTTTGATTCTATGGCTTTTACTCTATACGTGGCAAAGGGACAAGATTTCGTGATCGTCTTTATGGTAGCTGATGGAATAGAGGCCTTCCATAAGTAGATAACTCCACATAATAGCAGCTGATGAATTGGCCATATATTCCTGTTCTGTGACGTATGTGTCACTAAGGTTGGCCTTATCCTCTTATTGAGGGATGGAGTTAGGATGCAGAACCGCCTCATCAGGATTTTTCCTCTGTTCCTCAAACGAAAACGTTTTTAAACAGAGCCTAGTCTAGTCTTTCTTTGGAATGATTTCAGGAGGATTGACCTAGAGAATCATTGAAACGAACAATTAGGAAGGAGCCTCAAAAGGGGGATTTTGGATTGACAGTAAGAAGGGTAAAAGGGTTGACATCTTGTGGAAGAGATCTTTTACTATCATCACACCACTCAGTTATCTATTATTCACTAATTATTTGATAGCGGGTTTTAAAAGAACTGGAGGTAAATTCGTCTGGTAGAAAAATTTATCTCAAAACATCTTTTTTCGGAGCTATAGAACGATAGAATTTAATTCAATATTTTGGCAGTTTCCAGTTGCAGTTCTTCCACTCTTATCCGTCAGAACTCTAACTTTTATTTATTTTGAGAACTAGAACTAAGTTTAGAGGTAATTATGTTTCAAAAGAGTTAAATTTTGAATTTTACAAAATTCTATCAAATCGAAATTACAAAAAAATTCGAAATTTTTACACGCCAGATTTTAAAATAAATATTTTTTGAGATTTTACGGATTCCGATTTCAGTTCGCAAGGCTTTCAACCAGTTGTTATTTTTCACCAGAAACTGATCTCTTGCTTGTTCCTATTGAAACATGTGTGTTTATAAAGGACTATTGTTTGATAGCTACTTGAAGTGAAACCGTGGTTTGTGTTGGTGTACATTGAACGATCACCTGAGACATATGGCAGAATTTATGAAAAAGTATACAATCACTTACCACCCTATTAAGGTTCGAAAATCAAAAAAATCTTGAAAACGATTTCTAGGTATTCATACGAAGAATCCATTGAATAAAAATGAATTCAATATTTGTGAAGACGTAGTAGATATGACGAAAATCGTGAAAATATATGCATTCTATTTTCATTGATTAATTTTTTTGCCCCCCTTCCAAACTCCAAAGTATATTTTTTTACTTTTCTAGTTGATTTACATGTACACACCGAGTTTCAACTTTCTAGCATAAGCCAGTTTATAGTTAGGAAAAAAAAACCCACAATTATATTTTTTCAACATGCCACTACTCTATCCAAATACCAAGTTTTACCTTTATATCATTAAAGGTTCTTGAGATATAAAAATCGGTACTTTTTCCTTTTCGCACTCCCCCACCCTCATCCACAAAATTTTCCTGCTAAAGCCTTATTAGACGTACTTTTGGTAAAAAATTTAAGAATCTATCTAACACTGTTCTCAAAATATGAGAAGTGATTTTTTAGTAAAATTCTTATCGTCTCAACTTCCATGTACCACAGCCCTCTTAAAAAAGTTAACTTTTAGCAAACATTATTCATCATATTATCATCATTCATCATATTCATTTATACAGAAACCGAACTTTATTTTTCTAGTGCAATTGGTTTGGGAGATGTCGTAATCTAAAGTTTTTCACTCCCCACCTCCCTACGCCACTGCCTCCACTCAAAAATGTGTTCTCGATATATTTTCCTCGTACAAATGTTCATTAGGTTTTAATTTCGTGTCATTAACCGATTAGGAGATATGGATTTTAGAATGTTACAATCTCGGCTTTCAAACGTTTCGGACGAATTATTATTCCGCCCATTCCCACACCGCTTCCTTTTTTTTTTGAAAATTGATCCATCATCGATGCTCTATATAAATTCCAAGTTTCAGCTTCCTAGCCTAAGCGGTTACTGAGATCTAGAAACCAAAATTTTCCATCTAAATCGCTTCCACCACCTCCCCTCCCACACCCCCACCACTTAAAAGGTGTCAGCTTACAAACTGAATTTAATGAGTGGATAGAATATAGAAGTAGCTTTCTAGTTCCTAGCTTAAACCGTTCTGGAGTTTTCATTAATATGGATACATGGACGAGCAGAAAACGGATTTGAATTTTTGAAAAAATTTGAGGTACCACTCTATGCGATTGACTTTTTTGGAGCTGGAGCACCTAGTTTAATACAAACTCCAAAAGTTACTCCAGTGCTCAACGATTTAATTTTCCAGCAACATTCGCGCTTATCCTTGTGTAATTCTAGTTAAGGTTTTAACTTCCCTAAGGAACCTTATCAAATTCCTGACAATGGAAAAAAATCATTAAAAAGCACATTAGCTGAAATTACGATCTCATTACTTACAGTGAATAAATTACTCTCTGATTTTTCTTTGATATATCTTTGAAATGTAACACAAATTTAATATCATCTCTATTCTTTCTTCCCACGTTTCGCCGACTTTTCTTTATAAATTTTCGAATAGATTCCTCCTCTTCCTAATCTACACCCACACAAAAGCGACGGCAAAAATGATGAACCAACGTAAACGCAATATAAACGCTATGAATTCAAAAATAACAAAAAATTACCAATCTTCTCATATTTTTATAAACATCAATTCTTTTTTTTCCCTCCCTCACAAGTCCTTGTTCCGTAGAATTTCTCTACCGGAAAATTTATTCGTTGTCAGCGACAAATAAATTGGAAAAAAGAAACAACAACTACACGGAAAATTGCAAAAATAAAAATATAAAAAAAAAAGAAAACAAGAAAGAAATTTCCACATAACAGAAACTCAATTTTACCCCAAAATGAAAATATAACAACATTAAGGGTAGGAAAAAAGGAAAAAATTAACAATAACGGAAATATAGGACACTGCCATTATTTACAATAATTGCCATAATTTTTGCGTTGACTCAGCAAAAGAAAAAGCATAAATACATAATAAAATGGTAAAAACGGGGAGTTTGGAAAAAAATGACCCATCCACATAGTCCTACCCCTGACATACATGTGGGAGATTGCGCCCGCAAAGGTAGCACGGGGAGAAAAAGTCGGAAAACTATCAACCCAGAAAATAATAAATTTTAAACTTTTCTTTGGGGTCTTACCGATTCCTTACCGAACTTTCGTCGTTTCGAAAGTTCACCGAGAAAAATAGTACGCACGCCACCATCAGTACCCAAACAACCCCTCGCATGCCATCCCCAAATTTGCAGCCACCCGACGACCCGGATCACCTTTCCATAGGACATCTCTGTCCTCCGTGACCCGGAGGAAAACTCTTTTTCGTTGAGCGCGTGTTGGAGCGGGAAAATGTTGCGGGAAGGGTCGTAGGGGATAGGCGATGCTTACGCCGCGGGATATTATTAAGAAAGTATTCCCGGAGGCAGAAACAATATTTTTGCTCATTTGGAGGCTCCCCAGATTTTTTTCGGGACAACGTGTGAATAGCGGAAGTACCTACACTTTTATTGACAATGATGTGTAGGTGGGACTGGGATATGGGGTTGTTGCGACCGGGATATGGGGTTGTTGCGACCGGGATAGGGGGTGAAAGCCTCGAATAAAACATTGTAGAAGACTCGCCATCAATGGGAATTTCATCGCTGGCTGTTTTCGATAATTTCCCATTGTAATTTTCATATTCCTCGGCCACGAGGCCGGAGTGTATGTGTGCAACGTAATGCGAAGGTAGTTCGCTGGAGGCCAATGTGGAGACTGGGTTTAGGGGTGGATTTCGAACGCTTAGTTTCGGCAGGGGCTGGTTGATTCTCGCCACTATACACCGAACTAGAGTGCTCGCGCGAAGTATTGGCATACCCAGAAGAGGGTCGAAGGCAACTCGCTGGCACTCACCAACCCTGGGGATGGTGCTGCTGGTTTGTGGAGGGTGACTGTCACCCAGTCTCCCCCTCGCACCCCCGATTCAAGAAAAACGGAATGGCGCAGCATTCTACAGAGAGGGCGAGAGGCGAAGAGTTTTTGCAGGCAGGGTAGCAAGCAGGGTTGCCGCTACTGCCGCTGCTGGTATTCCGATCGGTCTTTTGTGTAAAGTTGATAACCGCCCGGTTTGGGGTTGGAGAACAGTGTTCGGTGGATGGATTGGGTCGGTGATTTTTTGGGGTGGTGGACGATGGGCTGACGGAATAGATGAAATTTGTTCGGCTTGTACTAAACCGAAATCGAAAAGGAAAAGTACCGGGAGTTTTCCACGACGGAAAGCTGAAGGAAAGGAAAGAGAGTGCGCGCGATACGAGACGACGAAAACGGCGATGATGCGAAGGAGGTTAGGGGGGTGTGGTTGTGCAGAGGCCAAAAGAAAACGATGGAAAATGATGGAAAATAAAAGAAAAGAGAAATGGACCGAAAGGGGAAAATTTTGAAATTGAATATATGAATGTATGTAGAGGATGTGTGTGTATATATATATATAAATGCCGTGGGCCCTTAGTGGTATATTTTCGCAATTTTCATTTCGTATGTATGTCGGGATCGATACGAAGGAGAAAGAGAATTGGTAGAAGAAAAGTGGTGTTTTCTCTTCGTCTTTTTCGTCTTCTTGTACTTTTTCCTTTTCAATTACGTGACTATGCATGTAAGATAGTACAAGCAATTTTCTTTTGCTGTTTTTATTTTCAAATCTACATAGAGGGGGATGAAATTTCAGCAATTTACAATTTATTATCTACCTGGATAAGTTTTGAAATAATTTTACTGTTTTTCTTTCGGAAATGTTTGTTTTCACATTTTTATTAATTCATGAAATTAAAATTTTGCCATTAGCGTAATTATTTTTACTTCCTGATAAGAATTTCGTTTATGGGCTGCTACGTCCTTATAAATGAAATATGAGCACAAAATGTAATAAACGAAAATCTCATTTAATCCACTAATTATTATTAAAATTGTATATTAGTGTGGAAAGGGTCCTCAGGTCATAGTATCCAATGAGAGATGATGAAAAGAAAATTCAAAATATCGATTCTTTTGTATATTCCACCACTCCAAATTAGAGATGAACAAAGCAGTTCCTTTCAGTGAACGAGTTCACTCCGAGTCACTCACTTGAAGGAACTAGCTAAAAAAAGGTCCTCGCTTCCCTCGCAGTTCGTGAAAGTTAATGTGATGCTTTAAAAAAAAGTCCCCACTTCACACGCGAAGTAACTATAGTTCCCTTTGATGACCTAAAAAAAGGGCGTTCAGCGGTGTTGTCACGTGGCGAATGGAACTGCCGTTCACAAAAAGGAGTGAGTTACTGTGGAGGTCTGCGTTATAAATTCCTCTTCTTAATTACTCGTTTATTATTTAAAATATCTTCTCTGACTCAGATTTTAAATAATATTGACTTTATTAACTTAATAAAAATTTAATAATATGACTTGATCTCTTAACAACATTTTTGTGTAGATTAATAATTATCTATAAACTGATAATGTTCTTTAAGATTGAAGAGTTGTTAAAAATTATTTACGTAACTTATGAAATCAACTGAATTAACTGACTACCAAAATTACAATGAGAAAAATCAATTTTTTTTATTATTTGTAAAATTACAGTCGACTCCGATTTATGATAAAGAATTTGTCTGCACAGTCGACAACAAAATTAACAGTGGCGATGATAATACCCCACGCCACTACATTACTTCACTCACTCACTTCAATGAAGTGTTCTTTTGGAACACTTCACTCCGGAACTACCCATCTCTACTCCAAATACCTAAATAATAAATTTCCTTTTGGGCCAATTGTGCTATGCTAAACACTTTATTTTTTTTTTGCTTGAACCAAAAAACTAAATTAAAATCAGTCCGTCGAGCCGGATAATATCAAAACTTTTCGCAAAATTTGTCCGCCGTCAATCTGAATTTTATCGGTTTTTGAGCAGTGCGATTTGTTCATTAGTTTATAATTGATTGGAAAGGGTTCCCTGTACTAGTTTCTTATTATGCCAAGACTTTGAAGATTTTT
Source organism: Beris chalybata (assembly GCA_949128065.1). Taxonomy (NCBI): domain Eukaryota; kingdom Metazoa; phylum Arthropoda; class Insecta; order Diptera; family Stratiomyidae; genus Beris; species Beris chalybata. The sequence continues at coordinate 108,096,860 of OX421895.1, forward strand.
TCTTTATTTTACCAACTTTTTAACTTATCTTTTTGTATTAAGGATGTAATAAAAATAATTTATTATTTCATAAAATATTGCGTTAACTTCATTAAGCTTGTCGTAGAAGTTTTCACAACCTCAACTTTTGACAAATCTTTCAAATAAAATAGTTTAAAAATAAAAGAATTACACCATCGGACAGTAATTGGCTGAAAGGAAATTTATACAATATATTTGACAGTCTTATAAGCTTTATTACAAGTTTTTGAGGTAGTTAATTTTGGTATCAAATGGGCCTATGGTTTTCTCTCACTGTCACCCTTTCTGCCATAGATCATTGAATTGAAAGTTACGAATAAAGAACACAAACAATATAATACCCAGACGACGAATGTCATATAGAAATTAGATGACAAATGTATGTCAGTAGTGAGCCTTGGGAGCATTTGTGTTTATTTCTAATCGGAAGCATTTATTATCTACTATGTCGTTAAGATTATAATTTATTGTTTTAAGTTTATTTTTAATATCATTTATTTATTTAAATTATTTTAATAATGAAATATTTTTTAAAATAATGTTTTTCGTATTTAAATCGTTAAAACGATGGTTTGAAACTACAATAAATCTTTCATGCCTTCAATAAAATGTAAGGATCGGAATTTTTAAGAAATCCAATTAGATACTATATAGTACATGGTTGCTTCATTGACGTGTGTATACGGTTTAGATAAAGGACACTTTGCATTGTGCAAACATAGTTATATTCACAACTTTCATGAATACAATTTATATAAGTAAATCCTTACTTTGCGAAGGTCAATATAGAGGAAGAAAGTTTTTCTCATGGCACACTTGTCACTATGGTCGGTCGTTATCTCGGGTGGACAACATAATTCTCTGTGGCTGCAGAAAGGAAAGAACTAAGAATATTTGGCTGAATTTCTGACTACGATAAACGGTAAGAAAATTATTAAAAAAAAAACTTTCATATTTCATTGAATATGTGGGAAAATAAATTTACAATAGTCAATTGGCGGCAGTATCAAGCGTCAACTATTCAATTGTTCAATTCTAAGAACTCGTTATCGCAATCGGAGTTAATTTTGAAGTGATGAATAAAATTTAATTAAAATCGACAGCACTAGGAAGTTTCAGCGTCTTCGTGAGTGTTTTCGGAATTCTTTCATTACACCACATTCAATTAATTATTCCAAGCATATGACTGTAATTTTCGATTCAAATCCCAAGATGAAAGTTATTAAAACGTACTTTTGTACATACGCGAACCAAAATGTGTTTTAAATTCGGAAAGGTCAATACTTTTTAGATCTTACGAATATAAGTTGAAAGTAGTCTAACTTTAGTTCTCCGATATGAATTTCGGCTTTCCGTTCCGTCGAGTGGTATCAGTCTTTTCGAAATTCCAATTCAGTGGAGAAATTCTATACTGTCACTTTATTGGATCTGAACTAAAACACTATCTGTGACTTTAAGATCATTAAGAATTATTGTTCTCGCATAGAAGAAGAGAAAGAAGCAGGATATTGAAGAGTTGCTTTTATAGTACTGACGGTTTGTCTTAATTTACAGGCTTTGCGCAAATGTTCTGCGACTCGAAACTTGGAAATTGAAAGTTCATCAAATTTTGATATTTTTTTCATATCAGAAATGATATTATTCACACCTCAGAAGCACTTCAAGAAATGAGTTGGTCTATAACTTCGAAGAAAAGGTTGATACAGTTCAGCTTAAAGGCTCGTGTCCACTGGCAAGAAACTTGCGACATTTCTTGCTAGAGTAATTTGGTGCGATGTGTACACTATCTGTCAAATTGCAGCAATTTTACTCTAGCAAGTAGCTCTACAAAAATCTTGCAAGTAAAACTGGCTTCATCATCAAAGTTTCGTTGAACTATCAAAACGAAAAAGAAAAATACCACAACTCTGGATAAAGTTCCACATTGGAAACGAGCAAAAACGTGTACTCGGAACTTCACTTGGATTTTCCGTTCATACTTCGCACGTAAACTATGGAACTACGACTCCTAAAACTGGACTTAATCTCACATCTAATGCAATTGTACTGACTTGCTGAAAAATTTCGGAACCGATCGGAACTTTCTTGCGAGATCTCAACTCTCGCAAGTTAGCGTGTACATTCACAACTTGCTTGAAAAGGCAAGCGTTTGCTGGCTAGAGCAAAAACTTGGTCAAATGCGCTCTCGGAACCGTGTACACATGCAGCAATAAATGTCATAGAGCAACTCTAACAAGTTTTGCTTGCTAGTGGACACGAGCCTTTAGCAATTCGGTCGAATTTTTGTTGGGTATAATTCTAAAGTTGGGAGTAGAGTTATTAGTTACTAGTAGAGTCGAGAATGAACCAACCAAACGGTCTAAGTGAGTCGATCCATAGATGGCTGCCACTATAACCTAACCTAACCTAGTAGTAGAGTTACACTGTCTGTTTGAGGAGTTTTGTATGGTAGCTACGCGACCAACTTAGAATGTATGCAATGCATAAAACTCTTAACTCGAAGCATGTTAAGGTTACCGGCCTGTTTCAAGGAGCTTCTTGTGTAATTCGACTGTACATTCACTAAAAAGCAATTCGTGTCAACAATTTTGACTTGCTGGCTGACCGATTAAGATAGTAGTAGAGTAGTAGTAAATTACGCAAAAAACAAACGACTCGGAAAAAAGCCAAAAATTAGCATTAAGCGTTCAGAAGTTATATTCTCTATTCGTGAACACGAACTTATTATGGACTTTTATATGGGGGCTACCCGAAGCAGTTCAAAATTTCAAGATCATTGATCAAGGCGTTCTTGAGTGATCTTCTTAAGTTGTTGCTGTAATGTAAATTACAATCAAATAACATTTTTTTTACAGTGGGTGGTATCATATATTCGTTGGGTACGGCTGAGTATACATTTTGACGAATTTCGTCATATCTCTAAGGTCTTCTAAGATATCGAGTGAATTTTATTTCTTTGTGCTCATCTGATGAATGCCTAGAAACTTCTTTTACGATTTTTTGATATTGAAACTCTAAAGGGTAGTTTATCAAGTGATTCCATATATTTTACGAATTCTGACATAATTCTAAGGTTTGGTGAAATAGCAAATTATTGCTTATTTCCAGGGGCTACAATGTTTAAGGATTTTTCGATATTTTTGCTTCTTTAGATTTTTTATTTTTACGCATTTTTTTAATTTTTTATAATGACTGTTGAAGGTCACAAGGAACTATTCCAGTGACAAAATTTAAATATCCAAATATCCTCCATTTTTGGAAACAATCAAGGTTATATTTCGACTGCGTACGCATCCCGGACTGTGGTCGAAAATTAATAATGTTGTCTTAAAGATGTTAGTGTCGTCAGGATCTCTGTGGTTCCTAAACTCAAACCACTTTCTGAAAGTTATTAATGTTATAAGGTTACGCCCAATGCACCCAGTACACATTTTTGGAGTTTGGAGCATACTATAAGGTTTATTTATAGTTGAATTAATTGCACTTTAATTAAAAAGTTTAAGAAAAAATCGATCAGAATTGTTAGAAACAGCAGAAAGTAGGTATCTTCTGAGAAAAAATTGGGAAAATGTGTTGGCAAAATGACACTAGGATTTTTGTAGTTTCTACGAGATAAAAACGAATTTTTTTAAACTTTAAAGAGACACCCCATCTGCTAGCATTTTGTTAGAAACCGATATTTTGCTAGAGACTTACTTTCTGGTTGTGTTTTAAATAATTTCCTACACCCTAGTCACGAATTTCCTTTTTTTTTCCCTCACGCCAAAATAACTGTGGGGACCCTATAATGCGACCTCACTGCTATAATGACATAGATTGAAATAAATTGTTGGTGTAAGGGGAAGGAAGCGTCTGTAGTATCGGTGAACGTTGTTTTTTATCTTTTGAAAGGAAACCAAGCACCATCTATTATTGACTGCTGCCCATTCCGCCCATGAACACCATCGAAGATAGTCAAATTTTAAACAGCTGATTGTTGTATGACGGTTTGTTTGTAACTTTATGGTTAGGAGCTGAGAAAATGATTAATTTTTCCCCATGAATATTTGTTTGTTTGCTTGTTCCGGTATACGTTCCTAAACCATTCATCCGATTGCGATGAACCTTTGGTGATTTGTTGAGCAATGGATGCAACGGGAAATTAGACTAGAAACGTGAGCAATGGGAATAGCGGGATCAATGGGAACAAGACTGGAAACTGCTCGCGTTGCAATGCACCCCAGAGTACTGTGGTCGTATTCGAATACGTTGGTTAGTATACGTCTACGTCTAGTTATAACAGCTTATGACGTCAGAAATAGCAATGCTGTGTCTCAATTCCTATTCGGTTCGTGTCTTGACTACTTTTACGACAGCTGAGCTATCGGTCAATCTTAGTAAACGTAAAAAATTAAAATTTTTGACTTATTGTCTAATAAGCATCAGCTGAGCTATTTTGATGGTTTAGCTCAGCTTTTTCTAAACTGTTATAATAGCCATGCTTTTCTGTGACGTAGGCGAAGCAAGGTATATTCGAATACGACCTAAAATCTTAAAACTCGAAATACAAACACTGGAATCTAATAAATTTTTTTATTTAGTTTTCGCCGATGTAAGTCAATTTTCTACAGTAGAAAAACTTTAAGTGCTTTTATTACTATCCTCAGTTAAACTCTAACTGGAACTTTAACTGGAAGTCTTGTAGGTACGCAAATTTGTGAGTTAAAGTCCCAGTTAGAACATAACTGAAGATCGTAGGAACGGGACTTAATCAAAATAAATTGCTAAATTTTTAAACGTTTTTTGAGATGGTAATGTAATTCAGATTTTTGATTAAATTTCAAATCATATTCCGGCCTATCAGTTTGATTACTCGCTAAGATGGGAATTGTGCACGCATATGGGAATTGTGCACGCATATGTGCACAATTCCCATCTCACTTTTGCGCTTGTTGCAATACAAATTGATACAGTGCACCATTCACTCACTTTTACCAAAGTATAATTTAAAGTAAAACTGGAAACCTGCAAGGGCTAATTTCAACCGCAAACAACAAATAAATTTATTTAATGTTTCCGATATTCTAGTCCGCATAGTCTGATTTATTTTTGTTGGCGTACTTCTTCCCGCTTCCGTCATAACTCGAACTATGTATGCCACATTTCGCACGCTAGTTCCAGTCATAGACTATCTGTTGTGCCAGTTTGAAGCTATTAATACCACGCTGAAATCAGAACTGAATATAATGTAAATGAGAGGGCAAAGGTGCACGCGATCTCATAACAATTTGTTATTACATATATTAGAAACCATAAAGCTATACTTCATCGCGAACCCCTCGCCAGCATACCTCTAATCACAGAACATCTTACGACCTACTTTCAAAGTTTCACTATCGCAAAAAACCGCCTCGTCAACATCGCGAGATTACTCCCACAAAATCGTCCAACAACAATCCGCCTGACCGATAATACCCGTCTGACATCGGATAATCTTACCGTAAATCAGTCAGGTCCGGCCAGCCAACCAACCCACCTTTCGTTTTCGTTCAAATCACCTTTAATTTTTTGCCCGGTTTCCAGACGTTTCAACAACTTCCTGAACAATACCCAGGCCAATGTCCAGCCGGGAAAAAAAAGACTCAGACTCTTTCGTTTGCTTCCGGCATTGCTCCATTGACCCAAAACTCCGTCGTCCAGTAAAGCAGCTATTTCGGTCATCGTGTAAGAGGCAACTGTTCACCAGGGCCGTGGTGTCGACAACCCAATCTGAAGGAAACCCAAATCACATCCGAAAGATCGAAGACCCGAAATCCCCCAGTTGGATCTCCAAGCCAGACAGCATCTTTGCGAAACGAGACGGACTGACCTTCGACATCAAAACCAGAAGAAGATTTGCCCAAAAAAAAAAACAACAACAACGATTCAATCCGAGAAAAGAAAATCAAACAACTTCCAGCTAAGAAGCAAAACAAGTTCCGGTTGTTTTTTTGTCATCGCGTTTGTAGTCTTGCCGTCTTGGGTTGCGTTACCGTTTGCCGCCACAATAATGGCAGCCGGTAGCCTTGACCTAGGCCAATTTCGCTCTGAATGCCGATGTCTTCAAGTTGGCAGGAGATCTCCCTTCTTTCGAGAAATACCAACAAACCAGACCCGGGGTCCAAATAGGCATGGCATATCTCCCCCGCACTACACCGTTTCAAACGTATAGCGTGCTGATGCTTCTGGGCACATCATCGGTCACAAAGGTGCCGACACTACCGACAGTTTGCCCACAAAAAGACGTAGCGCCGGCCGGCATCATCCCAACTTGGTCGGGCCGACGACGACGTCTTCAACGACGGCAACAACACACTATCCAGCTCCCAGGCCCCCGGCACACCACAATACTAAAGATCCGATGGCTTTTGATTTCTTTTGATTCGCTTTTTGTCTACAATGGCACGTAAGATAGGACCATAGCTAGGCTGGCTGCTCCAGTCCATAGTTTCCGTAGCCATTTATAGCCTTTAGTTGCCGTCGTCGGAGTTAGTCAAAGCAATGCCGTATGGGATGGGTGGCGATGGCAATATGGTGCCAGAGATAACATCTGACTTGGTCACTATTAGAAGACTGTGAATCCGTGAATGGGTAATGGACCCAAGTGTTGTGGGGCTATCCCACAGACACGCATTCGATCCGCTTCTTTAAGACACGAGACTTACTGGCCCCTGAGCTGTGATGGCCGAAGTATGGCCAAGGTCTTGGCAGTTGGATTACTACGGCAATTTCTTTTTATCCGTTGGTCGTCGTCGTTGTCGACGTCTTCATGAAAGGCACAGATAATTTCTTCGAATTCTTCCGGTTGCTGGTTCCCTCGATACTTCCCTCTGGGGTTCGATTCCCATTCATCCGAAAGACGTTGTTGTATCGTGACAGGTGGGTTTTCTTTTGGATCTCGGGGATCCAAGATTTATCCACTTCATCCACGGTGCGTTTTTACACACATCGGGAGCCTGCTTGTGCTGTGCTGAGTGACGCCGCGTGGTGTAGGCTTAATGGGATATCAAGTGGTTAACATGCTGTGAAAGGGAATCCGAATCATCGTCATGTTTTGGTACTTTCGGAGGATTATAAATACCAGGGTAGTCACTCGGTGCTTCTTATTTACGAGTATCCACTTGAATGTGGTCTGGAGCTGGCGTCTTGATAGCTTCATCTTCGAATGGCAAGTGGAGATGGATGGCATCTTGCTATATGGATGGAATGAGCCATATGACATTATGCTATTGAATGTCGAGGTAGTCGGGAAAGAAGTGACATGTCATGTCAGCTATATAAGTCGTAGGTATCATCATCAGTTGTAGGTTGGAGCTTGTTATTGTCTTGATCACTGACTCTTATGGAGACAATGACAGCTTCTGATGGAGCTTTAACTAGGTGTCTCGCTTCTCACTGTCAATGTTTCGGGATGAAGTTTATCCGTCGCAAGTGCATTAAATTTCAATATATCACACAGGACATCAACAGTGTGCAATGGGATGAATACTGTCAGTACAATGGTTCATAAACTTCAGGGCTATGCACAGAAGAACGAGGTCCATTCACCGATAATTGCGGAACATTCAAAGTGGAGAACCACTCAACCGATTTGGACAACTTAAAAATATTGGCTCAACCTCTGAACGCCAATGAAAATCTGAAGTTTTATTGCCTTTATTACTCCAGTAGCATATTATCTTCATATAATTACGTACTAAGTTTCAATTTTTATCTTTATATTTTTTCTCTGCTAAAAGTCTACTGACCCTCACTGCTATAAAATATTAAAGATCATTTCTGGCACGGTTCTTGATATAAAAAAACAAATATTTTAGGAAAAATGACTTTCGTGCTCCACTAGTCCCTCAACAATTTTACATTCAGTAGACTAGACTCCACTTGTAGTTCTATAAACGCAAAAACCTTTTTTATTTAATTCCAAATTCGTCGCAGGACGGAGTAAACATTTGCGGAGTGAACACGGGACTTGCGACGTCTATTCTTGTAATGTTGTACCAATCTTGGTTGTCCGAATAGAGGGTTTATTGTTTTGCGTTGTGGGTCGAAGCAATTATGCCAATAACTCCTATGAACATATTCCAAATTGATCAAAACAAGTCCCATCTTTTGTTCAATTTCTTTTTCCAATTTAAACAATTCAATCCTATTAGTATTTACATTGCCCTAGTATTTTCCGAGTTTCAGCCTTTGTTTCGCACTAGCTTCATTTACGTGTTATCTTTTCAAATACATACAGTTACGAACAAAACATTTGCAACTGATCCTAGTAATTATTTAATGTTTAATTCTCTTTGGAAATAATAATTCAAAAGTCTTGATTTTAATTTATATTATTACCTTGAGTGTATTTAGTAAAAAGATTAACAAAAAAATTCATTCGCTCAAATACAAACAAAAAACTGAAAGAAATTCATGATGATACTCTAATTCTGTGATAACAAAACATTTGCAACTACATACAAGATTACATTGAAATTATGGTTCGGTTATTTTTAGTATACTCTATTGATCTTGATATTTTCCTTGTTGGTATCCTTTTCCACCACCTTTTAATGAGTCGATATAACTCCATTAAAAATACTGACCAAATAATAATCGTAAAAAGAAGGAAGGACCGAAGCGCTGAGCTACCGCACACACTAGAAACCAAAACGACCCATAGCGATCCCTTCAGAGCCTCGTAGGCCACAAAACATCCACTAAACAATCCAAATCACTAAAGAACTTGACTAGCTTATCCTGCCCTTTCGATCTCTCCCAATTGTCAACAAAAGGACTCCCTAGTTGGTCGCTACACATCCCCTAAACAGCCAAGATCACCAATGAACACAACTAGCTTATAATGCCGTATCGACATTAGGTCCTCCAAATTGGCTATGAAAAGCAACTCAGTCGGCTCCTCGTGTGTGATGTCCTCCGCGGCATATACCTACATACGTTAGAGTCAGCAATCCCCATACGCATACCCACAGACTACCCCTACTCCATGTCAATATCTCCCTCACCTATGCCATACTCATTCTCTTAGAGAAGGAGATTATCAACTAGGTAGTGTAAATTAGAGATATGCAAAGCAGTTCTTTTCAGTAAAGTACTTCAATCGAAGTCACTCACTTTAAAGAACGAGTTCAGCGAAGTAGATCCGGAACACTTCGTTCCATCGTTCCTCCTTCGTTTCGTCAGTAAATGAAGAAGATGAGGACCAAGAAAAAAAAACGGTTGGTAGAGTTCAGCGAAGAAGCTCCGGAACTCTTCGTTCCATCGCCCCTTCGTTTCTCGAAGATGAAGACCAAACAAAAAAAAAGGGTCAGTTTAGTTCAGTGAAGTAGTGAACTCTTCCTTCCATTGTTCGTCAGTAGAGATCTAGAAAATGACGACCAAATAAAAAAATAGTCGGTCAAGTTTTTTGTTACGTGTCCAACGGAACTGCAGTTCACCAAAAAGAGTGAGCTACTTCACTCACTCATTTCAATGAAGTGTTCTTTTGGAACAGTTCATTCCTCAATGACCTACTCCTCCTCTACTTCTCTATAAACTATTGGTCACCTTTCTATCAAACTTATGGGAATCCTCAGAATTTTTAGCGAAATGTTCGAATCGCGAAAAACGCTCAAATAGAAATTCAAGCAAAAAATGTTTGAAGCTAATCCTGAACAAGCCCTTTTATTACTCTACAGTACGTCTACACCAAATTGCAGAAGTTTCAATGATTGAAGTAATGACCCAAAGAGCCAAATCTAGATTTATTAGCAAATGTCAACATATTCCAAATCCACTGGTTGCATGCCTGACATAGTTTCTGTTTGTATTATTATTATTTTTTCCTTTCTTCTTCTTTTTATTACTTTCTTTTTCTTATTATTTAGTTAGTTATAGGATAGACTAAGTTAGGTTAATTATATTCATAGGGTTTTTGACATTCATTTTTCCTGAACTCACAAATAATCAGTCTTGTCAACATTTTACTGCCAAGTGCATCAACCAAAATAAACCATAGTTGTAAAGACTTTAGATCAGGTTAATCTCTAAATATGAATTTGTATGTCAGCAATGTATCCATTATAAGAATAAAAACTATGAACTATGAACAAGCAAAATAAAAACAATAAATTCAAAGCAGAAATCTGCTAAGAACGCTAGGATGAAAATCAAAAGAAAATCAAAGCAAATCAATACTCAACTATCCCTCGATAAAGCCCTTTCCTTTAAATCCTTAGTTTTAACATGTCCAGGGTGGAATATCCAAAATAGTCGAATAGTAGAATTCAATAATATAGCAGTGTGCAACTGCCACTTTATGCCATTGGATTGATTCACTAACATGGCATGTTCATGTACCTCTGCCAAATCTGTAGTACCTGCTCAAAAAACAACTGTTTCAAAGAACCCCGTCAAAACAAGCAACAATCAATGTCAGGTGTCAATATCACGCAACTGGCCATCACCGTCGCCACAATTGAATATTCCCGCATGAAGCAATTTACACTTGAACCACCACCACGCCAAAGCGAGCCCCGAAGCGTTTTACAACCTGTTGCCGCGTATTGGGCACACCTACCGCAACCACTGTCATTACCACGACCGTCATCAGGCCCAGGACAGACCACCAACCTGCTGTATAAAAATTCCACCAGCACAACATCGCCGAGAAGAAGCTAGAGCGTAGAGGTATTCATGTGTGATACTCTTCACAGAAAAAAAATGCAACAAACATGAACCATGAACCGACCGATTACATAACTCATTACCTTTTGCCAAGCTATCACTCGTTCTGTCCATAGAGCAACTAACTAAAAACCTCAACCCCGAAAAAAAAAGATGGCATCTAGTGACTCCATCAGATTGCACAAAAAACGCGCTGTTGCTTTTGCCAACCAGCACCACGCTCTATGACGGCACACATCAAAACAAGTAGGGCACGACTCGTGAGGCTTGCATGGTACAGACAGACGAGACTCCACCACTTTACAGTTGATGGCTTTGTGCCACAGGTCGGTCCCCGTCAAAGCGATTCCCAGAGCACCGCAAAAACCATCAGCCAGGTGAGCAGAGGTGAAGTGTTGAATGTGAAACCAGGTGCCATCAGCCACCCCTGCAATCAAGTAAACACTAGTTCAAGCATTTATAGAAACACCTGTTGGAAGACTACAGCCACAGTCCCAGGAGTCATCCAATTTGCCCGGTGGTCCACTAGCAGCTCTGCCACGTTCCCACGCTGGTGTCTGGAGCCAACATACAGACCGTACGTACAATTAAGCGTACACATGTGGGACGCCCGCTAGCCAACAAATTTATGTTCTTATCTCGTCCGTGCTGCCTCTTTATTTTTGTTGCTTCACCCGGAACTATGCCCTGGCATCGCACTACCAACGCCAATCCACTGGTGCAATACCGGCAAATGTGTGCTATACTCAATCCGACAAAGAGCCCTCGAAAAGGCCACCGTGTACTCGTTTGCCGACAGCTTCATCCGACATGCCCAGGACCGAGACACCAATGTCAGCCAGCATGGAATTCACACCGAGAGGTAAAGTGGCAAATCAGCAAACATCCTCGCCAGAACAGCCGAACAAGTGAAAAGATCCAAAGACCCACCGTCGTATGTGCACATGTGAGACGTTCCCAGCCAAAGCCCAAAAATAAGAAGCGAAAGAGCACAGCAAAAATGTTGTCTGGCTGCGGAGAAGACCGAGCCACTAAGGAAGCATCCGACTCGAAGGCCTTTGTAAGAAGCGACACCAGTCCCACACGCTCGGCAACATGTGTAAAGCGGGCGGTACAGAAGCAACAACATGGATACCAGCAAATCCGACTACTAATCCTCCAAGGCCAGACCGTAGACGATGTCGGCGACCGTAACAACACCCACCCGCAAGGATTAAAATTGTACCGGCAACCGAGAGACCCTTGGAGTCATGGGGCGTCTTTGCACAACAGACCGCGTTCACTGCTCGACACGAAATAGCAACATGCATGACACATGTCTTGCGGGCGACTAGTTTTTTTTGTTATGTTCGAAGGCGTTAGATGTCGCCTGAACTATCGCTTTCGTCCCGCACCACGGGCAAGGACGCCGAGGATAACAGCAAAAAGCATTGTCACGCACGAATCGCTCCTTAACCCTCCCAGCTGACAACAGCATGTTCACACCACTTTCACAGCTCAAGGCTCGGAAAAGTCGTTTGTCGTGTGAAATCCTTGCGGGACGAAACTTGACACTCAAATGGAAGGAAAAGTCCTCGAGAAAAAAAAGGGAAGCCAAGGAAAAGCCACTTTATGACTTTGGGAATTCCAGCATGTGCTCGAGCACAGTAACATCGAGCCAGGCCAAGTAGAAGTCTGAGAAAGCTACGTCGTCGTCGTCGTTGTTGAATGTCCCAAGGACATTCAACAGGTCTCGGCCGGGGCTTAAGGATCATGCTGCTTCTGATGGGCTATGACGGGCGGCGGAAGGAGTCGAGGGTAGCGGCAACCTCTTGAATGGATTTCAAGTGGCAAAAGACGTTGTTAGGTGTTGATATCAAACAGACGTCATTGACATTTCGGTTAGGGAATGGTTTGCTGCCGGGGGCCTTTGGAAGCAGTAGCAGTAGCAGCAGCATTACGGCACATTACAGGGGTTTTGTATTAAGGATTCCGGCTTTCATCCTTCTTCTTGTGATGGCTTCGTCTGGATGTGTAGCTCGGTGTAGCTCTCCCCGTTGTATGAGGGTCAAGTGTCTTTTGATAGTAGGAAATTGGTACAACCATTGGCAGCATGAATGAAATTCTACAACGTCTGGGAGACGAAGGATAAATGTTTGTGTCTGACGGGATTCCCCGATGTTCGTAGACCTGACCCACAAGTACCGTTGTCGACAACGACGACTACGATAATAACAACAACGACGACAAAACGTATCGAGGGCGTTACACGAGACATGAAGGGGTTTTTCGAGACGACAACGAAAGGAACTCGACGGAACCAAAAGGATTAAAGTTATGGCATTCAGTCAAGTGAAGGATAGGCAAATTGGCCGTGAGAAGTGGGCCGTAATAAGCAATTGACACGCAATGCCAACTGAATTGCTGGGATTGATAGGATCCTTTCAGGTTTAACAAGGTGAACAAGACGATGAAGAGAATCTTTGAAGAAGAAAAAAAACCCCATCATGGTAAATTGAATTTGCGTTGAATGAGAAGGAAGCAGTTGGCGTAAATAATACGTTACAGATGGTGCTGTAAGTAGAAGGGCGTTTGATCTTCCTTACGCAATAAGTCGGTATTTGTATTTGGTAGTCGGGCGTATGGTTTAATATGTTACACGCTGTGCCATGCAACGATTGAACAAAAATTCCACTGGAAGGTTTCGGACATAAAAGTATAAAGTAAAAAACTGCCAACAATACGGGCGCAACTTTATCATTTTATCATTCAAACTTCTACCACCAAAAGCAAATTGCAATTTTGTGTCAAGGACCGGGACGGTGACATTTCGAAAGTGAGTTATGTCCTCTGTTCATCATTTATTACTGACTATTCACGTTAAAATTGTAGTAAATATATCAGAATTAAGAACGTGCTCTTCACACGTCTGTAAGGTTTGGAAACTAGAAAATTCATAATAATCTGCCAACAGTCTGGGCACAACTTTACTATTATTCGGGATGAATTCCTAAGCGTATTTAATGCTGCGATGCAGTGTGGGTTACTATGCAACTGACAACCTAAAGAATAACTAAGAGGCTATTGCTTAGATTGTCAGTTGCACAGTAACCTACATCACTTCTCAGCATTAAATGCGTTCTGGACTTCTACACAAAAAATAGTAAAAGTTGACTGCTGGCGGTTTTTTTGCTTTCATTACTTCAGTAGTGCATCTACATACATATATGTATGTTCTAAGTTTCACCTTACTAGCATAAGCCGTTTTTGAGATATAAGAAAACCACCCCTCACACCTGTATCTTGCTACCCCTATTAAAAATGTTTTTTATGGTATCTCTGTAGTAATTCTATATGTAGTATATCGTAAGACAAAGTGTAGCTTAGTATAAAACAAAGTGTAACTTAGTATAAGACAAAGTGTAACTTAGTATAAAACAAAGTGTAATTTAGTAATAAGACAAAGTGTAACTTAGCATAAGTAACTTAAGCATTGCGAACGTAATAAGATGGCACCGGAAACATGGAAAGGGGCCAGTCGGTGACATTTAGAGCTTTCAAGTGGACGATATTGAATTGTAAAAAAGCAGAATAAAGAATTAAAGTAGAATACAAAACACTATATAGTCGTAAATTTTCAGCTTTCTATTCATTACGGTTTTCGAGAAACAAAAATTAAAAGGTTTTCCTTTCTACCCCTGTCATCATCATCGATTTTTTTCTAATGAAATGAAAATAAAATGCCTTCGGTGAAGCAGTGGCAGAATTGAACACTGGTTCGATACCTACCTGCAGACAAAGGTTTTTATTAAGAATAAGTAAATAAGAAATAAGTGTAGGTATCTTAAAGGGTGCTTATTTTACACATCCAGTGAATTTTACGCTGTCGAAGTTGAAATTTACTAATTGAAAATTGAAATTTACTGACCGAAAATAGAAAACTACATTCAAATTGACTATTACATCCCAATGTAATTTTTCTTAACTAAAATTATTTGAAATTGGGTCAGATGGAGCCGTGAAGATGTTGGTTTATCAAAAAGAAAAAAAATTGTTTTTCCCTTTTTTTAAAAATAATATTAAAAGCGTATAATGTGTGCTTTTGCGAAGTTAAACAGCATTAAAAGAGGTTTGTCGTTGTTTTGCAAGATAGAGACTGCGATGTTGTTTCGTACAAATAGAGGAGGAGTGAAGCTTAAAGTTGCCAGAGATGTAAGAAGTGTAGTTTTTAAGGGGTATTTGTTACATGACCAAAAGATGTGATCGTCAGTTTTATATTGGTTGCAATGTAGTACTTGCAGTAACTTACATAATAATGTAAATTTACTTGAAAAATGTAAAATTCAATGCATTTTTTTACTGTGTAGAAACGGTTATCAAGTTTAAACTCAGTGGAACCAAAAGAACACTCCAACAATACAGGAAAAGTTGGTCTCAAATCTTCCCATATTTTGTCACACCAAAAACCGCACAATTCCCACAAAATTTACCACATAATCCCCATCGTGGCTGGAAGAATTCCACGACAATAGCGACAAAATATTCGTGCTGAAAATTAGCGATTGTAAGTCGACCTTTCAACCGAACTTCTTTCGAAAGAATTTCGCAAAAGAAATCTAAAAATACAGACAGCATGAATAAAATCTTAGAAAAAAGGCAGAAATAATAGCAATAAGATAAAAAATAAGAGAAAAAAATTCAGACGGTCCGGCAGACAATTAAGTTTGAAACTCTTCTCATTATTTTTAATTGACGTCGAAGCGACGAAAAACGTGACTGAACTTCTTTTGCCTTTTTCTTGGAGCTGGAGCTCTATCTTCTAAAATGGGATTAGTAGGAGACGAAGACGAATACGAACCGGTCGCTTTTCCCAGCAAGTGCAAATAAATACCAAACACACAGGCACATCACCAAAAAAAAAAAAAAAGATGAACAAAAAAAATAAAAACAAATAAAATGTAATTCCAAGAAAGTCCCAAGCTAGCAAATGGATTTGATGATTTGATTAATTTCCGAAGACTCGTCTTCGTTTGGTTTTCCTAATTAAAATTGCCGGGCAAAAGTAATTTGAAAACATTTAAATCGCAGTGATGTCATCCGCTTGTAGCGTCATCTAGTCACTGGAATTGATATTCATCGATAACGAGCTTCTGTTTCGTTGTCTGCACTAACTTAATTACAGAGGGCGGTTACGATCGGTTTATTACGCAATTATTGCAACCTTTTTATGTGCAACAGGATCAACCCACTTACGCCGACGGGCGCATTGTTGAAAAATTATGAATTCATTTCACCTGGCAGAGTTATTAGCAATTTTTATTGTTAGTACATGAGTGGCGTTCAATTTTCTCTATGTATTTCTTGTGCGACTCAAACACTCTTCGTTGCAGTGTCCAATCCAGATCCTGTTCAGAGCCTGTCAAATTTAGACCGATGCATCTGCTTGCGGTTCAAATCAAATCGTGTCAAGGAACTGCAAATGAAGAAAAAAAAGGATTGCAGCTATCGAAGCGTATTAAAGCAAAAAGGACGAAATCGAAGGAGAAAGGAAGCCTGTAGCCTAAGTACCTTTTTGAAAGAATTTTGCAGCCTTACATGCTAGTCGACTGAGACCGATCGCTTGAATGTGCTACAGCTTTCTGGCCATGAGAACGAAACTACAATTACTAAAAGGACGAGGACCTAATGGCATAGGTTTGTCGAACTGGAGATCAGATACACCCCTTCACTATTTTAGTTTTCAACATTTTACTTTATTATTTCAATAATACAGTATTGAGATTGATTTTTTTATAAAAATTATGCAAATTTGCTACCCTTAGCATTTTCTTTCACACGAAAAAGGGAAACAAATTCAGTCCGTCTGTCCGCCGTACGTCGACCGCTGTACGCAAAACCGTTTCAAGTCTCATAGCTCCCAAACCCTTTGAGCTATTAAATTAAAATTCGTTTCATTAATCGAATGGGTAGACCCCTCAAAGTGACCACATTTTTAAGGGTGGGGTGTGAGGGGGAAGCGTTTTAGTCGAAAAATTTTGGTTTCTTGATCTCTAAACGCTTACGCTAGGAGACTGAAACTTAGAATTTATATAGAGCTTCGATAGTGAACCAATGGGACCGGGCTGTTTTTCCTACCTTTAGAACGGCTTATGCTAGTAAGTTGAAACTCGGTATGTATATGTATATGTAAATTAACTAGAGAAGTAATGTAGATAAATAAAAATTTCATATATCAATTGGTGTTCGACACGGGTGAACCGAACTATCAGTAAAAATGGAATGCATATATTTTCACGATTTTCGTCGTATCTTTTAGGTCTTCCCAAATATTGAATTCATTTTTATTTTCCGGCTTCTTCATATAAATACCTAGAAAGTGTTTTCAGGATTTTTTTTAAATTGAACCACTAGGGGTGTGTAAAGGGGTTGTACACCTTTTCACGAATTCTGCCGTATCCCACAAGTCTGATCAGTTATCGAATATGTTATCATTTCCATGGGCTGGCGTAATAATAGCCAAGAACGTTTTCAAGTTTTTTTCCTTTTTCAGCCACTAAGAGGATATAAAAGAGTTGAAAACTTTTTCACGAATTCCGAATATTTTATAAGTGATAAGAAATTAAATTAGTTTATTTTTTGGTTAATGAATGAGTTTCTACTTTGTCGTACTATCTTCTTGTTTATTTATTAACTTTTTTCAGGATTTTTGAATATTCAACCCCCAAGTGGATATGATGAGGCTGCATGATTTCACAGATTCCTACATATTGGTTAAATTTGAAGATATATCCAATTTATTTTTATTTCCTAAGGTTTCCTATATAAGCGCCACGCCAAAAAGTATTTTTAGATATTTAATCCTGAGGGTTGCATGCTTATTAAAACTTCGACATATTTCTTAGGTTTGATGAGATTATAGATCGCTCTTTACTACCAAAGACTTTTTATATAATCGCCTTCAAACTAATTCTTAATTTTTGAGTATTCAACCCCGAAGGGTTGGCATATGTTTTCACATTTTTTCCCGTCGATTGGAGAAGACTCTACTCGCATTTCTATAATAGTTCAAGAGTGCCCTAAATAGTGGTAAAAACGGGCATTTACTTCCTTCACACTATATTCTACCAACCCGATAAATTTTAATTTTCAATTAAATCATTACTCAACTATTGTTCAATTCAGGCTCATTGCGAACTTATTGCTCACTTATGCTGACTTTGCTATACATTGTTGATTTAAGTCCGGCTCGACGGATCAAAAATCAATCAAATATTTTCCAAACCAATGACTATTAATTGTTTTGATCGCAAGTACGACTGAAGCGATAGTGTTAAAATTAAGAGAGATATACAGGCCTATTCAGGATCAGAGTCACAAGTGACAAAGTAGGTGGAAAGTCACTATCAATTCAAAATTCATACAAAATTGTAACTCTAGACCTACTTTGTGACTTGTGACTCGGTCCTGAATAGGCCTGATAGTTCATAAGTTTTTAAAATATTTTGTAAGGACCTTCCTTCACTATGTCACTGCTTCTATTAAAGAAATTATACTCAAATAAATTAGCAGATATCCTTAAGTACAATCATTTACAACAAAAAGTAAGCAAAGCAGCAAAAATCCCTTAAACTGATCACATTAGGTGTGTGTTTTTTTTAACTGGATCAATATCAAGATCATTCGTTTTACATTGAAAACAACAAAGAGATGATCCAAAATCAAAATAGGATCATTCATGGATCAATTTTGTGCTTTTAAAGCTTATTTTAACCATTTTAGCATTTTCATAGATGTCGCCACGCGATTTAGCATTAAATTCAATTTTTAGCAGGTGTTTCCACCCAACAGGCAGAACATACTCATCGAAAAGTCGTGGTAACTCAATACATTTTGTACGAAAATGCAAGTCCATGTGTAAGATAGACACAGAATCTACAAAATTATTGAAAATATCTTTGTTTATAAGACCTTCGTAGAATACCGTTTCGTCGTATAGCATCCGAGACTTTGCCGCCAGGGCAGCAGATAGTTTATCCGAGTCATTTACAAATAGGATTGTTAACCCTGCTAAATTAGCTTTTGGGATGATCCACATCGTTTTTTTTCAATTTGATCTGATCCAGTTGTAAAAAAAACCCCCTTTGATAACAATTTAATATTGGATATGTTGTCATATAAAAATTCAGCGGATATTGAAATAGGACACCGTAAAAACAATGCTCTTTCTACAGCGATATATACTGTAGAACCCCCAAGGGACTGTGCAAAACTGGTCACTTTATTCGATTGGTCAGATTATAAAAATAATGTAACAAATAAAATCCGCTTCTGATTTCCATCGGGACTGTAAAAAAATGTCAAACTTAAGGATAGTGCTCAAGATAGATTTACTATGTCAATTTTTTATAAGCATATTTTATAAGAATAATTTCTTAAGCAAAGCTATGAATAATAAAATGTCGAAATTTTTTTTTCTTCAGAAATTATGTTATGAATTAAAACTAAACATCCAAGATTGCGCAGCTCGAAAATAATAAATTCTGCGATATGTGAAGAAGCTAGCATGATGGATATTATGTATGTAGCTTCTGGTCGACAATCGTAAGTTTAATTAATTATCATGCGTACCCCCTTACAGTGTGGTTAATTAACCAGACAACTATTGTGTACATTAACTGATAGTGTTTTGGATAATTTAGTAGGTAACTTTCCGGTATTATTTGCGATATATTTCAAAAGTGGTATTCTCTAAGAGAAATTTCGTTAACAAAACTTTTAGGTTTTCAGTAGAAAACATTTTTCTTTCGATGTATATACATATCTTATGATAAGTAACGCAACAATAGGTGTATTTTTTCTATTGGATCATAACACAATTAAAAAAAAAAACGGTTTGGATCATACCAAAAGCTAATTTAACAGGGTTAACAATCATGTTGGTAATTGCCTCAGATAAATCGTCAGCAGGAAAAGTTTCGAGTACTATACGACGAAACGGAACTGTATAAAGGTCCTTTAACATCCATGTATAGTTTTTGGCTACGAGATATGAAAAACTACCCCATCCCTGTACCTTGGTACCCTATCGAACGAACTGTTCTGCCTGCTGGGTGCAAATACCTGCTAAAAATATTGCTTATAGTTGTAGGGCGCCATCTCTGAAAATCCTGAAATAGTGACAGTTTAAATAAGCTTTACAGGGGAAATCTGATCCAACTTTGATCCCATTTCAATTTTGGATCATCTCTTTAGTCGTTGTTTTCAATATAAAAAGAATGATCTTGATCCAGTTGAAAAAAACACACCTAATGATTACAACTGCTACATCAAGAGACAATTAATTCGATTCTCTAAAAAAGAAACTGCAGCCGGTTGAACTGTAGTAAGTAGATCTGTTGACATTTTACGCGAGTGAGGCTACATATTTAAAGGAAATTTCTATATCACAACAACAACAACAATTTTTTCTCAATATATATCAAGGAATTATGATGACGCTTAAAAGGTGAAGCTGTGCAATTTTACGGCATTCTTACGCTTTAACTTAAACTTTTAAATTTTATTAAAAAAGGTCCTTCACGATACATCATCAAGATTTTTGCACATAGACTAAATGCACAGGTTTTGCTTCCATCGGGTTAAGATCCCCGTTTAAAATTAAAGCAATCTTCAACGTTAGTTCGAGTCTGGTAGCACTTACCCCAGTTGAATTTCGTCCTTTTCCACGTCCTCGTCTCGAGTCTGGTGTCCGGACTAGTTGACCATCAGCGCCGTATATTAGCTGAAATGAAAAGTACAAAAGTTAGATGTGCTTTCAGTGAATGGAATCATATGAGATAAGCAAAGGTTTGTGTAACAACTCGATAGAAAAGTTTCCACGGGATAAGCAAAATGAAAATTGTGTACAAGATAAACAGAGCAGTGTGTCTTGACTGCTATGGCAGCTGTATACGCGAAAAGTGATGACGTGTGCCCCGGCTGGAAGTGACAGTGGTGTCTAAGCTAGATGCTATAAAACTAGTGCTGCCAGCCAGTCTAACTCATAGAGCAGAAACTTCAGGAGGAGCCCCTCCCAGACAGATGTTACCGGTATGGCCGGAACCAGGCCAGGTTGCCGTAAAGAAACCAGCTTCAACACCGTTTTCGGTCGAAAGCACGCAAAGTTGGGATGCAGTTCGAAAAGGAAGCAGCGGATCGTCCGTGAGATGGAAACAGGATATAAATCTTGCAACGGTCTGCAGAGGATTCGAAAGACGAATGCAGTTCCACAAAGATAAACGCAATAGCAGGCTCCTTTTCTACCCCGTGCCCCGTAGCAAGGAAGGAACTAGGACGGTAGGATGCGGACGGCCAAGGTATGCGGCGACGAGGTTGTGTGGCTCTCGAGAATGAAAGAAGACATTCGAGAGTCGAGCAGCTGCACTTTTGGTGGTTGTGTGGAGCTGGTGTGCATTTTCTACGAGGACTTCGGTATCTTGTTCTTGACAAGCGCGCGCGAATGGAAAAGGAAAAAAGTTCGAGCTAAGGAAATGAGTTTTTTGACGGTTTGGCTGTTTTTTTTTGCGGTACGAGCTGTTCGTTTCGTTGTCGGGGTCGTTCGATGTCAATGACTTTCTGAAATGGCGTTCTCCTTGAAACGATCGCCTTATGGTAGGTCTGGGCAAGAGGCACTGGAAGAAAACCACAACAGAACCGTACGGTAGTGGCAAATTTTATAGTTTTCTAGTTGGGAGCTTGAAGATGAAAGGATTCATCGCAGTATTATTCAATGTACCCGTGGATTGAAAGAATATTCCAAAGGATTTCGAGTAGGAAAAAGTTTATTCTTCAAATATGCGGCGATGGAATTGGAGCAAGAATTGGTAAATATTTGACGTAGCTGCTTGGGTTGTTTCCGGGTTCATCGAGTTTGGTGTGAAGCCTTTCGAATTTCGAGAAAGGGATGACTGAGGAAAACAGTTCAATGGAACAGCAGAGAACCTAGTCGTACTAAACCCAGTGGAACACACTACTCTACTGTATTTCATTCCACTAATTTTGCAGTGGTTGCCATATCAAAAAGTTGCAAATTGTCCTCAAATGATTGAACCCTGCAAATGTTTCAAAATTAAAGGACAGGATCGATCAAACATTTATTGCACGAAGTTCGATATCGGACAATCCAGTAATCGCGAATTAGATAGGTTAGTTCTAGTTTTAAGCATAGTCTTAGGTTGTATATGTACATATGTATGTACGAGTATAAGGTTTTTCATGTTGCTGTATTTCCAATCATATATAGGTACTAATCATACTAACTCTCACGTAGCTCTAAAATTACTTTTGTAGAAACACTGAAATTTATATAATACATGGTAGGCAAAATAAAGATAAATACAATAAGGTTTTTGCTTCCCCTTTTCTTAGAAACTGTTCTAATTATTCGAATCGTTATTAATTACAGCTTGTAGCTATGTACATATATAACTATGGATGTAAAGTTTGCTAACTGACCACCTAATCAACCAATTTACCGGCAATGTCTAGTTTAAAGTATCTAAATCGTGGAAATAAATTTAATTGAATTGAAATTAAGAAAAATGATTCACCACAAGATCTGAAACCGAAAAAAAACTGGTTCGTAGCCTTGTTCGGGAGTCAAAAACTCAAAAACTTCCTATGTGAGACACAATTGTTATAAATAAGGATGCAACTACGCGGTTAGTGTACGGACTCACTGGTAAATCGGAGTTCTCTAAGAAAAATACAGAGATCAGTTGTAAAGATATTGTCGATCTGTTTGGTAAAGGACTTAGTCGAGTCGGAAACGTCACACTAAACAAATATAACAGTACTAAACCCGCAAAACGTGTATTTTCAAAAATGCTTCTTCTACCCTAGTATCAGGGCCTTCTTAAAATATTCGGCGCCCGCGGGCTACTAAAAATAATGCGCCCCTCGTCATAAGAAAATACAATTTTGATGGCTAGTTGAAGCAGAAAATACAAAATATTACAGTTTCAGAACTTGACAATTTTATACCTTCGGATTTGTAAAGGTTCAATGATTCTGTATTTCTTTGCGACTGTACCAATTTTTCTTAAGAAGCGTATAATCAAATAATGCTTTCAATTGTAGTACCTATCATCTTTTTGATGTGATATATTAGTTTTATTTATGATTTTTAATATTTCGCTCCATATCAGTTTCCAGTGAGTAGAACTTTTTTTAATTGGCTATTTTATAATATAATGTTTTATTTTTTGATTTGGATATAAGTGCAGTAAACTTGATCAACTTTACTGTACTTAGCAAAAAAGGGTCATCTTATGATGGGATCAAAAATTATCAAGAATCGCTAAAGTCACGAACTTAGGTACCATCTCCGATTCTTTTGATTTGAAGAATTAGTGAAGAATATAATGAAAATTTAAGTTTTTGTTTCTATCTCTAACAAAAACAGCAACAATCTTTAAAATAAGCCTTACTTTATTATTCAAGGATAAAAATTATCAGAGATATGAACTTTCAAAGAGGACTCGTACATCTTTTGTGGAAAATCATACAAAAACATACATTACATTCATAACAAAAAAAATGAGATAGAAACAAAAAATTAAAATAATTTTTTTTTCACTCTTCGAGTACACTTTTGGAGATTCTTCATTAACTAACACTTTTTCTATTAAATAATTGAGAACCACTATAATGTTCTTCAATTTTCTGACCCAGAACCCATTAAGATTTATTTATTTTAGAATTGGTTTTTATTTCTTTTATGTTTATTTAAGTTCGTGGAACATTAATTCGATATTGCAATAATAAATTAATATATTTAGCTTGAAAAAGATTTTTAATTTTATCATTTAATTATATTACATATATATTTTATTAGGGTAAACATATTTGTATTATTTTTAATTATTCGCATAAAAATTAGTAAAGTTAATAGAAATTATTTAGTTCTATCTCATGTTTTCAAAACATACGCTTAATATCAAGCTCATTAACTAATTCAGGGCAAGTTAATTTTTTGGTATGTTTTGAAAAACAGTATAACCTACAAAATATAAAAAAAAAACGTTTTGAGATATTCAAGGATAAAGGACAAAATCATTTTTCTTGAAAAAAAAATTTCGAGGATAATTTTGATTGCGACAACCTTTCTCTTTAAAATAAGCCATATTTTACTATTCTAGGATAAAAATTACTAGAGAAGTGTATTTTCAAAGAGACCTCGGGCACCGTTCTTGTGAAAAATTTAACATATTATAACTGAACAAGAAAATTGAATTTCTATTAATTCTTCAAGTACAATTTTTTTTAAAAGAATCAGAGATGGTAAGGTCACAAATTACGTCGTTTTTGGCGATTCTTGATGAAATTACCCTATTACCTACGCAATATGTTGTCTTGTAGTCCTTTATCACTGTTCTGTTCTGTTCTTGCACCGCAGAACTACAGTAAATGTTAATTACAGTCCACGTTGCAGTAGAGTAAAAAAAATCGGAGAACAGTTGAAGTATGTATGTTTAAATAATTCGGAATCCCTCTTACCTCACCCCCCCCCCTCTGTATCCACAATGACCTGAGGTCAGTAGGGCATCATGTTAAGCTAGCCAAGTTCTTTAGAAATCTGGGTTGTTTAGGGGATGTTTAGTGACTTGCGAGGCTCCGAAGGGATCGCTATGGGCCCTTTTTGGAGCCTAGTGTGCGTGGTGGCTCATGCGTCGCCCCTTCTTAAAACAAAAACTTGTAGAATTAGAAATAATTTAGTTTCTTGTACGCAGCATTCCGCCCGACTCTACAATTAAATTTAAAGAATGTGCTGCACAGGGTACGTAAATGACAGGATTGTTTAGATTTAAGGCGCACTTGGAAGCCGCTGTACTCGTATATAGAGGCATTATCATAAGACAGCCCTCTACAATCTTACAAATTAATATCTAAATCAGAAAATAGCTTAAAATACAATATTCCATTCCTGCGTTCTTGTGGCCAGTATTTTCTAAAAATTTTAAAACATAACATCAATAAAAATTGCCGCCCCAAAAGGCTTGCGCCCTAGGGCTTAGCCCATTTTGCCCTGAGGATAAGGTGGCCCTGCCTACTATTAGTATTTCTAACTGAGAAAACCAATTCAATATGGACATGGTCATTTTGGATGAAGAGGAGAAGGCAGTCCTCAATTTTTCTGGACCTGGCCAGTTGAATCTGTTAGGAGGAAAGCTCATCGTCATGGAGGAAAGCTAGGAGCCTACTTCTTTAACAGTGTCTGTAACCAGGACGTCACGAAGGGTACGAAATCCAACATGTCATTAAACTTCAAGATGGTTCAGCGACTGAGATTGGATTCTATGATCCTATGGTAACACAATTGACCCAACTACCTAGCATTTCCACAGAAGTTCAAGCAGTAAGAAAATCCTTTGAACTGGCCTCTACAACATGAAAGGTCATCTTCAGTGCTAAGTTTGGGAGTATGAGGATGTTCCAATACAATGCTTCATTGAACGTTTAATATAGTTCAGCGAGTAAGACCGAATTCTTGTGGTAACACAATGTACGTAGGCACGTTTCTTGGACTTCTGTTACCACAGGAATTCGCTCTTACCCGCTGAACTATGGTATATTAAACGTTCAAATGGTATAGCATTTCTACAGAAGTCCAATCAGCAAGAAAATCCGTACAATTGGCCTCTAGAACAACAAAGGTCATCTTTAGTACTAAGTCTGGGGGCAAACGAATTTTACAGGTAATAGATGGCTGATGGATTCGTTCGGTGCATTACTGCACCATTTTTCATAGAGGTCTACTACGGCTTAAGATGAATAGAGTACGGAACTATGTATCGCAATACAAAACAAATCAGGATGCTGGATCTGAAATGCAGCAACATACAACAGGCTGATTTCGCTCAAAATAATCATCAGAAAAGGTGTCCTGTCTCTATACCTGTCCATTTGGATTAAGGTCAACTTCTACAACAGTCGCTGGGATTTGGCCGATACGGGCTATATGAAAATCCAACGCTAAATATAACTAGCGTAATAAAAACCAATACATTTAGATTTGTTTGAAGCAAAGTACATAGCCGCACAATTTAGTAGAAACGAAGAAATTTTACTTTTCACGTAAAAACTGTATTTTTCATTTTAAACCCTTCAAATGTTGTAACGTTTGACGTAATGACCACACTCAAAAAGTAAGTAAGTTAGTTCATACAGATAGATTTAATTCTAGGCCTGATCTATATCCTAGTAGTCTGAGTGGGTAGCTTAGTGGCACTTGCCTATGGTGCTCCAATTTTCAAAAATGGGATTGAGTGCCGGACTACCAGTTCACTCAGCTGTAAATGAGGACCTCAGTTAAAATCGGGATAATAATCACGGACGAGCGTGTGGCTGACCACTTCACTTCCTAATCTTCCGTTGGTCTAATAATGAAGTATAACTCTAGCATTACTAGGCCCAATTTGGTCTAGTAATGAAGTAACTCTAGCATTACTAGGTCCAATTTGGGCTATTGTGCCATTGATTATATTTAATCTACATATATACTCGTTGCCCAAGTGAATACGATTGAACTTTGTGATAACGCAACCACTCCATTACAGTAACACTATGGGAATAAATTCAGAAAAATATTGAAAATATATTTTGCGCAAGTTAAAACCAATTGAATCTTTTATAAAATCAAGAAATATGGTAGAATTCGTAAAAACATTGGCATCACATTTACACTAAACATCAAAAAATTCAGAAAATGATTTCTTAGCGTTCAAGTGAAGAGCCTGGAGAAGTAAATTTAACTCGATATTCGACAAAAAGATATGATGAAATTCGTGAAAATATATACATTCCGTTTCACCGTCACTTTACTGTCACTTTTCACTGTACTGAATGACAACATAAAAAATAACGTTTCGAATAGAATCCCTCCCGGTTATTTCTTGGGTTATCAGTCGCATAGTAGTCTGCACTGGAATTTTGTGTCAAATGCTCTCCAGACTACCTACCAAAATACAACAATCTTGCTTATAGACTGTTGAACTATTTTTTTTATTAATTTTTTCAATTTCATAGAAACAGATAATTAAAAACATAACGCAGTCATGATCGGCTCCAAGCCAATCGTATGATACTCTAGATGAAATACCGAACTCCGATTTATATTTTAGTTGGAAATATATCAAAAGAATGAGGAGTGCACAAGCAATTATTACATGACCTTTTACTTACAGGTAGAAACTATTGTATAGTGGCTACTCGATTTTTTGATTTATAGTGAGTTCCATAAAGTAAGTTAGGACATTTTACAGAATTTTTGTATCATTTTACTTTCATATTACTAGTTTTAGCTGCAACTATTATAAAATAAATGTGTATAAAATTTCAAAGTCGTAACTTAAAGCGTTCTAAAGTTATCGTTCAATATTGGTGAACATGTTTATTAAGGACTTTTGTATGGCAGCTACCCGAAAGAATCAACGGATGGCGCTAATTAATGAACTCCGTCTTGGTTTTGGTATAAAACTAATTCCTGTAAAATTTTAAATTCCTGCTTTAACTCGTTCTGGAGTTATAGTGGATTCAGTAACAAGCATACATTTTTTAAGGACTTTTCTAGGCTGCTACACGAAGGACTCATTTGATTTGCATCATATTCGGAACTTTTTATTCAAACATTATAAACCTTAAGTATGCAAAATTTCAAGTTCCTAACTTGAAGCATTCGAGCAATAATTGTGAAAACGTGTTTTAAGGACTCTTGTATGGGAGGTAACCGAAGGAGTGGAAGGATATCGCCCATTAACGAATTTAGCCTTACTTTTTTCATTTTACAAGTTGTGACAAAATTTCAACTTCCTAGGTCAACGCGTTCTTGAGTTATCGTGCTAACGGACGGACGGACGGACGAACGGACAGCAAACGGATTTGGGGGTTTTGGCCAAAAATAAACACAAAGTAGTATATAACTTTTTTTCGTCCGAGGCTCGATTTTATGCGTTACAAACTTTCCGGGCTGGATTAAACTTATAATACTCTATATGTTCATCTAGAGTATAAAAATGCTGGAACCTATCGTGAGAATACAATAAATACATATAAATTAAAGTAGAAAAACAATTCTTTTTCATCTGAACCAGAAGATATGTTACACGTCTTAGGGGTAGAATATCGAAAAATGCGCAAATTAGCGATCATATTTAAAGTCACGCGACGTAAAATATAGTTCTATATTTCATTACACTTAAGAAATATGTAAGAACGAAAACAACTACTTTACACCGTCTTTAGGGTTTAGACGCTTACATAAAGACACAGTTTATGAAACATTTATTAAGTACGTTGACAGACTTAAAAGATATGATGAAATTCGTGAAAACACCCTACACCCCCTTTTTTGAACAATTTGTATGACCCATCATATCAGAAGCAGCTTCAGAACTACAAGAAACGCTCCCATCTTTCGTACATATGTACCCCTATCAAAACTTAACAATAAAGGTTGACTGAATCCAGCCTTCTGTCTTCAGCGGTTCTCGAAAACCAAAAATCAGTTTTTTTTCACTCTTCCTCCCTATAGCGCAGCGTCATCATTTTGTATTTGTTCTTGGTCAATTGAGGTCTACCTAACTCTTTTCAGATGACTACATCTGAGGTTCTTGAGATATACAGTTTTTAAAATTAATATCCCCCAACTTCGTACTCACTCTACTGCATCTCTCAAAAATTCATCATTTTTCTTTTTCCACTTATAAAAAAAATCCGAACTTAATATCTCACCTGGTTTGTAAGGTACGACCCTTGTTTGTACACGGCGGATAGAAAGTTTTTTTTGGATAGACGGATTTTTATAAAAAATCTTAAGATTCTAGAGGCTCGTATTCCTGATGATTCCCTAAGAGGATTTATACAATACTTTATAGTTTCGCAGCGAACGGATTTTCATGCACATCAAAAACTTTATCGCCCCTGTTCGATCCAAAACAAAAAATTAATAAGGAACGTACGAAATTTAAATTTTGATGGTAGAAATTTTTCCAATGAGAGATCTGAAGTGGTGCACACAAGTTAATCGTCTTGTAGAACTATGACTCAAGTATAGAGAAGCTTGGTTGCTTTTGTTGGAAGTCAAAATGATTGGTTAGAGGCGCTCTACAGATACGGAAGAGTTCTCCCTAGGAACAGTGAAAAACGGAGCAATACCTACGAAAAAGGAAACATCTCGAAACGTAGGTTGTGGAAGGTAGCCGTGAATTTTGTTCAATGCTATGTCGTTAAATCTCCTGAAAAAGCTTCGAACTTGTATCTTTTCTAATCTTTGTGGAAAAAAAACGATTGCTCATTAATGCTACTGTCTATTTCCGGTTCATCCAAACTATTCCCGCACTAAAACCTGTAGCTGAAAAAATTCCATAAAATCTAACAACTGGCGTTCGTTAGACTATACCGTCATCACCACCACCAACACCAGCACCATCATCATCATCATCATAGTTGTCGTCATCTGAGAAATGTGCTCGCAATCGAGCTCCTTAAGACGCCGCTCAAATTCAAGATGAACGCAACTGTTCCGATCCGAGTCAAGGAACTCGGTGCGTCGACAAGACAAAATCCAAATGGGATTCGACGGTAAGACCCCCTCCGGCGTGTCTTAAAGTGCTTCCAGAAGATTTCTTCTTCCGACATTTTTCGGACAAGTGGTAAACATGCAGCAGCAAAGTATCCGATTCGGAATAACAAAATCGAACACACATCCAGCCCGAAACCACTGTGCGACTCCTGTCCTGTCTGCATGTCTAGCGTGGGTGTATTTTTAGCCCTTAGCTACGCTACACTCCAAACACCCCGAAGTCACTAGTGACTCCGCTCTATACGCTAGACGATGTCTGAGCTGTTCGACCCGAAATATGTGTCACTGGGTACACAACATGCGTGCAAACGGTTCCAAAGCCGACCCATAAAAAGAAAACTCACCGCAGGGAGCGTGTAACTCTTATAAATAGCAGGCGGGGGCGTCGAATTCAGTTCAACCCCATGAACGAAATTGGGGACTATTAAAGCGTGGTCGTACAATAAATAAGCAGGGAATCTCCTCAATTTCAGATGAACTTGACCTTGAGGCGGCTAGCTTTGAAGCGCTTGAATTCGAGGGGGCCCTATTTGTGGGTCACCCCTTCTCCAGCACAAATCTAATCTCGACCGCGGAACTCTGGCGCCCCCCTCAGTAATCAAGTAAACAACAAAAGGCAACATGTGGCGGAAGAATAGGGAATGTGCGTAGCGAAGGGTTCACTACCCGATTTTACACCTGCCCCCATTGATGGTCGCATTCAGGGCTCTTCCTTTAACATCTCGCCCGAGATGGCTCACCTTAACCTTGAACATGTAAATTTATCGCACATCAAGTGGGGTCGTAGCAGCTTCCTATTCTGGCCACCGATGGATTCATTCCAGGGACTTCCCTTCTAGTTGTTTTTTTATGTTTTGTTCATTGTACGCGGGGATTGCCAAAATCGTTATCTTTAGGGGTGGCCCAGACCAACACTTCGAATGAAGGGTAATAAAACCAACATCAGACACCATCAATGCCGCCATCACACCGGCTCCCTTCAGGACTAAAAGGGAATCGGCTGTACAAGAAGAAGCCAGGGTTGAAGTTGTTCCCGGGGATGACGACAAGAAGTTAACCTTGCCAAAATGTGAGGTGGTTTTTGCCGAACACAAGAGAATAATTGTCTTAAAGATTAAGGGACAACGACAACCTTTTCTTTATGAAGCAAATTATTGTCTCGGGGGCCCCCGGTGAATGGACGTGATGATGCATTCGAGGAAGTGTTTTCGGTGCGAACGATAAGAAGACCTGTTGATTTTGGAAGCAACAAAGCGAACCCTTCGGTTAAAGGGGTGAAATATGGCGTTGGTTATAGGCTACCCTAGTTCTCAGCATTTGAACGGTGAGTCAAGCAGATAAATTGAAACAAGCGATTTACAACTTAACTATTTCGTGATATGGATAAGAATTTGCGGTTTAGGGGTTGATCACCTATTTGATTTGTCTTCGTGCGGCTCTTCCATTTGAATTAAGTGGCTCTATTGTGAGGTCATTTACGGGAGTAATGGAGTTTAATTTGAATTTTTCGGGGGTAAATTGTTTAAAATTTGTGAATTGGCTACAAATAGGGTTACTTTATACGCATTAACACCATCTCTCCCTTAGTCTGGTTTGAAGGATAAGTTAAATTTAATAGTTTGGTTTTTTGCACACATTTCCTTGAATTTATGTAACTAAAATTATCATAAATGTTTTGCTTTGCTGTGCTAACTATAGGTTTAATTTAGCTGTTAAGATATTGAATTATCTGTTGTCTAAATCATAAATTATAAGATGTTAAACAAAAGTGGATAAACTAAACTAACAAATATTGATTGATTGAAAAAAAGAAAAAAAATTTAATAGCTTACGTTTCAGAAAAGTTGAGTGTAACCTATAAAAATCATCAAGTTCGATTTTCGTCAATTTACTGCCCTGTATGGTACCTACCTATATTCGACGTTTCAAAATTCTGCAAATTTTGACCAGTCAATACAAATTTTCAGTACTGCACAGACACCATGAAAATTTCACAATTGTAATTTCATCAGTATTTGCCAGCTATTTCTGGACGAATTCTGTTTTTCAGTACCGAAGCAGAGTTATAAAATTTAGGGAGATTTTTGGGAATACATGTGACATTTCGACGATTCTCATAGTTGTATACTATAATTATTTCTTAACAGAAACTAAAAAAATATATATGTATGTAAGAAAAGTCTTAGTTATGTCCTTTTTCCGTTTCCGAATTCATAAAGATGACACTACTAACTGAATGAACATCAACAAAATTTAGTCAGTACTGGAAATGCTTCACTAGAGATCTGCTATTTCAGTACTAGGAGAGAAAAGAGTTCCGCTGGAATACCGGTAGAGTACTGATGCGCTGTGGTTCTACTACGTATGAATGTAGAAGTCGTTCAATTGTATTTAACTAAGCCTCCTTTCTGTAAATCACTTGTTCCTGTAGAAAATGCGGAGAACTTTGCGCGCTTTATCAATTATGTCATATTCACCGACAATAAGACTTTCTAATTAACAAATCAAAATTTAATTTTGGCTTCAAAAAATAAGTTCTTATGATCATAGTAGATATGATCCAAAATAGAAAAACAACAGCACTGTTTTTCCGAGCTTCTTATCAGCTCACAACTAGCTAGTGTCATATCGATATCAATATCAGACGCACACCTCAAAACCTGGGAGCTTATGATACGCTTGCTATTACCAACTTGCCAAATATCGAATCCAAACCTTTAGTGCCTGACAAGATGTCTTGAAGAAGGTTCGAGGTGGACGCGATGACGGCAATAATAATAATTAATGGCGCAACAGCCAAAATCGGGCCTAGCCCTTGAAGTAATGCTATAGTTACTTCATTATGAGACCAACGGAACACTACGAGCTGAAGTGGTCAGCCACACGCTCGTCCGTGATTATTATCGGATTTTACCTCAGATACTGATTTATAACTGAGTGAACTGGTAGTCCGTCACCCAATCCCAAACTCGAAAATTTCTTGTCGCCAAGCAGATTCGAACGTGGTACCAGGTGCACCGAAGACAGGTGCTCCAGCCACTAAGCCACCCAGACTACTAGCTAGTGTCATATCGGCATCAATATCAGTCACACATCTCCAAACCTGGGGACTAATGATACGCTTGCTATGACCAACTTGCCAAATATCGAATCTCAACCTTTAGTGCCTGATAAGATGTCTTCAAGAAGGTTCAAGTTCGACGCAATGACGGTAAAAGAAATTGTAATCTATACTACAGATGAACCCTTTCGCTTTTCGGTGGTATTCTTGGCCGAATATAGAAAGTACCAAGTTTTTTCTTTGGTTTCTACTGTAAAACCCATGTTTTCTTTGTATTGCGCCAACCTCAGTTTTGGTTGTTGGAGGAGCCTTGGGTTCTGGTATACAGGCGAGCTTCGATTTCTGGTACTCGACTAGCTAATAATACAGCATCCTTACATACTTTTTAACCTTGGCTTGCTATTGGACAACCATTTTGGCTTCTGGATACTTGACTAGCTTTGTTTTCTGATTTTGGATCAACCTTTTAGTGCAGTGTCCCACTAATACTTCATTAAGCGGAACTCTATAGATCAATCATGAGAAGTTAAATTTTCACTTTTGGCCAGTACAGTCGGGCTTGGCTACAATTTAGTTATTCTTCTGGTAATCGCAACAGGTATCCAAAAATTCCACGTTCCTAATATTTGTAAAGGTTCTATTGTATTCCTTGACCAGCACGAGATTCCGTAAGAGTGAGGATTTATTCCATTGAGGTGTCTTCTTGATACTATGGCATCTCTAGGTACTACAACATAGCACTCTGCAATTAAGAGTGATTCTGAATTTTCTGTTTCAAGCTTAATGGATCTACTCAGCCACCTTAAATTCAGGATTAAGGTAAGGACGAGAGATGGATCAGTAAACCTAGATCTTTCCAATAAGTCCAGGAAAAAGTTTCTAAAACATTCCTGTCTAAGACTCAATAGAAACTAACTAGAACTCAAACTAGATTCGTTTCCGAATACCTTGCTTCGTCTCCGTCTTTGTTGTCGTCACAGCATAGCAATGCTATTATAACAGTTTAGAAAAAGCTTGGCTAAACCGTCAAAATGGCACAAGCAGGCCCGTGCGCACGGGGAAGGGGTTGGGGGTTCAACCCCCTCCCCCCCCCCCCCCCATTGGCCTATTTTCTAATGAGGACCTTTTTTTAGGTCATCACATTCAGTATGGTGGGAACTTGATAATTTATTATGAAACCCTCCCCCCCCCCCTCCCCCCCCTTAATTTAATCCTGCGCACGGGCCTGGGCTCAGGTCATGCTTATTTGACATTTCATAAATCAAAAATAAATTCAATAGAAAAATTTTAATTTTTTTCACTGATAGGTCAGCTGTCGTAAAAATAGTCAAGGCACGAACCGAAAATGAATTGAGAGACAACTTTGCTACGTCTGACGTCATTAGCTGTTATAACTAGACGTAGATGAAGAAAGGTATTCGGAAACGATCTAAGTATCTTCCATCTGATTGTTACAGGCTACTTGATGCCGGTTTACATATTAACAGTATGCAGTGTTTCTACATAGTATCGAGTATTGCAAGTCTCCAAAATGTTTTCTGTTGCTAATGGTGACTTCAACTACTCAGCAGTAATGTTCCTCACTTCTAGGGTTCTCTCGTCCTAAGATTCCTGTGTATTTAAGATTCTCTCGTTGCCAATTTGACAGATATTTTGGTTATATATCCGCTAAATTAAATGGTGAAAGTTTACGATATTTCCATTGGTTGTTCCAAATAGGAACCAGACTTAAGGCTATGTTTTCTGTTAAAAGGGAACAATTTATTTCAAAGGTATAAAGCGCACTTGTGACTATTGCAGGGCTTCTTTACCAAACATTGTAAGCCAGCAGCGGTTAGTCAAAAAAATCTTATCTAATCTACTCGTAGGTGTCAAAATTGAATGGACAGTTCATAGAATATATGTTACGCAGTATTGATAATATTCCTAGGTACTTCAAGAAATTCACGTATTCCACTCGCATAAACCTGAGAAACTTTGACCAATTTCTTAAGTCGCAATATAGCTCTATCACAACCCCGTAATCGGTAAATAACAAAATCGTTCAATCGTACAGCTAATAACAAATTAGTCCTTGAGGAATAATGACTGCTTATTTTTTTTTTTTTTTATATGGTCAATAAGCAAACCTTACACCTACTCCACACCACCAGTGCCTTATATGTTATCAAGGAAAGGGGGGATGAAATTTCATACGTACTTGGTACGGCATCCAAGAAAGTGTGTTATGGGGTTGAAACGGCCCAAGTAATCAGAATATTTGTGTGCTATACTCGAAGAACCCTTACAAGTAACAAAACATTTCCAATTGTTCGTCGCGATAATCAAGAAGGTGTAGCAGGTACGAAACGATGACTTATGTTACTCAGTTGTTACCCAATCTGATGATAACCAAAATAAGGGGTAGCAAACGTGTGAGGGCATATACTTGTTAGTATGACCTTAATATTGATCAAGTTTTTGGGTTAGAATTCAACTCTTTAATGATTTTCAGGTGCCAGTTACGAAGAAGTTTACTATAATAGCGAGTTGAAGAGAACAACCCCAAGACAGTTATGTTGATGTTTTTAAAGGTTGAGATGGCCCTAGAAGCGATACCTTAATTTGTAGGAAGGAAAACTGAACACCTCTTTCTCAAATATTCGTGTTGGGTGTTGGCATTGGTTTGGATACCTATGTCAATGAAGCCTCAACTGGGACTACTGACACGTCCCCTGGATGATTTATGATTCCTCTCTGATCCCTTTCGCACTTCCAATGAAGAATAATGAGGAAGTCTTTTGTGAGAAAGTTCGTTACAAGCCACGTATAGTCTGGATCCAACCCTGATCTACGACTTAATGTACCAATCAAATCCTGGCTCATAAATCCATCTACCACCCCAGTTGCCCAGCTGCAATGTAAAGGATGTTGTTGATGGAAGAAATCCAAGTAATTATGTGTAGTCAATCCTTGGAGTTCTTTGCATCGCTACGCACATAGCGCATCCTTTTCGATCAAATCCGGGTAATGATCTCCGGCGAGACTCCTAAAAATAACTTCCTGGCTACGTTATTTTCGTAGGTCGCCATAACCTAAGTGAAAACAAAACCCCTAAAAATACCCTCGGGGTCATCAGAACTATAAAAGCTCACAGACATGATTCGAGGTCATAGAGGGTGGGTGACTTATCCGTAGTAAATCTCCCTTGGCGTGTGGCCGACGCTTTCCATTATTTCCATTTTACCAGAAGATTGATGACCTACTGACACTTGTCCGGACCTTGTCCTCCATTGGATCGACATTTTCCGCACGAGACTACTTTGATGGCCGAACTGCTGCTGTTTATCTACCCGACAAACGACAACTTTATGTCCTTTCCGTACGGAGTACGTGTGTATCCTTTCCTCGGGCGATATTACTATTACTCAACCTTTTGGCGAACATTGTCTGGAGGGTGGGTTTTCTCAATTTGATGCTTGGCCCCTGGTCCCATCCCCTTTGTTGACGACGACGTCTGTCTCCAGTCTCCCCGAAAAAGTAATAGCCCGAGTGGTTTAGGGACTTTCCAGACCAATTTTAGCACTTTTACGGGCCACCTTGACAGTGGCGGCAGAGAGGGTGGTTCACGGATTTTCACCTCATGAATGTTTTATTCCTTCGGATATGGATATGTGCGTGTTTGTTTACTTCCGAAATACTCGTCGTCGCGTCGTTCATCCCTTCCAACGAGCGGGTCGATTTGTTATCCTGGTGGGCTGATTGTTGTTGAAAGCTAGTCCTTGAAATTGCCATCAGTCCAGTTTGTCCTGGTGAAGGATGGAGCAACTGAAGGGCGACGAATTTTCCGGCAATGGTTTAAAATGATTTTTGCGGTGACGGATTACCCGTACTACGGGGTGAACTGTTCGCAAGTATGTCGGGGCAGGCCCATAAAATCCGGGGTGATGGGCTCAAGAAAGTGGAAAGGTCGGCAAGAATTGGCGGCAACTAGAACCTCCAGGAAAAAAGGGTAAGGAAAAGGGTTAGAAAAAGGGTACAACGACCCGTTATTACTGAGCGATGACAACGACCATGGTGATGGTGGCAATGATGATGATTACGATGAGGAGGACGTATAGGGTTGGGAATTATTGGTGGTGGGGTTATTGTTGTTGGGATCCAATGCCTCGTAGAATAGACAAAACAGAACTAACCTGGGCCAATGCGGCTATGCGCCAAAGGAAATGTCTTTATTGCTGAGGCGAGTCATTTACTTGAGGGTTGCCTATCGCTGTTTTGGGATTTTGGGCCTTTTGGGTAGGAATTTGTAGGCTATTTGGGTTAACCGAAAAGGAAACATATGTAAGTAGGTGCCGAGACCATATGAAGGGTCATTTGGGGTATCTGGAGCATTTAAGATGGAGATTTAATTTCAATAGAGTGGTGATAAACTTAGAACAGGTATGAGAACAGAAAAGTGGTTTTCGTCCCTCGGGAAGGACCATTCTAGGCTATTGAAATGCAGTAATAGCACAGAGATTAATTGGAACTTCAATGGATATGTAAAGGTTTGTTGTATAAATTTTATATATTTAGATTATCGCGATCGCCAGCTATCGAAAAATAGGTATGCTAACATGTTTTAAGAACTTTTGATTTGCAGCTAATGAAAATAATGGATGGCTTAAAATAAAATCTGGATGGAAAATTTAAACTAGATACGCCAACATTGTTCCATCTTCATCAATGGCGCGAAAGCCCAAGACGGGCACTGGCCTCCTGAAGTCTTCACCTCCATTCATCTTGATCTAATGACCGCATCTTCTAGCTGCTAATTTCCGTTTAGTCAATTCTTTCCGAGGCTGGTTTCTACATAGGTCTCTGGACAGTGCTCATTTTTCTGGTGATGCCTTGTCAGCGCCTCGCCCAACCCCCGACTAAGAGGGTCGCTCTTACTTATTTATTACACCTTGGTAGGTTGTTTACAAGTTGTTTTTTAAATGTGTTCAAGACCTTTTTCTTTGGTAACTACGCAGAAGAAGGCAGTGTATAAGAAAGTTTTCGATGAACACGTTCAAGTTGTAAGAGTATTTCGGTGTAGTGCTTTTAGATGAGCTATGAATCAGCACCTTCGGACCTAATCCAACACGGTTTTCTAAACTGACCTTTCAGTAAAGATTTTTTAAAGAACTTAAAATTTAAATCCTATAGATTTTCATGATCCAAGTTCCGCAACGTTGTTTTTTTTCTCTGATTTAAAGAGGACTAATACCCATATAAGATCGTACAATAAGCACAGTAATGGGCCAATAATGGCAGCCAACATGCCAAGAATGGCGCGACAAAGGCAACCAGCACTGACCCATTGCTGGATCACTGCTGAATGATAACTTGGGCCAAGTGCTGCTGTTGTATACTGGCCTAGTGTTGGCGACCGATACTGGTCCAATGTTGGCAGCCGATACTGGCTTTGTATATACTCCAGACATTATTCTTATTATTCTTATACTTCTCATACTGACGGATACATTGAAGGTTATGGTCATGGCATGCAAATGACAAAAAATGAAAGTTAACGCTTGGTAGCTAGAGGCTAGACTCGGCAAGATTTCACTAGCCAACGATGGTCCAGAGGTTAATCAGTGATGGTTCCCAAGGCTTATCAGCTAGCACTGGCCCAGCCGTGGTACACAGCTGGCACGCTAGACTCAGCAAAAGTTCGGTAGCCAACGCTGGCGGCCAGCAATAGAGAGCCAGCAAAACAGAGGCTAATCAGCGATAACACACAAAGCTTGGCAGACAGCTCTTGGCCCAAGCAATGACCTTGTTGAAAGTGCTGGAGAACCCTATATGGATATACTCAACTGAACCACCAACATCAAAACCATTACGTGCAACCTTCCAAAAATCTCAGAACTCTGTACTGGTTCGACACCATGGTCCATGATAACTAAATATACTTGGGAAGGCACTATCGAAGTTGACCTCGTATGGAAATAAAACGGGATGACGATCACTAGTATGTGAACTACAATAATGGCTTAGAGCCAGTGCTTAATCTTATCTGAGTTCTTAGTCGGTAGCATTACTTAGGCTACAGGAAGGAGTATAAAAGATTTTTCGCAGAACAATTTGGGAAATCTTGCTTTTACGCACTTGTCACTCTACGGAAATGTTTCTTAATCGAATCATCACCAAACCTATAGAAATCTCTTAGAAATAACGATCCATGGATGGTTCTTAAAATTTAGTATTAATGCCGAACAGAAAAGACAACAATTTGCGCCCCATTGGTTTGCATTATTATTACATTTTTACGATTGGTTAGTTCCTTCAAACTACATAGCTTACGCTCCTGAAACATATGAAAACAAACTAGGAATCAATAGGGTGGTGCGTTAAAAGCTCCTACCAACACAAGATGTCCGTATTGTGGCAACAGTTTGCCTTCTACAGAAGACATCATTATGTTTTATTAATTTCCAGAAACTACACTCTACCCCGCTTCGAAAGTATCGATTCTAATGTATTTCTAATCTTCTACCGTAAATAGTACCCTATTTCAAAACTGCGACGTAGCCCAACCCTCTAAAATAACATGAGACCCGGATAAATTCTACGTTTACAAATAACTAAAAATTTCCATTGAGAAATTCCTTGTTCCGCCCAACTAAATTCGCTTCTTTTCTCAAACTGGTTTCGTACACGTCGAAATTCCGCAGTAAAAAAGAACTTGTTTTCCTAAGCTTTTCCAAAAATAACAACTAGTTGAACTCACCCGCTAGTGGATAAGAAGTACGTAACGATGATATGTACATTTATTTTCCAGAAACCCATTACTTATTGATGATTGCTTGTTCGCTCCGCCAACGTAATACTAACCGACAGCCCCTAAACCGATTCTTCCAGGAAGGACTATGCTCTTGAATCCCAGCCAGGCAACAAGGACAGGACTCCCACACAGTTCTGTTCACCTACTTTTCGGCTGATTCCTTAAAGACATCTTCCAAGAAAATGGATACAGAAGGTACGTTTTCAACTTCCTTATTGTTTGTAAACAAGGTCCTCTGCTCCTGCTCCATTTCGTAATAGTATCAGTCTCCGAGTATCGGGCTCGAACAAAAACAAAAACATTGCAAAATATCGTAATTAGGTGACTCGGTGAAAGTCGAGGAGCGTAGGAAGTGAGGTGATTCTTGACTTCTCCGTACAGCTTCTTTTTTTTTTTGTTGTACCTTCTGTAAATATTGTCAGCCCATCTTCCGCCTGTTTTCGGTAACGTCGAGTAGAAAACAATATTACGTCACTCCTTCAGTCAATGAAAAGAATTTCCGATACCTACGTAATTCAAGCTAAGAACGGAATTATGAATTCCAGGAAAAACAGATCCCCGGGCTCCCATCAGAGGAGTATTGTACGCTTCTCTACGACGTATTGCTTCCGTTTTCACGGAATATTACGGGGGAAAAAAACGAGTCCTTATTATCAGGCAGTCACGTGGATTGTTTGTAAACTTGTTCTTTCGCAGGCATAGGTGCACGTGCTTCGAGTCCCATCAGGTCCTTTTGCGCCCCAGAGTCGAGTAAGCTTTCGCTCTCGAATACACAACAAGGCCCATATCCCGAACAAGTAAAAACAAGCTCCAATACATCGACGGAACTTCGAAGAAGGACGATGGTAAAGCCCGGCGCCTATGTGTAGCCTCATGTCTTTCACCGCCCTTTCGATTTCTACTTCCTGGATGCGAGCAGCGCAGAATCCTACTACGGCTACGTTCCTTTGCCAGGAAACTGGCCATAGCCTTCCTTTTTTTTCCCCCGATTCATTCAGACGGAGATACCAAGGACTTCATGGAAGCCTTTTCGAGGTTACGAGGCGGATGCCCGCAAGACATTTCGCCCTAGTCGGAAACTCGGGATGGACGGACTGGAGGCCTGAAATGGAACACAAATTGTAGCGTAATAAAACTCATTTTGACGGTAATTGTCCGACATGATGGTCCAATGTGAGTTAAGGGATCAGGTAATGTGTTTGTTTATCGCCTGAATATTTACTTGATAGATCCGACCAACTGCGGAATGGCAGTTGTGATTCTAATAGGATAAGAGATTTGCGGTTGAATCATGGGTTCGTATGAGAATCGCAAGAGCGTGATTTGAATGATTCGGACTCGTTAGCACAGTGTTCTGGGGCTTGGTGAACATGAAATGGATCAATAAGAAAAATCCGGCTTGTATATTGTTGAGCCAATCGCCTGAAACTGGTTACATTATTTAAAAGTCCACTTTAATACAACCCCTTAAGTGTTTGAAAACTTTTCCGAGCCATTGTTGTCTACATAAATGCGAATTATTTACAAACATGCCAATGACATATTAATTGTTTCTAATTTCAGTGCTTAATGTTTCGTAGGCTCTCCATTCGCTGAAACGAGAGAGAAGAGGGGAAGGAAGGTACCTCTCATTTAATGGATGAAGTAACTTTATTTCAGCTTTTCTGTTCTTTTTGCGTCTTTTTCCTTTTAATATTTTTTTTTTTAATTGAGCATTGGTTGAGAATTGTTTCAACTGTAGAACACGTCCCTTAGATCGTGCATGCGGAAAAAATAGTTATTAGCGGTTCTTAATTACTTTCCACTTAGGCTCGACCCACACGGCGCTTTATCGGTTCAGAGAGAATCAGGCTCGCTTTTCGAATCGAAAGAAAACCACTTTACAACCACTTTAGGGTCGAATTTCAGAAATTCTTGAAAATACTTTCTAGGTATTCATATGAAGATTCCGTACAACAAAAATGAATGCAATTTTTGGGAAGACCTAGAAGATATAACGAAAATCGTAAAAACACATGCATTATATTTTCACTTATTATTTTTTTGCCCCCTTTCCGAAGTCAATGGATATTTGAATTTTGTTTTAATCAGAATTACTTTTTTAGTTAACTTACAAGTGCATATCGAGTTTCAACTTTCTAGCATAAGCCGTTCTATAGTTAGGAAAAACACTGTATGTACCATACTACCCCTATACAAAATTATATTTTTCCAACATTCTTTATGTCATTCTAGGTTGTCGAGATGTACAAATCAGATCCTTTTCTTTTTCACCCTCTGCACCCACACCCTCAAAATTTTTTGTTTCTGCAAAGCCTACGCTTAGTAAAAATTTTAAGCATCTATCTTACACTGTTCTTGAGATATGAGACGTGAATTTTTTGAAAAAATTTTATCTCCTCCACTTTCAGGCTCCACCACCCTAAATATATTAAGAATGCATTGGGCTACGATATAAGCAAACTAAATTATTTGTACACTTTGATATTATCATTATATCAAAAAAAGTATCATAGTATAATATAATTAATTATATATATATATACTTTATTTTATAATATCACCAATGCATTAACAACAGATGGAGTATTGCCGGAAGCATGTGTATATAAAAATAGAAGGTGATATCAATTAATTAATTTTTTACGGCGACGTTTCAAAGACGCTAGCGTTGGCATGTGATTCACTTCAGAAGTATCGGGACAACAAAAAACAGACGAATGTTAGATGTTTTTTCTCTCAGTATATTCCTTTCCAGCGATGGCGCTACAGTCCAAATCGGACCTTGGCCTACTGAATTCTTAGTATATTAGCAGATTAATAAGTACGAGGCTTGTTGCAAATATGGGCAGGTATTTTCTTTTAAATTTCTACGCATAAAAACGTTAAAGAAAAGAGGACGAATTGATTACATCCAAGGAGACGTGAACGAGCCAATTAGTCGGTAAAGAGGTGGGAAGATATACCAAAAAAGTTTGCTCAATAAAAGACTATAAAAAGTACTTTGGAAAGAATACTACCCTCTGGGATCCCATAAAGTCATAGATAATACGTAAAAAAAAATCGATTTTCATCTAATACTCAAATCTCGTTAACGACCTATCCCAACTGAAAAGGTTGGTTCCTTTATATCGACGAACACAATAGGCACCCTTTCTGGCTTAGGGTTGTTTCTTATCGTCCTTAACTTGACAACGGTAGTGCACACGGTGTTGTCCTTATCAAAAATTTGCCCATACTTAAAATCAAGTGTATATGGCGAATCGGAACCCACCCTTCATCGAATTTTATTGTGTTCCTTGTATCCCGCGTCGGCTTTAAGGAAAAATATCGCACGACCATATAAGAAGCGGGCAGGTTTAACGCGAAATTTATTCCTGAGTTTTCGGACTATACCCGACTATTTGGGCTATTCTATAATATAATAACAACAAAAAATTCGACGAAGTGGACCACAAAAATGAGATCCGGATACAACATATATCATCCCCTTCCTATTGCAATTTCGGAGGGTTAGAATTTTCTCAATTTCCGCCACCTTAATGTACGAGTTCAACAAAGTGTATAGGTTGGGTTTTCGAGGGTGAAATGTTCCTAGTATATATAGGATCATTTCCTTAAGTCCTTTTTATAGGCAACCGGCGGCAGGATACCACCACGCAGGAAGAGAGTTAGGAAAGTGAAATGGTGTCGCCGTCACGACACACATCACACACAGAACGACTCCTTTTTTTTGACTGGTTCTGGCCCATCTATCGGGGATACTACCCTCGGGGGGTTGATAGGAATCCTGCTAAGCTTTGGGAGTTATAGTACACAACATTTTAAGATGACGACAAGACCACACGAGACATCGTAACAATGTTATATCCTCGTTTCGTGGTAATTCCTCTAGCTGGCTGAGGGTAAATTGCATATTGATAGCATTTTGTCTCGTCGTCGGTCGTAGACGCCATCAACATCTTTGGAATTTGTAAGGATACTGGAAATGGTGGAAGGACATGGGTTAAAACAGTGTCAAAACAAAAGTTTGTGGGATTTCTGGAAGTCCTTTACGGTTGGGATTTTATCGCACTTTCATCGAGTAACTATAGTTATTGGATTTTGATTAATGAGGTAAAGTTTATGTGAATATTAGTTGACTGCTGTAGTTTGTTTGGTTTTTGAAATGTATGCCATGATTGAGCTCTTATTAAGATGGCGCCCAATGCGGGGTCTTCTTATACCAAATTCTTGGTACATAGGCTTGGTAGAAGTTAATTTAGATAGTGCTTCAGATTGAAACCAGGCTCAACATTTAAGAATGCTCTTAGAACGATCGGAGCAATAAAAAGATTCAACTACGGATCAGCGGAAGGACCTTCTGGGTATGCAAGTTGTTAATTCGTACTCAGAGCAATTACATATGTTTGTAATAAATAGCATGATCTGTATGACTAGAACTAAATGCGATCGAATTTTGTTCGTCCTTCTTGAAGAAAACCGGCAAGATCGTATCCCCTACGTAAAGACTTCCTTTACAGAAATAGTACATTTCCTTCTTAGTAGATTTACCGGAAATTACATTGGTCTAGATTTAAAACATTTAAATTTTAGACGTGAATTGAGTCGCGCCTTCTTTGTAGGTACTGATGGCCTTTAAGACTACTTCTCATATTGGAAGTGCTTGTATCTCGAAGAGATCTTAGTTTGCGCTGCATAATTTTCAAAATACTGGTTTTTTTTTGTCTCACTGTAAATCAATCGTTTTTACTAAGAAAACGTTTTTTTTTTAACAATTACAAAATTATATACGTTCCAAGTTTTACCCTGGCAGCATTAGCCGTTCCTGTACAGGCCTGCCGCCTTTTGAGATGAATGAAAAAACACTGTGTCGCCTATATACAACCAGACATTTTTCAAAATTTGTTGCAGACTGATGCTTACAATAAAGGATTATTGTTGTTACGATTTGATTATCTGTTCTCTAAATTAAGTAGTTCTGTTTTGATACAAAAAAGAATAAAACAGTAAACTTGAATTTGAATTTGAATTTTGATATCACTTTTTTTTAAGGATACTGAACTGGACTTAGGTGGTTAGCCTTTAATACACTGTAGTGTACAATTCAGTCAGCTTAGGGATGGGAGGTCACAAATCGGGCCAGGTATGGCAGTGTACTAGTTGGTGTTAATAATTTTGAGTGCTGTTTTTGGCTATGATGTGATCTACCAGAACAGCAATGTTGCCTATAACAAATCAACTGCTGTCTGGTATCTCTGATGGTGTTAGTGAATCTGATAAGAATGTAAACAGAACTCATCTGTTCAGTGTTAAATCCTTTAGTAGTGATCCTATTAAACATTCCGCGCTGTTTACTATTTATATTAATAATTTTAAAACCAATAACAACTGAAAAATTCTTATAAATAACTTATGCGTAGAGTGGGAATTGAACCCACGACATCGCGTTTACAAGCCTAGTACGCTACCACTGGACTACACCCGGCGCTAACTACTTCTCTCAGTTTTGCTTCAAGACTGAAAAACAGAATTACCTAATAAATAGTGGTGCAATTATTTTCCAAAAAAGAAAAAAATTGGATATTCCGGTTTCTTTTAGTACCAAAAACGACGGTATTCAAAACTTTTTCACATGAACAATTTGATTACTTCTAGTTCACAATAGTAATTCATTCCAGACTCCGTGAGTGACTAAGTTCAGCATCACGTTTTTGATGTAGTACTGAACTTCCGTAAAATTTGAATTCGTGTAATGGATATAGTATATAACCCTGACATTTCACTGAA
The DNA here is from genome assembly GCA_949128065.1 of Beris chalybata. Taxonomy (NCBI): domain Eukaryota; kingdom Metazoa; phylum Arthropoda; class Insecta; order Diptera; family Stratiomyidae; genus Beris; species Beris chalybata. Next base: position 108,141,809 of record OX421895.1, read on the forward strand.
GTACTCGAACTACTCGATCCCAGTATTGTAACAGTACTGAAATTAGTATTATGTATACGTATACGTTAAATTGACTACACTGCAGTATTGGTATTAAAGAACATTTTATTATTTATTATCTTGTCTCCAATTTCTATGCCTGATAACTTATAACTTGACTTTTGAAAGCAATTGGAAAGTCTTCGACTTCTCGTTTCGAATAGAAAAACGGATATGCGAAGATTCCTCAAATTAAACCTACATAACTTTGTAAATAATTTGTAGTCTTAGAAATTGTGTGTGATTAAATTGTTTGAAACATATCTTGAAATGCTACTATGAAATGAAGAATGTTGGAATTACAAAAAAACTAACCTAATATGAACTGGAAAAGAAATGGAGTGTGAAAATTGTGAAGCGAAAAAAATAGAAAAAAAAAATAAAGAAAGAACTAAAACATCGGCTTAAAAAAATGTGAATTTTATCCAGTACTGGTACAGAACTGAAATTTATATTATAATTCCGACAGTTGTTTATTCCGGGGATGCATTGTCGGCGTCTCGCCCAACTCCGGACATAGACGGCCAGTCCTATTCTTCTTATTTATTCCACCCCGGTAGGAAAGGAGTGGAAGTTTTCAGCTAACTATGACATGTACGAGTTCTCCCAACTATGCTGCGAGTCCTACTAAGTCATACACTTTGCCTACTTCCTAAGACGCACAGGTGTCACTGGTCATTCAGGTTAACTCCACGTTCCCTCCTCCAATAACTTCTAGGCATTTGAATTCTACGCTGTTAAATTCTTATTGTCAATACTGATTTTCTGAACTCTTCCTGACAGCTATCGTTGCTTTCAATCCTGAATAAGGCCCGGTTTTGATACAGCATTTTTCAATACCTGTTTATGTTAAACGGGTAGTAGAAGTAAGCAGATTATTCAAAGTAAACGAAGCCATTTACTATGATTACTCAGAAGTGCTTCATTTTGAAATAGTAGCAATATTATCTTTTCGGCTTCAAAACTCGGAGATAATGGACTGCTTCAGTTGTTTGGGGGTACGGAATGCGGATCGTTAGTGAAAGAGTGGCAACCCTTTCACTCTCAAAAAGCATTCAATTTAATAATTTGCATTATTCATGGCGACGATAAATGGTTTACCACTTCATTCGGCGATCTAGCAATTACAGCATCATGTAAAATTCTCCTTCATTTGCACAAAGCTTTTCGCCCTTAGCGAACGAAATATCGATCGACCTTCAGACTAAACGCCTGCTGAATAGAGACGTCCTGTTCGGCAGTGAGCTCCCTATAAAATGGACAATTATATTCACACTGCGTTGGATATTGCCAACACACGCATCGTCGTGGAAATTCACTGAACCGAACCCACTACACGGGCGAAAACCCTACAAATTTTCAACCGTTGGCGATTGGCAAAAAAAAATCTAATTAAAAATTATCGATTAGTTTATTACTCTCGCGCAATTTACTTGGTCGTTTATATTTCTGGGGAAATTGTGCTGGTAACTTCCATCGCAGGACAAAACCGGGCTGCCAGGTAGTTTGCAAAGACTCCCCCTTTGGCTTTTGTGATATCCGTAGAAGCGGAAGTTTTCTAAAGGTTTCTTTACTTCTGGGAAGTCAACCATCCCAACGCACCCCAACACCACCTCCTATCTTATATCCACCCTTAGTGTAGTCCTTCGGAAGACCGCTCCATTTCACAATTTATTTTCGCAAAAGTTCCACTGTTGTAATGCGTCGAGAATTGTGTACTTTATACTTGGCACTAATAGAGCTGCAAAAGGAAAATTAAAAGCTAGGACAACATGCGTGCGTGCAGTCCTCCATATTATAACATGTGATCCCTCTTGGCATTTCGAAGCACACAAAGGACCACGCCAAGCAAAGATAAATTGCAGAAAATATACGGAACGCATGAAGGATAAATCTACGCATTTCCACCCCCGTGCTCCGAAACGCGACGCTATAGGATCCAAGAAGGTGCTTTCTTATGAAATGCATCGGGGGCAGGACACGAGAATGATTAGGAGGGTGCCCCGGTTAAATTAGACTCATATATTTTCTGCAAAATTCATCGAAATGAACAAAACCGCATTGAAGAAAATCCCCGAAGTGGCGTGGAGCGCACCAAGGGTAGAAGCCGACAACGATGATGGCCAGTAGCTCCAGTAATTTGATTTCAGCTCAATTAGATGTGATCAGAGTGAAATTAATTTCCTTCGGTGAGGGGGAATCCCCGGTTGTTGGAATATACGTAGTTCGGATGATGCATCATGCAGTAGATACGTTACAATTAACTAGGGGTTGTTTTGTTCCGATGTCGACCTCGGGTGTAAATTTATGGAACGGGATCACGGACAATGGCGATAGCGGCGGTCAGATAATCGGAACATTGCATCGGAAAATCGTTAATAAGATGAAAAAGTTTTGAATTAGTTTGGAAATTAAATTTTGTTTGAGTAGTTGAGGGGGATGCGAATTAGTGGTTGAGGGTAGCAGCGTCAATGATAATGGAAAATTATCAGTGTGAGGATAGTGCTCGCAATGCAATTTTTCCACATGGGCGGGTTTATGCGGTCGACATATGCCGACGAGTGAAAATTTTGATCGGGACCATTTGAAAGGAGGGCTCTAAAATTCAACTCCAGAATAAAACCGAAATAACATCCTAGCTTGTTCTGTTCCCAAAATTGTTAAGAACTTATTGCTATGAATTTTTAGTTGCTATTAACTAATGAACTGCTTAGAAAGTTTACTAGATTAATATTTGTTTTCATGTCCTTTGAATGATAAATTTACGGTAGAATCTGAATTGTGTACGCAAAAATGGAATCCAATGTCACTGAATATATAGTATTTTTTTCAGACTTCCCAGCCTCAAAAATTACACGAATTAAAAGTTTCAAATTATATCAACCGTATCGAGTTTAGATAAAACCGATATTAGTAACAAGTTTTAGTATTCACTCAGTAATTAACCGGATCTTTAAAAGAAACCGTAAATTTTTTGCGCAATAATCAATTTTCGGCTAGATTTTGTTGTTACCTGATGAATAATTTCCTTTTGTAATACAAACTCATTGCTCACCTGAAAAGAACGAAAAAATAAAATTAGTAAAAGAAATTTTAATATTCAAAAACATATAACTTAAATATAATTGATCTTGACCCGACACTACTAAATTCTAAAATAAATTATCTGTGCATAAAATAGTGAGTTCCAATTCAAATTAACACTGAAGTATTCAAATAAAAAAATTTGACTAAAACACAGCAAATTTTTTGAAACAAATAAAAAATTTGAGGATTACAATATCTGACCGAAAATAGCGAAAATAGTTAGAAATTTGACGAATTGACAGAAAATTATGAAAAATTATTGCATAATTGGTTGTTGTACCTTCTTGAGGTTGAATAGAGCCTATTTGAATAAAATATCTCAAAAAGAGACTAAAGCCTTGTTTCCATCTACGTGTTTTGTTTTCAAAAGCACGATCTGTTTCCATCTACATTTGAGTTTCATTTCGTGTTTTGAATGTCCCAGCGGAAAAATTCCAAGCGCTTCGATTACAAGCACTTAAGGAGGACTTAAAATGAAGGACTACATTTCGAAGCAGTTTAGGAGCCCTTATCACATATAATGAAAAAAATTCTTTAAAATTGGTTCAGAAAATGTAGGATATGAACGAGGAGCGTCTTTGGAGCGCTCGTTAATAAAAAGAGCGCTCGTTAATGCATTTTCAAGCGCTTCATTTCCCGCTGGGTGACAGTTTGATCAGCTGGTGCGTTTGTTGATATTCACTTCACTGAAATTTTCAGGGCATACTCTGAATAGTTTTCCTGTTTAGTATCGTAATTGAAACTAAAACTTGTCATTTTGTAATTACAAATTTGTATGAGAAATCGTGGGCTGTTTTCAAAAGTACGTCATTAAGGGTAGATGGAAACAAGGCTTAAGCCTAACTATAGTTTATTTAAAAATATGAAAACAAAGATGTCCTTGACGGTCAACAAAATTGTGATTTAAAGTAAATATTTTATCAAATTTGTTACTGCTGGAATTTCGTTGAAAATTATAAATATTTATCTGCGAAAATCCTTCAAAATCAAAATTTTTTTAAGATTGTTTTTTCAACGTCGGAGGAGTTTCTTCTGAAATTGAATCATATGGCTGACATTTGACTCAGATACGGGAAATCGGAGTTTACTGCACTCAAACCGAAACAAACTTTTTGGATCCAGAAAGAAAATGCTAAGAAGCTTCAATGTATAAATGGAAATAGCTTGTCTTTTAATTTTAGCACCGTTTGTCGATGTTGAAACGAATTTCATTTCACGAATTATATTGAAAGTATTTCTTGCTATCGCAACCTTATACTAAATGAAGGTAGGTGGCACTGAAAATCACCCAATACTTCAACCAATCTGGTGGAATTCTTGGTTGTATTTCATATATGTATGAAGCTCAACGCTAAAAGCGTGACAACGAATCCCGTCAACAGCAATTTTATTTTATTACCAATATTTAGTTATTTGATTTTTTTATGGTAAGTTACCATAGTAGCAATTATGATTAAATGTTAGTTGTTTTCCGGTGGAATGGAGAGAATTTCTAATATGTCGTCAGCGTCTTAGATTATCGAATTGGCGAAAGACTTAATAGGTGTCAAAACGAATAGGAGGACTTATCCGTACGGAATTAAAAATATATTCGCAAAAATTTCAATTTCGTAGCTTAAATCGTTCACGAACAAACTCTTGAATACGTTCTTTTTCCGTATGAATAATTTCGGCATGGCGGGTTCTTGAAGCAGTAGTCGGTTTTGTAATTTTTAATTCAGTACATTTAGCTATCCATGTATAACACATCGGTACTCCAGCAGAACTCAAGTGGAATTCTTTACATTTTCAATACCCAAACCTGTAGAGAGCTCCAGAAAACCATTTTAAGTACCTGGCGTTCTGTTATCATGAAGGGATTTAACATCGAATGAAGGTACTCTTGCTGCAGTGATATAGGTATAATACTACTCTACTGTTTACTGTATATAAAGGGTTTTCCAATAGGGACTTGACAACTTTGAATTTAATTTGTGAACGCACCCTTTCACTAATCATCGAACTGTCACTGTCAATTTATTCAGTAAACTTAACATTTTTATCATGGTAAAGTACACGAAGGAACAACGTCTGCAAATTATAAAAATCTACTACAGAAATTCGGAGTCGGTGACCGCTACTTGAAGAGCGTTAACTCCGATTTTCGGTCGTAATTCTCGCCCTAGTAGACAGGCTGTAACAAGTTTAGTGCAAAAATTTGAGTCTACATATTCGTTGTGTGATGTTGCCGTGCCAGTGAGACAACGGGTTGGTAGTACTGATTTGTTTTTAAACAATAATGAATTAGAAGTTAAGGAACAAATAATGTCTGTTTTCAGAGTTTTAATATTATTTTTGAATTTTAAGTCTATTGAAGTTATGTATGTGAACTACGGATGAAAAAATCGTGGTTTTTGGATCCGAATATTTGGGACTATATGTGTAACACCTTGATTCTATACAGTATCATTATCTTATTAGAAGCATTCCACATATTCGGATATGCAAATTCATAATTACAATCAGTGTTGATAGTGTCACTGAACAGAATATTCAATCAATATTTGTATAATAGTATAAAATTATCACCTCTACAACATTGAATCCATGGATTATAGAGAGAAGATAGAAGTGCAGTGACAGTCAGGCCGCACTACGATTCCAAGATCAACCAGCAAAAGCTGGATCGGAATAAGCTATGGTTGGACCAAAGCCAGTTTTCGGTGTGCCTGTTAGGGCTAGGGCTGCCATTGCTGAGTAAATCATACATTGAGAGATGGCGTCTTCTTCCGGGAATGCGGAAGACCAGAAACCTTGCCAAGGGACCAATTGGACGAACCGCTGCTTTTCTTCTCAAATTGAGCTGAAAGGAATATAGTAGTGTGATTGGTGTCCTCACATGGCATAACTCGTATGGCCTACATATGGTCAGATTGGGAATTATTGACGATCCCATGTGGATTGCTTGCGACCAGAGCGACCACACGACTGAACATGTTCTTCTCGAGAGTCCTGCTTACTCTTTTGCAAGAATGCATGTGTACGGCGTCGATGTTATGAGGATGGAGGTTATGAAGATGGACGAACTCCGTTCTCGCTCTCCACCTGAGATTTTAAAATTCGTGAGGCGGACGAAAAAGATCGGGTAGAGACTGGGGATTCGAGTATAATGGGCCATGATGGCCTGAATGCTCAAGATTTGCTATTTTTCAGCGTGTGTTCCCCACACCAAACACAACACACAACTTCAAAGTTTTGAAACCATTGTGGTACAGGTTTGATAAAAAAAAACTAGGTACTCAACAGAGAAAAATAACAAAAAAATACGTATAAGATTTTATCTTCAACTGTATTTAGTACTGAAAATAGATATTGATTTACAAAAATACGAATTCAGTTTGAAGTCGAAGGACCAGTAGATTCCTTAAATCTTTTTTGCTATAAGATAAAAGAAAAAGTCCGATTGGAAAGATATCAATCCAACAGGTTGACACCCAATTTGGAGTATTGGGATCGCTTTTGATTATCTCAGGTTGAAAAAATTGAGATAATCTCATAAAATTGAAGAAGAGGCATGTTTTCTTCTTAGCTGCTATTTCTTCGCTGACCAGACGTTCAGACTAATAGGACTAAACTAATTTCACAGATTTTTATTTTGAAATTTATTTGACAGGATTTAGCGTGAACAAATCTTAATTTGTATGCCGGTTGTCCAAAACTAATTTTATTCAACAGCGTCATCTGTATGTCAAAATTTTGAAGAAGAACAGATAAAATCTAAAGATCTCGAAATATCTATCTGAACTACAATTTTCGTACATTTCGTCATAACTGGGGTATGTCTTGATTTCAGGCCATGTGTCAGCTTTTGAGAGTTTTTCTGCTTTGCACTTTTATTTGATTGCCATGTCGTTTAATTATTTCCATCAATTTGCTTGGTAAATTTACATAAATCACGCAAAAGGCTTTTTTAATATCCTCCAAATCCACCGCGACCTGGTTGTAGCAATAATTTCATGAAATATCGAGCCCGCATATCGAGGACGAATAAAAACTAACAAAATCTTTACCAACATACCACCTGCATCATACCATGAAGGATTAATAAAAATTAATTTCAGCACTGAATAAAATGCAATAACACTAAAGCATATACGACTATGTATATCCTCTCTGAATGGCAAACAAAATGAAAGCCGACTTTTTATAGGGGTGCAAAATGCGTACGGAACGCATCTCGTGTTTAGTTACAATAAATGCAGCATTATATGAGTGTCCTACGTGCGCTTCATATACGCGAGCGTCCCAAGCGAAATCAAAGCTATCAAAGTGTTTGGAAGCGAAGCTCACAACTACATAGCGAAGTCGGGATATCGCACCCGGTTCCTTGTACAACTCACACTAATATCATTCCCGTTTGTATTCCTTTGTCACCCTTAGAAAAATATTAGAAATGCGTGTGCATTTGAAGGGGTGGCGAATAAACGAAGCCATTGCCATAGAGCACATAGTAACAGGATTCGAAGAAAATATAACGGGTATACGTAATCCTGCTCGTTTGATCCTTCGAGCTCGGAGGAAATGAGAAGCTGGGCTTCCTGCTGTCCTATCAGAACCACCCCGTTCACCTCTTGCTTTTTAAATTATTTTTTTTTTTTTTTTTTTAAAAAAGTTTGTTATTTTTTTCTCGTTTGAACAACTTGCAAATCAGAAACGTCTCCCCCGAGTTTAATGCGCATCATAAAAACACATAGTTTTAAATTAATATGGAAAAGAAACAAGTCCTTTTAGCGTCATCTTACTTTGACTTTTGCTTAGCTTTCCAGGCCCGTGAAGGATTGAACGCAGAAGTTTGCCTTGAAGGAACAAACTCCTTCTCGATGATGGAAATACTCTTGATGCACTTGGCCAAGAGGTTTGCAAAGAAGAGGAAAAAACAGGCCGGAACGCCTTCTAAACTATACGCTATGTTTGCTTCCCTAACCAAATAGGTTAACGGAACGCACAATGTACATAAAACGCAACGGAATTATTGTAGCTCGGCACTCGGCGAAGCAGTCAGGCACCTCCATCTTTATTTTGCAGCACTCAAGAAACCCCGTAAGAAGGAAAATGTCGGCAGGAAGGAGTTGGTGCCACCTACCTATATGCTACGGTATTCAGTCCCCTTTGATTTTAGTGCATAAGAAAACACATTCCCTGTGTAGGTAGGTCAATGTACGCGCGAAGGATTTTGCAGTTCTTCGTGGATATTTCTCCGGGAATTGTTTGCTATACTCTAGCTACCCCTTGAAGAATATCCCCGTAGTTAGTTGGTAGCCATGTGCCCCATGGATTTGACTTTTTCGGTATGATGCCCCCAATGAATATCCGCCGCTCCCCCCGCGTCCTATGTTACCTACCCTAAATGCTTTAGTTACACCGCACCCTTTTCTATGTCATTGTGATGCTTCCCGAGAAAATGGAGGACGGAATCTATTGAGAGGAGCCTTCAAGAAGTTCCTTTCAGAGGTTAAGATGCAAAATGTGTAGAAAGTCCATTATTTTTGTGTTGAATTACTCAATGGATGGATGGTTAAGTATTCTGTTTGTTTTTAATTGGTAGTTTCGTATGCAAATTTAATTGGATTTTAAGTGAAGAACGGTGAAAGATGTTCATTGAGAGAACTACACTGTTTCAGTCAAGTTGGCACTTATCTTGCATTGTGTAGCGAGCTGCTCTTCAAAATATAATCGACAGCGTAAAAAGAGCGATTCTCATTAACACTTTTGACCAATGGCGGAATCGATATTTTGCTCTAGGGGAGGTTTCTACCTGTCCATTAACAGAAGAACAGCCGAGTGTTTAAATTTTTATTTTAAGGTTAAAGCTCTGTAGGTCGTTTAAGTTGGGATGCGTGAAACAGAAGGGCTTACACAATATGTCATACATATTTTGAAAAAAAATTTCCCTACCTCATCCCTTTCCAGACAAGTCAACCTAGAATTTATGCTACAATAATGTTCCAAAAAGCACCTACAAATCCCAAATGTTTAGCAGTAAGAATCTGCTCAAACAACTAAATGAATATCCTTAAAAAAAGATGTATCCAATCCGAGCTCGGACTCAAATTCGATTTGATTTACTTTGTTCAGGCCTTCAGAAAATTGGTCCTCTACTGCTTCTTAATTCATGGACTGTTTTATTTCTTGTACATATACGATGATCGCAAATCTAAGAATTAAATATTTTAGCGCAACATATGAGGAGCCAAAAACAGGTAAAATTATGTTACTCATTCATAGGTATAACTACCACACAAAAGTCTTTAAAAAAATAGTACGCGCAATCACCCAAACAAATTTGAGAATGATTGGAGATTTATAGGGTTTTTACGACCGCCAAAATAAGAGTCACTTTGTAGTGCAAAGCTAGGTTCTTGTGATATTTGTATCTTCAGTAATTTAAGTTGCTATTATCACGTGTTAAAAAAAGGCAATTTATTTTTATTTTTCTTATGATATTTTAATATATTGTGCCGCGCTAAAAGTTTGATTGAATTTAAAATAAAGACCTCATGTGTGTATAACAAACTGGATGTGTGTAGAGCTTTTCACGCTATTCTAATTAGTTATTGATAGGTTCTGGTCTTCTCTGTCAGAGTTTAAATTTTTTCTCCAAATTCGCTCAATCGGAGTCAACTCTGGACATCATTGAAATTTAGAAGAGTGCTGAAGCACTGACGATATTCATTGCCTTTTAGAACGCACAGTATTTCATGTATATAGCGCAGAGTTGCTCATTAATACAGAAAAAAGATGTGTAAATATTAACTATAAGTATATCGGTACTCCACCGGTATTCTAGCGGAACTATTGTCTCTCTTTGTATAAAAACACGTACAACTCCAGAGGAGCATTACAACTAGTACCGAATAAATTCAGCTAAACTTAACTCATTCAATACAGAATTCTGATACCGCTTCAGTGTTTCGAATTTAATACTGCATCGTTACGGCATCCGAAATTTGGTGATAGTGATTGATGCGCCAATAAATAGCGCAGGACTTTAACAAGGTTAGGTTATAAAGTAAATCGCTAGATGTGGTGTTAAGAATAAGGGACTGATCGAGAGAGAAGTCTCATGGGTAGAAAAGCTGTACAAGAAGCAAAATACGAACAAATTGTATTGTGTAACAATCAACGTGTTTGAATAAATAAAATATCTGAATTCAGTTTCTCGGTACTCATTCTGACATGTTTCAAAAGTTGAGACAATTAAAATTAGATTTATGGGTAAGGCCAAGAGGCATATAAGTACACACAATTATTACTTGAGAAATGCCATTGATTTTTTTATTCTGTGTGGTGTTTCCAATTTCACTGAATTCTTTTCTGGAACAAGACTGACTCATTATTTTACCCGGCAAATACTTGTTTTTCTTAAATTTAAGAATATATTCTTAAAACCTCTGGAGGCCCTGGCCCGATTTGGGCTGTCGCGCATTGATGATGATGATTCTTAAAACCTTCACCAAACTATGATTTACTTAGATTTTGGATAAATTTTACGTATACTACGAATATTATAATGTAACAAGAAATGGTACAATAAAGATATGAATAATATCAATGAAGTTCAAATACGTTAATTAATATAATACATAAGTATGTTCATAGTAGAGCGATCTCATTCATTACAAATGTGAACAGTTTTTATCAATATCACGAACTCGTTCATTAATACAATGAATACATTGACAGAATTTGAAGAAATGGTTCATAAAATCTGTGAACTTAAGAACAGGTATTACTGCGTTTATCAATACTACGCATTCCCTAATAACTTCAACATTTCCCTTTGTCGTATTCATATTTTTCATTCAATGTAATGAAATATGTATATGTAGACCAAATACATAATAAAACTGCATACGTTTAGTCTATCAGCCCAAAACCAACGCAGTTCCACAGGGTTTTCTAGTGAAAGTCCTTCTCACTTTCATAACCTCAACGGAGTTACCAATCGAATAGCCTCTACTCCAGCCGCAGATTACGAGCTGTGATCTTCGAAGATGGTCTGATACAGAAAAACACAAGCCATTAAAATGACTTTCACTATTATAGTTGTTTGTTAGTCTCGTCATAAAAGAGCCTCGCATGACTCGAACAAATCACTTGTAGGAACTTCTTACAATTTCTTATACCTTTCTAATCTAACCTCTCACCCATAACAAACTAGTCGCCTTAGCATCATTATCCTTCGGTCCTATTTTGCAACATTCTCCCGAAGATTATCCCCCAGTAACCAAAATCATCGAATCTTTATCCAACAATCTTAACATAGTGTATGATTTCAAAATCAATAAGACGATTACAGAGGGAAAGAAAAGAGACAACAACCCACAGATACGCAGAAAATTAAATGAACTGAAAATTTGTCATCGGTAATGTTCTCGGTCTTTTTGGGTCTACTTTTATTAATATATTGCGAAAATAAATAAATTAGGCGCCAAATTCAAATAAAATACACACCACAAGTTTACTTGCTGCTATTTTCTGCACACTGATAATTTTATTATTTACAAATACAAAAACTTGCCCATAAATCCCTCCCCTACCATAATCTTGAAAAATCTCACCCCAATCCTAAAAAATCACAAAAATCAGACAACAAATAGAAAAAGAAATATATAACATTTTTTTTAAAAGAAAATCGAAAAAATGGTTTTGTTTTTTCATTGCCTTTGTAGTCAGTTTATACAGTGGTGCATAGAAGTGGTTGGATGTCCAAATCTCATTTAGTAGGATTATAATGCCCCGTTTCCATTACCGTATTCGCGTATCGATTACATTCGCATTGCATTCGAATGTGTCAACACTACATTCGTGTTCAATGCGAATTCCTTGGATTCGTGTCCGAAACTCGCCATCAACGCGAAGCTTGGCGTACCTCAACCAGAGTTATGCGATCTGACGCAAACTTGCTTTTTACAAATTCGCAATCGTGCTAGTTCTCACAGGTAAACGCGATAGTTGCAATGCGACATAAGAAATGATGTCGTTGACTAATAGATGGCGTGAATTTTACCGATTCACTTGATGTGTGTGATCTTGAAGGCATAACACTAACATCGTTGGAAGGCCTTTTTTCTCCAATTGTATGGATCGTACGTTATTGACGGGGGGAGGGTGGAAATCATACTATTAACGATTGCCCTAATAACTTCAACAATAGTTTGCCAACTGTTTTGACTACTTGACGTGGATGAGTTGCTACAATTAAGTTGGCTCTATATTGTGTAAGGTGCATGGGTATAAGTCATAGAGCTACTGGAGACGACAAGCCAACGGTTTTTTGCAAAGCACTTTGAAGCCAAAAACACGGTGAGAATTGAGACAAAACAGGATCGTTATAATTAATTGTTGTTGTTTTAGCGTGTGAGTGAATGCGACAACGTTCGAATTGAACTCAATCGCTGTTTTTCACCTCCAGTATACATATATATCTCTATGGCTTAAGTTGACTTTTGGATTTGCTAGCAGCAAGCCTGTCACGTGTCTCAAACTTCTCAGGCTTAGCACATCGATAATTCAATTCTTTTCTTATGTGCGAATATTGTTCTTTAAACTTGGCTCCATTTACCAGCTCAAAGTCCTTTGCATCCGTTTTATATTTTTGTAAAGATGCCATGATCATGTATCTCCTTATAATGACGCTATATCAGGATCTAGGATTTCTTCACATTTGAAGAGATCTTAATCCTTTTTAACATCATGTACGTGGGTGGACCATCTTACTTAGGAGAACGTAGGTATAGTAGATTTAGATCTAATCTAGGTATTGTAACTTTGAAATCGACACAACATCAATTTCTAGTGCCTCCTTTTTCTAAATGTGCTAATGGTGATGACGATGTATGTAGGAACACCTTCTAAGGAATACACCTATAAACCAAAAATCGATGGATTGGCGATAAACTCTTTCTGAAAAAAGATTATTAGTTGGGAATACGTTCAGCTACTTGTGTAATACTCGCACTTCTTTCTAACTTCGCGTAAAAATTCTTTCGACCATCTCAACCGCCTTCATCGATATGAGAGGTTGTACTTCAAGTTCGACTGAGCCACAACGAGATGGCACTACATTCACATCAGTGAAGAGTGTTTATGATGTGAGTTTAAAATGGAGCGCAGCGGTCATCGATAAGGAGTACGCCTGAGTTGTGGACTGGTGAAATGGACTTACCCACGATTTGTGGAACACCGATCATCCATTAAGGGGTTAGGTGGGTTTGAAAATTTCTAAAAATGGATTTTTTGTTTTTTGTCTTATTAAATAATACAACAGGTCTAGAATATTCTCCCAAAATTTTAAATCGATCCGAGTAAAATTCTAAGAGATGGGACCCTCGGAAGTTCCGCCCATCGGGCCACGTCAGCCTAAACTTAAAACTTTAGTCGCGTTTTTCTCGAAACTCTATTTTTGAAGTCGGTGGACACGATTTCTCGAAAAGTTATGAACCGGCCTTGTTCAAATTTTGCACACTTCTTCAAAATAACATTATCTAGTGCTTGAACGAAGAATTTTTTTTAATCTTTATTACAACTTATTTTACGAGGCAATACATGGTGAACATTTTACCAAAAATGGGATTTTTTGTTTACAGCTCCGCCAAAAATTCAAATTTCAAAATTTTTTTTTTCCTTCGTTCAAGCACGAGCTTTATCCATGTACTAACGGAAAATTGTTGGTTTTTTAATTTTGGATGTACCAGTCATGAGTTATCCTGTCCACACCGAGAGCTCTTTTTTTTGAGAGGTCAAGGGAAATGAGGTCCCAATGGGTGAATTTCCAAAATTTTTAAACAAAAATTTTACGAAATATGAAGCTTTGATGTACTAAATTTTTTAAATAAAAAAAAAAATTAGATATATTAAAAAAAATTAGTGAAACTACCCTTTTTTTAGGCCTTTGAAACCCACCTAACCCCTTAATGGAGGATATGTTGTGATACCTACCGACCCCCTACTTAACCAGTCGACATTACACAATTCATCGAAGTCGGGTCATGATTAAAAATTCTTGTGATCGTCGACTAGTTCAATCGAAAGACAACATTAATTGTATACAATTAATGTTGTCTAGTATACTAGTCGTGAGGGTTATGGGTTTCGGGATCACATTTCTGACTTTACACATTTCATCATCGGAACGCATCGAAGAACGCACAGAAAATTGAACAGCATTGCGCTTGATCATCGAAGTTAATTATGACATTTTCAGGACATGGAAGCTATCAGCGCAATAGTGGCAATGCAATATTTTTTCCATAACATTTTATACAAATGTTACTCAATAATACGATTTTCTGCCATCTGTCCGCAGTATATAAAACTATTTTTTGTATTAATCTATAGCTGAGTTCTGTAACTTATGAGTGAGAAATTTCTCACCAAAAAGTCAAAATGAGGCCGAATTAATGCAGTTTTCTCTTTGTATTCTCACCAAATGAGAAAGTACCGTAATTGACTGCGAATTTGGCAATCTTTCATTTCTTATTTGGTGAGAATACAAAGAGAAAACTGCATTAATTCGTCCTCATTTTGACTTTTTGGTGAGAAATTTCTCATTCATAAGTTACAGAGCTGAGTTACTGATGACAACAGAATGCAAGTATATGTAGATTCTCGAAAAATCATTTTTTCATTTTTTATGGTTTTGTGGATTAGGCCACTGTTGCGCTGATAGCCTCGTATGCCTGCTATTGAATGTAAGTCCTGAATGTACAGGGTTTTCAGCGTTTGTATGTTTTCCTTGTACAAGGTCTTGAAAACATTGCTTCTGCGATGTCGTGGGTTCAATTCCCACTCAACGCATAAATTATTTCTGAGAATTTTTCAGTTGCTCTTGGTTTCCAAATGTTAATATAAATAGTGAACAGTGCGGAAATTTTATAAGGTCACAACTAAAGGATTTAACACTGATCATATGAGTTTTGTTTACATTCTTATCAGATTCACAAACACCATAAGAGCTACCAGACAGTAGTTGATTTGTTATAGGCAGAATTTGCTGTTCTGGTAGATTATATCATATACAATATAGCTACCATTACGCGGCCCAATTTCTGACATCCCATCGTTAAGCTGACTGGACTGTACACTAATGTGTATTACAGGCTAATATCTTCAGTTCTGTTCGGTATCCTTAAAAAACGAATTGACAGTCCAGGTCCCTTCAGGAAACTGGTAAATTTTGGATTTCAACATTGTAACACTATCTTTCCCTTTTTCACTGTTATGTTTCTCCCATGTTCTTAATTTCTCTTTTTCATATCTATTTGATACTATGTGAATATTGGATTGGAATAGGAGCTGGGAATCGAATCCGAGTCTGCGACTTGGCACGTGGAAAAGTCACCTAAATACCTCAAAGGCATGGAGACGTGAAAACTTATGATACGAAATGAAGGGATATGAAAGTGTACAAACATTCCGTTCATCCACTGTACCTATATATTGTGCATTTCCCGAAAAGTTTTCATCTTGAATTTCCCAATGACTGTGTGTGGTATGCGACCCGCGGGAAACCCTCACATTCACAAAATATCAACAACCACTAGCAGCGCACACGAACCGTCCAAAAACTAGAAAATCGATACTAGCGAAAGTGACTCATTTCCCGAGGAAGAAGAAGAGAAGAGGAAGAAAAAAATCAGCAACCCCGAGTAGGGAGGCAATTGACAACGGAGTTGGGGTGGGTGGGTTGATTTCGTACCAACCAACAAAAAAAAATCCACGATGGCAGCATGCAGCCCAGCAGCCATTGAAAATACACGCCATCACGTAGAAGACGTCGACTATACGAAGAGAAGGTGAAGACGACGACAACAAGGATATGCCATCGGCCAAGTGGGCGCAAGAGTGGGCAGAAAGGACGCTAAGCAATGGCAGCAGAAGCAGCAGCAGCACCAACCAAGTCCTGTACGAGACAGCGTTGCCAACATCACGGAGTGTTCGGGATGATGCCATGGTCGAGGTAGCAGCATCCCGCTGTTCCTTCGACGCTAGGTGAAAATGCGCGCGTATTTCAAACGATTCGGTAAGTGCGTAAGGAACTTCATTCTTTCGACCCACCACCACCAACATTTGGCAGGACGACAGTGGGTGGACAGACATGGGGTGGATATCGGATATAGCGAGAACGAAAAGGCAGGCAATATACTCGCGTGGTTCTTGCGAATAGCAGGAGAAGTGCGTATAAGAAATAGTACAGATAATATCCTTGTACATATGTCGGGGATAGGGTGCGTATACAAGCGGCGTTTTGCTGATGGGCTTCCTTCTTCCTTGTGCTTGCTTTTGACTTGTACCTATGTGTGCTGTCCTGATGCCTGCTGCACACACGTTTTTTTTTCTTCTTCTGTACGTTGTATGTACCTACCGTGTATGTAGGCAGAATAATGTGAGTGCGACGCACCATTTTCCACAAGTTCGCAACTTTAAACAGGAAAAAAAAAATAAATAAAATGAAATGAAATAAAATTGCGAACGAAAAAGAAAATCAGCACAGAACGTTATAACGAATGGAAAAGGACGAAAAAAAATTATATATCGATTTTTTTTTTTTTTTTCATAAATGAAATTTGTTGTGTTTTGTTGTTATGTTTTTTGTTGTTTTCTTTTTCCGAGGGTTTTTACAAAGATATTAACAGGGCTGCAATTGGGAGTTTATTTGTTCGGGATTCGAAACCAAACGGAATCGTAAAAAAAAAACAGGAAAAAAATTACGAGCAGCCCCTATGACCCGCGCGGTCGGCCCCAAATTGGGGTGATGTTTAACTGAATGAATTATAGTACCTCGTACATCAGTGAGATTACATGTCGTGGGTGGGTGGCTGGTGCGTGCAAAGGGTGGGCTTAATAAACTGGCAAATGCAGAATTTACCTTGCTCCAGTTACCTGGATTTTCTCGTACATGTGGAGTAGGTAGGTGCCTCCTGTACTTGTACATATCGGGAAAGTATTACACAATTTGCGGTACCCGTGAAACTCTTAAAGAGGCTTATCAGAGGTAATGCGGAAACAATGAGTTGTACATGGAGACGTTAGACGTCTAAATGAAGCGGAAAACATGTCGTTAGACAAGTTTACGGAGACATTTGACGCAAGGTGTTCAATTATTTATCCAGACTTTACACTCCATTGTAAGGTCTTTAGAACGTTATCGAACGACAATTTGTTGCGATTAACAGACATTTGATTGCATTAAATCTCAGGATTTCGTGACATAATTTGTGGTAAGGACTAAGTTAACATAAGATCCAGATAGTAAACATAGCGGGGATTTGTTGGTTGGTGAGGCGTTAAATGGTATTAAGTTTAAGCAGTAAGTGCTAGTCTACAAGACCCAAAAGAATGTTCTAAATACCAATCTACTAATACTAATACAAAACAACTTCAGTTATGGGATATCGAACAAAAAAAAAGGCTCCTTCTAAGCCACTGCTACTAGTTCCAGCGTCCTTTGTTCATGGATAACGAATGATATAACTTCATGGGATAAGGTTCTATGCAGTGGCTACTATGCCGATACTCACCATCTCGAATATAATAACAAAAAACAGACTAAAGACGAAAATAAAGATGGTGAGATATCTATGCTTTCAAAATTCAGTATTTCTCTCTATATCCACGAAAATAAACAAATTGAGAGGCATTTCATTCAGTCTCTACTGATGAAGAAAAAATCATTAAGCATTTAAATAATAACATAATAAGCAATGAGAATCTATCAGCAAACTTAAACGTTAAAGGAAATTAATTGGCGCAGACGGTAAATTACTGTGAATTGAGGTGAATCTTCTGTTCAATTACAACCCAATTAGCAAACAAACTTCGCATCTTGATTTTCCGGAGGCTATAACTTGGATATGATCTTGGTAAGACTGTTGGGCGCAGTTTGTGAACTTTTAACTTTGATAACGCTTCCATAAGACTTGCGAGAGATGTTTCAGATTAGCCTAGTGTGTAGCGTAGCGGACTAATGTGTGACGGCATCGTTGTTCGAGTCCAAGAGTGTGCAAGGTTAATTCGCGTTTTTCAAACAAAAAATGTTAATTTACAGGAAAATAAATTCGTAGTGGGAAGAAAACAAAAGTACAAAACTCGTGAATATTTATTCCTCGTGCAAGCAATGTGAACTTCCGTACGGAAGCAGAAACAGCTTCTATAAGGACTTATGCCAACTGTTGGCTCTTGGCTGTTGCTGGTGAAACATGAAGAAATTCCAGATTAGTTCGGTAAGACCTTATCGAAGTTTAATCGAGGTACGAAAATAGCTTCGATAAGGCCTTATGGAAGTTAGTTTGCTAATTGGGAAGCATCTTGTTTATATGCAGTGGGGTCGATGCCACCTGATCAAAATCTGAAATCAAACGTATTCGGCAAGTAATGAAATTGAAATTAATCATAGCTATCAATGGCGCAACAGCCCGAATTGAGGCTAGGCCTTAAAGTAATGATTGAGTTACTTCATTAAGAGACCAGCGGAGCACTAGGAGGTTAAGTGGTCAGTCACACGCACTTCCGTGATTATTACTCCAATTTTAACTCATGGCCAACATACACTATCATTCTTGCATGTCATTCTTGCATGAATATCTCGAAAATCTCTCGTGTATGGGGCTGCATGATGGCATGAACTCAAGCATTACTTCAAATATTCATACAAGAATGACATGCAAGAATGATAGTGTGTGTTGCCCTTCAGGTACTCATTTACAGTTGAGTGAACTGGTACGGCACCCAATCCCATTCTCGAACTTACTTGTCGCCAAGCATTTGAACCTGGTTCCAGGTGCATATGGCGAATATGCTTAGTATTGGGTGATACACTACTGGTATTGACGATACTATGATATCAATACCAACAGTGTATCCATGGTATTAATCATAAAGTACAGAGAGAAATTTCAGCTTGTTATAATTCGCAGTAATGATATTCGGTTCAGGAACGCACATAGAAAGAATGATGGGGCAATACCAACAAGCTTTGGCGATTAAATGCAATTCGATGATGAACAGCTCCTTCCGGTTCAATCAAACACAGTTTTCAAACCGACCTTTCGAGTGAAGGTCTTATTACCTGTGACGTCTTTAATGGTAATACCAATAGAGATATTTGTACTGAAGATGACGAACAGTGACTGTTTTCATACCATTCGATTCCTCGCAAAGGACCGGCAATAAACACTAAACTACTATTAGCATCTTATACCATGAATACACTGCTGGTATTGATATCATAATATTGTTATTACCAGCAGTGTATCACCCAATACTAAGCATATTCGATAATTTGGCCTAGTATACTATGCACATAGAGCTAGTGGAGACGACAAGCCACCAGTTTTGTATAAAGCGCTTAGAAGCATAAAATATGATGAGAATTGGGACAAACATGGTCGTTTTATCAAGTTGTTGATGTCTTAGAGTGTGAGTGAGTGAGGCAGAATAGGTTCGTTATGTCAATTGGTAGTTGTTTTGCGTGCAAGTGCATGCGACGACGTCCGCCTTCAACTCAACCGCTGCTTGTCATCTCCAGTATATATATATATCTCTATAACTACATTTTATTGCATACCACATGTGCAGTGAAGCTAGTTTCAATACTATAATTTTAATATCATGATTACTAGATGCGTTTCCATGGTCTTACTCACCTTTAAGTTATACTCCGGTTTCGACCACAAAAATATCAAAGATTTGAATACTAGGCTACTATTTGCATTTGCCTGTCATCTGGCAGTACAAAAACTTTCTATTTTGCTCCAAAATGCCTCAAAGTGCTTCAGAAGAAAACGTCGTTTTTATATCGCTATGGTAATAGCTAAGACAGCGATCAATCCCAGACGAGATATGACGATTGATTTCAAAGGATACCCTTCGGAGGATTTTCACGCAAGGTTAATGATTATAGTTTTATAGCAAAAAGTTGGTAAATCACTTAAACTTGTCACTAGCTCCTAAAAAAGGAGTGAAACTCGAAATCTTCTCGACTTTTGAACTACATATGTGCAACCCTTTTCTGTCCGTTGGCTTACATAATTATCGACCCCATATACACCATTAACAAGTGTTTTTCTTCCTTAATAAAGAAAACGTGTTGCCTATTAAGAGCATTGCGTATCTTTAAAAAGAACCCCACCTCTTTCGCGAAACAATGGGCTCCCTATTTTCGTTTTGCATCCAATACAATTCGTACCTTTCGTATTCACACTATTTCCAGGATACGATACATCATAAATAGTTCATAGCCCCATATTCTATTTACTTCCTGCAAACCGCTCCAATTAACCGTACTAACTCTGAAGTCAAGTGCAGCTATCAACGTAGTTAAGGTATAGTACACTGCGGTATTCGTGTAATTCACCTTGCAACCCCCTATTTTCAGATGGTGATATTAAATCAGTTTGTCCCTTCGTCTTTCCGTTGAAGAGTTACAGCACCATCGACAAGAGCGCTATTACCGGGGCCACACAATATACCTTCTATGTCGAGGTTTACCCCGTTTTTCGAAAAACAACGCACACGTTTCCTTCATTTTCCACAAGTTCACAACTTTTAACTATAGTGTGCAAAGTACTTTTCCTACACGCTATGTACATAGGGAGCTACGTACTGTGACACCCTTACGGGGGTTTTCTCAAATTCATTTTTCTGCATATCTGAAAAGAAGTCAAAATCCAACCCTTCCAGATCGGTGTTTCACTGCATTTCATTGCATCTTACGAGATTTTCTGCAATTGCACTCGACTGTGTTCTGTATCTAACGGTGGAAAAAAAAAGTGTTGAAATATGCAGGATGTGTGTACGATAGATGAAACACCGAAGGATATGTGAGAGGTTTCACCTATTGAAATACTTCCATATAATTTTACAGATAGGACGTATACCTTGAGCCTACATCCTGCATAGTGTGGTACGGTGGTACTTTAGTGCATCTATGTACACATATGTATGTCAAGCATGAGTGCACTTAGCACGATCACTTTGAAGAATCGCAAAATAAAAGGGTTTTATTTCGTTCGTTGCGAGCGACAAGGGTTGAAAATGTACGTGACATTGCGACATAGTGGGATGATATCATTGCCGTTGCTCTACAGTACCGAGTATATAAATCAGGCTTCTGCGAATTGCATAACTATACGTTAGTTTACATTTCCCTTACGGGGTTATTATGATTAATCTTTGTGCAAAGAAGAAAAAGTACTTATTCATCGTAAAGAGCAATTCCAGCTGAACAATGCAACAAAATGATGAATTCGTTTTGAACTACTTTTGACTTCTTTGGATTTACTGGTCCTTGGTTGAATGAGAGATTCAAGAATCGGAGAAAGATCCGTTCTACTTAAGCAGGAACCATCGCTTTTATGTTTGCATCTTATTTTCAGTTTTTGGATGTGTTTTTTGTTTTTAGTTTCTGTATGGTTTTCGTAGGGAGCACATCCACAGGATGTCTGTATAACTCAGGATTCTGGGCAATATTCATCAACATAAACCAATCAGTTCCCTCACATGCCGAGCTTTGAATCTTCGAGTTGAACAAATTTCGCCCGCCATTCCAAATATCCAGAGTCTCTATTAAAAATTCAATTAGACGTGGTTTTTGCACCAATTTTCGAACCAACAGGAGTGGCAAGCTTTTGATGGGAATGAAATTGTGATCGGTGCGAAAGTTTGTTCCATTTTAGGGGTGGAAGCTTTTGTTGCTGACTAATTGACGATGGGGTGTCATAAAGGATTTAACACTGGGTCGATATGTTCTGTTTGCATTCTTATCAGATTCACATTTGACATCAGAGCTTCCAGAGACAGTAGTTAATTTGTTATAGGCAGCATTGCTGTTCTTGTAGATCATATCACAGCCAACCGTATTGGAAGTTATTAACACCTATTAGTACACTGCCATACCCGGCCTGAGTTCTAACCTCCCAGCTGACTGGGTTGTTGTACACTGTGTATTAAAGGCAGGAGGCCAGGATCCGACTTGAGCTGTCGCGCCATTGATACTGATAATGGTGTATTAAAGGCTAACCTCGAAAGTCCAGTTCAGTACCCTTAAAAAATCTGGGCGAAATCTTTTTTTTTCCTTTTTCCCGTCATGTGGTTCTGAGACGACACACCCCACGTTTCTCTACTCATTTCAATGCAGACCTTGTTGTCACTACCATACCTACGTAAATATGCAATTCTCGAAAACGTGAACTGCATTTATCAGCCGCCATTTTCATTTAACTAATCAGATCGCCATTCCGAAGGACATTCTACCGGGCAGTAACCCGTCATATCAGTCAACACTCGGCGACCCAGTAGCAAAAGGAAATAGAATTTTCAATTCTAGAACGTCGCGTCGGCGACATATGGAGCTCGATGTCATCAACGTCATCATTGCCACCATCATCCGTAGAAACGCCGAAGCGAAACAACAACAAAACGAGTGAAAATTGAAGTGACAGATGTAGCCGTTCGGTCGTTTCATTTTTCCACCTCGTGTCATAACTTGCCAGGACTGTTCTGTGCTCCTGCAATGGCTGCGCTAAGCCACGCGACCGGAGAAGCACAAGTAAATAATTCCCCAATTTTCGAAAAAAACGACAAAATTAAAATTACTTCGAAGCTGTGACAAAATTGAAAGAAATCGAAATAACCAAATCGAAAAAGAATGGGAAATTCGACAATAATTTCGAAAACACACAACTAACGAAATTTATTTATTTTTTCACATTGTTTTAGAAGCAACCGCACAGACAGCTAAAAGACAAAATAATAATTTTCGCCTTTTCTGTTTTGTAGCCACCATTTTCTTTTTTTTTATTCACGCAGAAAATAATGATGACAGCGTGGCGCTGCATTCGTTTTTATGGTCGTTTAGTGTGTAGCACGTGGCAGAAATATGACGGTTTTTTTTTATGCGCGGTGGAGGTTTAATAAAAATTTTGTGTGCAATGTGTGTAAGGGGGCACATGGAAATGTCAATTTTTTTTAATGAAATTATGTGACTATATTGGAATAATTCCGGAATGTACTTCACTTTTTCATTTCAGGAGGTTAGAGTACATACTTTACAGAACGAATATAGTGCCAGATTTTTGGAGTGATTTCCGGTATTTGGATTTTAATTTTTTAATGGTGACGGTAATTTATGGACTTTTTTTATTTTGGATCCTTCTTTTTTTGTTCCAGAAATTTGTTTTGAGGATTAGAGCAGATGTTCGGAATTGTAAATTGGTCGTAATTTTGTTTAAAAACTGAATTAAATGTATTAATGATGGCGAAGGTTGAATGGATCAAATGTGCTTTAAAACCTTAAGAGCTTTTGAACATTGGTACAGGTTCGATATTTGAGGTAGGTATTCGTGAAAGTTTAAAATTTTTGAGCTCAAAACCGCTAAACAATTGGCTCAAGTTGTGATATCAAACCAGTGCATCATATCATGATAAACAAGGCCACCGCATAAATCAATTAATCAGGAGAAGTTGTTTCCTTAAATTTCAGTTGAACTGAACGGACAGACCTGAAAACTACAATAACTCAACTTTTTTGAGATATGACAGTCAATTCAAGAGATTCATAAGCAAACTTATTAAACAAATTCGAAGAAGATTCAGCACGGAGTAACATTAAAATATGGAAAAAAAGAGTTCCATTTTTACATTTTTGTCGAAAGAGAGATTCAGAAGTAACAATTTAGTTGATTGGCAAAAAACCAACCTTTAATGAAGACGGTACTCGGATTAGTAAATTGGTGGCAAGATGAAAATCCACCTCAATCATCATGCGATAAACTGAAAAAGCCAATACTCGGAAAGGAATTTGGTCCAATTAAAAAGTGGTAGAACGCGCAGTAAGATAATAGAGCTGCTATTCAATAAGACTTGCATCATTTATACCGAAGAATACTCTAATGATAAAATATTAGCTCTTTAATCCAAACTAAACGTCGGCAAAAGCAGTTACAGTGTTTAAGATCCGACCAATAGAAGTCTGGGTGGCTTAGTGGCTAGAGCACTTGCACCTGGTACCAGGTTCGAATCTGCTTGATGATAATTAATTTTCGAGAATGGCATTGGGTTCGAGAGTAACAGTTCACTCAGCTGTAAATGAGTACCTGAGTTAAAATAGGGGTAATAATCACGGACGAGCGTGTGGCTGACCACTTCAGCTCCTAGTGTTCCGTTGGTCTGGTAATGAAGTAACTCTAGCAATACTTTAAGGCCTAGGCCCAATTTGGGCTGTTGCGCCATTGATCATTATTATTATTATAATAGCAGTCTTCACTAAGAAGGTTCAGTGTCCGCAGGCAATGGATGCCCATGGAAGATTCGATCAATCACCAACACTGGGGAGACTAACAGAGGAGCAACATCGTGGCTGTGATTAAGCCTGAATGGAAAGAGCTACAATTTATAATCAACGTGTAGTTGCATACTAATTGAGTTTCGAAACCCGCTGAACGACAGAGATTTAAATTGTGGTTTTTACATCTGAGTAATGATAGAAAGTTAAAACTTGGAACTTATGTAGGGTTATGTTAGCAACAAAACTGTCAACTTGTGTGGAGTACGGGAGTTGAGGATAAAAAATGTGTTAAAAATGCATTTCTATTGATCGGCTCATGACAAACCGTTGGAACTTGATGATTGTTTATAGGTACATATCTAAAAAAAATATAAGGATATTTTAGGCCGGATGATGAGGGTGTGGTGAGTGAATGCGGAATACGATATTGAAGTTTAGCTTGTGTAAATAGCTTAACAAGAGTTTAGTGAATATAACTTTTTTCCTGGAACAAGAAAGAACTCAGATAAGAATGTTTCCAGAAAACTACTTTTCATCACTCAAGAAATTAAAGATAAAATCTTTAAATTTATAATTTGATAGAAGTTTTCTACCAAAAAAATCTGGGGTGAAGGGACGGGACCACTCAAAGTGAAACATTTTGATAACTTTATATCGCGATAATCGATAAAGGTAAAATGGCTGAAACTTGGTATTTACATAGATCTATTAATGTTGCCTCCTAAAAATATAGTTTTTGTTTGGGGTAGCACGGTGGAATGGCTTATGTTTGAAACTTAAAACTTGGTATGTCCATAAATATTTACTAGAAATGTCACTCAGAAAAGGAATTTCAGATTCGGGGTGAGCTGGTGAGACAACAAAATATAGTCGAATAAATGAGATGCAAATAATTTCACGAAATTTGAAATTGTGTTTATTCCTCCAATATATACATTTTTTAACTTAAGCTAATTTTAATGGTTCGGTGGTGAGACTAATTCGAAATCTTTACATCCGTAATAATTTATATGTAATAATTGAATTTATATTTGGTTTTAACCGTTTTCTTCTCGCATTAATTCATTTACGGAAAAAGTGGTTAAAAAACAGTAAAACAATTTCACGAATTTTGTCAGATCTTTTAGCAATGATGATATACCGATTTAATTTCACTACTACCAGCTCTATAAATTAAATAATTAAAAATCATGTTACGAATTTTCTTATGTTTAACTCCTAAGGGTTTTTACAACCACTACGTTTTGACAAATATCGCCTTAGATTTGCTCAGTTATCGAATTTGTTTTTACTTTCATTGTCATTTTAAATTAAAGCCTAAAACCCTAAATCAGAATTTTTGATAGTTTTACTCTATGTGCCCAGACAGTTAGCAATTAATATACTTCCTAAAAAAAAATTTTACTATAACATAATATTTTTCTTGATTTTTTCCAAACGGGGTATGAGGTTTAAAAAAAAAAAAAAGTCGTAACGTTACGAATTTCGTAGTTTTTAGTGATTCTTCATGATATAATCCTTTGGGTTTTTTACGCAGTTTTTTTTAAAACTTACAGCATAAAGCTCTACTGAAGACTGTATGAGATAACTCACATATGTCGAATTCTTGATTCATTGCTTCAAGCGTTCTTAAAATGTAGGACATTTGTGTTGTAGGGCTTTTTCAGTATAAGAGCTGAAAGAAAGTTGCAAGGAAGTGTAAAAATTTTGTCAAAAACCAAATCAACCTAAATTCTTTTCTAACATGCAGCCCAATATAATGCCCATTTCTTCAAGCTATGCTTTAAAAATTATTCAAAAGATGTCGCCCTGAGCTACCATCCGTTTCAATGAATCATCGCTACACACCCTTGCATGTATTTTATAATGTGAAAAAGTAGAAAATTTGTTGCTTTTTTCGTACAATCTTTTAAGTGTCGTATAAATAACGCGAAAAATTGTCATAATTTAGGAAAAAAAAACGTGTTTTTTCTCCAAATGTCCTTTTTCACCCGCTAGCGCATTGTATGTAACTACACCTCACCTACGCACCATCCAGAATATCAAAAAACTCGCACTCTGCTCCGTTACACTGCACTTATCTTGATTAACAATAAATATTAATTCCGTTTAAATGGCGTCCCCACCTCCACTCCACGCTCAAATCCAGCGTGAGGCGTGCCCATCAATCCGTCCTGAATATAAATTTTTGAATATGAAATAGAGCTCCTTTTTGTGAACGAAATATAAAGTCGCGGTGTAAACGTACAAAAAGCATTACACAGATGCATGCAGAGGCCCGTTGCAGTCTTCCGAAATAGAACGGTACACACATTAGAATATCCTTTTTCGATTTATCGATGTGTGTACTCTGTAAACCGCATTTTATATTTATTTAAATTGGTATCTGTGCGTTTGTTGTCATACATCGAGAAATTCGTTATGGTGTCTTGCATTTTGGCTGCGCATTCGGTACACTATCAAACCAACCCCCGAAAAAATGTATGTTTCATTGAAAAGTGGTGCACATCTGTCGGGTCAGTTTTATGTTGTCTGAGGCTGACGATATTTTATTCGGTTTCGACGAGGGCTGCCACGGGCTTCCTTTTTCTACCTCAACGTTCTAGTGCACTCCAGGGAGACATCAATATTATTCCCGTTCGTCGCTTGATTCCTGTTAAATTTCCTATGCAATTTGTCCGCCATTTTTCTTGTATTTGTGGACATGGCTTCGTAATGGCGACTATTGCACTTTCTGCTGCTTCCTTTTCTTTATTCGATGCTTCTCGGTGCGAAGCACTCGAGTGGAATGAGGTAAACAGTTGTAGAGCTAAATCATTGATTTTCGATAGTCTTATGGCAAGGAGGTGGCAAATTTTAAGGTATTCGAAAGAGTTTTTTGATAGGTTTTCAGAAATGGTGTAACTTTAAGGGAGAGGAGGTCAAGATCAGCTTCAAGAATGAGGCAATATCCGGGTTTAGAATGAAGTCTACAGTGCCAAAGGAGATGTCAATAAAGTAGGTTTAATGAGAAAATAACGACAATAATGCTTTTCGAACGCCAGAAACAACACTTAATTTAAAGAATGAGCAGTCAACAGCCAGTTGCAATACCGACAACACTACTAGGTTCCAGCAACTGTAGTATAAGATAATGCGCTGTTCTATTCGTGTAAAAGTTATCAATTTACACCAATCTTTGTTTGCTTCGTAGGATAATACTTCGTATACAAATCATAATATCTTCAATATCACCATTGCACTTTTATCACACAATAATGAGCATTTGCTACGTCAACGAGCTGATATAAACGTAACATTCAACTTGTTTCCATGTATATAGATTTTATGATTTTAGCTGATATAGCTTTCTTTTAACTGCCATCAGCGCCATCTTTCACTGAAATCAACTGAAATTTCAATAAATAACAGCTGCTGATTTTTGTATTCTTCCGCCAGTTAAAATTGTTCGAGCGTGTTTCAATTTTTGTGTGTGATGTGATGGTCCGTTTTGTACATTTCTTTATTAGCAATGAATAAGCAGTCGAAGCCTTTTTTCTTCACTGCTCAAATTTGGGAATGTACTTTTAAAATATACTACGATTGATAAATGCTTGAAATTGTGTCTTTGCTAGCTAAATGTCAAAGTATAACATGTATGGGCTGTGTATCATGCTATCTTGTATCGCATATCATGATTTGAATAAAGTAATTTCTATACAAGCAGTTTATCCATGGTATAATACTCACATAAATTGTTTCCTAGTCATGAAAGTTTTAATTTTTCAATTTTTTAGTACAAAATGTTTTTGAGATTGAAAACATCCTTTCCCTGCACTTTCATAAATAATTTTTTTTTAATGTAGGTATGTATGTACTTCTAAAATAGTGCTATCAAAATATCGACCAACAGCTTTTCATTTTTAACGGGTCTTAAGATCTGATAAAAATCTGAATCATTTGCTTCCCACACTGAAAGAAAAACTATGTTTATTCCAAGGTTGCATTGACTATATTAAGGTTCTTCTAACTATTGTAAAACAGACATGTTTACAGTGATCATGGCTATGATGGTACGAGCCATAGCATATAAGTCGTAAAAACATAGTATGGTTGCATTAAACATATATCCCCACTGAAATTTAATATGGTTGTATCAATCATTCTCGTTACATGGTGTAATTGTGTATTATAATCACGACAACCATATTCCATGATCAGTGGAATAATATAATTTGATAAAATAATTCCCACAACCATACCTCTCACAGTACGAAAAGTGTTGTTCGCGGTGTAAGTCCGTTTCTTCCAATTTCATGTGTTTAATTGTTGTTCAAGTCATTTATTTATGATCGAAAGTGTTTTCTTTGTGAATTATTTCAGTGTCACATGTATCTTATGATTGACCTTACCATCATATTATAAAATAAGGTTGCGTGAATCAAACACCAAGGTTCTGAAATCAGAACTATGATTCAAGCAACCATGTCACATAAATTTTATGATTGACCCAACCATTATATTATTAATGAAGGTTGCGTGAATCATACACCAAGGTTTCTACAATCATAATTTTGTTTGAGCTAAACATGTTACATGTTGTAACATAGTTGTGACAACTATAACCTCAATCATAGTAAGGTTCGCCCAAAATATGGTTGCCACAATCATATTTTTTCTTTGAGTGCACTCTTTTCATCCTCAACCCTAACTGCTTGACTGTGGTCTATTGCCTTCATGAGTGCCTGTGTCATCACGGATGTCAGTAACAGTGATCCTTCACAGTCTTTACCTGTCACCGGAACTTTTTTACTCCTCTAATATCCTACACGACTGCTTATCGCTTAGGTGTAGGACTTAACTCCAACATAAAATTCAAGATCCTATCGCACCATCGTAAACCAAAGTTTTTCACCCACGTCTCGTTAATAGCGTCCTTAACGGGTGGCAAGAAGATACCATTAAATCACCCTCCCCCTATTTTATTATGTTGCTTTATGAAATTAAATAAGGAAAAGCATAATTTTCCAACCAGATGCAGTTCACATTTCAGTTTTGATTTAAAATTTCTCATTCACTTCGGATGTCAACACTTTCATATATCAAATTCGGCTCGACGGACCAGAAATATTCGGTTCTTTTGCAATAAAAAGAGTTTACGAGCTTTCAAAAGCATTTTTCATTCGTAGCAGCCACACACAAATATATTTTTGTTGTAGTTTTTCGCGCTCGGCTCTCCGGAGCTACATTGCTAACAAAGTTGTAAGAACGCCACTGATTTTAAGGTTATTGGAAAAATTCGTCTGAAAATGAACCAATCCTTCTCCACGAAGACTCCATGAAGAGAATCTTGTTGAACCCATTAAAACGAATTATTTTAATCCTGTCACTTGAACCCAATGACCCTTGGTTATACGAATAACTAAAAAACACCCTTAGCATCCAAAAATTTCATTTCGGCAAATTACCACGCATTTCATCTCGCACTAAATTGACATTACAGCCGCGCGTAATCAATAAGCAGAGGTTCAGTTAGTTAATTCGACCCTTTTTTTTCTATCCTGGATCAAAATATAGCGCGGAAAAAAAATGGGTTCACCCTTTCTCCCCAACCCTTCGAAAATTATCGAAAAATTTCCTTTTTATTAAATATCTTGTTAATTTTCATCGTGTTCTATTTTATCTCCCTCCGGATTAGACCAAGAAGGTGGTAAAAAAAATCCTACTCGGTCTAACCAAACACCACACCATCTTCGGCACCATCTTGAATCTTTTTGTGGAATACTATCGGGAATCTGGTGAAATTTCGCGTTAAGACATTGGCGCTGAAGTTGAGAAAACCCCGAAGTAAAAAAAATTATGCCTTAAAAATGGGGTACAATAGGAACGGAATGAAGTCAATCACTCATTCCAGTTGCTCATAAAAAAAAAATTGCGGAAGGAAAATGAACTCATCCCCAAAATCAGAATGATGATGATGGCGTCAAATGCGGTGCCTTGGTGCCTACGGGGGTGAGCTTCGTCTTATTTTTAATTTCCCAACAAATTTGCTGACTTAATAATAAAAAAAGAAAGAAAAAGAAATCGAAAGAAAACTCAACAGCATAAAAAATATTTAGATCTAGAGATGAAAAAAGCATCGAAAGAAAATCAAGAGATTGTGAAGAGGCTGTAGAGAAAACGATGAAAAGCAGTTGAGAGGTAGTCGCCAGTTTCTCTGCCCCCAGTCACAATCTTGCAACAGGAAAATTCCTAGATGAGAGGAAAGTTTATTACGTAGAATATATATATATATCTATATTCATCAGGCACCACATTTTTCAACATTTTTCTAATTAAGGAAATTCTTTTTAATATTCCTTGGGAATCCTTTTTTTCTTTAGAATTTCCGTTTCGAGCGATGCAGAACTATGGACGAACGTTATCCAATTTTCCGGCTTTCCACTCTCTTAAACCTTCAAGATGACGATAACATGGATGACAATTTTTCTCCCATTTCGAATTAGATAAGTTCTACGAACTATAAATAAACTTTAATTCGAAGAAATTAAGAGCGCAGAGGTAACTTTAATTTTTACCCCTGGGTGGAAATTTTACTAATTGTAAGTGATTTTGTCCATAAACTCAAAGAACCAGGTTGCATGTGAAACTACAACACTAAAAGAACAGTAAAAACCTGGCACAAACTATGAATACCTGACTTATTTAATGGTAGCTTTGAGATGCTTAAAATTAATGAGGCTTTTCTTTAAAGAAAAAACCTTTTAGTACTTCGAAATGTGTGTTTCATTTTTCTAGCGTAAGCTGTTAGTAGGAAAAACCTTCCATTTCACACTAATCAAATTTTATTCAATAAATAGTAGAACTGCAATAAAAATCATGCTGTCTTTCTAACCACTCAAACCCATCTACATCCCTTAAGGGGTTATGCCACTCTAGGCTTTTGGGGAAATGGTTTTTTTTTTATTATTTTAAATGGTCCCCTAGGACCTCAAAAATGCTGTCCTAAAATATTATGACCGATAAAAGTCTCTAAGAACTCGGTTTTCGAATTTTAGTACAACGCATATTGCAAAATTACTTATGATTTTCTACATACTGAAAACTTCAAACGCGTTTATCTCAAAACTACATTTTTCAAGCTGGCCGGAAACATAAGTCAGACAATTTTCAACCGATTCACGTGAAATTTTTAATATATCTTCAAAACTATATTGTCCATTAGAGTGCGTAGGATTTTTTTTTTATATTTCATAGTTCATTAGTTATTAACAACTTTCTGAAGATTTTTTAGGCAAATTTCGCACTTTTCACTTTAGAAGTGCGCCATTTGGCTAAAAATCGCATCGCAAAAACGCTACACAGCCGCCATTTTTAATTTAATCTCTAAAAAAAAAATACTGTACATAGTCAATAACATGTATTATAAATATCCATTTTTGGAATATCGATTTATTTTGTAGTTTTTCTGAAAAAAAAATTCCGAAAAAGGCCTATTTTTCAGCTTCCAGAGTGGAATAACCCCTTAAAAGCTATTTTTGGTAGTGGTCTATTGGGATAATAAGTCCAGAATAAATTCTTAGAAAAATTCTACAAAAAAATCTAGTCCTCTCACTTCCGCACAACATTTTTTTTCCCAATAATATTAAATGAATTATTTTAAAATACAAACGACTTTTTGACGTAATTAGATAAATGTCGCACGAAAAAAATTTAATCAAAACAAACCCAATTTTAAATTAAACGAAAAAAATCATTTCTAATTTGATCTAATTTTTTAAGCTGGGGAGAACTTTGTTTATTAAGGAAACAACAAGGGGACTTTACTATCTATCTTGAACTTCTGCTAATTAAAAAAATAGACCTGAAACTCTCCCCTATTTAAATCAAATCACGGAAAAATACCTAATTAAATCAAATTATCGATAAAAATTAAAACAGAAGGAGAGGGAAAAACATTGAAATAGCATCAAAAAATGGAAGATTGCCTTAATAAAACAATGAAAAAACCTTCTGCGCCTACTTCCTGGTATCGAACACGTCCTTTCAGCCATTATGAAAGTAAATAAAATCGGAAAATCTAAGTTTCACATCAAATTCGAAATTAAACAACGAATCCAACAACCGGGAAGCTAACACTTGAAATACAACAGATGTACCGAATTTTATTAGATCCCAGCGTCGAGTACATAAAACTGCCAAACTGCGAGGACGAAGGACGATCTCGAGAGGACGACGGAACAAAATGGGAACTAATTGCACAAGGATATGCTTCGAGATACTCGTGTGTTTCCTCTGATTTTCGTAACGGTCGCACAGCGAACACAAACGAATTCGACGGAAACGAAATTAAATAAAATCAATAAAAAGATTAAGGAGCAAGACGAAACAAGTACAAGTTCTTCCAAATTTTCTTCGCTTCCTCGTATCCTAATTAAACAACTTGGGGAAAACTTGAGGAAACGAATCTTGTATGGAAGCCTCGGTTTTTTTTTTTTTTTGTTCAAAATATTGAATAGGAAGGAAGTTAATCCTGTTAAGAAATCAAATCCTTTCTTAGTACCCATAATCGTAAAAACGATAGTCTGCTTCTCATTATTTTTTTAAAGTGTTAAGGCAAGGTATCAGTTCTGGACGAAAAAAATGATTTTTTTCTTATTTTAATTTTCATCCTTAACATATCGAAAATACGTGGACAAAAGGATATTTCGATATCGAATGTATTTCACAAATTACAAACCGATTTGTGGAACGGTCCGCCGATATTCAATACGATTTTTTTGTAACGTCAAACTTTAAACGCGTTTTTCTCGAAACCACTTTTCCGGAGCGCGGTACGT
This sequence comes from Beris chalybata, assembly GCA_949128065.1. Lineage (NCBI taxonomy): Eukaryota > Metazoa > Arthropoda > Insecta > Diptera > Stratiomyidae > Beris > Beris chalybata. Next base: position 108,175,079 of record OX421895.1, read on the forward strand.
TCTACAGCTCCAACAAATAATCCGATTTTAATGAATAATTGCTTAAAAGAAAGTAAACTAAATTTGGGCGGCCCCAATGTCGAATTTTTTTTGAATTCCACTTTTTTTATTTCGAGTTTTTAAGCCAAAAAAAGATTGAAAAAAGTGTCTTTTTTTCAAATAGCTGCCATTTTCGTCTCAGGGCGTTTTTTCAAAATCGGAAAACGTTGGGGCCCCGCAAATTTAATATAGTTTCATAAACTTTTTGAATTTGTGGTTTCAGATCACTTGGTAAGGCTGTAGAAGGTACCGCGTGCATCAACTTACGCCGATCGCTGCCTTACGTCTTAGGAGCTGAATACGCCATTTTGCAATATATATTTTTTTAAATCAAAATTATTCTTCACTTGTGCCTCAATATAACCCATTAATAAATTTTTCCAAATATATTTATTTTATATAAAAAACAAAAATCCTGAAATTGAGGCATTTTTCGGGCCTTTTAACTTAACCTTCTTGCCTTAAAAGAGTTCTGAATTTATCGTTTGATGTTCATGAACAAATGTTGTAAGGGCTTTTGTATGAGAGGTAAAAGATGATAACTCTTTGAGTCAACAAATTTAACAGCACGTCCAAATGCTTTATTATTATATATGTTACATATCATTGATTTTTTCGTGTAACTTTTTTGTAAAAAAAAGCTAAAATTGAAATTTTCACATCATACGTTCATCCCGAAATATCATCATCTACTTAATTAAAAAATTCTAAGATGTCAACAGTGTATCTTGGGGTATTAGGCACGACTAATATGGTAAGCAATTTTATCACAAGCTCCGCGATGGACAGCCGTTCTTAAGAGCATAGGTAGAGCCTATATGGCCTTAAAAAATAAAGTTTCTAATATTCGACTAATATTTTCTTGAGACCCCTACGCCACTGGTCTCATAATTGTTTTATAATATTCCACTTAATTTTTTAAGTACACGTCTTAAGTATGTTCAAAAGACATGAAAACCATAAGGTTTTTGTTTCAGGGTCGACTCATTACTGTTTGCCCCGTTTTGCACGCCATTCCACATATCAGCTATTTTCTTTGTCAGTGGCTTCATAGCTTTGCAGCTGTATAAGTTTCAAGTTTTTATTACAAGCGGTTCCTGAAATACGGTCCAGTTACTAAGGGCTGCCAGCCCTAGAAAAAAATATGGGTAGGTTTTTGACATTTTAATCTTTTGCGTTATTAGTCGCATAGTATCCTGTACAGCAATTCAACTGAACTTGTCAGCAATTCAACTGAAATTGTTTCTAAAGGTAATATATTTGCGGCAAAACTGTTGGCATATTTTTATATTTTTGGTCACCTTATTACCAAAAAAATTGTTTAGATTTTTTTTAAAAAAAACTTCAATTCGGCTACTCGTACGTAAAAATAACAAGAAAGATATTTCAAGAAATTCGACTGACCTGCAAAGGCTTTCACTTTACTATTAATTATTAATTGCACTTAACACCACGGATACACTGCTGGTATTGATATAATAATATCGTTAATATCAGCAGTGTATCATCCAATACTAAGCATATACGAGATAAACGAAGTATTGAACCTGTTTCATAGTATACAAATTCGATAATTTTACCTACACTATGCATTTTACTGCTAGTTGCGTCATTCCCTAATTGTGTGGCGAGTATCGCAACTAAATGTATTTTGCTTTGTTTGCTTATATGTACCAGATACTGTCAAATCAAACCGTATGTGCAGTGTATCATGTGCAGCGAGTTTCAATACTATGATCTCAATTCTATGGTTTATATACTAGCTATGTATCCAGTTTGAGAAAATTAAAAAAAAGTTCTTGGACATTTTGCGAAGTCTAAATAAATAAATCAAAAATTCAGCTTCCTACTTAAATGTCTCACCGATTTATCATTTTTCGGAAGATAAATGCATTCATGCAAATGTTTCAAACACATCGAATGGGGCTACACGACCAACAATCTAAATTTTCTTGAAACTCATACTTTTCCAGCATTTTTTGAAAAATCAACATATGCCAAATTTTAATGTAGAAGATCGTTTCGATACAATTTCTTGTTCATGGCTTTATTAACTCTATAGGGAGGGAGAAGGGAGGGGGTGTGGTGAACCTATGACACCACCTAAGCACAGACTACTGGTCGTCTGTGTTGATTACATTATCAAAATCTTGTATTAAGTTGATTAAACAAACATTTTTTATTTTGGTTTAAATATTTGAAATTCAAGTTTTGACAAAGACTCAGGAGTGGAATATTATGTTTGTCAAAAATTTGGATGGTATAGTAGTGAGACGCGTCTTTGCAACACTTTCGCTTATAAAGAAAGGTTTTTAGTTTGATCTGAACCATTATAAAAATTGGCCAATTTTTGTCAAAATAAATTTGGCCGAGTAAATTATTCTTGGCACAAAAAATGGAACCCAAATGACGAATGGCCAGAGGAAAACTGTGTCATGTAAAAAAGATTGGCACCATATATTGAAATTGACGAATTAAAGATTTACAATTAAATTGAATCCAATGTACGAACGCTGTAAGATGTAAACAACACACAATTCCAGGAATATTCATTGACGTACAAACGTGGAGTTGAAAAAAATTCCATTCCATTTCCATTTTCACGAATTTCGTGAAATCTTTTAGGCATGTCGAGCTATCAAATTTATTTTACTTTCTAAAAGCGCCTTTATATAAGCGCCTAGAATTTTTTTCTTCAAATTTTTCGATAACTAACCCTTAATGGGGTGGGTGTTTAGAGGTTCTGCACATTTGCACTAATTCCGATGTATTTCTATAGCCAGCAGGAGGCTATTTGGAACGCATAGTAATTTTTCACAATATTCCCTCAGACATATTTCATGTATACAAATGATATGCTTTTAGAGATGGGTCGTTCCAGAGTAAACTGTTCCGAAAGAGCAGTTCATTGAAGTGAGTGAGTGAATAAACTCACTCCTTTTAGTGAAATGCAGTTCCATTTGCCACGTGACACCGCCGCGGTTTTTTTTTTGCTCATAACAAGCGTGGGGCGACGTGAACTGCTGGAACTAGTTTCTTTTAGTGAGTGAACTAACTCCGACTCACTCACTAAAAGAAATTGCTTTGCCCATATCTAATGCTTATCATACATCGAACCTTCAGTATAAAATAAAAATCTAAATATAGGTTCAAACCATTGGTAACCCAAGACTCGCTAGCTGGCAAACATTTGGCAACTTATTTTCAGAAATTGGTACACATTTCTAGTATAACATTTTGGAATTATACTATCCGTGGTCAAAATTGTAAAATTTGGACAAAATTTAGAGTAAATCGTTGAACGAACAAACGATTAAGGACGTAATTTTGCAATCAAGGCAATTTGACGAAAATCATCAAGGAGTGGATGTCCAGTATTTGAACAAAAATCTGAAAAAATTATAGTTGAGTTGTTGGGGGTTTTGACAATAAAATTAGCCAACACTCCGAACAGTTCACCCGAACTGTTCGTCACTTCCGTCTTATTAATTTGAACAACATTTCTGCAAAATCTTCAATAAAGTCGCTGATTTCAACCGGAAAAAGGCTGGCTAGGAAATTTTTTTTTCCCGATTCTACGTTTCTTTCTTTTAATGTTACTTCCGTTTAGAGTCCTTCGTAATAATTCTGACCTCGGCGAATTATTTCTTCATCGTTTATTACTTTTTTTTTACTTTTTCAATTTCGTTCGGTCTTTTTAATTTACTTCTTTTTTTCGAAACTGTTGTCGTAATCTCCACTAATTGTCTCGATTTAAAAATTGCTGCAAAGCAATTGTGGGCATTAAAAGAATCACAGCACTCAGCAGCAGTATTTGTGGTAGTAGGAGCTGAGCGTTGTGAGCGTTGTGATGATATAAAAAAAATAGAAATGAAAATAAAAATAATTTGATATTTTTCAATTCGCCGAATGAGAGAAGCTGGACTACACACGAATACTACAGAAGCTTGGGTGGATTGGCGATGTATTGGATGAAAAGACCCGCGATAGCGTAGCGCAGATAGGTTTGTGTGTAGAGTGGTGCGGGTCCAGGGTATCGTTTAATCTCGAGGACTACTATTGGATGCTGTGAGTGTTTTTTTTTAATGGATCCACGCTCTTGGATTATCGCTTAAACACGTACTAAATTTATTGTTGTATTTAATTCCAGTCGCAACAGTAATGCGTCCATTTGTTGCTATTACCGCCGGATTATTTGCGTTAGCTTCTGGACAGAGCCGTACGAGACGACGACAACAACGAGATGAAGAGTAATGGTCAAATTGAAGACGCTGGGCTGGTACATGGGAAAATACCCTTGGGAAATTGGCATCCCTTTGTTGACCTTCTACCGGTCATTTTCCGTTTCCGATTTTCATCTTGTCCGCTTGCTTGTAAGTTGTCCGGCCTCCGGTTGGATGGGCGAAAGGTTGCGCGTTGGGCTATGTTTGCGTCGCTATTACGTCCGAATTCGCGTGATTGTCGTCAGTTCAGCTGGGTGCAATCGAAAGTTGTAGACGCGCGTCGTTTAAAGTTTTTTTGTTTTTCATTTTTGCCTATGGTCACATCACAACAGCTTGGGATTTGATTGGTTACGTGATGGATGTTGGCTGATTTTCTGGACCTAATTTAATTTATAAGGATGTAATCAAATGCGTCTAAATTGTTCTTTTAGATGTGCTTTGCAGTTTGTTAGTTTGCTGGTGCTTCAGATTCTGGTGATTCAGTCGGAGGTCTTTTGATGTTGCTGTCTGGAGTAATGATTGGGAAATAATCAAGCAAATTGTTTATGCCTTTGGACTGTATATATCAGGTGTAAGCTATCAAACAGGTTCTTCTGTTCATTAGCCTCTAAACCTTGCAAGCATTAGGGCTTCAGATGGACGCCCCAGACATAGACTCCAGTATTTGGTTCAGCATGGGTCAGCTCACGGTTCTTTCAGCGTGCGCTAATTTACCTGATTGCCCAACTTTCATTTGACCAGCTATTGTATGTTACGGGGTTACACCACTGCAATATTTTGGAAAAATATTTTTTTTTTTCTTTGCTTAAAAAATTGTTTGAACCTTGGAGAATATGGGGAAAAGATTTTAAAACATGAAAATGAATTTTATCCTGGAATTTCGAGCTCTTTACCGAGCGAGTCGGGCTGCTTCAAAACGACTACCTGTGTCGCATCAGGTATCCATCTGAGAAGATACTGCCTAATGATTTAACTGTTGGTTTCCACCTTCTGGATAACACTAATAGATATCGCTAGAAAGTTTTTGCGTTCCATTGGATGTATTTTCGCACAGAATTTCGTTAGAACGGCGTCAGTTCATGTAGGTTAGGTTAGGTTTAAGAAGGGGCGTAGAGCTAAGACCGCCACGCTCACTAGGCGCCATATGGGCCCATTGCGATCCCTTCAGGTCCCCGCGGGCTATACATCCATCCTAAAAACATTCCAATTCCCTACAGAACCTGACCATTTTGCCATACCCTACTGCCCTCAAATCCTCGATGCTCTCAAAGAAGAGACTACCCATAACTCTAAAGCGCCTTCTAGCGATCCCCGGGCAATCACACAAAAATGTGAGTGATTTCCTCTACAGCATAGCATCGTCAGCTCATGTAAAAAAAGGTAAAATTTTTATATATAGCAACGAATATCGCTGTATGCAATTTTAATGATGGACTGACTAACATACTACGGATTACGAAGGTTCTGGATGTGGATATTGGCGTCTAACGCTACAATTTATGTGTCGAATCTGATGTTAAGCGAATCCAGCAAGCTGAGAGTGCATTAGCAGATGCGGCAAAATAGGTGCGCTCCACCATTAAATCGTCGAGGAAAAAGATTGAACCGGAATATTCCAACTTAGAAGGACAGCTTCATGGTCCTGTAGTTGCAGATTAATGGTGAAAAATTTTAAAAGTAGAATTATTTATTTGTTCATGTCTGTAGCACATTTCAAGACTTTGAACGCGTTTTTCTCGAAACGCGATATAAAACCTTCAGTTCTGTTAACAAAATGGCGCCCACCGTGGGGCTTCTTTGAAGACTATTCTTCTTTGACTATTCAATTCCTGTTTAATTTACTGTAGTTATACGAACCACCTTTCCTAAGTTGCAGTAATGATACCACTTCACTATCGCGAAAATTATAACGTAAATTGCAGTAAGTAGATAATTACAGAAATTACGATATTTGTATACCTACATACATATTTAGTAGGTACTTACTTCCTTCACTTAGTACAGTTTACAGCTGGGATAATTGATATACCGTTATGCGAGTACACATATGAAAAAAGTAAACAAGCAGCTTACCAGGTATTTTTTGATCTCTTTTCGGGAATAATCAAAAAGTGTAAGTAAAAACTTGAAAATAAAAGCCACCGGCATGATCGCATCAGCATACATACAACATACAAGATACAAACAAATTAAAACGCATGTTAACTCGTTTTCCATGCACCTTTCATGTTAAGTTTGCAAAAACTGTTCAAATTAAAAATAAACGCGATCGTAACAAAAATTTGAACAAACCTTGATACATATGTGGATTGTGGACACACTTTTCATGATACAAATGTGTCACTTTGATCGTGTGTACGATCACCGATCGTACCAAGAATAAAACCGACTAAAAGGAAGAGTTTTCGGTTGTTTTTTGTAGGAACCTTGTTCCATGTGTAGCAAAAAGGAACAACAACTCTATCTAAAGTTTGTCGGAATAAAAACAACGATCTTGACGTAGTACCGAGCCTCTGACATCAGAAACCGGAGAGAGCAGATGTTCGGTATGGAAGTTGTGACGATCGTTAACGTTGGTTGCATGCGTACCAAAAATGCACACATGTCGTCGACAACAGTTTTGGCCGTTGGTTCCTTCTTTTTTTTTTCCTTATGCACATTAAGGTACTATAACGTAAGGTATAGCGTGTGTTTCTGTCTCTGTTACCGCGTCCCTCGATCACTCCACGTACTCAAGGTTCTTAACTTTTGATATCATATGTGAGATCGTAGATCGTGCACACATTAATAAATTTTTTCCTTTTTTTTTGTTGTTTTCTTTCGTCCTATTGAGTCGTTCGGACTGATATAAATTTTGATGAGGTCGTTAGTCAGGCTCAGGGTTCATATTACTACCTGGCCAGATAGTGTGATGAACTCTAAGAGGATTTCAGGACGCCCGATCTTTAGATAGATTTGGATGAGACAAAAATGGGAAAGAATAGAAGGATATTAAAGTTGGGATGCGGCTGGACGATCTTCTTGATCATTTCGAGTTTGGTTTTTTTTTTGTTCATTGTTCTCTCGTTGGATGTGTTATGTGTTCACCTGGGCGCGCATATGGTGCGATCGGTAAATTCATTAATTTCCCAGGACTGATCAAATGGAACGATGATCATGGCTTTATGTTTATTTTCCGGTTTTCGGTTTATTTATTTATTTTTGTTATAGGCGAGTATGAGAATTGGGTTTTTAACTAGGAAATTAGTTGGCAAACTATTGTAGGAATTATGGATTTTTCTCATAGCAATGATTTGAACTCTAAACTGACGATTTTTATCAAATATAACAATTTATTTGTGAAGAAAAAACTACACCCCGGAGGGAATAGCAGCACGGAGTAACATAAAAGTGGAAAAATGAGCAGTGTTTTAAATACCAATATGAGATTATAGTAAACCAGTAGTGAGGTTGGGATGGATTCGGCTTCGGATCTCACGAAGTAAAACTTTCCCAATTAAGATAACTGTAAAAGTTTAGTTTTCAGAAAAACTACATGAAAAATAAGCAAAAAATCAGAAATTACGAAAGGAAAAAATATGCCAATCCTTTTACGTTGAAAAGGGCTCTAAGGGTCCACTAGCAAGCAAAACTTGTTAGAGTTGCTCTATGACATTTATTGCTGCATGTGTACACGGTTCCGAGAATGCATTTGCCCAAGTTTTTGCTCTAGCCAGCAAACGCTTGCCTTTTCAAGCAAGTTATGAATGTACACGCTAACTTGCGAGAGTTGAGATCTCGCAAGAAAGTTCCGATCGGTTCCGAAATTTTTCAGCAAGTCAGTACAATTGCATTGGATGTGAGGTTAAGTTCAGTCTTAGGAGTCGTAGTTCCACAGTTTACGTGCGAAATATTGACGGAAAATCCAAGTGGAGTTCCGAGTACACGTTTTTACTCATTTCCAATGTGGAACTTTATCCAGAGTTGTGGTATTTTTCTTTTTCGTTTTGATAGTTCAACGAAACTTTGATGATGAAGTGTATACGGAAGAGCCAGTTTTACTTGCAAGATTTTTGTAGAGCTACTTGCTAGAGTAAAATTGCTGCAATTTGACAGATAGTAGCTGTGTTTTTTATTCCCGGTTAACCATAAAGCTCGACAAAATTGCACGGCAAAACAACAACAGTGCGGTTACCGTAACCGCACTGTTGTTGTTTTGCCGTGCTATTTTGTCGAGCTTTATGGTTAACCGGGAATAAAAAACACAGCTATTGTACACATCGCACCAAATTACTCTAGCAAGAAATGTCGCAAGTTACTTGCCAGTGTACACGAGCCTTTAGAGCGTCTGACGAACGTATTTATGTCACGTTTGACCCTTAAGAATCAACAAGACTTGTATCTCCAACTTCCTTGAAAAAAGATTAAGTAAAGCAGGCTTAGAGCAAAAGAACAGAAGAATGTTTACTAAGCAGAGAGTGATTCACCACTGGAGTGCGAATTTATTACTTTATGCAGAAACTTGATTGAAATCATAAAATCCTGATATATTACAATAATGAAAACGCAACCAGTGCTCTAAAAATTGAAGTCTTCGTTCATCGAGTCAGCACCTATAGCCCCCCTCCTTTAAGTCTCCTTATTGAATTAATTTAGAGTCCAACAGGATATATTAAGCTTTTGATGTGAAGAAAATTATGTGCTAATGAAAAATTGCTCATTACCGGGTTCAGGTCTCGGCTACTTGTTAACGAGTAACTAGAAGTGCCACATTTTTCTGATGCGCTATTATTGCTTTAAGGAGCTGTTACACCATGACAAGATTAGCTTAAAATGGGATTACTCTAGTATTTAACTTTTGTCAGACCTTTCGAATTGTTTAGAGACCTTGCAACTGAATTTTTATTAAACAAGTTTTCATTGAGTTTTTCTTACGATATGATAACATCCACTTTTGCTTCAGGAAGACGCTGTTAGTTACAGTCTGTATTTCAAAAGCGTTTGATAGAGTATGGCACGACTGTTGTCAATCCTGACTCTACCCTTCGAAGGTATTTTCTAGCACTAAAGACTGGAGACGATGATAATCGACATCGTCTAATACTTGTTTTTTCAATCTAGGACCCGGTTTAAAAGAAAGACACATATCTAGTTTTTCTACTTAGAACGATCAGAGGAAATGTATTCGAAAATTTGATCAATTCCGGCGAATAGAACGTGGTAATCCCATCAAAAATATTTAAGCACCAAGGATTGCACATCCGGTCCTGTCCTAGGTACGACACGGTTATAAAACCTACTCCTTGGATATAAGAAAAGAAAATTTGACAATAGCAATTTTCCTTTTTTGTGCCAGTGTCATCAGAAGGAGACTCCTCATTCTCATATATCAGGTCAACAAAAAGGAAATGCGGGGACACTGTAGGATTACGGCCGATCGACAACACTATACAGGCCATGGAGTTGTAGTAGTTGTCACCAGACACCACTTTAATGGTTCATCCAAATTAAACGATCCGAACGCAAATGGAGTGCGAGTGCAACCAACGTACAGTAGGTAGGCCAGAAGCTTCTTTTCCCTTCAAATCACGAGGATGAGTAAACTGATACCTCACGAAAGTGTTTCCATGGTGGGACATTATAGAAAAACTCCGAGGACAATGTTTAGCTCGGAATTATACAGGAAAAAAAAAACCGAAGAAAGTTTTATATTCCCTGTGTTTTGAACTGAGCCAACATTCTTATGACTCTGTGAAATAAATCAAATTTAATTCCGAAGTTGGTAATTAAAGACCAACAGAGGAAAAACTCTCGGAAAAAAACGCGTTTTAATGACGTTCAAGTGAAATTGGTGTTAGTTTTCACACAGAGTTGATATCAACTTAAAGACAGATGCCTAATAGGTTCCAGGTGTTAGAATTGATAAGGCGCCAAATTAGTCCTTGTTTCTTTCATCCCTAATTTATTGTGTAAAATAATTCATTTGGCGTATTTAGCTAATTTCCTGAGTAAAATTTGTTTGATGATTAGTTTTAATTGGTGCAATCTCTAGTTTCCTTTTTAGTGACATTGTCGATGAATGCGTGAAAGCAAATTTATACCGAAGGAGCCGTTTCAAGCCCTCAATGGTAAGCCAATCTCTTATAGATCTACAGTAGAACTTCTATAGAGTGACCACACAAAGGACTGTGCAAAACTGGACACTTTATTCTATTGGTCAGATTATAAAAATAATTTAACATATAAAATCCGTTTCTGATTTACTTCGGGATCGTAAAAAATGGCAACTTTAGTGGTCAAGATAGGAAGGTGGTCACTTTTTCAGGTTGCATGAAATTGTCTCATAACGCACTCATTTCTAGCACCTCTTCTTGCCTATTAGCCGATTATTTTGCCTAATTTTTCTATTATTTAAACAACAAGAACTTCAAGATAAATTCAGCTTACCTTTTTATCCGTAAGTTTTTCGCATCTTCTCTGCTTGCAGATTTGGTGACTTTTATCATTGCGACACGGTGCACAATCGCCACAATTGTCTTTCTTTTGGCAACCGATACACTCACCGCAACGTTTCCGTTTCTTTTTCGTCTGAAAAGTTGAAAAAACAATTTTCGTATAAGCTTCAGAGAAATAATCAAAATAAATTTCATGTCGGTAGTATTTCGTTTAGTGAGCAGAACTGAGTAATAATTCGCAATAAATTAGCAATTAGATATACTAAACCCACTTCTGGCACTACTTTTCCTTTCAAACGAGTCATATCCTACTTCTGACATTAATTTCTTGCATCAACCAAGCAATAATGAGTACGGATCGAAATTCTGCTAATAAGGTGTTCTAATTCCACTTCTGACACTAATTATTGTTCCTTTCCAACAAAAATTTAATGACCACATTTTTGTATTAAAATACAATTAACTTTTGGGATCCCACTTCTAACACTAACTTTTTTGTATTAAGCAAATAATTAAGAATACAAATTTTTTTAAGAACTACTTTTATTTTATTTTAATTGCAATAAAGAATTATTTGTTCAAAACCCTCTTCTGATTCTATTTCTAACAAAAGTTTTTTCGGATTACAATAGGTTTCATATCCCATTAGATTATATTAGATTGGAAAAGGGGGTTGGTATAGTTAAACTTTATCACTGCAGCCACAATTGGACCTATTGAGACGTCTCCCGGCTTGACTATGATTCCTCTTCAATCCCTGCGCTTTGAATGAAGCCTAATATTTTGCGAAGAGGAATGATCAGGAATTCTTCCTTGAAACTCTGACCGAAGTGACGAAGCCTATTGTGAGCTAAGTCCTCACATTCACAGAGGATATACCCTGGTGTTTCGTCTTCGTCATTGCATATTCTGCAAATTTTAGTGTAAGAACGATTAATACTATTGAGATGCTTCCTCATGTGACAATGCCCAGTCAGAGCTCCCTCTAGAGTACGGGTCTGATATCTGCTTAATTTCAAATAATCATATGTCCTTTTTTTTCCGAATGCTTTGGCATAAAAAGCTTTGAGTGCCTGCTGCCCGGTGCAAAGTTCCAATGGATGACACTTCGCGATTTTTGCCACATATGGATGATAAATATCCCGTTATTTGCCGTTAAATTTAATCCGATTCCTACTTCTGACACTAATGTTTTTGAAAGTAACCCACTTCTGCCACGAATTGTTTTTCCTTTGCATTAAAAAAGTAGTTCTATGAATCGTACTTCCCCAAACTAATTCTGTTTATTTGTTTATTTTCTTCAAACAAGTTAGTCGTAAGAGTCAAACTTTTGACACTAATTTCTTCGCATTAAACAAACAATTAATCCCATTTCTGCCACTAATTTTGAACTGGAAGGTTTAACCCTGCCATGCAAATAAGACTCACCTGTTTATCGCCGGGCGTATCATGACCCTCTCCCATTCCAATCGAACTGATCGGACTTTTGAAATTCGCGGTACTCGAAACGGCATCAACCTGTCCGGGATTTCCCGGATCACCGATTTCCATTGCACTACTTTCCGATTCCGCACTCGATTCTAACGAACTCGCCCGAATTTTCCGACGTTCTTTTTTCCGTACATCAACTCTCGTTATCGGCGAATTTAACACTTTACCGAGTTTCAGCGTTGTAGTCGGTACCGGCGTACTTTGCGTCGCACTATGGTAGCCATTGTCCATAATTGCATTATCGAATGGCGTTGTTGTTTGCAATTGTTGTTGCTGTTGTTGCTGATGTTGTTGCTGATGTTGTTGTCCGTTCAAATCGTGTCCTTGATGATAGTGTGATATCGCGGACGTAGGTTCTTTCTTGATAACCGTCAGGATATTTTGCGGCGAAAATGTCGAGATCGGTTGATACAATTGAATATGTCGTTCTTCAAGGTACTGCTGATTTATCGCGGGAATATCACGAGCTTGAATTGGTGCCGGCACTAGCGGGTAGGGCCTCGTATTAACGGCCGTTAGCGTATGAAATGACGGAGTTGAGAGGGCAGTCAGGCCCGTTTGTAGGGTATTGATTGGGGTTAATTGTGTTAGTTGACCGTTACTGGGCGAAGCACTACTGGGCGAAATCGGTACCGGAACGGGTTGTGCTAAACTCGGTTCCGGTATTAAGCTGTTTTCGCCGTACGGATTGAATTGACTTTGGAATGACGGAAGTTTTGAGAACGGCTCGAAAACCTTGGTGTCCTTGGGCGGATGATCCATTTCCCAAGGTCGTGTATAGCTGTTCGACTGGGAGGTTATAGCGTCGTTATTCGAGCGTGAATCATGACGCTCGTAATAGTCCCAGGTATTGGGATCGACTAGTTCAGGCGATACAAACGTACTGTTGTAAAGCGAATGATGATTTAAGTTCAGGTGATGTGAATGGTGTGAATTGTTCAGGTGATTCGGATCACTGTCTTCAGTGTTTCCGCCGGCTTGCGCACTCATCATAGACGCCATTTTCAGCATATGAAGAGACCAGCATGGCCGCACTGTCTATAAAGCACACTACTTTGTTTGTTTGTTTGTTTGTTTTATAACTGTCCCGTTTTATATAAACTTTTTTTATATTTTTATAAACAATTTTTAATGATTTTTTTATTATTTTTTTTATAAATACTACAAAATGATTGTATCGTGGTTTTCTTTTGCATGATTTTTGTTTTGTTTTTGTAACATTTTTTTGTACGAGATTTGCGTGAGGTAGAATTTTATTTTTTAAATTTGTATCTCTGGTTTGTTTTTACTGTAGTAACATTGGCAATTTTATAACGCTATAAACTTCTTAAATATAACTTTGTTTTATTTCTTTTCTCTTTTTTTGTATTTTAACGCACTTGATCCAGAATAAAATCCAAAATTAACTTTATTTGTTTGTATGTTTGGTATATGTTTTGGTAACTCGATACTATTAACGAAAAAATTTGTCTATGTAATTAGAAACTTTGAATGAACACTTTGTTTTTACAAAAATCGATTTTTTTTTATATTTTAGAAAGAAAGAAACATTTAATGTAAATATCGACTGCTTTTCTATTTATTATATTTTTATTTGCTTTTAAATATTAAATTTAATAACTTTGTACTTTTCTTGATCGGACACTTGAGTTATGTTTGTTTGTTTGTTTTCTATTTTTGTATTTGACTATTGTTAATAAAATTTAAAACGCGATTTATAGTTGTTTGTTGTAGTCTGTTTTGAGCACTGCTTAAAGTAATGAACCAACTATTTTATTGCTATTTTTGGTAGTTTTTTGTAAGGTTTAGTTTATTTCGCCGAATAAAATGATGTTTTAATATAAATTAAAATATTGCATGGAATTTCACACATACACCGGTTAATTTTTTCGTTTTCATAAATTTGTTATTGTCGAAATAGTTCTATTTGTTTTTGTTTTTTTTTTAATCGCACGTTAAATATCTAAAACTTTTGTTTTTGGTTTCGTTCAGACTTAATATTTTTTGTTTGCTTTTGTAGTTTGTATAAATTTAAAATTTTGTTTTATTGGTTTGTTTTGTACTTTATTCACGATTTTTTGTTGGTTTTATTTTAATAAATATTTGTGGGCCTTTGGATTTTGTTTTGTTTTTAGATGCAGCTACCGAACTTTTTTTTGCCAATATTTAACTTAAAGTAGTTTTAAATAAATTAAATATTCGAAAATTAATTATATTATTAATAATAAATTTTATAAATTAGAGACTTGACTTCAAAGTTTTGTTTGTTTTGCTTTTAATAAATTATTAGATCATATCGAAATTATTACTAAAGTTATAATTTAATTTAGAGAGAATGATTTTAAATAAGTTTACGAGTTGTTATGAGAAATTTTCTTAGAAAATATTTTTGAAAACGACTGTTTGTTTATATATTAGTTGTAAATTAAATTTTTTAGATTATGGTCTTTTGTTTTGGAATAAATTAAATTATTTTATTAAATTAGTTAAATAAATAAATAAGTTATAAATGTAATGATTAGATAGTTTGGTTGTCTTGTTTTATTATTATATTTTTAATAGAATTTTTATTTGTTTTGTTGTTGTGTATTTTATTTTTCTCTTTCATTGATTCCTTGGTCTTATTTCTCTCCAAGACAGTTTCATTCCGATATCTGTGGAAGAAAGTGAGAATATTTTTTTGTATTCTATTATATAATATTGTTTTGATTTGAAAAAAAAGAATATATAAAAAAAGAGAGCAGCAATAGATAATCCATGTTATATTTATTTTATTTAATTAATTTATTTTATTGTCATTAAGTTTATTAAATTTGGTTAGTGAACTCACCATTAGTTTGTATCTGTACATAGCCTAGAGTGGGAATTACATTCGTTGTCATAGGGATTGTTCGTCCAACAACTTAATTTTAGATGGGTTTCAAGTTCCTATCTGCTGTTAAAATGAAGCTTAAAAATTCAGGTTATTTTTAAAAACAACCTACTTTCGTTCTCTTTTCTATGAAAGCTTTTGAAGAAAATATGATTTTGGAGAAAGAGCCAATATAACGATCTTCAGTTTAACTCTAACTGGAGCTTTAATCGGTAGTTTTCTGTGAATTTCTGTCAGTTAAAGTTACAGTTAAAACGTAACTTAACGTCGTAGAAACGTCGCTTATAGGGTCGAAACTAGAAAGACTATTATATTTGTCTCACTTTTCAAGAGTAAACTATGTTACCAACATGGTCTTCACGAATGAAGAGTAGCTTCATCACCCTGCACATAGAGTGCGCTGTCAGAAATTGTTCAACTCCATCTAGATGTTAAATCTAAAACCTGCTCCTCTAGTCTGTAACGCTCTTTTCTTGTATCCTGCTCTGCACTAGAGCGCAAAGTAGCGCATCTACAGTTAATATGAAGGAGGGAGTTGCGACGCTGACTAGTTGTCCCTGTTTTACTGACTAGTTGACAATTACTTGGACATGCCTAGGTCAAATAATTGAACAGTACACGTACATAAAATAAATTGAAAAAAATTTTAACGAAAACCCTCCTCATTATATGGATATAAAAACTCTATTTTAGTGGTACCCGAATATTCGATTTACTTCGCAATTTCCGACCCAATTGGCAAAGCTTTCATAATTTCATTTCGAAAATATAAATTTAAATATTTTAAGTGCTCATCGATACCCAGCAGACCAATACTAATATTTCAAATTCAATATCCATTCCTCTACCTTACTCAAACCACATCGAAAAAACATCAATAAATTTCATTACCAATAAATGAAGTCACCTTAAAAAAGACGACATGATACCCATGCCCCGAGTGGTAATCCCGAAATTCACGTTCACATCCATCCTTCCTATACTCCTCGTCATAATGATTTGTGAACCTCATCTAATCCACTCGTATGTCCTCGTATGATCCAAAAGGAGCACCGGTCGTATCTGAACGTACGTCTAGTGACTGAAGGTTGGGGATTCCACCCCCGAAAGACTTCCCAACTAAATCGCACATATAAGTGAAACTTCTCAAGAGAGAGAAATCTCAAAGTAGACTTATACTATGTGGATAAGGAGCTTGATGATTGGGAACAAGGACTAAGGAACAGGGCAAAATTGAAGGAAGACCACGCTAAAGTGAACGAAAAAGGACCGAAGCAGTAAAATACCGGTAACATGATGAGGTGGATCCTCCGGTAGAGACGAAACGCAAACACAGGATGCGAATTTTTTTTCCTTCTTATTATTTTCCCTTTTTAGCTTTTTCGCCATCTAACTTCTATCGTTCTCGTCACGTAATTGTCTGTCTGTAAACAGGTGTATATACCGACATCTCTAAGATACGTTCGGGCGATAAAACGTGCGTAGATTGAAAAGAAAAAGCAATTGGAAACCTTCAGAGATGTGAGCGAGGACCCGATGGCAAGGAGCTACCGAAACAAGTAGCAGTCTGGCGAAAGTTTTTTTTTCGTTCGAGCCTCTGGGATCGACTTAGGACCGAAAAGAAACACATGAAATCGCTGGGAACGAGACCTCTATATTTAGAGATCAAGACCTTCAAAAGAAAAGGACTGCGACAGGATAAGAAGACAGCCATCAAATCTTCGATGTTATATTGGAAAAGGATTTGATCCAAAATACCAACTCCTTAGTAGAAATCACTATACGAGAAGTATTTACAATTCGCCGGCAAAAAAAAGGACGAAACATCTTGGTAGAAGCTTTCCTGATTAAAAGTTTCGGCTTGGCATTCGAAGGATGAGCAAGTTAACAAGACTCTCATCCTTTTCACGTGAAATGTAGTAAGACAGAAAGAATGACGGCATTTTTAATACCGCAAGAAGTGTTTTATAAGGTTGCTGCCATAAGTCGAACATTTTCACTGCTCTTATGACTTGACAATTTTAATGCTAAATTCGGGCTCAAAAATTTAGTTAAATTGATTTTAATGCTCGATACCTACATAAAACGCTAAAATATGGACAATAGCATGGCGATTCTTTAATTCATCATCTAAATTTAGTATGTCTATCTAGAATAAGAAAATTAAAAACAAATTGTTGTATATGCAAATAATTGAAAAGTCCATGGCAACGATGTTTTACGTTGCAGAATTTATCTTCAAATCCTTGATAACCTGCTCCTGTCGAGCTACTGCTTATAGTGAACGTATTCTTAGACAGCGGGCAAACAGGGCACACGGTTTTCTCGAAACATCAATTGCTATCAGACTATCATTAGTAAATTTTCAAGAGTAGGAACATAGTCCAGTCAAATGGTAATTTACACGTGAATTTTGGGTAGGTAATTTACCATGTTTTCAGGATCACTCTCACTTGTTTCATATATACCTTTAATATAAATCTTTCCTCCTCAAATAATGTAAGATATACATCTCTAGCTGAACATTTTGAGTACTGATTAAATTCTGTTATCCAGAATTGTTTTAACATCGAATGTCCGTACTCGAACTGTACTGAAATTTAATAGATACTGTGCAACTATACAGTACTGACTTGTTTCTTGAAATAAAGAGAAAAAAAAATCTTTTTAATTTTTATTTGTGTTTTCATATCTTATTTTTATTTCTTAAATTTTACGTCCATTTAAAAATTGTACCAATCTACAGTGGCTAAAAATGTTGTGGCTTTGAGGACTAAAATTTGGCTTACTTTTGAAGACTTTTTGACCTATTTTCAAGCCTTCTGCGGAAACAAGCGCTGTTAATAATAATTTTTGTATATTTATATATATTTAATTATTTTTGAAAAATATTCGAAATATTTCTGTAAACTGCCGATTACCTTTGAAAGAATTGATTTATCACTTTCCAAGTTCAAATCCACATATAGGCTGGGTGCCAAGCTTTTGGAGTCATCACTGGTTAACTTCTGGGCCATCGTTGGCAGCCAGCGTTGGGTAGCGAACTTTTGCCGAGTCTAGCGTTCCAGCTGTGCCAGTGCTGGCTGCTAAGCCTTGTGAGCCCTCACTGATTAGCCTCTGGCCCATCGGTGGCCGCCAGCGTTGGCTAGCGAACCTTAGTCGAGTCTAGCATTCCAGCTGTATGCCACGGTCTGGGCCAGTGCTGGCTACCAAACTTTAACTTACAATCTTTTGTCATTTGCATACCATGACCATAACCTTCAATGTATCCGTCAGTATACTCGCGCAGGTGTAAGATAATTGTCTGGAGCCAGACAAAGTCTTTTCCGTTACATTTTTCACTTTCGTGCTAAAAACATGACAAATTACTACCGCATAAGAGGTAGGTAGGATTAATTCGTAAGGTATGGAGTTCTAGAACGCATCGCAGGTAATTCTAAAGATTCTCACGTCCTGGGCCAATATATGTACGTCGGCAACACTGGTCCAGTATCGGTTACCAGCACTGGTCCAGTATTGGCCGCTAACATTAGCCAATATCGGTGGCCAACACTGGGCCAGTATACAACAGCAGCACTGGGCCTAAGATATCATTCAGCAGTGATGCAGTAATGTGCCAGTGCTGGTTTCCATTGCCGCACCATTCCTGGCATGCTCGCCGCCAGGCCCAGTACAGGGCCTATTGTACGACCCTATATGGGTCACTAGAAAAATTTATGGAATTTCGCGTTCGTACCATAGGGATATAAATACTGGAGGCAACAAGACATCGTTTTTGTATAAAGCACTTTGTAGCTAAATTGAACAAAAAACAGGTTCTTACACCAGATAAAATTTCTTAAAAAATCAAAAATCATCTTTTCAAGTGGAAACCAATTACCAAAAAGACGGTCTAAAACATTAGCCCTATTTAATCTATTCTCACATAAATGATCAGAAAGTGTTAATGAATTATTAAAGATTTAAAAGTTCGTTGTCGATGATCGTAGTATTTGTTTTAACGACAAACGTTGATTTGATTGACTCTAAATCATCATGGTCCATTGTTCGACCATCTATGAACGGTTGGTCCATTTTTTCCTACCATTTCGTATGCAATTAGCTCGTTGTAATAGCCAAAATTCACCTATGAACCCTATGTGCTACTTTCCTGATTTCACTATTACAGTTCAAAACCAAATTTTGGTCTAGTCATGTCCAAGGAATACTAAAGCCCTTGAACGCTCAATGAGATTTTCATGCCTGAACACCAAATGTGCACAGTCTTTAAGAAAGATATTATTTGCAACAATAGACGACCTTAGGCCTAAGGAGTGATATTATAGTCAAGGCTTTATATAAATTGTGAATAAAAAAAGGTTCAACAATTGAACCCTGTGGTGCACCAGTACAACGTTCTAGCAAAAGACTGCGAGTTGTTGGAAGAAACTGACTGTATGAAATCTGTGAACTACAAACGTGTACATTTTTTTTAAAGTTTTTTAGAGACAGTGATGATCAGGTAATAGTTTCAAAAGGCGTTCCAAATTAAGTATGCAACGTTGGTTCATATGGCTCCGTAGTGAGCTCAACTGGAACCAACACGAAATTCCAAGGATACTCAATTCCTCATACTGTTTCTGGATCATTCTAAGGAGCACTCTGTATCCGTTGACTAGTACATTTCTTACATTAGTTTCCAGGCTTCTTAAAACACAGATAATTTACCTTCGTCCTGAACATTGACCTTTCATGCAACCTTCACGTTTGGCAACACTGTAATCAAACAGAAGGACCACTAGCAACCAACACTAATCTTGAAATATAAGAAAATAGCACAAACGGGACGAATAATAATCTAAAAAAGAAGGACGCGAAAAAAAAGTTCCAAGTAACGAGTTTTTATTCTCGTCCTCGACATCCTATTCGAGCGCTCTTTGCACTAGAACTTTTTTGGAACTTTTTATTTTGAGCAATCCTCAAGGATCTGAAAGTCCTTATTTTCATTTTCTTCGCGATGTCGTTGTTTTTCTTGTCTTTTTTTTCCTTACTGTCGGGAAAATTGTTTCGTTTTCTTTAGCTCCTTTTCCCCGCTTTCATTCTTTTCTATTCGTTGAGATTTTTTATCGTTTTCATTTCGCTTCTTGATTTGGTGTACTCCAGCCAAGCTACTTGTGACAGGGCATATCCTTTGCAGATTCCATTCAGGACTTTAATTTTAAAAATAAGAAAATTTATAGCATTCAAGACAGAGTTTTCGTTATATTTCGGTAACGAGCGTCCAAAAATAGGAGAAGAAATATTTCTTTTTGAAATAGAAACGTTGTAGAAATTATTGTAATGTTACGGGATTAGAAAGGAGACAAATTGAAGATGGTATTTAATTATAGTGAGAAAGATCGTTGTTTTAAGAAGTCGTCTGTGTTACGCTTATTGCTTGGTACAAGTGAAACTAATCAAAACTTTCTTAGTGCGGGTTTGGGGACTGACTAACAACCTATCATCGGAAAACGTCTTGCTTTATTTAACTCAGATGCCATCAAAATCTGGGCTGGAGTAGAAAGAATAGATTTGAATGCTATGAATCGAAAACACAAAGCTGTTCTTTCGCTCTAAACAAAATGAAATAGAACAAAAGAATTGTAGGTAAAACTATTGGGTTTTCAAAATCGAAATCTTGACACAATCAATGTGACCAAATAAACTATGGTACGATTTAATATTCATCTGAAGTATAGTAGCACAGTGGAATACAAGAAAGGATTAAAAGAGGTTTTTTAAAATCAAATAGGTATTCTTTTACTTGCAACTATGTTGAGAATTTGGCATGTATGTGAAAAACAGGTCAACTGTCTTTCAGAAGACCTTAGAAACTCGTATTAGAAGCAAATGCATTCCAGATATGTACAGTGCAACCATCCACTCGCATCCGTAGAAAGATTGAGATTAGTTTAAACAAATTTAAGAGAAGACTGCTCTCTTTCCGGTAGTTTGAGAGAAAAGGTCCCTTTATTATGCAAAGTCTAGGAGAATTGGTGAAAGATCATGTAGAAAAAATGTACTCAGCGCAATAACCGATTCAGTTTGGTATCTAGAATATAAAGTTCTAGTACTTTTTCGGTATATATTTCCTAATGCCCAACTCTTACAAGCTTGTCACCCAATAAATTGTAAGAACTCACACTTGGACTAAATATAAACAATAAAAGATAACAATAATATTATTGTCCCTTTGCTCATTGTGCGCCGTATTGTTGAAAAGTGTTTTCCATATATTTGTTTTCAGATATTTCGAGAACACATGAAGGGATTATGTCAAAGGAAGGGTACAAACTGGAAGTCCCAAAATTGCAAACTTCAAGAACGGGTTATGCTAGCAATTTGAAACTTAGAACTTACCTATATAGAGAAGTAAATTTTTTCAAAATTGCAGAAGAATTTGGAAATGGGAAGTTAACTAACATATCTGGTTAGGTCTTGGCCCGGTTTAAGACTATCTTATTTTTCATGTCTTATAAACGCTTAAAGATGGTATGATGCAACTCAGTGAATTTTGTATAATTCCACAATGATGTATGTATATCGGAGGTAAAGTTGAGCGGAACTGTGGCGTACAGGATTGGGGTTTAAAAAAATTTTATAACGATATCCCACGAGTAAATGATGGGCATTTAAAGGGATCTATTTCCAATTCTCTTGAAGAGTACGCTTAATATCTTAAGAATTCTTTAGAATGTACGTAAATTCGGTGGACGAAGAGTGAAAACTTTTTGAATAGGAGAGGTTAGCTTGAGGAGATAGGACAATATATTCTGATTTTTGGAAATTCAAATTTGGATTGGGGTTGGTAGAGTACGCCGGTTGAATATGTTTCTCTCTATCTTTAGAATGGATTATGCTAGAAGGTTCATACTTAGCAACTATTCAGTGAGGGGGTACATAAAAGAGACAATGAACAGAATTTGATGGGATATCGAATTGGTTTTTACTTCCACGGGAAAATTATCTAAAAAGTGAATTAATGATTTTTGGTTGTCTAACATATTGTTGTATATAATATTGTCCGTGTTTTCACGAATTCCGCCATATCTCTCTGAAGAGATATCGAACTGGTTCATACTTCTTCAGATTTTTTATATAATCACATAAAAACAACTTCTTGTCCTTACAATATTTCACGAATTCCGTCATATTTCTAGCCCCTGCATCGGTATATATCGATATCACATCGGTTTTTAATGTCTCAAACTTTTCATAAAATCGCTTTAAAAATCGATTTCGTGGTTTTTCGATATCTAACCACTGCATTAGGTGTGTAACGAATGCAGCCATATCTTTTAAATCTGATCCGGAATTGGCTTTTACTTTTCGGAACTATTGCACAGTCGTCTAAAAATTTTATGATTTCTCGTTATTCAATTCCTAGGATATGGAAACTCGTATATGTTTTCACGAATTCCGTCATATCCATTATGCTCGATAAGATATTGATATTAATATTTTTTTTTATTTGCTCTTTTTACTTTAATTCCTAGATTTCAAGAACCACTAATGATAGAAAGTTGAAAACTCATTCTCAGAGTACTAGGCTTGAGAATGCTTTTTATCATCCTACATTTGCTAGAAACTTTTAAGTTTTTGGGGATGGTGTGTTATTATTCTATTGGCACTGCTTCATGTATGTACATACCACCCATTCTCATTAAAAGACACATTCTCATTACAATTCTTAGGTAAATATAGTGCAAATAGCAGTGTTTTTATAGTGAGAATCGTTTTTTTTTATTTTGCGTAGGTATGTTGAGTGAAAGCTAGCCACCTTCAGAACTGGCAAGAAGGCGTACTCCCCTAAATCGAAAAATAGTATGTATCTCAATATTATAAAATGAAAAAAGTTAGTTTCAAACAAAATGTAGCTTAAACATTGTCCAATTCAGGTTCACTATCAAATTGTGTTGAATTTTGGCTCGACGGACCAAAAATTGTTCAGTCCTTTCTAAAAAAAATTTAAATTAAATAAATAATAATTGTTCAAATGCATATGTATGTAGGTACATCGAATTCAGTACACTTTGTAAATTAGTGAAGATCTTATTTAAATTCAATATTTCTTTCGGAATTTATTTTATAAGATTTATCTTAATTCAACACAGCAAGAATATGGTGCTGAAAATATTATTCGGACTGAAATATATTTAACATAAAACACACAAAAAGCGATCAAAAAAAATTCGAATAATTTTGAAAGTAAATACAAATTCACACGTGGGATTGACGAACCGAAAAAATCAACAGACAAAAATTTAAACATAACTTCATAAATATAGATTTTACATATTTGATTGTACGAGTTTGCAAAAATTTACACACGTATGAGCTGCAGTATGTCACCTTGAGTCTGATATGAAAATCGTGGAGTATATTATAAATGGTTACCTTCTGCCCTACCTGACTCCCTTGCGACACATACTAAACATAAAATGTATGTGCAAAAATATCAATAAATTATTTCCGTTTGCGACGACATCTACACCACATTTTTGGCCAAATAGCAGGATGTAGTTTGGCTCTCAGTCATCGTACATTCTACGTTTTCTCGGCAATCACATCCTTTTCGGGCGGAAAAACAAAAAGAAAAAAAAAAAAAATTCTACAGGCTCCTTACCCTGCGACAGTGCGAATACTAGATCTACCATAACTTGTGCCTCAGTGTATACTGCCATCATAAACTTTTACCTTCTCGCCATTTTCTTAATTTTCTTCACGACTTTTTTCGTCCTTCGTATATCACCCGTAAATGGGGTATTGTGTACCGGGTATCCTTTTAAATTTTCCCGCCATCATTTTCCCATGCAGATTACACTATGGAGTTTTCAGCTGTTCTCGTTTTATATAGCCAGTTAAATCATTTTTCTTTTTTTAATTTTTTGGAAAATATTTTCTAAGGGATGGTTACGAGGAATGGAAAACCGAGCCACTTGTATTACTAAAAATGCAGAAATAAGGTGAGGAGAAAACGAAGAAGGTGGGTATCGACACGTGTAACCAGAATAACGACCTAAGTCCTGGGAAAATTTTCGGAACCTCAGTCTTCGTATTTTCTGGGAAGAATCCTCCGAAAGACATATAGCGAGAATTTTCTCGCCTTTCTCTAACGCGAAAATAAGGAACACACACCCAACCGGGATAAGTGCCACTGAAGTCGGGCGTTCCAAGTCTGAGAAACTCATAGGATTTGCTGCCGTCATTTATTCCAACGTTCTCACGACCGTACAACAGTTTAATTTTCTTTAGCGACACTCTTTCGTACTAAAGACGCGACATACGACATTTAGGCAGAGGTACTTATATACCATCTTTTGACGTAGTCGTTTTCTAACGTCTACCCCAAGACGAAGGAACCTTGATGCTGTCTATTTAAGTGTGAAATTATGTTTTAATCAAATTTTATATCTGAAACGAGACACAGAGCGAAATACATGGATTTTGCAATATATGATTTTGTGACGTTTTAACTTTCAACCCCAACAGAATTTGATTTACGCTTTTTAGGAGTTCTACGTAATGTGAATCCTGGATAGCAATCAGAATCTTTGGATCTTAGTCTTTGATTAAACGATAGGAAAATGCTTTCACCTTTACTTTTGTAACCCTTATGGAGGATGTACAACCGATTTAATAGCTTTTCATTAAGAAAAACTAATATTTCTTTATGCAAGCTATAAATAGTGGTTGTAATAACTATCGTCATATTATCGCAGAAGTACAAGTTCCGGCAATAGCAAAGATTCCAATGTTTAATTTTACCGAAGGGAACAATTTCATACTGCTAATCTGCAGACTGGTCACCTAGGATCATATAGCAGCACGGAGTCAGAATCAAATAGGAATAAGGTACTTCAAATTCAAATCTTCAAATTCAAATTCAACTTTATTTCATGGTCTCTTTGTAAATATAAACACAGAACTTCTTATTTTAGAGAACAGATAATGAAATCTTAACAGCTATATTCCTTAATTGTAAGCATCGGCTGACGTTCTTAAAAGTACATATTTATTTATTAATTAATCCAAGGAAATTTTTTTACAAAAAACCTTGCGTGAATAAGAGAATAAGGTACTTCATCATATCAGCTAAAATGATCCACCTAAGCGCCAATCGAACTAAAGCATGGCCATTGTAGTAGACGCAATAAGCGACCAATAAACCGCTTTTATGGTGAAGTGAAAGCATTCAGTAACTAGAGGGTCAGGTAATAGCAGCACGGAGTCAGGGTCGAATAGCAGCACGAAATCGGAAACGAATAGCAGCACGGAGTCAGAATCGAATAGGAATACTTTATCATATCAGCTAAAATGATCCATCATATCAGCTAAAATCGAACTAAACAAGCGCTAATCGAACTAAAGCTTGAGCTTTGCAGTAGACGCAATAAGCGTAAATTAATTCGCTTTTATGGTGAAGTGAAAGAATTCAATAACTAGAGTCTAAAAAGTGACTTTTAAATGAATAGAACCCAAGTAAGTTATTTCCGAAAATCGAAAAAAGAAATAATATAGGCAAGGATAAAAAAAAATTCATCAGAAAAAGACACAATTTCAAGCAGTAAGTTCTGCTTCGGTTTACTAGTCCACCAAAATTTCGCTATAGTAAATCTTCAGTAGAATTTACCTTTAGCGAGTAAATAAGTCACAATGGACACAATTAACAAAGGCTATTTATTCGCCGTTCGCGAACAATCTAAAGGAAATTTCGAAGTAAATCGAACCGGTTTGGGGAAGGAAAGAAGCCTCCTTGGCAGCTATTTTGCTCTTACTTCATAAGAAGTGAAGGATTCACAGACCTGGACGTGCCCAAGGTTTACACTTCACTAAGTGGCTGAACGGGTTTGGGAAAGTGAAGGATTCAATTGAATACTTAATTGTGATGTGGAACTCACAATTAGGGTATTAAATTCGTCAAATAACAAACCTCAAAGACTTGCGAAATGTGCTTAAGCACCTTCAAGATTCTCAACGAAACAGAGTGCAGAGTACAATGAGCAACATTGTTGTGGCAAGTGACAAAATACCCTTGACACACTAGTGCCACCTTTGCTTCGCCGCCTTCCTTTATCCGACTATTCCATTCATTAAACATTCGATACAAACTTCACCAAGGAATTACATACTAGCGAACCGAATGGTTTGAAGATATATAACGATATCCAAACTTTCCCGAGAAATGTTACCTACCCCGAAAAGTGCCGAATTTTCTTCGAGATTCGGGTCGCATTTACCTCGACATGGGCATTATTTCAAATTATACGGTATCTATCATTCAGAATTATACAGAAGAAGTGCAAACGTTTTTACAGACTAGCTCTATTGCTTGTAGCAAGCTTATGGTTGGTTGCTTTAGGCGGAGTTGTAGGGTGAGAAAATTCATAACGATTTACTTATTGGCGATTTTTACTGAAAGTTTACTACCAATGATTCTTCAACTACAATATTCGTTCTTTACATGGCATTAATTAAAACTGGAAAGGATAGGTTGGATGAGTCGATGGATTTTCCCTTAAAATTGTATCCAATAGGAAGTTCGGTCGAAAGCAACTGAAACGCGCGCCATAGAGTGATACTTGATCCCATCTGTATTTTACCAATAAGGTAGTATTATTATAATGGGACAAAATTGATTTTTCCAAATGTTACTTAACAAATGTCAAATGCTAAGTAGTAATTTATATATTGTTAGATGCTACCGGTGGCACCACGCATACCTCAATCAGTTTCGAGTGAGAGAAATAACAATTTCGAAATACCTAACTGGAAAGCAGAGAAAAACATCGAACCTTAAACCTTCTTGAATACTCTTTTTCTCACTCTTTATCCAGCAGTCGAAAACATTCCACGTACACATCCAATATGCAGGAAAGCTCTCGGCTCAACACGTGCAGTACGTAAGCACGGCAAATTTTGGAGTCTGGCACAGTTTCTACTGCCGATTACACACAGTCAGATCTACGCGAAAGTATTTGTAAAGGATTAATTGGATTGGATTCGGACTAGTAGAAGCGCTCGAGCAATGATCAAGTAGTACCAGGTGTATCCTTAAAACGATCGTTGACACATACATGGCGTTAGTGAGCGTGTTAAGGAACCTAGGGACGCCACTTTTTTTTATTTAAGGGTTGATTAGTTGTTACGCACCGTGACGATGTGCACCACATCGTCACAAGTTTCATTCAACAACATACGTTTGTCCTGTGCTGATCATGTCTAGGTTTTTGCCAGAAAACAAGCATATGCGAGAAGCTCTGCTTTTTTGCTTCCATTTGAAGGAAACTGCTGTTGAATCGCATCAAATGATTGTGGAGGCCTATGGTAACAATGTTTTAACGAAATCAATATGAAGGGCTTTCAAAGACGGCGATTTTGTCCTGAGCGACAAGAATCGCGAAAATTATGCGTTTGGCGGGATCAGCAGGGTATCGTATACTATGAGCTCTTAAAAGCTGGTGAAACTGTCGATGCCCACCGCTACCATCAACAATTGATCAAATTACACGGTGCTTTGCGTGAAAAAAAGCCCGAAAATCAACAAAGATATGACAAGGTGATTTTACTCCACGACAACTCATCATCCTACACGTCAAAACTGGTCCGCAACAACATAGACACACTCAACTGGGAGATGCTACCGCCTTCCGCTAATTCTCCAGACCTGGCCCCTTCTGTCTACCACTTGATTTCATCGATAGACCACGCACTCGTTGAGCAGCACTTCGGTCCTTACAAAGACGTCCGAAAATGGCTTGATGAGTGGTTTTCTTCGAAAGAGAAGGAATTTTTGGCATGGTGTCCACAAATTGCCCTAGAAATGGGAGAAATGAGTAGCTAGCGAGGGTGAGTACTTCGAAAAAATTTATTTTTGTTTTCTTTGAAAAAAAAACATATGTTTTTCTGACTTAAAAACGATCGTTTTAAGGTTATACACCTGGTACGTAAAACCGGGCAGCGTTACCAGTAGTACGTAGTACATTTTATAATGAAAAAAAACAATAAATTCAATATTAATTAGTCTTGCTCGGAAAATTATCGGAAAAAAATGTACCTTTTTCATTTGCACGAGGTATTGTACAAACTTAAGTCACTTTTGCTGCTTGAACACGGTTTCTGTATTTAAGGCTTCACGTTGACTCAAGAAAACAAAAGCAGCACTTTTTAAATAAAAAGTACATTGGTTTCACCATTCTTATAATTTGAAATTGTATTCAAAATGTGGAACTATTGTTTTGAAGGACTCTTTTGGGTGCCTCCACAAATAAATTTGGATAATTAACACACCCAACTTTCTACCCGCTTTGAATTTCGTCTAATACCAAAATTATGAAACATATTTGTTTAAGAACTTTCATATGGAAGCAACTTAAGAGAATGCCTAAATTTTATCGTTTTGTTTTTGTCCTGCACCAACTTTATTGGTGTCTATATTGTTACATGTAAGTGTGGCAGCCGCGCAACTCGATCGGTTACGCAACAACCGAATACCTAATTGCAAAGTAACCCAAAACCGAGTTGAAGTATATGTAGGTATAAGGGAGCGGAGCAACACGATTGTACCTTCATTCCAATCGAATGTTCTCGCATGTACCAGAAAAGCGTAGAAGATCAAATCGAATGTTCTCAAGATTTCAAATCATTCCGCACACACCACCGAATGAAGATTGAAGAATAGTCTGGGACATTGCGAAGCCGTAGAAAAGTATGCGAAGCTTTCAGCGAGGGAATGAAGATTCAAGAACAGTCTGGGACATACCGAAGCCGTATAAAAGCATGCGAAGCTTTCAGCGAGGGACATAGAAACTTTTATTACGTCGGCTGTGACAGACAGCGTGTATACGCGACAGTGTTGATAGAGTGCGATCGAGTCAAGCGATATAGAAGCGTGCGGTATTGCCATACAGTGCGAACTATAGTACGAATTGAATTTGTAGTGCGAATAAATTATCATTAATTTCTATTTTAACCGAATTGTGTTTTACTTGAAACCCCGAGCTCGCAACAATATTGTGCAATTTTTTACAATACGTCGGAGCTACCCCAAAGCCAACTGTTAAGACTTACCAAATGTGATGTTGCATGAAAAACGTTAATAGCTAAGTGTTTCAATTTACTTGAAATCAATTTAGAAACAGGGAGGTCTTTATCGAAATAATTAAGCAGTATCTTCGAAGAGCAGAACCGAAATTGAAGACCATAACCAGGTGATGATACCTTACTACTGTAATTTCCGTTCATCGATCGGTACAAGTCATACTACGTTAAAACTGCACATTTACCTTCATTTTGCGCCCCAAGTCGTTATCATTACTTTTATTTTCCATCACCTGTCCTTTCCAGCCATAACATCATAAATAATTCCCAACTCGCCCGACATTTAACAGCCGTCGATTATTCGTTTGACCTGGCACACTCGCACACAACTCGTTTCGCGCACGCTACCCTAACCTCGTGTAAAGGTTCAGTTGTTCAGATAATAGGAAACTCTGCCAGGAACGTCTCAATGTGTCTCGGAAGTATCCGAAGAACCTACCTAGCCGCTAAAAAAAAACCACCCCCATGTAAAAGAAAAAACCTCAGAAAAGCTCACGATTTTGGGGTGACAGTTACTGATGATTGATATCAAGCGCGACCTTTCCCTTTGCTGAGACATCGCATCGAATTGAGATGGAGCTAAATGCTGATGCCCCATGTTCGCCACGAACTTATCCCAAACGCCCGTCATAAGCACGTTCTTTCCGGCCGTGCGCCAGCCTCTGGCAGACAGAATGAATCTCACATTAATCGACGTCAGTCGATGATCCAAGACGACTTCCAAGACGTCGATGAAGACGCAACCGACGAACAAGTCGCCTGGGCTTTTCCAAGTAAAAGTTAACAGCCCCCAATGGAACAGTCACCCCACGAATGGGTTGTATGGCATCGTCATCGATGACTTCGAAAGCTTCCCCAAGCCCCCCACACTGTTCAGAATAAGTCCAACGTCGTCATAATGTTGGAGTTTCCGTCAGTTCCGTCGACCTGCTTCAGGCTGAGAACCAGGCGACCGCCTGCCAGTGCGGATTGCCCAAGTGCCCAAGTTAGTAGTCCAACGCTCGGACAATCTTAATACTGAGCGTGCCGTCCATAAGAAGACGAAATGGGTCTGTTTTGGATACACGTCCACCATGCCAATCTGCCTCCACCAAGCCATATTTTGTGCGCCTCTGCATTTCGGCTGTTCCAATTTCGCGGTACAGAACAACGTGCATGTGGACAAAAATAGAAAACGGGAAGTAGGGCGCCGAACATCTGAGCGATAGAAGCTGCGCCCCACTGATGGGGCCAACCTCCCCAAAATCCGAAAATTTCACGACTCTGAACTTGAACTTTTGTCGGTCCCAGGGAATAGGCGCGCGATTCGCACGATGTTTTTGTTTTCGCTGTCGGCGTCGTCGTCGTCGTCGTCGTCATCGTTGTCGGCTGTTGGGATTTGGGAGGGCGTCCAACTTGTTGTTGTTAAAATTCGGGGGCCACCAAACCGGGTCGTTTTCTTTAAGACAACGACGAGCTGATCCATTGGAAAAGAAGCGCACACGTTTCGTTGATTTCGAAAGTTTTGGGGGTTGGTGCGCTGATGATCCGAAGGGTGAGTTACGACTCATGGTTATGGCGTGATGATGAGGCCCCATTTGGATAGGTGGCTTGGGGCTGCTCGTTATTTTCGTTCTGTTCCTCTTTGCTATTTCCGTCGAAAATGCTATGCGTACGCGTCGGGCACCATCTGCTTGAAACGTGAAATGTGTGTCCATCCAGGACGTTCACTTTTCTTTGCCAGCTTATCCTTCGTGCTGTCGGTGGTGTCCTTCCGGAGTGGCCTTCTTGTTCGAGTTCGAGTTCATCGGAACGTTCAGCCAGAGCAACCGAGTGCCACAATTTAGAGAGCTTTTCTTGGATTTAAGCCGACCTCAGGGTGGATTTGGGGTTTGGGGGTGCGGAGCAGTTAGCAATACGACGAGAACATTGTTAAGGCAATAACTTCACTTGTCGAGCTCTGTCTTGTTTATTGTTATTATTTCTGTGCTTTCACCTTATACTTTTTTTTGTGCTGTGAGAATGTTGGCTTTGGGGGGATGCGAAGCGTGTTTGCGAGCGAGTTATGGACGTGCAAGGATAATGGGGCGAAAAATACCGCCCGTTTTACTATGCCGAGAAGTTAAAAAAAAAGGTCTTGTGGGTCTCGAAATGTGTGCCGGTTTCCTGGCGCTTCTGTTCCACGTAATTTACTAGGACAGCTGGCAAAATGTTTCGTACTAGAGGTGATAAAAAATGTTACGCGAAATGCTAAGAAACTTGTTGTGGATGAGCCATAAAATTGCCGCAGACAATTCGAGGAAAATGTCAGGATTAGCATTGTTTTGTGTGTGCGGCTGAAGCCTATTTTCGATTCCATTTGTTTTTCCCGCTTTTTTCGCCCTTTGAAGATAATAAAAAAGGTAAATTACGTTGACGGAAGCTGATTGCGACGAGATTAAAAGATTACTGGATTGAAAGTTAGTTTACCGGTAATTTTCATACTCGCCGTCACGATGCACTTATTATGATAGAAAAAAAACTACTAACTTATGTTTTGAATTTTTAGGTCCTTCGCAAAGTAAAAAAACGTCTGTCTGTCCGCCGTATAAGAGGTGACCACCAAAGATATGGCAGAATCCGTGAAAACATATTCAACGTTTTCACGAATTCCGACTTATTTCTTAAACCGGATGAGATTTCGAATACGACTTTACTTTAACTGGCTTTTAAAACGGTGGACAGACAGACAACATATTTCCAGTTTTCTGAGGCTTAGTCATGAAAACTGAACTCAAAAATCCAGGTAGTTTGTCTTTATACCTCCTGGGCTTAGAACATCGAAAACACTCAAAACCAATATTTAATCAAACCTAAGAGATGTAACGGGATCCATGAAAACGTTTACCTTACAACATCATAGGGTTGCCTATCGAAAAATGTTCAAATTGGTTTTCAGGCAATGAGCTTTGCTTCGAAAGTATAAGTGGTCCATCCAACAAAATCGAAATGTTAGGATTATTGACACAAACAACCCAGCATTCACTTTTTCGAAATTATTATGAATTTGCTTAAGATAAAAAAAATCCAAATATTTTAATGTTACATGGTCCAAACAACATCAGACCAGTTTTAATTTATGTTTGACCCTTAAATATCGAATAATTTTGAAAATGATTTCAGTGGCTGAAGAAATAAAATTTAATCGATACTTCGAAAGACCTAAGAAATATGACAATATTCGTGAAAATATAAAGACCCACCTACACCAAGAATTTGGTTTTTGACCCACCTATGTAAGCGATTCAAACGTGATTTTTTGTGCTTTCGACCCTGGGTATGGTACCTGTAAAAGTTTCAACTTTTTTGCAAACGCCGTTCCTGGGAAAGAAAAATTAGCTTGGTTGTTGAGATCCAGTTGGGCTGGTCCGGATTGAGGCCAACTGATACTCTTAATACTATCTGAACATAGTGCCTCACAAAAAATACTAAAATTGATACGAAAAAGATTCGTGAAGGAGCAAGATATCGGTGCAATTGTTAAAATATGAGATTAAGGGCTGGTTTCACAGTCAAAGTTTAAATAAAAAATTTGGTTTAAGCTTCGGAACTTGTTCATAAAATCCTTAAACCAAATTTTTTGGTTTTAATGATAAGTATACATTAAGAATGTAATTAAATAAAGATACTCTGATCCCCCCAAAAAAACATCCCCCCGATGAAATTTATATCTTAGAGTGCCCATTGAGGCCATTAAGAACGGTAGCAGCTTAGATATAGACTCATTTTAACTTTAGGATTAAGATAGAAAACCTGTTAGCATTAAGAACTTACGGCAAATAAAGCACTTTTTAAAACTTTAAAACCAACTTTTTGGTTTAAACTTCGACTGTGAATTCGGCCCTAAGAAATTTAATTGACGAAAGATCAAATTTTTGAATCCATATTGTGTGGCAATTAGTGAATGATATACCTTGGTCATGTCAGTTTTTGTTTTTATAACATTGTTAAGCTAATCGTTCAATGAATACAGCCACTGTTATAAGGATTTTTATATAATGAACTGAAGAAATTTTGTTAAGAAAGACCCCAAATAGCGAGGGTTGACCGAAAATAAAAATTCTGAAGTTTCTGTCAAAAATAAAACGCTTCTCAATGCTGAAGTTGATTTCACTGAAATCTTTTTTGTGTGATTCTGCCTCTAAACGTGTAATAATTGGACAAAAATAAATAAAATGTCCCGACTGATAAAGGGGTTCGAGCGGTGCAACTCAACTCACAAAATATAAATTTATATAATCAGTAAAAGACCAAAGAGGGCTTTAAGAAATTGGTCAAAATTTTCAGGGTCCCTTCCAATAAAAATCTTAGCGGCGCCCATGAATGAGATGCCATGTTTAATAAATTGATTTCGAGATAATAACATAATTATGCGACTTAACAAGCTCAAAATTATACTTGAATGCCTTATCTTTGTGTATAGGTACTTTAAGATAACAGTTGGATATATTAATAGTAAATCGGTGATTTTACATCAATAGCTTGTGGTTCGCTATCGATATTATGTTTTTAGTACTGAATTTTATTTTCATTTAGCTAGTATCACCTGGCAGCTATTCAGTTGCGGGTGTTACAACATAATATGCTTACAACAACGAAAAGCAACCAGCTGCAAAAGTGTTCTTAGAAAATTCTCCATAGGTACGTACACCTTGCTCTGTTGACTTACATATCTGATAGATACTAGTGCCTTATCACTGACTTTAAAGAGGCGCACAATATACAGATAAAGTGACAAAATTCTCATCTAATTATAGTAAAATTTCCGTTAGATTTAGAGTAATATTCCAACTGGTATACTCTGTACACGAATAGGAAAATGTAACTTTGAAATAACCTGATTAAAGCTAGTATTACACTGTATGCCAGGTGGTCAAATATTTGACCATTTTCCCTGTCAAATGCTGTCAGATGGTGTCAGATAGTGTAATGGTCAAATGCTGTTTGACAAAATGTTTCATTTGACCACATTTGACCGTTTGCGACTTCTGGAAAAACAATTGTGTCAAATGGGTCAAATAGGAAATGCCACTCGTGAAATTTGTTTGTGGCAATCAGTTAAACAAATAGCAATAATGATATAATTAATTATTTTAAGTACTGTAGTTCGGTTTTTTGTTTGTGTGATGTCTGCCAACACGTCGATTTCGATTTAAACAATCTAGTCAGAGTTTCGTTCCAACCTAGCGTTTGACCGTTTGGCACGAAGAGAAAATTTTACGATTTTGTCAAATGTGTCAGATAGTGTAATATCGCAATCAGGCAGCGTGCCAAATGGATATATGACACGAAATTCGGTCAAATTTGTATGGTCAAATATTTGACCGCCTGGCACACAGTGTAATACTAGCTTAAGTGAAGTTGAGGACTTTTGATGTGCACCAGATTATTTTTAGTATATTTTCGCTCATTAAACGATAGCTAAATAGTACAAAGGCGAAAGGATGTACATCGGAATCGCGAACATAATTTGCATACGAAAATGAACTAGAGTGCAAAATGAACTACACGTAGAGCAAAGATCTGTATCTGGCCGACCTACATAAATCTAAGGAAATGAGTCTACTTGGTGTGGGTACACAAAAGGTAAAATATCCCCAGAAAGAAATTTCAAATTTTGACAGAAAAACTGTGACTGAACTTTTCTTCAAATTTTTTTGTTGTCAAATATTTGAAAGCATGCCATATACTACAGTGTAATACCAGCTTTAGTCTGTGACTATTTTATCGAATATTTGAGTATAACTACATTACAATCAACAGTCAAATAGTTTTATTTGCCAATTTGATATTACGACAAAACGAGCTACAATTATACATTTGATTCAAATACTGCGTAATTTGTCGAAAAATAAGTAAACAGTTTTTTTGAACAGTGCAAAAGTAGTTCGATTCTTCGATCAAAATTCGATATTGTGAACTGATAAAACAACAATGCTACTTGATAGTACAGTAACAAACCATTTGTTCTTTTAAGTTGTTTTTCCTCTAGTACCTACCTACCTATAAAAACGAACGAAAAACATTTAACATAAATTGCTAATATGTATTTTTTTTCGACAGCCTATGAGCTATGTGTACAACTACACGCTATCGCCCACTGAAGAAGACACTACTCGAAGCGAATATCAAGTGAAAGATTAGAACCAGTAAAACACGCATTAAGTCAGTTGAAACAGTTGGATTTGAAAGTAAGGTTGATGTGTTATAATGTTACAGCTAATTACTCATTAGAAGACTTTCCATCGATTTGTTTTACTGATTGTAATGGTGTTAACCATAGAGATATATAACGAAGCTGACGAGCAGCGACTGTTTTAAAACTGAATGATTCCTCGCAAAGGACCAGCAATAAACACTATGCTACTATTAGCATCGCACTCACATTTATGTTAACTCCAGTCTTGAACTCAAAAAACGCCGAACATTTGAATACTGTGTTGTATTGCAATGCCACCTTTCATCAAACGATCCATACAAAAACGTCCTTTTTTGACTTCAAAATGCTTCAATACAAAAACGGTAACCAACATTGTTCTTTGCTGTTAATATTTTTATACTCTAGATGAAATCGGAGAGTAGTATAAGTTTATTACTGCCCAAAAGTTTTTAACGCATAAAACGGGCGAAAAAAGTTGTATGCATTTGTTTATTTGGCGCCAAAAACTCGAAAGCCGTTTGCTACTCGTCCGTCTGGCGGTCTTTCCGTACGCAAGATTACTCAAGAACGTCTGTTACTCGGATGTTGAAATTTGAAATCTAAATGTTTGGTCAAATTTGTAGCTAGGTTGCTTTTTCTTAAAGATACCGAATTGGACTTACGAGGTTAGCTTTTAATACACTGTAGTGTATAGTTCAGCCGGTCAGCTTAAGGATGGGAGGTCAGAAATCGGGTCACGTATTGCAGTGTACTACTAGGTGTTAATAATTTTTATTTATTATGTGATTTTATCTACTAGAACAGCAATGTTGCCTACAACAAAACAACTATACTGTCTAAACAGAACTCATCTGCTCAGTGTTAAATCCTTTAGTAGTGACTTTATTAAACATTTCGCACTGTTCACGTTAGTGTACAAAATCTACCCACTCCATCGGGTAGCTGCCATATAAAAAGTCTTTAAAATATCTGTTCAAGAATATTGGCCTAGAACTTCGGAACAGCCTAAGCTACGACATTGAAATTTTGTGTTACGTTAGTTTTCCAATAGTTGCAGTTAAATGAATGAATATGATTAAGTTCCCGTTGGCCTTTCGAGTAGCTGACATACAAAAATCCTATAAAAATACACTCACTGGATTCACATAACTCACTATAAATCCCGAAACCGTTTAGCCACGCAGTTTTAATTTTCTAGAAATTAGTCTTGAGAACACTTAGTTCAGTCAGTAAAATTCCTTAGCTTCTTCGGTTAGTTTTTTAGTGTTGAAGACCATTTTCCGATCGCTTTGTATCGCTTCAAGCTAAGAATATGAAATTTTGAAAAATTTCATTTTTAAATGTTTGCTACTTTAATTTGCTTTGCATTGCTCAACCGTCTAATAGTTTGCCAATCTGGAGATGCGTCCCGACGAATCTAAAATAATAAAGGAAGTACCAGCAGTGCCTCAGTAGGTGAGCTCTGCGTATAGTAAGAACTAGAGAATGAAACCCGTAATTTTTTTTAGTATGTTTTAGTTCATAGTTAAGACTTAGTTTATTTACAAACCGTTGTACTGTCATGGATTATCTACGCTCTCATTGCTTAATAGTTAAGTTATAATATTTCCACAGCACGGTTAAACCATTGCAGGTGGGTTGGTTGGTCGAATTTAGTGTAACGAAAAGAGTAGGGTGCTCTTCTTATTCACATTGTAACGATTTTGCATTATTATCCTGGCGTATCCTTATACAAAACGAAGCATTGCATCACTGAAACACTTTTAGCACTGTAACGTTCTTATTTCGAACATAGGTCATAAGAAACATTATTATTACTTTTTTTTTAATATTTAATAAGGGCTATTTTTTATTTTGCACCCTATAATTATTTTTGTTTGTCACTGAGCACCCAATAATTAACTTTTCCTGTCACTTGCACATGTCGTTGACCAAACCAATTTTTCGCGCGCCTTTTTTTACACCAACTTTAATTACACCCAATTTTAATTTTTACCTTTTCTCGCTTTTCTTTTTCAAACTGCCTGATATCGCGTCTGCACTACTTTCAAAAGAACATTTCCGGTTGTTCTCCTTTCCGCTTTGCACATTTCTCGATCGCATTCGAAATCGGAAATTATTTTGACAAAATAAAACAACGAAAAAATAGCGAACTGAAACACTCGAAACTACTACGAACCACAACGGAAAGGAAACAAATATAAATAAATAAATAAACGCAATAAAAGCGCGGCACACAACCGTTTCTTCGTCGTCGTTCACTCGTAAACGCACTCTTCTTCGTCCTGTCCTTTCTCTTCGCACTCGCTAAAATTCACAACGTGCCCAGGGAACTATCACCCCACGAAGGATACACAACAACTGGTCGGCCGTGCGATTCGAATTTTCGCAGGAGCCCGAAAGGAACTCGGTGTGCTTCAACTTACACCCCTCTGCCTCTGGGCCGACAAGAACTTCGGTGTTTCCTTTTCGTTGTGTTCCACACGCGCTACGAAACGGCACGTTGCCTGTTCTCCGTTCCACTCATTGTGCATCCCTTCTTCGTGTAAATGTTACTAAGCGTTGAGTATGTGTTTCCCATTGCTCTGCACACCGACCGCCGTATCAAACGTGGAGCCGCACTAGTATGCGTCCATTGTGCAAGCGAAAAGCGTCGCAAAAAGGAAACGCACTCCACTATGGCAACACCAACGCACACAAAGCGGTTAGATGACACACAAAACGGATGTGTGGTGAGTTAGAAGTGCACGCATCACACAACACAGCACAACGGAAATGGGACAATTTCCACTGCACTGTGCAGAT
Source organism: Beris chalybata (assembly GCA_949128065.1). Taxonomy (NCBI): domain Eukaryota; kingdom Metazoa; phylum Arthropoda; class Insecta; order Diptera; family Stratiomyidae; genus Beris; species Beris chalybata. The sequence continues at coordinate 108,213,239 of OX421895.1, forward strand.
TTCAGGAGGGGTAAGTAACTGTGGTGAGTTTCGGTGCTGTTCGAGTTGAATTGAGTCAGTGCAGTTCAGCCAGGCGTCGTAGATTGGATGGAGCCCATTTGGGGCAGCTTCTGCGTTGAGAGTACCTCACTAAGTAGAAGAAAAAACTGCCGTAGCTGTACTCCAGCTGCCATTCATTTAACCTTCCAGTAGCCTTAAATTATTCCATCCGACAACTTCCAGTTCCAGTTAAGTCAGACTCGTAATATACCAGGCTGTTAAAACATAATCAATTCGACGATAACAAAAACAACAAGGCAAAAAAAAAAACGTGATGCATAGCAGCTGCCAGGCTGCCACTTAACTTCACCAATCAAAAGCGACGCATTCTGCTCAGATTGGTTGGCTGGTGTGAGTGCGCACACCGCATATTTCCACACACAGTTCTTGTTGAGCCGCGTAACAAAAACCGAGAGGAACAGTTTGAAATGAATCAAAATTGAATCAATTTTCACACAATTACGAGCAGTTGCACACATAGAGGGATGGAATAGTATACCATAAACATATATATAGTATTGCAAAGTTTCGTTGGTGGTTGAATGGTTGCGTCATACAACCAGGGATGGAGAAAATAACGGCGCACATACACGTCACAACGAAAAAACACCGCTATGGAGTACAGTGAGCACAACAAGTAGCAAATCTTCTGTCAATAGGACCTGAACCCCACTTTGATGAGAAATAATTGTAGTAACGTTAAATCATAAAGGTAACAAAATTAATGGAATAGCGACCTTCCAGTGGATTTGTTGACGACTTAGTAATCATAATTAACGGCAAATTGCAGCAGGCACTCACAAAAACATAGACACAGTGGCGCTAGAAAGACATACTACTCCATTCGAACTTCGAACAAAACCACAATTGCATCATTTACACGAAAACCGCTGTATGACACGGATATGAAATTCGCGATAGAATTGAAATCCGTAAGAGTAGTTCGGAATCACGTACGAATTCATCATGGGTAGGGCGGCATAATCAAAACTTGGACCTTGAAATTTAAAATAGACCTACTCAACTATTGTAAAACCTATTATGCATATGGAATATTAGCATGGTGGCAGAAAACACAACAAGTAATCGCCAAGGACAAACAGGATAAGCACCAAAAGGTTGGCATTTATCATCACAGCATAAGCCATTAGAACATGTCATACGGATACTAAGGATATTCTACTAGATCTGTGAAAGATATTTGAGCAGCTGCTACGGCATTAATTGTTACCGTCATTTTTAGCTGCAATGACAATGGTCGCTTCGTTGACTTGTGCCATCGCCATTTTTGGATCACTCTTATGCACATGTTGTGCATGCTGTGGTATTTTATGCAGTGACAACCATCAGCTTTGTCGTTTTGCAACCGCTTTAGGATAGATTTAGGTTAATCGGATCGCACCGCCTACGTCGTGATGGGAGCCCTGCAAGCACTGACAATTCAATTTTTCGTCCTTATATTGGAATCGATGTGACCATCACCTTAGGACTTGCTTCAGGTTTGCATAGAGAATCCATGGCCTGAGTGACTAAGTAGCAAAACATCTCCCCACAGTCTAATCCCGCTGCACATCTAAATATAATGAATTTCGGGACCAACTGCTTCAGCATCCAAATGCTCTGCGAGTAGATAGTCCAGTGGACTGGACCACATTTTAAATAGATACCTCATCGATATCGTATTTGGCTCCATAGTCGCAAAAGTTTGGCAAGAGACCCACCACAGTTCGGGCCATATCCTATCGTTTGGTACATATATCACTCCAGAATACCTATTGTCTTCCAAAAAGGAGGTCCACACTATACCTATGTTCGCTAAAAAAAAATTGCAATAGCGGCTACTCTAATAAGCATTTAATCATTCCAATACACAACAACAAAGCAGCAATAAAACTATGAAGGCAAGGACATACAGTAAGCTCAAAACTGGTGTGGAAATGCCAGGAAAAAACCTAGTATCCTGATTACCGAAAGCAGAGTCCCTTGCACTGTGTGATCGATCATGAGGGCATGAAGAGCAATAAAGTAATAGACCATCTTAAAAAAAAATCGGCTCTTTTTCCGATTGGGATCCTCTTTGTCCACGCTATTGCCTCCCTCAGCAAATAAATTAGGCTTTTGGTGCCTTATTCCGAGAAGTGAACAAAGCTGCAATGTGGCACAGGTTGTTTCGAGACAAGCAGACATTTCCAAAGGTAATGTTTCACTAGAATGGCTAGATAAAACTTTCAATATTTGCCAATAGTTCTTTATACAAACATTAAAATAAATAAATGTAAAAATATTGAAAAATCCTGAAATGAATTTTACTCGATTATATATATTCTAATCCGAGCTGAGAGATATAAAGGATTTCGGAAAAAAAACCCTTTTACACCCTCTTCAAGATTGAAAAGCAAGCAATCAAATTATAAAAATGTTCGTTGAAGTGAAACCTCATACAATATCTAATCAAGCCTAAGAGATATGACGGAATTCGTAAAATGAATGGAGCCACCTTACAAACCTTAAGCGATTAAATTAAAAAAAAAAAACAATAAACACTGTTTTTAGGCATTTGTCCCAAGAACAATCAATTTTTCAAATAAAAAGATATGATTAAATTCGTTGATAACTATGCACCCTATTTTCACTGACAATGTTTTTTTCCATAACATTCGCACATATAAATAATTTATTTTCTACCTAAATTCATCATCATCATCCTGGACTCCTGTTTCGTGTTTATGGACATTGATCTTTTTTTTCCAGTGATTTAGTTGCCTAACCTCAACTTCAATGGCCAGTCCTACTAATTTGTTACAACTTGGTAGGAAATTGGTGGGAGTTTTCAGGTGACTATGACATGTCGGAGTTCTCCCAGCTATGCTACGAGACCAACTATGTCATACTTTTTGCCTACGTCTCGAGACCCACCGGTGTTACTGACCATTCAGGTTAACTACATACTTCCTCCTCCATTCTCAACTCAGCTTGGGCTATGATGGACTTTTTTTTACATAAATTACCAAGTTTCTAATTTCTAGCAAACGCTGTTCTATAAATATGAAAGATACCCCAACTCCATACCAAACTACCCCTAATAAAAATTATTATTATTATTATTATTTATTAATAAAAAGTATATAAATATATGATACTTAGTGAATGAATTTCAGGAATGCCTAATTAGTAATCAGTATGAAACATGTTGTACTTAAATCCAGATTTAAATTAAGATGTGTGTATTCAAGAGTTATATGTGTAGATCATAATATTCAAATTAGTTTAATTAAATTGTTACTTTTAATATGGTTTATTCATTTTTTACAATTTTCTTTGAAATTTCTATTTTGCCATTTATATAAAAAAATAATATTATTATATTAGGTATATTTTATTTTTAATTTCGCTTTTTACTACTTTACTTTACTAATAAAGTATTAATATAAACTCAATATGGAACCGAATGTGACAAATCCTTAACCACCTTAAAGTTGTAGACTGAGCTAAAATGTGTATTCAAAATTTAGTTGAGTTCGGGCCAACCGTTTCTAAGATAATGATTCATTTGTCTTCCTTAAGTTAAATACATATGAAGGCGGCTAAGGTCCTTACTGCCTTAATAACTTCCGAACCTTTAATGTTACTAAAATAATTGTTGCATCATTAAAACAGTTACTCATGGTGCTTACGAAAATTCTCTTATTTTCTGTATTCAATAATCGGATAGTTATCTTAGCGCTTACATATTTTTTTCCTAGATGGTACAAAAGACTCTTGTGTTACCTTTCAGGAAAGGTTCCACAAAACAGATTCAAATTGACTTTATTCTATTGATGTTTTCGGTTTCTGTTGGAAATTGATTAATTGCAGTACCGCATACCTACCTTGTTTTTAATATTCAAAATTTGTTGAATATTATGTTAATTTTTTGGAGTTTTAAAAGCACTGCTGACACAAAAATTAAAATGTGCACACACTGCTCCCACCTTTTTCTTGTCCGACACTATTATTCTAAGAATTCAGTATTTCATTTGTTTTTTCGTTCGTTTTAATGTTTTTGTAGCTAATCCTTGAAATTTTCCGCTACTTTCATGGACGTTTCAATTTAAGCCTGAATTCATCATAAGAGTACCTTAATCAAACACAACTTAAATATCTTCAAAAATTTTTCTGTTTGAGTCATTCACGAAAATTTACTTACTCAAGAATATCCTTGGATCTACTTGCGGATTTCGAAAAGCTGCTGGAGTAAATTGTGAATTTAAAGTTCTCGGATATTTTTACACCAATGGCTGAAATGAATTGGTGTGGTGATGGAGATTGTCACCCCATCACCATCCTTCCAAACGTACAAGTACCATTAGATACGTAAAATATTGTACAGGTGAGATACGCTCGTGTACCGTTGTTGTATACATATGAATAACATAAGAAATTTTTTTTGTTGAATTTTCTTCACACGAAATCTTCAGTACAGTTCATAATTTCACTCGATGTAAAGATTTCGGAGGATTTTTGTGGATTTTTTTTTACGTTTCTTTTCAGATATTTCGAGTGTAAACGAAAATTGTGTCACTTGTGCTCTGATTTTGTAGGGTGAAAGGATATAAAATGCTTCTGCCACCAGGTGAACGTATCTCTGAATGTTATCCAATTTCTTTACATTTTTTTTCTTAGACAGGATATTCCAGTGTTCTGTTGTTTTTAAAGAAAATTGTGTTATCTCGTTAGAACATGCGACAGTCTCAAGGATTGTTTTTTTTTATAGTAGACAAAATTGATTGGTGAACTGAAAGTAATTTAGTGTAGAATTGTCTAGTTGTTATTTCAAATTGTACTGTCGATGTGAAAGCTTAAGCTAAACCATCTTTAAGTTAACCTGATTTTACTATAGAGTTTTTCACTATAGTGTCATCCAAGAAAACCCGCATAAAATAACCAAATTTGGGACCGGAACACTGACAATTCTTTTAAAATTCTTTCAAACCTTTCTTGTAAATGACGTCAATATACTCTTTGAAGATTCATGTCCACATATTGATCAAACTATCCAAGTACGAATCAAATTCCGACTTATTTTAAAGGGGAAATTTACCAAAATTTTTTCTCAATACTTCCGGTGCTAAAATTTCGAGAATAGTCAGAAGTCCTGAATTATTTCAAACAATAATAACAACTATTTTATTTTTTTACTCTTCTGCCACGATGATTTTATCTTTATAATGTCACTTGATTAAAATTAAAAATGTGAACTTGGGGTGAAATGAATTTTCAAAATAACACCATGAAACAAAAAATGCTCTCGACAGACCGGCTATCCCGTTTTCAAAACCTGGTGAGTACTTTTTTAAAAAATTTAAAGAAGAATCCGAAAACGTATGTTAACTCAGCCCCCAACATATTATTAATAAAACGACATATAGGGGTTTTTCCAGATAACCTGGAAAAACTCATATCGAAATAGAAACATTTATTTTGGGTACTACTTTACATTTTTTAAATAGATTTTGAAACACAAAACCACTAAGAATTTAATTTTCAAAAATAGAATTAATAATAGACATAAAGCAAAATTATCAAAAAACCATAATATCGGAAATTTTCTAATTTTAGTTCAAAATTTTATTAATAGTAAAAAATTGTGATGGGTGGACAAATTGAAGAATTTTTTTTCCCGTTTTTAAACTTATAAAAAACATAAACATTTTTGTTCGTCTAGCCTCCGTATTAAACTAAATAAACTTTTACTCTCTACTCTACACTCTTTGAGTGGTGAAGGGAGCATTTTAAGTCGAAAAATTAGGGTTTTCGTGTATATCTCAGGAACCGCATATGCAAGAAACTTGAAACTTTGAATTTGTATAGAGCTAAAATAGTGAAGCGATTTAGAGCAAATTGCAAATTGTTAACAAGAATGGAGAGGTGTGAAAGAGATATTGTGCGTAGATAGCTCGTAAGTTGGAATCGAGGTCGAAACTTGGTAATTCTTTGTGGGCATGTTTAGCAATGATATTGGAAATAAAAATTTTAAAGGGGAAGTAGCGGTCGAAATATTAAAACCTATTAGATCAATTTTCATCTTTATATACAAAGAAAGTTTGTTAAAAATGAAATTTCTTAGAATGGTGGTGAAGCACGGAGGAATAAAAATGTAGTCACATTTCTCAAGAACTATTTAAAATAGAATATTGAAATTTCCAGTAATGTTTGATTCTTTCATTTCATTTCTCATTTCATTCAATTTTACCTGAAAATCCTGGTTTTAGTAAACTATTCATGTACTTTTCAATTGAACCGTACAATTTACATAAAAAGGATCACAAAATAGCGCAACATTTTTTCCAGAATTAACTACATACATATATTTATGTACCTATAAATTTAAAATTACGTTCTTTTTAGTGTAATTTTACTTATCTATTGGAATTTTAGGTCGAAAAACCTGTAATATGTGTGTATGAAAGAAACCTTCTGAAACGAAAATGAAATACCTTCGGAAAAAATTAAAATTGATCGCGAGTTCGATTCTTTCCTAAAGCCAAATGTTTCATTAAGGCCTGTTCCTACGATCGTCAGTAACGTTCTAACTGGAACTTTAACTGACAGATTTTTATACGAAACTTACAGTCAAAGTTCTGGTTAAATTTTAACTAAAGGTCGTAATAATGGCCCTAAGTAAGTAAGAAATAATATTATGAGTAAAAATACGTGTATCTTAAACAATGATAATTTTACACTTTTTAAAGTGTAAATTCAAGATAATTTCCAGAGAATTTGTTGCTTTTGAAGTGGAAATTGACTGATAGAAAATTCAAGTTTAAAATTTCATTCAAATTGACTATAACATCCCCATAAAAACTTACTTAAACTTACATGATTGCCTTCTATCCAAAACATACAATGAATTTTACTTTATTTCAATAATACAGTTTTGTTATCGATTTTAAAAAAAAAAAATTACTACCTTCAAAAATGTTGCTACCTTCAAAACTTATTTTTTACGTTTTATGACTAGTAGACACGAAAGAAGCAAAAAAAAAGGTTCAGTCCGTCTGTCCACCTTACGTCTACCGGTGCACGCAAAATTGTTTGAAGGCTACTAGCACCCAAACCCTTTAAGCTATTTTGAAGAACTTTAGATTACGATATCTAACGAAACAATTGCACTAGATGAATTAAATTCGGTTTCTATATAAAGGTTGACAAATGAAGTTTGATAAGAGTAAAGTTTTCTATGGGGGTGGGGTGGTGAGCATGGAAGTGGAATGGATAAGAACTTTCTTTAAAATTCACGTTTTTCATATCAAGGACAGTGTAAGATAGGTGCTTAAGATGTTTACCAGAAGTAGATCTAATAAAAAGCAGAACAATTTTAAAAAGAAGGGTGTAGAGAGTTAGGGGGGAGGGTTAAAAGGAAAAGGTTCTAGTTTTTATATATCGAGAACCCATAATGATAAAAAGAAATATTGATATTTAGATAGAGCTATAGTAGTGGCTTGTTGAAAAAATATATTTTTTTATAGAAGTAGTACCTACATATATGGTACGAGGGTGTGTGGTATTTTTCCTAACTATAGAACTATATGTGAATCAACTAGAAAAGTAATTTAGATAAAAGAAAATTTGAAATATCCAATAGTGTTTGGAAGGGGGTCGAAAAAAATGATCACTTAAAATGGAATGCACTTGTCCTGAGTAGAAAATCGTTCTACCCTTACTCCCGTTTTTGCACCGTTAAGGAGATAGCTCGATTTTAAGGACGAAGGCTTTTCATCGTACCTGTGATCACTGTTTGGTCTCTAACTTCTGCTGTACTTAGCGTAACGTAATAATTCTGGTTGTAAGTTGTAATTCTCGTTGGAAAGGACACAAATTCTTCTTTCTAATTGCTTCGTCCTTAAAATCGAGCTATCTCCTTAATGGTGCAAAAACGGGAGTATGTGTAGAACGATTTTCTACTCAGGACAAGTTCCTCTATCTACCATTTTCGTTTGAACCTCAGTACTAGAAACACCCTGTATTTTCACAATTTTCGTCATATCGTCTTCCCAAATATGGAATTCATTGTTATTCTATGGTTTTTTCATGTAAATATCAAAAAAGTGTTTTCAGGATTTCTTAAAATTCTACCCCTAATAGGGTGCAAGGGGGTTATATACCTCAGCATTATTAGGCCTTCGAGGCACTATCTAGTACCTACTCACTATTAGTAAAATGATCCATTTAATCAGCTCCTCACACGTGCTCATCAATTCTACATGCTCGACATACCTGCTAACGCTATTTCGTTTCGAAGTCAACTAAGCGTTTTCCGAACGAAATACCAAACTTCCAAGTGTTCAGAAAATTACAATCTTTCCTCTTCGTCCCCATAACTTTAAGCTCTTAAAGCGGAAACCTTTTGTACCTTGAAATTTTTCCAACGTTGAAAACTCCAACGCAAAGAAAACCGAAAACACAAGAACTCATTCGAAGGGAAAACTTTAAAATTTATGGATTACCACTACTCCTACCTCAGCAAGATGTCAAAAGAAAGTAAAAGTTTTCGCCGTATACCGAAACGTACGGGAGATACGAGAAATTGGCAAAGCAGGAAGAAGGTTCCTGCTACACGTCCCCAAACTGCCGTTTCCTACAACCAGTTCAATTTCTTCATTTTCGTTTCTTGTAACTTTTGGTGTGGAACGAATTTTTCAATGGTATCGCTCACAGCTTCAGACCTATATTAAAGCTATGGCGAAACTGAAAAAAAAAAAAAAATTTCAAAAAGGAAAAATAAATAAATGAAAAAAACGGTGGAAGTTTTGCTGGCTTTTATAGGATGCTATTTAGGTGAGTTTCTCCGTTTTTTTCGCGCTACTTCCAAGGACACGCTGTAACTTCGGGACTCTACGCGCTTCCTATACGCTCGAGTATAGTGCGTGTGGCATTTTGTCAACGACTTCTATCCTCATTACATGCGGAGAGCTGAGCTCATGTTCTAAGGGTCCTTTACTTTCTGATAAAGTGGAAAAGTTTTTTATGATGACGTAAATTTCTGATTTTCTAATTTCACTTCAATTGTCTAGTCATCAAACTTTCCAGTTCGTAGTGCTGAAAGTGTCCTTTTTATCCGATTCATGAAATTGTGTGTTGTAGGCTCCTCATCATGATTTAAAGGTGATTCATAGATCGAATGAGAGACGCACAGCAAGGACGCACAGTGGTTTCCTGATGTGCGTCATCCGGAATTACGATGACTTGTTTATTGCCTTGATATTTCTATGACTCAACAATTGATTTTTTTTGGTTCCGAATCCAAAACTTCGTGAATCCTTGATTGCGTTCATCACACTTTAGACCATTCCCTCCTTGGTAATCATTGTTCTCACTGTCTGTCCTTACAAGAGTGAAACTCTTATTGTATTCTCCAGAGAGTTATCGATTGATCGGCTTACTCAGCGCCTATCAGGACTCCCTGACTTTGGTTCTATTCTGTTTCCATCCCGTGGAAACTTTAAGGACATTTCCAGGACGTGTCCACAAACGATTGCTGATGTCTCTCCCGTATTTTGATTATTTTGCGTGGATTGATGAGTGGCTGATATTAATGGAACCTGATTTCTGGTTCGAATATTAATTTGCGTAATTGGAAATTTGAGCAATAGCAAATTAGGAGTTTCCTTCGCATCCTGTGAATTTTCTTGTTTGTGTGCTATTCATATTGAAAAAAGCAATGACATGTACTCGTTTACTAATGAGTGCCTTTGGGTCTGTTTCACAGTTGATGAGCTTATTTTCTTCTAATATTTAATCGTAATTTCAGTCAGAAAAACATTTTGTTTTTTGTTTGAAAATTGATTTAGATAATTGTTGAAAGGTATGAGTATAGGGTCATTTGTAAATTTGAAATCATGAGATAGTTATTTTTCCTGGAAGGTACAAACTTCCAGACTACAATATTAACGTGTTTAAATCGTGTTAAATGCGTTTACGAAAACACGTAGCTACAACGCCTTTATCTGAAAACATGTACTGCGACCCTCGCGTAGTAAACTTTAAAAGAACGCTTGCTTGTGCAAGCTAATTAATTGACTTTTCATTATTGTATACAAAAACTTTTGTTTCAAATAATTTTGAAACCATAAATATGCTATTGAAACACAGCTAAAAATATACTTGTCAAAAAAAAATCATGCCTAGTCTGAACACTATGGCCGCTATTCACAGTCGTCATAAAGTTGGCTTTAAGATAAAGCTGACGTTAGTGTCGTATTATTAATAAGACAGCTTTAACTTAAAGCCATCTTTATGACGACTGTGAATAGCGGCCAATTTTTTTAACTCATTCATTTTGCTTACTTGAACGCGTTTCAAACGCATAGTCTGTAAGCCGACAAGTAATCGCTAGTATTGACTAAAGTAAACCTAAATTACTTTTACTTCACTATTTTACATTATTATTATTTAATATTAGAGATCGACCTGAAATTTAATTTTGACGGCTTAGGAAGCCCCAAAAAACAAACAAAACCAAAAATATCCGTCAGTCCACCGCACGCAAAAGCGTTTGAAGGCACGTAGCTCACAAACCCACAACATTTTTTTGGTCGGTAGATTGGAGGCACCCCTACTTGTGGTATCTTTTGGGGCGGTAGAGTGAAAGGGTGAAGGTGAGGAGAGCGTTCTAGCCAAAATATTGTGGCTTATAGATCTTATAGACCGCTTATGGTAGGATGCCGAAACGTGGAATTTATATAGAACTAATGTAGCTGGCTGGAACTCCGCCATAGTCGGTCGCAAGCTCAGGTTAAGATAAGGAGGAGCAAGTGAACACATCCTGAATGGCCAGTAGCACCGGTGCGTCTCAGGAAGTAGGTTTGAAACCAGTGTAGTTGGACTAGCGGAATAGCTGTGAGAACTCCTACACACCATAACCGGCCCTGGCCCTCCTGGTTTGTGGTTGGGCGATTGGCTAACAACTCATCCCCGGAAACAACAAATTGTTCCGAAAGCAGGACTACAGACTCGGATAAGATTGGATCAATGGCAACAACTCTGGCACCGCACTAAGGACTATTAGATCGCTTCTTAGATGCACAAATTGGGGGACGGGGGCGCTGAACCGAGATGACTTCAGACAATGTATCCTGCAGCCCCTGGCCCGATTGGGGCTGTGGCGCCCATGATGATGATGGTAGCTGACTGACTGAAATGGTTAATAATGGTGTAGGAGTGGTGAGAAAAGAATGCCCCCGAAACGCTCGAAAGCTGCTATTGAAACATTTTGAAATCCATATCTCCTGAGCGGTACGTTGAAAGATATTAGGAGCTTAGATATGGCAGAGGAGAGGTGGGTTGTAGGAGTATTGGGTAAAAAATCTTTGATTATAATTTCTTCCGAACGTGTTGTATACATGGAAATAAAAATTGGTTTCTGAAAAAATTATAAGATTACAAGTGGACTCAATTAAATGTAAAATTGTTGATGGGTAATGGATAACGGAAGTGGAGATACTACCCTTTTGCGAAAAACCTAATTTTATATCTTAATAACCGAAACAGATATGATCTTAAAGATTTTACAAAAGTTAGGCAGAGCAGACCTCTACCAGAGAACAAAAATGTTCGGGGTGTAGGCGCACGGAATGAGGGTGGAAGCGGGTGCAAAAGAAATTTCTATATTTCGATCTTCATTCCCGAAATCCGCAAAGGATATAAAGCAAAAAATTTACGACTCAGAAACGGCTTATGCTAGAAAGTTGAAACTTTTTACGTACCTATATGTAGATATTATGCAGGAGCAATCAATTCAAACGAAGGGTCAAGAAATGTTTGCAAAAAAGATGTTTTCCATATTTTCACGAATTTCGTTATATCTTTGAGACTAGAATTTTGTAATGGTAAAGCTACCATAAACGCATTTCATTCATTTTGGTTGTTTTTCGGCGTCGGGCGAGTTTCTGTGGTGCGAAACACCAACACGAAAGCCCAACTAGGATCAATCGCTGTCCTGGCTTCTGTCACCGCGGACATGACAGTTGAAAAACCTTCACTGGAGAAGTCAGTTTGAAACTGTGTTGGACTAGGTCCGAAGAAGCCATTTGGTCATCAGATGGCATAGACTCATTAGAAGGGTTATCATGTGCACTACACGAAACACCCATAGAGCTGGTATTTCTGACTGAGGTTTTTTTGCTATATGCGATATTGAACGGAAATTCATTGTCACGAATTATAAAGTTTAAAAATATTGCCATAGCAATTTTTATGCTTAAAGTAGATGGCACTGAAAATCATCTAATATTTCAACCAATTTTGGTGTAATTTTTGGCTGTTTGCCAAGGTATATTAATTCACACACTAAGTGCAGGACATCGAAACAGGCCAACAACCATTTTATTTTGCCTAATATTAATAATAATGGATTTTTTTTCGTTTCGTTGTACCTATCATTTAGGCACGTTAGTTATTAAAGTGCCTAGAAAGGTTTTGACATCCAATCTCTAAGGCCCGATATTTCAATGTAGAGTTAACTTGTAAGTTGTCAGTTAATCAAAACCACTCGAGTTAACTTTATATGGAAATACCAGACCCGCGAGTTAACTCTACATTGAAATACCGGGCCTAAGGGTATAATGAAATTCACTTTCATTCTGTTTTCTTTATAGAAGAAACACAGGACGGAGGCTAAGAAAAATGAAGTCTAAAAATATAAATTCTTTTTATTCCTTTATGTAATAATCGTAAACACTGCGCTTCGTCCTGGACTTAGGGTCAAATGATTGCAATAAAATAAACGTGGTAATCAATCTGCATTACCGACCTCTCCATTTTTCAATCAATTCCCCAAACGCTCCGAATCACTTACATACGTATCCAATACAAGTGACATCCCGAAAATGCCAAATCTCCATGCCAAATTTGACTGATCGCTTTATTCGCCCTTCGCTGACGGTCCAAGCACGAACCACCAATAAGGTACCGTGACGATAGGCTCGAAACACGCACACACTCACACCCTTCGTTTCGATGCGTTTCTAACTTGGTCACTGTTCGTCCAAGTCCAAAATCAAAGAACTTCGCTCCGTCTAATCCCGAAACCGGGATGAAAAACATCAACAAACCCGGTATCCCGGAGGCGACGAGAAGAGGTGAAATCGATTTTAGGCCAGAGCTAAAAAAAAAAGCAGACAAAAGAAAAAAGAAGCAACAACAAAACGTACAAAAGCCGAAAGAAATCGAAATGTGCAGTTCCCGAAGGAGCAGATGTTCCTGTTTTTTTGTCGATTGTCCTGCCGCCGTCCGTGGTTAAGGGCTGCTGCATGACTTCGTTTGCTCATATGCTCACTCATACAAGTAAATAAATCGAATAATCGAGATGCCGCACATTGCAACCATTTCCACAAAAAAAAAGCCAAATCAACTCTAGAAAAACAATAACGAAACACACACATATAAACCTAATGCGGGACCAACGTCCCAACAGGATTTATTCGATTTTTGCTCGTAATGCAACGCAATAAGGACGAGTTGGTATGCGCGCGTGTGTGTGTGTGCATCAAAGTCACACCGCCCTACACAAAGTTTTGATACGGTCACAGTACAAACACTTGGTGCAAATCCAGAAACGGAATGGGTGAATGGTGTCCTACAGGCAGGAGTACTGTTTCCACTTTTTCATATCCTTTTTTCGCGTAATTAGTGTCAATTGCACTCGCGAATTTCAGCTTACTCGTCGTCGGTGGTTGAGTTGGTCGCACTGGTGCTCGCGGAGAGGTGCAAGGGTACAGGGATGAATGGTTCGAGCGACAATTCCATTGTTACTTTTGGCTCTTGTGTTTATGGCAGAACGGCCGAACATGTGGTGGATGCACGCTGAAGGTGAAGCGAGCCCACGACCACTCTTCTTCGTTCGCCAGGTGGGTGAGTTCCATTTAATTTTATTTATTTAATTAAAGCTTTTTTCTTTTTAGTGCCTGGGTATAAATTGTTTTTGGAATTTAGGAACATGAATTGGTTTAGTGGATTTTGTTTCAGGGCTAGTGAGGTTACAAACTCTGATTGCACAAACCGCAATACAACATTTTAGAGTATTAGTTGGCCCCACAGATAGTCAGTTTTACGCTGTAGTGATTCTTGGGAAGGATCCTTATAATCTTTGCATTGTTTTTTTTACAGTAAAAACAGAGAAAATAATCGACCAGTCTTTTGTCATGGCTTACTCCTTATCCTTAGGCTTTGCTGAACGGCTTTCTAAATCTTCAAATTGTTGAAATTGAGTTTTAAGCAAACTATCTTCACGAAATCCAAGAAATCGATTACGGACAAGGAAGTAGCTGTGATTACTTCTTAGATATGGGGGATTTTGTCAACACTGCCTACGAAAGTATCTACTCTGCTGCACAAAAGCGTGGTATTGATTCCAAATACTGCTGTTAGATCAAAGCCATGTTAACAATATTAGTCACAGTTGCGCAAGGCTGTCCACAGAATAGGGTGCTATCACGCATCCTTAGGTGCTTAGCCGAGGACGACATTCTTCTTCTTCTTTTTTTCCGGCAGAAGTGCGGAACGCGTTCAATTCGGGGATATTACTATGTGGCTGAAAACCTAACAAAAGTTCAGGAAGTGGTTAGAATAAAGTGTAACATATGAATTATATAATTGGGTCATATTCCGGGATGCGGTCTAGAGGTTGAAAAAAACAAAACTTAAAAATAGGTGATTATTAAACAAGCCTGGGGAAGTGAAAAGATATTCGATATCTGATCAGACCTGAGAAACATGGTGGAATTCAGGAAAAAGTATACAACCAGTTTACACCCTCTTAGGGGTCGAGTTTAAAAAAATCTTGAAAACACATTCTAGGTATTCATATGAAGAATCCGTAGAATAAAAATGAATTCAATGCAAAACCCTAGTAAATATGACGAAAATCGTGAAAATATAGGCTTTTTATTTTCACTGATCAATTCTTTTACCCCCTCTTCCTAACGCCAATGGATATTCGATTTTTTTTAGCAGAATTATTTTTCTAGTTGATTTACATATACGTACCGAGTTTCAACTTTCTAGCATAAGCCGTTCTAAAGTTAAGAAAAACACCCCTAACCACCGTACCATAATACCCCTAAAAAAATATTTTTCCACCATGCCACTACTACAGCTCTATCTCTATTTTAGTACCAAGTTTCAGCTTTCTATCATTATAGCTTCTTAAAATATTGGAACTTTTTCCTTCTTACCTTTCCCCCCCTTACTCTCTACACCCACACTTCCAAATTTGTTTTCCCTACTAGGGCTCTATTAGGCAAACTTCTGGTAAAAATTTGAAGCATCTACCTTACACTGTTATTGAGATATGTAACGTGTTATTTTTGAAAAATTCTTATGTCCTCCAATTCCGTTCTCCCCCGCCCCCATCAAAGATTTTACTTTGAGCAATCTTTATTTATCAAGCTTTATACTCAAACCGAATTTGGTTTTTCTGGTGCAATTGGTTTGTGAGATATCGAAATCTAAAGTCCCCCCCCACCGCGTAAGCCACCACCTCCACCCAAAAATTTCAATCTATTCTCCTAGTATAACTACAGATATTTGTTAAGTTTGAATTGTTTGCCATTAACGGTTTAGGAGATATGGACTTTAGAATGTGTCGATCTCGACTTTTTTCCGTTTCGGACGCATTATTTCCCCCTTCACCCAATCATCAATTTCTTTGCAAATAGGTCCACTATCAAAGCTCTATAGAAATTCCAAGTTTTAGACTCCCAACATAAGCGGTTGCTGAGATCTAGAAACCAAAACTTTTCGTCTAAAACGCTTCCCCCACCTTTCCCCTCACACCCCCACCCCTGAAAATAATGAAAAAATTTAAAATAATTTAATAGCTTCACTGGTTTGAGAGCTACGAGGCTTCTAACGATTTGGCGTGGGGCGATCGACGTACGGCGGACAGACGGACTGAAAATATAATAAATTTTGAGGGCAGCAAATTTTTTTTTCTAGAAATCGATAGCAATACTGTATTTATTATAAATAATAAAGTAAAACAATTATTGTATTCACCAAAAGAAGGTGGAAGGACAAATATCTTACCTTACTCTTTTTGGAGAATCCAAAGCGAAGGCTAGCGAGGTAAAATTCCTGGGAGTCATCCTGGATGAAAACTCACTTGGAATGCTGATTTCGACCATGGAGCTATAATTTCGACAAAGTTCAGAATCAGAATCTCTCAGCAGGGTCCTCTTGGACTTAGGTAGAGTAAAAGTAATAAATAATGTCGGTAATCCCGAATTCTTTAAGCTATTAGTCTACCATTTTTTTAATGAATAGAGTAGTAGATTGAGTACACCTCTTTAAGTAGTAATATTTTGGTTTATGTGGGTATCAGGGGAAGGAAGTGTTTTAGTTAAATCATTGTAGTTTCGAAATCATAAGAATAGCGCAATGTAGGAAGTTGAAACTTAAAATTTGCCTAAACCTATGCCAGTAAAACTATTTGCAACATGGAGTATGAAAGGGAGAGAGGAAAATAATGCGTAGAAACGATCGAAAGCTGGAGTTCATAACGTTCTTGTCACGAGGTTCATATACTAAAAAAAAAAAAAAAAATTTTATATTAGGGAGGTATGTTACCTACTGTAAACGGGGTAAAAAACGATGAATTACCGTATTTGGCGAACAAATTATGCATAAAAGACCAAATTTCTTTTAGACATAGCGTGGAGTTTTTAAATGTTAAATTTTCGAGGGGTCGTGGAACACGGAATACGACATGAAGTCAGTTGGACCCCTGGCAGAGGAAAATTACTTGGGGGTAGTGTTTTGGGCAGCTCAGGAATGCAAAATATTCTAATATTTAGGAAGATGTAAGGAGATGGTAGGAGTTGAATACACTTTCACGAACTCCGTCGTATCTCTTATATATCGAATTGATTTTTATTTTCAAATATTTTCCCTATGATCGCTTTCTGATCTTTGATCCGATAAAAATCCGCTCAGCCTTGTTGCAGATTTTTTTGATTTGTTATAGACAACATTGCTATTCTCGTAGATCACATCATAGCCAAACAGCACTCAAAATTATTAACACCAACTAGTACTAGATTTGATTTCTGACCTCCCATCCCTAAGCTGACTGGATTGTACACTACAGTGTATTAAAGGCTAACCACCCAAGTTCAATTCAGTATCCTTAAACAAAATGAAGAAATAATCATATTGAACTATTTGGTTTGTTTATTAATGAAAGTGCCCAAACGCTGACCAATTTATGTTCAGTAAAAATTTTTATTGTTATTAGTAGGTATAATATTTTACAATATAGAAAACGTGATTCGTGAGCCTTATTAAAAACAAAAAACTATTTAATTCATAAAAACCAGGCATAACGAGATACTGGATACAAAAAGATTTATAGATTCATCGGAATCCTGGCCTTAGACCGAAGACCGAACGATACATTTTATTATTGCCTTACGGAATCAACTATATAACATCCATTACTTCTGCCGTTTCGAAGCATTCATTCTGTAATCACTTCCGAGTAATGCAAAATGGCGAAGTATTGCTGCCGCGTTGGACATTAGGACAATCAACTAATAATGATTACGGATTTAATGATGTAAGAATCACTGGTCCTATTGGGATATTGTGAAGGACTTTACGCGATTGATATTTTTATACAAAATTTAAGAGACAATCTCATTTTGAAATAATATTTGTGAACATCTGGAATTTTCAATTTGAATTACATGAAATGATTTCTCGTATTCTCTAATTTCATTTCATCAGTATAAATTTTGAATACAAGATTTGAATTTAATTCGCTATATGCAAGTTCTTTTAATACGACACAACACATTGAAATCTTCGATCGACAGATGATATTCTTGGTTTCAAATTCCTTATCCTGCATTCAAAGCCTTTTTTTTTACACTATTTACCTTTTTCTATAGACTAGGTAGGTACGAGTATAAATCTAATACATTTATCCATAAGTTCCTCAAATCAAAACAATTAGATCTTGCAGCTTGCGACGAGCTCTAAGTTACGACCCGGTCTGAAGGAAGTTGTAACAATTTCGGTTGTTAGAAAGCAGCAGGCTGCATAAGGATCCTTTTCAAAAGGAGAGATCAAATGGAAGATCAACAATTGGCAACGGCCTAAAGACGGGTTTGAATTTTGCTGGCATGTTAGGAAAAGGACATTCACTACCTGTCACACCTGTGAAAATTACACTACGGGTTTCGTACATGAACTTCTAGTCTCTGTGCAGTCTTAAGTTTTTTGCACAAAAGTAATACATCGCACGACGATGTTCTTATTCAAAACATGTAATAAGGATTTTTTTTACAGAATTAGTTAAGATTTTTTTAATCTTTTTGTTCTTTTGATTACATAGCCTAAGGACTAAAAAAGGTTGACAACGAATTAGGCAATAGGTGATCTTTTTCAATTTTGTGGAAAAACTTACACTCAAAAGTGATTTAAAAGATTGTGATAAGATGGGAGGGAAAATGTATTTAATCAATATGGACTAGTGTGCAACTAGATCCTGCATATTAGGCATCCACGTCAGAAACATAAAAGAAATTCAGAATAAATACGCTAAGAAGTTGAAACTTTGTTTCACATAAATCACAGACAATACCAGATGACGAATCGACATAGGAAATCTTGTGATATGCCCCTCTACATTGAAGATGACGAAGTAAGCATTTGCAATAGAATTTGATCTAATGCACGAATCCTGGAAGCTTCAAACTGTAAGCTCGATAATCGAATTATGTACTGACCATATTGTATATTTGGTACAGGCTCGTCCCTTAAAATAAAATAAAAGTCCCAAAAAGGCAAAAAAAAAAGATTAATGTCCGTCTGTCCGCCGTAGACGCCATCTTCCGTCTGACGTACGCCGTACGCAAGACAGTTTGAAGGTGCGTAGCCCTCAAATCCCAAAGTTGAATTTCTTATGGAAGGTAGAAAGGATAAAACCCTACGACTGGTAGAGGGTGTGAGGGGGAGGCGAGGAGGGACAATCACTTTTCAGAAAATTAAATTTGTATATTTCAAGAAACGTATCAGATATGAACTTGAAAATTTTACAGAAGTTAGGACCTCTAGCAGAGAAAAAACTTGCTGAGAATAGGGAATACTGGTGGGAGGGGGTGGTAATGAAAAAACATTGATTTTAATTTCTCGGTTTTTTTTTATTTTAAATTACATTAAAGAGACATCACACAAAAATTAATTTTTTATAGGGGTCGCAGTTGGGCTGGTTTTTCATATCACAGGAACGGCTTATAACAGAAAGCTGAAACGTAGTAGGTACCTATATGTGCAAAGATATGATACTAAAGTAATTCAAACTAAAACAATAATGAGCAAACAGTCTGCGTGCAACTTTATTATTTTATGGGTAGATGTCCTAAACGTGTTTCACGCTTAGATTTAAATTAAATAAAATAACGTTCCAAATAGCCTCCTGGTTATTCCTTAGGTTGTCAGTCCCATAGTACCCTATACGAGTACTGCATCTCAGCATTCGAATATTTCGAATGTGATAACTCACGACCGACTGATCACGCATAACACGTTTGAGTACTGCTCTTGCAGTACTGAATATTTCATGTCCATATGATTTAAGCTCTGCAAAATGCCAGAACGAAGACTTTGCCTTTAGAATACGGAAAAAATGTATTGTTTTTTCTGTTTTGTAATTTTACTTTACTATTTTAATAATAAAGTATTTTTATCAGTACATACTACATCATTTCGTTGTGTGTTCTTACAATAGAAGACTTTTATTTTAATTTACCTGCGAATTTGAATTTATTTTGGGGCAAACAGTTTTTGCTCTCTTGTTCATCAGCATATGTGTTAAATATAATGCATAATTGTAATTATTAGGGCGTTTTTTAGATGTATCTACATGGTCCCGATCCCGCTCTAGTCCATTGATTACTAGGTATTAAGGGCGAACCTCCTAAGTTCAGTTATCCTAAAAAAGAAAAGAATTGAGGAAATAATATAACATCAGTAATTTGTTGTATATACATACATAGATACAAATAAGAATAATTGCTGACAAAATTAATAAAAAAATGCATTACTGCATGGGTATCGCAAAATTTCTGTTTTATATTAATAAGCTTCAAAACTGGTATAGTTGGATGGTTTGTATGGTACCTGCATTCAATGTTAAATCATTTCCTTATAACTGACTCCAGTCAATACTTCGTATGTCCCGCTTCAGTGTTGCACGTTTCAGTACTTAAAGGGAAATAAGTTACCCTTGAATTTAGCTGGAATATCAAATTAAGTTCAAAGAATATCACGTTTCAGCGCTAAAACGTTTACGTAAACTTATGATTAGACATTTCTCTTCTAAGTATTGTATGAAATTTATCAAAAAATATATAATGTTTTCTCCGGCCGGATTGAATGATGTAAATATTTGGCAAACAAACAAACATATTTTCAACAATTTTATTACAAAACTTCACAAAAAAAAAATTAAATAATAATTTAACGAACAATAAACATTTTCAAAATTTTACTCAAACTTAATGCAAATTTCTGCTAATTTGTTTATAAACTAACTGGGATTTATATTGGCTTACGGTTGCACTGAAATTATGTATATTGAATCAATGCAAATACTTTTGAACTTGTACGAACTTAAGAAATTGTGCAAAATAGAGGTATGTTTAAGGGAGTAGAAATATAGCAGGCAAGAAAGCGAAATTTGAACTTAATTTAAATGGTCTACGAAATTTTATGGACCAGCAGTTTGATAAGAACATCTTCTTAAAGAAGTTAATAGAGCAATGTTTTAATTGGGGAATGAGTAGAGTTAGAATGTCTAATGTGAATTGTTATAATGTTTATAGAAATACATTTTAAATTAATTGAAGAACTTATGAAACACAATTAAAAGCTTAGCAGTAAAAACATTATACGGTGATATTTCCTTTTTTTGTTCAGCTAGTGGAACATTATTTGTGATCCTTAAAATTATATGAATACAGAAATTTAAACTAATGGTGGTAAGTCGTTTTTGACTTCATTTATAGAAAATCTTTTAGATTTTTTGTTTTATTTTTGATTTTTAAAATAGTATCACGTCTCAAAAACACCTTTTTTCAACTAATTTGACAGTGTACATACGCAACAGCTCGGAAACCAAAACGTGTCCGTGTACAGGTTCTGTCCGTCCCCATTTAACGCTACCAATCGCTTTTGTACGTATTTTTGTTCACATCGCGAACTATAGCCGTTCGGTAATTGGCAAAGATTCGAGCATACTGATGAGCTGAAAAGAAAAAGGTGAAATCGCCGTGATTTAAAAATAATTAGAATAAACCATAAACAAATATTGTGAAATGGGAGGAGAAGTAATAGGATTTGAACTACTGGTTACGAGCCTAACTAGTCTCGAAACGGCTTAAAATATTTAAGGCCTGCTATTGAAATCTAGGACATGAGTTCTTTATAACTTAGAAAAATAATTGGTCAAATCACTTGACACAACTAAACGCACTTGTCGCAAGTTCCGGATTTATTTAGGGGTTCGAAATTGAAAGCAAGAAAAAGATTCTACCAATTCCCCCTTCTATGCGAATTTCAAAAGCGCCCTTGTAGGTTTTTTCCCTGCGACAAAGCCAAGTCAATCGTCAACATGCTTGAGCAAACAAACAAATAAGCACCTTCAAAAGCTATCGTTTCACACACTCTTTGCATTTTTATCGGCTTTTAAGGGTAGCCTTATCGCTATGACGTTTAGTATGACCGTAGCGCGTCTTCGCCATTCTTGAATACAATCATCCCCCGGGGTCGGTACTATTAAAAAGATTAGGGGAATCGCGTCACCCTTGCTCCAAAAAATTATATAAACCACATCCCTCGGTTTACGTGTAAGGTAAAGGAATTCGAAGTGAGATCCGAGATTGTCTCCGTAAAAAAGGACAATCGTTATTTTTGTGTCCTTATTGAAATTTACCGCCGCTGGTCTGATTGCCCTATTTAAGGGTGCTGCAGTGCGAAAACTCAAACGATACAGAGAAATGTACACACTTTTGTTATTAACAAGGCCAGGTGAATACCTTTGAATGGTCAGAGACGACTAATAACTTGTTGACAGTGCAAGTGATTTTGATTTTAGGACGTCGAAGGGATGAAATCTGATTGGGGTTCATTATAATAACGCGGAATATGTTTTTTGGATAATAGGCATAATTGATTTGAGTTGCAGTAAAAATTAATTTTTTATTTAACTTTAATAATAATAAGCAATTGTAATCGATTTGAAAAACCGAAAAACTTACTAGCCTGAAATTTGTTTGATCACGAGTTAGGACTAGTAAAACTTAACTATAACCCGCAGACTGCATTGGACTTTTTTATGGTAAGCCAATTGTCAAAGAGATTGAATGACATCTGTCAAACTCTGAAGCTGGGCCAATTTTCTTAAGACTTTTCATTTGGTAACATGTATTCGAACGGACAACAACGTGGGGTTCTTGCACTGAACGCATTGAAAGAATTGCATAATTTATACTCGCGACAGCTACGTCGCGTGAGAAAGAAACCTCGATTTTGGATTAACCCATTTTTGGAGAAAAGGGATCTACATAGCCTTGAGTCACATTTGTTGGAAGATTTATTGTGTGATTCATTTTCAATTCCGCCATCTTTGTTGTGCAATGTCAAATTTATGTCTGGAATTTGTGCCAAGACTAAATATCCGACTTTTCAGTCTTACCCGAAAAAAAGTCTTACCATACGTAGGCTGCATGGAACATTTTCATGTCATAACTGAAGCTTTAACTTAAAATAAGTCCAATGCAGTCTGCGGGTAATATTAAATTCAAATTTATTGTAGACTAGATTGAACTCCTTTATGTGGTGTGGTTTTAAAGGATGGGGAAGAGGGTGTTTGAAGCGTTTACTGAAACATTTGGTTTGAATACCTCAGAAATGGCCTATACTAGGAAGTTGAAAATTATATACATAAGTACAATAGAATTGCAATAGCTGAGCAATTCTAAAAAAAATCTGAAAACTTTTTTCGATAGAAGTTCGGCATGCGTTATATATTGAAATGTACTGCAAGTTACTAGGTAACTGACAACCTAAACAATATAAGGTTTGAAATTGCCACACTATTATTTTTTATAGGTTGGTTACATGGTAACCGCATCTCAGCATGAAACGCGTTTCTGCCTTCTATTTAAAAAGTAATAGAATTGCACCCAGAATTTTTATTAATTTATTTCTTGAATTGCATTAAAAATATAGGAAATAAAATATCGACACAATTCTTTAGTATGTCCCTAATTTAATTAAAAGAAAATGTAAGCCGATTTTTAGGAAGTCCGTTAAAGTAAAAAGCAATTCGATATCTCATCAAACCTAAGAGATATATCGGAATTAGAGAAAATCTCCACAAACATCTTTAGCCATCTAGGGGTTTGAATACAAACAATTTAACTCGTTTGTAGGTGTAAAAGAACGTGAAAGCGAATTCGATTTCTCATTAGACTTAAGAAATATATCGGAATTCGTGAAAACGCGAACAACTACTTTATACCCCCTAATGGGTTGAATATCTAAAAATCTGGAAATCTATTACGCGCCTACATATAGAGCTTATTGAAATAAAATTGAGTCAATAACATGACAGACCTAAAAGATATATCGGAATTCGTGGACATGTAAACGAAACCATTTTCACGAACTACTTTTACCCCATCTTCTTTCGTTAGTAAAAAACCTCTTTTACTTTATTATTTTAATATAATAAAGTATTGTTATTGATTTTTTAAAAAAAAATTTGCTGAACTGACAATTTTTTTTACACGTTTCATGACTAGTAGATACGAAAAAAGCAATAAAAAATTTCAGTCTGTCTGTCCGCCGTAGGTCTACCGGTGGCTCCTAGCCCCTAACCCTTTAAGCTATCAAATCGAAGTTTTTTTATGAATAGATTGGGTAGGACCCTTGAAGTGGCCATATTTTTAGGGGTCGGGGTGTTAGAGGAGAAGTGTTTTAAGCCGTAGATTTTAGTTTCTAGATTTCAGTAACCGGTAATTCCAGGAGGCTAAAATTTGGAATTTGTATAGAACTTTGACACCTTTTTTCAAGTTTTTTCCTTTTTCAACCCCCAGACCGCATCCTGGAATATGACCCAATTATGTAGTTCATATGTTATTTGTGGCAGCGGCGTAAATATTCTAGTGCGACCCAATTCTAACCGCTTCCGAACCTTTTTGTTAGGTTTTCAGCCACATAGCAACCTACACCGCATCTCAAAATTGAACGCGTTCCGAAGTTCTACCGAAAAAATAATAAAGTTACGCCCATACTGTAGATTTTTTTGCTTTAAGAAGAAATAAGCCACTGGACACACTATGCACCAAAATAAGGTCCATAGCGATCCGTTCAGAGCAACGTAAGTCACAAACATCTCCAAAACAACCCAGATCCCTACAGAACTTGACCACCTTCCCAACGCGTGCATTTGCACCTGTACCTACATATCCCTTTTTTCCAAGGCTCAATCTTTGAAAATAGCCAAGCCCGATGAAATACTTGATCCTAAGCTGGATCCAGGATATGATATCAATTAATAAGTCTAAAGACCGATTTATACAAAAAAACAGAACAAAAAACAGTTTGAGAGCCGTAATCTTTCTTTCACGTTTACCATAGACACAAACCAATTGAATATTATTAAGAGACCTACTTACGCACATATTTCCGTCTTCACCAGCTGCCGAGCTGTGTTCATTTCATTTACAACATACATCCAATTTCCTTAAAGAAGAGACAAATTTAATTCAAATTGTTTATCTATAAATAGAAAACAGAAAGTCTTACCTTTACTATTTAAAGCCGCTTGTGGTGTAATATACTGAGAATTCGCCTGGCACAGAGTAGACCTTCCAATACTCTGCCGCTTCACACGGTGACGTAGTTCGACGGCAATGCCATCTGTTGGTGAATCCTTTTCGGAAATGTCCTGTAGATACGTGGAATTGTAGCGTTCTTTGGTACGATCTAAATCCCTTGTGTATCGCTTCAGCCACTGTGCTGGATTGTACTGCGATACTTTGGGAGCATAGTTGTAGCCGCCATTTGTCTTGGGACTGTACTGTGCCCCGTTTAGAGCACTGTAAAGGAGATATCTAAAAAAAAACGATAATTTAGTGATGAATTGTAATTTGAGTACATCGGTGGCAATCTTTACTCTGTTTCCCGTGGTTTTGGAATGTAAATCGGTTCCGGAGCACCTCCTTCCGAATATCCAGACGGTGAAATTTTCGGCGTGTCATACTTGTAGCCGCCGAACTGTTCGACTTGATTGGCTCCAGGCGGTAAGAACAGCGACGAAGGATCATAAAAATCCGGTGGGTGTCGATGACGGCGGACTTTAAGCGACTCAAAATCCTCCCCCGTCTCATCGACGATTATGTTTTTTGACTCGTAGCCCCATTTGTGTATCAAGTGTTTAATGACATACCTGTAAAATTAGAACGTTAAAAGTTTCAGTTCCCACACTTGGTCAAAAACATTTCTATTTTTCTTTTGATGTCTTATGTTTACAGTTAACAAGGTCGTGCGGTTATTTGTT
This sequence comes from Beris chalybata, assembly GCA_949128065.1. Lineage (NCBI taxonomy): Eukaryota > Metazoa > Arthropoda > Insecta > Diptera > Stratiomyidae > Beris > Beris chalybata. The sequence continues at coordinate 108,238,884 of OX421895.1, forward strand.
TCCGTTTTGGCAATTTGACAGACCTAATATGAAGATTGGTATTCAAAACACGACAGCCATAAGACATTTTGTCCGGACCACTTAGGAATGCTTGCAGGAGGTTCAATGAGCTTTCGGTAAAATTTATAAAGCCAACATTCGGACAAGCCGATTGTTTAAATTCAAGTCAGATTTATTCCAAAGAATTACTAAGTAGCTAATATGTTATTAACTTCGTTTTGTGATTTTTTTTAATAGGCCTTTCTTACATAGGTCACGGCTCGAATTGATTCCACGCGATTCGAATAATTTTAATCACCAGAATTCATAGGTGGTCTTTCTCACAACCGCTAAGACCACAATTGATAAAATTTCAGTAACCTTGTCCATGAATTTCCTTATATGAACATGTGGTATAATTTTTTTCTACTATTAATTTTGCTAAGATTCTCTTAGTCAACATGAAAAATGTCACTAAAAACCGGCTCATTTCTTTGAATCGAATTTCATTTTTAAGACGTTTGTTAAAGGCCAATCTACCGGATTCTGATACTAATCGGTGTTAGTATAGCATCTGCTTAAATTAGAGTTAGTCAGCACGTTTTCGAGTAACTCTTGCTTAGGAGGCTTCTGTAGCCAAGAGAAACACCCAAGCTGCCAAAAATCATAAATCGTTGTTACGATGGTGTGATGTGGTGATATTTCATGCATTAGGTGAGTAATTTCACATTGGACAGACGACTTACTCATCGATGAAATATTTTATAAATTTCTTTTGATTACATGCAAATTTTAATGTTGGTTTGGTTATGAAATTTATGGGGTTCGTAGAGTGAATCAGCTGCGCAAATCGTTCGGGATGAAACATTATAATTATATTCCAATGAATTCAAATTTAAGTTTATTTGCGTTAGTTAAATATTTGTAGAAATGATTTTGGTTGCGTTACGATTAGTGTGGTTTCATAATAATAATAATCAATGGCGCAACAGCCCAAATCGGGCCTAGGCCTTGAAGTAATGCTAGAGTTACTTCATTGCGAGACCAACGGAACACTAGGAGGTGAAGTGATCAACTACACGCTCATCCGTGACTATTACCCGGATTTTAACTCAGGTACTCATTTACAGCTGAGTGAACTGGTAGTCCGGCACCCAATCCCATTTTCGAAAATTACTTGTCGCCAAGCAGATTCGAACCTGGTACCAGGTGCACCGAAGGCAAGTGCTCTAGCCACTAAGCCACCCAGACTACTAGTGTGGTTTCATGGTAACATATTAAATATTTAATTTAAAATATCAGACGTTATTTCTTATATAACTATCTTCATTGGGTTCTTACTCCCTACTATCCTTTCTTGAACCCAACCCGTTGGATGTCAAATAATTTTGTGTACATAGTAACAAAACCTTCAATTGTTTTATCACTTGCAATTTGTGGAAATACCAGTAAATAGTTACAACATTTATAATGTTAATATTAAAAACAAAAATTATAATTTTAAATAGGGATTGTATGGTTCAGAGGTGGAAGTGTTTTTCCTATCTCTCAAACGGCTTACTTTAGACTTTTGAGGTGAAGCAAAAAGGAAGGTAATTGAAAATTCAGTGCATTTCACGAATTCCGTCATATCTCTTACGTCTTCTGTAATATTAATTTAATTTTACTTCTACAGGTTTTCCATATAATTTTTTCAGATTTTTTATAAATTCACCTCCTAAGAGAGTGTAAAAGACATGCTCACATTATCACAAATTTCCCAATATTCGTTAGGACTGATATATCAAATAAATATTTTCCCTATGACGTTTTTTTACTATCTACTAAAAGTTGTTTCCGGGATTTTTTAACTCATCGCGGAAAGATCCAATTGTGAATTGGCTATCTAAGCGAAAACCGCTCTAAAAAAGGTTGTAATTTAATTTCACAAATATGATTTTCTCTGTTGATAAATGCAGTTTGCTATAGCTTATAATAATCAATCGCACAACAGCCCAAATTACTAACTAGTTAGTAACACTAGGAGGTGAAGTAGTCAGCAGGGTGAACTGGTTGTTTGGCACCCAATCCCATTCTCGAAAATTACTTGCCAAGCTGCTTCGAACTTGGTACCAGGTGCACCGAAAGCAAGTGCTCTAGCCACTAAGCCACCCGGACTACTGCTATAACTTATGGGGAAGAAAAAATAAAAAAAATATTTCTAGAGGATTATTCTCCGAATAGTTTCCGAGCAGGTTGAGCCCATTTCGTTTCATCATTTTTGGATATGTATATCCATTGTATAAGCTTTCATGGCCGGATAATTCTGGTAGCAGGACCACAAATATATTAAAATGCTTTTAGTTTCTCTTTCTTAGTTACTAACATTTCAATTGAATAAGGAAGAATTGCTTAATTATGAAAATGGAGTAGATTAAATGTGAGTAACTTCAAAATTTCTAGTGCAATAAATTTACCTTCTAATGAATAGTACCAAAATAGGCTTTATGATATTGTTGAAAATTCTAAGGTCAATGATCCAATTTCGAATTGAATTGGTCGCGAACAAAAAATTTCCCTTCTAAAATGTTATGAAAACGGTTTTAAAAAAGGGCACTTTTACTAGCTTCGAGGATTTTCCTCCAATGGCCAAGAAATAGTTCAGAAATTATTGACATTAATTGGAAAACAGGACTTATTACTACACACCCTGTGTTCAAAATTATACAAAGTTTCAAGTTCTTAGCTGAAATCATTCTAAAGAATGAATAGTGTGCATTTAGCGTGCACATTTTGATAAAGATGAGGATTATTATTTGGTGACTACTATTGAAGTTCACGATTACTTTGGAAGAGTTTGTTTGACTAGTTTTTTTTACGGATTTTGTAAACTGACCTTAAGAGTATTTCGCGATAATGGACAGACTTAAAATGAATAATCGACATATATACCTATAGGTATGTGTATTAAAAATTGGGCACAACTTTATTATTTTATGGGTTATTATTTTATGGCTTATTATTTTATGGGTTGATTCGATATCGGATTTGGTTTCCTTTCGACGAGTTTTCTATATACATAATTACCAAGAAATTACATAAACTGTTTTGCGATATTCTAGCGAACTTCGACATATCTAATGAGTCTGATAATATATAGGATTGTTTTTACTTCGACGAATTTTCTATGTAATTTCTTACAAATCAGATTCAACAATTTTTTTCTTCAAACCAGATGGGGCCTTAAAACCTTTGTAAACGTTTCCATGAATTCCGCTATATTCGTTTGACCCGATGAGGTATCTTATAAGTTTTTTCTTGTACGAAAAAGTGTAATTCCCTCACTCAGTGGATTTAGATATATGAACTATGAACTAACTGAGCCCAAATTACTGCTTCGAATCGAAAGTTATACTTGAAAGGATTGAACAGACTGATGTAAATGGCTTCAGTATATATGACTGTGAAAGTAGGATTACGAATAGTCAGCGTTAATTACATCGTCAAAACAAAGGGGTTTTGTCATCATCAGGCATGGAATTTAGTCAGGGAAGTGATATGCATCTTATAGAGATACTTTTTGTTCTATGGCGCTACTATTTTCATCTCATTGTTCTGATTTTCCTTCCCTTGCTTGTTCTGATTTTCTATAAAATTTCCATCAATACATTTGAATTTCACAGTGATGGCTTGTTAGACTAGCACCCAATTCTAAAGGCGAGACGTCATAATTGGCTTATCCTTTTTTACTACGGGACTGACAACTTCAAAGCGTTCGCTCGAACTTTCTGAAATATTCTCTTTTCATAAGAAAACCCAACGTCAGTATTAGTCGGACTCTCTTTGGGGACTACTATAAATCCACAGAGAAGTGCGTCGTTGCATCGCTTAGGCAGAGTCTTCCTTTGACCTTTAAGAACAACCTACCACTAAGTATAAGAAGAGTAGGGATAGTACTTTACGCCTCCAGTCACCTTGGTTCACGGATTGAAGGGCATCATAGTCGCAAAAAGGGTATCTTCAAGTGAGTCTAAAAATAAGTCCAAATAAGTACTTATTTAACTGTGCGAAACTGGAATCACGTCCTTCCTTTTCAATAATTCAATCAAACAATCTGTGGATTAATTAGCAGTTGGGTACAAGGATGCCGAGTCCATAATCTCTTATTAATTGGGGTTTTTTTTAATCATATCTGCCATTAATTTAATAAAATATGAAAAATGTTTGTGTATATCTCTACCATATTGCATATATCTACCCAATGCAAATCTCATATGCACATAATCATTACAAACAACAAACATTGTGTCTATCATCTCAACTGTCGACAAGTCTAAGGACACTTATTAAATACTTAATTGTTGTATCTCCTAAAGTCGTTGACAATCCACTTGAAAATAATATGAAACTTTAACAGTTCATTACTTAACCTAAGAAAAAAAAAAAACCACCGTCACAAGTTCTAATCGCTACAAGTATCCGGAAATATTAAAATCAATTAGCGGCACCGGTTTTTTTGTCCTCCTTCCAAACTTCTCTTATTTCGATACTATCCGAAAAAAGCGTATTTTAACCCCATCCGTGAACAAGTTGTTTACTATCCATGTCAAAAGCCTCTCAAATGAAATACTCAAAATATCAGCAGGCGCTAAAATACCCGCTCAAAAACTAATGAGAACCAGAAATAACATTGACGGACTTTTACAGGTAGGCAGCATCTAGGTAGGTGAGTTTTTTTTTTGTTTTCTTACCGATCAGCCGAACTTGAAATTTAAACTTAACATCTTTATCGCTATGCTAAATACGGTCTCGCCGAACGAGAAAAGTGAAATTTAAATTCGGCGGTAAAACGAAAGACTTAAGACTGTAACCCGAAATGATTTAGGTGTTTTTTTTTATTTCTTGGATTTAGTGTGATTTAATTAATTTAACTTACGTTGGATAGTGGTTGATATGTTCGCAGTAGGTCCTTCCGGGTCCAGCACATGATGGGGTTTGTCCCGGTGGGGCTGGAACAAATTGACAGGGTGGTGCTCCGTACAGACCGCATTGTTGTGGCCCTGTTTGAACACTAACTAGAATACTTATCTGAAATAGGAGTGAACATGGTTTTAATACTATTGAGCTATTTTCAAGGATCTACTTACCACAAGGACTAAGGCTGATGAAAATGTTCGGGACATTTTTAAATTTATGTTTTTTATTTAGGATCTACGTTTGTAAAAAAATTGGCTAATACTCTTCAGCTCCGAAAATAAATTTCCTTCTTGAAATTTAGATTTTAGCAAATTCAATTGAAATAAGCGACTTTATTTCCCATGCTGTACACTTTCAAATGTTCCAATCATATTGCAGAAAACCTGGAAAAATGAAATTATTTATTTTAATATTTTTACAGTTCGAAATAATTTCAAAATATCAATTTCCTAAAATCACACACATTTAATCAATTAATTTCAACTAATTGAAGGTGTTGATGACAGGCACCCACTACTTGTCTTCATTAAGACCACAAATTAAAATGCAATTTGATATTCTCTACTTTCTTATAGAAAATGATATGGGCGTGGTTTTATTTGTAACGTTAATTGAACGTAACATCTAATTAAAGAGTTATGAAGCAGTTATTAGTCATTCCAGTTGTATATTTATGCTCTAGACAAAATGAATTACGTGGGTTTTGTATTGAAAACGGAAGGCAACTTATGAATTTACCTTTTTTTTAAAAGGCGAGAACTAGTAGCCAACAAGTTAGTCGTGTGCCGCTAGATTTATTCATCCATTTATTATTCAGCACTCTTTGTAACAGACAGGAATAAAATTAATATTAATTACTATTACGAAAATTTAAAATGAGGGATTTATCTGGAAGTTTCCGTGGTAGTTTAAACGAACATTTTTCAAGTAGAACATAAACTTTGAACTACTCAATCAGTCAGATATTCAAATTTTAGTTTTGAGTTTTAATTGAAAAATTTGCATAATTTTGTACTACGTTACTTTGTTACGTACTAATTATAATTTGTTAATATTTAAGCCTTCGTTTTAAGTTTCATGGGAAGCTATTGAAAGTAAAACTCTGATTTATTACCGCTTAAACTAGACGGGAATAGTGAATTACAGGTGATTAATATAATGCTTATTGATATTTTTTTTATTATGATTTTCAATTGTTTGAAACTGTACAATATAAAAATTGTTAATCAGTTCCTGTATTTTAACCCTAGAAGGTAGCTTTTAGTATAATCTTTATTTTTCAGTATTCTGCTTACCTTAAATTAAAAAAAAAAATATTGACGTATTCTAACCTACAATTCATACTTTGTGAAATACAATTCAAGTTAAAGTGTTCAGTGGCGTAAAAACTAGGGGGCAAAAGAGAGTGCCGAATCAAGTAACACAAAATGGAGTACTTTCTATACCTTAGGACCTCAGTTTTCGGGGTAATAATCACGGACGAACATGTGACTGACAAATTCACCTCCTAGTGTTCCGTTGGTCTCGTAATGAAGTAACTCTAGTATTACTTCAAGGCCTAGGCCCGATTTGGACTGTTACGCCATTGATTATTATTATATCTCAGTAAATCATTAAAAAAAAATTTTTAATGGAATGAGAACAAGGTGACTCTCAAGAAGCTGGAAAAGATATCATCCCGAATGACTGAGTCGGGCTGGCTGTAAGTCCCTTTTTATTTTGCTATAGGGTATGTAATAAGTTAAGACGAACTTTGTATTTGGTGCTAAGAATACTAAGCATTTCTTGGTCTTATCCGAAAAACATTGCATGAAAGTCACTGGTTTTAATTAAATGGTAAGTCTATCGTAGAAACACGTAAAGATAATGTGTGCATACCTATATTATCTGATACGTTCACTCAAAGAAAAAATATGATTGTGGCAACCATGTTTTGGAAGAACCATACTATGATTGAGGTTATAGTTGCCACAACTATGTTACAACATGTAAGATGTTTAGCTCAAACAAAATTATGGTTGTGGAAACCTTGGTGTGTGATTCACGCAACCTTCTTTTTCCATAGAATGGTTAGTTCAATCATAAGATACTTGTGACATGGTTGCTTGAATCTTAGTTCTGATTTCAGAAAACATTTTATGTTTGGCTCAAACATAATTATGATTGTGGAAACCTTGGTGTGTGATTCACGCAACCTTCTTTAATAATATAATGGTTGGGTCAATCATAAAATTTATGTGACATGCTTGCTTGAATCATAGTTCTGATTTCAGAACCTTAGTGCATGATTCACGCAACCTTCTTTTATAACATGATGGTTAGGTCAATCATAAGATACATGTGACGCTGAAAAATAATTCACAAAAAAACACTTTCGATCATAAATAAATGACTTGAACAACAGTTAAACACTCTCGGACAAAGCACACATGAAATTGGAAGAAGCGAACTTACACCGCGAACGATCCTTTTCGAACTGTGAGAGGTATGGTTGAAGGAATCATCTTATCAAATTATATGGTTCCACTGATCATAGAATATTTTTGTCGTGATTATAATACACAATTACATCATGTAACGAAAATGATTGGTACAACCATATTAAATTTCAGTAGGGATATATGTTTAATGCAACCATACTATGTTTGTACGAATTATATGCTATGGCTCGTACCATCATAGCCATGATCACTGGAAATATGTCAGTTTTACAATGGTTAGAAGAACCTTAATATAGTCAATTCAACCTTGGAATAAACATAGTATTTCTTTCAGTCTATTTATCTGATATCTTGAAAATTCGTCAAGGTATCATCATGATTTTTTACGGAAATTAAGTAGACTTTTGTTATCCTTCTTTCCGGGTCTGTACGGTTTAACGCAAAAATACACTTTCTTTATCTCAGAAACGGTACGTAGAATAGAGTTGCATAGTCTTCTTCTCTTTCTAGTGTAAGCCATCCTTGAGAATAAAAATTAATTAAGTTTTAAATTCTATCAAAATGTGTAAGTCTTACAAAAAGAATGTTGTTGAGGGATTTCTTAGCATACGTAAAATGTTTTGATAGCCTTAGTCCTGGTATCAAATCTTTTTGATACTTTTTGTCTCGCAAACGTTTAAGACTAGAAAGTTGGAACTTTTGAAACTAGAAAGACTGGAAAGTTGAAATTTGAGTAATGCAAGCAAACTAGAAGATTATGAAAATGGTAATTGTTTATGTATATGGCGAGACTGGGTCAGGCTGCAACCTTTAGAACATTTCAAATTCATTTTGAAAAGTAACTTTTCGGTTTTAAATCACTCGACAAACTTACACTTTTACAAACACACTTTCCAATAGAACTGACCGTCTTGTAAATATTGTTTGACTACATAAATTCGTATTTATCATCATTTTAAAAATATTACTCGGAAAAAATATTATTAGTTGCAAACTAAAGGTAAAATTACACTTGAAAAATAATTTTTAAGTTTTCCTAAAATGACTTCAATATTCCATAAGCACCTCATAATCAACTTCGCCTGAACGAATTATCGTCTAAAGAAGATCAAACCACCACTCGATTACCGTCTTACATTGTTGCATACAAACAAAAATACCGTTCGATTACATTTACATACTACTTAATAGCAGTTATCGATGAAAATCACTTCAAAAATGCACTTTTGAGCAGAGCCAATTGTCGTTTAACTCCCGCAGTAGAAAAAGTAACCCCTGGCTCTGCGGCACTTATATACTGCATGTGTTGAGTCCAGAGATCTTACTCATATTCTGTTGTTTATGTGGAACGCGGAAAAGTAACTTTTACATGCGATAAATGTCTAGAATATGCGAGAGGTGTGTATTGCAACAATAAGATAGTTTTTCAAGTGGCCTGAGTATGAATGTAACAATAGCTTTACTTTTTACAATACACAGTCAGTCAGTAAGTCTATTATCTCTTGTATGTTATATGTCCATAGCTTGGTAGAAAGTCTACAAATAATGAACAGATTCTAATTGCATTTTAGTTTGAAAACACCAGATAGATATCGTGTGAACTATTATTTTTCGCTAGAGAAAACTGAGGGGCAAGACGATTTGTGAAATGATGTAATTTGCAAACGATGTATTTAAGCCGGTAAGTAACACTAGTAAATCTAATTCAAGAGACAACTAAAATTCAGTTTTTTAATTCTTATAAATATTTGTATTTTTTCCTCGCTTTGTTTTGAACTTTTAAAAGAACACAATTTGCACTTGCCAGATAGCCGAAAAAGCTATAAGTAGCTTCATACCCACGAATTGATTATTTAAATTGCCCAAATCACGGTAAATAGCCCAATCTGGTACACCTTACTGCAGCCTTACTGATAAGTAGATCGAATACGTGATGATAAGTGATGATGATGAAGAAGGCGTGTTAAATTTTTGTTGTTCAGACCTACGGTTGGTAATCAAATGATCGCGGGACTAGTTTTGACGTAGAAGGAACTGGTCCTCACTAATCTATACTTTGATATTCCTTTGGATGAAATTATTTATCTATGCAGACCCATCTGCTAAACAATGGTTTTCCTTATTTGGCGTGAGTTTGTACTATCCAACTTTAAACTGACTCGTGTATTTGAACTGAGCTTCCTATAACACCCATCAAGATCATGATTTCCGGATCACTTCAATTAATCTAGCTTATTACAATAATCAGTTAATATATGCAGTGCTCTGACTTTCAATGTTAACTAATTCTCCTACGATACAATACCTACAGATATTAAATCGGTGGTTTTAATGTGACGATCGGCTCGAGTTAAGCGACTGTCTTTGTACATTTTATTGGGATTAAAGAGCACAGTAATAACATATTTATCTAAGCCAAGTGGCTTTGTAACAATGTCTGCTAAATCAAACCAATTTATTATGTATCTCGATCATACGACTAGGTGCGCTCTCGTTTGTCTTCCTGAAAGCAATCTGGTATAATTGTTCCGGCTGATTCACGCAAATAAACGACCTTGCCAACTTCGAAGGCGCTCGGCTTGACACGTTTGTAATACAATACAATCTCTTTTACTTGATGGACTTGTCGAAAATAATGTCCTCTAATGCTGTTAAGACTTTAATCCTATTGTGTTTTATTCACATGTAACATGACTATAAAAACACCACCAGAACAAAACATTATTTAAAGAAATAAATTTTATTGCGAAATTTTGCAAAGTTTACACATGAACTTTGCTTTGCTTTTAGTTTTGATTTATATTTTTGGTATCGTGACATTAATGCGTGTACGACTTGCTCACATCCTGGTATTGTAAATGCACAAAGAACTAAGAATGTTTGTAGTAAGAGGCAATACAAGGCCATCTTTAGAAAATTAATAAGCTAATAAAAATGTTTGCAAAAGCTCAAATTGCTAAAATTAATAATTTTATTTGATACTGTGATAGAGTTTTGGACGGAAGTTGCGAAGGCATAACAATGAATTCATAAAATTGAAAATGTGGCAAATAATGAGCTTGAATTAGATTAGATTTTAAAGTTTCGTACTAACTTTCTAAATTTTTTGGTTATTTTCTAATGTCAGAGGAGTTTCTGGTGCAAAACACCATGACAAAAGCCCAACTGGTCGCTGTACTAGTAACTGCCACTAAGGACATGACAAATGACATGACATTACATGAAAAACTTTCATTCCAGAAGTGAGTTTAAATCTGATTGTACTAGGCCTGAAGGACCTGTTTTGTCATCGGATGGCATTGACTCATCAAAGGGTGTAATATCGGAAACATCCTTACATCTGCTGGTATTGCTGAGGATTTCTCCATATGTGCGATTTATAACCGAAATTAATTTCCACGAACTATAAACCTATAGCACCTTATGATTAATATAGGTATATGCACTGAATATCATCTTATATTTCAACCAATTGGTTGTTCACTAGGGTATATTAACTCTTAAACTAAGGGCGCGGGTTCAAATCCAGCCAACAGCCAGATTGTAGTACTTGCAACCCTAAAGTTTGAAATTTAAAAGATAGGTAAATGTCAAACAGACACAACGGTCCCCAAACAGTATTCAGATACTTACGGTTAAGCTTAGGAACCATACACTTCACTGTTGTCACATGTCTACAAAATTTAATTAAAAACGGTTGAATGGTTTTATGGCTACCTTCGAACATCAAGATAAAACATCTTCAGTTTTATTTCCAAGAAGAAGATAGTAGTTTCTTATATGTTTTGTAGTAAAAAACGTACTCTTAGAAAAGGTGTATTGACAACAGCAGAAATAACTATAAATTGCGGTGTCTTCAAAAAACCGTAAAACTTCCAGATGAATCAATAAAACCTACTTACTATCCAATAAAATCGCATAAATAGTCTGCACCGAAAACCCCATTAACCCATTTTGCGCTGTTCTCATTGGAAAAACCAAAACTGAATTTTGCTCAGTGGACGCGATTGAAAGAAATGTGATGGCAAATGTTGGCACAGCTAATAACTTATTCATGGTACAGGGCACCTTGTAGCTGTTTGTGCATACACTTAGTGCATTGTAGCAGTTAGCGGCAGACTATTGCTTAACTGCAATTTACACATGAAAATTATGTTATGTGAAAATACTATTACCTCAGCACACTCTTATATGAGCTGAATGTGATATATTATTATTATTAAAATTTTAATGTGATTTTTTATGATTTTGTCATTTTATTTGCAAAATTGCGGTTTTTTGAGTCATTTAATCTCCATTACAATGAAGGATATGTGGAAACCAACATAAATAGGAATTACGAAAAATTATAAAGCTATGCTTAGACCAACCATCTACACTGTAGACTTAAATTATTTGCGTTTTAACATATTTTTTTTAATTTTTTATTTTTTAGACAATTCCACACACCTTCACATCTTATCTTAGTCCGCTTTAAGTTCGACATTGTCTGTCTCCGTTCATAGAAAATTGTTACAAAAAGTTGTTTACGTTCCACCCCTGTGCGCCACTGCTTCCCTTAAAAAATATATTTTTACAATACTCGTAGGTAAAGTTTTCAAAGAAATACAGTACTTAGGTTAAAAATCCTTTTAATAAGCACTATACCTTAGATTGATGTATGAATCATTGGAACAATGAAAAAGATCCCATTAGTCCTTCGTGTTCCTGGCCAAAATCCTGTCAAAATGTCTTCACTTATTTTACGGAACTCACTATAAATCAAGTAATCGTTTAGCTACGAATTAGGACCAATGTTCGTGTTTACTAGTCAGCTAAATCCTTTTACTTCTTCTCGTAGCTTCCATACGAGAACTCCTTTATCCTTACTTTTGAACGCAACCAAGCAGAAGTCCTTAATAAAGAACAAACAACATATGCACTCCTTATCCTTCTTTATCCCCAAGTATAATGTAAGTGTCAGTTCCGTATTTCACCTATCATACAATTGGCTCATACCTGACGGAATCTTAGAGTATACAAATTTGATTTATGGTAAGTTCAGGATTCATCGAATGAATAAATTTTTAACTTATATGAAAAATGGTATCAATTCAAATTACTCAGTTCATTAATGCAATGAATTCGTTCGTTGATACAACGAATCCGTTCATTAAAGCATTTTTTTTTATTATTTCTATAATTCTACACGCACACAAACAAAAATTAAGTAACGGTCATGTATCAATGAATACTTGCTTCGACTCAAATTTAATAAATTTTTTTATTAATTCAATGATTCAGTGTAGCTTTTTGGTTCAGTGTATGTCGCTACATATGTTTAAGATTTCAAGTTTCTAGCATAAACGCGGTTACTTATACATAATAATTAACATTTTTCTCTCCCGGACGGGTTTACTCAATGCCTTAGAATAAATTTTTGCTGTTTTTAAGCTCCATTTTTAATGGTATAAAATATTATGGTAGCTACTTGAAAATGACTAGGGTTTTTAGAAATTGACAATCTATATTTGAAGACTTGTAGAATCAAGCCTATTACATTGACGACAAATGTTGTTACAGCAATTTTCTAGATAATTTTATTGTCTTTTTTGCTAGGCTCGACTCTATTGTGTTCAGTTCTTGGATATTTGAGAAAAGCTACAAAAGGTTGCCTTCTTTTTTAACGAACGTGCTAGCAAACTTTTGATTTTATTCGGAGCAAAATAAGTCTCTTTATTAGAACCCGCAATTTGTTAAAATTAATGTTAATTTCAACTAATTGACCAACAAAAGTTCATATCCAACTTACATAGCATCAACATGAAGCAACTCCTCTGTAGTGCACTGCCGTGTGCTCCCATTTACACCTGCTATAGGTATCTGTATATTGCACGACATGAAGACCGATCGTGTGTTTCCTTAGATTTAATTAGTGGATCGGAGAAAGCTACCCGGATTTATCGTTACCCGTATGCCCAACACCGCTACTATCATCTCTTCAGGCGTCTTCGTAGAAATCGAACAATAGAAAGGGCGAGGGACTGCCAGATGTACGAAACTGAAAACACCTTGCGCAAACTTACTATGACGCCAATAATTCCAACAATCCGCTGTCTTATGTGCGATTAATTGAAGACGATAGTATCGTCTTGTGATAGTGAATAATGTGCAGGTATTTTTCATACCTTCATTTCGACGGTAATCATCGACGAACGTCTGCACAGAAGAAATGGCTCAATTACGTCCGGTCAGTATTTAATAGGTAAGTAATGAAGTTTACGATGAGAGTATAGTTACACCTCCTATCATGACTGAGACATTGTTTTTTTTTTAAATTATGTATAGGTTTTTTTCCCAATTTTTTTAAGTTATGTCCACTTAGTCTTGTGTTAAAATTATATGTACATATGTACATTGTTTAATGGTTGTCATTTTTCGTATATTTATTATGCAAATGAGAAGAGTGAAAGTGTCAATAGTAGAGATTCTAATAATTGGGCTAGGAAACCTTTATGTGACCCGATATTATCCACAATCGAACCTTGGAATATTCAAGGAAAACGTGTGGTAGATCCACTCCAAGAACACTTTTATACGAACATTAGAGAAAGCAATTAAAGTAGTGGTTTGTCTAGATTCAATATATGGATTAAAAAGGCCATTTCATAGTCAATGAACTGCAGGGAAAGGTCTAAAGCTAGTATTACACTGTTTGACCAAGTGGTCAAATTGCAGTGACAAGAAATGCGAAGTAGGCGAATACAAATTAATCTCACAGTATCCGCTCGGTCAAAAACGTTTTTTCGCATTGTTTATTACTGGAATTTGACAGCTTGGTCAAACAGTGTAATACTAGCTTAAGAATCACATTCCTTTGAGAAATATTCTGATAATTTTATGTGCAGATAATATAGAAATCGATATCTATAAATTATAAATTCACTTCTTATCACATTGATTAAAAGGTTCAATGTATAAGTATTTCATCTTTCTCTGGTTTTGATGAAACATTTGTTAATGATTATTTTCATACTGATAAAGAACACATTCATAACATTGAAGAACATACATCGAATACTCTTCTATTCCATGGTGACGCACATTGATAAATAAATAAAAGAAAAAAAATGTTTAAAATGTTTAAGAAAAAAAAAACAGTAAATAACATTTGGGAAGGTAATCTATGGCAATCAACATTTTCAATAAATTCAGAACAGTACTTTCTTCAAATTGATAAAAATTTTAATATACTTTAAAACTTTTACCAACGAGCGAATAAATTTTAACGAAATTCTGGGTTTTCGAATGGATTAAAAAATTATAAAAATTTAGTAGATGTAAAAGATGATGAATCTACATAACGAAAAAAAACATGCGAATCTTTTTTTTTTATTAGAACTTAACAGTTATAATTTTTGGCCTTAACATGTTTTAATAAAAAACTATTGTGGTCAACCTAAAAACTGTAAAAAAAAATTGCTACCCTCAAATATTATATTTTTGTGTTTCAAAGTTAGTGAAAAAATCGGCCAACAGTCTGGGTGCAACTTTATTATTTAATGCTGAGTTGCGGTGTAGGTTACTATGCGACTGACAAATTAAAAAAATAACGTTCTAAATAGCATCCTGGTTATTCCTTAGGCTGTCAACATTTAAGAGATATCGATTTTAGTATCCAGCTTTCAAGGGAAATTTCTGGTCGATAACAATATCTACTTTATTATTGAAAAATAATAAACTGAGAGTCCTCCGCATATGCAGTCCGCCGAACTGCGTATGCTAGAAAGTTGAAGCTTTGTTTATATGAAGATAAAAACAAAGTAAGCAATTTGTAAATGGAGCTGGAGTACAAATTATTGTACTATACCGACAGCCTGAAGAATCGGGTTGTTAGCTAGTTATACCCAACAAATTATAACTACACTACACTTTTGGAATAAGTTTAGTCAATGAGTGAACTCAAAAGGATCTATCTAATCTCTATCTATCTAATCATATTGATACGAGTGATTTTATTGGATTCTTCTACCTCAATTTTTGAAAAAGGTAGCAGATTTTTCTACCCCAAAAATCGTCTCGCGGTAGCAAGGATTTTTTCATTACTTTTGCTATTTTCGGGTGAACAAAAGTAAAAAAAAATAATAATATTAATTAGTACTTGCATCGGCTCAATTAAAACAATTATTCTTTTATTAATGATATAAATTCATTCAAATTAATAATTTTGTTAAATTAAATATTGTCAATTTATTTTCTTTCTGGTGTGCAAAAATATTGTTTCAAAAATATATATGTAATTCGTGAATAAATTTTTAAAGAAACTAAAAAATTAAGTGACTTCTGCTTTGGGATACATACTTCCAATTTTATTGTTCATTCACAAAACAATTTAGTTTTTGATATTATAAAATGGTTGTTTTTGAAATACAAGCTTGCAAAGGTGTCTGTTCAATTAAACGGTCCGCACAAGAAGGGCATACCTTAAAAATTATAACAAAACTTTACTTAGTTTTTTGAGCTACAAACTGGCTAGCATAGCACTACCCATCATTTAGATAGATTGCGGTTTCTGAACTTTTGACCGATCCCAGATCCAATTACAATAGTAAAGTAAAAGTACAATGTTATGTACTCGAATAGTTTAAAATTACACGTGTAAAATAAAAAATCAATTCCTATTTTCTACAGTAAACTTCTTATTTGCGAGTAAGTTGTCTTCAAGTAAATGCACTTAAACGACAAAATCTACTCATTCTTCAAATCTTATGGCATGCGATCACATTTTACCAAGAGAAGGAAATGCGGAAATGCTAACCTCGAGAAATCAGCTTCTACACAACAAAAGAAAAAAAATATACTATGTTCTGTTACAAGGTCTCAAGGAATTTCAGTATATTTAAGAATTGATAGTTGCCTCCAGCCGACAATTTGCATATCACGCTACCTAAAATCTTTGATTAAATTCGTATAGTTTTCAAACTTTTAATTTCCTAAGTTAGTAGAAGCCTCTACTTGGGTGGGATGTTTTTCAATGAATCGCTAGAAACGGAGAGTTGGTACAAAAAAAAAAACACCTAACAACCGACAATAGCAACACTTTTACTTGATGGGAAAATTATTCAAAAAAACTGCCGCTTCCCATATGAGCACAGACGACAATTTGCCAAACTCATTTGTTCTTTGTTTTTATTCATCCCGCCAGTTTATTCAAAACATTTTTCTAAGACTGCACATAAAAACAGTCAACAAATTTTAAGATCAACCCACTCGTTACCTTTTTAAGCTATAAAGGTGGCGAATATTAATAAAAAAAAAATTTATGTTTTCTCGAATCTGCACTTTAAATAAATCACTCTATCGGCGGATGACCAAATAAATTACTCAGAGATATCCACACTTAGAACTGTTTCGGAATAAGCATAAGACACAAAACTACTTTCAACACACTATGATATTTTTAAGGAACATATCAAATAAACCGGCGTTTTGATTTTTTTTTACTTAAGATCCATAGATCTTAATACTAATTTTGATCGGTTCGATTACGAGGGAAAATGTCGTTCTCTCACTGTACCGGGACGACCGTTGAAAAACATGTCCACCTTTAAAGAGTCGACTAAGTTAACTGAACAGTCGATACAACGGGCCTTATCTAGACCAGTCCGCGCGTTTTTAAGCTGAGCTTATGAACGAGCTGACGTACCTTTGGCAAGCTTCACACCGCTCAAATAGATACTGAGGACTGAGCCGCGAGACAATGCGCTAACTCGAAATTAAGAAAAGATTGAAGACGAGCCCCATAATCGCATTACCTACACGAAAACTCGCTGATTTCTTGTTGAAAACGAAATTAAATGGCACGACGACAGCTACGAATTCTTCCGCAATTTTCGAAAATATTCGAAAAACGAGTGCTCTCATGTTAAGTAGGTGCCGGCTGATCGTGGTGGAGCCTCCTCCAACCGTTGGACTTATTAAAGCCGTTTCTTACCTTAAGTCTTAGAGCTTAATTAATCTGAAGTAGCGAAAATTTCGACAGTATTTGCTTCAAATTCTCTTCGGTAGAGAAAACTCGAGTTACTCGCTTAAGTCTTTCGTTTTTGACTTGAACTGCTTGGAAGATTACTTTTCCGCTGGTTTGCCATTTCTTTGCTAGCAAAGCAGGTGTTATGCTGATTTCAGTTTTTTGCACACTTTCGCAGTAAATTTTTTTCGTATTTGCTAATAGCTTTCGTGCACTTTTCTGCGTTAAGTGCAAGTTTGGTAAATATTTAATTGATTTATGGACAGACGATGATCTTGGCGATGGGCTAGATAATGAAGCGGAACAATTTTCGAAATTATGGATATGTTTTCTTAAGTATAGTTTGAGGATGTTGTTGTCACCATTGGATAGTAGATACCGAAATTTCATATAACACTGAAGTGGGACTGGGAATTTACAATTCGTATAATCGAAATTATGCTTGACTTATTGTGTTAAGGGTGCTAATTCACCACCCTAAAGGTTCGAATCCGAGAATGTGCAAGGTGTCAGTAATATCAATTCGCATTTTTCAAACAAAAATTAGTAATTTACAGGAAAATAAATTGGTCGGAAGAAAACAAAAGTAAAAAAATCGTGAATATTTATTTTTCCTGCAAGCAATATGAACTTTCGTACTGAAGCAAAAACAGCTTTGATAAGGCCTTATACCAACAGTTGGCGCTTGGCTGTTGTTGAAACATGGGGAAATGTGCGCTAGATTAGCGCGGTAAGACCATATAAAAGCTTTACGTACGAGAATAGCTTGTATATGGAAATTAGTTGGGTAGTTGGGAGTTTAGATGGAATTTTTGGTTGTATGACAGGATATGTAAGCCCCACGCTAAGAGTGCAGGATCGAAACCTGTCAACAGCCATTTTTTATTTTTTTTATTGATCAAAAATGTTTGATTAAGAAAATTTCTACTAGGATGATCCCCCTTAAACTACTTAGGGGTATGAGATAATATTCAAGTTTTCCTGAATTCCGACAAATTTCTTAGGTGTGATGAGGTCGAATTTCGCATTTATGTCTATTGGCGTTGTATACAATGGTCTTAAAATTAATTTCAGGATTTTGCGATATTTAACCCTTAAGAGGATATACAATGATTGTGTACGTTCTTACGAATGCCGTCATAACACTTAGGAAATTCATTTTAACTTTCCCGGGTTCTATATAATCGCCTAAATTTAGGACGTTTTTATATTCAAACCCTAAAGGACTATATTGACATTTTCACCTTTGTTTCAATTGAAAGTGAAAAATTTAAAAACTGAAAAAAAGTTCAACAGTATGGGCGCAATTTATTGTCTGTTGATTAAAAGTCCAGAACGTGTTTAATGCTGAGATGCATAGTAGGTTGAAACTTGGTATTAATATAGTGCTTTTGTAGGAGCATCCTCTTGTAAAAATGAAGGGAGAGGGCCGTGTTGTCCCTATCGCAGTAATGACTTATCCTAGAAACATGAAACTTAGTTTATATATTTATATAGATGTAGGTATGCACTAGTAAAGTAAAGTTTTAGTTTCACGAATTCCGTTATATCGCTTAGGTTTGCTGAGGTATTGGACAAGTTTTACGTCTACAAAAGGTTTCTATAATATAGTAGAACCTCTAAATTGTGACCAGGGACTGTACAGAATTGGATGGAAAATCGGTGATTTACTTTGGGACCGTAAAAAAATGGCAACTCCTAAGATCCTTCTTAATTAGAAAAATTTATTTAAAAAATAGAAATATAACATAATGTAATAAAACTATTAGTTATATATTTTTCAATATTTTTAATACACATCGAATTAAATTATAGATTATTATTCATGATGAAATATTATAACAAATTAATTATAGGTTATTATTCTTGATTAAATTATTCTTGATGAAATATAATAACAAATTAATTATAGATTATTATTCTTGATTAAATATTATAACAAATTAAATTTTATTAATTTTTTTATACAGATTAGATTATCAGTTTTTATTAATTTCTTAAAACGATGAATTAATATTTTGTTAAAATAAATAATATAATAGAATTACTAAAAACTTAATTATTTTTTAACTGATAAGATAAATATAAATTGATAATTATTAAATTTATTAAAATGATTATGTTCTAATAAGAATCTTAAAAAAACTATTTTATGTTTTATAAAATCCGAATACTTGGATAAAAAAATATCCTTTAACCAAGTATATAAAATTCCCCTTTGCATTGTCAGTTATTCCAAAGAATCGAAAACATAAAAAAATATTTTTCAATACAGTAGAAATTGAATTTTTTATTTTAAATAATGCAGGATAATGACAATGTCGACAGTTATATTTAACACCGCCACATCACTTCTTCAGTATTCTTCTGTATATATTTTCACATTAAATATTTTCACGAATCCCGCTATATTACTTAAGTCTGATGAGATATTGAATTCATTTTGGGCATAACACATAATCGCCCAATAACCAATCGGTTCTTACTTGTTGGCCTTTTGATGTAATCGCCTAAACATTAAGGTAGTGAAAATATGCTTACACACGAATTCTTTAGATTTTTGGGTTTTTTACACAATCAACTAAACATAATTTAGCTCCAAAGCGCTTTACACAAGACCGGTGACTTGTCGTCTCCAGTACCTCTATGAGTCCGCATCTAACATCGAATTAAATTTAATTATTTCCTCTTTGAAATTAATAAAGTATGAACTTGTCTTTACAACAATATCGTAAAATTTATTTTCTTAAGAAAATAAACACTTATTCTTGTTAAATTAAAAATTGTGAGAAAATACTTAATTATTGATAAATGTTTCCAACTGCATGTCTACGTAAAAACCAGTACAAAATATTTAGTTATGTACATAACAAACAATTTAATTAGCTCAGCTTAAATAGCCATTATAAAGTAGAACAGATGCAATAGTACCCACAGCAAATTTAGTTTTTACTCGTTCTTTTGTTTCTTCAAACATTGTATTATATGTTTTGTTTGTAATAAATTATTTATAAGTAATCAATTGCATTCCACATACTGTTAGTGTATTCTTTTGTCCGTATGATTAGTGATATGAACGTAATTAGATAGTAGTGAATTTAAAAAATAGTACCAGTCATTTCTACAATTTAAAAGATTAATTATAAATCGAAACACAATACAAGCAATTCTCTCTCTTTTTATGATAAATCAACAAGTAATCATGAACAAATAAAAAAATATATATATATTTCATCGAAAAGAATCATCAGACATGCGAATGATGTAAGTTATAGAAAGATAGTAGATACCTACATATGTTTTGTGATTGCCTTTTAATTGTCCATTTCACTTATTTTTCACTTTCATTCGCCTGATACTTGAACTTATAAAATCGTTTTTGGGAAACTTTTCAATTTCGGTACACTTCACCGTGTAATTATTTAGGTGGTCAAACTAATCCATCAATTTGCCCCTTGGATAATGAATTGATTGCTCCATACAAAGGAGGCCTGCTTTTTTCCGGCGTCAAGTAGCTCATCAATCCATTGATGAAATCATGCAATAGCCCAACAATCCCATCATCCAAATTTGAGTGTATGACACAAAACCGAAGCACTGCCTCCGGCTATTATTAATCTCGTCTCAAGAAGGAAGATGCTAGTATTTGCCATTGCATAAATCGAAAATTTATAGTATACCTGTTCATATTTATTCCACTATAGCGCTTATGTCGCTAAAACAATCACAAAACTTACCAGGTAAGTGGCAAGTACGCACTTTCTATGCGGCTTAATCGCTACTACAGGCAAAGTACAGAGGGTTAAGTTGTTAGCATCGCGTTAACACTTTTTATTACTACCGCGAATTATTGCTAATTCCATTTGATCTTATGATTGTGAGGTAAGATGAGCTGAGCCCCTTTTCGTCAGCATGTTATGATCTAAACCTCATCTTCGATTGTGCAATCTTTACAATTAGGTAGGAACTGAGTGAATTGTCTGGGAATTGAGTTAACCGCACTTTATTTAAGGTGTTTTTAATTAATTCGATTAATGGAACATCAATTGTTGAAATCCACTCCACTATAAATTCAATAAATTTAATTTGTATACTGATTCGAAATGTGAAAATTATGTACATACTTAAATTGAAAACAAATTACTGCTTCTTCGCTAAGATTGGTAAATATTAAGATCATGACTCGGCTCAAGATGTCTACTGCAAAGCAATTTGTAGTTAAAATTGTTTAGTTAGTGGCTACACGCGGGCTGTTTCCTTTTACATTCAATTTCAATATTTGCTAAAACTTTCTCTCTGCACTAGAGTTCACCTCGCCTAAATGGCAAATTTTATGCAAAATATCTTTAAATAATAGGATCTTACTCGCATAAGACATCAATAAGTGCTAAGTACTATAGTCACTATAGTAGTCACTATAGTAAGTACTATAGTCACTGTCACCGCCTACATACATTTCTGCATAGCTAAAGAAAAAGCACAGATCATTTGTGAAATTACGGAGCATATGAGGTGAGCAGAACTTTTTGTTGCATTTGATATTTATTTATTTCGGAATGTGAATGGGAAATGCTTATTCTGCCAACACAAAAAATTCTTTATCAATGACATCAGGTGAAAATAACGAATACTCTTCTCATTTCCCGAGAAGAAGAAATCGCTCGTCTCAGCACATGCAGTATGGAAGCGCAGCCAAGTTTGTACGGAGTCAGTTTTTCTACTGTAAAAGCGAAACGGTGATCAGTTCTACGCGAAAATCTCTGTAAAGTGATTTTAATTGGTAGTAGCAATCAAGTAATAAGTCTGTGACCACAGGGAATAGCTAGTTAAGCCTTAGAACGAATCTATTCAGGGCTGCACTTTCTTTCTATTTTTACTACTGAACTATTCCTGTAAATCCAGTTGTGAGGGTCTTTAGAATTTACCTAACTCGCGTGTACATTATGAACTTGTAACGTGATGTCAGGGTAATTTTTATTTCGATGGCTAGCAAGCCAATTCATACCCTGGCCAAGAGCTATAGATCTGCATGGAAACTACCTTGCATGAGGTCACTTCTACGATGGGAAAAATCTCTGAATGCTTCAAGATATTGAGAGAACCTTCAATAATCTAGAAAATGCTCCGATTGAAAGGTCATTTCATACAATAGGGCTTGGCTTATTTATCTACATATTTTTTACCTGCTGGATCCTATCAATGTTGGAGAGGAGAAGGGTTAAATCTTAGCTCTTCGTTGAGGGATGGAATTCTTCTGGCACTATGTTTGACCAGCGTCAGAGTTGCATAACAGACGCTTTCGTTTTGATGGATAATGGTAAGTTTCTGGATACTCTAAGCAACACACTGGCAATTGAACTTACGTCCCATAAGAAGCTTGTACACGAGCAATTTTTCGAGCAATTTTTCAAGCAATTAATTGCCCGGCGACTATTGCCAAAACTAGTGGAGCAATACCAGGCAATATCATGCTAGTTGCGGCAACATTTCGGCAATTTGGCAATGTTTTCACAGATGGTATTGGTACTGCTCGCCCTATAGCTGTATTTCCATTAAAGGAAAGTCGAGTTTCGTGTGATAACGGCTTGGAATTAAAATAAGTTTTTTTTTTAAGTTTTAGGTTTTTTGTTTAAATTAGCTCTCGTGTTCATAGACTGAATTGCCCTGAGTATTGATCAACGAATTGCCAACCGATTGATCCATATCGTCAATTGCTGATGTTACTGAATGTTGCTGTGTGTTTTCGTGACGCCCCAAATTGTCTGAAATTGCTGCAAATTAAGCAATTTTATCACTTTGCGTGCCACACTTTTTGTTGAAAATGTGGACAATGCTATTTAAAGGGTCAAAACTTCTGTGCCGGTCACCGGTCACCCCCATGGCATTCAACGTGTTAATCGCTCGTGTAAAAGTACGTTTAGCGATTGGGTGAGGAACTGTGGTCGAAACGCCTGTCCTGAAAAACCCCAAAAGTTGATATACTGCTTTGAAATTCCTAGAAATGCACCCCCATCCAAGGTTTAACTGAAATCTCACGATTAAGAACAAGAATGTACAATCGAATGCTTCCTACGCCAGTCAGAAAATGATATTAAGAAACAGGGGTCTGTCTGTGAACTTTAATATTTTTTCGGTTAAAATTCCGGATTTTGATTAAGGTTGTTACGTGGATGTAACAAAATTTTATTTTTTAGTCCTACCACTACCTTTTCAGTATAAGTATTAAGTTTCAACTTTCTAGTGTGAGTCGTTCTCGACATATACAAATTTTCAGAAAAGAATTTTTTTTTAATTAATTTTCATTCGAAAATACCCAAGTCACAACTATATTTAAACGAAATAGGAAACTTTACTTTAAACTTTCAAGCCTATACAATTTCACGCTAACATCGTTGCTTACACTTTTATTAAGCAAATAGTCTCCGGTCTGTTATATAATACATAGTAATAAAACAAACTAAATGTCATCAACACCAGATGAATAACCTGTTTATCGTTCAGCAAACCATCGCTGTACTACCGCTAAGTCATAAACGTCTTGAAAGACAATTAAATTAAGACAACAAACCAGAGTTTCGTAAAATCAAGATCATCATCTCTATATTGACATAGTGCATTTTTCGTTGATCATCAAAAGCTGATCTTTATAATTCAACTTAATTCGATGAAATATTTTGCGATATTTGTTACGATCTTTTTCAGATATGCTCAATGATCTGATTGCGATCACACTATCAAAAAACTGAATATGATCAGTAGTGATCATCGATTTGAAAAGTGTGACCGGATATTCTTTAGCGTGTCTCAATCTTGGTTGGATGGGTTCGTTTGATTGATACACGCGATTTGTTATAGATCCGCCTAATTCCAATAAAACTTCTCAACAATAATTAAAACGATCGTAATAATAATCGAGTATGCTAAATAGGAAATTATCGTAGAGATAACGATCGAAGAAGAACTTTAAACCGCCGACAAACGTCCTTCGACGAAATGTTTGCAAACCGTCTTTTGATCTTTAGCAGCTGTTTTGTGAACATTCACGCGATACAGAAGCAACAACGCTTCTTATAGTCGATGCCAAAAACTAGAAAATATGATGACAATTTTAACGACTGTAACAAGTTTGCTTTATTATTTATTTCGATTTTCGTGTTTCTATTTTTGATCACTTTCATCTATTTAGTTTGAAAAGAAAAGATCTTTTAAAATACATGTTGCTTTAAAATAAAGCTCAGATCAAACAACAAAGTGAAATCAACGTAGGCATAAACTTAACAGAAACATATCGGGACTAACGAAAGCATCAGAATATTAATTAATCGCGATACGATTTTCTTCTAGACGAATCCGAACATAATTTTAATTCAAACAACGTACCACTGGTGTATGTAATTTATATTTACCTTGTTTTTATTATTTCACTTGAAGTCTTGTGTTTCTGTCTGTTTTAATGATCGCAACTCGTTTTTTATCTGCCAAAATTTACTATACTATAACGGCAAATCTCGTGAGATGAATTAATTTCTTGGGGTCTTTCACGTCTTTTATTTTACTGGACAAGCTATTAATCACCCTTGTTGACTTGTTTGTTCCACTTCCAAATGTATTTAACCGTTTTCCCGAGTTTTTTGTTTCACTGAAGTTGGGTAGTCTTATTCGATATAAAAAGTGGCGCTAATGAGACCGAACAAATCAAAAAGGTTCAGGAAGTGTTCAAATTTGACGAACTTATCGAAAATTCGCCACACGGTTGATACGTTACTCTACGTCGTGTTTCGCTAGAAAAATCTTTCCGGTTGGCCATAACCATTGCCACCACGTTGCTCTCTTGCGTCTCCAGTGTCGAAAAAGGAAGCTTTAATGGGCTCCCCGACTCCCGTGGTAATAGAACTAGAACCTTCAGTCCGTATTCGTAGCTTAATAACACAATATTTTACAATATTACAATATGTTTGAATTACTGGCAACTCGGAACTGGTTACCATCCTCTTCGAGTACGTGGGGTGGGCACTCCCCAAACGGTCAAATTGAAACAACATAGGAACGTAGTTTTGTTTTACAAAGTATTTGTAACTACAGATATTGGAAAAGTAGTGGAATACACACAGATACACTACTCTGACAAAAACAATTCAAAAATTAGATGGATTGACCTTTACAAAAAGAAATATCGTCCTGGTAATTTTCGATATATCCTCATCTTCCAGTCTGAATATAAAAATGCACTCGAAATTCTTTGCATTGGATTTGCATTGTCGGCCGATAGCAATATTTACTGATTTCACCACTTACATAATATCTTTTAACCTGTAATAAGATCTACACAGAAGAGTGCAGTCTAATTATTTTCCTTAAATATTTCCAATAAACTCTCACAACAGTTAAAAAGAAAATTCTTTTTATAATTTTTATCCTTTTAATATATATTCTGTATTTTTATTACAAGTAACATCAAAATACACATTTATTTATTAATATACAATTAATTACTCGTATATATCCATATACTAATTTTCTTAAACTTTCACATTATATTAACTAAAAAAAAAATGTGGAAATATTTTGTTCATTTTTAAATTTATTTTTATTACCGATATCTTTCTTAAAAATTGTCATAAAAAATTTTCACTGCGTACGAGCCCTCTGCATTTGCTTAAACTGTCTGAATACTTTCCGATTTTTATTCAACGAATGTATTTTAGTCTAGTCGGTAAAAGAAATTCTTTATAAATCTATTCAGTTTGAATTCTTCTTTTTTTTCATTGCATTGTTCTTGTTTTTATTCAACATTAGTAAGTTAATCTTCTTGAACTAGATTTTGCATTTTATATTTGCTATAAGTTTTAATCGCAATTTAACAAACGATTCGCAACAGAAGTTCAAATAAATTCAGCATTTGCATTAACAAAAATATAATTATATTCGAAAAATCCCATTTATTTAAATGCAATTTTTTTATAATCACTACAGTTTTAGTATAATTTATTTTTATAATAATTATTTCTACTTTCTACAAAAAAAAATAACATAAAAATACCAATAAATAAAAACAACAACAATTAGTGTAAGTAAATAATATTTCGATTTGTTTTTATTTTATTTAGAATTGTTTATCTTTTACTAAAAAATAATTATTATCCTCTTTTGCCGTTGAAAATTCTATAGAATGTTGCCGAATGATGAAGCTTACTTATTTTACAATATTTCGAAATAAATTCAAAGAACGGAAATTGGCTCGACATTTAAAAGAAAAAAAAGTGTGAAAGGAAAAATGAAGGTTGGAAGAAATGTGCACATAATTTAAAATTTGTTCCTCAAAGCCATCACTAAAGCCCAAGCAATTAACGCAAAACACATATCGAACCGTAAAAAAGTGTTTAGCTTTATTGAACAACGACGGAACGTTGGCTCTACGACATGAATTTACTGAAATTCGGTTCAAAATTGAAGATATGTTACGCAATATGCTCCTTAGCCCAGAATTAAGACGTTAAAGGTACGTTATTGTCTGTCCTGTTTTAAATATCCTCCCAGCTTTAAAGCGGAATAGCTCATAATGTGATTGAACAAAATAATAAATGCTTTGAGCCGCCAAAGTACCTCCCAACTAGCAAACAAACTTCTTTGATTTTCCGGAGGCTATAACTTTCAATAGGCTTCGGTAAGACTTTTGGGCGCAGGTTGTCAACTTTTAACTTCGATAAGGCTTTCTTCCATAAGACTTGCGAGTGGAGTTTGAACTCAGAAGCATAGCTTCGGTAATAACCTCTATAAGGCTTTATGAAAGTAAATACCAACAGTCTTATGGAGATTTGTGTTCTTTTAACTTCGATAAAGCTTCCGTAAGACTTGTGAGGTTTGTAAGCGAGCTACGCGCGACATGTCCAACACCAAGTGAATCGGCTTCAACCCTATTACGACAATGTATCAAATTGGCCTAGTGTTTAGCGTAGCGGACTAATGTGTGACGGGACCATGGTTCGAATCCGAGAGTGTGCAAGGTGTAAGTAAAATCAATTCGCATTTTTCAAACAAAGAATAATAATTTACAGGAAAATACATTCGCAGTTCGAAGAAAACAAAAGTAAAACAATTGTGAATATTATTTTTCTTTTTTTGTATGAACTTCCGTACGGAAACAAGAACATCTTCGTTAAGGCCTTATACCAACTGTTGGCGCTTGGCTTTTGCTTTTGAACCAAGGGGAAATGTGCGCAAGATTATCGGTGAGAGCAGATTATTGGTAAGACCTGATCGATGCTTTATCGAGGTACGAAAGTAGCTTCGATAACGCCTTATGGAAGTTGGGTTACAACTCCAGCTTAAAACTAATAGGGTTTGATCACATTACCCTTCTCGTCCCAAAAGAGATTGAGATTGTATAAAAGTATGTCCACACACACCTTGGGACATAAAGGCTCGTGTACACTAGCAATTAACTTGCGACATTTCTTGCTAGAGTAATTTGGTGCGATGTTCACACTATCTGTCAAATTGCAGCAATTTTACTCTATCAAATAGCTCTACAATAATCTTGCAAGTAAAACTTGCTCTTCCATGCACACTTCCACATCAAAGTTTCGTTGAACTGTCAAAACGAACAACAAAAATACCATAGCTCTAGATAAAGCTCCACATTAATAATGAACAAAAACTTAACCTCGGAACTCCACTTGGATTTTCTGTTCATATTTCGCACGTAAACTATAAACTATGACACCTAAAACTGAACTTTACCTCACTTCCAATGCAACTGTACTGACCTGCCGAATTTCTGAACTGATCGGAACTTTCTTGCGAGATTTCAACTCTCGCAAGTTAGCGTGGACATTGACAACTTGCTTGAAAAGGTAAGCATTTGCTGGCTAGAGCAAAAAATTGGGCAAATGGGCTCTCGAAACAGTGTACACGAGCCTTAAGGAAGCGTTGTATCTCTGTGGGATGGTCAAACATGATTCTACGAATTGAGATTCAGGGCGATCGGAACTTTAGGTAATCTAGAGTAAAATATTTTCAAACTGGTTCTAGGAAATTAATCGTTTCCACTCGTGTAAAGAGATCATCACTGGTATATGCAACCTCGAATAGTTCACTGACTATACGTGTTTTTGTTTTTCGTAAGAAGAACGAAAAACTTCGAGTATTGATTGGGGGAATCAAGTACAATGGGCCATGTTGGCCTGAATGCTCAAGATGCGCTGCTATGATATCAGGTGAATATCAGCAACACAGAACATGATCTAACCGGACACTTTCTTACAGACCGCCGTGATAAAAGGCCATACTCCCTTTTAATGACATCTGTAGAAGCTGCTTCAGCTCTATCCACGGGAGGGAAGTCCATCTAGGAACTTGTTTCTTCAACAGTCTTTGTAGCTTTGCCGAAATGTAGGTTACGAAATTCGAAGGCTTCATTGAAAGCTCCAAATAGTTTCAAGTAGGACTCTGTTCTAATACCCAATGGTATCACAACACAACGGTTACAAATCCTAAGACGTTGATTGGGTTTAGTGCGGTAAATTATTAAAAATAAAAAATGGTCCGTAGATAACTAAACGTAGGTGCATATGAATCAAACAAGTTAAACATTATTGATGGTTCTGTGCCCTTTATCAAAGCACATCTTGAATGCAATGCGCAAATTTCATTTAGCTGTATCTGGACGGTATTGCACAAAAAGTTAGTCCCTGTGTGATCCCTGAAGAGGAAACTATTTTGGGCAATGCCTTTGTCTGTCGTTGTCAGCCAAAAGTCGTTCGCGTTATTCGTTATATCTACATTGTAAGCCGCTAAAATGTGCACTTTTATTACGTACTTTCGGTTATAAGAATAATAATCATCAATGGCGCAACAGCCCGAATTGGGCGTAGGCCTTGAAGTAATGCTAGAGTTACTTCATTACTAGACCAACGTAACACTAGGAGCTGAAGTGGTCAACTACACGCTCGTCCGTGATTATTACCCCGAATTTAACTCAGGTACTCATTTACAGCTGAGTAAGCTGGCAGTCCGGCACCCAATCCCATTCTCGAAAATTACTTGTCGCTAAGCAGATTCGAACCTGGTACCAGGTTCACCCAAGACAAATGCTCTAGCCGCTAAGCTACCCAGACTACTTTCGGTTATAACATCCCTTTTCCAATCCCCATTCACAAATGTATGTTGGTAATAACGTACAATCGGTTCTAACGTTCTACTTTTGAGGTACCCTTAAGGTATGTTATAACCGGGTTATAAGTAAAATTCAAAGCTCCTTGGTAAACGTGAATGAGGAAAAAAAATCCGAATAGTGTAAAAACAATTTTTTTAACTAATTCAATAAATCATCGAGAACCAACTGAGAATCAATTCTATAAATCCAATTTCAAATTATTGCACTTTTATAGTATAATCAAATGATAATGGCACAAGATTAAAACTTTAGAAACGATCAACCACTTAAATCTAATTAAAAATTACACAAATAATTTTTGAGTTTACAGTATAACATTCAATGATCAATTTACATAATTAGCTAAAGTTCATAAAAATATAACAAAATGAATGGAAAGCGAAATACTGATTACAATAAATCTCCGCAATTTTTTTTATGTAGAAAATACTGCAATAGAAAAATCATCTAAATGAAATGTGTTAATTCGTTTTCTTTGCCTTATGTTTTATATTGTAGTATATATTCACCCTATAGAATATTTAAAGATAGCATGAAATTTATGGTGCACATTATGTGTAATGTTTAGTGAATAGTGCAAAGGTTATTGAATTAATTCTATCAATTCGTCGGTAATCCTAAATGTAAATTTTTATTTAGTGTAGGTACGAGTATATAGAGAAATGTGTATGCGTATGCACAAAATTTAATGGAGTAGAGTCGAAAAATCAAATGAACTAAAATAATAAAAACAAATTATAAAATAATATGCCGATCATAAAATAGTTTGATCAATATCTTTTACCGTATATAAGTTCTAATAATCTAAAACACGTTTACGAATAGACTAGATTTATCGTTGAAGTAACTAGATTGCTACAAATTAAGAATTTTTATTTTCTTTTGTAGCAATCGATTTATTTCCACCATATCTACTGGTTTTTGGATTTTCTTATCAGATTTATAATATTCCCAACTACTTTTCGCGTTAAATAACTTCATAAGAATTTGGCCAAATTGCGAAAAATAAACGCGCAAATACTAAATTTTATTGAAACTATATGAAAACCAAAACTCATCTTTTGAATCCGAACTTTACAATTGAAATAGAAAATGTATCAGCGAGTGTTTTAGAGATTGAGAAATTTTATTTTATTCTTTGCTGTTTATTTTTTCGAGTAGATAAAAATATTATGATCCATTTTTGTTTTAAACAAAATTAGTTACACAAAACAGATAATATAAATATTTTGTTTAAATTTTCTACCTGTCCAGTCACGGCAGTTCTGCCGTTCAATTTCTATCGATTTCGATAAACAATTATTTTTCCTTCGTATTAATTAAATTAAACATAATAATAACATTATTATTCTTTGACTAAAAAAAAAGTTATAATTATTTATGTAAATAATAATGGAAACTATTTTTTTTTTTAATTATTGTAGAAAATTTGGCATTTCTTTAGTCTAAATTCAATACCTGTCGTGTCTCGAGAGCTTCTCGTAGTGATGCGAAAATTTGAAGCTGTTGTTCTGGTTTCAGATTGTAGATCTGCAAAATCAATTGAGAAATTAGAATGTTTTTTCTTGTTTTTGTTTTAAAGAGAATGAAACTTTTTATGGTAACGCTAAGAAAGAGGTAAACTATAAGAATTTTTGGGTTGCCTTTTGGCATCAGACCAGGACACATCCCAACTGAAATCGATCGGTGAAAGTTCATGTGCCGATCCTAACAAACTTGTCAGACGCCAATAAACAACCCACCGAATTTTTTAACATTACTATTTTCGCGGTAGCGAGAAACTTACCTGAGATAGAAGCTTCGATGGTGATGGAGTTCTAATAAAGCTAGAAATGTAAACGTTAACGAATGTTGCCATGAGAAACTGGCAGTCAAAACGATCCATTATTCCGCCGTGTCCAGGAATCATGTCACCAAAGTCCTGAAAATTATTTGAAATTAAATAAGTTAGCTATTGTTTTGAATAATTTTTTGTATCTTGAGCGAATGTACAATATGTCAGCTTGTTAAAGGGTACCACACTACTTTATTAACTGAATAGGACAAATGCACTCGGAAATTGTTTGCAGAAAAACAGAATATACGATAAAATGTTCAAAAGTTCACCTATCCATTATATTTTTTATGAAGGCCCGTTCCTACGATCATCACTTACGTTCTAACTGCAACTTTAACAGACATATTTTCATACAAAGCTTGCAGTTAAAGTTCCATAGTTCCGGGCGTAAGCAACAAAACGGTGGGAGTTTAAAGTTAGTATACTAGATTTTTCTGAATTTCGCAGACTCCCACTCAAGCGTCTGACAAATCAATTGATCAATATGTAGACATATTTGTTTTCTGCGATTCACTATTTTTTAAATCACTCTTGTTTATGGAGACAACAAAAATGTATGTATGTTACAATTAGAATATCTCAGAATACATTTTCATGTTAACTTCAAATACGACGTTTGAAGCAAACTGAATTAGCTTAGTACCCTGAATCGATATAAACGAAAATCGTATTAACTTAATACCGAGAACCGTTTATTTAATACGTATAAACGAATGCGATATAAACAAGGCAACGGTGTCAACAGTGTGGTTCACAAAATAGACTAGAAAGACACGAAGTGGTCAAGATGCGTTATCCGCGTGCAAAAACTGAATAAGATCTGGAATAGGTTACAAGAGACTGAAGAACGGTTGACCTAAAACTCGATGTTATTCGCATTCATCCCATTTATTTATTTCTTGTTTGTACGCAGTCGATTATACTACTGATTAAGTTTGGTTGGCAATTAAAATACCCACGGCAGACGGCACGTGGGAAGCTTACTTCGTGAAAGTGATGGGAGTACGAGACCGGTAAAAAATTGCATGAGCAAAGTAAGTAGCATTGGGTACTGCTGAAACAGAACATTACATTAGAACTTATAAAATAATCAACTTACCTTAATTTTAAATGCCCTCTTGAATCCTGATGCAAAAAATCCTCCAAACGGTCCAATAACCGAACTGAATATGCTCAACGATAGCGAATGAAATACGAACGGATAGATCATGAACGATTGACGGCCATTAAGCTGAAAGCCAAACAAAGACTCCATCTAATTTTCATCAACAATAAAAACAATTCTATTCCAAATGCATACCAAATGTAAGCTGTACTCCTGTTTCGTGAATAAATAACTTGGTTCACATTCCATTGTCATACGTCCCAACGTTTCAGAATATTCAATTGGACATACGAAATATTGGAACTGACATAAAAAGTACGAAAGTAAACAACCGAAAACAACAGTTGCCAGTCCACCGCCGATAAATCCTTCCCATGTTTTTTTCGGACTCAATTTAATCAGTGGCGTTTTACCGAAAAAGAATCCAAACATGTAGGCCATCACATCATTGCAAATAATCATTGAGACGGGCACAATGAACCAAATAAGACCTGAAAATTTAATTTTTTGTATTTAGAAAGGAGTGTGCACATGTAACGGAAACGATTCGACTATACCTTCAAATATATTCTGAATAATGAAATAGCTTTGTGTGACGACAATCAGTAAGGAAACGTGCGTCCACGCAAATAAACTGAACTGTTTCATATAGTATTTCTTAACCAGTGATAAAACGAACCACACAAAACCGATACAGTACAAGCAGAACGATAAGAAACGATGATATGTGACAAGAAACTTGAGACATTCCTGCAAATAGATACACGAAATTTAGATGAGATATTCATTTAATTAACAAAAAAAAAAATATATTTTTTTACCACTCGGTTTATAGCCACACCAAAGTAATCAACTAAATTTTCGCCGTAGAAAAAGTAGTTTGAAGTCAATAGGAAATACCAGGATAAACTTCTGAACCATGGAAGGCCGTGGATCCGGTAAACTTGATAGCCAATTGAAATGATCTCTTCGAAACATTTCACTTGAACCAAGAGAGTCTGAAAGAAATGAAAAAATTTTTAAATTAATAAATATTTAATACTATGTGATAAGAAAAGAATTTCACGATGGATATTTTGATATGTTGTTCATGAGTGATGAACGCTTGGCAAAATAGCTGCTGGAGTTGATTCTTCAATTGCTCAGAAGAATCAAACGAAAAGTAACGAAAAGTTAATGGATTTAATGGGCCAGTTCCTTGCACGTCCGATCTGGTAGCTGTTATTTGATTTTCAGTTTCGTGCTTGCTGGCGGTCGAACAAGCTGCGAAATTGTACGGAGAATCAGACACGGTTATGGTATGTTTCCCAGGCAACTATGCCGGTTGCTTGATATTAAGCGTCTTACTCAACCTACCCTACTATAGCCACGAGAATTTTCACTAAATATTAAGATATCTTTATTACCGAGCATTAAGGTATATTTTCTGCATTGCTTGTGATAAGCAGGAAGGTTAAACTGTCCGCGAAGGATAAATTGCTGATATAAATAGTGAAGTGTGTCAAGTCGATTAAACAGACTTTCAACATGGGCAACATAAACGCTTATCAAAGCATTTTAGCCCTGCGTGCGTTTTATTACCTTCGTAATCATCGTCCATCGTAATTAGGAGGTGGAAACTATGCACGATATTACTCTACTAATTCTTCACAGCTCCGACATTTCCATTTATAAGCGAAATCACGTTGCTTTTGTCAATCTACGAGCCGTTTAAACTCCCCATCCTTTGAGGAACGACCATAAGAAATTTTTCCTTCGAAAGTTTCAACCTTCATTTCGACACTGCCAATAATGACTCTCTTGACAGTGGTGTAAAACTTTCGTCCAAAATCTTATCGTTTGAAGGCTACTCATCTGATTTATGGACTATCCATTTCGATCAAAAACTTTATTTTTAATATGCTCTTGACCGCTGTTTTCCGGTCCGATTTGAAAAGACGACTTGCCATGACCCGAAATATTTCCAAGAAGCTATAAGATTAAAAGTTAGAGCTGTCTATTGCTCCCCAAATTTGAATTGGTGCGAAGCAATCATTCGTAAGGGCTTCATTACGCAATGCCGACCGCAATGGCTTCCTCGTACTGTTCTCCAAATTCGAGTCTTAACTTTGCTCTAAAGATGGGCAAAATTTATTTCAGTGAAGTACTTCACTCCTAATTACGATGATCAGCAGATACCTACAATGAATTTCGTCACGCAAATCTAAAGAACGTCTCTGAAGCTGGTTCATACTCTAGAGGCAATTAATTTTAAGTAGGAATAGTTCCAGCACGTAGTAGGAAAATTAGCCAAATAACGAGATTTGTGTTAACATGCAATCACTAACTACACTACCTAAACGGATGTAAAAAAAATGCATGGTACTGTTACTAACAAGTACAATCATTAAGAGACTTTGTCCTGAGTCCAATACACCATTCAAGGTGTAAAGAATTTTCCGCTCGCCAACATATCAATGTCTACTCCATAGGCAACACCTTTGACTGCAGTCAAATGAAGTGGATCCATAATAGTGGAGACAGTAACTGTATTTACGGTTTATAATTGTTTGATCCTGCAATGGTGCAGCAATCCAGCACGGTATTATTGAGAAACACTTATTATATCCAATGTCTCTTCGATTATTTCCGTCTCCACATTATTGGAGATACCCTCAATATCTAGAAATGCGAACAGGGTGTAATCTTTAATATTTAGATTTTTTTCGACATCGTGCAACGCCGTTTAAACATATTTCTGAGATGCAGGTAAACCTCTCATGTGCCAGGAATATCTGAGATTATAGTCCAGTGGTCTCCGCCTTTTTCTTTAGATCCTTGCGGCTTGTGCACTGCACCGAACTGCCTGACGGTAGTAGCTATGCCATCTCCTCTGGTCACAGTATCCTTCTGAGGCACTGTTCTGTCTTAGACCAGTGTGAAAATAAACCCATGACTAAGTTTGAATGGAAACCACGAAGTCAATAGTAAACTACCACGTTTAGCTCCTGCAAATTTACAGGAGTCATATCAAAGACAAAGACAAATGAAAGTGAGTTAAAAGGACTCTAAATAAGGAAAATAGCTTTCTCTAGAAGAATTACATACGTGAAACTCAACTTTATAAAGGGTTTTCCAATAAGGACTTGACAACTTTGAATTCAATTTGTGAACGCACCCTTTCACTAATCATCGAACTGTCACTGTCAATTTATTCAGTAAACTTAACATTTTTATCATGGTAAAGTACATGAAGGAACAACGTCTGCAAATTAAATTATATTATTTTGAAAAAAAGTTGTCAAGTCCTTATTGGAAAACCCTTTATTTCCTGGTCGTCAGGAGTTTTGAGGACTTTAAGCTCAATAAAGATGGGGGCGATTATCTCCATGAAGAAACCTGATTGGAATCCGAAAGAGACGAATCTTCTTCGGTATGATAGTAAGCATTTTCGCGCTTGATATTTACATAAAGGTTGCAGACATACTTGCGATAACATCGAATGCATGATCCATCAAAAATATCGACCACATGATGCAGAGCATAAAAATAAATATTCGGTATAACTCCAGCTTTTTCTCGTACGCTAATATCATGCACACAATTCACAAGAAATTTCATGAATTTCAAAAATGAGCCAACTTGCTAAACAAGAGCTTAACGTGTTCCATATGCAAGATATCAACACAACCATAATCGAATTAAACAACTAAAATCTTATTAAAAGTTATTTTTGGCTTCCGTTCGCGGATAGAAGTGGGGGAAAAAACGACCAGTCTAAATTGGAAATTCTATACGACAAGACACCTAGGAGTCTTCAAGTTTCCTTCTGTGACACTCTAAGGCTGTATTATGTCGCATTTTCCATCAATTCCATTTTTTCTCGTTAAATAATATTTATTTTGCTTTAGCTTCTAACGGCGCCGTCGGTGCTTGAAAATGATTTCAATTTTACGATATTTTCGTTGCAATGACTAACAGGCAACCGATTTTATGTTTCTCTTTCGCAAACGTACTTTACATTCTAGTATACTGTTCAACTAGCAATAAATAAAATCTTTGACTCTAAGAATAAATATATCTTTTAGTTATTCAAGATCTCTCCATATAATCGATGAGATCGATAGTTTTTTCAATCAAACAACATTTTGCATTACGTTTGGCAGAGGACAGCTTTTTAATAGTCACTCCGGTTGCAATTAACACAATGTTATCTTTATTTCAATCCAACATTTAAGTAAACTAAATAAATTAAATTTTTTATTAAAAAAAACTTCTTAAATCATAAAATTCTATAGCGAGTTTCTTGTCTAATCTTGGAGAATATTTTTTTGTTGTAATGAATAACAACAAGATTTCTACAAACTCACAACGCTTAGAGTCTAATCAACTTACTGTAATCATTAGAGCCAATGGTCCGCCATAAATGATTAGGGCAAATGCAATGATCATGATCCAAGTAAAAATACCGCGAATAATCCAATTTTTCCATCTGTAAAGAAAGAGGAAAAGTTTTATTTTTTTATGGAGAAAATCGTAAGATTTGACGGCAAATTGAGAAGCTTAACACAAAATTTTCTTAATTATAAATCCTAGTTAACTTTTCGCTGCTAATATAATCAGCGTAAAACCTCGAAGACCTGTGATACAGAAATTAACAGTGCTCTAGTATACTTAAGCCGTATCTGAGCCTTAGTTTTGATGAAATAGAGTCCTTTCTTCATCTGTGGACGTGTTTTTTTACTATATTATTTATAATACAGTATTGTTATCGATTTTTAAAAAAAAAAAAATTTGCTGCCCTCAAAATTTTTTTTTCCACGGGTGGGGATGTTTTCACTAAGTTTAGAACAGCTTATGCTAGAAAGTTGAAACTCGGTACGTATATGTAAATCAACCAGAAACGTAATTCTGATAAAAAAAAATTCGAATATTCATTGACGTTCAGAAGGGGGGGGGGCAAAAAAAATTATCAGTAAAAATAAAATGCATATATTTTCACGATTTTCGTCATATCTACTAGGTCTTTCCAAATATTGAATTCATTTTTATTCTACGGATTCTTCATATGAATACCTAGAAAGTGTTTTCAACATTTTTTGAAACTCGACCCCTAAAAGGGTGTAAAGTGGTTGTATACTTTTTCATGAATTCTACCATATTTCTCAGGTCTGATCAGATATCGAATATCTTTTCGATTCCCCAGGCTTGTTTAATAATCACATATTTTTAAGTTTTATCTTTTTCAACCTCTAGACCGCATCCGGGAATATGACCCAATTATTTAATTCATATGTTACACCCTTTTCCAACCGCTTCCCGAACTTTTTGTTAGGTTTTCAGTCACATAGTAACATACACCGCATCCCCGAATTGAACACGTTCCAAACTTCTGCCGGAAAAATAATAAAGTTGCGCCCAGACATTTTTTTTATTTACGATGGCGTCCAAATTGGACCATAGTCTCCTGAATTAGCTGCCTCCAGCCTTCTCGGTTCAGTAATCACGTCCTTCAGTTTCTGAATCTTAGCAGCGATTTACTATCTGCGGCAATAGAGTCCTCCCAGCGCTTTCGTGGCTATCCAACTGTTCTTTATCAATAAACCTTGTGCATTTGAGGATTCTTTTTCGAGTTTCACAGATATCAACGTTCGACACGCGTTGATCCAATTAATTTCGGTGACATTGAACAACACCGTCAAAGTATTTCATTCAAATTCATCCATTCTTTCGAAAATGGGTTTAAGTCCTTCCTCCTTGCCTTCTCACTTTCTTAAACGTTTTTTCGTA
Source organism: Beris chalybata (assembly GCA_949128065.1). Classification (NCBI taxonomy): domain Eukaryota; kingdom Metazoa; phylum Arthropoda; class Insecta; order Diptera; family Stratiomyidae; genus Beris; species Beris chalybata. The sequence continues at coordinate 108,277,152 of OX421895.1, forward strand.
GATGACATTATTAGTCAGCGAATTCATCTTTCGCCAAGCTAAATTCCCTTTATTGTAGTCCTATGTCCAGAACGATTTTTTCAAATATAGCATTGATATAGCATTGTAAATATACACAGACGTGTGATTGGTAAAAAATTCAACTTTCTAATAAAAACGTCTTGTTTCTACCAAAACCTCTCTTAAAGCCCTTTCACCAGTTGGTTACCCCCCTGCCCTCTTGGCCTGCTTCTCTTAGCCAGAAGTTCCGGAACTGTTTACCAGATCTACATACTATATACTCCACTTCGCCCCGGATTGCTTTTCTGCTTGCTTGATGTTACTCCGTGCTGTTTATACTCTAGATGAACATATAGAGTATTATAAGTTTAATCCAGCCCGAAAAGTTTGTAACGCATAGAACCGAGCCTCGACGAAAAAAAGTTATATATTATTATATATATATATATATATATATATATATATATATATTTTGTGTTTATTTTTGGCCAAAACCCCAAAACTAGGTCAAATCGAATGAGTCCTTCGTGTAGCAGCCTAGAAAAGTCCTTCAAAAATGTATGCTTGTTACTGAATCCACTATAACTCCAGAACGAGTTAAAGCAGGAATTTAAAATTTTACAGGAATTAGTTTTATACCAAAACCAAGACGGAGTTCATTAATTAGCGCCATCCGTTGACTCCTTCGGGTAGCTGTCATACAAAAGTCCTTAATAAACATGTTCAACAATAGGTGTGTTTTAATGCTCTCCAGAATAGAGCACCTAATCGGCAGGCGAAAAAAAACGATCCAGGGTATTATGTGGAGTACATTTTATTGGAAGATTTGGAAGATTTGGCAGCCCTGCGCTGTCAAGTTTGAAATTTTATTCAAACATTGCAATCACTCACCTTTTTTTCTTGCTTATTCATTTCACTTTAATTTCTACTAAAATTTTAAAAATTATTTTTCCTTTCTTTGCTGCAAAACTTACGGCAATGTAACTGTCATCTGATTTTATTTAATTGCAGATCGGTTGCATTTCTGTTGTGCTGCCAACCATTAAAATCGAAACGAGTAAAGCGAATTAAAGCGAATTCATCCTAGGCTCACACCATTTCATTCTCTCCGGGGTAGGATATGTAACCTAGTAAAATTAGTGGGTTTACTATCCTGGATGTTGTTGTTGTTTCACGTATACTTATGCTGTACTATCCTACTCTGGAGAGCATTAAAACACGCTTAATATTGAACGATTACTTTAGAACGCTTTAAGTTACGACTTTGAAATTTTATACACATTAATTTTATAATAGTCGCAGCTGAAACTATTAATATGAAAAATATCCCATAAGTCTTTCATGTAGTTGCCATACAAAAATTCTGTAAAATGTCCTAACTTACTTTATGGAACTCACTATAAATCAAAAAATCGAGTAGCCACTATACAATAGTTTCTACCTGTAAGTAAAAGGTCATGTAATAATTGCTTGTGCACTCCTCATTCTTTTGATATATTTCCAGCTAAAATATAAATCGGAGTTCAGTATTTCATCTAGAGTATCATACGATTGGCTTGCAGCCGATCGTGACTAATATTTTATTATTATATCTAATAATAATATATCTTATGTAATAAAATTTATATTTGCATGAGAAGAGTGTGAATATTAATGAAAAGTCCAAGTTCATGTCCTGTCTATGGCTCCAATCACTGATCGTTCAACTCCATATGCAAATAACCGTAGCATAATTTGAATGCAATGCCTCGAAGAGGCCAATTAAGAACTATAACCGCCGAACTAAAATTCAATCAAGCCGATCACAAGATTTCTTCAGAACATACGAGCCATTTTCTAAATTGATTCAATAAATTTGTGATTGAAACAAATGATTTTGACAACACAATAAGGAAGCTTGAAAGTAGTCGACCGATACCGTGGGACGAGACGAGACAAGTCAAAGACCTTTTCGAATCAATAATAAACTCTTGATGGAACCTAATTGGTAAATGGAGTGTACGGGAATCAAATACTTGGAAAGGTTTACACTTTCTAGCATCGTATCGGAATGATATATGACTTTATTTGTCTCGTCTCACTGTAGTCGGCATCGGCTGGCTTTGCAATTTTGTGATATGGTAGAACTACATTTTACGCATGGAGGATTTTTGTTTGGGTTTCCAACTCTGTGATTTAGATGACATAATAGAACTTATGAGAATTATAACGTAACAAGAACCTCGCTGGCGGTTTCATTTTAAGTCGGTTCAGACTGAATGTCAAAGAGAACCGACAAGTGCATTTTATTTCTATGTGTGATTGGTGAAATTTTTTACATTCGACCGTGAACGGGCTTTGGACTTTAAACACTCTTAACGGATTCTTTTGGCTTTTATTGAAATATATTTGGTTCATGAGTTTCGGTAGCCTAGTCAAAAGTGCACTACCAATCCAACGGTCATAGGCCAATCGCGCACAAGGTATGGGATATCGATCGGGTTCTCGATTAGGTAAGGCCAGAAGAATTGATACCGCTCTTTGCAAATGGATTTTAAGTTCCTATACTTCTCCTCCTGAGCTCAATAAGAAGCACTGTTCTAATTTTATACAACAATGCTCTAAGATCTCGCACGAATTGATTTTTCCAAAATTCTGGAATTTTGTGTGTTGGCAAAGACAAAAATGAGCTAAAGATTATTTAGCGGGATCAGACTTCAATTCGCGTATCAAATACTCGTTTGCGTATCAAATGGTCGTTTGGCCTAAGATCCAGCGGCAAATGGACCGGATCTTATGCGGATGGAATCTTTCGATTATGATTCTTGGAGGTCTTTTAAAAATCTAGTTCTTGGAAACTCCAAGTAGCTTTACGTTTTTACGCAGTTTTCCGAATGGCGATCATCTTGAATTACGGTAAAATGCAGAGTGCATCCACTGATCGATAAACCACAGACCGAGTTGTTTCGAACTTTTCGACAATACGGCAGATAGTGAATTCAGTGAGCACCGAAAACGAATTTTGCTGACTAATAATCCCTATGCTGTGTGCGATTGTGTACCATTCCATTGGAATTTGCTAAAGCTTGCTGATAACGTGTGTCATAAAAATGATAGCATAATGCGTGCACGCTTTTCCGGTAGGGGCTATATTTGGCAGTAGACAGAACCGAGTTATTGCTTCCAAGGTTGTTTCTCTCATAGTTCTGTAATGTGGTGTTTTTATTCTTCTGGGGACAGAATAGTATTTGATAACCTACCTACGTCCGCCTGTGCATGGGGTTTAGTCAGCGTTTTGTTTCGGAGGAAAATGGAAAAGACCATATGACGAGTCAGTTCACAAATGGCAAACTACTGAATGGATTTTACATGACAGTAGTAGAGTGGGTCGCAAAAGGAAGTGAAGAATAATAAACATAAGAATTCAAAAATCAACTGAACAGATTAAGTTAGCTATGAGTTTTGTAATTTTTTAGTGAAAGCTCGATCGCAGAATAAGATCATCAGCAATCACTTTATAAAAAAAACACGGTGGTTTTTAGATCTTGAAAGATCCATAGTGGAGCCAGGCCTGCTCTTTCTCTCCAGTTTAAGCATCAGCTTTCGTATGTGACGACTATGCTCCGCAACATTTACATGTGAACTCTATGATACCCACTGAGTCACATAGGAATATACCGATCGGCGACCAGTCATGGTTAAAACGAATTCTAGTGGTCGTCGACTAGTGCAATCCAATCACTTTCTAGTCATCAAAGCTATGAGTTCCGGTATGGTTTCTGTTCATAGTTTTCGTGATAAGCGCAGCGAAGGATGTACCAAAAATTGTATCGTTTTGCATAGTTGATCATCAAAGTTTGTCAAGAAATTTACAGGTCGGTACTCTGGACCCATATTCATTTTGGGATGATACCATTAACTTGAAAGGCAAAAGAGGTCGGTATGATCCCCATTCTTGGAAAAAGGAAAAGTTTAGAAAAGATTTACTCTTCATTTTAACTCCTAACATTGTCACCAATACAAGCGTGCGTCCTAGCATAGTAGAACTTTGTTCATAAGAAGCCATGAGTTTTACAGGGATACTCTTACTAATTAGTTATTGTTCAGTCTATTTCTCATTGCTGCTCCACTTTCAATGTGTCACGACCCAAGCTCTAAAAGAAACTCTATTGTTGCCATGGTGCACTCTCATAACATACGTTAGGTTGATACTTGTTCACAATTAAAATAATAAAGCGAAAGTCAAACTTATGACCTTTAAAAAATTCCTGCTAATTGAAAAAAAACACATCCCAACTTAAACCTTCCTTACCTATCAGACAGTCCTTTTAGAGCTGAATCCAACATTTCCGGTGTCTTGTCAGTACCCTGTGGTAAATTTTTGGCCATTTCATCGACATATTTTTCCTCTGGTAACTTCTCTTCTTCCGAATCAACCTGAAACAATATCAGAAAAAAACGTTAATGATATAAAAATAGCCCGCAAAATAATTGAGCTTATCTGCAGCAAATTGCATTGTTTTGTACACAAGTGGCTCAGAATGTTTACAATTGTGATTAACATTAACGAAAACAATATTTTGTGTGTTCAATGTGCATTAATGCGTCTAGTCAAGTTCAGTTGATAGCGCGACAGTAATACTTTGACCAATGGTACCGATAACGACTGCAATGCTCCATAGTCAGTCTGTTCTCTGACTCACACAGCTACTTTAGATCCGCCACTGTGGTCTTCGGAAAGGCACGCTTATTAGACTTATCCAGTATAAGTATTATGTCGCGCGATAGAGGGAATACTATTCACTAGTTTAAGAAATCCATAGATTAAGCCCGTGCTTAAATAAAACAGATTACATTAAGTGCAGATAACGTTTGAACTACGGACTAAACATGCTATGTTAGATTGAACAAAATTATAGTCTTGTTTTTTTTTTATAAAGTGCAATGAATGAAGTTTAGAGGTTGCCCGAGGTTAGCGACTATGACCGTCACTTTGAGTGAAATACATTACATATTCAATTAAATGCTAAGTAGGTACTTGTAACAGGCAGGCTTGCTATTGTCCCCGAAGCTATAAATTAAATTACGAGTTGACTACTTCAGGTCGTTCACTGATGTTTGAATTACGTAACTGAAAAATGAACAACTGATAGAAGTGTTTGAATCGAAAGCAAGAAATTCTTGCACAAAACAAAACTGGCTTTGTCGATTGACTCTTTTAAGTCTTCTTCGTAAGGATGTCAGAGAGCTATCCAAAAACTGAGCTTTGTTCAAGATATTACTTAATGGGGGGTGATACTGAAACCAAGTTGACTCAGTTACACATTTGAATAACTTGCCTAGGACTAGGGTCTCTCCGAGACAAAAATTTACAGAATTTGCAATGACAAAGACGAAACACCAGAGCACATCCTCTGTGAATGTGAAGAACTTACTCACAAAACACTTCGTCATTTCGGTCAGGATTTCATGGAACCATCGGAATACCTGACCATTCCTTTTCGTAAAATATTAATCTTCATTGAAAGCGCAGGGATTGATAATCCAGGGGACGTCACTATTTATTTATTTATTTGGAAAAGCGAAATGAACAGAAAATAAATTCCAATAATACAAATGCGCCAAAAAAAAAGAAAAAAAGAATAAAATTAAAGTAAAGAAAAAATATTAATAAAGAGAAAATAATAATAAAGAAAAAATAATAATAAAATAATAAAATAATTAAAATAAATTATAAATTAAAATTAAAGAAACTAAGTGAATTAGAACTTAATAAATAGCAAATATAGATTTTAAATGAATTTTAATAGAGCGCAAGCTGTGACCCTGAAAACTAATGGTGATTTCTTTTCTGCAAAAAAATGTGACCCGTTTCTGCCCTCAATTTTTGTTCTAGCAGTTCCGCTGTTCTATTCTCAAATTTTTTTTGACCTGCTAGAAAAAGGGGTTTGAGTCCGTGGCTAAAATTGACCTGAAAACTCGCATTTCTTGCCCCGAAAATTTCGGCGATGCAACTCCTTTAACCTCAAATGTGCGTAAGAAACGATGAAAATAAGAAAAAAATATCCTACAACAGCGGCAAACGATTTAAAAGCATAAATTAAACTGTCCAACGGGTCATACGGTAATTAGAAATCATACGGAGTGTAGTGAAAATTTATTTAAATTTTAATAATAGCTTTTTGACCTGAAAGCGTTCTATTGTAAATTGACCTGTCGGACGGAACTGTCAAAAAAGAGGGCAGAACTGCAATAATTTTGCATCTTTACAGGTCACATTTTTTTTCAGAAAAGAAATCACCATAAGACAATTTGCATGAAATGAGCGAGGTAAACGGAGGAGCGGCGAATTAAAATAGGCATTTATAGATGCAAATGGAATGATAAAAGTGTCTTGTGATCTGCAACGGTGGTTTGGTTCTTTGAATGTAAGTTCAACATAAAGAATACAATTGAAGATAAATAAAACTTTGTATAGGAACATAATATCTATGATCTTCTGTCCTTCAGAAAAGAAAGTCCTAGCTGTTGTAACCTCGCCTCATACGAAGCCTCTTTAAAATTGAGTCTGCGAAAGAGAGATCGTGTGAAACGTCTCTGGACCGATTCCAATGCTGCAATAAGATAAGAATAGTACGGGTTCCATACAACTGAGCAATATTCCAGATGACATCTGACAAGACTATTGTACAAGTTAATGTAGAGGGCAGGGTTAGGAAAGGGATAAGCAGCTCTTAATATAAAACCACATAAACTGTAAGCACGCCTACTGATTACCGAAATATGAATATCAAATTTAAGACGGGTGTCAAATATAACACCCAAATCCTTAATATGTGAGATTTCAGTAAGAAAGAAATCATCAATGTAATAGTTGAATTGAAGGGAGGAGGGTTTATTGGAGTAAATCATCTTGTAACATTTAAGCTTATTAAGAGATAGCTTATTTGACGTGCACCATGTGGACAGTTTGTTAAGGTCATTTTGAAGCACCAGACAATCGGACAAAGACTTGACAGGAGCAGGCCCGTGCGCAGGAATGTATGATGGGGGGGGTTTTATCATGTTCCCCCATACTAAATGTGATGACCTAAAAAAAAAAAAAAAAAAAAAACCGTCCTCACTTCCCAATGAAAATAGGCCAATGGGGGGGGGGGTTTGAACCCCCAAAACCCCCCCCGTGCGCACGGGCCTGGACAGTAGTAAAAAGCCATCGGCATACATAAGGTGATCAGAACGAAATTCGGAAAGAAGATCATTCACGAATAGAATGAACAGCAACGAACCCAAGGTAGAACCCTGCGGAACGCCAGAAGTCGCCAGATAAGGAGTCGAGAAGCAACCTTGAAAGACAACGATATGCGTGCGATAGCTAAAATAGGAACAAACCTAACCTAACAGGGCATTGCATAGTCTAAACGACTTGAGTTTACAAACAAGAAAATAATGGTCAACCGTATCAAACGCTTTCGAAAAATCAGTGTATACCGTATGAACATCAAGTCGGCTTTCAAGGGACTATACTATAGGCCCAACTGAGGCTTCAGTGGCAGAGGTTAACTAGACCAACTCCATTTCCTGGATCTTATCTAATCTAGAAAGAAACGTGGTGTTTACTTACGCGCAGGAATGGCTAGAGATACCTCACAACAAATCTCGCTGTTAGGACTGAACATTTTCTTTTAGTCCGCGATGGCTACTTATGGCTTCGATTGGAGTTTTCATAGTAAGAGCCCGACTAAGCGCTGAGTCTCTCATTATGGGCTTATCTGTTCGTTGTCTGGTATCCGCTATGGTCCAGAGTCCAACATATGAGCCGTTGTATTTGAAAGTGGAATAAGTCCATTTTGAAAAAAATATTTTTTGTGACATTGTAACATTATTCTATACAACACGAAGCAATTTTCTGAGAATCTAGTGATGCAATTGTTTTATCACACTTCTAACAAATACAAGTAAATTTTTCTGAAAGATGGCATAAATATTTTTAAACATGTTAAAACGTAATCCGTTAAGCATGTCGATTTAAAACCGAAATGGACTTATTCCACTTTCAAAATCAACGGCTCATATCGTGCATAGTACAGGAGCGAAACTTGAAATTTTGATACATTTTTTAAATACTACACACGATTCTCAGACCCTGCAGAGAAATTAGATTAGATTTCATCGAGGATGGAAGGAGTATGTTCAGCTTAAACCTAGAGGTACACGACCAATTTTATTTTTTTCCAAGTCAGCAAGGTTTGGTTTGGCAGGTTTGGCAGGTTTGGCTTAAACATGGCCAGTTTCGAAATGAACAATTTATGAAATGTTTTCTTGCCATATTTCTAGCAGACGATACTAGGATCATGTTTTAGCTGTGAAGAGTTCTCTGGTACCAATCGCTGAATGAAGGGATTGAGACTGCCGATATTTATTTGAAACAACCGATAGCGGTCAATGACTTGGAAAAATTTAAGCGCCATAAACAGCTGATAGAAATATTATCAAACGCAAAAAATGCGATAGAAGATCTCCTGTAAGAGTTCGGTATTTATTTTATCCGGGTATCACCTGATATTCATATTGCGCCAGATAACGGACGAGTGGGCTCCAAGATAAGAAATAATTTTTTTTTTAAGATCATATGTCTATGAAATCGTATACATGTACTTTGTTGCTTTTTTTATTGTGCTCTACAACAAGTAAACGAATTGATAGTGCAAGTCTGTTCTGTAGATCAAGACTTGAAGTGATTCAGCACTATTAATTGCATAAACAATGTAACGAAAACACCTTATTGGTGAACCGTATACTTTGCATAAAGGCTTTTGTAATTTTTTACACATGTAACGCTTTAAAAGAACAATCTGCTCAAGGTCTGGAACATGTTTAAATGTAGCTCATTAAACGGACTACTAACTTCGAATACTTCAGCTTCAGTATTTTCAATTAAAGGTTGGTTGTTATTAGATAGTAGGAATGCAAAATTATGAACTATACTTTACGTTGGCGTGATCATATTCAGTTGGGATAGGGAGAGTATCGGATATGCTGCAACGCGAAGCAGTAAATATTACTTCTTTCTTAGATTATACATACTGATGTTTATTTATTTAATTAGTAGTTGTGGCTTCAGGGACATGATATTGCATTTCAGTTATATTTTGCAACAAAATCAATTTTAGAAGTGAACATATTAGTACTGTAAACATTGACGAAAAGTAATAAGATGAACTACCAGAGAATATAGAAAGAGACGCACTGAAGTGACCATTGTCAGTCCTAAATATTTTGTTTTGTGTCCTCTCGTTACCTGGATTCCATCTATTTTTGGCTTCGAACCCATGATCAGTTTCAAAACTTATCTGAAAAGCATGTAGTTGAATTTCTAAGTATTCAATGTTAGCATTTTGTATAAGAGCCCCTTATTGAACCGTTCTCAGATCGGAGTTGACCAAGAACTACTGTTGTGTTGTGGACCTTTGTACAGAATTAAATTCCTGTGATTTAATGGAGGACCAAGAATTGGATCTTGTGGAACCCTTTAAATTCACTGTTGTATCGAACAGCAGCACTATGTACGATGTACATAGACCGATTCGTCCCTACTAACGGAGCAACCGATGGACAGCTCGGCTATTAATTTACTAACGACAAAATCATTAATTATTAATTACTACACTTTTATTTTCTTTATTAAAAATAAAATATAAACTAAAATAATGTGTGCTTCTTCTTAACATTTGGTCCGTCGAGCCGGATGTTAAGAAGAAGCTAGTTTTTAAACTACAGAATCTGGAAGCAGCTGTAAATGGAGCATATTTAGGTATATCAGCGCGAAAGCTGAACTCAGTGCCAGACTCAAGGATGCAGAGAGTACAAGTACTGGGAGTACAAATTTGGAATGGGACAGAGATTCAGAGCTACAATTAGTGAGTGGGGCGCATTGCACACTAACTAATACTTGGGGGTTGTTTAGCAGTAGTTTTGCAGAATGGCCAAGTTTTCGTGATCGTTTCAGAGCACCAGTGCATGAATAAAATAAATAAATAAAATTGTCGGACTTGGGTCATTCCATCAAATATCGCAACAAAAAAAAGGCCAATTTTGTGACCTTTTGTAACATTGCCGATTCTTTTAAAAAAAATTTTGCTTGAAGAACTAGTGAAAAAAAATATAATTTCAATTTTTTTTTTCTATCTCATTTTTTTTGTTAATTATAGTATGTTAAAGATTTCGCAAAAATGGTGTCCAAGTCCTCTTTGAAAATTCATATCTCTGTTAGTTTTTATCATAGAATAATAAAATAGGACTTATTTTAAAGGGGAAGGTTGTCGCAAAATAAGAAAAATACAAATTAAATTTATCCTTAAAATCTTTTTCAAGGATAACGATTTTGTCCTTTATCCTTGAATATCTCAAAATACCGTTTTTTCTATTTTTTTTATATTTTGTGTATATATTATTCTGTTCTTCAAAACATATCAAAAAATCAACTTGGGATCGCAATGGGATCGGGGTAAAAAAATCAGAGAACATAATTTATTGAGAAAATTAAAAATACAAGTTTATTCATCTAAATCTATATTGTCCCCTTCAAAGTAATCCCCATCGACTGCAACACACTTATGCCAGCGCCTGATCCAATCCTCGAAACATTTTATATATTCGGTTTTCGGTATGACCATCAGTGCTCCCTGCGATTTTTCCATTATTTCCTCTCTGCTGCTGAAACGTGTTCCCCTCCCCGTAGTGGCTTTTTAACTCGATTAAACAGAAAGAAGTCAAATCAAAGGGAGCCAATTCAGGTGAATACGTTGGCTGTTGGATGGTATTTGTTGTTTTTTTCGTTAAAAAATTACGAATAATGATGGCTGTGTGCGACGGTGCGTTATCATGGTGCAAAATCCACGAGTTTTCTACCCTCAATTCTGGCCTTCTGGCAAAAATTCATGATGCACTACACCGTTGTAATTCATGAAAACCGTGAGCATTGCCTTCTTTTTTGACTGAAAACAACGTGGTTTTTTTGGTTGGTTTTTTTGGATACCGAAACACTTTTCCAACATTGCCAACGTTCGCGCACCATTAAATCCGTTTTTTACGCAAAATTTAATACAAGTTCGTTGTTGTAAATTTAAATCCATTTCTAAAATTGTAAAAAATCGCCAACACACAGAGATAGATGTACTTTTGGCTACGTAACTTTTGCAAATGTCAAGCTATGACGCTAAGATTTAGAGGGAATGTCAACAGATGTACCAACTTATCAAAAACTCGGAACAATAAAAGCGCCACACGGTGGTTATTAACTTTTTGATCAAGGTTATACTCAGTTTTTGTCGTATGGACGAAGCGATGTATTTCGTTATTGTGTATAAGAGTGATTGAAGATTTCGTAAGGTGGTGTTGGATTTTATATATAATTTTTATTCACTTCAGTCTTATAAGTTGTCCAATATTTAGTTTTCTATATGTTAAATAGAGTTCCGGAGAGGGTATCAAATGTGGAAGTTTGTAAACTGCTTTCATACTCTTATTCGAGAATATTGAATAAGAGTTTTGTCAATGTTATACTCAGTCGTTTGGCTCCAAATTAATAGTTCATAAGTTATAATTGAGAGAATAAAAGAATTGTATATAGTGTCCTTAATATGTGTCTATAGAAAATTACTTCGTCGTAAGACTCCTATGATTGGCGTAATCTTATGCCCTAGAAACACGGCAATACTTAATATAGATTAAATCAAAAGCTTTCTTTGAAACTTGGAGGGTGACACACGTTCGTTTATTTTAATCTATATTAAATCAAGAAAAAAGCTCAAAAGGTTTGACAATTAAATTGACGCGAAAACATCCGAGTTCTGTTTCGCATGAAGTCTGCTAAACTGTCCCTTCAAGCATATTTCAGCTTCTGCTCGTCAGACATGGCCCACAAAACTCTTTTTTTACGCGTTTTATTCGTTTGCAGAAATTTATCTATTTATCTATCTTTTATCTTCTATATATATAAAAATGGATGTTTGTCTGTTTGTCCGGTATAGCTTCCTAAACCACTCATACGATTGCGATGAAATTTTGGTGGTTTGTTGAGGGTACGCCCGCGATGGTTCGTGCGTTAGAAAAATCATTTAACAGTTGGAGGCTGAGAAAACAAATAATCTCTATATATAAAAATGAATGTTTCTTTCTTTGTCCGGTATAGGCTACGCCCGCGATGGTTTGAGCAATACAAAAATCATTTAACAGTTGGTGGTTCGCAACATTTGAGTGTATTTCATATGATTTAGCGACAATTCGTTCGTTTTCGGTACTAATGTTATGCGTTCCTTTTACTAAATGGTAAAGTTGGATGATGGATGGTGGACAGGGGATAGTGGATGGAAGATGGTTGATAGAAGATGAAGGATGGAGGTTGTTGGATAGTAGATGGATGATGGTGGATAGTGGATAGAAGATGGTGGATAGAGGATGGGGAATGGTAGGTATAGGATGGGCGATGATGGATAGAGGATGATGGAGGATGTTGGTGGATGGAGATGGATGATGGAGGTTGGTGGATGCTGGATAGAGGATGGTGAATGCAGGATAGAAGATGGAGCATGGAGAATGATGAATGGTGGGTGGAGAATGGTTGTTAGAGGATGCTGGATGGTATATATAGGATGGTAGATGATGGATAGATGATAATGAATGAATTGAGGATGGTGGATAGAGGATAGAGAATGGCAGATGGAGAATGGGGGATGCGGAATGGATGGAGGATAATGGATAGAGGATGGAGGATGGCAGATGGAGGATGAAGGGTAATGGATAAAGGATGGAACATGGAACATGGATGATGGTGTATAGAGGATGGTGGATGTGGGATGTTGGGTGTGGGATGGTGGATGTGAGATGGTTGATGTGGGATGGTGAATGGAGGATGGAAGATAGAGGATGGGGGATGGTGAATGGTGGATAGAGGATGTTAGATGGAGGATGAAAGATGGAACGGGTGGATAGAGGATTGTGAATAGAGGGTAGAGTAACAGAAGCAACGGGAGAAATGGGAACGGGAGTAACAGGAGTATCGGAAGAAACAGGAGCAACGGGAGAATCAGGACCAATGGATATACGGGACAAACAGAAAAAAACAGGATCAATCGGAGAAACGGGATCAACGGGAAAGACGAGAGAAACTGGGGCGATGGACCAACGTGTGCGTATCAAGCGTAGTCGCGGTACGCGGCTAGTATTTTATAAATTATTCAAATTCATTCAACAAATTTCAAAAACATATGTTCCTGGGGAAAAAACATGAGCTCTTCGATGCATCGCATTGCGTCAAGCTTTTAATAATATCGTCGCACAATTTAATACAGACTTTCGAACTGTATTAAATTAGTGAGATAATAGTCAAATAATTGCGTATTATGTCGATTTAATAGCCAAATGGTAGATAATACGATATTAACGCTGGCGTGTGTCTAGGGCATTATGTTGGTGACATGCGGTTTCCAAGTCAATTTTCCGCTGATAGCTAGACCTAGATATTTTGTTTGAATGGCTCTGGCAAGCGGTATCACGTCTATGTGTATCTGTATGTTAATCTTTGCTTTGTTTGTTTGTCTGAATAACATATGCGTTGTTTTTGCTATGTTCAAAGTGAGATATTGCCTAAAAGCCAGTCTTTGAAGAGAGCGACGTTCAAGTTAATCGTTGAATCCAGTTGTTCCCGCTTCTTTCCTTTATATAAGAGAAGAGTATCATCTGCATAAATGATATACTTTGCTTTAAGTCCAATGTAGTGACGGTTATGTATATGTACATATATAGCAGGTACAACGTAGGGCCAAGAATTGAGCCTTGCGGAATTATGTTGACTGTTTTCGATTCACTACGTTCGTCTAAGTTTTTTGTTATATATTACTGTCCTAGAACATAATCCCAAATGACCTTATAACACTTCACTCGAATACCAAGTTCCTTTAGTCCTTCCAGCAATATTGAATGTTCTACCGAGTCAAGTGCTTTTTCAAATCTATGAAGATCGAGGCAACATAAAATAAAACCCTTCATTACTAAATTGCACAGCATCAACCAATACTGCAGTTGTATTGCTCTGTTCTTGAAAGTCACGTGGCTGTTTGTCAAATCCACTGCATTTATCCATGAAATTTAAAATTCGATTATTCATAACTATTTCGAAAATCTTGCTAATAAAGCTAACTAGTGCAATTGGGCGGTTATTATTGCGAACCCTGTTTGAGACCGCTTTAAAAATTGGCTCAATTGAATCAAAGAAGTCTTTAGACAGTGAGGAAATGAGCTGTCTGCCAGGTGAACATTTTTAGTCAACAGCGGTATCCCGTATTGGTTTCGTTGGGTTTGAGAAACTCGTAATGCACTACATCCAACTGATCCGACCAAATACAGAACCATGGATATCCGTCGATGGTGATACATAGCCGAGCCTACTGCACAATTTCCTAAACTTCGAGATGATGCAGTTGTTCACACGTTAGAATATGCCTCTCTCTTGGCTTTAATTCTTACGGCTCCCAATTGCTTTGCTTTGAGACATTGAATCAATTTTGTCATCTCGACCTTGGAATTACCAATTGTAAGAGTTATTACTTTATGGTCCAGGTCTGCCCAGTCATCCAATTAAATTGTAACCGCTTTCGTGTTCTATTGAATATTTGAACACACAGCGTTTGTAGCTAGCGTCCCTGTAAAAAAAACCAGCAGGTGTAGCGTGTGTGCGATCGATAAATCTACCTTTCGAGCGTGTGGAAAAAGAAACCAATGTATAATGTCGCCTTGACCAAGGAGTTCTGTCTCTACAACTTTGTTACGTTTTTGAATAAATAAAAATCGATACGACCAACACCCGCTCTGTCCTTTGCTTTGCAAGCAATAAAACGAAAAAAAAAACCCTTGGCAAGGCGATCAACAATCAGCTGTTCTATGACCCCGTGCTGACCGCGTTCTAGCCACACGCTATCAACGCCCGATTGTCGAGGATTGCGTGATTTTACCATGTGAACAGAATGTGGATTGGCATACCGAACAAATTGGCAAGTGGTTGCGGCTGCCAAAATGTTGCTGTTGCCATTGTTTTTTTTATGCCGGCCCGGCGGCGGACACTTGCTGCCATCGCAGCTGATCAGAAGTTTCCAATGCCGTCGAGAGACGACCTTGCTCTTTATCGCCATCCAATCTGTTCGTAGCTGGCGCAATTTTGGCAATTTACGCTCGACGACAGGTTGACATCGAAGAAAATGAAAGCCGCGTCGGACCGGGGTAGGCGGTCTTTGTGCGGACCAACCGCTAAAAATAGGATACGTGCAGTAAAGAAGAACCAAAAAAAAAACAAAGATTTGACCGAGCGCAGTAATTAGAAAATTAAGTGAAAAGAAAGTTTGCAGCTGATGCTGACGTAAACGTACATGATCTGAGGATTCGGCCGTCAGCGAGTTGTTCCGTTCTTGGAGCTTGTGAAGGTCGTCGGGCGGCTGAGCACAGTCTTCGCCAGCGGAGTCTCCTTCGCCTCGTCTACGACGTACTTCGGCCTGACCTTCCATAGCTTAATTAAATTTTGAAAGTGACTTCACTCGAGACGACAGACAAAACGGTGGCCTTGGTATGTGTTTTCCCTGACTGAGCTTAGCGCTCCGCACTCGCTCGTACCGTACCACTTTTAATCACGTCACTCGAAACGGAAACCGCACAATTTTCCTCGATATATTTTTTTTGTTTTCACCGACGAATTCCGTTTCGCAATTGCTTGGCGATTTTAGCGTGACCTTTTCCACAAACGTATTTCACTTGGTGCGTAGTGTCACGGGAACGGGAACAGCAGCTAAGGGGATTTGCACCTGACGGGATTCGCGCGGCGCACTTATTCCCTTATCGTGCGGACAACAGACGAGCTTCTTTTTCGTCAATTTTCTAAAGCAAAACGGTACCGGACCGATTCGATTTCTACCGCAAACACTGAAAGACGACCGACTGACGACAAAGCTGCGATTTTTCGAACGGAAAAAAGCTACGACAGACTGGAAAATTGCGCAAACGATGACAACGACGACACTTTTCTCGCGCACAGTCTTCAAGTTTTTGTTGTCTTCGCTTGTCAAACGTTCGCCAAAGAATCGATAGCAGTTCGGTGCGCGGCGACAAACTACTTTTTTCGCTTCGTTTGATTTCGCCGGTGTTGCTTTTGTGATAAGAAAATTTTCTGTGGTTTGTACATGGGCTAAAGTAGGCAAAATTAATTTTTTATTTTTTGCGAAATTAATTATTCTAACAACTTTCACCTGTAGCGTTATTTTCCAATTTCCTTATTTTCGCTCAAAATCTTCAATTCATGGCCATTAAGCCCCAAACAAGACAAACTTTCACTTTTGTATTCTCCACGTTTCCCAACCTTTTCGATTCGATCGCAGCCAACTTCACGCGATTGCATTGTCAGGCACTTTTGGCAATCGAACGTGTGTCGAGTTTCTCTTCACCTTTTTAGAAGAATATTTCGAGAAGAAAAGTTTTTTCCGACCCCCGGTGAAATTAAAAAACATCGAGTATCGTATATTTTAAGAACGCAAAGGTTTCCGCAAAGTGATTTTACCATGGTACTTTCAGCTCCGGCGCCAGAAGTTGAGGTAATTTTTGGGTTTTTGTGTGACGGAAAGGTCGAATGGGTGCGGGTGAATGCAATTTGCGGTGCGTGTGTGGCAGCCGATTTGTTTCCGATTTTCAGATGTTTTACCGATATTTTCATGCATGCTGCTCGATTTACCGCTTTTTTACAGTTATTTTTTTCTTTTGTTTTACGTTTCGTCTGAAGCGTGGGAGGCTTTCGGACGTAGTGCCAGGTGTTACAGCCCTCTTTGCCTTTTTAGGTTAATGGCGGATTTGCTCGGATTTTTATTTTTTTTTGGATTGGTTCATTTTTCTCTGCTATTTTAGTCCCAAACGGCAGACGACTTTGGAATTTAAATTGGCTTAACTTATATCCTTTTAAGCTGCTGTGGCCCGCAATAGGACACGGGGCATTGAACCTGTGCGGTCTACTTTCCTGCAGCAAGGACCTTGAAGTTTTGCCTAAATGTCTTTCTTGGACGACCCACTCCACGTTCTTTTGAATTTCAATCTAGAGCCTGCTTGGAAGTGGTTTTCTCTCACCGATTCTTTTCCACTTGTTTTGTATACAGCATGGGCTTTTACGGATGCGATGAAGGCAAGAGGGCGACACGTCTATTCGAATTTTAATAAAAAATGCTAATGCGGCTTCAATAAAATTAATCAAAAACAACTTAGTTCTTGTTTGCCTCCCATCAGAGGCAACGATTCTCGTTTGGAAAATGTAGAAGCTGCGTTTTTGTACTGCGTCGATTTCGAAATGCCATTATCGGCAAATCAATGTTGCGATTGTAGTTATTTTTTTTAAGGAAAGTGGCGATAAATCGGAACCCCTCTTTTTTGTCGATTAAAGTGAAAGCAGAACAGACTTTTGGTTTTACACAGGTACCGCAATCCATGCTGCTCACAATCAACTATCTGAACATGTGTTAAAAGGTGTATGTTTCTCCCAGGCAGTGGAAATTACTGACAAATTATAGGTTAATCCAGAGTGATTTTACCCGTCGTATCTAGACATCTGGAGTTAGCCGCTGTCTGGAAGTGAGAGAGTATGGCCCTTTTTACAGCTCCTAAAGGAACGTGGACTAGTTCCGCAAGAGAGCCGGGGAAAGCGAAGCCCTCCCTGGTCAGCTCATTTCCCGTTATGTCTATGCCTCGGGACCCAGAGCACGTGACTTTGAGCAGTTCCGCTAAATCGGATATTTCGTTACGTCATTCCTGAACTAGTTTGGAGGAGGTGGTAGCCGAATCTAGTGGTTTCATTGAAGCTTGAGTGGGCTCCTTCAAGTGGGGACATTTTAGTTTGGGGGGAGGTGCGTGGCGCTGGATAACATTTGAGTCCCTTCATGCAAAATAGGCGATTCCTTCCCAACTCAAGAGTTATAGAAGAAATCCCCATTTGGGCGCACTTTCTCAGGTTAGAGAACGTATGAAAATGCTGGCACTCAGCTCAACGAACTGGACAAATTTTACCGTATCGACATACTCATCTATGTATGCCGACATTGGGCTCAATGTCCAATCAAATTATGTACCGTAATCCGAAGGTACTCCCCAGTCAGTGCACTGGTACCGAGAAATGTTGACAAACATTTCAATATCGAAAAAGAGAAAAAAAAATATTAATAAGTATAAACAAACATGAATGAAGATGGGAGAGGGTTGTGAAAAGTTTTAAAAATAAACACGTAATACAATACAAACCACACAATCTAGAACATTATAATAATAATAATTGACTTAATGCCTTCATACTACATGGGCAAGGAATCCCCATCTCAAGAGTACGAGACAATACAGCCTCTTAGCTGAAGCCAAACAGGACAGAACCGCATCACAACTCAGTGAAATGAACAAGATTGCCCCGTTTCGGGTACACTTTATCAGCTCAAGGAGCTGGAGATATTAATTCCACTCAGCTCAGCTGTTACTTCCGTCTTTCCTGTTGATCCCGTTTCTCCGTCATTGGTCCCGATTCTCCCGTTGCTGCTGTTTCTCCCGATGCTCCCACTTCTCCCGTTGCTTCCGTTACTCCATCCACCATCCACTCTCCAACATCCCTCATCATCCATCTGCATCCACTATTCTCCATCTAAAACCCTCCATCCTCCATCCATCCATCATCTTCTACCACCCTCTATCAACCATCCTCCATTTTCCATCCTCTATCCACCCATCATCCTATATCTACCATCCCCCATCCTCTATCCAGCATCCTCCATCCACCGTCCTCAATCTTCTTATCCTGCATCCTCTGTCTACCATCCTCAACCCACCATCCTTCATCCACCATGGCGCTCTATTCACCATCCTTCACCTACCATCCATCAACCTTCATCCGCTATCCAGCAGCCTCCATCTTCCATCCACTATCCTCTATCCACCATCCGTCGTCCAACTTTACCATTTAGTAATAGGAATGAATAACTAATGCACCGAAAACGATGAACTGCCGCTAAATCATTTGAATTATGTTCTCTCAAATGTTGAAATAAGTCTCGTACCACCAATTGTAAAATGATTTTGTTAACGCAGAAACCTTCGCGGGGGTATGCTCAATATATCAGCGCAGTTTCATCGTAGTCGGATGAATAGTATGGGAAACCGCAAACAAATAATTAGAGCACCAGGGTACTAAAATCGCGAAAAAAAAATTTAAAAATGTCAACAAAAAAAATTGTTTTTCATTCGGAATTAAAGTAATAAAGTGATTAATAAGGAAAATTTAAAATATCAAAATATTAAGTAATACATGCAAATTAGAGAGAGTTTTTTTATTTAAGAAAATAATAAAAAATATTTTAAAAAATAAAGTAAAAACACTTACTGCAGTCACGATCGGCTGCAAGCCAATCGTATAAGACTCTAGATGATACAGAACTCCGATGGATATTGAAGTTGGGGATGAAGAAGTATTACGTGTGTGCATGTTGTATGTCCTTCATTAAGGAATCCCATTAAATTGCTACTCAAAACTAAAAGACAATATTCACTGTTTAATTTCATATCTTGAAGTGGAAAAAAAATATCCTTTTTTGATGGACTTTCATATGTGGACTCACGACTCAAGGACTAACCCGATTTCTTACATATTCATCCTTTTCCTTCGAACCATTCAAAAATTAATGTGTACAAAATTTTAAATTTGTATTTTGAAGCGTTCAAAAGTTATCGAAAAATATTGTTGAATACGTGTCTTAAGGATTTTTTGTATGGAAGGTACCAGAAGGAGTAAAAGGATTTAGCTGACTAGTAAGCTCGAACTTTGTTTTCACTCAAAACTAATTTGTACAAAATTCTGAATTCATAGCTAAACGATTACTTGAGTTATAGTGAGTTTTGTAAATTAAGTGAAGTCATTTTTACAGGATATTTGTATGGCAGCTCCTCGAAGGATTTTCTTCATAATCATACAGTTAGCTCTAACTCTTGGAAAAATAACACATGCGAAATTTCTAAGACCTAAGTTAAGCCCTTCTGAAGTTATCGACCAATATTCTTGAACACGTGTTTTAAGGACACTTTGTATGGCAGCTACCCGAAAGAGTAGGACGATTTTGCCCGTTAACGAACTTAGCCTTACAAATTCAACCAAACACCCAGATTCAAAATTTCAAGATCCTAGGTCAAGGCGTTTTTGAGTTATCGTGTTCACGGACAGACAGATGGACGGACGTCAAGCGGATTTGGGAATTTTGGCCACAAATAAAAAAAAAATAATATATAACTTTTTTTCGTCCGAGGCTTGGTTCTGTGCGTTACAAACTTTTGGGCTGGATTAAACTTATAATATCTACTCTATACTTTTCATCTAGAGTATAATAATTTAAAAAATAAGATAAAATACGTATACATGCGCTACAACAACACAAAACCATAACCGTTTCTTCCAGCGTCTTTCAGAACCGCTTGCCTAGGAAATATCCCTTCACTTGCGATTTGAAGTCGGCAATACTGGTTGCATTTTTTATGGAGCTGGGTACGGAATTGTACTCAATGATTGCTTCATATAGTGGGTCTCTTCTCAGATGATTCGTTCTTGGTCTACATAGATTTACAATATTGTTCGCATTACGTGTGTTATACCACGTTTCCACTACACCTTAATCTCGTGATTAAGAGAACTAGATTAAGCACGTAGGGACGTTATTAGTCGGGTGGCGGGGGGGGGGGGGCGACAGGCAGGGCATTTGCCACATTTGTTATATATAATATATGAAAATACCAAATTCCCCCCTCCCCACAAATTACGTCCCTGAGTGCTTAATCTCGTTCTCTTAATCGTGAGATTACGAGGCAGTGGAAACATGGCATTAAATTGATGCAAGTCTTTAATGTGTCGTATGGTAAGCGGGGTTTTAGTTTGTTTATTCAGAGATCCTTAAATGAGTTTTACTCTGTTAAGCGCTATGAGTTTATATACGGTCAAAACCGGATATAACGACATTGAAGGGACCGTCGCTATATCCAATAGTCGTTATAAGCAATATGCAATTTAGATACATTCCTTTGTATAGAGATTCGGCCGGGACCATGCCATTAGTCGTAATAACCGGTTCCGTCGTTAAAAGCAATGTCGTTATATCCGGTTTTGACTGTATTGTTTACTTCTTGTAGTCAAAGTAGAGAGTCAACGAAGGTGTTAGTCGAGGGAGATTGTACACCGCCCTGATTCCTTTGTTCATCAACCTTGCAATTTTTTTTCCAGATTACACAAAGCTGTTTGGCTCCAAGAGAGTAGTCCATAGCTAATGTTGGAAAGGATGAATGCATAGAATATGAGATCCTTCACCTGATATTCAATATGATGGTTGCGTCTTAATAATCCAATAATGGGTGCAATTTTTTTTACGTATTTCTGATATATGAGTTGTCCAGTGTAGGTTTTCGTCAATAATTAATCCTAGGTACTTAGTCTGGTTGACTCTAGAAATTTCCTTGCCACCAATTTCAAGATGAAGTTGAATATCTGGCTTGTTTTTCAATTTAAAAAGTATATAATTTGTTTTTGTGGCATTTAGAGATAATCTATTCCCATTTAACCATCTATTGAACGTAGCGAGGTCATTATTGATTCCGGTTCTAAGATTACCTGTCTGTCACTCTTATTCAACAGCAGGGTGTCGTCCGATAATGTATTTCCCCGAGAGTCCCGCATTTTGAAGGTTATGAATATATATCAGATACAAAGTCGGTCCCAGGATCGATTCTTGTGGAATTCCCAAGTTGATGAGTCTTTCTTCGCTGTAGATGTCCATGTTTCTTGTGATATTAGTCCGGTTAAGTAGATAGTCCTTAATTAAGGCGTTTGGTTTTCCACGAATACCTAATTCCTCAAAAGTACTTAGTAATAGATCATGGTTAACTGTATCGAAAGCCTTTCTGAGACCAATGATTGCATTGCGATATCTTACGGACCAATTACACCAGACAAATTGGCTTAGGTTTTTAAGATAGATGGAGGAGTTTACTGAAAACAAATTTTTAGGGATGCGGTGGATCAAGCAAGTGATAAGAATTTTTATAAAAAAAAAACACTTCTCATATCTCAAGAACTGTAGATATATTTTTATTTATTTATTTATTTATCAAACAAGATATGCCTATATACAGATTCAATATTCACCCGTATTGCGAATGTCGCACTCACGTCACTTCGATGCCGATGCGAAGTGTCACGTCGATCGGAAAAAGCGATTGTGTAACTCCATCGACGTGACTCAATGGCATTGCCATATTGATATGTATGTATCAGCTGTAAATTGCGAATTTAAGGTTTTGTATGTCTTCGTTTACAACTATGACGTTATTTTTATGCAATATCAAATCCTACATTCAAATTTAAGATGCGGATAATGCTTTTTCCTAAAGTGGAAAAGCTATACATCTTGTTCGGCCCATTTTTGGCTCTCACTTCTGCTTGCATCTCGTGACGGTAGTCCCAAAGAATTTTACAGTGCCGAAAATTGGAGCCGTATTTCTTTAATGTGTGTCGATCTACACCACTTTTAATGACGATTACTTGTTGCGAATCCATCAAAATAAGGAAAGAAACATCTTTTTGTCAAATCTATACTTGCATTTTTGCATCAACGTTAATTTTCTTCAGGCGTCACGGACTCGGAATGTCATCGACGAAAAATGACGATCAAAGTGACAACGCTCGATGACAATCGACACACACAATCGCCTTTTCATGCGTCGATATCGAATCGTCATCGAGGTGACGCGACGTGACAATCACAATACGGTCGATTAACTCAAATTAATCTAAATTAAAACAATATAATTTCACTTAATTTAATTGGTTTAATATACTTTAATTAGAGGCACTGGTTGGTTGGTTAAACGGGATGAGGAGGAGCCGATAAGATCGAACGAAGTTTCAGTTTGTATGTTGGCTTACTTATTGGAGGTGTGAAATGTGCGTTGAAATTGTTAAATGTTCTACAGCATCTATTGATGGGTTCATTTTGGCCGTAATCAGTACGATGGGGATATTCCTTAAGAGGTTTTGAATGTCTCGTCAGCCTGGCAGTGTCATTAAGTCGAATTTTATTTGTAAGGTGATCAGCCTTAATATTAGCATTCAAGACATCTAAGGTGAAACAGGATGTGAGCATAGTTCTCCTAGAGCTGAGCGGTAGAAGATTTAACAAATGTAGCCTAACTGTGTAGTGTGGAAGGTTATCAAAGTCTCTAGGGTCATACAAGTCAATACGAAAAAAAGAAGAAAATGCTTCTGGATTGACTCTGTTCTGCTGCTATATATCTGAAAAAAACGATCCCAAATGGGACATGTACATTCCAGGAGAGGGCGAACAAGGGAAAAGAATAATGATTTAGTCACCCATATATTTTTGAACTCTTCAGCCCTTCTTTTAATGAAACCTAGAAGTTTGTTGGCCTTTGAGATTATTCTGTTGTAGTGAGATTTAAAGCATAGTTTATTGTCAAGTAGAACGCCGAGGTCTTCAATATGCTCCACTCGATTTAAATCATTCCCACTTAGGGTATATGTAGTTATGTTGATAAGTGGATTCTTTACGTGAGGAGCTTATCACGTGACATTTACCGACATAAAGCTTTAATTTATTTTGACTGTACCATCCATCTAGTGCCAAGAGCTTGAATTGCAGGAATACAGCATCTGTGGGGGAGCCAATGGAATGATATATTTTCATATCATCGGCGTACAAAAGATGTGAAACATTTCGAATACTTCTGATAGATCTGAAATAAAGATATTGAACAAAAGAGGACCTAAGTGACTTCTTTGGGGTACACCAGAAGACACTGATATGATAGGATCTTAGAATTCATGCTCGAGTCAGGACTGATACACCCCTCGTAATCGACAGAAAAAGTCTTTGTCATTGTGTTTGTATTGGCGACGCTCTAGTCTCACAAATGAGCTCTTACCATGTCTTCAACCGTGGATAATATAAAATTTGTCAAACCACCCGTTAAATCCCACGGTATCTTACTACACCTTAAATTGTATCCTGAGTGACTTTTATCACTGGTTGTAAAACCAGCAAATCACCAGTTAAAAGCAATTACCGAATGTGAATAATACCAAAACTCTGGAAAAACCGAAACTAACCAGAAATTTAAAATAATCCGAAGTTGCCCATCGATCCAAGTAGGCTTCGTATCTCTTTGACATAATGTTTTGAAACAAATGAAAATTCAGATCGTTTTAACAAATTTATCATTTTGGACGCCGAAATATTAAAACTCTGTCATTTGGTTCTCTATACGACCTTGTAGCAAGTTTATTAATGAACAAAAAATTTTTTTGTATAATTTATTAAACGAATCTTGATGGTGTTATTTTGTTCATTTTTTTCTAAAAACAAAATCTGTGATGTGAACAATTGCTGTGAATGTCGTAACCGTTGCATATCATCTATCATCAACAACCAACATCACCAACAATTATTTCTTGTGAACTGTTAAAAAAATAACGAAATCATCATTAACATCATCATTGGTGGACTTAAAGTAATTTTTATGATTCATCAGTCACGCATAATTTATTACAATAATCGAAAGCACATGCTACATCAAAAATAACAACTGAAGATTCGACAAAAGATTTGAAGGGATTTTAGCCAAAGAAGAAAAAAAGTCAAGATAAAAGCCGGAACAGGAAATCGCAATAACAGAGGATCAATATTATTATTATTTTCCAATTTTTGTTTTGTTTTCTGAGCGAGTGGGATTTTGTGAGTAAGAAGTATGTTGAAGCAAATGTTCAAGAAAAGAAGACAATTTTACTATGTAATTATTATTGTGTATTTTTTTGCCTCCAGTAGTCTTTAGCCGGAGCAGCTTACAAATTATATTTTCTAATTTTCAAAAATCGCTTCCTTAGAATGCCGAAAAAAAGGCACCAGGCAGGGATTTACAGGACGACGCAAAAGACCAACAACAAACAGCAGTTAGTGAAATACCGGCGGAATGTTTAATAAAACACCCTCTTCAGAACATATGGACTCTTTGGTATCTTGAAAGTGACCGTACAAAGTCGTGGGAAGAATTACAAAACGAAATTACGAGTTTCAAAACTGTTGAGGATTTTTGGAGGTGAGTGGCTTGCGTTCAGATTCAGCATATATGTCGCATTCTATTCGAATTTTTTATTTCAGTTTGTATAATCACATTAAGCTTGCATCTGAGATTAAATCTGGCAGCGATTATTCACTTTTCAAAAAGGGAATTCGGTAAGGATATATTTTGTTTGAAAACAGGGAACCGATGATGTGATTAAAAAATTGATTTGTTTAATTCAGGCCAATGTGGGAGGATGAAGCTAATAAGAAAGGAGGACGTTGGGTTATTACGTTGAATAAGCAGCAACGTCGAACTGATTTAGACAATTTATGGCTCGATGTGGTAAGTTGAACTTTGTCTTGGAGAAACAATTGTATAGTAACAATGTAATTGCGTTTTGTTTTTTCTTTGTAGATCCTTTGTCTTATTGGAGAGTCCTTTGAACATTCTGATCAAATTTGTGGAGCAGTAGTAAATATTCGTAATAAAGTTGATAAGATATGTAAGTATTGGAATTTGGATTACAGTAATTTAATAGAAATGACAAATAAGAGTTCGATCAGAGGCTGGTTAAATTTTTTCCGCCCAAAATCTAATATTGTAAAGCATGGACTCTTTTTGACATCCCATGATCCATCCAGAACGTGGATCTAAACTTTAGAAAAATCAAAGAAAGTAACAAAAATGATAAGTTTATGTTGGACGTTTCGGGAGCTGTGTTCTTCGCAGCAATAGTGCATTTAGACGACCACTGTGTTGTGGTTTAGGCCGAGGAAGGATTATTTTGACTTGAAAAAGTCTAGCTACGTCAGTGTGGGAGGAGGGGGTACTTGCTCTGGACTCAGACCCTAAGCCCTAGGCCTGTACAACAAAAATTATTCGCTCATAAATTTTGGTACACAGAAAAATCGACGCCAAATGAAAACGAATTAATATTTTTCATATTTTTTTTTTTTATTGAGTCGTTTTTGCTACAAATCTTACAACAACTTATTCGAAAAGACTTCCATTTGCCTTCCAGCATGACTTGAGACGCTCTGGCCACTCATCGATCGCGAGACGTACTTCATGCATGGGGAAATTGTCCACTGCACGGACAAGGGCTCGCTTCAACGACTCAATATTTGGGTGTCGAGTAGAGCAAGCCATGCTATCTAATACGGACCACAACTTGTAAACCAACGGGTTGAGGTCTGGAGTACCAGCTGGCCAATCATCCGTTGATATGAAGTCCGAAACGTTGTTTTTGAGCCACAGTTGAGTCGTTTTTGCCTTGTGAGCTGTAGCAGAGTCTTGCTGGAAAGTTCACGGCGTGTTGGCGAATATTGATTGGTTGAGAGGCTTCACAATGGGTTCCAAGACGGTCGATATACTTTGGCCGATGTTTTCACTCCTTTCTCGCAAAACTGGAGCTTGGTAACGCCATCGTTACTCACTCTCCACCATACCATTACAGACGCAGGATGGTGGCCTTTTTGGAACCTCGGGATAAGTTGGAATGCTTCTCTGGATGACCGAGTATACACACGGTCGTTCTGTTTATTGAACGATTCTTCTACGGTGAAGATTTTCTCGTCAGTAAACAGAATTTGTCTGTGAGCGTTCTTCGCGTACCGGCTGTGTAACGCTTTCGATTTTCGCTTGCGTTTTTCCTTCAATGCGGCCGTGAGCAGGTGTCCACTGTGTTGCTTGTACGCGCTGGCCGCTGAGTCCCAAATTTTCTTTTATAATGCGAGACATGGATTTTTGCGAAATTTGCATTTCCCGCGACAAGATTTTCTGTTTTCGTAGCGGTTTTCGGTCGGTTCGTTTCTTCACGGCTTTGATCGCTTTCGGAAATCTCACAGTGCACGGACGGCCGGATCTTTGACGGTCTCGTACTCTACCAGTATCCTCAAACAACTTCACAGCACCATACACAAAATTGCGAGTGATTCCACCGCCTTTTTCCATTGTGAGCAAACGCGGTAGCGCACAGATTTCTCATGTATCCAATTCAATTTTGTGGATTTTCTTCGTCGGTTTGGTTTTACGGTTTTGCATTTATGTGCCTATTTTCACAGTACTAGACTGGTTTGGTTTCATTTGGTCCTTAACAAAATCAGTTCAAATGGACTGGTTTGGTTTGCGTTTATGCGAACGACCGAACTGTTTTTTTTTTATCTATTTAGACTGGTCTGGTCCGCACTTAAATGGGACCATTGTATCACATAACGCTAAGCAATTTTTCACGTTTTAAAAATTCCCTGAGAGCGTTCACATAGCTCGCACTTTGAACTTCAAATATACTCGCAACTAAAAGGGGATCCAACAAGATCATATGAATTTGCTTCTGCGGCAAAATTTGAGGGTAAACAAGAAAACTTTAACTTTCATTTATCACTTGTCAACGGAGAGAGCAGTTCTTCGCTTCCTCCTGACTATGCCACTAAACTCAGTGCAAATATTTTCAGCAAATTTAAATTAAAATCGTTCGAACTTCAACAAATTCTTTTCTTTTTCAGCAATTTGGACTGCTGACGGACAAAATGATAAGGCTGCCCTAGAGATTGGACACAAGCTTAAAGACTCTCTACGCCTAGACCCAGACAAGATAACGCTTGTATATCAACTACATAAAGACACAATGGTAAAGCAAGGATCAGGAGTTAAAACAACTTATACACTTTAAAAAAAAAAGGCGAAATAATAATTGCAACTATTACAACAACAGCAACAATAATAAGTATTTATGATCATCGATTTTTTCCCGCTATATTTATGTTCACTTCCGTAAAACCGAAAGAATGCAAATACGAAACAGCTGCAAACACAAACATTTCGAAAGCCAGAACTTCGATCAAATTTACTATGTCGTTACGAAATACGAAACAGAAATTACAATTAAAAACAATGAAAAAATATTAACTATGAAATAATAAAAGGAAGTTGCCTGCTACTGTTGAAATTGATTAAATTTTGAAATTATTAAGCAGATACACTTCCTATTTTTTGCTCATCCGTTTTATAACTTCTTTGAAACGAACGAATTTTCCGATATCCGAATTTAAAATGAACGGAAAAATGACGTAACCAAAACCGAAAGCCCCCAACAAAAACTATTTTTACAATTTAATCTTCCAGCAGCCGACCGACCATAGTATTTCCGTGCGCGCATATGCCATTTCGTTTCCAAATGGAAATTTTTATAGAATTTTTTTTTTTTCGTTTAATTTTGGAAAACCGTTTTTTAGTGAGAACACAAAAAAATACAATGACTACATCCGCACGTGCGAATTTATATATTATGAAAATCAAACGAATAGAGAGAGAGAGAGAGAGAGAGAGAGAAAAAACCCAACGCGAAACTATTGCAAAATGCATGGGGAAAAGACAATGTTGGGATTTGCCGATGAGCGGAAAATAAAATTCAATAAATACTAAAAATATTAATTATATAATTAGGACGCAAGTTAAGGTGCAGTTCAATTCTGAAGGAGTTTATTAATTCGTTTTCTGTTCAACATACACACGTTTTTTTTTCATCATTTCCCACACTTTGTTTTCTCGGTTTTGACGTCCCAGTCGCCATATCGGTTTTGACACAATTTTTTTTTTGTAATTGTATCATATTTGCTGATTTTCCTTTTACGGTTGAATTTGTTATAATCAAATGATATGTCACTGTAATAATTATTGTAACAAATAAATAATGGATATATTTTAAAAACACTATTTCAATCGAGTTTTCTTTTAATTATTTTTGTTTTGTTTGATGTTAGTCCAACCTCGAACCAAGCTGGTATGTCGAATTGGTATGCAGATTTCTGTAATCAATTTGTCTCAAGAAAAGGTTGCTCGCTTGTTTTTTTTTATGAAAGCTTCACCGGTTGCAAGTGGTCGCACTTGGTTATTTTATTTTAAAGCGACATAAAGTTATGCCAATAACCGAAGTGGAGGAAGTGGAATGGTAGGTAATAGTTCGCAGACAATAAAAATCCAACGTTCGAAGGAGGAGCAGAGCAAACTGCTGGGCACTTTCATGTGGTACCGAATCTTTTTAGCCCCTAAACAAAACGTGATATATTTGAAGTAAAATAATTTGTTCACTCTTTACTGCAGTCTTGCGAATACGATTTGGTCGATCTTGGATGAAGTTGTAGGGGGGTGTAGCGGCTCAACAAAATATTTGATTTTCAAATGGTTTTTAGCTAGGTGATGACAAAATAGACAAAAAATCGGACTGCAACTAGGCGCAACTTTACTATTTTTTGGATCAACGTTGGCGGTTCAAGTCGAGATGAGACTGTCCACTGCAAAATAACTTCTTAATATTTGTTCTAGTACAGGTTTAATCTAATTTAAGAAAACACAAGAAAATGGTAGTGACGGAAATGATCTCGTCACCGACATCTGAAATGCAGTTACAAGATCAATTTGCTATTTCCTGACACGTCAGACTTCGGTGGCCTTGCAACGCACTGAGTTATTTGGCTCATTGAACTCAGACCTCAATCTTATTTTGTACTGGGGCGAGAAAGATAGAGTAGAGTTCAATGCCTCCAAAACACAGTCCTGTCATCTATCCCTTAAACGAGATGTTCCGACGTCGGTCTCAAGTATATCCTTTGGTAGCATACAAATTTTTTCTTCTGATGACTTCAAATTACTAGGTGTAAAAATCAACAACCACCTAGCACATCTTTGATATCGCAATTGATACTTCTAAACGCCTTGGAATTCTGCAGAAGTGTAATGCTGTTATGACACAGGCTATTTAGTGGCTATTTCTTAAGTGCAATAAAAGTGCAAGAAAGGCCCCATCGTGCGATAAGGCGAACAACATTACAAGAAAGAGATACCACTCTTTCCGATGCCAGCGGCATCTAGTAATCAACATTAACAACTGCATTGTTAAGAAAAATACCGATCTTAGCGCGTTTTATAACATTACATGGCACTTTCCACAATTTATATTACCGAACTGTTAATAACAAGTCTGTAGCAGTTCAAAAATCCACTGGAAGCAGAATTTTTCTTGGATTAAGTGCTAGAATGTTGCGAACCACTGCTGGAAAGCGCTATGTAGCGGCTGTGCAGCGGCTAGTTGTTGACAGTACTCACTTTATAGCTTTACGGACTGTCTCTCTCACGTCAAAGTCAAAATTGTATGTTACATCTTCTATCCCTCTCCATTTGGATTTACTAGCCGCTTTAAAGCAGCAAAAATAGCCATAATAGCATAAAAAATGCTTTTCAGCGTCATCAATCTACAAGGCATATATCGGACCACGTCTTGAGTACAATTCGCATATCGGGGCTGGAGCCCCTAAATGCCATTGAGCCTTGTTCAATCGTGTTCAAAAATATGCGTTCCGACTAACTGGAGACGACCGTTTCAGCTTCTATAGACTCCCTTGAGCATCGCCGTAATGTCGGAGTACTTAGCATTTACTACCAATATTGTCATGGTAAATGTAGTAAGGAACTAAAAGAACTTATTCTCCCACTCTTAGTCGCCACCCGTAACACTCGCCAAGCTTCACGCGACCACGAGTATACCATTCAGCCCCATTCGTGGAGAACAGTGTAATTTAGGCAGTCTTTTATCCTCCTGCACTCGTCTTCTCCACTGGTATCAATCCCAAGACCGCGCCCTCCAGCTGCTAACTTTTAAGATGACTTTCCTGTCTTGTACAACCGAGTCTTCCCATCGCTTGCGTGGTTTACCTACTGGCCTGTTACCACTTACTGTGCCTTTAAGAACACACTTGGGGATTCCTCCTTCCATCCGTTCTACATGGCCATCCCACTGCAGTTTACGTAGTTTAATGAACGTTGAAGCTTTTGGTTCCTTAAAGAGTTAATACAGGTCCTAAAATACTTTCGTATGCGCGGCTTTTTTTAAGTTTTGCGTTACTTTATGAGTGAGAAATTTATCACCAAAAAGTCAAAATGAGGACGAATTAATGCAGTTTTCTCTCTGTATTCTCAACAAATGAGAAAGCACCGTAGGGAACATGAACTCCTAAACCGCTCAACCGATTTTGATAAAATTTTCAGGGAACGTGTATAATAGTCTCTGGATGGTTCCTGTGAAATCTTGTACCGATCGAATAATTTATTTCAACATTTGAGAGTATTTCATATGATTTAGCGGCAGTTCTTTCGTTTTCAGTGTAGTAGTTATGCGATCCTATTATATACTAGATGGAAAATGGAGGATGGTGGATGGGGGATGATTAATAGAAGATGGAGGATGATGAACAGAGGATGGAGTAACGCTAGCAACGGGAGGAATGGGATCAACGGAAGCAACGAGAGAAATGGAAGTAACGGGAGAAATGGGTGTGTGCACTTTCTTCAATTTCATTAGAGGTACCGGAAAATACGGTTTATTTGGAAGCATGGTCCGTCGTTTAATTTCGTCCGTTTTGTTGCTGTCTTTTGCTAGATCCACACTCTCCAAATTTTACTCCGCAACCTTAATATTCTGTCTGATTGGCATGCTCTTTCTTGTTTGCGTCATTATTTTGTTTTACTTTCGTTTATGACTTCTTTTGCGGCGGAAACAAAAATGACAAATACCTCCTTAGCACCAGGGAAGGCTCTTTCGAGGATGTTTATATCGTCAGCGTATGCTACTAGTTGGGTGGACTTGAATAGTAGTTGCCCATTGGTCTTGACTGGGATTTTCCGGATGACATACTCCAGTGCCAAGTTGAAAAGATTGGGCGGTAGAACATCTCCCTGATTTAAACCACAGTCCGTTCGAAAACTGTTTGTGGATTCGATTTGTATTCTTACTTGAGATTTAGTGTTCGTCATTGTGAGTCTCGTTAGTCGAAATAATTTTGGTTGAATTTCAAAATCAAGTATGATTTGGTACAGTACCGTCCCATCGATACTGTCATATGCTTGTTTAAAATCTACGAAGATTTGGTGCACATCTGTATTCACAGCATTTGTCAAGCACTTGTTTCACCGAGACTATTTGGTCTGTTTTAGATCATCCGATTTTGATTCCACCTTGGTATTCGCCAGTTGTTTCGTTAGTACAGGGCTTAAGACGTCGTTCAATTATTTTTGTCAGTATTTTGTAGGACGTATAAAACAATGATATTCCTCTGTAGACCTTACAGTTGTCTCCTTTCGAGGTTTCGAGACTGGCCATGGTAAACCTCACTAAAAGAATAAAATCTCGCAAATCAGGTGAATACGGCGTATGATTCAACACACAGACTTGATTCCGTCTATTGTATCGCGACATTCTGGGCCGAACCAGACATTATTTTTTCGCCGGGTTTGATATCCTAATGTCTTTTCTGCAGAGGATTTAATGCCATTTCGTATTTTCGGCCACATAGTCTCCACTGGCATACTCTAGACGTTTTCGTATATTTGTGTTAAATGTTGATCCAGTTTTGACATGTATGCCTGTGCCACCGTTTCGTTTTTGAGCTTGACAGTATTGAATCTACGAACTCTATTCGATTTCATACATCCACGACAAGCTGTTCGTCTTCGATATTTAGCTCTGACTAGATAGTGATCAGAGTCACAATTGGCAACTCACCGCAGTTGGATAAACCCATAAACGTTACTCTTGAAATTGAAGAGTCTACAAACGCAACGTGGAATTGTGGTTCTAAAACGTTTGCGGATTTGGAGCACTGATAACGGAACAAAGCTTATAATTGTTGTATTTATATTTCATACAGTTCAATGTACAATTAATAATATAAAAAAAAATATGTCATCAATTCAGTTCCAGTTGCTAAGAATCCAGAAAATAAAATGGTTACGAATTATAATCAAAATACTTCCAAAAATCAGCACAAGCATTTAGCAACTGAATCAAAGACAAAAGAGTTTTGGTAACACTTTTAAAAATAGCGCAAATGTTCATAATACAGATTTCATCTAGAGTACATACATAAAATCCATCATTCGTACAAAAGCGACAGTCACAAAATTTAAAAATATCGACAGTCTTTCATCGTGCCAGAGTCTCGTTAATTTTTCGACTCAAGTCCTTTCGACGGCACTGATCTAAGGCTGCACAAATCAAAATAACATAACGTTTGGGATCTTCACGTTCGGCCTCTTCAAATAACGTAAACATAGCATAGACTCGGGATTGCAGATCTCTGGGAAATCGACTTTCAATCGAATCCATTTCGCCTTGTTTGATCCCCAAATGACGTCCGAATTCACGCCATTTTCTCCCGATCTCCGAAGAAATCAGTTTATAAATGGCATCACGTTTAATGCCTGTAAATTTAATGATGTTCGCAGTTTCGGACTGTATATTGAGTCCATTCATTCGATTATTATTCGACGAAATATTTTCACGAATACGTTCGGCAGCATAGCAATTATCTCCGTCGATATTATCTGCGAAAATTTTCGGATAGTTATCCAGCTGATCCGATAGATTTTTATCGTTAAAAGTTTTGCTAATTTCTTTTAACGGTTCTATATTTTCGATATCTAAGACATTTCGCTTTTCCAGAACGGTAAGCAATTCGGGTATCGTTCGGATACGCGAACTGACCCGTGTTGAATTTATTTCGTCCTCGAACATTTCACGTATTTCGTCGAATTCGTTGATTGATAATTGCTTATTGGATATGATATCCTTAAAGATATCATAGGACCAGTGATTGCTACCCATTTTGATGAAAAACTACAACGATCTGAAATAAAAGAAAAAATAAGAAATATTAAAATCAATGTTCCGGTATCACTTCACGTTATAATAATAATAATAATCAATGGCGCAACGGCCCAAATTGGGCCTAGGTCTTGAAGTAATGCTAGAGTTACTTCATTACGAGACCAACGGAACACTAGGATGTGAAGTGGCCAGCTACACGCTCGTCCGTGATTACTACCCCCATTTTAACTCATGTAGTCATTAACAGCAGAGTGAACTGGTACTCCGGCACCCAATCCCATTCTCAAAAATTACTTGTCGCCAAGCAGTTTCGAACTTGGTACCAGGTGCACCAAAGGCAAGTAAGTACTCTAGCCACTAAGCCACCCAGACTACGTCCTTCGGGATGATAACCAGTAATTTGGTTGCGAACAGGGGCGTCAAATTGGGCACTATAAGTACTCGTTTATCGCAATGGGCCCATATGGCGCCTAGTGAGCGTGGCGGTCCTAGCGCTGCGCCCCTTCTTAAACCTAAGTACTCGTTTGAGAGTTAAGGGTTAAATGGACTCTCCTCGAAGCCTTCTGGTCAGTATTGCCAATTCCGAGTATAGTTTGATTAGCAGATGTTCCTATGAATCCTAATTTTTTGCGAAAATCTTTCGGTTATAAAGTTGAGTTGTTCTCCTGAGTCAAGCAGGTCTCTGGCTGTTATTATTTCTCCGTGTTGAATGGTGAGATGTATTAGTGCAGTACCCAGAACTATAAGCGATAGGGTTTCACTGTTGCGTTTGTATACTGCTAATGTGGCTCTTCTTGTTGTTTCGCGTTAGGAAGTGGAACTGTGCTTTCCTTGGTGGAGTCATCATAGTGTAATAATGCATAATGCTGTTTGTGGCATTTAGTACGGCTGCACGATGAGCAGTCCTTTAAACCTTTGTCTTCAAATCAAAACTACTACCCAAATATAAGTAACAATAAAACACTGACTGCATATCCGGTTCGTAGACAATTAAAACAGTGTTTTTGCTTTTTCCTTTTAGCTTGGGACATTTCCAAAAACTTTCCGCAGCTGTTTAGTATATGCGATCCTTTGCAAAAAGAACAGGAATTGTTTGAGTGTTTGCTTACTGGCTTACTGTCAGTGTTGTAGATCCTAGTAAATTCTTGAATTGAGGTCTTGAAACTGTAGTTGCAAGAATTTTATAAATTGAGCCATATTAGGTGGTTGTCGTGGTAAGTATCATGATTGTTCGAACAGCATGTGTGTGTTTTTTCCAATTTTTTTAGTGACAGGAATAAGATCAGTGGATCCCATGTGTCGACCTGTACCTCCATCACTTTTAAGCCAAGGATGCATTCTTGTGTCGCGTCAGGTCTTGACGACTGATAATATTTCTCCCGTACTTGTTGGTTGTGATATCGGATTATTTAACATTGAATTTATTAAGAGACGTTTGTTTTGGAAACGTTCCTTAATAATGTTCCAGGCCGGTATCGGACCAGTGCCTCGGCTTCACCAGTCAAGTTGGTTCTTAGGTTCCATAGTTTCTGAGCTGATCTTAACTAAGTTGGGTCAATCAGCTGAATGAAGGGATCGTGAAACTCCTGCCACGCCAAACAATTTTCATCGAATTTCGGAAGAATTATTCTTGGTAGCTTAATATCTGCTTTTCCAACTTTTTGGTTTCTTCGTTTGGTTGGCTCGTATCTTTCATGAAACGAAGCTGAATCTCTTCCATCCAACCTTCCACCACGATGAAATATTTGATGTCGTAGTCATTTAGTTTTTTTAATCCAGACGAATACAGTATTTGGTTGTTGTTGTGGTCTTCTTTGATGTCACGCTATTGTTTGGAAATGGCGTTCATTTGCATTTCCGTAAATGCCCTTGGTAAATGGTCTTCAGTGGCTCCTCAATACGTTCGAAGAGATATGTTATTGTCGTCATCAGCATCTTCTCTCAACTTATGAGAGAATTGACCGCTGCGTCTGATGACCTCGTGAAACTCTTGGTATCCGAAATGGGTTGATCTTTTGAACAGGTAGAGCCACTCTGTGCTTCTCCAAGAAGAGTCCTTTCAAAGATTTTCTCGACTTCCGCGTAATACTTGTTCCAAAAGTATTCGTGGTCCGTTGGAGTGGCAACAGGAGCGAGTATGGATGAATGGTTTCCGCGAAACGCATTCCATGTTGACTGCAGCTTCTCTAACCTAACTCTAAGGTAGTTTTCGTCCTTCCTGGTAACTGAGTCCTTCTTGAAGCTGCGGATAATAACTTCAATTTGCTGGCCAAGCTCAAGTTGATTGTTTAGGATTACTTCTATCGTAGTGACGTTATATTACGTCTGGGTCACCAATGTTGACGTCTCAGGAAACTTCAAGTGATTGAACTGCAATTTAGCAGTTCAGCAAAACACTTAAATATACCTTAATAATAAATTGTGCTGATGCACACCTTGCAATGTGTTGGCGCGTGCCGGAACCAATAATTTCTCTCTATGCATATTGAAAATAAGCCACAGTATCGAATGAAATTATTGTCGGCGGCACGTGTATGTTATAGAGCTACTGGAGACGACAAGCCAACGGTTTTGTATAAAGCGCTTTCACAACAAAAATACGGTGAGAAGTGAGACAAAACAGGTTCGCTATGTCAATTGTTGCTGTTTTGCGTGGAAGTGAATGCGACAACATCCGCCTTCAACTTGTTGGGTTGCCCGTGTGAGTACTGTGAACGTTTTTGTTTTAATTTTCACTTAATGAGAAGGCTGCGAGGAAGAAAAAAAAAGAGAGATTGAAGGAGGACGAGAAAGAGAGGGATTTTTTTTGGGTTTTCGTGCGTTTTTTCTGAATTTATTCGTTTAGTTTTTGCATGAAAATTAATCTGGAGTATTTTGTTGAGGAACTGGTGGATCCATTAATAGAGTCACGTACGCGGAACGGGTTTTTTTTACATAAAAATTAATCTGGAGTATTGAACAAGTGTCGAGTGTTTTACGGACGCTGTAATTAATCGAGCGACGTTATCTTTTAAGTTGTTCAAGAATTGTCTTGTCCATGGAATGCGTCACTTGTTCAAGAATTTGTGTTGTCCAGAGTCACGTACGCGAAAAAAAGAAAGAAATAGAAATTTTATTAATGGGGTGAGTTGAGGTTTTCGGTAATTTTAACTTTGCTTTTTTTTAATTTTTTTTTTTTTTTTGTCTATTTCTATTTCATATTTCTTTCTGATTCTTTATTATTTTGGGCCTTTATTTTTGTTTTAATAATGCTTAGAGGCTAAAGGCCCTCGCGCGGGTATGTTCTCCTGACCCTGAACCCCTAAATGGGACCACGACGCGAATAATTTTAGGAACGTCGTGGCTGATGCAGGGTGGGCAGACAGGTCGCGCAATCTCCGATCATGACTTGTTGGGAAAGATATCTCAAATTTTAATATCCTGGATAAGTCGACGCGACTAGACCCGGCCACAAGCAAGCGCGTCCCTCCAGCTCGAATTTGAGCCACCAATTCGGACGTATGTAGGTGGAATTGGCCCACTGTTTTCCGTACCTTACCTTTCTCTTCGGTTATTTTGATTTTTTTTCAGTCGAAAGGACTTTAAATCGACCAAGTTTCGATATTTCTACATAAAGAAATAATAGTAACACCAAAACTCCCGATAGTGGGATCAGGAGTTTAATTTATTTACATAAAAAAAACACATACCTAGATCATGCAGGAGTGTATCTGAATATCTTCCGCAGCTAAGACCTTAAATTAAATATAATTGGAGCCAAATATACGAAGAAAATTCGAGATGGTGTTTCTGCATAAAAACCACTTTGTTTTTGACAGTTCTTCAGGATTTACTTCAAGGTAGTGCAATTCTAGTGCTGTATGATAATACGAATTCACAATGGATTATTTTAACTAAGCAATTTCTATTAAATTATTTATAACTACCTATATAAAGTTACTTATGTAATATAGCGGTACAATTTTAATTATAAACAATCACCAAAGATTTACAAAAAATAAGCATCAATTTAAAAACAGAATTACATCGTCAACCATTGTGAATTCTATTTGCACGATTTGTTATGACAATGCTGCCAACCCAAGAAATATCTGACATCGGACAGAAAAGAAAAAAGTATTCAGCGCCGCTGTCACATTTCGACTTTTCGTTGTGTTCCGTTCGGTTGTCGTCTCGATCAACAGAGAGAAGCGGCCGTAGCCTGCGACAGTGCGAACGATCTCTGCGTTTATTTTTTTGACGTTTTCCTCGGGTCGGACCCAAACTTTTCTCCGTTTTCGAATAAAATCACGACGCGATAAAACATTTTCGCGTACAAAATCGAACGGTATGTGCTTGACGGAATTGTTTCTCGTTTAATTCGCTGCGTCCGAGTGCACCGTTCCCGTTTAAAATTACATAACTTCGGGGAAAAACGGAAAACAAAAGGCCCGTAAATTTAGTCTGGCAGCGGTCTCGTCGCAAAGTTCGGTGAAAATTTTGCATTTCGGAGAAAAACGGCTCGTCGACGGCGGTACCACAACCGCCCGAATTTTAACTTTACAGGGAAGAATGTCAACACAAAAATATCCTCGGTGCTGAGGTTCTTTGCTTGTGCGGAGTCCCGTGTAAAGACGGGAATTTGATTTAAAAAAGAAAAGTGAAAGATTTCTTGTCGTTTCCTTGGTCACTGTGTGTGCGGGTGCGGTGCGGGAAAAAAATTGTTTTCGTCCTGTTTGTTTCGGGGCCAGATTGTTGATTTTCGCTTATAAAATTGAAAAGAAGAAAGCACAGAAAATGATGCCCAGCGAAATTGTGACGGGCAAGGCGTCCTCGGACATTGAAAATGTCGACTGGAGCACCGGGACAATTGGAGGCACCGCTGGCACCCAGTATCCGAATGTTGTACGGTAAGTTTTTTGTCCAATGCTTCACTCGTATTCTTGTTTTGATAAAAGTAGAGCGTAAGAGTCGCGAACATCTGCAAAATTCGCTGACAAATGGACGTGCCGCGCAGTGTTGCTCGCTATCTTCACCTTCACCTTGTCGGTCGTCTTGTTGTTACTAAGACCCATCCGCGACTTTCTAGCGAACCGCTCAGCGTTCATGGCACAGTAGTCCCGAACTGTGTCCCATCCGAATCGAAGACAACGAGAATAGTAAATTTTCTTGGCTTCACGGCGACGGCCCTCATCTTGGTTCTCGCGACTCGCACAGATTGCAGATCAAATTAGCCCGGTTTTTGTCTTCGTTTTGGCCTAACTACTTTTCAGTTGTATCGCAGACCGGTTCCGAAACTAGGGGACTTAATGTAAATAGCAAAAAAGAAACGACCCAAGTGTTCGGCAGAGTGTTCAATAAATCGATAATTTGCGACACTGATGACTTTGATTCGAACTTTTCTTTGACGATTTGCCAACAAATCGATGTTTTATTATCAAATACGTACACAAGGTGATTTCCCTTGCTATGACGTAGCAACTGCAGGTGTAAAAAGAACGGCAATATGAAAAATTCCCGTTTGTCGTCTGATGCAGAAAAGATGATTTTTTTTTTCGATAATTTGTTGTCGGTCTCGTTGTTGCGTGAACTAAAAACGGTGCTACGCACAGCCCAAGTAGGGACTTGGCCTACTTAATGACTTTTTTAATTGTTTTCTTTCAGGACGTCATCAATCGTTCCCTCATTCGAACCAAGATTTTCTATCAAGACTTCGACAATATGTTCATTTTTTTTAGCAATAGATTCATCGAGGATTTGAGGTCATCAAGGGTTGACAAACTAGTCAGGTTCTGCAGGGAATTGAAGTGTTTTTGAGGGGATGGAACAACCCAATAGATTCTGAAGGGATCGTAATGAGAGCCCGTATGGCGCCTAGTGAGCGCGGTGGTTCTAGCACTATTTTTAAAAACCTAGCTATACATTCCAGCTCCAAGGAGACAGCATGATTCTCTTACCGTTATGCTGTATGATGACTTCAGCTCGACAATCTACTTTGGTTTTAAAATCATGTTCTTCCAGTGAATTCTTGCAGTCCAAATGAACTGGCGCCTTTCTTGAGAGCTAGAAATGAAGTTTGGCTTTTCTTCTTCCATCAGAACTTCTTAGGCTTCGAGGTTACTGCGTTGTGGGACAGGTTGTTAGTTTCACGAGCGAGTGATCCAGGTTGCAGTGGAAGCATACAACTGGATCTCAGTCACTTCAAAGAGGATTTACTGTTTGCCCATGAGGACAGTGCCGATAATGCACGAACGGTTAGACCGATACGGCTCTTGGGGGAAGAATGTATTGCAACCAACTTGGGGACGGTTAATCTGAATCCGAGGTCTGATGAGGATTAGTACTGGGAGCGTATTCTCAGTTAATCATATTCGGCCAATGATTGAAGAAAGTAACTGTGCTTCTGGTGCGGTTAACTCGAAATCAATGATAGGTGTTTTTATTTTGAATGGCTAACTGCTGCATTATATTTACCCAGATCAACTTTCAACATGCTACGGCTGCTACTACTTTACTAAGTAGGAGGTTTAGCAAATTGCATGCATCCCCATATATATACATAGATCGATGATACAGGAACCAGTGGTTAGCAAAAGGTGAGTGAACTGGATTCGATTCGGGGAGGCCGAATCTTTTATGACGAAGGATCTGATCTGAAGGATCGCCTGCCTGTCTAATCATATCAGCTATAATAGAGGCGACGATGTTGAGGAAGTTTACCTCGAATACGTTAGACATTTTGACTGCTACGATAATTAAATTGAGACTGCTACGATAGCAGTCAAAATGTCTAACGTATTGGAGGGTAGGAGACAAGACATAATAGTAGTGTCGGCCTATCTTCCGTATGACTCGTTATTGCCTCCCCTATTCAGGGAGCTGATCGGGCTCGTTAGATTCACGGACACCAATAATTTACAGCTTATCATTGGATGTGATGCGAATGCTCAACACACTGTTTGAGGCAGAAGTAAATGCAATCCTAGGAGTGAGCCGTTATTGGAGTTCATTATGTCGT
This sequence comes from Beris chalybata, assembly GCA_949128065.1. Lineage (NCBI taxonomy): Eukaryota > Metazoa > Arthropoda > Insecta > Diptera > Stratiomyidae > Beris > Beris chalybata. The sequence continues at coordinate 108,317,957 of OX421895.1, forward strand.
CGTGCTTTGTAGTGAACAACAGAGGCAACAACCCAACGTTTGTTACGAAGGGGCTGACGGAAGTGATAGATATGACGTTGTCGTCTTCTAGGATTGCGGAATCCATAATAGATTGCCGCGTTCTGGAAGAGGAAACTCTGTCGAATCACAAATTCCTGAAATTTCGACTGGCGGACATACCTGTCAAACCAGCTATACAGAATCCCAAGAACGCAGACTGGACTTTTGCTCAGGTCTCAAATAGAGATGGGTCGTTCATGAGTGAGCTGTTCCAAAAGAGCAGTTCATTGAAGTGAGTGAATGAAATAACTCACTCCTTTTGGTGAACTGTAGTTCGTTTCGCCACGTGACACACCTTCGAAAGGAAGTAGTAGTTCCTGTTCCTTTGCGATGTGAAGCTTGAAAAGGAATGAGTGCCTTTCGTGCGAAATCAGGACCTTTTTTTTAGGTCCTCACATTCACTCCGATCTTGAAAAGAACTAGTTCCTTCACCGGGGAAGTGATCTTCAAAAGGAACTCGAACTAGTTCCTTTCAGTGAGTGAGTCGGAGTTCACTCACTCACTAAAAGGAACTGCTTTCCCCATCTCTAGTCTCAAATATCGCGAAAAATGAGGATGCCTGATATGATTGAGAAAGTGACTTCTACTCTAAGGGCCGTTATTACGGCCTTCAGTTAAAATTTAAACAGAACTTTTACTGTAAGTTTCGTATGAGCATCTGTCAGTTAAAGTTTCAGTAAGAACGTTACTGACGATCGTAAGAACGGGCCTAAGTGTAATACCATGGATACTCTGCTTGTATTTCAATCATAATATCGTCAATATCATTAATGTATCACCCAATGCTCGTCAACGTACTTGCATCGCCTATCATGATTTCAATAAAGTGCTTTGTATACAAGCAGTGTATCCAAGGTATAACCTTAAGTCAGTGTTTTTCGGAATCGTGTCCTGTCAGCAAGAGCCGATGCGGATTCACAGCAGGCGCGTAGCGTGAAACTTCGTTGGGGTAGCGCAATAACACGATCATCGAATTCTATGAATTCTACAACCATAAACACGTAATTTTCATTCAGAAATAAAATTTCGAGATTCAAGTACTAATAAATTCCAAGAAGTAATAAAAAAATTCTGCGAAATTCTACGAAATTCAGCGATCGTATCGTTGCGCTAGCCCTACAAAGGTTCACGCTACGCGCCTGATTCACAGTCCCCTGGTGGACAAGAGAACTGTAGAGCTCAGAAAAAGCTCCAGAAGGCTTCTGAATCGCGCACTTAAGAGTGGTTCAGAGGCCGAACATAAGAAGCTCGTTAAAACAATAATACTAGCCTCTTTCAGGAACTACTGCGAGAGTTTGGAAGGAACCTGGAAAACAACTAGGTTGCATAAAGTCTTTAAGAAGGACAATACGGCTAGGCTTGACTCCTTGCTAAAACTTGCTGGCACATATATCACTTCGAAAATGAAGTCACTAAGAACCCTCTTTGAGATCCATTTTCCAGGAAATCAGGTGATCGAAAGTAATCAATGCGTGGTTCGGACACTCTGTCCGACCACAGAGAGGGCGCCTAGGTGTAGTTGGTATATACGGCGTCTTCTGTAGTTATTGCTGAGAGGGTAAAATTTTCAATTTCATCGTTTGACAGCTACAAGTCACCAGGAGTGGACAGCGTCTATCCGATAATGCTAAAAGATGGGGTAGTTGTTCTAGTGCCGATCCTCAGAAAGAAAATTTCTGCAGGCATGCCGCATAGGTCCCATCTTCATGGTAACCGGTTCGAGTAGCGTTTATCCGTACACCAGGGAGAGACGTCAGTAAGGGCTGTGCTCAAGGCGGGGGGTCCTTTCGCCAATGTTGTGGCTTTCTACTTGCAGAATCTGAATATTCATATACAAGCTTATGCTGATGATGTCAGGCGTTTGCTCAGGGATGTATGCAATAAAATGCAGAGTGTGGGATATCGATGGCTGGTGCGAAAGACACGAACTGTCTGCGAGTCGTAGCAAAATCGCTATAGTTTGTTTACTAGAAAAAGAAAAACTGAAGTTGTAGTGTTACCAATGCTGAAGGGTGAAGCTTTTCAGCTCTCGGAGAAAGCTAAGTATTATATCTTGGATAGCAAGCTTCTCTGGAGGGAACATGTAGATACACAAGTGAACCGTGCGCTAAAAACATGCTGGCAGTGCCGGAGCGCTTTTGGAAAAATGGGATCTTAGTCCTTGAATGGTATACTGGTTATAGGCAGCCATTATAAGACCCATCCTAATCTATTCATCAGTGGTTTGGCATATATTAGAGCTAGTCACTACAGAGGACAATCTTCATTGGTGTAACAGACGCTTTGCGTACCACACAGGGTGCGGCACTCGATGCACTACTCAATCTGCCAACGCTTAACATTGTTGTTCAGGCAGACGCAATGAGAGCTACACACAGTCTAAAAAGATTAGGTCTGCAAGAGTTGCTCCTATCGGAATCAGACATATTAAAATGCATGCAATTCCTTTTTTCTTTTCCACGATTTCGTCACTCTCTGCATACCATCTAACATCTTCATTTGCCCTCGTTTAACATTTATTACTCAGTAGAAAGAGACAGGTAAAAAACGCGGTAATAAAACCCGAAGGAATATATCGTTTGGATTTTCCTCAGTAGGATATTAAGGGTCAACATCTGGTAACCCTTTCTACTGAGTCGGCTGAAGATATTAATTTATATATAGTATAAACGCACCTTTATCGTTCCTCCAAAAATCTACTTTTCGTTCTTCGTGGGCTTAAAAGAATTTTATTTTTACTTCTCAACTGACTCTCAACAATCCTCGATATTAAATAAAACACTAAAGCACCTAAATGAAAGTATCTTTTCATTTAAAAATATCTTCTCACAGTAATTTCTGAGCAGGAAGTTCGTCAACTGGTCACCAATTTTTATTTCGGTGATTGGTATAAACATACATGCTGACTGAAGATCTCCGGTACCTTTTAGCACTAGAAAAAGATTCTTCGGTATTTCAGGGGTGGGTTACTTTGGATCAGATCGCTAACTTTTACCTATCTTTGGTATGAAGACCACTTTGGCCTGTCGTCAACAGGGGGGACAGTATACCACCCTGCAGGGTTCCTCGTGCTACTTACATTTTACTGCATCCATCCCCAATGAGGAGTAGATACTTCTGCCTTCTAGTATCAACACGATCCAGCGCTTGATAAATGAGTTGACACCCATTGCATCCAATACTCGCTCGATCGTATTCGTCTCTACATTATTGAAGGCCTTCTCTATATCTACAAATGTGGCAGAGTATATTCTTTAGCATTTAAAGATTTTTCCGCCGTAGAGACAACTTCATGTAAGTCCACTTCAGCAGGTTTTCCCTTGATGAAGGCGTGCTGAGAAGCTCCTCTTCTCCAGAACGAATCTGATAAATCACGAAAGTCTGCGACTCGAAATCGACTAAATCTTTATTGCAATTAAAATTTGATTTACCCAATCTTCTCAAAAGCGAATGCATAGGTACATCAGACGCTTGTACTCACTTCTGTGAACGTTAAGCAAATCGTTTTAAAACCATGTTAAAGATTTCTAAATGAATATTTGCTGGGAAGATATTTCAAGACAATTATGTGGGTATATGTTGTCCACTTGAGTTCACAAATTCGCAGTCAATGAAATGAAAACTCCCAAACGTACCAGTGGCATATCAGTTTCAGTATCGAAAGAAAATTGGATGTAGACACGTTCTTAATGAAGGAAAATTGTTCGAGGGTGTTACCGAATTTTATTTTAGGCGTTTCATTTGGTTATGGTACGACAGTCATGTCTAAGATCATCATAACTCGAGTCATGTAAAAGACACAGGAAATGGAACGCGGACATAGTAGGCTAGTTCACCTTAGTGATCGCGAACGAACTAGTTCCTCAGCCCTTGCGAACTAATTCGTTCTTGTAGTTCGCAGTTCACTGACGAAGGAACTACTTCCTTTCAAGTTCGGAGTTAATGTGAACTAGTTCCTTTCAAGTTGGGAGTGAATGTGAGGACCTAAAAAAAAAAGGTCCCCACTCACGAAGGAACTAGTTCTTCAAGTTCGGAGTGAATGTGAGAACCTAAAAAAAACAAAAGGTCCCCACTCACGAAAGCAGACACTGAATGTGACGACCTAACAAAAGGAGATCCTCACTTCCCTCGTGAACTGAACTACTGGTATGCAAATGTGATGACAAACTACTTTCTACAAATGAACTAGGAGTGGAATTCACTGCGAACTAGTTCGTTCATTTCACTTATGTAAACTATCTTCCGAACTAGTTCGTTCATGAACTACACAAGCCTAGGACATAGCAACTTTTTGTCAAATCTCAGAGTTTTCATTGATATGGAAATGGCATGAAGCCGGGATAAAGCTTATTCGCGCTAGACAAAAACTTACATAGTCCTTACAGAAAAACAGACAGAATCCATAACTGTTCAGATTTCATTGTTCGAAACGAAAAAGCTTCAAATATCAAACTCTTCAAATGCTGCCAGCAACAACATTTCCTTCGACAGAAGACCCCTTACTGGAATTAGAGAACTTTTTATCCTGATACCTTAAACATTGAATACTTGTATTTATATAAAACATAATATCGTCAATATCACCAGTGTATCGCCCAATAATGTGCTTATAGTTCGTCAACGTACTTGCATCGCGTATCATGATTTCAATAAAGTAATTTGCACACAAGCAGTTTATCCAAGGTATAAGACTCTATAGTGAAACGCGATATCCTTGTCTTCCTTTGCGAGAATACTGTCCTAATTTACTGTTTCTTTTACGCGTTGGAATTTATTGACGCAGAGGACCTAAAAGTACAACGTTCATATTGTTGCTATTCTACCAGTTGTTCAATTTTTTTCCATGTTGAAGGAGTGCTGCTTGCAGGATTCGTTTTGGTTTCAGTTTCATTAAAGTTCTGCAGCACAATTCCGATAATTTATCATAAATTTATTTTAAAGCACGTTTTTAACTGCGGTAAAGCAGATCAAGTGCTTCCATTGGGATTCGAACGTTCTTTCGTAATTAAATTTCAATTTAGTTACTCTGAATGGGTCGGTTCGTGTTTGCAATAAATTAAAGTCGTATTCATTTTGTACGTGGTTTGAAATTATGAACACGTTTTCTTCAAGTTGTACTGATTTTCAGTAACTGCTCAAGACTTTCCAGAGTGTCTAGTTTTCCTCATGTTTAGGAGCTAACAGATTGGATTCTGTTGTAATGTAATAAAGTAAGGCCATGGAAATTGTCGTGAGTTTCAGCTAGGACTACTCCTGTTAGTACCTTCATCCAATTAGACAGAATTATGGACGGTTGGAGTTGTATCGCAATTATAAGCTCACTTGCAAGAAATTCAGTCATAATATGGTAGGTATTTATACAAATTACTCAAGATACGATTGCAACGTATAATCTTATCTAATTGCATTGTAAAACCCGAATAAGTATGAAAGAAATCCATTTAATGAGTATCTTTTTTTGTATTTTTTCAGCTATGAGCCACAATAGGCCTGCAGCAAAAATGAAAAATAGGTCACTCGAGAAAATGTGTTTGAAAATCCATAAAAATTTGTCGACCAGCCTGATTACATAACGACTCTTTCAATGCACATTTCTAATGAATGGCTGCAGTAGCAGTGCATTACACCACATGCCTTCAGTTACGGTAGCTTAAATTAAAAGTTACTTTTGCGGCTGTTTAAGCATTTCTCCACCGAGAGGGAGAGTAAGAGGGTTTCCGTAATTCAACACTTCTTGTACATCCACCGTGCTCGTAATGTGCAGCATGTAGGCTTACGGAATAACAACCGACTGATATGAATATGGAGCATATTTAGTGCGTAATCTCTTGTCATGTTTGTACGTTCGAATGCAGTTTGGGATGGTTTCGGATAAATTAAGTAATGGGTGTGGAGGAGCCTATAAGCGAATTAGTGCCGCATTGTGTACGATGGGTGGTCAAAAAGTTGTGGAATCTCTCGTACACTAAGCAACTTTCCCATTGGTCAACGCGATACACCCTTGTGGTCTTCAGCATCACGAATCTATCTGCTTCTATGCTCTTGCCGGATAGTGCCTACGACTGTTTTAATCGGAGGTTCCAGATGTGATTTAAAGGTAAGCTTCGGGTCTGGGATCACATGCAGATATTTCACACCGCTTCGTGGAAGGCTCCCTTATTTCAGGTATTCTTTAGCTTTCTGGTGATTAAGTAGTAAAATTCAGTCCGCTGGGATCAACCGTAAAGTTTTTGACCTCATATCAGCTCTGTTCAGTACGTTCTTCTCTTTGAGTGTGAGTCCGAATGGGAGCGGCAGCAACTGAACTCCTTCACACAACGCAATCATGTGCAATGGCTTTTATATCGAACTTCTTTTTCGACTGTTCGTCTCCATTATTTCTTGGACGAGTTCATCAGCTCACTTCTCTGAATTAGGGTTAAAATTTCCATTTTTGGCGCAGTCCAGGATAGGGAAAAGTTTTCGAGGTAAGGAATTTACCGAAACAAAGAAAGTATCACTGAATATAATCCCCTACAGTGATGGGTTCACTGTCGCAGATTGTGTCTTCTCTTGATTTGAATGTTTCCATTGATTGCTTTCTTTGGTATGTGGGAATCATCAGCTATCCGACCTTCAGGCTATTTCGCGAATACAGCAGTCGATTAAGTTTATTTACTCAAAATCGAACTGCGACAAAATTTGAAATCATTGTCCATTTGAGTTCGATGAGCTACAGGAGGTAGAGGTTCTTCACTGTAAAGATCTACAGCGAACCAGCTGTAAGACAGCTGTGCCAACGTTCTCGTTAAAATACACATGACAGTGTGATGGGGATTTCTATTCAAGTTAAAATCGAAGCGTATTGGAGCAGGTCTTGGTTAACTATTAAGAAAATTTCATCTTTACGGAGGCTTTCAATTTCGATTGATGACTTCTATAGCGAACAGTGAACGGACCGGTTTCTTTAATTCGTGTTCTTGGTAAGCTTTAATTCTAGTACCTATCTACTTTGAATTTATAATGAACCGTCCAAAAATAAATTAATTTCCTTAATCATTGAAAATCGGAACAAAAAACTGAAGGTTTGTTATTAGAAACGTGCGGACGCATCAAAGACATTGAGAACCGGAATTGCAAGTTAGACTGGACGGAGAGTAGTTGATTTTTGCATTGTAATCGTAACGAAACAAGTTCAATTTGAGGTGGAAAAAATACTACCATAGTCCAACCTAAACATTGCAAGTGTGAAACTAATGGACCCACTCTTTTGGGCAGCAAACACGCTTTTGTTAATATACGGCTTCTAATGTTTCGAATATTATCGAAACCATATTAAGCCTAGATCTTATCATCAAAAACAATGGCGCGAAAGCGTAAATTGGGTCCTGGTCTCCTAAAGATGTCGCCTCCAATCGTCTCGATCCGCGTCCTCCAACCGCCTATTTTTAAAATTGTTTTGTAATCTTTCTCAATAGAGTCTTCCCATCGTCTGTGTGGTTTGCCTGCAGGCCTATTACCACTCGCTTTACCTTGAAGAGCATAATCTTCCTTTTCGCTCTACATGGCCAGCCCACTGCAGTTTACATATGTTGATAAACGTTGAAGCTTCTGGCTCCTCTATCCTAGATCTATTCTAATTAAAAAATTAATAATTATTCTAATTTGAATTAATCTCTCTCGAAACTTCGCAATGTTGTTTCTTTTTCGGAAATAAGTTGTTAGCTCGTCTCTCAACCCGAAATTAGTTAAGAACGTGGATAAAGAAAAGCATAGAAAACAGAGAAGAGAATACGCGAATCCGAAGTGGATTCGAATTCACGATTTCGGGAATGATGTGGAGCCCACGCTGTTTCCAATGTGATCCTTTAAACCACGTGAAAAGTTGTGTGGCATTGCGACATATTCGAACCTATGTATGACAACAGGTTTGTGTCATTGCTCTTAAAGAAAGTAAAATTTGACTTTTTTTATGCGGACCGGACCTCTCAAAGAAATTTGTGAATTAAATCCAAAAAAAATAAATATCTGAATCGTGTAAAGGATATAGGTCTATTAGATATAACAATTATTTTATTAAGTTAAGGCCATCCGAGAGTAATTACCACTGGAGTTCGGATATATTAAATTAGATCTGATAATTTTGGGGGATGATGTCTTCTTTGTATTATTGTGTAAGTTTCTTGTTCTCAAATTCTATATATAGTCTTAACTGTTCAATGAATGCCCTGAGCTATTTCGAAAGCAATAAATCCAAAATCAATAAAAATTAGAAAATATGTTGGGTGAAACGTAAATGGAAACGTGTGTTAAATCTAAACAAGTCCGGTTTGCCGCTTAAGTGCAATGTCTTCTGAGAAGAGTCTAAGAATTATGAACGAGTCGATAATAAAAAAAGTAATATTAAATCAACTTTGCTGTCAAAAATATATGGAAAAAAATGGAGAAAGGAGTCGATGGGTGACTGCCAAGGTGCTAATACCTTCTATTTGACTTTTTTTATGGAAATATTCCGAAAGATTGTATTAAAACTTGAATATTAATTAGGTATGTATGTAGATTGATGATTGAAATATGCACTGTAACCGACTTTTTTAGCGGAATAAGCACCGGGGGGCGCTTTTACTGTTCCGATTTAAGTTCTGTTTTTTTGTTAAGTTGGTACATCTGTTGTTGACATTCTCTCTAAATCTTAGCGTCATAGCTTGACATTTGCAAAAGTTACGTAGCCAAGAGTACATCTATCTCTGTGTGTGTTGCGAATTTTAAACAATTTTTGAACTGGATTTAAATTTGCAACAACGAACTTGTATTAAATTTTGTGTAAAAAACGGATTTAATGGTGCGCGAACGTTGGAAATGTTGGAAAAGTGTTTCGGCAACGATTGCATTGACACCAGCCCAGTTGTATTGTAGAAAATATTTAATTGGCTCCTAATGAAATGGTCTTTATTATTCAGCGAGTAAGTATGTAGACGATCCAATTTATAGGTTCATAATAAAAAAGTTTTTATTATTCAGCGAGTAACTAGCACGTAGATCTTCTTATAATCTTGTTGACTGATTAATCCATAAAACCAATTTAATAAAATTTAAACAATTTAAGGGAGAACATACGAGTAAAAAAAATTTTTTTTTAAATGTTGTAAATTTTTTGTTCATCATAAAGTTTGTAGTTTTAAGAATGTTGTATGTAAATTTCATATTGAAATTCCAATAATTGTAAAATTGTGTGGGCAACATACATCTATTAAGATTCAATTTTCTAGCTTAAACCAATCCGAAGATAAAACTATGCAAAATTGAACCTAATATCTTAAATGGAGTTCGTACGACACTCAGACGGGCAAACATTTTCGTTTTTTGGGCTCACTAGATTAAAAATTGTTCTCTAACTGCATCTTTAAAATTAAGTAGATGCAGTAATTTTTTAAAATTGAATACCGTTAATTTTTAAAATAATAAAATAAAATCTGCAAAATATGTGCTTAATATTTTCTTAGAGTCCCCCTCAAGCTGCGTAATATTTTTGGTGTTTTTCAAGAACAAGTGACTAGCCCCTAAGTGTTTGAGGACACACAAAATGGAAGTAATTAATACTAACCAGTTTTGATCAAAAAAACGTTAGTTCCGTTTGACTCATTGTATAAAGAAGCTGTTTCATCAAAATTCCATAAACCCTATTTAATATTTTTAAAATACTCAAGCTAAGTCAAGAACATATTTAATTTGTCATCCAGTTTATTGCCTCGAAGATTGTCTAGCAGAAAAGATGTTTTTTTTGTCATAAATTAAAGCCCCCGTGCTTTTATTTATAATTTTCAGTATATTCACGCCGACAGAGTCACTAGCATTTTGTCATTTGTAACTCTATCGTTCTAAAGCCAATGATTTCATTATAAAACTAGATTTATTCTACTCCGTTTATAAATGAATCACGTTAATTACGATCGTGCGAAATTGCACGACTGGTAAGTAAAATTCTGCAAACAATTCTGAATGTCTCAAAATGCTAATATACTTTTCGTTTAAAAATAAAAAACAAACAATTCTGAATTAATTTTCCAGAAATGTAAACAATATTTGTTTCTTTTAGTCAAATTTAAAAATATCTTTAAGGTGAATATTTTCGAAAATACCTGCCCATTATTGTCACAAAACTTGCATCGAACTTTGTTTACGAAATAAGTTAGTTTATTGTCGAGTTCATGGAAATCACGTTCACACGTTCTTTTTAATGCTTAAATTAAAACTTGTTTTAAGTCGATGTCAGTAGACTGATTCGAAGTCATCTGAAGAAAATGCAATGGAATTAATATGCTTAATTTCTTTCATCTTCAAAATATAAACAGTCACGCACAACCAGTTCACTCGTGTAAGTAATATCAATATTATTTACCTTGAATAGATATGTGCAGTGAGTTTTCAAAGTTTTGATCCAATATGGATGTAATGTGGCCTTGATGTTTATTTTGTAATTTGACATTGAATCTGCCGACTGTAGCAGGTGATTTGTAAGCAATGATGAAAAATCTGCCAGCAGTCTATAGAACAACTATATTATTTATTAAGTTAAAGTCAGAAGTTTTTGCTTAGGTCTAAAAACTGTCAGAATATTTTTGACGTGACTACTTCTGTTTCGAAATTGTGCAGCTATATTTACAAGCCAAGATTCAACTTTATAGCCTAAGCCGTTCTTTCGATAAAAAACGCCAAAAATTCATTTTGAAAAATTTTTGCCAATTGACAATTTTAGCAATGCTTTTTAAAGGGGTCGTTGGGTGCATAGACGCAACGCTGGTATAGAACGTGTCTAATCGCTGATTACGCTGCACTCATACTACGTAAAGAGAATATTAATTGATCAAATCTAGGTGTATGAAGCGTTAAACACGTATGATGGACGGATAATTCTTTTTTTGCATTTTAAAATCCAAATACTGAGGGTTTGGAGTTTATTGGTTTTTGAATGTGGTGCCTAGTCGCCACTGATTCTAATTCAAAAGATTTGGCCAAAATACCAAAGCATACTGTGGTTTTGACGAAAATTGACAATTTTCGAAGCCGAATCTCAAGTTCAAATTGCGAAAAACCAGATGGTGGAAAATTTTGATACCATATGGACATATGGTTGTAACTTTCTTTTCCGATTACGGGAGAAAGACAGAAAATCAATGAACAAAAAATGCCTGGATAGTTTTCAATGTACCAGCGCTTTTCATTACAAATTCCCCGAAATTTTGAAAATAAAATAATGAGATGAATGGTTAAAAATTTAGATAGCAGAACAGAATTTTCGAGGTCGTTCATTACCAGCTGGAGTCAAAATGCCCAAAATAAAATTCTTGACAAAACGTAGTGAACATTTATATTGTTACATGCACACCCTGAAAGTACTAGTCAGGAAATCAATTTTAAGCCAAAGATTCCGGATGGATCCCAAATGTGTAAAAAGCCGCAGACAAGATGTGTTTTTGATCAAACGACATCCTGCTCAATTTCATTCATAAGACCGACCGTTGACAGGTGTGAGTACATGCCATAGAGCTATATGTATAATGGAGATAGCGTGCAGCGACTTTTTTGAAGCCGGAGGTTTTCTCGCAAAGGACCGGCAATATTCACTATGCTACTATCAGCATCTTACTCACATGTATGTTATACTCCGGTATTGGAAAGAAAAAAAGCCCAACCTTTAAATACTTCGCTACTATTTGCATTTCACTGCCACCGAGCATGAAACGCTCCATACAAAAATGTTCAATTTTGCATGAAAATGCTTCAAAGTGCTTTATACAGAAACGGCGCTTCGCGATCTCCGTTAGTTATAGCTCTATGGTACATGCCAAAATCAGTCCAAATGGACGCACGTGAACTCGACCAATGGAGCTTCTATTTGAATAACGTGTTTTTTTAGACATTTTTGACGCATCTATAGCTTATAAACTACCAAAAATAATTTAAGTTTTTTACTTTTGACCGGTGGAGGTAACCTTTTTGCTTGTCGAGAATTTTAATTTAATGAGGAAACCTCACATACCGGAAAAGCTGAGGTGATTTAAAGAGGAAAACATTGATTAAGGTCTATTAAAATTGTTGGTCAAAAATTTGACGGCATGACAAAAAAAGTGTTTGTGACAACTATGTACTGGTAATAGTTTAAGTTCATGAACTTCTACAAAGCTATCAATCATATTCCGACGTACTAAAAGTAAATTTGTGCACACTTTCCAACTTTGACCTTTTTCATAAACTTTCGCATTCATAAAGGACGATGAAATTATTTGCCAGAGGTTGAGTTGAAACATAAATTTCATTGATTGCATCTGTCTCATAAAATCTATTGATAGAAAAATAGCACAATTTTTTTTACATTGCGATTATCTTGATAATAACCTGATAAGACTATCGTCTGTAAGGCTCTGAAGCCCTATTTCGTATAAATCGATTAGGTGGCATCGATCGATTTCTAAATTGAGTTTTCAACGTGCTTCCATAAATAAAGGCGACCTGATAAACAAGTTAACAAGATACGCTAATAATTACGTTGATTATCGATTTTTTTCACCCCTTAATGATCGTCGTAATTTGTGCTAGGTACATTAACGAATTCTATTAAAGAAAAATTGAAAAATGGCAATTAATCGACCCAAGTATTGTGATTGAGCTTGAAAATAAACGAAGTGATTGCGGACAGTTTTGCGGTTAGAAGACTATTCCACAACTGCATATTAAATACCACCAAATTTTGCGCGGAATTAGAACCGTGGAGTGATTAAGGTGACAAGTTAATACTAACAATCGCAATGGGAATAGTAACCATGATTAAATCGGTGTTCAAAAATACACCCATCCGAGATTTATTTTATGATTTTTTTAAATAGTATAAAATGTGTACTTAAAATTATAAACGAATTTACTACACTCAAATTTTGCACATTTCAGGCTTTGCAAAAAATGTCCGTCTGACCACCGTATATAATAATCATTACAATAATAATAACAAACAGCTGTTTGGCGTTAAATAACTCGCATAATGCAAAAGGAACCCTATCGAGGGTGATCAATATACAGTGGTGTGTTGTAAGGCGACAGGTGCAGGGACGGCCTTAGACAAACAAATTGGTTGCCATATTTCAGTGACCGCTTCCGATAGGAAGTTAAAACTTGACACTTATATAGAGCATATTGTTGCAAAGTTTGGAATTTGGATATGATATGCATACCATAAACCTTTCTTATCAGGGAAAATTCTTTGCCCTAGCTTTTTAATACTTTAGAAGTTATCCACATCAAACTCCATGGCTTTTTTGTCAAATGAGTAACTCTCTTTTTTTTAAAAAGAAACGCCAGATATTGATAGTATGTCAATTCCTTAAGATGCTCTTACATAAGACCCGACCACTATTCCACAACTAGTGAAGCGATTAATGGAGCAATGCAGGGCAATATCGTGCTAGTTGCGGCAATGTGGCAATGTTTTCACAGATTGTTGTTATTGATCGCACTATAGTTGCTGTATTTCCGGTGATTCAGTTGTTTTGAGTTTTGCATTTATTTGTCAAGTTTCGTCATATAATAGCTTGGAATTCAAATATTTCCAAGTTTCATTTCATTTTCAGTTTTATATTTGTTTGTCAAGCTTGCTTTCATTTTGTTCATAGACTGAATTGTTCGTGTATGATCTTATTGCAAAATTGCTCAGTATTGCTTCATATCACAAGTCACTGCTGTGCAACAAGTTGATCACAAATTAATCCATATCGTCAATTGCTAATATTGCTGTATGTTTTCGGGACGTCAAATTTGTTTGGAATTGCTGCAAATTGATCAATTTTAATAGATCGTGTCAGAGCACCTTTATAATTACTTCAAATATATTCAACTGTCTACAGAATGTCATTGACTGGTTATAGCAATAAATCCATTTTTGAAAAAATCCATAATATCGATAGAAAGAAGATAATTGGAATATGTTTTTTACTCGAACTGAAAATACCTTCGTTAGAATTAAAGCAAGCGTTATGTACCTCTTGTCATTGTTGTCATTTGGATAAGTTTAGCAATTCCTACAATAACATTTTATTATTTATTATGTAGTGGATATAGTAGCAGTTTGGGTCAACATAAACAAAAGTGTTGCACGTTGATGTTAAAATCCCTGAATTTGGTTCTTCTTGTTTTAAAAAAAAAATGGTAGTTTGGCCGATTATGAACTGTTTCGACTTGCTCTACTCTACAATGCTTTTTACATATTACAGTTTTATTCGTCGTTTGATTTATTTTTGTCAATAATTTATAGAATTTTTTTGTTAGTTAGGGTTTAATCTTTATTGAAAGGAAACAGAAAAAAAAAATTTTTTTTGTTCATTATCAGTAGCGAAAAAACAATGTTTGTCGTAATCAGCGATAAGGAGAAGAATAAAATAAAGAAATGCTTAGCGTTTTAAAATGAAAGATTATGAAAGTGAAATGAATAATGGATTTCAAAACGTTATTTTACTAAAGAATTTTATTAATCCGACATTATCAACAGGAGAAACCTCAAAATCTTTTATACGTAATACGCCATTTTTAGTTATCTACTGCTACTTATCTCAAAGTATAATTATATTTTTTATTACTTTACTGGCTCGTATTGCAAGCTCTTAAAAATTTAGAAGTTATATTTGTTCATCGAAATAAGAATAATATTGCCAATGATCAGTACGGAGAGATAATAAATGATTATGCGGAGTAAACAAACATGACCTTTTAATATTTAGTATATGATTTTATTAATTAACGAGAATGTAAGTTAAATTTCTAGGAATTTTTGGTTAATTTTTGCTCATCAGTGTGATTTATTGTGTGAAACACCTCACGGAATATCTGGGATTGATCGCTGACTTGGCTATCACCATTGATGATATGACAGTTGAAAAACCTTAGATAAAAAGGCCAGTTTTGAAAACTGTAATTTGATTAAGTCTGAAGGACTTGTTTCATCATCGGATTGCATTGAATCATCGGAGTGTCTGTCATGCAATTTTCCAAAACATCCATACAGCTGCATGGATTTTCCTACATACATATGTATGTCCGTTCCTGAGCCGAATTTCATTACTGCGAATTGTAACAAAGTTAAATTTGGAAAAATATTTTATGATTAAGCCCTTAAAAGACTTATCAAATCAAGTAGTGGGTCGAACCTAGTAGTGTCACACAATTAGCTTCAAAATGATCAATGCTCGTTTGAGTTAATTTGAATTCCGAAATTGACTAAGGATCTGGGGCTATAGATTAGATCGTCGACGTCTATCTGGATGTCACGTAGGTTTGCTGCTATACCACTTTGGAAAAACAATAAATTAACACGTCTTATGCCCGATTTCACAGTGGTAGCTTAAGCTAAGGTTTAGTTAAGCTGGAATAGGTAGCTTAAGCTATGGATTCGTTTCGACTGATTCCACAGTTTTTTGTATCGAGCGGCTTAGCTAAGCTAAGTATAGTGCATAGAAGCGTTTCATTTTGCAATCTAGCTTTTGTAACAGATTTCCATACATTCGATATGTAGTGGAGTAGCTACGCGGCACAGTCTTGATTTCAGAAAAAATCATAAGTTTGACAGTTAGTAGGCTTATTCTATAAACGGAGCTTAAGCTCTCAGAATTGATGGCTTAAGCTAAGCTATTTCTTAAGCCCAGCTTAAGACTTAAGCCATTACTGTGAAATCGAAGATGTTCCTAAACCCAAGCTTAAGCTCCACTCAAAGCTTAGGCCACCACCGTAAAATCGGGCATAAGTCAGCTTGATACCCTTATCCAATAAAACTGCGTAAGAGTCTATCCTCTCGTTGAATTAATTAGTTGTTTTAAAACATAAGTCAAACTAAGTCAAGACATCAATCAAAATTTAATTGGGACAACAATTTCCTTTGGTAATTCTGTGTTTTCTTTGCACAAAAAAAATTTGAAAATGTTCTTAGAAAGCGGAATCAACTCCGTTTTCCTTGTGTCGCAAGATTATAAAATAAAAATAAATGAACTAAAGCCATACGCGAAATATTAATATTGAAGTTGTAAAGATCATAAAGTAGTCTGATCACTGTAGAATTTAAACTAGATTATAACCTAAACACATGTACATAATTTGAAAGTAAAAATCCAAAAAAAAAAAAAAAAAATTCAGAAAAATTTTATAGACACAAATTTTAGATATTAACATTTAGTGGTAGTAGACTCTATGAAAAATCATAGAAAAGGTCCGTCCGTCTGCCGTATACGCCGTACGCAAACGTGTTTGACTGGTCATAATTCTAGAACGAAAAGGGATATAAGTTTCATATTTTTACAGTATTTGAAAGAATTTGAAATGAACTTTTATCAAGAGGGGTGTATGGGAGCTGGTAAGGAAAGAACCGAGAGCACAATAGCATAAAGAGTGCGTTTTGAAAATACATCTTTGATTGCTCAAACCCATGCTAGAACGTAAAAAACACGTCGTAGTCGAGTAAAGGAAAAACTAGCACATCTACATATAAAAACTAAGTTTCAACTTTTTAGCATAATCCGTTTCTAAGATATGAAATATTTTTTTACTTTCTCTACTAGAGGTCTTCGGGTCCTAACTCCTGTAAAAATTTCAAGATCTTATCTGATACGGTTCATGAGATATACAAATTAAATTTTTTGGAAAATTGCGCCCCACCTTCCGCACTTTACCACTGCCCTCAAACATGTTTCATTCCGTAGACTGCACTAGTAATTCTATGTATAGGAACTAAATTTTTTCTTTCTTACATAATTGTAATTCAAAGTTTTTAGCAAATTTTTTTGAAATCCAGGTTGATAGTAATACTTTATTATTAAAATAATAAAGTAACATTTGACTGGATACTACGATATTTGTCGCTACAAACTAGCGTCAAGACTGTTTTTAAACATTACCCGCCTCACTTATGGAGTTTCGGTAAGCTCTCTCAAAAGTATACCACCCAATCGCCAGTTGTTTGTATGTCGCGCTATCAAATATCTAACTATTTCCTCTGACAAATTCTCCCCGATAGTGTAATCGTCAAATTTTTTGGTTGGCATATTATTTTAATGCGAATGGAATTTTACGTGGTAAGAAGCTACCATAGAAGCTTAATTTAAGATTTTTTTTTTATTTGCTCTAATTTTAACTGAAAAATTTGGTCAATTTTGTTTAAGTCAAATATTTGACAGAATGGCGTACAGTGCATGACAAGCGGAGGTAATAACCTTTCTGTCGGTACTATAGTTAAATGAATTCAACTAAGCGGTGTAATATGAAATTGTAATTGAAAGCAATCAATAAACTTCTCACATCGACTGCATTACTCTACATACCACATCTATTGCATAAATTTACCCCCTTTCCCCACCGTTGGAATAGTGTTAATAGCTAAATTTTCATAAAGTTCACTAAAAGTCATGCCGGTCTACATTCTATACGACAAATTATATTTGCGTCGCGCAAGATAGCCATTTGTTATTAATAACTTTGAACGATAAGAGCTTAAAGTTTAATAATAACAATTATTGTTAAGTGTAGTGAATACATTAACGAACTAGAATTCGAAATTAATTGAATCTTTTCAGAATAATGTCACGATCGAAAGAAAGGTTTTTTGTTTTTGTAGTAATTACTCCCATGCGTAAATCAATCGATAAAAACTGAATCACCGGACTGTGATTAAACGTAATTAAGCGATGTGAACTTGAAAGAAAAAAAGGCATTAAAAGAAAAGATAAAAAAAGATTGAAAATGAAAATGTTCTTGTATGGCAAAATATATGCTGCGCCTGCGGGTATATTGAAAGTATCAAAGCGAAAATTTTGTTATCAATAGATAAAAATTGCTAGATTACGAAGTTGGGGTTAATGAAATTATTCTGTACTCATGGGCAGGGCTCCGCCGTTCCTTAGAACGTATAAGATTGAATTTTGGTCGTTCATCATACCTGAGGCAGTTGCATTGAAACATTTTGTATATCAATCAACAACATTCTGCAATTAATCAGAGTTTTATTGATGCATTTCTTAAATAAATGATTCTTTCGGGTTTTCTTTGGTCTTTTGAATAGTGACAAATAAAATTCGGTTTGGGTATAAAGGTCGACAAATAAAAACTGATTAAAGTAAAATTTTTTAAGTGGGAGGTGGAGCATAGAAATGGAGGGGATAAGAGTTTTTCAAAAAAAGCACATTTCATATCTCAAGAACAGTGTAAGATAGATGCTTAAAATTTTTACCAGAAGTAGCGCTAATTGAACCCTAATAGGGAAATTTGGGGATGTGGGTGTTGAGGGTGAGGATGCGGAAGGGTATATCTAAAGAACCTGAATTGATGTAAACCTTAAACTTAGTATTAGGTAGAGCTAATAGTAGCGGCATGTTAGAAAAATATAATTTGGGTAATCTGGTATGGGGGTGGTGGGTGTTTTTCATAACTAACTGAGCGCGTTCCGAACTTCTGCCGGAAAAATAATAAAGTTGCGCCCAGACTGTTACCAGATTTTTTAAATAGTGAAGGATTGCGATTGATATGAAATTGCTTTATCCAATTTTATATTTTCGCGTTATAGAAGCAGTAGACCCTTTGTCCGTCTGTCCACCGTACGCAGCGTTCAATATATCGAATCAATTCAGGTGGAGATCCCTATCAGGGGTTAATCTTTTCATGCGGTCTTATGCCATGTTTCCACTGCCCGGTGATCACGCGATTAAGCAAATCTACACGCTAATCTAGTAGGTTACCCATACGAGATTGAGATTACCAAACCGCGAGATTAAAAAATAATCTAGTTTCTAATCTCGTAATTTTTTAGTGTCAACCCAGTAAATTGCAATTCAGCCAAAGGCAGAGAAATTCAGCAAACCATATGTTGACAAATGTCATACTTGGAGATGTCAAATGTAAAATGTCAGTTATAAAAAAAGCGTAAGTATGTTTTTTACTTAACGTTTGTTATTTACAGTAATTAGTTGTTGAACGGAAACATTTTTGCACATCGACTCCATTTCGAACTGTCGTCGACCAATAAAAATATTGACAGTACACAACAGATGTTTCGTTTCAACTGTCAAATTTAATCTAGGAATGCAATGGAAACAGTTTTTAATCCAGTACTCTTAATCGCGAGATTACGGGGCAGTGGAAACATAGCATTAGATTTGAAAGTGGGCCAAAGTTTAATGTCAAATATTTGACTAAGTTTTGACCGAGAAATGCTACCATTCTGATATTTAGAAAATGATTCTTCAACGTTTCGTTATATTTTTAAATCGCAAAATGTTTTTCTTTAACTATTTGAATTTCAAAACATGCCGCAATCACGATCGGCAATAAGCCAATCGTATGGTACTCTAAATGGAATTAGTAACTTCGATTTATATTGTAGTTGGGGATAAAGCAGAATAAGGAGTGCGGACATATGTATGTAGCTCATTGTTAAGAAATCTTGTTTGGTTGATCCTTAAAAATTAAACACTACCTTCCGTTTTCAAAGTCAAATTCTTGTTTTATCATGGACTTTCACATGAGACTGCAGGAAGGATTCTCTCGATTTCTACTATAGTTATCATTTTGACTGGAACCATTTAACAATTAAACTGTACAAAATCTCAGTTTCCTAATTTAAAGCATTCCAAAGTTATCGTCCAACATGTGTTTTGTTTAGGAGTTATTCGAAGAACTGAGCTGATTTCGCCCAATAGCAAAACCCATCCTACTTTTAGCTCAAAATTAATTCCTATCAGATTTTAATTTTCCAAAAATCTTTGTAGAATAGCTACACGGAGTACTCACACGATTAGAAATTCCTCTTTATGCCAGCATATCATCACATTGGGAAAAAATTTCTCATTTGTAGCGTTTTGAAGCTATCGCCCACTATTTTTGAAGACGTGTTTTATGTAGTTTTTATATGATAGTCAACGGAAGGAGTAAAGAGATCTTGCTGACTTAGAAACTCGAACTTAATTTTCACTCAAAACTAATTTGAACAAAATTTCGACCGATTTCTTGAGTTATAGTGAGTTCCGTCTCTTAAGTTAGGATATTTTTGCAGGATTTTTGTATAGCAGCTACACGAAGGGCTCATGGAATTTCGTGTACTAAACAATCAACGTATACAAAATTTTAAAGTCGTAGCTTAATGGGTTCTGTTGACTGCTACATGAAGAACTCATTCAATTTTAACCATGTTCAGAATTTTAGCTCCATACATTTGCTCTTATGTGCAAAATTATAAGTTTTAAACTTAATGCATTCAGCTAATAAGTATGAATGTATTTTTGATTACTCTTGTATGGGTGATAGCCCCGAAGGAGTGAAAAGATATCACCCATTGACGATCTTAGCCATTTTGCAGATAGTGACGAAATTCCCATGTCCTAGGTGAACGCTGTTTTGAGTTATCATGCAAACGAATAAATGGACACCAAACGGATTTAGATTTTTTTTCCAACTGAACATAAACTGGTACATAATTGTTTTTCATCCTTCGTCCGGTTCTATGCGATACAAATTTTTCGGATTGGATTAAACTTGTAATGCTCCATTATTTCGTCTAGAGCAGAGACTTATTTGCTTGCTCCCAAATCTCAATGAATTCAATAACCTTTTACCGATGAAAATACTTCAGAGAACTATCTAATAAAAAAAAAAAAAAAAATCTAAAAACATATGCGAAAGGTTTGCTACATCTAGTTATAACAGTTTATAATGTCAGCCATATGAGATTCCTGTCCTGATTAAATTTGGGTTGGTGTCTTGTCTTAATTTAACGTGTTTTAAAACTGCCGACGAGATCTTGGAGCGGGTAGACCTTACATTTTTTGTTGAATAAAAAGGAGATGATATTAATTTTTCTTCCGTAACATTCCGTAAAAAATTTCCATGAATGAAATTTACCCAAATCTATCGAAAGTTTTCATTATTACACATTCACTTTTACTTCGACGTCATGCGCTGACTATTTGGACCATAGCCTTCTCTAAATTAGTATAATTAAAATGCATCTACGTGACGTCAACATGTCTCAGTTATTAAAAAATACACCGTTTTCCGCTTAAATGTGATACGATTATAAGTACATATTTAATTCGAATCTGAGAAATTCCAACGTAATATTTTATCACGTATTGTTTATATTTAGTTTATCAGCTAAGAGTTTAACACAATAAATAATATAAATGCCAGCAGCAACGTTCTGTTTAAATATAAACGTTCGCAAATAATATAAATTTACTTACGCACAAACAAAATTATGTAGAAGAATAATTTTTTTGCTTTTTAATAGTGAATAGCAATAATTCTTTTCGATTTCTTAACAATAGTGATAATCATTGAGTAAATCATTTCACATTATTCATCAATGCCAGCCATTGCCATTTAGTTGCTTAAAAGTTTTTAAAATAATTTACTACCAGGAGACGAATTTCATTTATATTTAATTTAACAGAACTGCCGTCTTGTTTGTTGAAATTAATCAAATTTAACATTAAATAAATATTACTATTTAATTTATTTCGAAATTTAATTATTTTGCAGACTGTCAACTGCGCGATAAATTTTATTTATTTTTGTTATTTTTTGAGTACGATCACATTTTCAAGTTCGTTTTAAACTATTTTCTGTGATGTCAAATATTTGACCACATAATGGAAAAAATTTCATTATGTGTTCAGGGAAAACCGGCTTTTTTTAAATAAAATATCAAACGGACAAATGAAACAATAATTCACTGCGTTTAAAGTGCAAGCACAGGTCTAATTTATATACATATGTATATCAAACTGTCAAAATTTTGATAGCCCTCGATGCTGTCTGTCTTGATTCATTTAAAATTTAGTATAAAGAAATACTTGCTTTATAGTATTTAGTTTTAGAAAACCGTTTGGTTTCAAATTCTCCCCAGAACGTTTCCAATATTAAGTAGAGAATAATAAATGTATAACCTTTTTTCGATTGAGCACCAAATCATTAATAATAATGGTAATAAATAATAAATGAATGAAATAATGATAAAAATTGATACATACAATTTTTCAGTCTCGGAAACTGTGTACACTCATGTACAAAAAAAATGGGTCGGCCTTTATGATGAATAAAAATATTTTTCGTCTTTTGAATGTCGTAAGTTGTGACCTCTTTTGTGAAGTATTTTCATTTAAAGCAGATTTTATTTTGTCTGTGACTTTCGAGAACCACTTGTTATAGAACAGTATAATATTAAATTGTATGCCAAATATTTGACTAAAAAAATCTGTCAAAATTTTTTCGTCAAAATAGACGTTGTGTAAAGCAAATAATGTGGCAATTAGACATTTGGCAATCTGAGAGCATTTGACAGGAAAAATAGTCAAATAGTTGACAGCGTAGCAAACAGTGTAAAACTAGACGGTGGACTGTTCACATAAAATGATAAAGCCTTAAAATGGTGACCCCGTTGGAAAACCGACAATACACGTTAAAATCCATCAAATATGGGGACGGTGTGGACTAGGTAGCCATTTCACGGATAAAATATATTATTCTATAATAGCCATCTCAATCACCCGACCTCAACCCCATCAAAAATCTGTGATCAGTGCAGAAAAGAACTCTTTCAACACATATTCATGTAGTCAAGGCCGAAATCCTAAGCTTATGGAGTGCTACCTACCTATGGAGTACTGAAGGGTTGAAAAGATGTTTCTGTTTCCAAAATCTACAATAATTTTCTGCATTTCAATTCAAATTTCTTTTTTGCCTGCCTCGGTGAAATGGGCGATGAACATGGCGAGCTATTCTACCAAGTCTTACAAGCAATGGAAACAGGACTACCAATGTTCCTGGAACAAAGCGACATCACATTAGTCTTAGACTAACAATATTCGTTTCAGGAACTGCTTATGGTAGGAAGTTGAAACTTAGAAGCTCTATAGATCTATGATGATGTTAGGATTTCTACGGGAGGTAGAGTTTGTGGTTGACAGTGGAGAGGGGTGAATAAGAAAAAATGTCGATCTTAATACTTTGAGAACCGCAAATGCTGGATAGCGGGACAGAAACTTGAAATTTAGGTACAGCTACAGTAGTGGCACGTTCAAAAAATGTATACTATACATAATATTTTTAGTAGGGTAGTTTGGTACTGGGATGGAAATGGTGGTGGTTCTCCATTCGGTGAAGACAATAGGCGTGTTTTCTTTGCGTCTTCTAAAGCAGAGTAGGAGCTTTCATCTTTGAGTTTTTCATGAGCCAGAATAGCTGCACCACTGTTTGAGGTGGTGTAGTTGCTCTTCTCGCTTTGCGCTTTGTTGTTGTTTTCGCTTGTCGTTAACGTGCTCCGTACTGGATAAAGGAGCCAAAAAACACGCCTATAATAAACTTGGTGTACAAGAGAAGTAATTAACGCATGAAAAATGGGGTCCATATAATTTCACAGATTTCGTCATATCTCTTAGGTCCTCTGAGATATTGAATTAAGTTTACTTCTATTGGTTCTTTAGATAAATGCTTGAAAACCGTTTTAAATTCAACCCCTAAGTGGGCTGTATACATTTTTACGAATTCTGACATATTTCTTAGGTCTGATAAAATATTAAATAAATTTTTATTTCCACAAGTTTTTTTATATAATTACCTAAAGTCAGGTTCGAAATTTTTTTTTTAGTTTTCAATCCTGAGAGCCTATTAAAGGGTTGAAACAGTTTTCATGAATTCCGTCATAAAGTCTTGCTTTTTACCATAACACATAATAAAATGCCATTTCTAATTTTTTTGTTTTTAAGAATATTTGGTTATTTTTGACGTTAAATGAATTTTTTGAGGGAACCACCAACACGAAAATAACAACTGAGACTGCTCACTCCCCTGACTACTGCTATGGAGGACATGACAGTTGAAAAAGCTTTACTGGAAAGCCATTTTAATACTGTGTTAGACTATGTCCGAAGGTTGAACCGAAAAGTTTCGCTCAGAGTATTGGCAAATAGTTAGATTTACGGTGTATGGTACATATATGCTCACCTCTGTGAAACCGCTACTCCTGTAATATATCGGGACTTCTGTTTGGGTTTCTAGACGGAAGCATATAATTTCGATAATATTAAAATCAAATTTACGTGCTCAGAAATAACATATAAATTTAAAATAAACAATAGCAAAGTGATAACCACAACATCCCTAACACTAAGCTCTAATCAACTAGGAAAATATTGAAATGTGTTATGAGTTGTGTGACCTTAGCAATGAAATTGCATTACAACAAACTCATAAGTGATGCCTGTCGTAGCTAATGGCACCGCGTGCATATATTACTTATTTTTACATTTTAACATTTTCCATTATGAGTCAAGGGAAATCTAAATGAAAAGTGCATAGAAGTTATGCAATTTTTTAACATTTTCCTGTATGTCGGAATCGATTATTGTATGTAAGATGTAAAAACATAACGCAGTTACGATCGGCTGCAAGCCAATCGTATGATACTCTAGATGAAATACTGAACTCCGATTTATATTTTAGTTGGAAATATATCAAAAGAATGAGGAGTGCACAAGCAATTATTACATGATCTTTTACTTACAGGTAGAAACTATTGTATAGTGGCTACTCGATTTTTTGATTTATAGTGAGTTCCATAAAGTAAGTTAGGACATTTTACAGAATTTTTGTATGGCAACTACATGAACTTATGGGATATTTTTCATATTAATAGTTTCAGCTGCGATTATTATAAAATTAATGTGTATAAAATTTCAAAGTCGTAACTTAAAGCGTTCTAAAGTTATCGTTTAATATTGGTGAACATGTTTATTAAGGACTTTTGTATGACAGCTACTCGAAGGAGTCAACGGATGGCGCTAATTAATGAACTCCGTTTTGGTTTTGGTATAAAACTAATTCCTGTAAAATTTTAAATTCCTGCTTTAATTCGTTCTGGAGTTATAGTGGATTCAGTAACAAGCATACATTTTTGAAGGACTTTTCTAGGCTGCTACACGAAGGACTCATTCGATTTGCATCATATTCGGAACTTTCGATTCAAACATTGTAAACCTTAACTATGCAAAATTTCAAGTTCCTAACTTGAAGCATTCGAGCAATAATTGTGAAAACGTGTTTTAAGGACTCTTGTATGGGAGGTACCCGAAGGAGTGGAAGAATATCGCCCATTAACGAACTTAGCCTTACTTTTTTCATTTTACAAGTTGTCACAAAACTTCAACTTCCTAGGTCAACGCGTTCTTGAGTTATCGTGCAAACGGACGAAGGACAGCAAACGGGTTTGGGGGTTTTGGCCAAAAATAAACACAAAATAATATAAATTTTTTTTTCGTCCGAGGCTCGGTTCTATGCGTTACAAACTTTTCGGCCTGGATTAAACTTATAATACTCTATATGTTCATCTAGAGTATAAAAAGACTGTAATGAACTCGCTATGATTAGAGTATGTCAAATAAAGGTCGATATAAGTTATGGACTTGTCTGTACAACGGCATGCGTGACTTTCATGAGCATATCATGTGAAAGGTTATAATCAGTATATCATCGACTCTTTTGACTAATTGCAAATAAATTATGAAGCACAGGTGGATATTAATATAGGTTTTTTTGTATTGCTTTCATCATACGTACCTATTAAAAAAACTTACTTTATATTTATTTAATCGAGCCACCGAAACAGAGTTAATATCTCGGTTGAATATGTGATTGGCCTTCATTACTGGAAAAATATAATAGAAGAATGAAGAAAGTTATTGACAGCTATTGAGGTTAACCATACCAACCCCTATTTCCCATCTAAATCTATGTAAACAGTTCGCATTTATATCATCAACAATGGTTCTGGATAGTATTCGGCCACTTGATATCAGGTTTGTTTTTCATCTATGTCTAAACACGAATCAGGGACGATGTAAAGTACGATATACTTTAAGTTTGATGTATGACTCTATATTTGCAAAGTTTAATCAAAATTAGTTGACCAACTTTCCCACCAACTTGGAATAAACATCCAGCCAAAAAGAAATTTTTTTAAATTTGTTTTATATAAGATACGAAGAAAATGTTCGCTAAACTCCAAAGTAGTCTGTAGCTCTGCAACCCTTGTATTAATCCGGCATTAAACATTTATACAAAATTGATTTCATGTTTTACTAGTTCCGGTGAAAGTGCCTATTATCGGTGCCCTAGCGGTTCGATTTTTGAATCAAATTAACTTAGACTTGGACAACATGACACGACTTATACTAAATACACTAAAAATTTCCATAATGTATTAAAAGTTGATTATCTCACTGATAAATCCAACAGGCTATTCTATCGACGACCATGAAACATGCTCTAACTAAATGTATTGTCATTCGGCTACGACTATGCATACAAAGCCGAATAAAATTGAAGGCATTCAGTCACGAACATTGAGCTCGGCCCAAAGGACGATTTTCTTCATAATGCCAACCTTAATGACTACACTATCGCACCATAAAATAGAGACGTTGACGTCGTGTTCATAAAAACTAGCACTGACGATAAAATCGTTTGTAATTAGGAATAGAAGATTGATATTTCACTTTTCACTGATGCCAATGTCCACCTGTAATGTTTGAGTGTGGTATTTGACATTTAATCCATGTGGGTCAGTGTCTTCTCCTATTATATATTTTCGTTCTATAGAAATCGATTTTTCTTCATTTGTTCATTTCCTATTTTATTTTTCTCGGGGATTTTACTTAATAAGTTTCCCAGAAAATGGTTAAAGACCCTCTACCCAAAAAGGCTCTTATTTTGTTTGGTCGCCCATTATAAGCTTAGGCAAAACAGAACATTATTCCAGTCGCCAGAGTTTTTCCTTTTATGATTTTCACCTTCATTACGAGTTCACTATCTTGTCATACGTAGGGTGTTCGGGAATAGGTAGTACAGTGTAATTGAAATCGCACCTTGTGTAATGTAGTTTTATGTCTAGATGCTAGTCCTGTCTATTGGACTATGACAAAAAAAAGTCATTAGTATTGTGTAATTTAACAATTTTTAGGTCATGTGCTTTTCACTCATGACCTACAGACGAAACTCTAGCAGTGCCTCTGATACGTATGGAAAAGACTTAATGGTAATGGGTTTATCGATAACAGACCAGCACTTGCTATTGAAACGTTTGATGAATATCAGTTGGATCCGAAAAAAATGCGACCATACCGTACTAATAACTAAACGAACATGAAGTGGTGCATTGAAAAATCGATATCTTGAATTTAAGCGAAATCGGGTCAAATGAATCAGAAATCGGTCAATGTTGGCCCAGACTTTTGTCAAATTTTGCCAAGCTTAGTATTGGTGTTTCGCAAAATAATCCGAAAGACAATATGATTCAATCCAATCAATTTCGGAGGTCTTCCGGTGATTTGTTGGTATATCTGACTGAACGTTGAAACGCTTGTATCCATAAATTTGTTGAGGGTCAAGTACTTGCACTTGACATATCGACAGCATTATACAGGGTTTGGCAAGAAGCCCTACTTTCTTTCATTTGGTGTTAATCGTCTTTGTATTCGATGGATGAGGCTGATTATTATTATACCTCAAGGCCCCGTTTTATCTTCTACCTTATTCCTAGTTTTTATCAACGGCCTTCTGTGGTCCACTCTCAATCCAACCCATAACTTCGTAGATGATATAAGTAGTATACACTTGACAGCACCTACAGCTTCAACTCTAATACCGACTACCGAGTCTTCTGTACCCTTTCAAAGTAATCAGTTATTTTGTTCTTTAAACCCCGACGTTATCTTCATCCTGAAATGGAGCGGGGTAAATCGAGTAGAGTTCAATGCCTCAAAAACACAAGATTGTCATCTTTCCTTTAAACACGACACTTCGGTGCCTGAAGTTATTTTTGATGGTTATTTCAGACTAGAAATGGGCAAAGCAGTTTCTTCTAGTGAAGTATTCACTCCGCGTCAATCACTTCAAGGAACGAGTTCAGTGATCTAGTTTCGGAACTCTTCGTTCCATCGTTCCTTCGTTTTCGTTCCATCGTTCTTTCGTTTTCGTTTCTTCGTTCGACCTAGTTCGTTCTTTTAGTTCATTCATAGTTCAAGTTGAGGAGAGAAGATGATGAGCAAAAAGAAAAATATAAAAGTCTCTTCATCTAGAAGATGATGAGTAAAGAATAAAAGATCGGTAAAGTTTTTTGTCACGTGTCCAATGGAACTGCAATTCACCAAAAGAAGTGAGATACTTCACTCACGCACCTCAATGAAGTGTTCTTTTGGAACAGTTTACTCGTGAACGACCCATCTCTACTTCGAACCATTTCCACCATCTAGGAATGTTAATTAGGAAGAAACTTGATTGGATTCAACACATTTATGATGTACTATATCTCTTGACGCCTTCAAGCGCCTATCTTTTCTCCGAAGCTGTAAACAAATGTTTCACACCATTAGAACTTTCCAAAATTTACAGGGCCCATATCATGCGCCAACTTGAGTACATTCTACATATTTGGGCTGAAATACCCAAAACTCATCTCTCTTTTCTTGAGTATTCTAAGATTTGCGACGATGTTATTACGGCATCTACAGACTCCCTTGAACATCGTCGAACCCGGAATCTACTACAGATATTTTCACGATCATCCTTAACTGATTAGACTATACAAGACCGTATATAGGTTGACCCCTAAGTCCAGTTTGGTGTTATAAAAAGAAAGAGTCCAAAACCAGAAAGGAAGACTGACCCATTGCGGTCCTCATTCTGAAGAAAAAACTAAAAACCAAGTCCCGCCCAAGGTCAAGAATCGTTGCTTCTATCTAAAGCTTTTATCTTAGCTTTACTGGTAGCGATTAAAATTTCAAATTTTCAACCGCGAAACTAAAACGATCATGGAACCCGCTAAGCCAATTCCCTCACGGTATCTACAATGTCATCGGTTGTTGATATGCTGTGGCGTCCAACTAGCTCGTTATCTTCAACGTCTTCAAGACATTTTTACTATTTGTGGACACTTCTTTTACTAGCTTTAAATAAATGTAAAGACCATCACTTTTTGTTGTCCATGTAGAGGGCCCGTCGCTTCTCCTGAAGACTGCTACTGGTAGCTAAGCTACCAATGTCAAGATACATTGGAGACAAGGCTCTTTCTTATACATCCACCGTACATAATAGGTGTGTGTTTTTTTCAACTGGATCAAAATCAAAATTTTGAATCAATTGAAAACAACAACAAAGAGATGGTCCAAAATCATAACGGTATTAAAGTTGGATTCGTTTTTCGCTATTAAAACTACTTCTCAATTCATCTAAAGGTTTACTATTTTAGTATTTTCACAGATGGCGGCTTGCGATTCAGCTCCATTTGTAGCAGGGATTTGCACCCAATAGTCGGGGGAAATCAATACATTATGTACTGACATTTAAGTCTATGTGTAATATAGAAACAGCATGCTCAAAATTATTGAAAAATCCCTTGTATATCTTTGCATTTTCTGCAGAGTTTCATCGCTAGATGCAATAAAGGGAAACTACACGTAGCCCTGCCCATACAGTTTATCCAAGGCATTTACCAACTGGGTTTTTAATCCTGCTAAACTAGCTTTTGAGTTGATCCACTTCGTTTTTTTTTCAATTGTGATCTGATCCAGTTGAAAAAACACACCTAATATGATAATTCAAAAAAAAAATAATCTTTTATCAAATCTTGTAGATATATTGAAAACCAAGAAAAGTAAAATCGGCTCAATAAAAGCTTAATTGATTTCAAAACTACGTCCCTTACTGAATTCTCAAGGGTGGCAAGTAATTTCGTTCTAAGCCCAACAAGTCTAAATAGAATCGGGCAGAACTATGTTCCGGAAACACGGTACTACATTTTTCACCACGGGCTAAAGGAACAATGGATGGCGGATAGATGAACGTTTCTCTTTCCTTAGTAGTTTTAATTTGAACAGACGTTATATGTGCTTATTCGCACTACATATATTACAAAAACAAACGGTTTGGCTTACTAGCTAAAATCCGTTTCTCTGTTGCTTTTTTTTCTTGTATCATTTTATATGGCAGTGCATTGCCCGGAGGATAGCGAGTGTACCGCAAACACTATTCTAGCTCTTGAGTTCATAAATTTCCAGTCATTTTTAGCTCCCTATCAGTTACTTTACCAGGACAATTGTGATGTCTGCAAATATTTCTAATAAATGTTATGCCTTTGTTTAAAATATGTAATATACTCTGACAAGTATATTAAGGATAGGTACGATGTGCCCAGCATGCAAATTAAGTTCAGTTGAAATATTTGCTGTTGGTGCTAGTAAAAAGCGAATGTAAATTTCCAAGAATCACAGTTTTATTGCACATGTTTGGGGTGGAAACATGTGTACAAATGTGAATCGCAGTTTATATTTCAAATAAAACTTCGGCTGAACGAGTATGCTTTAGCAAAGTACACATTGAACATAAAGCTACTTGCCTAATAAATAGTCGAATGGGTTCTGAAAAGATATTTTGATATTATCTTGTAAAGAATCTGGTTAATAAGAATCGAGCAAAGCACAGACCATTTTTCAGTCTGTAAGTTCCAAAATAAGGGTGAATATATTCCATCTGATGAATCAGCACTGTACAACTATGCATGTAGTTCTTGTTAAAACTGCTAATTCTCAATCAAGCCAAACATTTTTAAACTTAGTTTTTCGGCTCGTTATATTTTCATTGTCTTAGGTTTATTTTGGCACCAGCCGAATGGGGTCTTCTTCAGTCGGTTACAAACTAGTCTGACACGGGAGAACACCCAAAAAATATATTCTCATCATTAGTTTAGCAACTCATCATCATCAATGGCGCAACAGACCAAATGGGCCCTGGCCGCCCGAAGTCTTCGCCCTCCAATCGTCTCGATGCAAAGACAGCGCCATCCAGCTGCTAATTTTTAAGATGGCTTTCCTGTATTCATCAACCGTGTCTTTCGATCGCTTGCTTCGTTTGCCTACTGATCTATTACCACTCGCTTTGTCTTTAAGAGCACGTTTGGGGATTCTTCTGTCTTCCATCCGCTCTACATGGCCAGCACACTGCAGTTTACGTAGTTTGATGAGCTTTGAAGCTTCTGGCTCCTTGAAGAGTTAATACAGCTTATAATAATCAATGGCACAACAGCCCAGATTGGGCCTAGGCCTTGAAGTAATGCTAGAGTTACTTCATTACTAGACCAACAGAATACTAGGAGCTGACCACTTCAGCCACACGCTCATTCGTGCTTTTTACCCCGATTTTAACTCTGGTACTCATTTACAGTGAGTTAGCTGGTAGTACGGCATCCAATCCCATTCTCAAAAATTACTTGTCACCAAGAACCTGGTGCCAGGTGCACCGAAGGCAAGTGCTCTAGCCACTAAGCCACCCAGACTACAGCTTACGATTGTATCTTATTCGCCAGACTGTTCCTTCCTTCACAGGTCCTAAAATTCTTTGGAGGTCCTTTCTTTCGAATGCATTAACTGCTTTTTCGAAAGTTAATTTAGCAACTTACCCCTCCCAAACATTTTCGAATAAATTTCTATCAATTAAACTCTATCTAATTTTCTTTTCATTGGTCCTATTCCTCAACAGATTTGGATCCAGCAGCAGTCAAGCATCACAAAGTAGTGGTGATATATGCAGAATATGTCATTGTGAAAGTGATTCACAGAATCCACTTTTGACGCCTTGCTATTGCTCGGGGAGTCTTAAGTATGTTCATCAATCATGTCTTCAACAATGGCTTACAGCATCCGAGACAAATTCCTGCGAACTATGCAAATTTCCATTCATAATGCACACAAAAATTAAACCATTCAATGAGGTAAAGTTTTTTTTTTTAAATTTCAATCAATAATTTTCATTTCATATGTTTTTCTTGCATAATTTTTATTAAATTTAAAAGTGGAGAAGTCTTGACATGTCCGGAATAGAACGAAGACGACTATGCTGTGCCGTATTATTTCATTGTGCAGCAGCTCTCTGTGTCATATGGTCTCTCTGTGTTCTAATTGAACGTGCCGCCGAAGAAGTAAAACGTGGCCTAATTGGTATGTTTTGTGTATTTGTTTTAAAGAAAATGTTTAATTTGATTTTATATCTTGCAGGTTGGCCATTTTGGACTAAATTAGCTGTAGTAACTGTAGGACTAACGGGTGGCGTTGTTTTTATGTATATCCAGTGTAGACAATATCTACACTTGTGCCATAGATGGCGAGCACGTAATAGGTATCTATTTTGAATTTATAATAGAATTGTTTGATATGGATTATATCACTGATTAGATTGATCGATCGATCGGAAACTTAAACTTTCATTCCACTATTTCTAAATGCAATTCCATTTACTGAGTTGCAGCCAACATATTTAATTTTATATGAAAAATTCAATCCATTGCAATCATTGAAACTCCTAGGGAATGAGCACTTTCATTCATTTGACAGTATGATTATATAGTACCTTTCAAAACGCATCTAGGAGTTAAATGTTAACCCCCTTGGTGGTCATTGGCTGCCTCTTCTAGGGAATAAATTTCGTGAAGGGCGTACAGCTAGCCATTTATTACAATATTTTGATTTTAAATTTGTGGAGTCAAAAACGTCCGGATTATATGCTAACTGAGTTCATTGTCTTGAGCTCGGCCACAATTATTCTCAAAAAAAGTAGTAATACGGTCTTTGATGTGATAAGTATGGCAGTGTACTAGTAGGTGTTAAGAATTTTTTAGTTGTTCGTGGCTGTGATATGATCTAAGAACAAAACTAAGAACTGGAACAAACTGGACAAGCTCCAAAGGTTGGCATCTATCAACACGACAAGGAGCAATGAGAACCTGCCCCACGGCTGCTATGGAGGTTCTTTTAGATCTGACTCCGTTTCACATCTATATCGAATCTCAGGCAAGATTTGCCGTGATGAGAAACCAACTGAACGGTAACCCATCGAAAGTAAAAAGTGGACCTAATAATCTATCCAGACTTAGTAGTAGCATTCAAAGCCATAAGCGGACCCCGCGCCGGGATAACGGAATCTCTCGGTGAATATCCTACCGTTTTTCAAACGGAGTTCCATGCTGTATCCACGTCCATAGAAATAAATTTACTCAAATAAGAACATAGTCATTCATGCAGCGATAAAAACTTTGACTGCACACACAGTAAACTCAAAAATAATGTGGGAATGCCAAGAAAAATTGTGTATCCTTGGTACCAACAACAGAGTCCTCTTACACTGGGTGCCCGGTCATGAGGGCATTGAGGATAAATAGCAGATCAACTTGCAAGAGACAGAGCAGCGGTCCGCCCTACTGGGCCAGAGCCGTTCTGTGGAATCTAAACCTGCAATATTAAGAGGACAATAAGGGTATGGGAGGAACACTCGAAATGCCAACACTGCCTAAACTGAGACAAGCAAAAAAATTCATACCAAACCGCTCAACTAAAAGAAGCAAACTGGAGAAAGATCTATGAGGTATAGCACAAAAGACCGGTCGTGGTGCTTGGAGGAATCCCTCCGCCTCCGATGAAATCTAATCTAATCTACCAGAACAGCAATGTTGCCTACAACAAATCAACTACTGTCAGGTGGCTCATATGGTGTTTGTGAATCTGATAAGAATGTAAACGGAACTCATCTGCTCAGTGTTAAATCCTTTAGTAGTGACCCTATTAAACATTCCGCACGGTTCACTATTTATACTAATTTTTCGAAGCCAATAGCAACTGAAAATTCTTATAAATAATTTTATGCGTTGAGTGTGGAATTGAACCCATGACATCGCAGAAGCAGTGTTTTCAGTACACTACCACTTGACTACACCTGGCTATAAGTACATGTATGGGATTGGAGAGAACACAGTACTGGATTCTTCGGGCAGGTTCCTTTTTCCGTTATTCCTTCAACTTAAATTATGTACTCTTTATTTAGTTTTCACGTCTTCAAAAAACGTGTTTATTTCTTTTGTTGTTGTCCTATATTTCATAGTTTTTTCGTCTAGAGGATGAGAGTCGTGAGGTAGATAGCTTTTCCTTTTAATTAAGCAAACACTACACAAAGACCCCTAATAGTTTTTCTCATTTCTCCACCACCCCAAACCCCATTCTCTCCTTATCCTGGGACGAATGAAAAAGAAGATTGTTTTCGGTCTCTCATAACCCAAACGGAATCTTAACTCAATTTTTCAGTAGGATAAATTGGCGGGTTTATGGCCTATTTCGTTTACGTATCCATTAGGTCGGAATAGGTCTAAGGTTTCTTTATCATTAAACCATCTTTCCGTTACTTAGACTAGTTTTAAATCAAGTCTGTTCTAAGTGAAGATTCGCAACAACATCGATTTTAAATTCCTATTAAATTAAATAATTATGTAGCCAAGTATTCAAATCCACTAATGTAAATAATTTTTCTTCTCACTTTTAGAATACTCCTTATTCAAAATGCTCCCGAAAAGATGCATCCACCATCACCCCCAATGACTATTCGTAATATTCCGCGAAATAACAGTGCAACAGCTGCATCAGCGACGGCACCAAACAGTTACAACAATAGCACCTACGGCTATACATCAGCCTCATCAAATCGTCCAAGTTACAAATATAATCCGAGTTGTTCGCAACATGGTCAAATAGTTGCCAACATTGAGAACAGTTCACAAAACTACGAACGTGATTGGACGCTCGAT
This sequence comes from Beris chalybata, assembly GCA_949128065.1. Classification (NCBI taxonomy): domain Eukaryota; kingdom Metazoa; phylum Arthropoda; class Insecta; order Diptera; family Stratiomyidae; genus Beris; species Beris chalybata. The sequence continues at coordinate 108,352,689 of OX421895.1, forward strand.
GATGTCAGCCAAATATCATCATTTCGTCCATGTCCACAAGGATCCGGTAGTATGACACCATTTCACGATTCTGTCCATAATATTTTGGAGAATTCACAAAGTAGCGGTAATTCGTTGAACGGTTCGCATCAGGATCTAAACAATGGAGCATTGCCAAATTCAAGTAATAGCAGTAATCGAGCAAATAATGACGTAGATCCGTTTAAAATTTTACCGTCTACCGTCGCTTTGAATTCAATTAACTCAGCACAAAGCACATCAAATAAATATCCAAACTCTTCAGTATTTTTAGAAAATCGCGACATTCTAAATGATATCAGCTATCCGAAAATTAACTATCGACATTCTAGTGTACTTATGTCGCCCGATATTAGCGACAATTTAGATAAGTTTTTAGGTAAGGATTTACGACGATATTCCGATACGAAACTTCTTCAGCAAGACACCGATGTACTTAGTCCAATTTTTAATGTTGCTCTTAATCCCGAATCCGAAGACTTCCAGCAACAACAACATCGACAACAAATGATATTGCAACAATTATCGCAACAACAACAAAACATTTACAAAACATTATTACAAAAATCGTCGAATATTTGCGATGAAAGTTTATTGGGTGCAGCACAAGAAACCACTGACATAATATTCGATAGTACGAATCAATTCGATCCGCTTGAATTTAATATTCAGGAAATGCTTGAAATGGATCTCAAACAATTTAGTAATAATAATAATAACAATTATAGAAACAGTAGTAATAAGAAGTCAAGACATTCACTGAATACCGTCGAGAGAACTGATACTAAAGCTGATGATGGTTTCGATCGATCGAGACTATTTTTTAAATCATTGCCAAATTTAAGTAGTAGCTGTGAGAGTTTGATAAAGAAATGAACGATGTTTTTGCTTTTGTTTGGTTTTGTTTGATAAGTTAAAAATTTCCCTTTGTGATTAATTACTTTACTTAATTTTTGTTCTTATTTACTAAAAAACAAATTCCTTCGATCAGAACAAATATAAAAATGCAAGAAGCAATTATAAACTTCAATTATTAACGAGTAGAATATTATGCTGCGATAGTTTACAGTAACGAAAATTTTTATCTTCGGAAATTTCCTGTCTGCGTTTTAATACTTAACCATCTTGTGAATGCTGCCTCTTCTTTTAACACACTTGCATTTTATTAAAACAAATCCGCTCATTCGATTTGATATAAAGATTTTCTCGACAAATTTCTCACTTAGCTTGAGTTTACAAACTTAATTATAAATTTTTGTGGAACATGTCTTAATTTATTATTGATTTATTTAAAGAGAATCGATTGTGTTCATGCTCCATTGGTTGCATTTCGTTAATGTCTTTTCTTATTGATGTTTTTTATGTGTAGTTCACAATTAGATTAGATTAGATTTCATCGGAGGCGAGATTCCTTCCAGTTTCAACGCGGAGATCCTTGTCCACCTTTATTTCAATTAATCTTTCTAGTTGACGTAGGTAAACGATAGTTTTGTGAATAGCCCATGTAAATATCAATAAATCACGGCCATCCAATTAGTTAGTCCGCACAAATAAATTTTAGAGTACCCGCACACTAGAGATTTAAAATCGCCCGATAGTTTAGTTGAGTGTTTAATGGCTATGAACCTATATGGAATGGCGTACACTGAGGCTAAACAATCGTCCAAACTAAACAGTTTAACAGGCAGGCCAAATCTATCCCATTCGATCGATGTGCGACTAAACTTTCGCTTTGGCCTCTATTCGCACGTCTGCTTATCTCGATACGCACATTTAACAAATTAAAAATAGTTCACGATCGGTTTTCTCTAGTACCAATTGACTGCTGTAACAATCTGCCAGTGTGCGGATGAACAACGACTAAACAGTTTAGTCGGGCAGATAACAATGTGCGCGGCTCGATGTGATTAAACAGTTGCCCGACAGTTTAGTCTGTAGTATGCGTTAGGCCTTAAGTACTAAACAGAACACGGACTTCGACTTCAATTTGCCTACCTTTCGGCAGTCGCAGGCCATTTCCCTACCTTGCCGCAGTCGCAGGCGAAGTTAGTGTTGTGGGCATCACCATATAATCCTGTGTATTCTAAAAGACAGGGACTGCGCGGTCGAAGTCGAAGTTCGTGTTATGTTTGGGTCTTAACTGTTCTGATATTTTGGAGTTTATACGGTACGTCTCCTAAACTCGAACATCATTCTATAAACACCCTCAGACTAGAGACTTGTAGTCGAGTGCACTCCAACCGATTTGAATTCAGCGCTACTGAATAGTCAAAGTGTTAGACGATTGTGTTTTAGTTAAGTAGTTGCCATATTATCGGGCAACACTTTATACGCACAGAAATTTAATTCACAATTAGCTCAAAGGCCGTTTTGATACCACAAACTCGTATTAACCTGGATGTTAGAGGTTGTTGTGACTGGGAAATTAGGAGTGTGAGTGTAACGAAAATTAATCCGTTATATCCATCCTGTACTGTCTAGGAAGAGTAATAACTCTCCGATCTTCTTGGCCGAAATCTCCCTCAGGTCCACGTAGAAGGGCTTGCCTAGTGCTCGCTCTCGTGCTCTAGCCGGGCAATCGCAAAGGAAATATACGAGTGACTCTCGCGCGTTTGTGTCATGAAACTGCGACAGTGTGTGTTAAACGGAATGCCCAATTTGGCCGCATGATCTCCAATTGGCCAGTGACCCGTGCTAATCGCCGTGATTCTGGAGATATCTACGCGGGTCTTGTATAAAAGTTCGTCTGACTTGGCCTGGTTGTAAGATGGCCATATCTTCCTAGATATGGCGCAGGTGGTTAGGCTCTTCCATCTGGAACTAGCCGCTGATTGGAAGTGTGAGAGTACGTCTCTATTGACTACTCCTAAAGGAACGTGGACTAGTTCGCTACGCCATTGCTGTACCAGTTTAGAGGAGATGTAAGCCGAATCTATGGCCTTGATTGCGGCTTGGCTATCGGTGAATATAACGATGTTGCGTTTTGGCGATAAGTTTTGCATCAATGTCCGACAAGCCTCACGGATTCCAAGTATCTCCGCCTGGAAGACGTTAGCGTGGTCCGGTAGGCGATAGGACTTAGCTGGTATACCTTTTTTATGATAGTGTTGTAATAATACGCTGCCAGTGTAATCCGCACCTGTATTGTCTAGTTCACTTCTTGAATCGGTTCGTTATCTCAATCATCGAATTTTAATTCTTTCTCTAACCCCATTCCATGTTGTGGCCAACTTACTGAATATTCAGGATCAAATGTTTGGCACTAAACAAATAGTTCAGTTTCAAGTAAATGAGGAAACCCTGAAACATACCAGTGAAGTATCTTCGGCTTGCTGGCGTAAACTTTACTCTTCAAATAACCCCACAAAAAGAAGTCCGGCGGGAGGGGGGGGGGGGTAAAATCTTTGTGGCCAGTCAATATCGCCTCTTTTCGATATCACACGTCTAGGGAATTTTTGTTGCTAAAACTGCATTGTTTGAGTTGCTGTGTGGCATGGCGCCCCATCTTGTTGAAACCAGAAGTCAGTCAGATCTTTTTCACGCATTTTCGAACACACAAAATGTGCCAACATCCACCGATATCGTTTACCATCGACTGTTTCGCCTTCCTTGAAGAAAAATGGCCCAATGATGGTTTTTTCGCACACGCCGGCCCAAACAGTCACTTTTTGATCATGGAATGGTGTTTCATGAATCTCGTGAGGATTTTCTGTCCCCCAAATGCGGCATTTTTTTTTTATTAACACCGCCAGAGAGGGTGAAATGCGCCTCGTTGGTCATTAAAACTTGCATCCAAAAGTCCGCTGAAGTAGCACAATTGAACGACTATTTTCAATGTACATAGTCACTATTTCGGCGCGTTCTTTCGCTGTGAAGCGGTCCATGATTAAAATTGTGCTGGTTTGAAGTTTCCAAAACGTGTTTAAGAAAGCAAATCGGTTGACAATTGGCGAAGTTATTCAATGTTTACATACCAGAGGCACAGATGGCGCACCCTGTATACTAAATCTTCCGCGGGAGGGATTGTCCAGAGTAAGACCAAATTTAATTATTTTTTTAAAGAGTTGTCCTGAACCACGGAAATTTAAAAAAAAAAACAGTTATAAAGCTAGTTTCACATGGCAAACCAATATTCACAGAGCTTCTCGGTAAATTTTTCTTCTTCAGTGTGTCATCACCAAAGCCATACTCCCCAAGACACAAGATCCTAGACACTGGCTTTTATTTTTGGACAGGAGTTACTCCATAAATTTCCTCCTTTGAATCCGAATCTCCAGAATTTTCTACACTATTCAGCCGTCTTCCACAGATCATCATTGCAAATAACGTCATATCAAAAAAATTTTCGGAGATTTGTCGAACATGTTAGTGAAACTTAAATTCATTCTCCTGCAGAGTCAAGATTTTTTCGTTTATCAGCTTCGACTTCGCTAAACAATTAATCAATTTGGAAAAATCCTGGAATAATATTATAGCTAATGTTAAAGTAAAGGAGAAAATTAATGAAAGAGATTATATTTAGTTTTCAACGCCTTTAATATTCGATACGTTTATATCAATTGCTCAGATAACAATGTCCGCCGTTTTCGATAATTAAAACGATCGCCCTTCTTTCCAGGAGCTAGTGATTCTTTTAATTATCGTCCGCCCAGTTTCCCCCGTTTCGCTTCTTACTTCGCCCAGCGCCATCTCTTTGAAACGATCGTAACATTGGCCATCCTGAAAATAGATTAATGTCCTCATTAAATTATCATGACTCTAAAAGATCGATTAAATCTAATCGATCGACCTCTTCACCACTCTCGTCGCTCACATCCATATCAATATCATTTACGCCATGATATCTTCTAAGAGAGTCTACCGCCACAATTGCCTATCTTTTATACCCCCTTACGCCTTTAATTGTTACCTGTCGTTGCCTAACACCTCCCTTACTCGAAACATTCAACCACCTCATTGCCGATTCGCAATGCTCGACTCGCCCTTCCACTATCCGCTTACGTCACGTCTAATCGTGCGGATCGCAGATCCGGCGACTCCCTACGAGCATCGTCGATTTCGCCAAACACTAAGGCCGCCAGTTGTTGAATAGCCTTTTAAATTTGGGCTGCCAACCCCGCCTTCATGAGCTCATTTGTAGCTCGGCTTACCTCTTCTCCACCCGACCTAAAACTCCTAACACTCTCACCTTTGGTCGCAAACTGTCGTCCTTGACTTATCGCCTTGTCTCGTACGCCTTCGCCACGCGTTACTGTTCACCCTCTCGGAACCTCCATCTCAATGTCCGAGCCGCTCGCATTCAGAACTACGTCGTTCATGTCTTCGACAGAAGTCATAATTTAATTAATATTTTTCTTTTCACCAACTATTACATATATGTATATCTTCTATTATCCTTACAGTCTTTTTCGTATCCCACTTCTGAAATGTTAAAGTAAAACAGAAAATTAATGAAAGAGATTATATTTAGTTTTCAACGCCTTTAACATTCGATACGTTTATATCAATTGCTAAGATAACAATGTCCGCCGTTTTCGATAATTAAAACGATCGCCCTTTTTTCCAGGAGCTAGTGATTCTTTTAATTATCGTCCGCCCAGTTTCCCCCGTTTCGCTTCTTACTTCGCCCAGCGCCATCTCTTTGAAACGATCGTAACACTAATCTGGAAGTCGCTGAATTAAGAAGGAATCTTGAAATTTGTTTTCTGCGGCAATCCTGTTCTTTTTCCTCTTCACCCTGATATGCTCCTTTCGAAAGCACTGTCTGCTGTTTGGGTATAGCTTCAAAAAGTTACCCGATCTTGTGGGAAATTGATCACAAAATTTCCTATTGTAATGTTAACTCTCTTTGAAATCTACCAACCTAATGTTATTCCAAAAATGGAGAATTAGAGATTTTCTTATGCTCTTTTGAGAATTTGTCAACAAATTTAGTAAGTTTTTAATTTAAGGCCATTCATCTCAAAAACGATTTAAGCTCTACTTCTACATAACACGAAATATAATTTGTTACAAACCTTCCAGCTTACAACCATCTACTTCTACTCTTTACTTAAATTAAACTGCAGCATACAAATCTTAAAACGAAATATTCAATTCCAATTTGTTCAATAAAACCGAACTAAACAAAACAGAAAAGAAATAAACGAAAAAAAAAACAACAATCTACAACTTAACTTTAATATTAAGCAAAATTTTAAATAAATTAGTTTGTATAGAATTTTATGAGACTGCAAATATTTAAACGATAATAAAATCATTGAAATAAACTAATGTTATTCTGTAAATTATAATAAAAAAAAAGTTGATAAAACAGGACGAACAAACTGCATAAAATAGCTTAGACATAATACCGCTTAATTTTGTTAATCAGTTCAAGATGCCGATATTCTTGTTATGAAATATTACGCCAAAATGTCGTTAAAAAAAACGCATGCACATAATTTACTGCTTAAAATTATTTTGCTCACATTATTAAGCAAAAGAACAAAAACAAAAACATATTCCCAACTTTGTTTTATTTATTTCATGACGAAATTAAAGTGTACATTTCAAATGCCTTCATATTATATTTTTTTAGATGCCCGGTGTAACGTTTAAAATAATTTCAAAAAAATAAATAAATGTAAATACTAAAGAATATTACTCCAGGGTTTTTAAACATTGTACTTATATTTGTTTAGGCCTTTTTTTTAAAAAAATATTGTTATATAAACGTGCAAGAACAACTACAAAACTTTAAATGATGCAATTGTGTTTTTTGTTCGGTTCTTTTTTGCAAACTCTCACAAGATCAATGCGTTAAATTTCCTATTCTCCTCAACTTAAAATTGTATAGACTCAATAATGACTATAATCGGTCCTTAGTTAGCTAAGGGAAAATTCTATTTTTAAATCTTAACCAATTATACATACATACATATATATATTATCTGTGATTGTTCTGTCCCCAATTATGTTTCTTTGTGTATATGTTAAATATAATATTAATGATAATTTAGATTTCTAAAACTCTAAAATTTAAATGATATGAGCTATTATTATATTTATTATTAACAGAAAAATTTTAATTGCGATATGAAAAATAAACGAACAAAAAAGTAATGATAAAAAGGCGATTGTTTTTTCGTTAAATTGATGTTTAGCTTACCTTTTACAGTGGGCCTAAGGTGCTCGTACACGTGCAATTAATTTCCCGACGATTATTGCCGAAACTGAGCGATTAATGGAGCAATACAGGGAAATATCATGCTAGTTGCGGCAATGTTTTCACAGATTGCTGGTATTGTTCGCCTTATATTTAGTTGCTGTATTTCCACAGACTTGGAATATTCCGAACAATTGTCCTTGTTCGGTGATTCAATTGTCAAGTTTTGCTTTGTATTTTGCATTTATTTGTCAAGCTTCGTGTTGTAATGGCTTGGAATTTACATATTGCCATGTTTTATTTTAAGTTTTTGGTTTGTTTGACAAGCTTGCTTTCGTGTTGTTCATACGTACTGAATTGATGGTGTATGACCTTATAGCTCAATTTCAAGATATTGGTGAATATCTCTCACCAATTCAGGAACAAGTTGTATTAAATATACGGTGAATTTCGGAAATTCCTAAAAGGAATTTCCCTTTCGAAAAAAAAAAAGTTCGATCAGTTTTTCTTAAACCCTTTTGTTTGGACTTCCCAAACATAATTTTTAAATGTTAGAATACCACAAACATAATTTTATTTGTTGTTATATACTTCCAATCATAACTTTCGATCCGTACTGTCCAACCAATTTCACCTCGCCAAAATTGGTCCAGGACAACGGAAACTAAAAAGCTTAATTGTACTATTTAAGCCATGTACATACGTAGAACGTCGACTCGCTCTCTTTGTCATTTAGTCTGTTCTTTTTGTCGGTTTTAGTGTACACTGAGTACACTTTTTCCACTGGCTCTCGAGCTAGTGCAGAAAAGTGTAAAAGGGAGTGGCGGGGAAGGAACAAGAACACTATTTGCGGTTGAGTTTGTGTCATTGATTTGACGTCAAAGGCTGTTTAGAAAATCTAGTGCAAAAAAGTGCAGAAATTTCATGCAAAAAGAACAGACTAATTCACTCGTTGAGAATCACGAATCGTATGCCGAATTTGCGCTGCGTAAAGGATCCTCAACAAGAGATCAAGGTAGCACGTATAACCGTATATGGTATACTAGCAAAGTATTATTAGTTTTTACGTTACTTTTATTTGGTTTTGAATTTATTACGTGTTTCGAACTAGTTTTTGGCATACAAACTGTGCTACCCGTTTGAATTTACCGGGTTTTATTTGAATTCTTGATAGGTATCGTTAAATGTACATTACACTGTGATATTGAGACAATTGATTAAATATATCAATTTATTTTTCAAATCTACAACATTCGTTTTACTGTATTATTTATAATACAGTATTGTTATCGATTTTTAAAAAAAAAAAATTGCTGCCCTCAAAATTTTTTTTTCCACGTTTCATGACTAGTAGACGCGAAAAAAGCAATAAAAATTTTCACTCCGTCTGTACGCCGTACCCCGTACGCCGTACGTCGACCGCCCCAAAATCTTTGAAGGCTCGTAGCTCTCAAACCAGTGGAGATATTAAATTAAAATTTTTTCTAAGAATAGACTTGGTGGACCCCTTGAATTGACATTATTTTCAAGGGAGGAGGTGTAAGGGGGAAGGCGGGGTAAGCGTTTTAGACGAAAAATTTAGGTTTCTAGATCTCAGGAACCGCTTGTGTTAGGAGGCTGAAACTTAGAATTTCTAAAGAGCTTTCATAATGGACCCATTTGCAAAAAAAAACAGATATGGGTGAAGGGGTGTGGGAGTGGAGGGGGAAATAATGCGTCCGAAACGCAAAAATGCCGAGATCGACAAATTCTAAAATCCATATCTCCTAAGCCATTAATAGCAAGCAATTAAAACTTAACAAATATCTGTAGTTATACTAGGAGAGTAGATTGAAACAAAATTTTTGGGTGAGGGTAGTGGCGTACGGGGGTGGGGGGTGAAAAACTTTAGATTACGATATCTCACAAACTAATTGGACCAGAAAAACAAAATTCGGTTTTATTATAAAGATTAATAAATAAAGATTGCTCAAAGTAAAATATTTGAAGGGGGTGGAGGAGCACGGAAGTGGGAGGGATTAGAATTTTTCAAAAATAACACGATTCATATCTCAATAACAGTGTAAGATGGATGTTTCAAATTCTTACCAGAAGTAGGCCTAATATAACCCTAGTAGGGAAAATTTTGGGGGTGTGAGTGTAGAGGGTGAGAGTGAGGAAGGGTGAGAAAGAAAAAGTTCCGATGCTTATATCTTAAGAATCTATAATGATAGGAAGCTGAAACTTGGTATTTAGATAGAGCTATAGTAGTGGCATGGTGAAAAAATACATTTTTTTTAGGGGTAGTATGGTACGGTGGTGGGGGTATTTTCCCTAACTTCAGAACGGCTTATGCTAGGAAGTTGAAACTCGGTAGGTATATGTAAATTAACTAGAAAAGTACTTCTGATAAAAAAAAATTTAAATATTCATTGGCGTTCAGAAGGGGGGGGGGGCAAAAAAAAAGATCGGTTAATATAAAATGCATATATTTTCACGATTTTCGTCATATCTACTAGGTCTTTCGAAATATTGAATTCATTTTTATTCTACGGATTCTTCATGTGAATACCTAAAATGTGTTTTCAAGATTTTTTGAAATTCAACCCCTAAGAGGGTGTAAACTGGTTGTATACTTTTTCATGAATTCCACCATGTTTCTCAGGTCTGATCAGATATCGAATATCTTTTCACTTCCCCAGGCTTGTTTGATAATCACCTTTTATTAAGTTTTATTTTTTTCAACCTCTAGACCGCATCCTGGAATATGACCCAATTATTTAATTCACATGTTACACCCTTTTCTAACCGCTTCCCGAACTTTTTGTTAGGTTTTCAGTCACATAGTAACATACACAGCATCCCCGAATTGAACGCGTTCTGAACTTCTGCCGGAAAAATAATACAGTTGCGCCCAGACTGTTGGCAGATTTTTTTATTTCTAATATGATTTAATTTTTAATAGGTTTAGCATGATTTTACTTTATTATTTTTTAATAATAAAGTATTGTGATCGACCTGAAATTTCAAAAAAATTTGCTACCATTAAATTTTGTATCGTACGGGGGTGTGAGGGTGTGGGGTGAAAAACTTTAGTTAACGATATCTCACGAACCAATTGCTCTAGAAAATTGAAATTCGGTTTGAGTAGAAAGGTCGTCAAATACAGATTGCTCAAAGTAAAATTTTTTAAGGGGTGGTGGAACATGGAAGTTTTCAAAAAAATCAATTTTTTACCAGACGTAGATCCAATAGAACCCTAGCAGAAATTTTTTTTTTTCGGGGATGTGGGTGTAGAGGGTTAGGGTGGGGGAGGGTGAAAAGAAGAAGGTTCCGATGTTTATATCTTAAGAACCTATAACGATAAAAAGCTAGGACTTGGTGCTTAGATAGGGCTATAGTAGTGGCATGTTGGAAAAATACTATTTTTTATAGGGGTAGTATGGTACGGGGGTGGGGGGTGTTTTTCCTAACTATGGAACGGCTTATGCTAGAAAGTTGAAACTCGGTGTGTATATGTAAATCAACTAGAAAAGTAATTTGGATTAAAAAAAAATTCCAATATCCATTAGCGTTTGGAAGTGGGGGCAAGAAAAATGTTCAGTCAAAATAGAATGCATATTTTTTCACGATTTTCGTCATATCTACCAGGTCTTCGAAAATATTGTATTCACTATTATTCTACGGATTCTCCATATGAATACCTAGAAAGTGTTTTCAAGATTTTTTGAAAATTGACCCCTAAGGGGGTGTAAAGTGATTGTATACTTTTCCATAAATTCTTCCATGTCTCTCAGGTATCAGATATCGAATACCCTTTCACTTCCACGGACTGTTTTAATAATCACCTATTTGTAATTTTGCTCCTTTTTCAACCCCTAGACCGCATCCCGGAGTCCCGATCATGGTATTCATATATTACGCCCTACTCTAACCGCTTCTGAACTTTTTGTTAGTTTTTCAGTCACATAGTAACCTACACCGCGAATTGAACGCGTTCCGAACTTCTGCCGAAAAAATAATAAAGTTGCGTCCAGATATCATCGCCACCTACTTAGACCCTCGCTTTAAACACATGTTTTTTACACCAATGACGGAAGAAAAGATCAAAGAAGATATTTTGAAGATGACAAATACTGAGGGTGATGTTTCAAGTTCTTTTAATTCTGGAGAGGCTAAGAGAATGAGTTCCTCGGAAAAAGATGCGGAACAACCAGGGACGTCCGGCACGGTTAGAAATCCATGTTTAAAAAACGATCTTGCCATGATTCTGGCTGGATTCATCAAGTGAAGATGAGAGACAAGAAACATTAGAAAATGGTAGCGCTGATGCTGTAGGCAAGAACGAGTTGCTATCTTACCGCAATAGAAAAATAATCAATAGATTTAAATGATAATCCACCTAAATGGTGGAGCGTTCATCAAGAAGAATTTTTATCGCCATCACCAGCGAGTGTTCCTAGTGAACAGTTGTTCAGTAGCGCGGGTTTAATTTATGAGTCTCAGCGGAACAGACTGGAACCTGAAAAGGCGGCGGTATTACTTTTTATAAAACATTATGCACCAATTTTACTTTATTATTAATAATAAAGTATTGTTATCGATTTTTAAAAAAAAAAAATTTGCTACCCTCAAAATTTTTTTTTCACGTTTCATGACTAGTAGACACGAAAAAAGCAATACAAATTTTCACTCCGTCTGTACGCCGTACGCCGTACGTCGACCGCCCCACGCAAAATCCTTTGAAGGCTCGTAGCTCTCAAACCAGTGGAGCTATTAAATTAAAATTTTTTCTAAGAGTAGACTGGGTAGAATTGACATTTTTTTCAGGGAAGGGGGTGTGAGGGGGAAGGTGGGGGAAGCGTTTTAGACGAAAAATTTTGGTTTCTAGATCTCAGCAACCGCTTATGTTAGGAGGCTGAAACTTTGAATTTCTATAGAGCTTTGATAGTGGACCCATTTGCAAGAAAATTACTGATATGGGTGAAGGGGTGTGGGAGTGAAGGGAGAAATAATGCGTCCGAAACGCAAAAATGCCGAGATTGACAAATTCTAAAATCCATATCTCCTAAACCATTAATAGCAAGCAATTAAAACTTAACAAATATCTGTAGTTATACTAGGAGAGTAGATTGAAATAAAATTTTTGCGTGGGGGTTGTAGCGTACGGGGGTGGGGGGCGAAAATCTTTAGATTATGATATCTTACAAACTAATGGCACCAGAAAAACAAAATTCGGTTTGAGTATAAATATTGATAAATAAAGATTGCTCAAAGTAAAATATTTGAAGGGGGGCGGGGGAGCACGGAAGTGGAGGGGATAAGAATTTTTCAAAAATAACACGTTTCATATCTCAATAACGGTGTAAGGTAGATGCTTCAAGTTTTTACCAAAAGTGGGCGTAATAGAATCCCAGTAGGGGAAGAAAATTTGGGGTTGTGGGTGTTGAGGGTGAGAGTGGGGAAGGGTGAGAAAGAAAAAGTTCCGATGCTTATATCTAAAGAACCTATAATGATAGAAAGCTGAAACTTGACAATTAGATAGAGCTATAGTATTGGCATGGTGGAAAAATATTTTTTTTTTAAGGGATAGTATGGTACGGGGGTGGGAGGTGTTTTTCCTAACTTTAGAACGGCTTATGCTAGAAAGTTGAAACTCAGTACGTATATTTAAATCAACTAGAAAAGTAACTCCGATAAAAAAAAATGCAAATATCCATTGGCGTTCGGAATGGGGGGTTAAAAAAATGGTATGAGAAAATAAAATGCCTACATTTTCACGATTTTCGTCATTTCTACTAGGTCTTTCCAAATATGGAATTCATTTTTATTTTACGGATTCTTCATATGAATACCTAGAATGTGTTTTCAAGATTTTTTGAAATTCGATCTCTAAGGGGGTGTTAACTGGTTGTATACTTTTTTATGAATTCCGGAATATCTCTCAGGTCTGATCAGATATGACATCCACGGTCTTGTTTAACAATCACCAATTATTTTTGTTTATGGATTCTTCATATGAATACCTAGAATGTGTTTTCAAGATTTTTTGAAATTCGACCCCTAAGGGGTTGTTAAGTGGTTGTATACTTTTTCATGAATTCCACCATGTTTCTCAGGTCTGATCAGATATCGAATATCTTTTCACTTCCCCAGGTTTGTTTAATAATCACCTATTTTTAAGTTTTGTTTTTTTCAACCTCTAGACCGCATCCCGGAATATGACCCAATTATTTAATTCATATGTTACACCCTTTTCTAACCGCTTCCCGAACTTTTTGTTAGGTTTTCAGTCACATAGTAACATTCACCGCATTCCCTAATTGAACGCGTTCTGAACTTCTGCCTGAAAAATAATAAAGTTGATTTTTTTTTAAATGTTTTTGTTCGTATCGAGAATTGTTTTTCATGGAACTTTTGCTAGGGGTAAGTCGATTTCTTTGTGCGAACGTTTACATTTTTTTCAGGAAAATTAGCAAAAAAAACTCCACTTCAGTTTATCGATATTTTTCCCAAGTTAATAAATTCCTAGTTTTTTGACTATGCATCGTCTTGCCCACTTAGAGTTAGCCGCCTCTTTAGAACGCTCACCAATTAGCGCTTTGATGCCCCATATCAGTGGACTTACCTTGCTGTTTGATGCAATTTGGGTAGCGTTATTCTTCCATGTTCAGAATCTTAGACCACTTAGATCTTAAGACCTTCCAGCTCCAGAGCTACAGTACCAGACTCTGGGTTAAATAAGTCCAAGTAAAGAAGTTTAATGTCTGTCCGCCAGGAGAGGTAAGTACCAAATCCGTAACGTGTATTGTTATATGTTTTATTTTCAAGGTTGTTACATCCCTATGGTTCCTGAGCTTAAGCCCCATCCTTTCAAACTTTTAGCTTCTGAGACGGATCCCTTCATTATTCTTCAATTTCTTCTGGACGTTCAGCCATTACTAGCTCAAATTTGTTTTAAATGTTAATCGGGAATCCAATCTAAAACTAATGAGGTACGTTTGTCTACGACTCTATAAACGGGCTACCGGCGAGCTAGTTCCTGCCAATAAAAACGTAGCCCTAGCCCTACAATATTTTGAAACTATTTGACAAAGAAATAAAACAAAAACTTTCGAGTACATAGCAATTTCTATATTTAAAATTAATAAAAGATTATAATTATTAAACAAATCATGTTCGTAATAATATTTAATAAAAATGAAATTTGTTTTATTTTCTTGAAGAGATTAACAAGGTTAAAAAGTATGTCTCCCTTTCGTCCTAACTTGCCATAATAACATTGGGGATTAGAAAATTTTACGGATTAGAAACTAAAATAATCGAACAAATAATTATTTACTATGTTTATTTAATAAAAAAAAATAGTATAATAATAATAATAATTAAAAAAAAAAATAAACATAAAACAAGAGAAATATAGAAATACCTAATTACACAGAAAAATACCAACAAGCACATTAAAAAGGATCAAGACTGCATGTCTACAGAATCGAACAAAAAAAAAATAATTAAATTAAATAAAAATGATAGTTCTTGAAATATCAACCTCGCTATTATTATTATTATTTTTTTTTTATTTATTAACATTTACGTTTTACGAAGTAATATTCAAAGATAAAAATAAAGAGTTGAATAAAGTAGAATATTAACAAGAAACGTAGGATTTACATACATAATTTATATAAATATTTATATAGTGAACAGGCATTTGCTCGTCTATGTTACATAAGACTCATTTAAATTGCTCCATTTTTTCAATTATCGTATTTTTTTATAGCTTTTGTATATTTATATCATTTTTTTTGTTTGTTTTATATTTTTTTGAAGTAGCACTTTTTCCAGTGTATACAATAATTTGATTTTTTATGTATAAAGTATTAAAATATTTATCTACTCTGTGATTTTTTTTTATATATATATTATATAATTTTCTGATAGAACTTTTCTTAAAGACTTAGCGAATTTTGATTTATTTTTTGACAAATTTGTTTTCGAATCGTAAAGAACGGTTTGTTGTTTTTTTTTTTTTGAAAAAGGAAACTTTTATGCTAATAAAATTAAGTTTAATAGATTTTCTCGTCTTGAAATTTAGTTAGTTTTTATCTTTCTTTTATAGTGAGTGTATTGTGTGTGTTTATTTTTCACTAAATTTTTTTTATTTTTCGTTTTGTGTTTACATTTTATAACATTTAGAAAGTGGATGAAGAGTGCGAATGGATTTTCATGTCCATCGAAGAAATTTTCGTCGCCAGGACGAAGTATGGTAGAGTTCTTCATGTATTACATCAATTTTTGTTTGGCGCATTCCGGGCAAATAATATCGGCCGCGTCTGTTATGAAGCCACGTCCGACCAGTGAGGTCTTGCAGCTGGCACAAATGAAGCAGTCATGATGCCAGTGACGATCTTCGAATGAGATGAAACGAGTGCCACCAATACCTGAAATATGAAAAAAAAAAAAAAAAATATAATAAAAGACGACATGATCTGTAATTTTTGAAAAGCAACACACTAGAAGAATACACTAGTCTATCAAATTATGGCCTTCTCCCTCAACGACTATAAAAACTGCAGATTTGGGGTGTCTAGGCGTAAAGAATGCCCAAGGAACGGTCACTACTTACTAACCCTGTACAACTTAAGACTAATCTTAGCTTTAGGATTAAGATAGAAAACCTGTTAGCATTAAGAACTTACGGCAAATAAAGCACCTTTTAAAACCTAAAACCTGTACAACTTAAGTTACAGACATGACAATTTTCGATTAGGTTTTGTTTGCATAAAAACCTTATAAACCCTAAACTTTGTGCACTAAAGTGAGCGAAATAGTATTGGCTTTGCGAAGGAAGTCCACCCCAACTTACAAACTCCAATTGACAGACGACGTTGCGAAGGATGTTTTGTTGGCATGCTAATGTGTTTCTAAACTCTAATCGAATAGAGGAGGTTCAGGCAACGTGTGTAAGTTTCATTTTGGTGATGTTTGATTAAAACCCTATACCTCTTGAGTCACAATGGCCAATATTGGTTGATTGTGACATCGACGACATGTGGTGTTAGCAAGAGACGTGACACAGAGCCAACGAATCAGTGGAATTATTGCAGCAGAAGTTCCTCGGTTGAATAATCTCCAGAAATAGCAAAATCAATTGGCCACCGAGATTGCGCCATTTGACTCCCGATTTGACTTCTTTTTTTGGTGTTATCTCAAAAGCAAGGTTTACATCAATGAGTTCGTTGATAAGCAAAATTCGACTCTATTGGGTACCTTCTGTATAAATCATCATTAATCATAGTCTCATGAATATTTGGTGAAAAATGAAAAACGCTTCAAGGAAGGAATTTGAAATTTGGAAGCTTCAGGTAAAGTAATGAATACGAACAAAATCCTTTTATTTCTTCGTAGAACAGCGAACAGCCATATTAAAGATCTGATTTATCCATTCATTTTACGAAACCCACTTTAATTTGAGAAATCCTTCAGCTATGAAGTTAAAATTTGCCACGAATTAATTTGAGCTATGAAAGAGATTGAGATTGTTAGTGCTCAGAATTCCTCAACTCTATTGAGTAGCTCACATACACAACTCCTTAAATCACGTAGTTTTACTTACAGCACGATTAAAAGAGATCCAGTATACTAGGAATTGTGAAGAGTACGATAGTGAGGTAAAACTCCTGGGATTCATCCTGGATGAAAAGCTCACTTGTACTCATTTGGACAAAGTGCTTGAAAGGGCCAGAATCTCTCTCTGGCCCTGCAGGAGCCTTCCGGGCAAAAACTGGTGACTGAGTTCAAAACTAACCTACTGGAGGTCTACCGTCGTTGCTGGGCCCAGAAGCTGACATAATGGGACCATTTCCATTCTGTGGGATACCATTAAGCATAGCCAAAATGACCATCCGAATGTGGCAAAAATCGCAAAGTACCATTCACTAGGACTTGGCACCGGGCAACAGGCACTCAAAGCTTTTCATGCCAAAGCATTCGGAAAAAAGGACCTTCGGTTTATTTGAAATTAAGCAGACATCAGACCCGAATCATGACATGACATTGTCACATGAGTAAGCATCTCAATAGGATTGATCTCTCAAAGACAAAAATTTGGAGACTTTGCAATGACGAAAACGAAACACCAGAGCATATCCTCTGTGAATGTGAGACTTTAGCTCACAAAAGACTTCGTTACTTCGGTTAGAGTTTCATGGAACCATCGGAATTCCTGACAATTCCTCTCCGCAAACTACTAAGCTTCATTGAAAGCGATTGCGATTGAAGAGAAATCTTAGATAATCTAGGGTGATGTCACAATAGGCCCAACTGTGGCTTCAGTGGCAGAGGTTAACCCTACATCTAATCTTATCTAGTAGCAATTTGAAATTTTCATGCTTATTTTTTTACCACTTGAATTATGGTAGGGGTGGAGCATCCTACCAATAAGAAAGATTTCTGGAGAGAAATAAAGTGGGACGATGTTCTCTACGTTGAAACTGGAGAAACACAATATAAAAGACCAATTGGGCACGGTGCTTGGAAGAATCTCTCCAACCACCAAGAAATTTCATCATTGGACCCAAAATTTCTTAAACGTGTTAAGGAATATAATAAATATACAGATCGGATTGGGTTAATATTCTGATTTCACGGCAGTGCCGGTTTAAGTGCAACTGAAACTCTAAACACTGTCTAACTTGGTGTCTCAAATATGAACTTTATGAATCAACGTGCTTTCGATTTATAGGCAAGTAGGATTTTTTTGTTAGTAAATTCCAAAACAATTTGGAACGTCATCCACGCGGTGAACCTCTTCGTTCAAGTGTTAATTCTCTGATAGTTCGTTTCTTATCTTGTTCCTTTTTTAATAATAAAAGCAACTCCCGTAGTGGCGAAGCTGGGAATTCATCGCCTATCTTATTTGACAATATTCAACCATAACTCACACCACTTGATTTCCTCTTCTGTATTGAAAATTGTAGAAATCGTTCGATTTACTGATTTAACAAGTAATCCTGTTTAAAGCTAGATACGAACATAGATGATGTTGGGGCGGGTTTGTAGGTCTCTTGTTTACGCTACTGAATATCTGTAGCTACACCTAACAAAAATAGAACACTGTCGAAGGACAGCAATACACTGCAAATATTGTTACCAGATGTCTCTCCTCAGTTTCTTTGACCTGTGGGCACAGTAACAGCGTTTTTACAAGTAAAAAGCACCATGGGGAGATTCGAGCACACAACCTCAGATATAAAACGCTGCGGTCCAAGTGACTATATCTGTTGCTTCCTAAATAATTCGGACAACCGCAAATGGAATGCAATCCGTAAAAATCCTTCAAATGCTGAACTAGAAAAATAAACCTAAAGATCAAAACTCAAAAATTGAAGAACCATCGTAAAGAAGCCATTCCCCATGAATTTCCCTTTGTTTGAAATTAATCATTTCCTATCTTTTTACAGCATTTTCGATTGACTTCGGTGTCGAAGATGAAGACCCCAAGTGTTTCAGAACCATTCATAACATGTTTCACCATCTTTCATCTTTTGACTAAACTACTTAACCAGCCATTTATCACTGATTCTGTAGCGTCAAACCCATTGACAAGTGAACAAATCCGATTAGTGCTTCTATCTACGTACCATAGGTCTAATACTACCTGGAGAGAGCTTTCTGCATTTAGAATAGAATTTCATTCGCAACAAAAGCTTTATCGCTTCAATTGGATTCAAAATTTGTCTTGGAAACGCGTATTATTAAAGTTGTAATGAAAAAGAATTTAATGCAGAGAATTTCAGTGATAAGCTAAAGTCGACAAGTAGGTCCCCCTCATCCAATCTCCTGCACCCCTTTCTCATGTCTTCTAATTATCATTTTCATAAAACTTACCTGTAATCGGTTTAGCACACGCTGTGCATCTCTTAGCGAAAAGTTCGCCAAAACATTCGGCACAGTACGGCTTATCGTCGCGACTGGTAAAACGTTGTCCAGCTAAAGTGCAGTCACAATTGGTGCAAGTGAAACACTCACGATGCCATGGTTCATTTTTATAGGTGACCCCACCAGCGGTGATGATCTGAAATTAAAGGTAATCAAGAAAAATGAAATGGTTCCTAATTGAACGCCGAAGGATCCTTACCTTATCGCATTTAATGCATCGCGTTGCAAACTTCTCCTCGTAGCATCCGGCACAGTAGATCTCCTGTTCCCGTGGGATAAACGACTTGGTGCCGATTGGAGTTTTGCAGACACAGCAACAGAAGCATTTCTCATGCCACTGCCTTGTCTTGTACTCCATTTTCTTTGTGCCTGAAAAAAAAATAAGAAAACTCATCAGAAACCGACAGTGTTTAAAAACTGGGTCAATACTAAAAGTCTATTAAAAATCCGATGGAACAACAAAAATTGTGTTCTGATATTCAAAACCATTTTCTTCCGCTTCAATTGGTTTCCGACGATTGGATTAACAAAAGAAAAAAACAACAACAAGGAATAAGATGGGGATTTCGGGGGTTGGTATTATTTAAATTAAGCGAACATCAAATCTAACAACTGCGTTTAGCATGCCACGGACGGTGTAGTCAATTCTCAATGTTCGAAACGTAGATTTGTTTAAGCTTTTAGTTAAATGACGTGAAAACATGCAAACTTAACGTTCCTAGTGGGTCGGGGAATCCCCCAGCTTCATCCAGCACACAATGATGAGAATTGAATGGATCGACGTCTGTAAGTTGTACGATTTTCGGCAAGCTACTACGTAACTGACATTGCGCCAGTAACATACTTAAATATCGGGTATCGATTGTGAATCGGGATTATGTGAGGTTGCTACGTCCAAATCGGATTTTATTGAAACTTGTGGGCTTATCGAACTTCCTTTCTCTCTAATGAAAAAAAGAAGTTACGACAGTATTCAGTAGGTAGGTTCCCTAGCACCGTCTACAGTCTGTGTAATTGATGATGTGACTGGCAGTCTATTATTAAGGCACTTATGACTGTGATTTACTTCTAGGGAGCACTAATTTAGGCTGTTGATATGGAGGGTCGATTGATTTCGAAGGTTATTGCTTTTTGTCATTACTAGAGTTGGAACGGTTGCCGAAATTTGGGTATCACTGTTTTCGGTCGGTCGCTTTGTATTCATGTCGGTAGAGTGCCACACATTCGATAAGACACTATAAGGTGTAATTCGATTTGGTTATATATTGATTATGGAAATTCATTTCAGGGGTCGTCTTGAATTTCACTGGCAAACAGTTGAATTCAAATTCGAATTCGAATAGCAAAAATGTAGGTCAATGCAAATAATATATCGATTTTGCTTGTTCTATCGACACTAGAGTGTTGCATTCAAGAAAGTAGTTTGAATATCGAATATTGCTGATTGGGCATAGCAATTTCACAGCTAAGTAAGAAGGGTGGTTTCTTCAGCAAATTTACTTAGGGATTCTTGAAAGTATAAATATCTTCCCTAATTCATGAGTGAAAACCGATAGAGGAGAGGTCAAATGAAGCTCAGGATCGCGCATAGCAATTTAAAATTCATTATCAAATTTTTTTTCATATACCTATGACTAGGAATGTAGGGCGTATTCAAGACCGCCGATTTCGAGATAAACTTAATTTTGAAATAACTGCTAGCTGGAAAGTACACATGGGGCTTAACGCCTTGGCCAATTCAAATTGAGAAGGGTGGACTGAAGCATTGTGCCACAGTTCATCACGAGAGATCAATGCGGATCCATTGAGGTCAATCCAAATTACTCGTAGCCACCTCAAATATGAACAGAGATTGTATTCGAGCATCACGTTCAATTATAGTTACTTCCTTTTGGTAATTCCGTGCTGGTAATTCGCCATGCATATTATTACGCTTATCGCTTATATTGATTGTCAGGGCGAAGTTATTGTTGTAGAGAAAATTTGTATTACTGTAGAATAGGACAATGTTAGTCATAGGTTTCGGACAATAAGCAGCGTGGTTACGCAGTAGTTTGGCGGAACCATAAGAAGGCTGCGATTCACGAATCACTAGATGAAATTCAGTGCGTTGTCGCTTTTCTTTTGATTCTTGCGTCAAATCAGTTCAGGTAGAACAGAAAAGATTGTGACGTGTGCATTTTATTCTAGACTAGCGTTGAACAGATTAAAATAAAAATATTGTGGGATCTAGAATTCATAACTGATTAGCTAAGCAGTCACTGCATATATCCAGTGCATATATAGTCATATTTAGTCAAGTAAATCTGAAATGGTTCTAACCAGCTATTTGTTTAGGGGCAGAACCAACACTGATTGCGTCATTAGAATTTTAATTCGATAACATGAGAATCTAATTATGTATATTCAGAAAAAGATCCACCTGAGGTCCTGAATCAATCAAACTCTGATCACTGATGCTTTGTAAGGTTAGTGTGTTTTGATACGATGTCTGCAAAGAGTTTATTGACATTTCTTGAAATGTCAACATAAATGTTAAGCACGACTACAATAACAATACATACGTTAGTCAACGCGGCGCGTTAAGCGATGCGATACGAAGAGAGCAGATTAGAATGCATGTTAAGACTGGTTTACATGGCGAATACAAACATTTTTTACTGAGATTGTGAGGGAGCTTGCTTATCGCATTTTCAATAGAGTAGCAACCACTGCAAACAATATTGGCAGAAAAACATTCACACAAATACCGTTAATATTTTTTTCGGTACATAATATTTGTTCGTTTCATTCCTGATGAATTTCTCGTTAGAGATTTTCCTTCTCCCTCACAATCAGAGTAAAAAATGTTTGCATTTGTCATGTAAGCCAGCCTTAAGAGAGTTCAACCAGTTAAAGTTATATCGCATTGATCTAATCGCGTCGCTTTGAGAGTCTATTTTCCAGTTTCGTCGCGCGTGTTAACAGGAATTCGACACTAGCGTCGATTGTATTTGAAATTTTTTACAACAATAGATGATAATATCGGAAAATGAACGTTTAAACAATAAAATCGCCGTTGGATGGGTCCAGAAAAATGTTTTTGTTATAAAGAATATTATTTGGCAGTAGTTGCAAGAAGCAATACAACTCTTTCATTATAACTGGTGTTGCGATATGGCGCGCGCGGTAGGATTGCGTCGTCACGCGGTTCGCATAAATGGTTTTTACTGTAGTTCCTCCTTTCCAATTGATTGAATATGATTCACGAAACTTTTTATACTTTAACCCGAGCGAAGCTGATTGAAAGTAAGCGTAGTATAATTGTGTTCATTGAGGTGTTTAGAAGTAATGGCGTAACATCCAGACACACTCAGGCAGATAAGAATTCTAAAAATGATCAATAACAATACAAAGTTCGTATTCGAATACTTTCCTTCGTCTACGTCTAGTTATAACAGTTAATGACGTCAGACATAGCAAAGCTGTATCTCAATTCTTAATCGGTTCGTGTCTTGACTACTTTTACTGCAGCTGAGCTATCAGTTAATCTTAGCAAACGTAAACAAATTCAAATTAAAATTAATTTTGTTTTTGATTTATGAAGTGGGAACCGCTGAGCCATTTTAACGGTTTAGCTAAGCTTTTTTCGTAAACTGTAACAGCAATGCTATGCTATGCTGTGACGTTAACATAAACATAAACATAGATGAAGACGAAGCAAAGTATTCAAATACAAACTACGTAAAAACGTTGGGAAACAACGAAACTCAAGAAGAGAGGTCCAAAATTATGTATGTATATACATACATAGTTATTTTAAGTAAAAAAAAATAGTGTTAAAAATTTGTACACGGCTTTATTGTTCAATATAGTCGCTTTTAAGGCCGTCGAATACATTTAGGGCCGTTATTACGACCTTCAGATAAAATTTAACCAGAACTTTGACTGTAAGTTTTGTATGAGCATCTGTCAGTTAAAGTTTCAGTTAGAACGTTACTGACGATCATAGGAACGGGTCTTAGTGGCTGTTTTATGAAATAAATTTATCCCGCTTCAAAAGCAATATTTCTTCTTGCCGTCAAAATATGCCTCCAAGGCGTCCTTGGACAATTCCACAGTCGAAAACCTCTGCGGCACGCTTATGGTTTGGGGACAGGTAGTTGTCACTGGGACTAGGTCTGTTCTCTGTCCACTGTAGGGAGGATAACTGATCTGCAATATACATTCAGGCCGAGCCCTCATCGTTGTCTAAACACTTTTCAATTCCAGAAAGATTTTTTGACATGCTCAAATGATCATGTAATTATACTCTAAATGATGTTTAATCCAGCTCAAAAGTTTGTAACGCATAGAACCGAGCTTCGGACGAAAAATGATTGATTATATTCTTTTTTCTTTAGACGACCATTATTCAGCACTAGCTGTTCCACCCGCTCACCAATTTCTGTCAAAGTGGCTTCAATTGGTTTTCCACTCCACGGATCGGCATCCAACGAACCCCGGCCCCAATTAAAAACTGTTCACCAATTATTCACGATGACCTTGGAGGGAGCAGCGTTCCCTTATAAACAACCACCACTCTTTCAGAAGGTATTCGTACGGCCTTTGTTAAAAATGGTATCACTACTCTGTACTCTGTTTTGTCCATAATGAGAAACTGAAGAGTTTAGAAGACAAGAGACAAACAACAACTGATTGGAAAAAACCTGGTACTGTGAATTCTTTTATACCGATAGTAGGCCTACCTAACTTCGGGATTAAAAAGGATTAATTAACCTTAACCCCAATGTGTTCTTCATTATCATAATAAGAACTTTTCGACCTCCCCTCGTACAGGAAAGCACCTATTTGGCCGATTTAACGCACATAAACTTGGTACTACGGCCGGCAAAACCGAGACTTGGGCCGGTGATCTAAGTTTCCCGGCGATTGCCGTATTCCAATGCAGTAAAAAAGACGATCTTTGCTATATACCACTGGTTCTAGTGCTACTATACCTTAGAGCTTAGACTGAAGTACAGATTTCGAAAAACAAAACAGGGGAAAAATCGAAGAAAATTGCACGATCGACCGGCTTCCGATATGTCGAGCATAATGCCGGTTGCAATAACCGGAGCCGGAACTTCTGCCGGTCCGGTCCATTCAAGTGTGCAAATGTCCATTAAATAACATTGAATCTGGCACTAGACCCGGTTCCGGCGCCGGTTATGCAGGCCACAAAATGGATGGAAACGTCAGGGCTTCTCCCATTAAACCTGTGATAGCACCATTAGTGAAAATTATACGAAGTACAAGTAGAAGCGAGTATATTGAGAAATCAATTTCGGTTTCGGTGAAATTCGAAATTCGAAATTTCTTCTGGAGGGATTTCAAGTTCAGTTAGTGCTTTGTTGTTTCATGATTTGTGTTTCAAGATTTTGTGTTTCAATATTTTCCAATTTGTGATTTTTAGTTTTATCAATTAATTTGACATTTTATTTTTTTGTCAATTTTCGGACAACTTTTAGTCATATTGAGAAATCCGTCAGTTAGCTTTTACGTCGAAACTTTTGCTTTTTGACCTCCCTCGCTCCCAACTTGTTTTTTGGGAATTACAACTTGAATACAGACGTTTTTTTCTTAATTATTATTTGATCATAAATTGTACTCTAATCCCCAACACTACTGTTTTCTTGTAGATGTTAATACGCTTAGACGCAAAGAATATCACTTAACTTTTGGTCGATTCTATAGTTCCGCAAAAATTCCTCCATAGGGTTAATAACCACCATAGACTCTTCTTTTTTTCTTCATCCATAATTGCTTCTCTAATTTCACATAAATAGGTGCTAACAAAGGCCCTCATGTGGTTAACAAAAACCAATAGGTCTGATCAAATCCTCATAAGAACATAACTAGCTCGCAATTAGCCAAGCCTAAGCAATGAGAAAAGAAATTACTTTTGATGTACGGAGTTGAACTATTCGTAAAAATCGTGCCTAATCAAATGATGACTTCATATGGAACCTTCTAATGGCGATTTAAATTGCTTGGTAAGCTAAGATTTGATCGGAACACTGGGAAAACCCGTCCAAGATTCTGAAAAAGTTCTCTTCTTTTCACCTTGGTGTCTTTCTACGTCGTATTGATAAAACCATTATTAATTTATTGTTAACTGTCGCACATGGTCATCTTTGCTTCTAACAAATGACAACAATTAGCAATGTCAACGGTAACGATGCACACAATTCTACTCCCATTTTAATAAGGCCTCATTCCGATTGGGTGTGGGTGTCCTGTTTCCAGAATCTCATTACACGAGATTGTTTTTGATCAAAATATTTAGCGTAGGACTGACACAAGATTCGAACAACGGAAACAGAAGTTTTTTTTGATATTGTTTAATAGCAGTGATGTCATTTTTAATTGATACGTTAAGATGTTATAACATTGTTTCGTTTATTAGATTGTTAATAGAAGATCGCTGCTGTTTATTGTTTTTTTGTTGGAAGATACAAATGCGAGTAGGATAAGTGCCTACAGATTTATTTAAATTAGTGGGCACACTTGATAATGAAGATCGAAAGCTGTGCATGATAATTTCGATTAGTAGAATGAATCTTATGGAAATACTTCACTATCTCTCAATCAAAGCAACCAATTTTTTTTTTTTTTATGTATTTTTGTAACTTACATCTAATTTTCCATACGTATGTATATTGCACTTCTCCCCCTTATAAGGTAACATACCTTGTGTTAGGAGTGAGGAGTTCAGTGTTCATATCATTACATCTCTAGTTCATAACATAACACATAAAACTTTAATTTAGTTGATACCCCTTACGGAAAATTTCGACATCCTTTTTTTAGTTTTCGGAAGAAGTGAAGCGCTGAGCCACTGCGCAAACTAGACATCAAAAGGGCCTATAGCCATCTCTTCAGAGCCTCGTAGGTCACGAAACATCCCCTAAACAGCCCAGATCCCTAAAGAACTTGACTAGCTTATCCTGCCGACCTTGGGTCCTCCAAATTGTCTAAGAAAAGAAAGAAAAGACCTCAGTCGCCTCGTTGCAACCATTTGACACTCACACAAAATATGGGTGCAGTCCTCCTCGGCATATTAGGTCAGGGCAGTACATACACACGTCAGAGTCAGCGATCCCCATACGCATAGCATGCTTCGCTAGCAAGTAGTGCCCTGTTAGTTATCCAACGCGTAGCCGGAGATTGAGATAGTCCTTAAGAATCCAAGGCCTTTTTCCTAAAGGCTTTCTATGGTGCGTTGTAATTTAGAAATATTACCTCATGAATCATGCAACACGTGTTACAATCGTCTATCAGCACTGGTGTCCTTTTTCTTATAGAAAAAGTGAAGTACACCCCCGTTTAGTACTTTTTTTTCTCCCTTCCCCAAAAAGGACGCATACAACAAGTTGTATGAAACGAATTGATGACATCTTTTTTAGATCAACTATTAGTCACTAAGACAATATTGTCTTCAGCATTTTTAACAAATTGTTGGCAGTACAAAGTGATAGAAAGCAGGCTTGCGCATTTTAATTTACTATAGTGACCGATCATTTCCGGTTCCCGATCCTTCGCGAACTAGTTCGTTCTTTTAGTTCGCTAGTTCGCGGTAGTGAACTAAAAAGTCGTGTAGGAAAATGTTATCACTTGAAAAAGGTAAGTCGTCAGTGTCTGTAAACAATGTGATGAAAAAAAGGTCCTCCCTGTGCGGTACAATGTGAAGAGCTAAAAAAAAGGTCCTCGGTGTGGAAGGATACGACAATGCATGAATACATACAAACTAGGAGCGGGACTCATTGCGAACTAGTTCGTTCATTTCACTCATGAGAACGCTCCTCGGAACTAGCTCGTTCCCGAACTACACAAGCCTAATACAAAGCAACAAATACCTTCAGTGAACTAACAATTGCTGATTGATGTTCTATGCGCAAACTTCTTTAATGGACTTACCACAAAAATAACAACATCACACAAGTAATATACAATGTGTTCGACGCAACTGAACGACTACTATACGTAAGCAACTAAGTCTAACAAATTTAATATACAAACATGTCGTAATATCAGTTGTCATGATTTGCATAACTAACGCATGATATGTCTATTAGCCTAAATAACTAATTTGATTTGTCACATAGCAGTGCGCTATAAAGTAAAGGGTACCGCTCACCAGTTGGTGCCCTTTTTATTGATACGAAAATATGCTCCATGATTTCGAGCCGTTAAATAAACATGTGTACACTTTTTATAGCAGTGATACATTTGTGATGTTATCAATTTGTGGCTCATTATATTTTCTATTTTTACCGACAATTGGGATCTAGGCTAGATTTTTTTTTTATTTATGAAAAAGACATGTTTTTTTGTGAAGATAAAATACTAAAGGTTCATTAAGCCAAAAAAAGTTTCTAATGCATGTAACAAAGGCTCCTATGAAAAAAAGTTCTACAAGTTAACTTGGACGGCTAGAATATTGCTTATTCGTCATCTATCCGCCTGTCTGCGTGCGTAATTACTCGAAAATTTTTGAGCCTGATAGCCCCGTACAAATAATTCGGTAGAATTCAAGTTCAACGGGCTTTAAGCTATGTTTATTTAACCCGATACTTATACAAACATAGTACAAGTATATGTAGGTGTTCTGCGCATTGATTATTGTACATATATTCTACACATTCCATCAAATGTACCAGGGATTTTGTGATGCACCACACGTACTGTATAAAAACGCAGCTCGGGCTAGCACGTTATAATCTTTGGTATCAATCACCAGTTAAGATATTATAATAAATAAAATAGATTTTATCTAATATATAAAATAAAGTCAGTTTTTATTGAAATTACGATGGAAATCTACACCTGTGAACCGTTCCTTCCCAAATTTTGCATGGACATTCTCGAGACTACCGGACAGGTAGTGGACATACTCATATAATCCTGAAATTGGTGGTTTGCGAGTTATGACATAAAAATAAAAGTTTACAGCTGCAGTCGTAGCCGAGCGGGTAAGGCGTCTGACTAGAAATCTGGGAGCGTAGGTTCGAATCCAGCCGACCCCGAACATATCTGGTTTTTTTTTTTTTTAATTATGTGTTTCGATTTTACTACCGGCTGCGAACACGTGACGTGAGTAACAGGGGCGATGAAACATAATTTTACAGAAATTGGTGGTTCGCGAGCTATTTCAACATTTGAGTGGATGAAGTATGAAGGATGGTGGATAGAGATTGGAGGATGAATGGAGGATGGTGGATGGGGGATGGAGAAAAATGAAAAGTGATATATGAAAAGTGAAAAATGAAAAATGAAAAGTGAAAAATGAAAACTCAAAAATGAGAAATGAAAAATTAAAAGTGGAAAATGAAAAAGGAAATATAAAAAATTAAAACTTTAAAATTAAAAATGAATAGTAAAAAGTGAAAAATGAAAAATGGCTTTAATGTCTCCAGTTTCTTGAGCTGAAAAAGTGTATTCGAAACGGGAGTAATGTATCAACGGGAACAACAGGACCAATGGATAAACGGGAGTAACAGGGGCGATGGAACAACGTGAGCGGAGCGAGTGTAGCCGCGGTACGCGGCATATTACTGGGGGCGATGGAACAACGTGAGCATAGCGAGCGTAGTCGCGGTATGCGGCTAGTAATTAATAAAAGAGATATAATAATAAATAAAATAGATATTATAATAAATAAAATAGATATTATAATAAATAAAATAGATATTATAATAAATAAAATAGATAGTATAATAAATAATAGACTGCAATATTTCTGAAACTTATGCTCCTAGTTCCCTTTGTAATATTTCTGCAATTCAAACAGTTGAAATATGTTTTTGCAATTTAAACTTGGTCAGCTATTACGTTTTAGATTCACTGAATATGTTGACCCATTCAAGGAGTATCATCTAACGAATACTGCATTTTTTTCAAAGCAACTCCGAATAGATTACAAATTGTTAACATTTGGAAGTTGCAGAATAATAATAGGTGCGTTTTTTCAACTGGATCAAGATCATAAATGAAAAAAACGATGTGGATGATCCAAAAAAAATCAATTTAAACGGTTGGCATTCCTGCCATTGAATTGTCATGGATTTGTGTCAGCTGTAGACTGCCATGACTGTCATGGCAGCTTTTTAATGATCTTACTATGATCCCATTTTGATTTTGGATCATCTCAATTGTTGTTGTTTTCAATGTAAAACGAATGATTTTGATCGTGATCCAGTTGAAAAAAACACACCTAATATCATGGCCTAATATATATGTACAGTACAACCCGCTTATAAAATGCACTTTAATAAACTACTTTCGGCTATAACGTACCTTTATTCAATCCCCATGCACAAATATGAAAGGTTTTTATGTTGGTTATAACGTACTATCGGTTATAACGTTCTACTTTTGCGGTACTCTAAAGGTACGTTACAACCTGGTTGCATAGTATATTATTTCATGCTATTTCCATTATTAGAGTTACAAGTATTAAAATCAAATCTGAGCCTTATTTATACCATAGATACTCAGCTAATATACACACCATGGTATTGAAATCGTAGTATTGAAACTAGCTGCATATGATACCTACAGCATACACTGCACATATGGTATGATTTGACAGTATCTTATGTAAGCTAGGAATGACATTTAGTTGCGATACTCGCCACACAATTGAGGAATGACACTACTAGTGCATAGTATACTAGGTAAAATTATCGAATTTGTTTACTATGAAACATGTTCAATACTAGATATACCTATACCAGTTCGTTTATCTCATATATGCTTAGTATTGGGTGATACACTGCCAGTATTGAAGATATTAAGATATCAATACCAGCAATGTATCCATGGTATAAGACTGTCTTCAATTTTTTTCAAAACTTTTAAAATTGATTTGATTTGATTTGATTTGAAACGTAAAGCCAAAGTACGATACATCTGCTGAAAATGTTCAAAATATTCATTACAAATCAAACCTAGACAGTTGACAGTCAATTTTGAACAATTTGGTCAGGAAAACCGAACTTACAAAACAAGCCCGAAAATTAGAATTTTCGTCTTGACCCAACTTTATTAATTGAAATGGAAATTTTCGAAATCAAAACGATCTTTTAAAAATCAAATATTGAACATTAATCGGACGGGTTTGATTACCAAATGGTAAAACAACTAAACAATTCACCTTATAGACAAACTGTATGACTAATGTGTCATCGTTTTGTAATTATTTATTCTGTACTCTAAAAATACACCATACCACCGTCAAATTAAGACGTCCGAAATGTTCAATTAATTTACAAACTCAAGCGTAATTTTTTATTCGATGTGAAGCCAACAAGTTGGTATGCAAGTTGACCTTATGTTCCATACAAAACCGTTTGACTATTGAGCTGTCCCGAGTAGGTTGTGTAGTTTTTGCGTTATTATCGGCAATAGTGACCCCACGTGAAAAACACGATCAGGAAATCAACAACTGACTACCCAGTTACAACTTTCACGATCGATCGATAGTTGACCAATCGCTGAAAATATTCTTAATGCAAAAGGCTATTGTCCAAATTTATGAAATGATCTCAGAATTATATTTCCGAAAAAAAATACGATACTCACGGTTATTTTGGTATATTGGTTGATCTATGAAGTGATCTTCAAAAATAGAAAAAAAAATAGGAGAAAAATATTAAAGATCATTAAAAAGAATGTACAAGTCTTGTCTTTGATGATCAATTGATGACGATCGCAAGAATCAAGTTCTCACTGACTTTTACCTTATTTGAATCAAGTGAACGGAGGTCAGAAAAATGTTCATCGCTTTCAGGGTTGTCCCTGACTTTGTGTTTTTTTCCTATATTTGTTAGATAGCTGTAGCTTTAATAAAAACCAATATGGCGTTTATTGACAATTTTATTGATTATTTATTGGTAAAATTAGAGCTTCTACGGGGATAATAAAAACTAAATAATTAATATAGATTTTTCTTTTTCAAGTTCATTGATCTGGGTGATGTAGTGCAGTTGTTTTCTTAGGTGATCTCTTTTTTTCTGCTTCGCCTTTACGTAGAATTGGTAGGTTGTAAAAGAATACAACTCTGGTGGGTAGTCATAAAAGGTGGACGTCCAGACGATCTACATTCCATCCAAGTATGTATTGCTCATAAAATAAGATACTTGATACGGGTCGGGCTAGATCGAACTAATTTTCAAAGGAGGATCGTTTTCTCTTAATCCAAATTTTTGATTGTACTACTTTTTAACGTGAAATCAACAGGTTTAACAAACATAGTTGAAACTTTGCAACAAAAAATCTGTTTTTTTCTAAGTTCTAGGAATAATTTACACTTCTTAGATGAATTAGACAGACCTTTTGAAATGGTTGCACACGTGGATAGTAACACGAAGGAAAAAACCAGTGCATTGGCTTTTTGCTTCACATGAATCACATGTAATTGGCTTTTTGCTTCACATGAATCACATGTAAAACATTCAATATATATTACCAATAACTCAGATCATTTTATCAAAACCATAAGCCTTGAGAAAAATCACCATGTTATTAACTAATAAAGGGTTTTCCAATAAGGACTTGACAACTTTGAATTCAATTTGTGAACGCACCGTTTCACTAATCATCGAACTGTCACTGTCAATTTATTCAGTAAACTTAACATTTTTATCATGGTAAAGTACACGAAGGAACAACGTCTGCAAATTAAATAATATTATTTTGAAAAAAAGTTGTCAAGTCCTTATTGGAAAACCCTGTATAAAGGTTATACCAGGAAGCTTGTCCCTATCAGGACTTGCTGGGTTTTTTATCCAGAGATGATTTCACCTACGGAACCATCTCATTATATAAACACTTGAAGCATGGTAAATTAAAAACGCGCAAGTAATATTCAATACAGCACTGAGCGTGCTGAAGTCCTATTACTGAAACGATGAAAAAGTTCAGACCTCATATGCAAAGGACCGTACACTCCACTGAAGGATAGTAAATTAAAAAATTGGAAAACTGACAAGTGAGATGTCAAATCTTCATATTCAACATCTCACCTAAGCAAGGACTGTCTATCCATCATCATCCTAACGATGCCCCCCCTCTCAAGCGTATTCAAAATGATTACTCCAGAATAAATAAATTTTACGTTAATCTTAAATAATATCCTACAAGACCTGATAGGGACAGGCTTCTGGTATACCTTTATATTAGTTAATGGCATGATGATTTTTCTCAAAACTTATGTTTTTGATTAAATGATCTGAGTTATTGGTAATATATATTGAATGTTTTACATGTGATTCATGTGAAGCAAAAAGCCAATTACATGTGATTCATGTGAAGCAAAAAGCCAATGCACTGGTTTTTTCCTTCGTGCTACTATCCACGTGTGCATATGAAGAATGAAATGGGCGACAATAATGAAATAATTAAAATTATTTCTACCCTTCATAAAAAAATGTCAAGGTTTATCAAACAACGTAGTAGTTTTTTAATTATATATTTTATTTATTACATCACCAGCACTGAGAGAATATAGGTTTAAGATTGAAGCCATAATATTTGAGGGAATAGAGAGTTTTTGTAGACGTATAGCCACCCAGATTAAAGAAGAAACAAATTTAAAATGGATTGTAGATTATCCTGCATTTAATTAAGCTTGTGTAGTTCGCGAACGAACTAGTTCAGAAGAGTGTTCCCAGAACTGAAATGAACGAACTAGTTTGCAGTCAGTCCAGCTCCTAGTTCGTTTCTATTCATTCATTGCCGTTCGTAATTCAGTGCTACGACCACGACTTTTTTTCTTTGCTCATCAGATTCTACTGGAATGACGACTACAACATTTTGTTTGTTTGCTCATTACATTGTACCACAATGTACCACAACGACGAAGGATCGGGAACTAGAAATGATCACTCTTATTGGTGAACTAAAATGTGCAATCCTACTTTTAATCCTCTAAAACAAACGATTCAGCGATCTGCTAAAAACTTTGTCTTCTGAAGCATCTAAATGCCAGAATTTGCTTTAGAATGGTCTCGTTTACTTCGAATCACATTCCATAACCCTGCGTCTACACTGACAATTTAGCTGGCAATGACATTAGCAATATTGACATTGAGTTAAATGTCAAATCGCAATGAGTGGGCATTTGATTGCTAGGCAATTTTCATTTGCACGAGTGATTTCGAAATGTCAAGTTTTGAAGCAAAGCCATAGAGCTAGTGGAGACGACAAGCCACCGGTTTTGTATAAAGAAGCCAAAAACACGATGAGAATTGAGACAAAACAGGGTCGTTGTATCAAATTGTTGTTGTCTTAGCGTGTGAGTGAGTGAGACAAAATAGGTTCTTTATGACAATTTGTTGTTGTTTTGCGTGCAAGTGACGTCCACCTTCAACTCAACCGCTGCTTGTCATCTCCAGTGTATATATCTCTATAAGCAAAGCAATCATAACTTCGAAAACTATTGATTAATTCTTTCTTTTGTCCTCTTATTTTTACTAATTTTGCGCTCAAACCAAAGAACGTCTACCTGTTGACAAGCGACGCTAACTACTGTCAAACGATTCGTTTTATGGCAATATTATCCTCAAAATTGCCATGCCATTGCCATGCCGAAAGCAATATTGCCATATGCGTTTGGTGCGTCAAGACTGTTAATTTGTGTTATACCGTTGCAATTGGCATTGCCAGATAAATTGCCAGTGTGGACGCAGGGTAATTGAGAAAAGAACGACATGAAATATATCTTTTCGTACGAAATTTCGACGCTTTTGACCGCTTGGCTTAGATCAATGCACCGATAAATTTTGCATCTCTGATCTCGTTGTTTACACAAGTGAAATGTATACAGTGAAAAATTAATTTACATGTGCATCAATAAATTTCGCATCAACAATCCAGTTGGTGGTGGTGAGATTGATGCGATATTGTCCATCCTGGAGGCAATTCGGTCGAAAGTAGAGCATTCCACTTTTTTTATTGCATGCAGCTTCCTTAAACGAAAGGCATGCAGGGAGTGTAATGTGGTGCGAAATTTATTGGTGCAGATGGTATGTGTCTTATTTCGTAGGGTTTGATTGATGTTTCTTTTCAATCTTAACGTATGCAAATCGAATCTTCAAACCTGGACACTAGGCTTGTGTAGTTCGTGAACGAACTAGTTCGGAAGAGCGTTACCATAAGTGAAATAAACGATCGAGTTCGCAGTGAATTCCGGTCCTAGTTCGTTTGTAGGAAGTAGTTCGCCATCACATTTGCGTACACCATGTATCATTCTACTCTCGCGAAGTGGGAGCTAAAAGAAAGAACTAGAACTAGTTCAGTTCGTGATATAAGTGAGGACCTTTTTTTAAGTATGTGATTACTAAAAAGTATGTGATTATTAAAAAAGGTATATTGCGTAAACCACCTTTCATTGAGTCTCGCGAACTGCGAATTATAAAAAGGAACTACTTCGTTCACGAGGGAAATGAGCTTTTTTTTCTTAAGTCGTCACATTCAGTCTCGCGAATCGAACAAAAGGCACCAATTCTCGCGAGGGAAGTGAGGACCCATTTTTTTGTACGTCATCACCTTCAGTCTTACAAATTGCGAACTTAAAAAAAGGAACTAGTTCGTTCGCGGGGGATGAGAGGACTACTTCGCTCGCAAGGGAAGTGAGGACTTTTTTTATGCCATCACATTTCTCTACACTATTTATCATTTCTCACGTACTGCAAACTACAAGAACGAACTAGTTCGCGAGGGCTCGGGAACTAGTTCGTTCCCGGTCATAAAACTGAACTGAAATGCGCAAGCCTACTGGTTACATGGTTTTTGTTTCTTCAAATACATTAAATTCTGTCAAGATCATTGGTGCGAAATTTCTCTCTGCATTTGGCAGGCATTGTTTAGAATTCAAAATTGAGATTGTAAGAACTATGTTGCGGATGTTTTTATTCAATTACACACTAGCATACAATTGTTTGGTGCTGGTTTAGTAACTTTGATCAATTTATCGAGAACTTTTTGAACCAAAATTGAATACAAACACACCTTCTCGATCCTACTAAATCAAATCAATTGTCGTTTTAATTAACACAAATTTACCTGCAGTGGTTTTTGTCGAATCACCCATCATACAATACGGCCCCAAGGCACATCGAAAATTTCGATTTTCTTCAACGGCTGAAGCATTTGGCAGGAACATACTGAGTACAGCGACATCTTCGTTATTTTCGCGGGCTTTTCGAATACGATCGGCCCCGACAGTTTTTGTGGATAAATGTAAACGTGACTTCATTTCGGAGGACAGAATATCAGCTGCCATCGCTTGATCACCCAACACAAAGACCAACTAACAAGCCCCTTTTTCACAATCACTAAAACTTCACTTTTTTTCTAGAATTTTTTCACTTGAAGGATCGGTTCGATTCCTTCAAGGAACGACACGTATTTCGTTTAAATTGTAACACCTGTGTGGAACGCGCGACGTTCGACGATTTTCTTGTACGAATTCACACTGAAAAATGACACAAGATTGCTGTAAAATCACAAGTTTCATAGAGTTGTCCAACCTACACCCGATCGCCAAAATAAAACCACAATCCAGGCAGACGGAAAAATAAATTTAAGTTCTAAGACGCGCAAGATCTCACACGGAAATCATTTTAACATGTTTTTGGCGGGGTTGAGTTGGGAAAAAAAACGAAGAACTGATCGAGAAGTGGGGCTCTTAGCAATCAGTGGATTGATAGACAATTTTCGAGTGGTTGATGCAAGGAAGATGCATTTCTCAAGATATCACGAGTTTAGTTTAAAGAGTTAACGATGAAGGGCTGCACTTACAATCGATCGGCGAACTCGAAAAGGTAAAGTGGTCTGAAAGGTGAAGCTGCCGTACACTTGAAAGAGAACGGGTTCGTTGACTCAATCACCGGCTCAATGGAGCAACTGTATAGCCGCGAAAATAATGAGCTCATTACAGCAAAATGAACATGATCATTTCGGGTAAGATCGCCTACCCCAAAGGTCATCATATCTAA
The DNA here is from genome assembly GCA_949128065.1 of Beris chalybata. NCBI lineage: Eukaryota > Metazoa > Arthropoda > Insecta > Diptera > Stratiomyidae > Beris > Beris chalybata. The sequence continues at coordinate 108,388,794 of OX421895.1, forward strand.
ATTGTATCCAACTAACTTGAGAAGCAGTGAAAGGATGCACGATAAGATCATCGGCCGGTCTGCTGTACGATCATTCTTATACCATACATGGAAGATCGTACAAAAACACCCAGGTATCGTCATTCTTCCCCATATAGGAAACGATCTTCGCTGGCCGATCTTACTGCAAACTACCGTCTCGCAATCGAGTCATTCATGGATGTGATCTTGCCAATGGATCAGTTCGCTCGCCCTGTCGGATTCGTAGCGTAATCGAGCGATCTCCGCTGACATAAATCAATTAACCTCAACTTCTGATCAATGACGAATATCGCATTTCTAAAGTACAATTAAATACGATCGGGAGCATAGAAAATATCATTAATCGGATTGCTGGGAATATAATTAATGAAAATCGAAAAGAAAACCGATCGTGAACGGCTTAAATGTCGCTCGATCAACCGCCATCGGAGGAGGCTTATATTTCTGTGGTCACAGAATAGCAAAGCGGTAGCCCCGGTGAGTGTAGGTTGTGCCCAAGTGCCCTATTTCTTTGCACCGATCCGAGTACTGATCATGCCCACATATGCTGTGTTTTTTTTTGTCCCAATAACACATTAATCGCTAATTACATTTCATTTTGGGGTCATAATATTTTCATTGTGGCCAAGCTTTGACTGCTTTATGTTTCAAGTTTATACCGCAAGGGAAATAATAAGTCGATCTACTATTGTTGAAGTGTTGATTTTATTTATTAGTCTGAAGAATGGCTGCGTTCGACAAGATCAAGACTTAATAATTTGTATATGGTCTTGCAGTTTAAGTACGCTTAATTCGGGGCTTTTGGTTAATTCAATTCGGCGTAGTTGGGAGAAAGCAATTTATTCAGATGAATTAAACTTTGAATGAATGTACGGTGATTAAATTAATAAATTTAGTGAAATCAGTGCAGGTTCAATAGTTAAGTTGATTTGTAATTGGTAGGTGATTTTTTTTTTGGAGAAAATTTAAAAAATTATTAATTTATGGTTTGATTAGAGTAAGATAAATGTTTTCGAAACTGATAAAGCAGCATAGCTTTCGAAGTTCAATGCTTTGAATTTATCTAATTTACATGTATGTAGATGGAAACTATGTAAATAGTTAGATTAGTTAAGAAACTGGTAGTTGTCTACCTAAGAAATCACTCTTCATGCCCGTGAAAGAGGCCACGCATTTTTGAGTTGGTTTTCGACGTCGCTTTTGACTCCCACATGAGCTTCCAACTGGGATCTATCGCTTAGTATCAACACAGTTTTCAAACTCACAGTTCTAGTCAAGGGTTTTTCTGTCATACGCACTTAGTAAGCTTGAGGGGTGTTAACAGACTCCTTGGATGTTGAAAAACAACAAAAAATTCTTAAGGTTTGATTCTCTGCTAGCTAGCAGACGAGATTCTACTCTTCAGGGTTCTCTTGTGGAGTCCATTCAAGTCTCACTAGTCCTACTGCTAAGTGCCAAATATCCTACAACTTTCTTACAAACATAAACTCCAGGTGGAGAGGACTGACCAACTGCGTCATATCTAGGAAGATGTGGCTATCCGCTATCCTAATGCCGAAGCAGAACGGACGAACTCTTGAGTGTAAAGCCGTGTAAATGTTTCCAGCGGTCAGCATGGGTCATTGGCCAATCGGCGACCTCCCAGCCAGACTGGGCATTCCCCTTTAGCGCCAATTGCCGCAATTGTGGGGATGCAAATGAGAGTGGAACTGTTATACACCTTCTTTGAGTGTCCGGCCCTAGCAAAAGCCAGACGTGTATTAGGCAAACCTATCTTTGATACCCTTAACGAAATCTCGAAAAAGAAGATTGGAGAACTGATTATCTTTCTGAACAGCTATAGGTCTATCGCCCCAATCAATGCAACTTGGAACCTTCTGAGAGATGTCTTTCGTGGGTGTGTAGTATCTTCTATCTGACGGACGTAAATCCTGATAATATCTACACGGCCTACATATGACCATTACCGAAGGAAATTGATTCAACATCTTCACGATGCCCTACTGAAGTCAGCCGCTAACACGGTTTAATACTTCTTCCATTTTGAGTTAATGTTTTCCAGCTTGTTATGCGCAATGGCTCAGAATCCCTTGGATACTAGCCCAGTATTTTCTCCTCCAGTTGGAATCTACGCGCAGTAGTTTTTAAAAGTAGCTTACTACTTTACTGATCAGATTCCGACCGACGTTAACAGTAGGCTTGTGTAGTTCGCGAACGAACTATAAAAGCTCTAAAGAGCGTTCCCAGAACTGAAATGAACGAACTAAATCGCAGTGAGTTTTGCTCCTAGTTCGTTGCTATTTATTCATAATCTTTTGAAAGTCTGCGCTACATAACACTTGTCGATTGGTGCCCTGGTTTTTTTAGTTCATCACATTCTACTAGACGACTTTTTTTGCTCATCACGTCATACCAGAATGACGAGTCGTTACAAACTTCTCATCACTGACCTCCCGCGAACTAGTGAGAACGAACTAGTGAACTACAAGAACGAACTAGTTCGCGAGGGATGGAAATGATCGCTCACTTTGGTGAACGAAAATGCGCAAGCCTAGTTAACAGCACTACGATTAGTTTGATGGCTGTGTATTCCCTAGGGATATAATATTGATAGGGGCTGCATAGACACCTCCTTGTTTACTCACGATCAATCATCTTAAGATTTTCCAAGGCTCAAACCACATTAGAGCATGAAACTGATTTACTGCCTTACGTAAGCACCAAAGATGAAATGAGGACTAAAACAATTTGAACTAGGACTAATAATAGTCAAGGATCCGACTTGACCCATTAAACATGTATTTACAATTCACATATTTTAGCTTCTTTATGGTAAATTCCATTAGTTGTCAAATTCAGCGGCGCAAAATTCAACACACACTTAAAATTGCCGATTTATTCAAAATACCTGACACAAAAAATTAAATTCCATCTTCAACACTCAACATACAGAGGCAGAAATTTGCACTCAATTCGCACAATATTAATTTGACCACTCCGTACCAAACCCATTAATGTTTAATTTCATAGTTTATGAAGCTATTAACGAAATGGCAAACAGAACGTTTCGATATTATTTATTGTATTTACAATAATAATTTTATGAAACGATCGGAATGAATTTTCACAGAATGTTTACCATAATCTGTGAAATGTGTTAAAATTGGAATCAACAATATACACGTATTGTGTACTTGACCATTTGAATTTAAACTTTTAGCGTTTCGGTCAAGTTCAGGATGGTTCTCGATTACGTCTTGTTGAAATTTGAATTGCCAAGGGGAAGATTTTGAAGATTTATGATCAATTCAAGATCAAATAAAGAAAATGAATTGGTAATTAAATAAATCAAATCAAATTTAAATTTAAATAATGTATAACACTAATTTTCTTCTTTGAAAAAATAAAATAAATATATTTATTTTAATTTGACATATAGATGGAGCTTACAATAATAAAAATATAACCTAACGTGAGGTTTGAGTCTATACTAATTACGAAACCTATAAATCTCCAAAAATTAAAATGTTTGTAAGATTATTATATGGCATCAAGATACTGTTGGTGTTCAATGAGATTCGGACTCACAACCTTAAAATTGACCGCTCCACTAGGCATATTTTTTGTCCGCTCAGCTATTTCAAGTATTTCATAATTTGGTATATATTTTGCTTTACTTTGTTCACTACAAACTATGTAACGTATGACGTCTGCTAATGAAAAAACAAATAGGTGTAGGTGATTTCAATGTCAATTAGACGCTTCAGTGCTAGCGTGAAAATGTATTTGAACAGTTCGGGACTGGTACGTTTGACACTCTGGAATATTCATCGTTCAATTATGGAACAATTTTTTCGGATTGATGTTAGGCAAATATTTTCTAGGCATCGGAGAATCATCTACTAGGAACTTCGAACTTGTAATAGGAGGAAGCCCCTTTGAGGGATGCTAAAATTCTCTTTATTTTGTTATTATATTTAGAAACGCAATATTTATATTATACACGTTATGAAAAAAATGGAGAACGAAAGCGCGAAATCAGATATCAATTATCACGGAGCGTATAAAGCTTAATTTATTTTATTAAGGGCCAGTATTACGATCGTCAGTTAAGCTTTAACTGGAAGTTTTGTATGAAATTCTTTCAGTTAAAGTTCCAGTTAGAATGTAACTGAACATCGTAGGAACGGCCCTAAAGAGCATAATAATTTAAATTGCTAATAATAAACTAACAATTATATACTTTTGAAATCCATTAATTGTTTTAACAAATCTTCTGCGTGGAGATTAGATTCGATAGGACAGTTTTTAGCAGAAAGTAGCAAGCAAGTCAAAGTAGCAAGTAAATCAAAAGTAAATCTGTCACAAAACTTTGTTCTGAGTTTTGAGATCTTAAGCTTATTCGATCTTTTTAAAGCAGCAGTTTTGGTATTGTTTGCAATGTAAATTTTCTACCCTACTCTGAACTGGATGAATGCGCCAAAAACCACGATTTGTGTAAGCTTGCTAATCTGACATTATGAATACCAAGCATTCGGCCGGATTAGTGGAAGCGCCGGATTACTGTATGTACGTCCCATAAAAGAAAGAGTGATTCGTTCTAAGAACACGTTATTGAGAGTGGATTTGGAGGGATTATACAGACTTGTATTGTACTTTCAATTAGAAAAAAACAGCGAATTGCAGAGTTTGTCGGATTATCGAGCAGTGGACTATCGAGCTTTTACTGTAATTAAATTTGTACAGAATTTGTTTGTTGAAAAATGTATCGGGTTCTGTGGATAATACCGTAATATAAAATCCCAAAAACATATTCTCGGAAAAAAAATGTTCTTAAGATAGTTATTCATTTAATTTACTTGTATGCCATCGCGATTCTACAGTGTCCCGCCGCGTTGTTCATCATTCCTTCAACTCTACCGAAACTCAAAAAACGGAGGGATTGACATTTTTGTCAACCTGATTTAAAGTTTAAATAAGAGCAAACAAAAGTGGATGAAATGTAACGTATGCTGTGACTAGAAATCACCCATAAAAGGGATTAAGGTTAAATTTAAATTGGTAAAGGGGTATAGAAGTTAAGATGTTACTTTAACCCAATCAAAAAATTGTAGTTTGCTTGAGAGTAGCACTTTAACTCTAGCAAACTGGGTGAAGTGTAGTTTATTACTTTTTGATCGGTGGTTCTCTACATAAGTACACAAAATTTCATTGAAATGATTTTAGAGAAAAACTTAGAACCTATAATAAAGATAACTGCTTAGCTATTCTTAAAATAATAAAGAATTCCAACCTCTCTAACAAAATTTAAGAATTTATGAACACATAAAACTTTTCCGAATTAAGAATATAAATTTAAGTTTGCAAATTAAGAATATAATTTTATGTTAATTTACGTAAATATACAACACATTTATACAATTTTGTCTAAATTTAAAATTACAATTTAGTAATATTAAGCTGATGGTCTTTGTAACTAGTGCTTAAGTATAACTGTGTATATTTATATGCCTTTTATTAAAATATAATAATAATAATACATTGAAATTTGTTGAGCGGCTTAGAAGTTATGGCGTACGCGAAATTGATAGATTCACAGAATTAAAATTAGGCTTTTATTTTTGTTATTTATATTCTTTTTCTGATCCAAAAAATTAATTTTTAATCGATCGATCGAAAAAAAACTAATAAAAACAAATATTAAAAGAATTGTTATCTCAGTGTTTTTAAATATTTTGGAATTTTGTACCGAAATTTGGCCTTTTTCCAAGATTTTTTATTTTTTAAGATCTTTTGTTTCGAGTTTTTCTGCTGACCGCAAATATAACAAGCAGTAGCGTACTCTACAGGATATTTTACAATGAAAATAATAAAAAATATGATTTGGGGTTCTTTGGAGTCAAAAAAGTGTTCCAAACATAGCCCTTATCTTGTTCCATTAAGGACTTACAACGATTTTAAAGACGAAGAATTTTCATTGTACTTTGCATCGCTTTTTGAAGTTTTAATATAATAATCTATGATTTGTTTTAAAAGATATGTGTGTTCCCTTGTCTAGCAGCCAGTTGCTTGCTGACATAAGATCTCTCAGGTTAAAAATTTTATTTTGCCATTTTGTTATTACAGTTTCATAAAGTTTATATATTTGCCTTTGTCATACCTAATTTTGGAAGCATTTTTGCTACGATAGTTCATAAACAGACTAATGGTGCTCTTACACGAGCAATTTTTCAAGCAATTGGTTGCTCGACGACTATTGCCAAAACTAGTGAAGCGATTAAACGAACAATACAGGGCAATATCATGGTAGTTGCGGCAATATTTCAGCAATGTGGCAATGTTTTCACAGATTACTGATATCGCTCGCCCTGTAGTTGCTGTAATAATGGATTGAAAATCAAATATTTTAAAATTTTATTTGAAGTTTTCGATTGGTTTGTCAAATTTGCTTTAATAGAAAGTGTTGTTTATAGACTTAATTGCTCATGTAAGCTCTTATTGCCGAATTCGTAGATATAGGTCAATATCGCTCATCACAATTCAGCAATGATTTGATGAAAAATGAATCTACATCGCCTGTTGCTGTATGTTGCTCAAAATTGACAATTATCGCTGGAAATTGAGCAATTTTAATCGCTCGCGCACCTTTCCACGACTTTTTGGCAATTTTTGTTTTGTTAGTCAGTTTTAGATTGCCTCTAACTCACTAATAAATGCAGATATGAAAAAAAGGATTATGTAAAATTTTAAGACATATATTATGGGAGTTCCAAAATTTTATTAAAAAAATTATGTTAAGAGGTCCTCTTCGGTTCTTTGTCCAAAGACATTTTTTTTAAATTTTATTTTTGTTTTGAGTTATCTTATGTCCGAAAGCTTATGACAAAATTGACTCAAATCGTTTAAAACAAGCGTTAAATTATAACTTTACGATAAGGAGACCTAGAGAAAACAGTGATTCAATGGCTAGGACTTAAGTCCAGATCGCTGTGAAACGACCAATAACTTATATATTTTCTTCTTAGCAATATGAAACACCTTGTAGGTATATATTTTTATTGACTTTGGAAAGAACTTTACAAGCCACAAGAACCCAAATTAACATTTTTTTTAATAAATTATAATTTAGCTACAACACAGAATACATGATTGATTTCGACCTAGTTTAATGCCTGCCATAATTTTACCTTAAAGGAGGTGTCATAAGTGTGTGCTTCTGAAAAATAATCTGCATGACCAAAAATTGGTGCTTAAAGAAACCATAATAAATGGCAGAAAAAAAAACTCGGGGACAACCAGATTACTTAGTGGCTGTTGTTGTTGCTTATTATTGCACACCGGCTATGAATAATTAAGGTCTGCAATAGCCCATGCATGATTTTGCAGTCAATCCCACATACGTCCGATTAAAAAACAAACAAATTCATGGTCATGGATTCAACATTTCGAACGGATAATAAAATAGCACACAATTATTTATGCTCAATCCATTTAACTCGGAAGAAAGTCAAAATATCTTCCGGCACAGCGCAAATAAGTCGTGAAATGAAGAAAGTTCAGAAGTAATATTCACATCTGAATATGCCCCCGTTCCTCCAACCGTAAGTTGAACGACTTAAACGTTCGAAATTAACTTGACTAAACGTTCTAATTTCATTAAAGTGACATAATAACTAAAACTACAAACGTTCAAGCGAACTAATGTGCCCGAGAAATTGTCATGTTCTTGTAATTGGAGCCCATCAATCATACCATTAGCTTTGATATTATCAAACCAAGGAAATAAAAAAATTATGTCATCAAGAAGTTCACCGTGTGGGCACGATAAGGTTGCATAGAAGATTTCCTCGCACCGGTTATTACCTGCATAATTGCACTTTGATTAACCGTCTAAACGATGGTAGGACAGGTGAGTCTTCCGGCTCGTTTAAGGTGTCTTGACTAAACTGTCTGTCTGTCTGCCTGGCGCAATATACCTGCATGACTTTAACTATATGAATATTAATTTCACACCACACTTTTCAGACTAATCAGACTCAGCTCTCGGCTCACATGTGCAATCCGAATGTCGCCCAGGTAATCAGTCCATCGACATTATTATGAAAACAGTTTTTTTTTATCACCACTTTATATCGTATCCGAGCGTATGATTAAAAGGTAGGTGCACATCAGTTGGGCGAAAAACTCTTCGTATGGCGGTGAGATTGCCATAAATTATGTGCAGGTTGTCTAATAAATAAATCGGCAATAAATAGTTGGGATGATTTTAATATGTTGTGTGTGTGTGTGTGGGAAAGAAAATCCTGACGTGAAAAACACCAACCAGGTAGGGCAAAAGGTGAAAATGTAAGTCGTGACGGTCGTGAAATGCATCTTCCTTTCGAAAAGTTCCCAAACTAACGTTAAGACACTAGCGTAGACTTTGCTGATCGCGTTTCTAAACGAAATTTGTTTATTGCGGACGGAAAATTATTAACAAGTTCAAAACTCGGATTTTGAACGCGACCGCGGGAATTAAGAAGTGTATTTACGGCGGAGCTAAGCGCGATGAGACCCGTTCGCGGCAACAGTCAATTCATAACTGAGACTCCACTAAATGGGGCTCACTTTAATTCAATTGCTGCAGCTACGATCCGCCCAAGTATATTCGCTACAGTACAGTACCCATAGTAACTAAATAGTCGGTGGTATGGAGATGTCAACAAAAACCGCTGAGTACTAGCGTTTCTGAAGATTGGAGCAGTTTGGCGATTAGTTTCGGCGGCTACGGCAGTTAGTAAGACGGGACACACTACGTCAAGGAGGAGACAAGAGGTTCGCTTCTATCCACCTCGTGTAGGTATCGATGTAATGTACCGCGAAAAAAATCGGTAACACCAACTACAATCTTTGTATCGGCCAGGCGTTGGCGGTGACGTTGTCAGAACAGGTAGGTAGTGTTGGCAGTGGAGAGAAGCTTAAGGCCAATCAATTGTCGCCTGGTCATGAAAATTATTTCAAGAAGTCTGCATAGCATTATACAGATGGCCCCGCATCGAACTCTTCTAGAATACCTACAATCTTTAAGAATGCGATATATTTTAATTTCTGTAGAGAGGATAGCGTAGGCCGGTGACGTGCTGCAGGCCTTCATTTCAACGCAAATTTTCACTCGTGTTTCTCAATGGAAAAGTGCACGATGTAAGTAAAGTGCGACACAGAGAGTAGTAGAATTGCCATTTATGACACAACGATATTGAGACGATTTACGCGCGTATTACACACCGGTACAAAAATCGATCAAATATGGTCATGGATTTTTCGCGCAACAGATGGCAATTGAACTCATAGCTACCTGGCGGTGCTTCATAACTAGATTTTATTCATTTTGCTTGTGGTCTATTTGCGATTGAAAGATAGCAAAATGGGTGGTAGGTGGCTGCAAGGAATTTTAATGGGATATTGGATGAAAAAATCCCGATTTTATACACTTGATTTGAAGTTTTTCGATGTAAAGACAGGGAAGCAATTTAAAGTTCGGCAAGTTGAAGGAGTCACCACAGTCTCTAGATTTACATCATTCATCTGGTGACTGGACATCAGGAATGTACTTAATCGCACAGAGCGATAATTGGCACAAGTTGTACGAGTACTCAAAACATGTTCATTAAAGTTCACCAATTATGAAGAAAAATTGAACAACAGTAAGTGGTCAAGTTTCACTAAAGGTGAAGAAAAATCTAATGATTCGAAAAAAAGAATGATTCAAAAGCAAGGAAATTGGTTGTAATTTTAACGTGCTGCACCGACGAATGAAAAGAAAAGGGTTTTTTGCTTCTGGTGATATAAAGTAGATACACTACTACAGAGCGAAGCGTGGGAAATAAAGAGTAAGTCTATAGATATAAATACCGGTGACGACGAGACCACGTTTTTGTATGAAGCATTTTGAAGCCAAATTGACCTTTTTGTATGGAGCGTTTGATGTCAGGCGGTAGTGAAATGCAAATGTGTAGTAGCCTAGTATTCAAACGTTTGGCGTTTTTCGAGTTCAAGATCGGAGTATAATATAAATGTAAATGACATGCCAATAGTAGCATAGTGTTTAATGCCGGTCCTTTGCGAGGAATCGTCCGGCAAAGCCGAATATCCATCTTATAAAGATGTCAAAAAATGGCTCGATTCGTGAATAACCTCAAAAGATGAGTCGTTCTATCAACATGGCATTTGTATACAGCCGGAAATATGGGAGAAAGTAGTCGCTAGCGATAAACAAGAATAGAATTCATTCATGAAAAAAAGTGAGACGGTATCCAAGTCCCTAACCACGCTGTAAAAACTACCGAGGAATATCCCTCTTGTGTACGTCTTATAAGATCATGACTAAAATTCTAGAAAATAGAATTAAGCTCTTTTCTGACAAAGTAATTGGTGAATTCCAGGGCGGATTTGGAGCTGGGCGCTCAACCACGGACTAAATATTGTCAGTTAGACAGGATCTTGAAAAGTACTGGGAATTTAACATTGATGTGCACCAGATATTTGTGAACTTCAAACTTGGCAAACGACAGTATCGCGTACTGTATAAAATAATAATGGATTTTGGAGTTCCACGAAAATTTATTGGCTTACAAAAATGACAATGACCGATTCTCTGTCTAAAGTACTGTTCCAGCTTTAGAACTAACCACATGGTTAATCAAGATGATGGCCTAGCACTAATGCTTTTCAATTTGACACTCAAATATGTTGTACGGAAACTGCCCGTTGACACCAAGGTAAATCCAAATCCAAATGGAGGACGGAAGAGTCCCCAAACGCACACTAAAGGAAAAAGTTTATGGACAAAGACTATGTAGTTGGTGGCCACGAAAGCGCTAGGAGGACTCTATTGACGCATACAGCAAACACACTGCTAAGATTCACTAACTGGAAGATACGGCCACTGAATTGAGAAGGCTGGAAGCGACACATTCAGCAGTCCGATTTGGACTGTAGCGCCAATGTATGTAAGGGTTCTCTAGGTTTACGTAATGCAGATGCATTTACGATTTGCATGACTTTGAAATGTTTCACTTAACATTCACCAAAGTGAGGACTATAATATTTAAATTAGCTTAAAAGGGAAATATTATCCGACGGAAATTAATCTTTTACTATTCGAGCAATATGCCCGACTGCATTATCCTGTTGCCAAAAAAATTCAGTCATGCTTCGGTTTATAGTGTCCTTTTAATTTTTTCTCCAGCATTGTAATTATAAACAACGATGCAGAACTTGAAGAATTTAAGAAGGAACAGTAGAGAGCCGGGTGTAGTCCAGTGGTAGTGTACTAGGTCTTGAAAACATTGCTAGCAGGGTTCAATTCTCACTCAATGCATAATTTATTTACATCAAGTTTTCAGTTGTTATTGGCTTCAAAATGTTACTATAAATCGTGAACAGTGCGGAATGTTTAATAGGGTCACTTGTAAAGGATTTAAGCCTGAGCAAATGAGATCTGTTGACATTCTAACCAGCTTCACAAATACCATCAGAGCTGCCAGACAGTAGTTGATTTCCTATAGGCAACTTTGCTGTTCTGGTAGATCGTATCACAGCCAATAGTACTGAAAAATTATTGTCACTAACACATTCTAGTACACTGTCATTCCCGGCTCGATTCCTGATCTTCCTTCCCATTCCTAAAAAAAAAAAAAAATGATTAAGTTCGGTATCCCCCTTTCTTCTCCACAATTCCCTCCAACTTCCAACTCTCCTTCGCACCAATAACATATGGAAAAATAGATAGAACGAAAGATATGGAAAAATAGATAGAACGAAACCGCGGCCAAATGGGCTCAGTTTGTTCTTGAAAATTAGCCAAAAACAGCTATCAACTGTAGGCACCGTGCTATGGTGCAGTGGGATCACAACGGACCCATCTAGCGGTCTATGTGCTAGCTATCTCTGCCAATAGCTACCCACCTTACCTAACCTAACCTAAGAAGGAACAGAACAAAATGTTGTTTGTCAAATTTTTTTTTTTTGCTCATTTTAAAGTTTGTAGTCTTAAGAACATTGTGTATAAATTTCATATTGAAATTCCAATAAATGTGAAAGTTATGGGCAATTAACCGAAATATACCCTTCGTGAATTCTCCAATTCTCGGCCGCCTACGTAGCGAAGGGATAATACTTTACATTTTCAGAACCTTTTTGAAATTTTTGTTTTGTACCAACCGACTGCATGTAATGTTGGGAATCGCAGACCGTGCGAGCGACGGACATTCTTTACGCCGATCATGACAGCAGCCTCCAGTTTATATCCAATATATTTATATAAGTTTTGATCGTACCTAAACATAGGTATACTCGTATACTTTCGAATAAAACCAACCTGGATAAAATTAAGCAAATAGTTTTTGAGATAATAAATTCTAAAACTCACCTATTTTTTCTTTCTTTAGCAACTCTAACTTCGCGTACTCTCAGTAGTCGGAAGTTTAATCGTACTTTTTTTTTATTTTGACACAAAAAATTTGACTGACCTTTTCGTCAAATTTTTTTGACTGAACTCTTCAACAAATTTTTTTTGTCAAATATTTGACAGTATGAGATACAGTGTAATACTAGCTTCCGAAATAAATTGCAAACATCAAGACTGTATAGATGTTGCTATTCTCAACGAACATCTCTCACGACACCTGATGTGTGGTCGAAACTTTTTACAGGTAATAATACCTACTGTCCGGATACTCAATACTTGACTCTTAAATTTCCTGTTTACATACAATTACCCTATTTGCGAGTGCAAAAAACCGATTTTCTGTTTCCCTTCGGGTTAAACGTTTTTCTTGCATGCATAGGTGGTCATTAAACGGCCGCGCTGAATGTAAGGTAATAAATAGTTAACGTACTGGGGTTCTGGGCTATCCTATCTAATTACAAGAAAAACTCTCTTTTGTTCTGAATCATCGAACTCGAAAGAAGTCATAGAACCGAAGGTAAGGTGACGGTAGTTTGCTACTACCTCGCGGTCAAATTAAACGTGTGCAAACGTAATTTTCTGCGGTCATTGCGATTGGACAGTACTTAAAGCTGGACAGAAACACCCAATTAAGTTGTTGTTATTATACACTTAAAAAAAAAAAAAAAAAAGTTTTTCCATCGTCAGAGTGTGTCCAGGTAATCACTTTTACGGTCGTTCACACTTTATGTTGCAGATTTAAATTCTATTAACCTGATGGTAATTTCGATTCTTTTTCGGGCAATATTTGCTTACTGTCTGAAAATAGCCGGGTATTACGAGGGGTAAGTGGATATCATTATTGAAATTTATAATAATTGTAAGTTGCTTCGAGGTTGGGTGATGTAATTTCAGCTACGCTGCGATGGGGAAGAAAGCCCTAAAGGACAAAATATCCAGCCGGCTTCTCATATTTCATATCATGACTGGTAGGTCCACTTTCTCATTAAAAACCACAGGAAATTAATCGGGAGAAATTTAACTCCCGAATAATTTTAAGTCTCCAAAAAGGACAAAAATTTAAACGGTCTGTTAAATTTTAGCTTATAATTGAGGTGGTAGGCCGCAAAAAAAATCCATGTTTTTATTTCTGATAGTCACAGCTCGCAATTGTCAGTGAAAAAATTAGTAAAATTTTTTTTACTCGGCGTTTTGTTGATTTTACTTACAACTTACCTTGATGCCGTCAAGGTGATGTGAAGAAATTACCGTGAAAATAATAACAAACAAACATTACAGAAATCAGACGTTCCTACCGCTGGATATCATAAAACTTCGCATTTCCATTCCAAGTTACACATCGATTTATTAATTAGTATAATAAATATTGTGTATACCATTCGAGCTTAAAGACGATATTTTTATTGCTCGCGGTTAACACATTTCAAGATTTATCTAATTTTTTATGACAACTATAAGTGAATCGTTGTAAAGAGGAACCTGCTCTGTAAAGGCACTGAACCTGTTCATTTTATATGCTTAACATCGAAATAAAACATTTTCTGTGATGTATCACTCAATAAAAGGTTTGATTTAGAATATGTAATTTAATTATTTATGATTGAGTTAGTGAAGGGCGATGCATTTTATCTGTTTTCTGTAGAAATAGGGCAGTAAAAACAAGAATAACAGCTACATGAATGGTTCGTGTAGGACTAGGTTTTTACTATTTTAACTTCGCTAACCCGTCAGGGCGCAAAGGTGGTCGCATACGCGGACGACTAAACAATTTTGATATCGGGTAGTGATAAGTGACCTAGACAGAGTGTCCTAGACAGAGATACTTCTATTACGCGTAGAACCAAAGACCCAAAATTCACACTCCCTAAACTGGGTGGTCTCACTCTACAACTTAGAGACAATGCTATAGGTACTTAAGTATAATCCCGGGCCGGAAACTTATCTGGAGTAAGAACATCGACTAGCGAATGAGAAAGGCTTTTGGGGCTCTCTACGCTTGCAAAGATGTTCCCTAGTCAAGCCTATCCTAACCTACGGAATTTTAGTGTAGTGGGTAGCTCTGGAGCAATCCATATAAATAAACTCATCAAGGTTCACCGTCTTGCTTCCACAGGAGCAACGGGCGTACTTAGCACTACACCTACAGCGGCACTAGAGATGATCCTTCATCTTCTTTCGCTGAATATTTATGGGAAGAGGGTAGCAGCAAAAAGTTCTGTGCGCTGTAATCCGTTAGAGGATAGAGACTACTTGATTCTGCAGCTGGAATTCTCTAGAAGATTCTCAACGAGGATCCCTAGCAGAGAGGGTGGAATCTGGATCGGCCATAAGTCCATTTTTTTTATTTTTTTTTTTGAGATTTTGTTCTGCTGTTCGCTAATATCATAAACTAAACTCTAGCAAACAAAAACAGGGGAAAAAATCTGTTTAGTGCATAGTTATTTGCGTATTAAAAATTTCCCGTTCAGTTAAATTAAACTGCTTAAACGGGTATTGAAGTTTAAATTTGCTCTCCTGTAAAATTACCAAGATATGACTTATCGCATTTTTCCACTGTGGTCTTCATATTCATCACCAACATTTGATAGGATGCCGATTTAAAGCAATATCGAATTAAATCTAATGGAAAATAAGAGCCTGCGGTTCCTAAAATTATTAACATAAACAAATAAACTGATTTACGTCGATAAACCTAGTCAGCCTTATTTTTATTATTTTATAAAAAGAAGTGAGTGGTCGGCCGTGAACGAGTAGGTCGAAATGACCGAATTATCTCGAGTCATAGAAAATTGTCGTTCAGTCGGTAACTAGAAAAAAGATTCTATTAACTCGAAAAACCGAATAGCATGTTTGTGCGCGGTTCGACTATCAACACCATTCAGGCACGATACGAGACGAGTTTACAGAACCTATTGACCGACTTGTTCTATTTTTCTCAAGTCTCGAGCCATCTTGGTCATACTACTGTTCGACCGAATCATGACTGAAGTGACTGAAAAGACTCAAATGACCGAATATTTTAAAACTGTCACTAACTCGGTCATGCTGAGTGAATGAAATGACCGATTCATCCCATCACATAAAACCTACGCAGGTATTACAACTAAAAGTCCAAATGGTTCTCTCTATACAAATTATAACTTATAACATAGTCCAAATCTTTGTACACGGTCAGGCATTCGAGTTTCTTGCACGACATTGTTGATTGATGATTTGAATCTTAGGTATCATATTTCTTATCCTTCTGTATTTTTATATAGAAAGAGATAGTAGTAGGAATATACACTCCCATAGGTACCGTGATATATTCAAAGTGCTAAAGGCGACCACCTTGAATGGAATACTTTAAATGTCAAGTCCGACAAAATGCTGAGAATCCTTATGAAATATTGTCCAGTTTAAAAAAGTACACGTCTATATTATTAGTTATCAATTTTGTCGGACTTTCCAGAGAAAACCACAACCTTCTTACATTTAATTAGAATAGCGTAGAAAGCTCTCCGCGCTTCTTGCATATTCTACACACTTACTGCATGCTTCACACATTATTGGCTATGTTGGAACTTTTCAAGGCAATAGATGCAGCATATAAGCGCAGTAGGGCTTATTGACGAATTCAGTTCTTTGCGAAAGTGAGTTATGAGAAAGTGGATGTGTTATCATTGAATACGATTGTGTTTGAATTGTATTTTCACTTCAAATACTGACCATTGGAGGGTTTTCTTTGTTCGTTTTTTCGATGAAATATCTAAGAGCACAAAAATCAAATTTGTAGTTATCTGAAAATACAAGGTTTTCCGGTAAATACTGTTAAATTTATTTTGTGTGACGTTTCGGACTGAGTCCTTTATCAAACTTTGATAAAGGACTCAGTCGAGTCCGAAACGTCACACAAAATAAATTTAACAGTATTTACCGGAAAACCTTGTATTTTCAATTCAAAATGTACTGTGAAAACAATCATCAAAAATTGTAGTTATCTGTTATTAACATTGAATGCCATGGGGGTCACCGGTGACCGGAACAGAAATTTTGACCCTTTAAATAGCATTGTCAAAATTTTTGACAAAAAGTGTGACACGCAGTGTTAAGCAGATGACGTTGTAACAAAATTAATTGTATTATCGCGACACTCGTGGACTTATATTCGAGGTTCGGGGTGCATTTGCGGATTTTGGCCATATCGTGTCTCGAAGAATCGTCCAGACAAAACGACATGCCATTCAGATATCTGCGAAGTTCTTGCAGTTTTGTTTAACTGGTGTTTTTGTCACAAATGCTTGCATACAGCTAGGTGTCAAATTCTAAATTAATTACCAAGTGCGCAAAACTGCGTAATTTTGGTTGCTTGTCGTTGGTTGGAGAATGCAAAACAAGCAATACGGTCCCAAAACATTAGCGCGAATTTAAATTTGTAACGCTGCTATTTTTTCCAAAACTTCTCGGGGGTATTATAAAAAGTAATCTTCACTATAAAATGAAGATATAAAAATTTTGATTGCAATCTAATCATCAAAAATCGATCGTAAACCCACTCGAAATCACTACGACAGTTAAATTAACACCTGCCATTGATTTATGATTATTTCTTTCGTAATAAAGTGTTTTTAAATTCGCCATAAAATCGTTATAGTCTCTTACACCAATTTTGGAAAATCTATCAGAAACGACGGCATCATGCAAAACAAATCGCACATAGAAAAGTTAGTAAATTAGAGTTTTACGTGTAGGCGACAGTATCAACTTTTTTCTGCTCATACGTTTCTTTTGGCACCTTTACGACACCGATTTTACGCTGTAGAAAATTCTAAGTCACGAATGTACACTGAATCCGAGAAGTTCTGCTCTGTCTAGTGGAAAACCTGACTCATGTATAAAAGTCTGAATTGTGTTATGAAATCCGATAAAAGTTGGATATCATTGGTGGTATTAAGTAAGCAAAACGCATAGCTACAGGTGAACTGATACCCCTACGCTTTTGTATTATTAAAGAAATAACTTCTTTTTGTTTGCTGTGAACTTGAGATGTAACTTTTGTTTGATGGAGATAACTGGGTGCTGAAGGTGCCCTGGTCTTGTTCGCAATATTATAGCCTTAGTCGGCGAGCGATTAAAAAATTTAATGCAAATTTGATTTTGTCGTTTTTGGAAAAGATTAAATTGCGAAAATAAATTCGAAATTTGAATACAATTATTTATTTTTAAGTGGCATTGCGAAGAAAGTTTTGCGACAATTGCGAACAAACTTTGTGGCTATCTGAAAGGGGGTGTTATTTTTGACTGCTGAAAGTCAATAGCAGAAAAGTAAGACAGTTAATAAGATAAGCCTATTTGCGCAAAAGCCTTTGTTATTGAGGTCAGTTGGCAGTTCTGGCTCTGCTGTGATAGTAAAAAGCATTTTTAATATAAAGCAACTAGTACAGATTACTATTTACTTTTTAGCAGCTCACCAATGTTGAGTGATGGCGTAATCCTTCTTTTTTTACGGAGTAGATTAATTCTGTTAAATATTTCTGACGTCTCGTTGACAATTCCATTTGAAAATAAGAACCGGTAGTTGATTTTAATGTTAATTTGTCAATAGGTCTTCAGAAATGGGTGATGATCATAAAGATTAACCGTTATAAATGAATGAAAAAATTAGAGCCACTCTTGATGCTTACTTAGTATCTTCACGGTAAAGCTTGTATTACACTGTATGAAACACGGTTAAATATTTGACCATACAAATTTGACCGGATTTGATGTTAAATATCCATTTGACACGCTTCCAATTCCGATACTACACTATCTGACAAATTTGACATCAACGTCAAATTTTCTTTTCGTGTCAAACGGTCAAACGCCAACTGGTTAGCTCTATTGTAAATATTGGTGTATATATTTATTACACTAGCTACGTACCGCGGCTACGTTCGCTACTCTTACGTTGCTCCATCGCCCCTGTTACTTTCGTCTCTCCCGTTGAAAAAATTTGACATGCAGTCGGTAGGATTTAAACCAACCCTCCCAAGAGGGAATCATCTGATTTCTAGTCAGAAAGAATGCGGTCAAACGCCTTACCCGCTCGGTCACGACAGCCTGGTGTAAACTTAAGCTTAGGTCACTTACAGAGCTTATTTTCAAAGTTAAATTTATTTTATTTATAACAAATATACGAACCAAATTTCGGGAATATAATTATGTTCTCGACATGTCCGGTAGTCTCAAGAATGTACATGCAAAATTTGGGAGGGAACGGTTCACAGGTGTAGATTTCCCTTCGACCCGAGCAAAAAACTGTTGTATTTTTATATATTAGATTTGTATTCCACTGCGAGCACTGAATTTTCGAGTTTACAACTCCATTCAGCCGTAAGTGGATTCAACAAAAAATAGGAATGTAATAAGAAAAACTATTGTTTAAATTTTTGTTGTTGTTGGTGTTAAAAATTAGCAAAGAAAAAGTGCTATGCAGTAATTATGATGTCGTATATACTGGAGGATAGAGGAATATTATTTAATTCGCTGATCGCCACAAAAAATTATATATTCACGAATGACACTTCCTATTTGATACATATGACAGAAATACTTTTTTCTAAAAAAGCAAAGATTCAGATGTGGTCAAATTGCTTTTCAAATCGTGTCAGACATTTTGTCAAACAGCATTTAACCATTAAACTATCTGACAGCATTTGTCAAAGAAAAATGGTTAAATATTTGACTGCGTGGCATATAGTACAAAACTAGCTTGATTACTCTAAAGCTAATATTACACTGTTTGAACAAGTGGCCAAAACGAGTTTAGTTTAGGTTAGGTTATAGTGGCAGCAATCCAAACCATGGTTCGACTTACTTAGACCATTCGCCAAAATGAAGTAATAAGCAATGCGAAATAACGAATTTGACCGAGCCGATATTGCGAGAATAATTAGAATTGACTATTTAACATTGCTTATTACTGGAATTTGACCAAATGGTCAAACAGTGTAATACCAGCTTAAGTGCTTTGTACTTGGACGATTACCCATAAGTGCGAAATTTGACCATATAAAAAATGATATCACCCGATCACATCATAAAACAAATTTGGAAAATACAAACCAAGCTTTAATGACCGACAAATCAATTAAAAACGAATTAAAAACGCCGGTTATTTGTAGTCAATCAGCAATTAAATGTAAATAAAACCCCGAAATGGGCAATAACATCAAAATAAACTCGTAAATGCCCACACTTTTTCACTGATTTTTCGATTGTTTCATTGATTAGCGTGTTTTTTGCTGCTAATTTCGCCTGTTTTGAATGTCGACTTGCTATTTTAAGGCTCAAATTGTTTTCACACGATACAAAATTTGAAGATGTTTTGTTATAGCAGATCCCGGAAAAAATTTCCTGAAAATATTCGTAAATATGGAGGAAGTTCTAAATAAGTAAACCGACAATTTAAAGGAAGTTTATATAAAAGTATTTTGAAACTGAATTAAGATTTTATTTTAAAAATATCTCTTACCTACGTAACGTGTGGATTATAACCCGAAATTTTATAACAATTTTAATATTAAAAGGCAATTTACACTTCAATGGAAGCATCTTCATTTATTGGTAAACACAATGAACAGATAAAAAAATAGTAATTTATTTTCCGTGGAAGGTGTTGTTTATTTCGTTTTCCTAAAATTATTTTTTTTAGGCAATAACAATTCATTAAAATCAAATTTTCTATAAATATTCGAGGAAAAAATAGACCTTGAAAGCAGCCTGTCGAATTCTTTGTTTTTTATAAGAAAGAATGACTTCATGTTCATTCAAAATATAATGATATAAAAATATCGTAATGATAGCGAGGAATGTATGTAATTGGAATTTACTAAATAATTAACACTTTAACGAAGGTACGTGAAATTGTATTTATACAATGTTGGCGCGGATTTGTCAACAATTGCATGATGTTCAAATCAGGGAGCGTACTTAGAAGTCCAACATGATATTCTTCATAAGTTGGTATTTTTTACAATGTTGTCGTATAAGCTATAAATCCACTGCTATTATTAAAAAAGTGACTCAATTAATAGAAACAGAAAAAAGTATCTGTTCGTTTATTTGCCTGAAACATGAATTGGCACAGATTTTTCTGTCCGGAAATTCTAGGCGAATTAGTTGATTTCGAATTATAAGCGCAAATCAAAACAAAGAAATACTTCCACTCTTAAGTTCTCTATTACATAATCGTTCCAGCTTTCTAGATTCGCAGTTAAAAATAAATTTCAGTAGCCAGAAATTTTTGTTTTTTTAGTAATATTTCTTCGGTTACAGACAAGTTGTTCGACTAAAAGAAAGAGGATTTTTCTGAAGAATCTCTTTACAAAAGATAAGGAATTGTCAATTATTCACTATTTGCCCTTTTTATTTTCTTAATTTGTCACAAAGATACAGAGCAAGTTAATTATCGAATTTTGGAAGGCTGTGCGGTATGTGCAAACAGGATCGATTTCAGTACTGATAGAATAATGTTCCTATTTTTTAAATGCAGTGGCCAAATTAGAAAATAAAAACCAGGTGACTGTAGTAAAATGATAGATCTAGGTTTTTTCAAGCAGAAACAAATACAGTATTTTTTGCTACGGAATCCCTATTTGGAGTGCTTTCCGCGAAACGGACAATATTTTAGCTTATATGGAAAAATTCGTTAAAGCTTTCCAATTTTGTCCACTCAATGGAATTTGGAATCAAAACACGCCTTAAGACCTAGAAAACACAAAATCCTAAGATGTGAAAACTTACCTTCTGTATTTCAAACAAGATACAAAGAAATCAAATGAAATAGGAGATAACAATAGAAAGCAATAGAAATATATGGCAAATAAATTACACAGGTTGCAGAAAGAGTTATCCCAAGGGCTATCCCATAGTTCAAACCGAAATTCTGGGTTGGCCGAACCGAATTTTCGTTTATTGGTATCGAATATATTTTCGGATAACTGCTGAATTATTTGTCTAGCCAACCAGTATCACATAAAATTTTGATTGCCACAAATGCACGAGTTGCTGGTAAACTAAAAAAAAATTGAGTAATTTATGTTAAATCCTACACTGAATTTTTTTTTCGTTATCAAGGAGAAGGTAGAGAACTCTTCTTAGCTAAGACCCTTAAGGAATCTTACCCTGCGTCTCCACTGACAATTTATCTGGCAATGGCAACGGCATTATTGCCATATAACCACTATATTGCCACTAAACGCATATGGCAATATTGCTCTCAGCATTGCCATGGCAGTTTTGAGTATAATATTGCAACAAAACGAATCGTTTAACAGAAGTTAGCGTCGCTTGTCAACAGGTAGACTTAGGTTTTTTTTTGGTCTGATCGCAAAATGAGTGAAAATAAGTGGGCTAAAGAATAAACTATTGAATAAGTTAAAAGTTTCCGAAGCTATGATTGATTTGCTTCACAACCTGACACATCGTATTCACTCGCTCAAATCAAATGCCCTTTTATTGCGATGTGACATTAACTCAATGGCAGTATTGCCATAGTCATTGCCAGTAAAATCGTCAGTAAAGACGCAGAGGTTACTTTCTGCCTTTATAAAATCCATGGCTGTAGGTAGGCATCCAACCTGTGTAACCACTGCCTTACCGAAAACCTTTAATTTTCTTACCTAACTAACTTAACTTAGATTAATTAAGTTACCGCAAGTTGACGGAACACACATTTGGTAACAACAGCAGAACCAACATTATACTGCGGCAATCAAAATTGAATTGCCAGACATTTTTCTGTTCGGTTCTTTCTACAGAATCGTGCAAACAAGAATGGTTCTAATGCACGTATTGTCTGTTTATTTCCTTAAACGAATATTTTTTGTACAACCGAATATTTAAATGATCTTCAATTGATGCAATGAAAATTTTTTTGAAGCAGTCTCTTGCCAACAAATTATTTCTCTCAGTGTGCAAGCAAAACGATTGAAATGTTTTTGATGAATAGACATATTGCTATTCGATATTAAACTGAAATCATTCAAATAAAATAGAAAATATGTGCATAACTGATTTAACTCCTAGAGTGGAAATGATTTAAGACAAGATGCTACGAAAGAAATTGCAACGTCCTTCTTCTCTCCTTCCCCATCTGTTACTGACTATACCCACTTTCACACATTCTTCAAAAATGGAATTTTAGTATTGCATATTTTTTAAATACTGTTTCAGGTAAAATTTTCAGTGCCAACTCTAACAGATGTTACGAATACTTGAAATTTACTTGCCATTCACCGTCTCTCCTTCACAAAATTAAATTATTTGTATGCTAGGGACGCATTGCTTTTCTGTGTTTAATCCTATTTATAACAGTTTAGCTGGTTTGGGTGCCCATGTAGTATTGGTTGATGTCTACGCTTAGCTTGGCTTGTTAAAACAGCTGACGAAGTCAAGGAGAAAGTAGCCTGAACATTTATTTATTGAACAAAAAGGATATCATTTTAATTTTTCTGATATAAATATTACGAAATAATTTTTTAAGTGAGCAATTGAGACACAGCTTTGCACTTATAACTAGACGTAGACGAAGCAAGGTATTCGAATACGAGCTTACTATCGTCTATCGTGTCTAAAAACACGACCATCGCCTATATAATTTTGGGAACTTCTATAAGGCGTTTAAAAGTATTTAGAGCTACATATTGAATTTTTTTGTATCTGAATTGCATCGCAATATATCGAACTCGAATTTTGCGAAATCTCAAGATTTCGTCTCCATAAAAATTTCACAAACATTTGAGAGACTTTAAAATATCCTTGAGATGAAAAATTTTGCAAAAATCCAGCTCAAAATCTCTGGCCTGGACAGCCATGAAATTTATGTTTCATCATCAATATTAACTGTCGCATATTTTAAATAAATTTTTCCAATTACTCGAAATGAAAGGTTTGAACATAAAAAATTTATTGTAAAATCTTATAAAATAAATTACAAATTTTGGCATGTCAGTCAGCTGCTAAATTATTGGCAAACAAATCTGTTCAGGGCGATGTCAACGCTTTTTGAGATCATTTGTTAAAATATGCCGCTTTAATTTAGCTATTTACGGAGCAATTAAATGGCACTTTGTTGAATTATTATTTGTCAAATTCTGTTATTTGTTATACATAGGCATTAAGTATGTATGGCTTATCTAAAAAATTAACCTAAATTTTGTGTAAAATTTGGTTATCAATTTTTTAAACATTATCGCCATCGATCCAAAAAGGTTCGCCCAACGATCCTTACTATTCCTTTTCGCGCAAATTTGTTGGGCGATTGTAGAATAAGATAAGCAACCTTCTCTGATCGATAAACTTGTCGAAATATTGTAGACTTTCGTAAATCATTGTCTTCGCAGAAATATTGTAGACTTTCGTAAATCATTGTCTTCGCAGTAGGTATAACTGGGGAATATTCTGGTCGGTCTTTAACAACAGGGTCGTTAATGGACCCTCCTTCCAAGTCGTGAATTAAAGGGATCTGTGACCTTCTTATTTTTTCTAGAAAGGCTAGGGAGTTTAAAAAATTAATGTGTTTCTTGCACCCGAACATATAGCTCAATCTAAGGACGACTGGATACAGATACAAAAGTGCTTACAGATTGGTCATACCTTGAAGTAACCAAGCTATAGCATTTTCAAAGAGGCTCTGGGTGTAAATCCAAAACCAAGACGTCCGAAAATGAACAATCGCGAAGGATATCGAAGAGTGAATAAGTCCTGGCGAAATGTAAGAGGTAAGGCCTATTGGTTCTCTTGGGAAGGAACCCTGTTGCTTTTTGATGACAGGGGTCACAGAAATTGAACAATGTTGACCACTTGAGAATAATGTTCACAATATCATAAACCAAAAATGTAAATAATTCTACTATTCGAACAGGCAACTCTGTCTCAAAATAAGTGCTCGATGGTATGACGAGACAATTGATCAATCTGCTACATGGTTAATAATAACAGCAATATCATTGATAATTATTTAATGAATGAGGTCAAAGTTGCGTACTAAATGCATCCAAACAGCTCCCATAAACTGACTTATTAAATTCGAATTAAATGATTCAATCCATTACAAACAAAACGTCTTCTTGAATGAAGATTGCTCCTACTAAAAATCAATTATTTCATAAAAGATGCAACTGCGTGTGCAAGCCTTACAATCACTCGAGGGAGTGTCGCATTTCGTCTGGTAGTTATTTTTTTTATAATAGCCGTACAAATTCGAGATCTTCTATACACACTCTCATTTTACATGCAACCTTGCTTACATGATGAAAAGATTCACTCCCAACAATTTATCAGCAATTAGTTTACTTAACCGCAAGGCCTTTTAATATATAAAATAACATAGACACTTTGACGGATTTTAATTATTAATGGAAATCTAAGCTTAAGAGAAATTTATTGGCTAGCCATTAAAATGCCAGAATTTCTATTTTCTTGAAAGTGGTAGATTTGCCCACACTTTTTTTTCATCGTTGTCAACAGTTTTCATCGCTCATCTTTACGAGGTGACTAAGAAATAATTAGTTAAATACTTAGTGGATTTAAACATTGAACCGGTGCCAGTTTGATCTCATTTCGAGATTGAAATTATTGCAAACGAGTCTTACATTTAATTGTAACAGAAGAATTACAACAACAACAGCTACTTTACATTGTAACACAGTCTGTTTTACACCGTATGCTAATTTGTCAAATATAATATATGTAATCGTCAAATTTTTGTTTGTCATATCATTATGACATATTGTATCATATTTTGCCGGAAAAAATATTGACTGAACTTTTCGTCAATTTTTTTTTTATTCAAATTTTTGACAGCATGGCATACAGTGTGGTTAAGCTTAAAAACGAAAAAATATTGATCTTATGATCGAAAAATAGAGCGTAGAAAAGCTAGGGCTTACATTTAACATGAAAAAAAGAATTGTTTTTTTCACTTACCTCCTGAATGATGTTATTTTAATTTATGGTTTATTAATTTGCAGTTTTAATATTTATTTATTTTTTTGATTTTATTTGGTGAAGTACAAAATTTTGATACACGGTGATTTAGTGAAAGCGGTAAAAGAAAAGAGAAAAAACAACAAGTAGAAATAAAGTAGTAACTTTTCTTGAAAATTGAGACAAAAGTGCAAATTTAAGTAGTAATGCGATGAAGGATGTGTTTTGTTGTGTTGCGTTTTTTCTTATTATTTACACTAGGGGTCTGTCTAATGTGGAAGCTATAGCTGCTTTTATGTCTCGGCTAAGTACGGGAATAATTGTTAGCCGTAGCACAAAAGCAGCTATAGCTTGTACATTGGACAGACCCATGTTAGATACATTTAATGGACAACATGAATCTCTTGTGTAGTTTATAGTTTCAGTATAGTTTTGATGACCTAGCCAGTGTAGAGCTTGCAAATTGCTTGTTTGGGTCCAGAACTAAATCTAATAAATTAACACTATAACAATAAATTTAGAACTTACCAGCACGAAAGATTTCTCCGCATCCATCGCAACGCGATGCAAATTGCGAATCGTAACAATTGCCGCAGTAGATTTTCTCGGCCTTGGCACCGAATTGCTTATCCACTAATGATATGCGACACTTGTTACATAGAAAGCAGGCTTCATGCCAATGCTTATCCTTGTAGGAAAGATCCTGTGAAGAAAAAACCGCAACTATAAATTCTATTTTTTGAAAATAATGCAATTTAAATTCGCATACCTTCGAATCAATTCCAATAATTTTACTGCATTCTTCGCATGAATTCGCAAATACATTTTCGTAGCACTTAATACAGTAGGGATGGTCATCTCGAATGACGTACCGCTGACCGGTCAAGCTTTCGTCACATTGCCAACAACAAAAGTGGCCCGAATGCCAATCCTTGGACATTGCCTTTGTGTACTCGCCACTGAAAATTAGCTAAAATTTGCCAAAAGAAAGAAACAAATTCGAAATAAGTTTATCGCCAAAAATTTGAAATGTTTTTTGAATTGTATAAATTTTTGTTGATTTTTGGCAATATTTTTTATACCTTTGTTTTAGTTGGGGTACGTGTCGTTTATTGTTTTACAAATATGCGATTTATTTTGAAAAGTTTTCAGATTTTCTTGTGACTGTTAATGACGACTTTCGTTTCATTTTGAAAATTGTTCGTTTAAATTTTTTAAATTATTTAGTCATTTGTAGCATGTCCTTTTCAACAGTTTTTATGTCTTGTTGTTGTTTTTGAATAGTTTTTATTAAATTATTTTTATTTCGTTTTTATACTATATCTTACCCAATTACTTTCAAGTTACAGCTTTACGATTTACTCAATTGAATTGGTGAAAATATCTTTCACTTTTTCTACTTTTTATTTTAAACAAAATTAGTATCTTAAATTTGATAAAAATGAATTTTTTTTAATACGCATCGTTATTCAAAGATGAATTGACACACAATTTTTTAAAGGTTCGAAACAAATATTAACGTGCATGTTTATTAACAAGTATGCATTTTCCATTGAGGAGCTACAATACAAGCTAACTTTTAAAAGTTTTATTTGAAAGTTAGCTTCTATCATAGTCCATTATGGACCCCTCACCCCCGATACTGAAACATCTCGTTCTCCGGTGGAACATTTCGAAAACTGACTGAATTCTGTATCAATACTGAACAGGAATACAGCTTCAGCATTCAAAAATCCGACGTGAAATTTTAGACTAATGAAAAAACAATTCTTAATAGGGTTGTGTATATGGCTGGTTATTTTTATTTTCTACTTATGCTAGTATTACACTGTATGACCACGCTGTCAAATTGCAGTAGTACGCAATGCAAAATAGTGAATTTGACCGAATGAATACTGTGAGATTTATTTGTATTCGCCTATTTCGCATTGCATATTAATGCAATTTGACCACTTGGTCAAACAATGTAATACAAGCTTTATTGAGTTTTCCCCATTATAACGATGTATGCCAACAAATGTGTGCATATGGTCATATGTGCTCCAGGATTTTAACCAGGATTGTTCATATTATTCGGAAATAGTGTACAGAGGTTTCGCTCCTTTTCTACCGTAAGTACTTTTAAAGTACTAATTAGTAGGTACTAAGAACTTTGGAAACGTTAATAAAGAGATGAAGAAAATGCCAGGGATCCAAAAGTATTTTCGGACCAAATAGCAGGACTGATTTCGAAAAAAATTGATATCAATTTCTACAATCCTGTTATGGGTTTGCGAAACAAAATCGATTCAAAACTAGGAATAAAAAAAAATTACTCAATAGAAAAAGGAAGAAAAAATTAGTTCGGAAATTTAGAATTATTTCTGATGGTATTCAGTATTGAAAACTTCTTCATATTTTTTGAGGATACCGAACTGTCTTTACGGATTTAGCCCTTAATACTCAGTAGTGTAGTGTCAATCCACTTTTTAAGAATGGGATGGTTAAACATTTGGCAGGATTTGACAGTGTTGTAGCATGACTTACAAATTTTTGGTGCTATTATTTGAAATGTAATGTACCATACCAGCAAGCAGTACTAAATTAGAAAACTGTAGTAACCCTATTATATATTTCACACTGTTCACTAAATATTCATGAATTCATGTAAATAAATTATGTGTTAAGTTGGAATTGAACCCACGACACCGCCGAAGCAATGTTTTCAAGATCTAGTATACTATTACTGAACTATACCCGACCACAGTCCGAATTTATTTTAACGGTATTCATTGTGGCATGTTTTAAAACGTAATTCAGGAACAATTACAAATGTCGGTACTGTAAGCACAGTACCTAAAAAGGTAATGTGGGTTAGGGCGAATGGTATAAACGAAACGGAAACATTTTCAAAAAAAAGTCTAACATAGGTAGTTTCGAAACTGGGTTTTTATCAGGCACCAAAGAAAGCGTTCTCTCTCAGTTACGCTACCTGTCGAATAAATCGCTTTACAACATGTGGTCTAATCTGTTCCATGAGAACTTCAGAACACGTTTTTTTTTTGCAAAAAAATTGAAATTGGGGAAAAACTTTTTAATGACTTGATATCATTATCATCAATGGCGGACGCAACAGCCCAAATCGGGCCAAGGCCTTCAGGTTTGATACATTTTGTGTTTATATGTCAATATAACATCACCATGTTTACTAAAAAAACAGTAGAGTATCTTTAATTTGGATTTCTTTTGATAAATTAAATAATTTGAATTTGATCCTGAAAATTAAAGTAAGGATTGAAATAAACTTGTCTCTTGTTACAACGAAAGTTTGTCACTTGTTTTACTTTTAACTGCCTAGATTCGCTTTGGATGACACTAGCCAGGGTGTCATACTAGTCAGTTAGGAGGTTAGGCGTGATCGAATACTACAGAATATTCCGTTCTAATAACATTTAAGAATTCATGACAAACCTGGAGAGAAATATTAAATTTTTTTTTGTTATTTGAAATTTGCAATTAAATGACAAGTTTAAATCTTGTCATTTAATTGCATGACAAAATCGTAAATAAGGCATTGTGTGTCTATATGAGACATTAACTCTCCGCAGTAAACTACTAGGATACGATCATAAGAATACTTTAATGAGAGGTTCAGTGTTACTATGGTATTCAATAAAAACTAATTTTTCCAGAGGAAAAGTACTCCCATAAAAATTACATTCATTCATTTAAAGTAGATTTAATTGGAATTAAATATCATAAAGGATTGTTTAAAAGTTTAAAACAATTCGGTAAGCCCAGCACCATTAAAACGGTCTATGTAAATATTTAGTTCATTGAAGCTGCTACACAGACAACATTGCTAATATATTTACGAGTTATCATCAACATCTTGTCCTTCAGTTCGTTTCCGAAGGTTCTAATATGTGATCATAAGGAGTCATTCCTTATCTGCACTCATTCCTTTTTTTTACTCTAATCAATTTATTATTTCGAGTCAATTGTGTGGAGGTGTTTCTAAAAAATTCTTGGAACATCTTCCGAAACATTTCACAGATCCCACGGATAGGCTTTACACTTCAAAACAAATCTTTGTACAAGCATCTGGCTACAAATTTTAAGATTTCTATAATACACCACAAACATTAGCGATTTGTTTTTTTCTAAGCTGCCGTGAACTAGAGAAACGTAAACGTTGGATGGGGTTCAATAAATTCTAGCCACAACTGAGAACACACAATACAAATTTATCTAGTTTTAAAATAAATATTCTTTTGTACAATAATGAGGTCTGAACAATAAATATAAATTTCAGCGGAAATTCGAAAAGTTAAATTTAAGTTTTCTGTTTATTTTTGTATGATAACAGTGATGTCTTGTAATCAACGAAATACGTAGGTATACTGTTCAACCTCAAAGTTTGTGCTATGTGCTATTTTGGGGGGTTCTTGACTTCAATTATAATGTTCCGAAGGTTTATAAAGGGTCATTCAATAGGTGCATAAAAATTTTGTATTTCAATACAAACGCACATACTTTTTTGCTGGTCTGTTTATGTCAAAACGTCAGTCAAGTTTTACATTTTTATCATGGTGAAGTTCATGAACGAGCAACGTTTGAAAATTATTATTCTGTGTTTTATTGTTGCTGTTTTCATGTTATCGCAATTAGAGTATATAATATTTGAATGCTTGTTCACATTTTCTATCAATCTATCATAACATTGTTGTTATGAGTAGTTTATCCTTTCGACTTTTGGCATAACGGAGCTTATTTCTGATCATAACTTTTTTAGTGTTCGAGTCTTATAAAGAGACCTAATTAAGAATACCATCCTTGTGTACTTAAAAAGGTCTGATACAGAAGATCTTATTAAAGAAGATAAAGTTTAAATATCTCTTGTAGACTTCTTGTCGGCATAACAAAGAATCTATGAGATTAAATTTAAGTCATATTACATGATAAATGCTATGAGAATATGGAAGAGTATTATCAGAGTCATTTTAAGCAATTTTTGCAAAGTAGAAGTCTTTTATACAGGGTCTAATATCCAGTTAGATTATTAGTTTATTGGCAGTAGCGGAAGAGTAAAAGTGTGAAGAAACATGAATTAAATACGAATATGCTTAATGATGGTGAAATAAAAATATGTCTTCAATTTCTGCGCCAGTTTCAATTGAACTTAGCTGTCAAGACGAAATAGCTGAACACCTTCAGGATTGATGAATTCCGGTCGAAATTTAAGGGAATTTAAGGGAATGCTACCAAAGATTGAGGTACATATGAGATTAAGGGACATACAATACAAATTAAAGAAAATTAGGAATAAGGCTGACGATAAGGGTGAGCCTTGAGGGACACTGGAATTTTAAAGGAATGCAAATGAATAAAAACTGATCAAATACTGTCTACTACACTACTACGTTTTCAAATGGGATAACAGTAGCATATAAAATGCACTGATTTTCGAGAATAGGTTTTTATTGCTACGTTTGTTGAATCTGTCTACAGACATGTCACTTAACAATAGAAGTGCGGTCCTATTATTGCATAGAACCAAAGTTTGGATAGAAACATATTGGTAAAATATTGTCTTTGAGTGTACTCTGTCATTGTCATGTTATTCTTGGGGAAAATCCAGTACCAGCTTTAAATCTGTGGTACTTGATATTTTGCCCTATAATGAAAAAGATCTAGCCGTCGACTTCTATGTATATAAAAACCTGCGGGAATACAAGTAATGCATTACCTGGATTATGTCTCTGTTAACAACGTACACTTCAGTCTTTAAGGTATACTAAGGCCCGATCGTCAATTACGTTCTTACTTTAACTGATGTATTTGCATACAAAGCTTGCAGTTAAAGTTTCGGTTAACTGACGATCGTAGGAACGGGCCTTAGAGAATTAGGAAGTCCGACTTCAAGCATTATGAAAGAGAGAAGCCTAAATAAAAATCTTCTACTTAATGCAACATTCTTTTGAGGAACGTTGTGCTTTATAATATCTGTTTTATACTAAGCCATTAGACCACGGGTGGTAAGCTCATAACTAGGTAGGACTCAAATCTACTTAACCGCTTAGCCACTGGGGCGCAACACTTGCAGTAATTCCTTTACATATTTCTTTTACTATTCCGGAATGCTTCCGTCAGCCTTACTAGTAATGCAGGAAGAGAAAAACATTCTCAAAATACAAAAAGAATACTTCCGTTACTTTCATGACCTAACCCTAACCCTAAGCCTAACTTGAATAGATCACAAATTGATTTATAGTATTTCTTTTGTAACTCTGTATGAAGTTGAATTTCTAAGGGATATTATTACGATCGACAGTTAAACATTAATCAGAACTTTAACTGAAACTTTTTATGTAAATCTGTCAGTTAAAGTTTCAACGTAACTGACGATCGTAGGAACGGGCCTTAGACCTTTTCATTTAGAAATACAATGGCTTCCGAAAGTAGATATTCGGGCTTTAAAAAATATAATACATATCATAAAGAAAATCCGGATTCAATTTTAATTTTTTTAATGAAGTAGAAAAATTGGGGGTGATCATATAATCAGTTTAAACATTTTAAATTTAATATTTATTCGTTTGACGAAAGGAGAAATATCGACTGACTGACTATGTGTGAAATGCTACAAGTCGAGGGGTTTAATTTTATTGCAAATCGTAATTTGAGACAGGAATGACAATTTATTGCATATGCCGAAGTTGACTCAGTGTTGTGGAATTGGCTTTTTCGCTAAAAATTCAGAATACCTTTTCAAATGGTAAATTTTTTTCATGGTTGTAGAATTGCCCTCATGCAAGAGTTGATCAATTTCCCAAGACTATTTGATATAAAGTTTATACTTAAATTGTCGCGATTGTGATAGAAGTAAAGAAATGCAAGAAAAAAGAAGGTAGGTAAGTAGATACTAGCAAATTTCAGAAAAAAATCATTTCTCTAAAAAGCTACACAGAATTAATAAGATCGCTCATAAGCATCGGCGGTGATTTCATAATTAAAACGATAATAATTTAAACCCACACATTTCATCACACTAATTTCGTCTTTTATATTCATTTCGATTTTCCGAAATTTTCACTTTCAGTTTTCAATTACCGATCGCCCGATGATCGTCATCAAAAGCCACAATTTTCATGAAAAACTTTGCTTATTGATTTTGTCGGTCAATTTGATCGTAATTGTAACCACAATAATTGATCGATGACGACACGTACCCCTTATCCGCATCATCGACGTTCTGATCGACTTCCGTAATTGTAAGATCGTTCGATTCGCGACGTTTTGACGACTTTTTCACTTTGCGCGTTTTCTTAATTTCGCTTACTGAATGCATTACTTCAACATCGGCCATTTTTCGTAGTTTTTTATTTTACTTCTTTTCTTTTTTTTAATTACTAAAGTCGAGTCTATTATCAATCGTTGGAAATTGCCAAATAAACCAAAATGGGCACTAAAACTGAATTTCGAATAGTTGGGTAGAAAAATCACCCAAAAAAAAAATATGTAAATACTAAATTTCGAATTTTGAGAATTTTCTTTTGTTTTTACACTTTCTCAACTACGGGAAAGTCCAATTTCTTCGAGAAAAACGAAAAACAGTGCAAACATTCGCGAGTCAAAATTTCAACTGTGGCCCCCCATTTCGGAGTTTCCTCAAGTGCATTTTCACTCGGGGGCAAAAAATCTTAAAAGCCGGATCGGAAAAGAGAGAAAACCCCGCCAGATCACATATATATGTAGCGTACGTTGTACGCATATGTATATTAGAAAAAAAAAAATCCGTATCCAAGAAGAGAATTGGAGACATGAAAATTCTTACACAGGCTTTTCAAATATCGCCGCCGTACCCCACATTGGCAGAAAGTCGAAATGAATTTTCTCACCAATTCTTAAGAAGCATATACACACGCGTGACGCGTTACGTGTTGGCGTGTCGATCAAAATCATTGCGATCACTGGCCTCAAGAGATCACGGCTCTACTCTAAAAAGAATTGTGTTTGCGCATGAGTAGTTTTTTCCCGAAAGGAAAATAACGCCCTAAGTACTCCAGAATAAATTCGAGATACCGACTGTCTAGACAAGTAAGCTAAGTTGATCACATCCAATTTGTGCGACCATCGCAACAGAAATTTGATCAACGATCGTCTTAGATTTTCACCTTTAATTGAGCATATTTAGTGCAAACCTACACCATTCAAAAGGTACATAGATTCTACATCCTACGTTTCTAAAGACACTAATTGTATCCGATGTAATAACACTCGTAACGATCAGTGATCGTTCCGAGAGAAAATTCGTTCATCCCATGCCAAGTGCCATGTGTGTTTTCATTTTCTTTAGGAACAGCATTGAGACGGTTTGGTGCACACGACCCGCTTTTTGACCAAAAACTTTTCTTTTCTTTCGTGTTGGAAAATTCGACGAACGTATATTTTACCAGAACACCAAAAGAAAATACAGAGAACCGAAAACAAATCAAGCACTAAGAAAATACTAGTACAAATTTTCACTGGGAGTTTTCTTTTCACTGGAACTTTGTCGAGGTCGTGTGAAAGTGTTTTTTTTTTTAATTCGGTTATTTATCATCACGCTGGGTTTTTATGATTTTCAATTGGACGTCTAAGAATTTTGCCGGAAAAGCCTCGATTATGACGAGGGCGAAATGAAAGTTTGTGTAAAAAATGTTTAGAAATGGATGCAAGTATTAATCATTCTTAAGGACATTACCATCATTTGATTTCCCATTCGTCAAAATAACAGCCTTGGCCTTGCGTTTGGATAAACCTTTGGAATTAAATCGGAAATGGCATCGAAATAGAGACGAACCTATAAAATAATAGTCGGAGTTTTTTCACTATACTATTTTTCATATATTGTTTTTATTAAGGCCCCACGAGTCCATTACGACCATTTCTTATCCCTGTTTGATTTTTCTTTCTTGAGAGGATTTTAATCGATTGAAATCGTTTTTCGTTCGTGTAATTTGACGTGAACAATACGTCTGCATCGTTCGCTGTCTATTAGCGAACTAATTTTGATTTTACAGAAAAAAATAGTGTTATATGTTTTCAAATTATTTGAAAGGTATAACTATTAAAAATCAATAATTTTTTCATTGATTTATTTTCTAGAAATACCAATTAATGATACTATCTCTGATACTTTTCAATGAAATGCGGTCTTCTTATGTAATTCTTGCCATGAAAATCGTGAAAAATTGCTTCAGTTTGACTTCATATATTATTAACAAAAATAAAAATTTTTTAAAATGTGATCTATACAGGACCTTCTTTAATATTTTTTCTAACATTATATTAATAAAAATGAAATGTTAATTATTCAAGAAATAAGTAAAATGCGTTTAAAAACTCGAATTTACATATTTTAAAAAATGTTCAAGGGTTGTTGTACTAATAGCACTTTTTCCAAATACAGTTTTGAATTTTTTCTCTATGGACGACCTAGTTTACATACCAGCTAATAAAGTGGTGTAATTTAATTTTGTTTTTTTGTTGCCATTAACGTGAAATATTGGTAAGAAAACAGTCATAAATCATCAAAATCGCATTTAACGTGCACAGGAGCCTTAAGGAATATTCAAATATACAGTGTTTAATTATGAAAACAAAATTAATTTTTTTTTTCCAAAATTTTCTTTACCACTTTTTTCTTCAAATTATTACTTTCGCTCTCCCCCCTTTGAAAGTATAGTTCTAATATCTGTCCAGTTAGGCGAATCGATCTCCATTCAAAAAGACGATTTGTTTGTTTGTCGACAGTTTTCGGATCAATATCGAAATGATTGCAAATCCAAACTGATACTGATTCGAATTTAAAACATAGATCAATCATACAATGCGATTTGACAAACCATGGATTGTGGACCGTTAAGTTTTAACTAACATTGCTATAAATTTCGCTAAATCGATTTGAAAACAAATCGTATTTAATCCTTGAGATGATGAAAAGTACTGATCTGCGCGGATTATAATCAAGGCTCGTGGTAGATTCTTCACTATGATTCGATAACAATGTATACTGGTGGCTTGTTTGCGATGTGCGCCATCCAACAGGTTGTAATGTGCTTTGGCGAAGAGATTTTTTTTTCAATTCGCCGATACGATTCATTAACGATGTGCAATGTTTATAGCAAGCAAAACAATTATGAAACGACTGCGAATTTTTTCTAGTGAAAAATTTGTTTCGACGTAGAAACTCCAAAACTCGATATGCTGGCGAATCGAATTCTGCATGGTAGGATAGAATAATTTCTTCATCGTCGATTCGAAAAGAATTTGCCTAAGGAAAATATTGTATTTCGTCAGCAAATCGTAGCGAAAAATTAAAAAGGAACCGCTTTTCTCTACCGCAATTGAAGTGGCCAGTCATCATTATATTAGTCGTAAAATATACGTCGATATCGAATCAAAGTGATCATTTTAGTACTGACTCACAGGATGTATTTGTCAAATTTTGCTTAAAGAACATATTTCACACTATTTAATCTAGATTTATCTATATATCGATGCCTTAGCTCACAGATGTGTTAAGTGCAAATTTTTGCATAAATGGGTTAAATACATCTTTAAAGCATTCAGATAGAGATTGTTACAGTGCACACCTGTCGTAAGTGAAAGATTAATAATGACGTTACAAACACTATTTTATTATGTGTTAACTGCGTAAAAAAAATATCTGTACTTCAAATGTTGTAAGCGCACTTAACTTATTTGGATTTAGTTTTTTCACTTAGCACATCTGTGAGCTAAGGCATCGATATATAAAGCAAAGTAAAGTCAATGTTGGGGCGAATGGAAATCTACAACTGTGAACCGTTCCCACTCGAATTTTGCATGTACATTTTCGAGACTACCGAACAGGTCGAGAAAATAATTATATTTCCGTATATCTATGTACAGTCAAACCTATCTAAGACGGAACCTCAAGGGCCAGGAAATGTTTGTCTTAAACAGGTTTCCGCCTTACAAAGAGTTACGCTCAACCGATTTTAATCAAATTTTCAGGGAAGTAACGGGAGAAATTGTAGCAACGGAGAAACGCAAGCAACGGGAGAAATGGAAGCAACGGGAGTAACGATAGTGTAGCACCAAACAATCGTGAGCGTAGCCACCGTATACGAATAGTGCATTGCGAATCGCATTGTGGACGCTGAATATTTGACGACCTGTAAACTGGATGAAACAAATACGATTCGTTTACAGTCCGTACTTTCGCAACAAAGTCTGATCGGAACAATGTTTGCTGTTTGAATTAAATTTAAACATATATATGAGCCGTTTTATTTATATAAGTAAATTTTTTTTGTACATTGATAAATTTAAGGCTTTCGAAATTATTTAAAAATATTGGTATACGTTAATACCTACAATTGTATGGTGTATGTGATATTTTACAACACTATAAATTATTTTTATTTATTTTAATTTCATTATGCAGTAATAATTTTAAAAATTGTTAAAGAAAATAAACGATTATTTTTAGCTCGAAATGGACTTATACCACTTACAAAAATAACATATTATAAGAAATAAAAACAAAAGGAAATTTAAGTCCATATTTTTATTGACATTATTAAAATGGACTTTTTAATGTAAAAAATAAGAATTAAAAATATAACTTTGTTTCGTCCGGTGGACTTATACCACTTTACAAAAAAAGACAGCTCATATATTGGAAGTTAGGCTTGGTAAAATTAGATACTAGAATTTGATCAGACATATTCTTAGTTACCATTCTGTTTAACTTTCGATGAATACGCTTTTAAACTGCATTCTGCATTCCTTCAATCATATAGTAACTAGTTCTAAAACTAGAACCAGTATATATAAACAGAGCCTAATCCACGTACAAATATTTTAGAGTCGAAGAAATTATTCGACGAAGCGGCTCGTAATCGATGTGCTGGCGAATCGTACTGCTTGTTGGAATAGTTATAGTAAAACAAAACATTTTGTGAGCAACCAGCACTAGTTATCTATGGAAAAAAATTCTCACCGTCTTCATCTAGACTAAGCTTAAGGGAGTCATCCCGTGTGACGGTTTCCAAAAATTGATTTTTTGGTTTTTGCATAAATTACATCCAAATATAGTGTAGAATATGTGGACGGAGTAATATTCCGATTTTCGGAGCCGTTCGGAAGTTACAGGCCGTTATATTCTCTAAGCTCTTTGTTGCTTCATATACATATAATGAAAAGTTTAGTAGTGTTTTTCTCAAAATCGGTAGACACGATATCTCGAAATCTATCGAACGGATTTCTGTGAAATTTGGTAAACTTATTCAGTACACATGTATACAGTTTCCAAACTAGGATAATTGTGATTCATGAAGCCGTTTTTTTTTTTGGCGACCTAAAGAAGTCGTAAAAACACACCAAAATTGACGATAAAAAGTTCAACAAACTGCCAAAAATTAACTGTTCAATATTTTTTGATAATCCTAGTTCCAAAACTAGTTCAAACTTCATGAATTAAAATGCCGTTTGATTTTTTTATTTGAGAGTAGTAGAACGCCCGCAATCGTGTCTACCGAAAACAAGGTTTTTTAAAAATGGGTGGCTAAGTTGGCGAATACCTCAGCAATGACCGATAATTTGGGGCTGAAAAAATTTCAAAGTGGGCTCAACATGTGCATAAATATATGGTAAAAATTTCACAGTTCTATCATTATTAAGTTCGGCAGAACAAATTCCCAAAAAAGGCCTAAAAAAAGAGCCTGCACACGGGATGACCCCCTTAAGAGATGGACAAAAATCATAAGATATAGTGTAGAGTATGTCGAAGTATGTATCCGATAATTTCTCATTGAAAGATAAATAGAATTACTTGTTCTCTACTGACAGCTTTACGTTTTCGATGCATTGAACCCTGTTGAATTCATTCAGCCTCGTCAAGAATTGCAGAGTTCAATTGTTCAATTAAAAATAAATCAATAAAGAGTTGATAGATATTAACGATTGAGACGATTAAAGTAACGATCAGCCCTCTTTTCTTGTAATTAAAATAAAGATTTAAATAAAAAACAAAATTGGAGAGAGAGTTGACTCTTGGGGGAGGCTAACAAATAACGAAAGGTGGTAAGGGGAGGTGGGTAAAGAGGCACGATCGAGACTGCTACAAGCAAATTAAATAATTAAGATTTACCGAACTCTTTTTCGACACACATGTCAAATATTTCAAATTGCATGAACCAAGTTTAAATGCCTATAAAATTAATCGTAACGTTCATAAAAATTAAAATCGATACTTTAAAACAAGCAAACTCCCCCAAACTTATATCGAAACAACAAATATTTCGAACTCCAAAGAAAATAGCCACCAAGAAAAAAAACAAGAAAAATTTTAGAAAAAACATAAAAATGAAGAACGTAATTTTACACACAACCCCACAGTAATATTTCGAAAATGCGCAATGATGTCAAACTGCATGCAATAAATTTTCACCGTGCTAGTCCGCCAAAATGCAATAATATCTTTGAAATTTTGTTATATTTCGGGTGTATTACATGCCATCACCAATTAAGAATATTTTTAGATTGTTGCGTGTTATAATTGGAGTGGCGAAAAATACAATAATAAAGATTCGACCGACTCGAAAAAACAATAACAGGAGAATTTCAAAGTTGAAAAATATTCGATTAATTTTGGTTATGTGTTCACACGGTCGAAAATCTCAAGGTGTAATTTTGATCGAATTACAAGGTCCCGATATACCAAGGCGTAAATTATTGTAAACTTTCACCAGGCAACGATTAACAATCAATTATTTACGACAATTAATTAAATCCTATTCACACCTGTATTAATCTGTTTAATTTAAAGTACAGTGCGACAGAACTGAAATAAATTGTTCGGGCGGCAAATAAATTTTGGCAAATGTTTCAGCCTTTGAAATCAGCCCCATCAGCCCCATTTAGGGTCCAATTGACTGTTGCATTGACCCATATAAAATCCATTTCTTGTTGGCGAACGAATCACCAAAATACTCTTTTCAACTTCGAGTTTCTTTTAATGGGCCCAACAAATTGCTTTTAGGGACTGACACGGCAAAATATCGCTAAATGTGTACATACCATAGTCGAGGTTTTTTTTTATTATTATTTGATCGATAAATTGGCCATTTCAAGATATTCACTAGTTGATGATTGCCGTTGGCATTTCTTTCTTAAAAAGGAATTTTATTTGTTCAGATAAGATAAGAAAAAAAAAGGTTATTAGCTGAAAAGCTTAAATGGAATTAAAGTACCCGAATAATAAAATGTATCCCGGGAATCGATTGACTTGATTTTGATTGCCTGTCGGCTGGCGTTTGATCAGGTCAATTGATTTAATAATTGGCTTGCGATGGTGTAGATTTGTATGTTAGATACTTTCTACAAATTGATAGAATTAATTTTTTCCAACATTTTGTGTTCCCGGAGCTGTAATTTGGGAAAACCGACGGGTTCACCCAAAAAGAAGCGTGCATCTGTGACAAATATGCTTTGACTCTGTTCACACAAATGTTAAGGCAATGTTACTAAGTTTTTTTGGTAACACGGTAATCAAATCGGATCAACCAAAAATTTCCTCTTAATAAAACTTATCAGACCCATTAAACTAGTCGATTCGAAATCGAATCAATAGTAAAACTTTTAGTCGAATGTTTTCTTAACAGGCGAATCCGCTATATGTTCGATAGTATCTTCTTTGATAGATCAAATGTACATTCAATCGATTTGCCAGGGTCGTTTAATGACAAAAACAAAGAATTGGTCTTTATACATACTTGATATTTCTTCACTTCACAGACTAAGGACCGTTCCTACTATCGTCAGTTAAATTCTAACCGGAACATTAACTGCAAGTTTTGTATGAAAATATGTCAGTTTAAGTTCCAGTAAGAACTTTACTGACGATCGTGGGAAGGAGCCTTTGAGTTTACATTTTATGAACTGATGAAGATTTTACAACGACAGAAATATGAATCTGCTAGCTAGAACCTAGGTAAAATTGTTTTCCCAAAACTGATTCGAAAGTAAATCACCAAAATGAATTAACCCGTGTTAACGTGTTAACTTACGTTTCAAAATTGATTGAATCTCTAGTTGTAAGTCATCCAGTTATGAATCCATAGTATGATTGAAAAATGATTCATCTAATCTTCACGAAGGAGAATGTAGTTTAGGCGCTATATAAATAGCACTTTGTTGAACGATAAGTGAAACGTTTGTAAATCATGTTATTGATGGCCACCGTACTCTATCTACTACATACTCGTATATGGTAGTCAGTAGTACGGATGGACGGACTATCGATTTGATTGATAATCAATCATAAATCTTTTTTATTTATCTCCATTTATTCGTAAACTAAAATATAAATAAAGATTTGTGAATCAATGTGAAAAGAGAATCGTTTTCGAGTCTTAGGAGAGATTGATTTCGAAGAGCTATATTAAATATATTTGCAATAAAAAATCATACCACATTTTTTAAACTCTGCTTGGACTTGCTTTTGACAATGTCACATCGTCTAATTATCGCTTGTTTTTAATTCAAATATATTGCATTAGTTTTCAGTAGTCAGTAGTTTTTCTATATATAAAAAAGTATCTGTTTGTCTTTTTTTGCTATCATTTCCAACGTTGGATATTTCATTACCTTGGGTCTAAGTGACTTTTTTTTTGGGCAACACTCGTTTTTTCTTCACCTTTGGTGAACGTTCACAAAAATGTTTGCTAGGTGAGACGTTCAATACTGTTCATTATAAGAGAAGAAATAAAAATATAAGCTCTTAAGTTATACTTGAAAGTAACATTTGCGATTTTATTTTTGTTAAGGAATCGATCATATATATTATATATAGGTATACAGTGCAACCCGGTTATAACGTAGCTTGAGGGGACCACAAAAGTAGAACGTTAAGACCGATAGTACGTTATAACAAACAACCTTTCATATTTGTGCATAGAAGTTGAAAAAAGGTACTTTATAACCGAAAGTACGTTATAAAAGTGCACTTTATAAGCGGGTTGCACTGTACATGTAATTTTTTTTTTTTAAACAATTTTTACTGTGATTGAAAATTTGTAGTAATAATTGACCTCTAGTTTAAACCTTTTGACCTTTTGTTTAAAACAATAATGATGCATAATGAAGGTGATACGCACGATTCGCGCGATCGTATAATTGCGTCGCGCAGCTATAGTAAGCGCGTTGTCGCTCATTAGTCAGTTTCATCGTTTTATTCGTACAAACATATTCCACAGAATAATTTTTTCCCAGAAAAAAAGAATGAAGAAAATAGTTAGCCATAAAAACGATTAAGGGCCGCCTTTTGTACAATCGTTGGATCGAAGGAAGTCCTTTTTCAATCCTCACAAGTGTCTTCCTCATTAAACTTGTTCAACGTTTTCACTTTTAAAACTCAATTAAACGAAACGAAACAACTTAATTAAGAAATCCAGATTGCAAAATAAATAAGCAAGACGCCATTAATTGAACAGTTTGCAGAAAACTATCGGGAAGAAGAAGAATGAATGTTGGCAAAAGAAAAGAAAAAGTATCCGGACCGGACGAATATACGACAGATGATTATGTAAACATGACCTCAAATTCGAGCTAATCGCTGGATATAGCCGGTTCGGGATTTATTTTTAGGATTAACCGCATTGCAAACCTAAAGGAGAAGTGATCGGATCTCGATTTTAATGGACCTATAGACGCCGGCCGTGCTTTACAATCTGTTCCAAAAATATCGTCAGAGACACGTGCAAATATTATGTAACGGCTATGAAGATATTCATTTGTGAAACGAGAGATGGATAAATTTTAATTTATGGTAGAATTTTTAACAATTAAATTTTTAATTTAACATTTTTTTTGTGCCTTTAATTTATATTTTTTCAAATTTACGTTTAGCGATTGTAAGAATACAGAGAGTCGCGTCTTATTGAACAACAACCTGATGAATTACGCGTACAATAACTCGAGAACGCTTTAAGGTTGGAGTTTTATGTGAATAAGAGTGAGTGAAAAGAGGAATCTATTATTCGAATAACTCAGCTGTAAAAGTCCTTTATGCTTATGACTCAAAAACGAGCACAGGCTGCGAAAGGATTACACTGTATGACATGCTGCCAAATATTTGACGTAATGGTATTTAGTGTAATAAAGACTTTAAAAACCATTACAGTGTGAACATTTATATTTTTTTAAATGTGTAAAGCCAAGTTTTTTAATTTTTTACGGGTAAATTCTATCTACTGCTGTAAATTTTATAAAAGCACTAACTGCTGTTCATGCAGTTTCTAGAACAAGATAAAAAAAAATTGTAATTTTAGACTGATAGTTAATCCTGCTGATCAAAACACTCTATAATCGATCCCCCTGCCAATTAACCGCACAGCACGTTTTTGTCCCTAATATTGGGACCACCGCAAAATCAGAGCATGGAATACTTTTTAACTGGGCTTCTATTAAAAATATCACTTAATATCTGGACCACCAATTAATAGAACAA
Source organism: Beris chalybata (assembly GCA_949128065.1). NCBI lineage: Eukaryota > Metazoa > Arthropoda > Insecta > Diptera > Stratiomyidae > Beris > Beris chalybata. The sequence goes on from OX421895.1 coordinate 108,431,735, forward strand.
TTTTTTTCCAGTCTCAAAGTAGTCTGATTTAAAAGGTATCACTGTTTGTGAGTTTAATTTTTTTATTTCGCAAGCAACTACATGGTATCGGACGTATTATTTGGTCCCTAATCCACACACCGCTCCGCATCACCAATTTTTTTCAAATGGTGTCACTATCGTAGCTCTATTATATATAAATCCCAAGTTTCAACTTTTTAGCAAAAGCATTTCCTGACATGTATCTCTTTTTGCTGTTAAACAACTTTCTAGTGTAAAAGTTTGAAGTTAATCTCAAGGCCAATATACTATACTTCATAAATGTATCACAATGCACAACAAGAATATCACGATACTTATTCTCAGTTCATATTATCCAGTTGTAGTAGTCTACGGATGGAGATGGGCGGTCAATGTTTCTCCAACACTATAAATATTAATCTTTGTCTATGTTAGCACATTTCAATTCAAGTCTCATTTACTCCACAACTTTGTCGAACAAAAACACAATTTCATAATAAATGGCATGAAATTTGTTTTTATTGCCGAAATGAAAAAAAAAAATTGCACGCATTTCTATTTCTTTTGAATCATTGATGCGTAACATTTAGAAATTTATTTTTCCACTTGGGAATTTGCCAATGCGTTTTACTTTGACTTTAAAATATTGTTAAAGTGTTTCAGTGCGTATCGAGTAAGGGCTCATTTAGTCTGATGCATATTTCATACCTTGACTAATAGATGATCAGAGATCTTGCTATTAATGCTGAATTTGTAGGAATTTGTTTTTTTTCTGATCCAACAGGTCTGTCTTTTCTTCAAACCACTCGAGGACTATTCACTCATTCATTCTTTGAGGTAAAAACATTCAGTTTTTTCAGAAGATAAGACTTGATGATCCCTAAAAAAACTGATATTGTTCACATGGGGTTTTGTGGGTGGGCTGTGGAGGAGAGCCTATAGTAAAATATGTTAAATTGTTTTCATAGTTTAATACAAACGAATACGAATTCATTTTTCTTTTGAATACGTCCATTGTTTTTTTGGTAATATTCGACAAAAACTTCAAATTTTTTTGATTTCTAACAAAAATTGTTTGAAAATTTATTACCAAAAAACTTTTAACATCCAGCTCCAAAAAATGCATTCGTATCTCTGATGATTTTTGGTGTTGATAATTTTTTATTAAAATAAAAAACTAAAATTAAAAATCGACAAAATTTTACATAAAACTAAAATTGATGCCATGTGCTGAAAAATTTTTATAATTTTTAAAATTCTTCGCATCTAATTAACGAAAAGAAAACTAAACCGAATTGTTTCAATTTAATTCGTTTTTCTGTGTAGTGTTTAATGTACTGTTACAATTATTCTTCAGTTGTAAATAAATTTTACATAAATTTGTTTTGAAAGGAGAATAAAATAATTTTAAGTTTAGGCAAGAAAATTCCATTAATAAATTAATTTTTTCATTAAGAAAAAAAAAATTCTATTAAATTTGTTTAATAAGTTCATATTTATGAAACAGTATTCCTTTTAAATTCCTCGATTCAATTATCAAAAACTTTTGTTCCTATTTTCAAAATTTCTGGTTTTTAAAAACAACTGTTTTTATAATCCCGTATTAGAAAAAAACATCTGATTTTTTAACAGAATTAAATTTTCCACAATATTTTTTCGTTCGAAAATTGTTCTTTTATAGAGAAGACCGGGCAAGTTAGGACCTTATTATTTTTACCTTATTATTTTTACCTTATTATTTTTAAAAAATTTTATATTTTGATATGTTCATCACTAAAGCTATTTTTCTAAAAAGCCTGTACTTTAAAAATTAGAAATTCTTTTAGTTCATTTTGTGGAATTGCCTCTAGTGCTCGTGTTGAAGCTGTTCTGATGGTCGAAATGTAAAATTCATTCTTTCAAATTAAATTTCAATATTGGGAATAGTGAGAAATCGCCGTATTCACTTGAAAAAAATTGATTCTGAGCCAAAAATTGACGAGTGAGGTGTTACTCGGTGCATTATCGTAATTACTGAATAACGATATCGGGTAATAGAACGGATTCTGGCCATCACACGCTTCAAAACTTTGAAAAAAAATGCGCCAGTAATTGTTTGGCAAGTTGGAATGAGTTCCTTGTGGACAATTGCTATGCTATCAAAGAATGTAATGAGCATTATTTTGACTTCCGATGCAATTTTCCATATCAACAAAAAAGTTGTTTTGGGAGAATTGTCATAACTTTTCTATCTATCGGCCGATTTAAATGGTATTACGAGGAAGAGGAGTGTCACAGCTTTCAAAAGCCGGTCTGTATACATAGATGGTCTTACCAGTTACTCAGATATGGTTCGAGTCTCGGAACTTATTTGTCACACTGTGTATAACTTTTACTAAAATGTGGACAATACATAGAGTAGCTAGGTATTATAACGTATGATACCTACATATACTGTTGCGCCCAAAAAACTTAGAAAAACACTCTTACAAATACTGTAGAACCTCTATATAGTGACCACCCTAGGGACTGTGCAAAACTGGTCGTTTTATTCGATTGGTCAGGTTATAAAAATAATTTAACAAGTAAAATCCTTAGGCAAGTGGTTAAGATAGAAAGGTGGTCACTTCTTCAGTTTCTACTATATATTCCGGTTTTCGTATTGTCTTCTTCGTGGTCAAACGGGGTAGAATCGACCAGACGATACATTTTGGGTGTAAAATGGACCTTCTTCATATTATGTCGGAATAAACAACTTTTTTTTAACGCGTACTATCCTACTATTTTTTCCAGAAGGAGTAGGTATATTTAAGAAGATAAACTCCAAAATTTTATAAAAATTATTGAACATTGACGAAGCTATATATTTTTTTAAAGAGTTTTTTTTTATGTTTCACCTCTTCAAAAAATTTGTTTAATATGTCGCCATTTTATCTAATATATAAGAGTCAATGTTTGGGGCAAATGGAAATCTACACCTGTGAACCGTTCCCTCCCAAATTTTGCATGTACATTTTCGAGACTACGGGACAAGTCGAGAACATAATTATATTCCCGATATTTGGTGCGTATATTTGTCTTTGACGGGATCCAAATATTTTATACACATATATAATAGTATTTTAAAAGAACAGGTTTAAATATAATGTTGTCTTGAATTCAATTTTGATTAAAAGTGGTGACTTGTTCGATTCAAAAAAATTCCATTAGTAGTTCAATAAATTAGGGGTAATATAACCAATGAACTGTTTTCACTACACCTTATTAAAATACTGTATTATTAAAATAATAAAGTAAAAAGAGTTGCTCAAACGATGAAGTGATTCCATTTCAATGAAGACATACCTTTTGGACTCGTTACACCAGCATGAGACGAAGATTACTTTGCAATTATGTATATTATATTTTATACTATCAAAAAAAAAGTTTTAGTCAAAGACCCTTTTGTTTTTAGATAGTATGTGTTCTTTTTTTGATTTGATCAAATATTATTTTTGGGGCTCACAGAATTGATTTTGTAACCCATATGTTATTTTGTTCGAAGACTTTTGAAGGGAAACGTGCCATACTTATTAGAATTTGTTGTTTCTTAAATTTTTAGTTTTGTGCAATGTGTCAGACGCGTAATTTGGTGAAAGTTAGTCAGCGTCCGGTCGCGACAATTCGATTTTCAAACATTTTTGGTAGAAGATGACTCCTATATAATATCCAATTATTTAAAGTAAAAACAGAAAAGTCATTAATAAATTGAAACAAATATATTTTTAGACAGTAAGAAAAACATTACGCAAAGTGCGAATTATTTCACGTTCGAAAACAAATCGCTCAACTAATTAAGCCGTCTCAAATCGGTTCCCACACGTCGAATGCTGGTGTGGAACCTTTCAAATTCATCATAAGGCGAACAATCTAAAATACTAGATGCCTTCAATTAGATTATTACTTGGCCGGTTACTAAGTGTTTGGGGAATTTTTCCAAACAATTTAAAATCGAGCTTGAAATAGAATAATGTGGTTTTGTGTGCCGAGTGCAATAATTTTTTTTCTTGTTGAAATTCGAAAAAATAAGACAGCGCGAAAAACATTCGAGAACACTAGATTCGAAGACAGGCCCCGGAGGTGATACGTATGGCTTGGGAAATCTGGCACCAAATTGCAACCCGGGGAAATACCCTCAACCAATTTTCCATCGGATTTTCAATTTTACAAAATATGCCTGTACGATCGTCCTGAAGCGAGGAGAATTTTGCCAAAACAAATCGCCACACCCCGCCCGCACAATGCGACGATGGATCAAGTTTATGGCAAATAAACAAAATCGAAGTTTAAACAAATGATCGAGCGCGCACAATATGCGAAATTTCAAAAAACGGTGCCAAGAAAACGTTCCGTAGACGCGTCGAAACGCATCATCACATATGATCGACATCAACGACGACGGTGGGTGCGAAAGATCTCGGACAGGACAGACACTCCTTGTCTTGACCGCTTCGGCAAGAAACTTTTTGATGTGCTCCGTACAACAGGCGTTTTCTTTCGGCCAGAATATACTACTTAAGACATTTGCCAAGAACTGAGAGTTTTTCCGCGAACGGAGAACTGACCTAAAACTCGTATGAAATCTTGAGCAGACTCAAGTATTTCAAACAGGTGTCGTGTTTTTTGCTGTTACAAACGAATGAGCAAAGTGTTCTGTGCTATACTCCAGAATGCTTGAGTGGTTCAGTGAATCTCGAGAATGCCAGATTAGCTTTAAGAAAGTCGCAGCTATGCTTGCTAGCTGTTTGGACAGATCGGATGAAATATAGGGCAGATGCTGTCCGATTTTATTTGTCACTAATTATTCTGAATGACATTGCAAATAGGCGTCCTATTAATAATCTTTCATTCATACGTTGTAAATGGTACTTAGTGTGCTTTATGTAAGCTGCCAATCCTCTTACATGTTCGCAAATAATTGGATAATTCTCGGGCACTAGACCCAAAAATACATTGGGATACAAGTGCAATCTAGAAGCCAATACCGTAGGGTTGTGAAAATTCTGAGGAAACCTAAAAACCAGATAACTAAAAGACGTTTTGTTAGGGAGGTTCCAGAAATATCTTCCAATCTTTTCAATAAAACTTGAAAGCTGCTCGATGGTCCAAGTCTGCGAAGGATCCTACTCTTCGAAAGGATCCAAAAAACTCCAAGAAGTACTCCGAAGCACAGAAACTTCAGACTCCTGATGAGGACATAATATGCTTCTTTAGTGAGGAATTAGTAGTTAGTCAAGTAGTCTAGGTTATGCACCGAACCAGATTCAGTTCATTTTGAGAAGCGCGAAATTTCGTTTATTGAAGTGACTTTCCAAGAACAGTGTAGACTGTCTTTACCAGTGGCGTGACGGGATAACTCAACAAGGGCAAGGAATTGGCAAATATCAAAAATTTATTATTATTATGCTTTCTACAATTTTTTGCGTATTAATTGAACCGCTCCTATTAAATAATCAAATTTTATTTTCCTGGTATGTAGAATTAGTGCGGAAGATATTCTAATCCAAATGTCTTTACCCCACCCCTACAGCCCCACCCGATTGAAAAAATTTAGTCTTTGTCTAATCTCCTATTATAGACACTTAAGACAACAGAGACAACAGAGTCTCCATCTTCTGATATCAACCATTTAGAAGATATGTATTTTATAATGTTTCAACCCCAGTTTTCAAGCTCTTTACACATATTGCTTTCTCCTCGATTCACACGCCCCTCAGCCCTTCACGCCAATTTTTGCAAATGGGTCCACTATCATAGTTGTAAATAAGTTTCACCTTCCGAGCGTAAATGGTTCCTGAGATCTAAAAACCAAATTAAATATAATCAACTATTTACCATACACATACCCATAACATATAACATATTAATTCAATTCCAAACTTTGTTCAGAATTTAATTCATATCCTCCTCTACTAAATCTTATCAGATCTTGCTTTCTTTGTTGAAATGTTCTCTGGTGCAGCCAAGAATTCTACTACCCGTGGAAGCAAATTCTTCTTCATTGCTTCCAACTTCTTGTATTCAAAAATTTGTTTTCATGACGCCACATACTTCGAAATGAAATGAAAGCTCACAGATGCAACTTTCAAATTGCTTCCATGTGTCTTCTTCATGATTTCTTTTCGCTTGCTTTTTTCGTGGTATTACCAATTCCGGTGTTTGAGATATTCGCGAGAAGTTTCCTGCGAACATTTATTAAGACTGTGCCAAAGAAATTGCTTGAAACAAACTTTTTCTCAACGATTTTTCAGCCCGATTTAGAAATAACATGTTTTAGATATTTTTCAGTAAAATTTTGGGGAAGCAATGCTTTCCTTGCTTCCATGGACGCTACGCCACTGGTCTGGATCCTACTGTTTCTGTCGAGTAGAGATCAGTTTGAATGCTAATCCCTTCTAACAGTCTTTCTCTTTTTGATGGAGTTTTTATCAGTCTGCTAAATGGCTATAGTTCTTAGATTCTTAGATTTTTTTTCAGGTTCTTTTCTTACTAACTGGTCAGCAAACTGAATATTACTGTGACCAGGGATCCGTATCAGTACTGCATTTGTGTTCACTATATATCACTTCAAAAGGCCCTACCACGATTGTTGATTAGGCAAACGACTAAAATACATATGAATTTTGTAATACCAGTCGTCACTCTAAAGATATTCCAACAGAACTATTTTTCGAACTTAGTTCTGAAACGCAATATCTGTAGTATCAATGGAACTGAGATATCACGTTAGCATTCCAAATTTGGTATTGCCTCGATAATAATAATAATAATAATCAATGGCGCAACAGCCCAAGTTGGGCCTAGGCCTTGAAGTAATGCTCTTCACTACTAGAAGTATGGTATGGTATGGTATAAGGGGTGGTGATGCTATCATCCTCCTTCACTTAGACGTTATTTTCGTCCATTGTGCTCCCCATTTGAATTTGAAAAACTCCTGGAACCTAAAACCATTCAGTAGATTTTATAAAGTTTGCTATATTACACAGCTTTTCTTTATCGATATCACCGAGGTCATCGAAGAAATAAGCGCCGAGGTTCCGTCTTCTCGTTCTCGATAGGGCCGGACACTCACATAGGACGTGAAAGATTGATTCCTCCACTTCTGTGTCACCGCAGCTATGACAGAGATCATTTACGTCGGCTCCTAATCGCATGTGTACCGATCAGGCAGTGCCCTGTGCTCCGATTAGTGTGCTAGCATCGTTCCTGCTCAGGCTCAGGATATACTTGCTTTTCCCGTTATCATATTCAGGCCAAAGAGTTCTTGATATTGCGCATGAAGTTAGGTTTGACCATCTATTGCCTGCCCGCTGCAAGCATAGTGAGTCGATAGACTGATTTATGGATTCGATGGGAATAGCAATGTGCTGGTCAATCTGAGCTTAGGCTGGAACGTGCTCTAGCGAGCTGATGAGCTCATTCCCCTGGATTTCACAGTGGCCTGGCACTAGAAGAACTAACTAGGAGGTGAAGTGGTCAGCCACACGCTTGTCCGTGATTATTACCCCGATTTTAGCTCACGTACTCATTTACAGCTGAGTTAACTGGTAGTCCCATTCTCGAAAATTGCTTGTCACCAAGCAGATTCGAACCTGGTATCAGGTGTCCTAAAGGTAAGTGCTCTAGCATCTAAGCCACCAAGACTATCCCATTGCCCAGATACCGTAAAATAATGGTGAAATTTCAAAAAAATTATAATGTGAGTGGTTTTTTTACAGTGATTATTTTTCATTTCTTTGTATTATATTTTCTCTGTGTAAGTATACATATAACGATGTATGACAGCATATACCGACATAATATGAGTTAATAAATTATCCTGTACCTACCTCGGTTTGAATTCGAATGGTGTAAGGTAGTTTGGATAGCCACCATAACCTAATCATAACCCAACGATTTGTATTGAGGGCCGCATAATTCTAAAAACAATACACACTTTCCTATCGAGCGAATTATTAGGAAGTGTTCTTTATGAGGTTTCAATCATTGTTTGATACAATACTGACACAGCCCTAATTTTAAGAAATCAGTAACGAGAAATGATGGTGATAGAGATAGGTAGGCAAGATAAATCCAAGATTTGTTACTCTTATTTTTCATGTACGTATAAAAAAATTAAAATCGTGATGGATTCCAAAGCGAATTTCAGTCCTGTTGCAGTACCGATTTTTTTAAAAAATAAGTATCACTATATATATTTCTGCTACAGTACCGCAAAACATAATTGTTTCAGAATTACCTACTAAATGCTGTTGGAATTATACTACAGTCTCAACCAATTTTATTCAGTACTGTTATTCAGTACTGAAAATTGATATAGTTTTCGGGCATCTTACCTAAAAGAACAAGGACGAGAAGAGTAAAAGCCGAAACCACACAGCAAAAAAAAAAGAATATTCCTAAAAACTTAATTTTTTTGTCTAATATTTTATTGCAATAAAACGGTACAAAATGTGTGCGTGTGTGCATATAAGTATAAGTTAAAAACAAGAGTTACTGCGTATATTTACTGAATTTAATTGTAAAAATTGTAACAAAATAAAAAAAAAGGAGAAAAACAATCACACGGCTATAAAATTAATAAAGGAAAAAATTATGTGTTTCGTCTAAAAGCAAGGATAAAAGCCAAGGAAGTAAATAGCGCGCGAATTAACCAAAAAAAGCAAATTAACAACTTCATGTGATATTAAAACCAAGGATACATACTACCGTCCTTAATCAACTCATACGCTCCCGTCGACTCGTTTCGTTCGAAGGGTGGCCTTGTTCGAGCAGTGGTCGATCCGCTTGCTGTTGTACCGCCAGGTTCGTTGCTAGGACCTGGTTTTGTTTCCGGAACAACTAATTTTGGTGATGGTGTACGAACTGTTTGGTCAGCCGAAGACGTTGGAAGTGGTGAAGGTTTCTTAGTTTTGGAGGTTGCTTCTTCTAGAAGAGTCGTGCCATCGGCTGTGTGTTCTGATTTTGATGACTGCGATTTTGACGCAGTCTTAACCGGCGACTTTCTTTTGGGAGACTCTAGATTCGGACTGGGCGGACTGTTTTCTTTACTATCTACTAATTCGATACTATGATCTTTAGTTTTCTTCTTCTTCTTTTTGATAGTCTTCTTTTTCGGTGAGTCTTCTTCGTCAATGGTCTGATTCTCATCAATACTAAGTTTTCGCGAAGCTGTTTCGCTTATGTCTTCAATGCTAGCTTTGGAACCTTTTCGGGTGATTTTTTTCTTTTTCTTCTTTTTTGTTGGAGCTTCAACATTGGCTTCTTCAGTTTCTTCAATTGGTGTCTTATCTCGTCGAACAATCAAATCGTCGACCGGCTGATCGATCTTCTCTTCGTCTTCGGATGGAAAGTCTGCAAATCGATCGGGAGTTCGCGAGTATAGAGTAATACTTTCGCCGCCTAGACTCATTTTTCTTATATCTAAAAAGTCGAGATGTTGTTGTTGCTGTTGTTCGGTCATTTCGGATTCTTCAACATTAAAAGATAATTTTCGATCGTGTTTCGAAATTAGATTGGTCGCATTGGAACTGTCCTCATCTTCGTTGTCGTCATCCAATTTAAAATTCTTTCGCCAGTTATATTCCTTTTTCGGAGCGTACGTTTCAGTAGGACTGACTGATTCACCAACTTCATAGCTCGATGTATACGACAACGATGTTGTTCCAATGCCGTATCGACTTCGAAGACGTGTTGAAGTGGTGCTCGATGTCGAGCCACGTTCATGATCTAAAAAGGCCGCCGAGCTTTTCTTAGAACGCCAATGATACTTATGATCATCCTCGTTGAGTATTTCTTCAAGAAGATCTTCAGTTTTCATGGAAATTGTGTCATCCATTTCTCTGGGCTTTGTATCGACCGCTTCGAAAATAGTATCATAGTCTCTTTCGATACTGGACTCTTCATGATTTCTGACCGCTTCATCGTAGATTTCTTCGATCGTCAAAGAATTCTCATGAGATTCGTGAGGTTCGTCGACTGCACCACCTACAGCTCCCTCCTCTTTCCAGTCACCTTCATTCAAGTTACCGTTCTCATACAACCGGAACTCCTCACCGGCAGTATTATCATCGTCCGACTGATCTTCTTGTCGATTACTTTCCCAAATATCTTCATCGATCTCGTCGGCCACCTCAACTATTGTTTGTCGTTCGTCTTCGCTACCGGTATCATCTGCCTCCGGATCTCGATCAGAATCATCTAAGGATTCTAAGGAAACCGAGGGAATCTCTTCGATGGAATCGATCTTGACGTCTCCTTCGCGATCGTAGAAGTCTTCTCGCGTCCAAGTTCTGGTTCCATCGATTGACCTTACTTCGATTTGTTCGATATAAATATAGTCGCTGTCGTTGGGATATTCCTCCACTTGATATTCTTGGTTCAGGGAGAACCGTCTGAAATGGTGATACTCTTCAGCTTCCAGTTCGGCTTCGTCATCCTCCACGCGGCCATCTTTTCGTTCCGAGTCAATCTGAATCAAAATTTCAGGCTTAGGTATCAACGCCGAGTCGGATCCTCGACGTTCGTGATCGATGAATTTCTGATTCATGTCCCTGGAGAATTCCTGATAGTTGATTGTTGTCTTTGTAATTTCGGCTAGGATTTTATCCTGAAGCGCTCGACGGGAGGACGATCGACTGTCTTCTTCGTCAAGCACATCCAATTCTTCTTCAATTAGGGATCGGCTTTTGCTACGTGATCGTTGGAAGTGTCGAGTTTGTTCGCGAAGTTCTTCAAAGTCGTCGTCAAAATCTGTCGATTCTCCAACGTAAGTTGATCGTTGGAAGGCATTCTTTTGGTGCTTCTCTCGTAAGCGCTCTATTTCTCGTTGGTCCGTAGAAAACGATCGTCTACATTCCGGGGATGGGGGAGTATTAGGGGACTGTACTATTGGACTGAAAAGGACAGTTGAGTTAACGTCTAGCAACGATTTTTTGTCGTTTTTTTTAATCGCAGTTTTCGGTTTTTCCACTTCTAAATTCTCGACAAGGTAGTCAACTGAAGTTCGATGAGCCGATCGCGACCTTTGAACAGTATGCCCGTATGCAGCTCGATTTAGCATAACACTAAAATCAAAGAAGTCACTAAGACCTTCAAGATCCTCGACCTTCTCGATTTTCTTAATCGGTGGTGATCTTTTCCCAGGATCATCGCTGTGAAACGATAGTCGTGAAACCGGACGAGGAGTTTTCGATTTTGACCGTTCAACAAATGGTGAAGGCGATCGTGATGGATTGATCGATGCATTGAAATCATAAAAGTCACTTAGACCTTCTAGAATAGACGGTTCGGCAGGCTGTTCGGCTGACTGTTCGGCTGACTCCTCGATCTCAATCTCCGGCAAACTGTAGCTGCGAACTTCAAAACCTGTGGTGCTCGTTGCGAGGGAAGTTTCATCAAATTCATCTACGTACGATGGTGGTGTTTGATTGTAATCAGAATCATCGTCGTCCGCGATCGATTCCTCCTCCTGTTCTGGTACGTAGTCTTGATCGATATCTTCAGGGGGCGGAAATTCTTCATCTTCCCAGTCATCTTGGAGCGAAAGATCTCGAAATGCTTTCTTACTGTGCCGTAGTAGTGGCGGGGCAGATTCGTTTTGATAATCATCAGTTTCGGCAAGATCATTTTCTTGATCGTCATCTAAATCTACGGGAGAGTTGGATATGTCGCATGTATTGGTTGCATCTAATGTGGCGGGAGAAGCATTGGATTTTGCAGCCAGTGGTTCTAAAGTGGTGGTGGTGTCATCGTCACTATTGTGATCCATACTTACGTTTTCGTGGTTCTGGCGGAAGCTATCTTTTTTGGATTCTATTTGTTCCTACAAAGAGTTAAAAAGAGTCGAGTTCAATCCCTAGATATTTCAAAAGAACCAAACAGAAAACTCACTTTATCAATGGAACTTTGTTGTTTCAAGACGTTGATAGCAACTTCATGCTGAGTATCGGTAGCTTCTTCAAACGAAGATTTTTTCGGAATATTTCGGTGTTGACTTTCTGGCTGTAGGCCAGCTCGACTAGGAGTTTTTTCATCGCTATTTTTATGCCATGCGTTCAAGTTGGTTTCGTCGTCCTCCTCTTCAATGGAAATTGTCTTTTCGCGCTGCCAGAATTCGGTGTTTTTATAGTGTTCGGGTTTGATCTCGCCCCATGGGTTACTCTCTTCCTCATCAAGCATTTCTAATGAGCTCTTATTTTCTTCGATATCACTAGTCTGTCTGGAGTCCTTGACCGGACTTTTCTTGTGTCGCTTATGATGCTTGCCAACTTTAAGATTTGGTTCGCTCGAGTATCGTATCGGGACGTAGTCATTGTCGCCTCGTTTCATGGCCTCGAACTCTTCCTCCTCGAGCGACGTAAACATCTTGAGCTCCTCCTCACGTGACGTTCGCGATTCACGTGACGAAGTCGAATCACCGCTGGATCGACGCTTTTTGAACGCTCGCCGTCTTCCTGTTCCATCTTCTCGGACTAGAGGTCGATGCTTGATTCCGTCCAGGGACCTTAGGTAATCATCGGAGTATTGTTTCTCGTCGGGGACATCTTCACCATCAGGAGCTTGGCGTTCGTATTCATCGAAATGAATATCGGGCAAAGATGGCATTGTCTCTATCGAGGACGATTGTTGGTTGGACAGTGACGGCTGGCTAGACATCGGCTCATTGGACGACGAATCTTCAGATTTGTGTGGCTGAACTTGAAGGCTGTTTGATTGACCAATCTGTGTCTTGATAGTTTGGATAAGGTTGGTTCGTTCAGGCTCCTCTGTTTCAACAGGTAGAACCACAGAATCAACTCGAGCAGGAGATGCGGATCTTTGTATAACTTTTTTCACACAAGGCTCTTCGTGTACTTCTTCACGACGATCCTCCAAACTGTTTCTAGAACTTCCAATAAGTTCGCGTCTGGGCTGTTCTTGTTTCGCAATGGTGTCAGGGTCAACTCGAAATCCGTCTTTATAGAGCACACCATCTTTCATAGCCTTAAAATCTCCAAATTCATTAGCCTTAGCCTCTTCAATAGCCTCCTTTATTCGATTCTGAAGTTCCTCGAGACTTTCACCATCCGGCCCGTCCCCAAGAAGTTGTTTCTGATGTTGAAATAGCCAGTGGTACAGGTGTTTCATAACAAAGATAAGTTCTAGTACGCCCATGTAGCTTACTAGTACCGAAAAAACCAGTTCGTTCAGTTCGGGATACATTTTCGAAAAATTTTCTTTTTCAAACTATCGAGAAAAAAAAATGGCTTGCGTAATCCAATGATTTCGTAACACACAAGGAAGAAATTTTCTATTTTCACGGAAAATATTTTCAAAGCTTCATCACACTTTTCCCCATGTTTAAAATTCACCACACTGCGCGCACATAGTTCCACCACACTTTACTTTTCCACTATAATTCGATATTTTCAGGTGAAAAGCTTGTAGAATTTCTTTTTTTTTTAGATATAGAACACGACAGGTATGATCGACGTGATCTTCTACAATGCTCCCGATTCAGACAGGTGTATCGTTTCTTTCGATCGATTTGCGACTAATCACTGATTAAACCATCCTAAGGACACGATCGATTAGCCCGCCGCCCGTTCATACTATCACATCCCACCGATAAGATCATCGATCGCTATCTTTACACGATCGATTTGTGTGATCTTATTGTGATCGCGAATTAGAAAAAAACTCAGATGCATGCCGTAATTTAATTAAGAATAGTACAGAGACGCGGCGAAATACTTAAATTCGAGAACAAGATCGACCGGGCGACATTTAAAATGCAGGCAAGATCAACCGAAACAACAACAGCAACAAAACTATAGCGAAAAAGCCAGTATTAAAATCATTGTTGTATTCGAATTAGACACTAATTTAGGTGGCCCATTCAAGTGCACCCCACTATGTCGTTGTGTATAGTCAATCTAAATTTAATTATAATCGATCTACACCTAGGTACAAGAACAAGTGTTTGTCAACGTCAACAAAATCGTGATCTTCGGGGCGGCAAACCAGCCGAAATTGCATTTCATCGAATAGTACCTACGATAGGATAAACTAAGTTCAATTGCGAGATCGTTGAGAAAATCGTTATTTTCGGTTCAATCAATGATTGAACGATCTAGTGGTTTGAATTAAATAAAAAAAACCGATTGATCGGTAAGGTCTATTTCGATCGTGGCGATCACATTTAAAAAAAATTATATATATATTCAGGTGAAAATAGAATAAATGGCGCTTGCCAAGGTCCAATGAAAGTTGCCCGCTATCGACTCTTAAAGAATGATCGCTAAGGTTAATTTCAAGTGAAGATCATCGCAAAATTGTGACTCCTCGAAACGGAACGTTGGCAGTTGAATTTAAAAAAAAAGGCGATTGTGCCAGGTAAATTGTTCGTTCTAGTGAACAATTGTCTCGCCAAAAGAACCAATAGGGCCAGGTGATCTTGCGCTCTTCTCACATCTAGATAAAAGTCCAATTTACAAGATTAATGATCGAACATTGAACAAAAACAACATTAGCACAAATTTACATCAATCTTCGGATACGATTTGCGAGAAAAAAAACATTGAAATCGAACTACTTGTGGCTTCCCTTTCCGGACGGCACTTACAATAAATTCAAAGTCTCATTAAATCGGTTTCCATAAATCTTAAAAGTTAATTTGCCTATAAATAAATCTACTAACCGAATGATTTGTATTAAATTAGTTTTAAGATATGAAAATTCTTCCGAGTCAATTAAAATATTCCGGGAACGAGGATGGAGCCAGATCTCGAGATGCACTCGTAATCGTCTTAAAGAATTTCACGTTCCATATAAAATTGCTAGAGTAAAGTGCGTGGTAGTTGGCGTTCTAGAGTACTACCTCCCCGCCCCACCTCCACCTTTCCCTCTCATCCACCGAGAAGTGTACAGTGTCATCAGATTTGGCAAACAGATAATTATGTAAGTAAACCAGTTCCGGACGAACTAGTCTAGTTTATTGACGAGCCGTACTTAATGGAAGGAATGAAACATCTGAGTAAAGACCTGTACACCTACTCGTTCTACTTGAAGTGCACTTGCGCGAGTACACTTAATTAAATGGACGGGGAAAAAATGAAAATCTCGCGAGTTTACATGCCATTTTCCATTATCTTCTAAACGATATTTATTTTCAATTTTCGTACGTTTTTTAATGGGGAGTCTTGCTACTAGAGGTTTTAATTGAAGGACAAGAATTCGTGCCACCTACATGCGAAAATTGGATACCTGGGTGTGATTCCATTATTTTTCGATTTTTATCTTTAGATAAACCCCTGTCGAGGTGATGAAAATTTGCAGATGGAGCAGTAAATTTAAAGTACAGTAAAAATTTAAAATAAATCGGACGTGGATTTTTCTTTTTTTTTATTAAATGGAACTGGAAAATAAAACACTAAATTGTTATTATGATTTTCAATATTTAAGATCGCATGCTCCTTGCATCTACTTGCATCAAGCAGTTACTGTGAACACCAACTTAATTACCCGGTTTAAAAATTATATTCAGAAGCTGTTCTTGAAGCACTCAATATCTGTCATCTAACATTTTCGAGCACCGAATATTGCAGAAAAGAAGCGATGCAAGTGAACTCCGACACACTGGTTTTTTTTTTTTTAAAAAAAAAAAGTTCCTCACTCACAAAGGAACTAGTTCTTTTCAAGTTCGGAGTGAATGAGACGACCTAAAAAAAAAAAGGTCCTCACTTCCCACTCATTCCTTTTCAAGCTTCACATCGCAAAGGAACTACTTCATTTCCAAGCTGTGTCACGCGGCGAAACGAACCACAGTTCACCAAAAGGGGTGAGTTAGTTCACTCACTCACTTCAATGCTGCTCTTTTAATATACAGTTGTTCTCTCATGAACGTTCCATCTCTAATAAAAACACCTTTTCACACAAATTTGTTTTCCCCATCTCAGTAGAGTAACTTCGGGTGATAGGGTGGGTTTATGCAGGTGAGGTGGTATGTATAGTGTGATATTTCCATTATTAATGATGTTATGATAGCACTGTTCTTGTGATCAGGAGTGTTGGTTAACTTATTATATTTATCATGACATGTTCCAGCAGGTTCATTAGTTAAGCTGTTTTTCAGCAGTTGGATAAAGAAGCTCGAATAATAAATCACCATTTTTTTTTCTCGATTAATAAACTGTAATTTTGAAGCCGAAAATCGACGGTAAAAAAAAAATTTTAGTTTTCTGATTTTCTATCAATTAAATTTTTTACGATAGAATTAATTTTACAACTTGCCGTCGGACATTGTGGTATACCATATGGCGGCTATTGTGGTATACCTTTTCTTATCATTTCGCCATACATAAATTTAATCTATGAAATTAATATCAAGAATTTGGTTCTATTATATCTAACATTTACGTATACTTGTACACTCTTGCTAAGAAGACATATTTTCTTATTTTTTTTTTTAATTTTTATTAAAATTATTACTTTCATAAAATTTGTTTTTCATATTTGTTATTTTTGTACGCAAAAATGCACATTAATTCAAAAAGTTCCCGAAATAACCACAGTGTGGCGCTTTTATTGTTCCGATTTGAGATCTGTTTTTTTTTGTTAAGTTGGTACATCTGTTAACATTCAGTCGAGTTAAAAAAAACCACTACGGGGAACGCGTTTCAGCAGCCGAGAGGAAGTAATGGAAAAATCGCCAACATACACAGAGATAGATGTACTCTTGGCTACGTAACTTTTTGATCAAGGTGGTATATTTTATTTGAAATAGATTTCGGTTAATATGCTACAGTATACCACATTACCCATCCAATGTTTACCACATTACCCACCCACCAAGTTTTCTAAATGCAATTATAGGCATAGTGACATATTTTTCAAAATAAATTCTCAATGATTTTGAAAATAGTTTCAATTAAATGGAAAATTACAACCAACTAATTAATAAGTATTTGTGGCTAATAATACATAGATGATTTTTTCATGAAACTTTACGAGCAATAGATGAAAATGATAAGGGTATGCCATATTACCCGAAGTTACTCTACTTAGCGATTCTCGAGAAGTGTTTTTTCTTTTCATCATTTCCCACCCTCATCTTTAACCCCCTATAGGTACTTCTACCTCTGTTAAAGGTCTACTGAGCCCACCAACCCACTCCAGTAATAATCGTAATATCTGTGTACGATTCTTGAAGTATTGTACAAAAGTTAATTATTTTTTTTTTTAAATTGCAATTCCACCACTTCCGTCCATGAAATAGATTTTGGAATATCTTAATATTTCTCCTCTCCCCATTCCCACACCCCTCTATTATAGATCTACATTTATAGGTTCCTAGTTCCAACCCCCTAGCATTAGCGGGTACCTAATATTTTGAAATCAGAATTTTTCATCTCAAATGAAACCTTTCAACTCTGACACCCTTCTCTCCTATCAAAGTCACCTCTTAGATTGGCTGACCGAATCTATCCACTGAAAAATTCGATTTTAATATCTCAACGGGTTTATAAGCTATGCGTCTTTTTTTTTAGGATACTGATGGTGCTGACGTCGAGAAGACTCTCAAATCAGTCTCCAAATTAGTTAATATGAAGTCGGCTGCTCGACGTCGGCGCGACATTGATTGACCGACTAATTTTTATATGACTACACCGTTTTTTGCTTGCGGATCTGAAGATGGAAAAACTGGTCCTTAGCCTGAAGGAACTACATACGACCACTTTGTTATCGGGGAGTGTAAAGGCTCGTGTACACTGGCAAGTGACTTGCGACATTTCTTGCTAGAGTAATTTGGTGCGATATGTACACTATCTGTCAAATTGCAGAAATTTTACTCTAGCAAGTAGCTCTACAAAAATCTTGCAAGTAAAACTTGCTCTTCCGTATACACTTCATCATCAAAGTTTCGTTGAACTGTCAAAACGAAAAAGAAAAATACCACAACTCTGGATAAAGTTCCACATTGGAAATGAGCAAAAACGTGTACTCGGAACTCCACTTGGATTTTCCGTTCATATTTCGCACGTAAACTGTGGAACTACGAGTCCTAAGACTGAACTTAACCTCACATCCAATGCAATTGTACTGACTTGCTGAAAAATTTCGAAACCGATCGGAACTTTCTTGCGAGATCTCAATTCTCGCAAGTTAGCGTGTACATTCACAACTTGCTTGAAAAGGCAAGCGTTTGCTGGCTAGAGCAAAAACTTGGGCAAATGCGCTCTCGAAACCGTGTACACATGCAGCAATAAATGTCATAGAGCAACTCTAACAAGTTTTGCTTGCTAGTGGGCACGAGCCTTAAGACCAAAACAGGTATATGTAAGTTGGGTCTTTGCCTTTCTAATCCCGAAAATGAACTCAGGATATCACTACTCGGGGTCGAATACACAATCGGATTTCTTGGAAAATAATCTGCAAACCATCTTCTTAAAATCGTTATCTATTTGGAGCATGACCTTTGGTAGAGATATAAAAAGTGGTCCTAGTGTCCATTGAACCTACAGAAATCAGTTTGTAAACCACCCTCTTAATTTAGTCGTAGAAATTTAGGTACAACCCTTCTTTCGTAAAAGCGACTAAGGGCGACATTTTGGCGAGACAATGGCTTTATTCGGGACGATTATCAATGGATTGATCCGCCCCACCTTTTCCACGAGCTACTAGACAAAATGATAGCGATTTAATCATGCATATATTCCGCCCCCCAATTTCAAATCAACCGGATGATCTTACAATAAAATTGTCTTACATAGTAACCCAAATCCGAATACGAGTCCCATAAAAAAAAGCCAAATGTATCGGATAAATCATTTTTCGTGACGTAATTTTTTATCAATAAAAGGAAGTTGTTAGTTCTAGCACTAAGCAATGAAATCTGCAAAGTTCCATCCAAGAACAAAATGAAATAAAAATAAGAAACCATTTGAACCGTAAACTCCTACATCCTCGTCATCCGATTGCCAAATATGCGCTAGAATTTCACCCGAATTGGTAGGTTGAGAGTCGGTAGAATGTAATTTATTGCCCCTTGAGCGCTTAATAAGCGATTTTTACTAAGAACAGAATACCACAAACTTAATAGTGACTCATTAGAAATACCTTGATTTTACGCACAATAGCAATTTGGCGTGGTCGTCTTACCATGGACCACAACTCAAGACATAAAAGAAAAAAACTAACAAGAAATCAAAGTAAGAATTTGTGCTGACGGAAATCGAAGATGTTTGGACATACGGCTTAAGAGTATGAAGCTCTTAGATGGGAGCCATATGGATGCGAGCAAGTGCCATACGATTTGTGTCTTGGGAGTTGTCATTCCCGTTCCCGAAACTAATGGGGCTATTTGAAATCCTTAACTTAACATACTGTATGTATTCGAAGGCAACGCAAAACCTATCTGAAATTTGCATCGCGACAAGCACAAAAATTCGGCTCAACATCCACGCATTTTGTTAATAACCAGACCCAAAAGCCAAGACCACGGAATTGTAGAAAAAAAAATAAACAAAATGTCCGAATAATAAACGGAGTAGTCGCGTGTGCACCGCGCTCACTTCTGATCTATTTTTGGAGGATCACGGCACCGTATGAGCACGCGGGCTTAAGAACGATGACGGCATCTTTTGGCAACAAGCGCACCTTTCAACCTCAAGGTGGTGTTTAAGATCGGTGACGACGATCCTGTTCCTCCGATTCGGAGCCGCAATATTTATAACGGGCAAATTTGCAGTCGAACTCAGTCGCATTTTGCGGCCACCACCACCAACCAGCCAGCCTCAAACGGAGAAAACACCGATCACGCAAACATATGACCGTTACGAAAATAGAATTTTCTTTTTTAAGAACACCAAAGAAATTTTTCTTTTTTAAAGTTCTAGAGGTTCTGAACCCCTTGAGGCGTTCTTTTGTAGATCGTATGCGCGCCTGGTGATGCAGATCGTGTCCGCAATCGCCGCTAGAACCATGCGGGAAAAAAAAGCTCAGTGCGATGTTGTGAACCTTATAGCGGTCCATGATTCACCGAAAGTGAAATTAATTGAGTGCCAGAGCACAAGTGTACGAAGTGACTTATTACCGATTCTGGCTTTATCTTGAACAAATTAAGTGCAGACTTTCGGTTTCTTCGTTGCAAATCGCGCAGTGTTTCAGTTTGACCGACCTATCGGCTGTCTCAAAGAAGGCATGATCAAGTGCTAATCAACAAATTCATTAACTAAACTTGAAGAGCTTTCTTTTGAAAATTAGTTATGATACTCGTATGTGTCTCGGCTAAATAAGAGCTTTCATATTGAAGCTTTTATCTGTACGATACTGCTCTTGCAGTAGAAAAACTTCTCTTGTGTACAAGCTCTGCTTCGCTTATATATTACATATACCCACTTTCTTATATATAACATGTGTTGTTATTATTATTTGGAAGCTAACTCTACGAGCATGGCTTACAGAGTTAACTGGGTAGCACTGGCTGCTAAGGCCTTCGGCTTTACATGTGTTGGTTAAGAGATTTCCATCATGCCGAACATGCATGAAGTGTGTATAAAAAGCGAGAAGTGTGTAGATCTTTCTACGCTATTCTAATTGAAATTCTAAATAATACTAATGCTGAATAGGGATTTGCGGCTTATACTATGTTTAGACTACGAGATTAACGTGTTTAAATCAAGTTTAACGCTTTAAAATCAGTTCCCGAACGCTTTTACGAAAACACGTTACTAGAACGAGTTTAACTCAAAATATGTAACTACTGCGACCATCGCAGAAATCGAAGTAAACTTTAGAAGAAACTACGTAATGCTGAAAAAACTCAATGTTGTGCTTTTGCAACGACTGCATTCGCTAATAAATGCACTTTTCATTATTGCCATACAAACACCTACATACATTTCTAATAATTTAAAAAGCATAACTTTGCTAATGAAACACAGTTTATCTACTTGTCAAAACAAATCCCGTCAACCAGTCATGTATTAAAACAAAACGAGTTGTTTAGTCTGCACACTACTCTTTTGTTTAATGTTCAATTTACCTACTTAAACGCGTTTAAAATACTTAGTCTCTATAGGGTATTAGAATGCAAATCATAAAACCTAGTAGATTATTCTTCTCGACAGTGTTGCATACTTAACACGTAAAAGGATTGCAACCAATCAGGCTCAGTTTGGAGAGCATCACTAGACAAGGCACACTGCAAAAAAACGATGTCATATTTCCGAAACCAAGATTGGTCTGCGAAGTCGCTTGGTGGCTGATTCATAGGAACCGAAGACAGGATGAATGTGCCATGGAAATGTGCTTTGCTTCTGTTCTTCAAAATTCAATCAATTGTGACCAGGAAGAAAGGCTAATACGGGCACTTGGAATACGGGTATTTCAATAATCCAAAAAAAATTCTGATTTGCAATCAAATGTGACTCAATTGTTTCAAAATTCAGGTAATAAATTTATTGCTCACTACTTCTGGCCTTCATAGGTCGCTGGTTTGAATCCGGCTCGACGGAACAAACAATTTTTAATTGTCGCGAAAAGTGCTGCCAGCTTTAAATCTTACAGAGAGCAATTGAATTTAGTTGGAAGTATCTACATATAATAGTCGTATATGTGTAGCTTTCAAAATTAGTATGGATACAAACAGTTAAAGTGGAAAGAAAAAACATGTGGAAGAAATTTTGTGAAACTACTGCCGTCATTTTGTTTTTCGAGGCAATTTGAATCAAGATAGGATTGATAGCCATCCGCACAAGAATGGCATCGTCCCGAGCGTCCTGATTAAGCAGAAAAATAAATTAAAAATTCATTGCAATACAGTAGCAAATCGTGTAAGCACTAATAAATCAGTGATAAACATCAGGATTGGACCATGGTAATTAACGATTATTTCACCAGTATTATCGTTTCCACCTACTCGTCTATACTAAAATTCTTTTTATTCGCAATTAAACCGGCAGTTGTTATTGTTTTCTTTTTCTTCGCATTTTTTTTTTTTTTTTCATATATAAGCATGGAATGCAATTTACATGAGAAACAGGACCATCAAACGGACATTATATTATATTGCATGGGGAACTTGTTTATGCCAAAAAGCTTATTTATCACTTTTTTTTATGTCCGAATGAAAGTTGCTCCGCACTTATTAGGCTCCATCCATAAATGTTTATTGAAATGATAGATTGCGGCAAATGTTATTATTCAGTTCGGTTCTGATCTGAAAATGTCGTGGTCAAATGACCTTAATGAGGAGTAGAGGAGAATACTAGCAGCTTAGAATGTGGGCTGTGTAATTTATGCTGTAAACAAGAAACGATAGAAGGCTAACTCAGATACAAGCTAATAGTTAGCTTTGCAAACAATCCAATTGAAGATTAGATATAGTCAGGTTTATTTAACTCCTACGGATTACCAGAGCAAATTTCACTACAGATTTTTGTTCCTCCACTCTTATCGCTAAAGCATTTAAGCCCCGGAGTTAGTAAAAATGACGTGCAAGGAGTAACAACAGATGGCGATATCCTCACATATAGATGGCGTTGCACTACAATTCAAATATCTTTACAAAAAATATATTGCTATTTGAAAGAAGCGATTGTATTTTTAAGGATGGTATTGGCAAAGCGTAGAGACCTAGTGAGTGGTGATTAAAAGGCCAATTTCCAGATTTCAGTCCATTCAGAACTTGTGCGAGGACTCGAATTACAGTGTCTGGAAATGATTTCGCTTTGATGGAAAATATCCAAGATGATTTGACAAAATACAAAGGCCTAGAGTAGAACTTCTTAAAAAGAAAAGCGAATGAGGACTATGACACAGAAACAAAATTTTAATGTTAAGGGTGGCAGTGACGTTTGGTCTTCTGTTACATTGCGATCTTAATCACTTCCCGGACCTTAAACCGAAAAAAAGCCTGCCGATTTGTTTCTGTACTAGTTGAGCGAACAAAGGGTAAGCACTCATGAACTATGCTGTGTAATGAAGGTTAACCTAAGAAGAATGCCCAACTTAAATCATGCGCTGTACACAGTTAATTGTATGTGATAATTACACTGAAATAAATTTCAGGATACTGTGCTTTTCTCTACTGGAAATCTTCATTTTATCCGGAAAGACCATAATTAATACGAGTTCCAAGTTTCAACATTGTGGCATGAACCGTTCCTAAGCTAGACAAATAAAAACACTATTCAAGAAAATTTTAACATTATTTATATTATGATATTATGCGCACCACTTCTACCGAAGGATTCGCTATCCTCTGCTGGTGAACACATTCCTTAAAATGAACTCCTTCACAACAACCACAAAAATTAATTCTAATAATTAAGAGAATGACAACAACAATGCTACAGCCACCAAAAACCCACACCTAATACTTAAGATGACCTCTCCACATAAAACAGGGTTTTAGTCTCGAGTGCGTTTGAACATATCTGACTTTCGTTTCCTTAAGATTTGACCAATTCATGACTACTTCCGCCTGAATCTTAAATAGGCTAGTTTTAGCGAAATAGGCTAGTGTTAGCGTGCTAGTCTATCAATTCAGAGGTTGTGAACTCGAACCCTACTCATGACATGGTCCTTCGCTTTCCTTACCTCCAATGCCAAGGTTGGATGATAGGCTAATAATCTATCCCCAGGGAATAAAAAAGTCAAGAAACTGCAAGAGAAAACTCTACTCGGACTCAGGATCAGCTGTGGTGTCTCAAATCCAACCAGAGAAATATTATCGAAGAGGTCAAAGTTCAATTTGGGCTGCTGCGCCATAGGTTAGGTTAGGCCCACATATAGTTCGGCACACATCTGACTTGGGGCGCATCAAACGATATTTGATTGTCTATCAAATCATTTTGCATTATATAAGCGTCATATCGTTACCGATGAGTTCCGTTCGTATATGACCCCTTTTGCGACATACGACCATTACTGAGAATTGGGCACTGTTACTACTCCAAATATAAGTTTTGTTCTTAGAACTCATCTATCTATTGTTAGGTGCGATTCGAACCCATGATGTTATGGTTTGAAGACTCTGCGTCACCGAGATCAAATTACCCAGAAATTACTTATAGGTACTTAATTAAAAGCCTCGCTATTTCCGACTGTTCATCTTTAGACATACACTTTCCAGGTTGCAAGGTACATTAGAAGTGTGCTTTAGCAAACTCTTCTAGTGCAGAGAAGATTAGATGCAATACTGAGAAAATGGGGGTGGTTTCGCGGATTAAATTATTGGGACATGTAACATACATAATCAACCTAATCTGTTAATAATAGGAGTGTTTTATTCAACTAGATCAGATCGCAATTGAAAAAAACGATGTGGATCAACCTAGTTTAGCAAGGTTAACAATCTTATTGGTAAATGCCTGAGATAAACTCTAAACTTTATTGCATGTAGCGATGAAACTCTAAAGAAAATGCGCAGAAATACAAAGGCTTTTTCGATAATTTTGAACATGCTGTTACACATAAACTTAAATTTCTATACAAAATGTATTGATTTCCTACGACTATTCTAGACTATTGGGTGCAAGTACCTGCTACAAATGGAGTTAAACGCAGGGCGCCATCTGTGAAAATTCTAAAATAATGAAACTTTAGATGAATTGAAAAGCAACTTTAATAACGAAAAAGTAATCCAACTTTGATCCCATTATGATTTTGGATCATCTCTTTGTTGTTGTTTTCAATGTTAAACCAATGATGTTCATCTTGATCCAGTTGAAAAAAACACACATAATAACATGGTCCAACGACATCTAGTTCTAAGAAGTAGAACCTTCTGTACTGTATCGTTCTTCTGTACTCCCTTTTTTACTTTCTCTGCTCTGCTCTGCTCATTTTCATCTGAACTAGGGCCACGGTACTCTAGTGGCTAGCTTGTTGGTCTACTAATAATTAGGCCGTGAATTTAAGCTACAGAAAAAATATTTGAAGCAGTAATAGTACCTAACAGTTTTATTTCTTGCCTTTAACCCAAGGAGTCCCATTGATACTCAAGAAGAAGACCAGAACTGGAAAGAAGCGACTCGATTTCCAAGTCGAATTTCTCTTAAAAGGGTAGGTATTAGAAGTAACAACAGTATCCCAGAAAGGAGCGTTTTCATTACTCGGAACGAGTTTCAGAAGAAATTTCGTTCCAGCAATTGAGGATTCAACCTTTACCTGAACGAATACTTAACCAACCTATCGGCACTTCTTTTACAAATGTCCATACGATAAAATTTGGTTATGCTAAACAGAGTCTAACTCAATGGAAGTGCCTATTTTGTTCGGATAATGTCAACACTGAAACCGAATTGCGTCTCTTCATTTCAATCCTTTTCTGCAATCGAGTGATTTTCCTAATGAATCCGAATTACAACATTCAAATGTAATGGAGTCCTTTCAATCCAATTTTCACCAGACTACTTTCATAAACTGGCAAACGCCAAAAAAAACTGTCCCATTTCGAATAGAAGCTTCATGAGTCGCCCAATCCAAATTTAGATGTCGCTATTTACAGAAGGGACCATCTATAGATACTCTAGCTTGTAGTCGTTCACATTTTAGTCATGTAGCTCGGCCTCGTAGACGTTAAGGGTACAAAACAGAAACACTCTACCACAAATCTGTGATATCATCGGTCTCGTCTGTACAATGTACAGCGTACAGACTATAAGCGATTTTTGTTGGCCATACAAAACTTAAGTCGGTAATAAAAGCCGTCTGTCTTTTACGCACTACTTTCATTCCATCTGTGTTGTTAGTTTAGTGGCTTCTAGACAAAAAACTACTCGACAAGATTCCGAAAAATGGGCAAAATGACATGGAGGCCTTCGAGACGCCCGAACATATGAGTGGAAGGAACTGAACGCGTGAGCGGTTTTATATCATCAATTAGATAAGCAACCCATTCCTCGACCCCGGCTCAATTCTCTATTTTCAGTTCAATTTCGTTTGTAATCTGGCCGTAAAGATGCCACGCGACTATCTTACTATCAGCGTTCACCACCCACACTGCCTGTCCGCCTAAAGACGTCTATCGACCATAAAATAGTCGACTTAATTTCCAATTAAGACCTTAGTTCAATTTCGACTTACGTTCCTTGAGCCATAAATAAAACTCAAATCCACCCTAGCAAGAACTTTCCCTAAGTGGAGTCCGGGCGGGCAGACGGATCGCTCCACTTCCAGCACAGCACTTAACACACTCTAAAATCACTTTTTACTTTAATTGCACTTGGGTAATTGCACCGTTTTACACTTGAACGCAACGGACAGTCGACACCGAGAAACCGTGGAGAAAACTCGTCCAGCGTGACCGAAAATTTCTTGACCGTTTTACGCGCGTTCTATTACCAAAGACGTGTGAGTGGCGAACCCGAAAGTACAATGCGTTCGCACGTGCAAGTCTTCGACAACGAAATGAATTGACAACAACAGATCACCGAGGAAAATCATCGCGGAAAAAAAAACTTTTCCGAACCAAAAGTTGCCACCGCCGTCGTCATCGTCGTCGTCGCAATAGTGGAAAATCTCCCAGCATGGAAAAACGAACGAGTCGAAGAAAAGTGCCTCGACTACGTCGCCGTCGCACGACACATCATGCATGCCATTGTGTCCAGGAAATGGGAGGGGGAGGAGGGGAGGACATCAAGGCATCCAGCAGCAGAAGTACCACCAGAGGACTAGGCCCCACAAATCGCAAGAAGAAAAGCCGCCCGCCTTCAAAGGAAAACTCACCAGAGAAATCAGAAGGAAAAGTGTTCGTCGAGGTACGCATACGATTCCGTTTACGCGAAAGCGATTCGTTTGAGTAGAAAAGGGAAAAACGCAAGATAATAGTGAGGATGTGTCAACATCTTCACAGTTTGGAAAATTGCACCTTCTGTACAGTGGTTTGGAGCAGTCGTTGCACTTCTTAGCTCCTTTTACCTTTTGTTTCTATTTCCAATATTTCATCGATGACGGTACAATTCAAGTGTAGCCTTGCCTTTTTTTTTACATAATCTGAAGTTTTCAAAGTTCTGCACCACTGTTGATTTTTCCAGGGATAGGTTTAAAGCCTATCTGCCAACCATCGCGGAGCCCTTTAGCAGATTGGTTGGAAAGGGAATTCTAAAAATCAGGACTGTCTGTTGTTGTTATTAGATCAAAAATAATGATAGATTGGAAGATAAAGCCCAAACAGAACTCGGACTTCCACTTCGACCGCGCAGTCCCTGTATTTTAGAATACACAGGATTGTATGGTGATGCCCAACAACACCGACTTCGCCTGCGACTGCCGCAAGGCAGGCAAAATCGAAGTCCAAGTTCGTATTCTGTTTAGTACCATAGTCAAGGGAAACTATTATATACAATTTGGAGGGCTCAAAAAATTAGTCAAATATCGCAAACTTTTATTTTTTCGTAGTATTATTAAATCTCCACTTCGTCACCTTCAGTTTTATGGTAATTTTATCACGCTAGCAACTACTTTAAAAGTTATCTACATTTCAATAAATCATTATAGCTCTTGATTAATTCTTTTTTTTAATGAAATATTATTAAACGAAGTTGCATGGCCGGAACAACGCCTGTAGTACGGAACATTGTTTTTCGTACTTAATCAATAATAATAATCAATGGCGCAACAGCCCAAATCGGGCCTAGGCCTTGAAGTAATGCTAGAGTTACTTCATTGCGAGACCAACGGAACACTAGGAGGTGAAGTGGTCAGTCACACGCTCGTCCGTGATTATTACCCCGATTTTAACTCAGGTACTCATTTACAGCTGATTAAACTGATAGTCCAGCACCCAATCCCATTCTCGAATATTACTTGTCGCCAAGCAGATTCAAAACTGGTACCAGGTGCACCGAAGGTAAGCGCTCTAGCAACATTCACCGCAACATTCAGGAATATCAGCAATTGATGGATGGATCAATTGGTGGTCAACTCGTTGCTCAGCAGTGACTAGCGATAGGGAGCAATACTTAGCAATTTGGCAATGAGATCATACACGCAAGAAATATTAAACTTAAGGCTCCATCTGCACATTAAATGCGATTTTGATGATTTATGACTGTTTTCTTAATATTTCACGTAAATGGCAGCAAAAAAAACAAAATAAAATTACACCACTTTATTAGCTGGTATGTAAACTAGGTCGTCTATAAAGAAAAAATTCAAAACTGTATTTGGAAAAAATGCTATTAGAACAACAAACCTTCAACATTTTTTAAAATGCGTGAATTCGAGTTTTTTAAACGCATATTAGTTATTTCTTGAATAATTAAAATGTCATTTTCATTAATATGTTGCTAGAAAAAATCTTAAAGAAGGTCTTCCATAAATCAAATTTTAAAAAATATTCATATTTGTTAATAATATATGAAGTCAAACTGAAGCAATTTTTCACGATTTTCATGGCAAGAATTACATAAGAAGACCGCATTTCATTGAAAAGTATCATAGATAGTATAATTAATTGGTATTTCTAGAAGATAATTCAATGAATAAATTATTGGCTTTTAATAGTTATGCGTTTCAAATAATTTGCAAACCTATAACACTATTTTTTTCTGTAAAATCAAAATAAGTTCGCTGATAGACAGCGAACGATGCAGACGTATTGTTCACACCAAATTACATGAAGGAAAAACGATTTCAATCGATTAAAAACCTCTCAAGAAAAATTTGTCGTGCCGGACTCATGGGGCCTTAAAATAAAACGTGGAAATATTTGAATTCCAAGCCATTATTGCACAAACTTGACAAATAAATCCTAAACTCAAAACAAAACTTGACAGCTGAATCACTGAACGAAGACAATTGCTCGAAATTCTCCAGACAAGTGGAAATACAGCAACTATAAGGAGCAATCTGTGAACACATTGCCATATTGCCGCAACTAGCACGATATTGCGATATTGTATTGCTCCATTAATTTCTCCACTAGTTTTGGCAATAGTCGACGGGCTTTTGCTTAAAAATTGCTCTTGTACGAGCACTTTAAGATTATTACGTTCTTAATTTGTAGCTAGTAGAAGTATCAGTTCTTTTAGTTCCTGCATGATCGCTTCTGGGCTTAGGACAGAAACAACGATCTTTCTATAACTTATATTTGCTTTTTCTAGTTTAAAAACCATTTTATTTGTTTCTTAGACTAGAAGTAAGCCCTGAACCATGGAAGAAGGACTTACGGTCGACCTCCATATTTGTAGACGCCCAAATTTTTCAGATTCTAACTATACTACGCGATATCTAAAATTACAAAAATTGAAGTAGTGATCGCGTCAGTTCCTCTGTGA
Source organism: Beris chalybata (assembly GCA_949128065.1). Classification (NCBI taxonomy): domain Eukaryota; kingdom Metazoa; phylum Arthropoda; class Insecta; order Diptera; family Stratiomyidae; genus Beris; species Beris chalybata. The sequence continues at coordinate 108,461,020 of OX421895.1, forward strand.
TCGTAGATCTTTTTGTCAACTTTTTGTCTACTTAAGTCCTTCTATGGAAAATGACAATCTCTGAAGTAGTTAGAGATGGGCAAAACAAAGTGCTTCACAACTTGCCATTTACTTCAAAAAGTTAGTTAAGCGAAGTACTTCAATTGAACTCTTATTTTCATCTCTTCTCTTTGAGCCGTTCAGTTCTATTCAACTTACGCTCGAAATTGACTGTGCTTCTTGGACGCATTCCTTCCAAGATGAAGGAAACTGTTTGACCTAATTCCAGTGAAGGATCTGAATTTAGAGAAGTTGAGCTGGCTCGAGGAAACCTCCTTAAAGGTAACATAATCTCATGAGTCTTCTGATCACTCCACAATTTCACAATTTATACCCATAATTTTCCGTGCCACTGTACACTTCACATCCCGCTATATCTAGCAGAACTTTTCCTGATTGACAGGAAAACTACTTTTCAACCGATTTTCCTTTAGTTTTTGCTAAACTTCATTCCATTTGTCACTAGCACCGATGTGGGCTGCGAGTGGAGCCACCGCGCCAGGGGTTTATTTCAGCCTCTCGTTTTCATTTATTTCGAAGCAACTGAATAAATTTATCACTGAAAGTCCCCGTTGATGAAGTGGTGAAATTGTTGTGGGGTTGGGGATGATTTTGTTTACGGTTCATTCGAAACTCGGAAGGGATGAGAAGCTGTTTCAGAAGGCTGTTTATGGCATTAGACGGGGGCTGTTTGTTCTAATGGGACGGAAAATACGAGTTCATTTGCAATGCGAGAATTAGGGGCGAGGAAATGAGGCTGAGGCGACTGAGTGACCTTTTGCGTTGTTCTCACCCCAGGGTGCAATAATCATGTGTTGATGGCGATGACTTTGTCACTTTGTTGCTTCTACAGAAGTGTTCATACCGCGACTTCATTACCGTTTCCCTAGCGAAGTTTAATTGCAGTCGTGGGATAAGTACGAAAAAATTAGGAGAAATTGTGATACCGATTTTTTATTCGGACTGGTCGGTATATTGGAAAAAAAAGGTTCTTGTCATAAAATTTGAGGGATGGAGAATGGTGTAACTCTAGCATTACTTTAAGGCCTAGGGCCGATTTGGGCTGTTGCGCCATTGATTATTTATTATTTTAAATAACAATTTGGCAACCGAAAATTGTGAAATATTTGATAAAGTGACGTACAGTATGAAACAAACTCAAAGTTTGTTGTCAAATATTTGGTGGTCAAATTGGACAACAAATTTTTTGAATTAATAAACAGTCCTTGTTTGGTGCAAACAAAAGAATTTGTCAAACAAAAAGTTTCAACATATGTTAGTTGACAGCATTTCCCATCAAAAATTACGAAATATTTGACAACGTGACGATACAAGCGTAAAGCTTTTTTTCAAATATTTGACCACCAAAAATTTGGCAAAGAATTCAGTTAAGAACCTCAGATAAAATAAACTTTGTGTAAAACAAATAAAAGAATATGACAAATAAAAATTTTACGATAACATCTGATTAGGTTTGTCAGCGAAATATTTGACAAATAACAGCAGAAAATACACGACCTTGCTAACCACGCCGGTCTTAGCCCTTGAAAAGATTTGTTTCTAAACTTCCAGGAATCCATATCCTTTGTAATCCTTCGCGTTTACACGTTTTTCCACTAAATTTCCGCAAATTCAAATTTCCCGCCATCATCATCATCAAATTCACAGTACATTACATTGTAAGTATAGATTGCGTTTTTACATACTCAAAGGATTTGTCAATATAAAAATGGTTATTACATTCACGTGGATGGCACAACTTGTGTGTGTCAATCACTTCATTTCCACCATTGCGGAATGAACGAAACGCGAAAGTAAGGAAGCATGTACGTGGCTCGTTGACGCCAAAGAGGTTTGTAATTTTGTTCGAGTAGTCAATCCGAGGATATCTACGGCAGAGCAATTTCCCCAAAGAAAAGATAACGTTTCGTGATAAGCGCACCCTTCAAGAAAATTAAACGAGAAGACGTTGTCGAACGATAAAAGAATCGGAAAAAAAGAACACAGTATGGTGTATGTGTGGCTTTTTTTCGCGAATGTCCTTCAAGAGTTTTTTTTTCCGCTGCCCTTTTAGCGTTTTGTGTCTTAGGCTCTTCGGAAGTTTAGCCCGAATGGCGATCTCATTCTGCTCTGTCCTTTTCATGTGGAGATTTGTTTTATATCCTGAAGCGGCTTTGCATTTCAATGATTCGCGTAGAATGCCAAAGGCTAAACTACTTTGCATTTGGCTCCTCTTTTTTCTTGCTATATGAGACTATATCGTCCTTGGTCTCAGATATGTCAACTTGTCCAAGTGATGAATAGGATATGTGAAAATGAAACTGAAACGCTTGGAACTATTTAGTCTAAAAAAAAATTCTATGGATGAAGGATTCGAGCGATGACTTTCTTTTGTTTTTATAAGCGACAACTATGACCTTTGATAGGCTGATATAATAGACAACTTGCCTTGAGATGTAGTCGATGATGTTTGTGATCACCATACAAATTTCATGTGGAATTTGTGACTTAACTTGGAAAGGAGATGGCTAAAGGCTTTCTTGTAGGTTGTCTTACAAGTTTGTTTAACTCAAATCCTTTTTATACTTAAGACGCACGACTTACTCCTAATAACCATAAATCAATTATTCTCAATTCTGTTTTGTTCTGTGATAATTTAGCCTAAATATTTAGGCCTATTCAGCGCCAGAGTCACAAGTCACAAAGTAGGTGGAGAGTCACAATTTTGTATTAATTTTGAATTAATTTTGACTTTCCACGTACTTTGTGACTTGTGACTCTGGCTCTGAATAGGCCTGCTTATCTAATTTACTATGATACAATTTTCGCTTAATGTTTAATTTGGATTTGATGAAAGGACTGTTTAATGAACTTTCTTTTAGGACTTAAAAGTCGTGAGTTGTACATTTATGGCTTTGATTTACCTATTAAGAGATAACGAGATACGAGATAAACGCGTTTAATCGAGTTAATTCGTTTAGATCGAGTTAAACGCGTTGAAAGCACTTTCCAAACGTGTTTACGAAAACGCGTACAACGAGTTAAACTGCGGTCCTCGCGGAAATGGAAGTAAGCTTTGGAAGAAACTATTTAAGAAACTCAGAAACTTGATTTTCTGATTATGCAACGACTGCATTAGCTTAAAAATTCCCTTTTTATTACTGCTATACAAACTCATTTCTTTCAAACAATATAGAAAGCATAAGCTTACTAATGAAACGCAGCTGAATATCTACTTGTCAAAACAAATCACGTCAACCTATCATTTATCAAAATAAAACGAGTTGCCCAGTTTGAACCCTACTTTTTTAAATGCGTTAAATTGCACTACTTAAACACGTTTAAAACGCATAGTCTGTACATATCTTGAAATTAGTAAATTGAAAATTGAAAAATAAACAACATTAAGAAGCTTGAACATAGTTTACATATTTGTGAAGCTATCGCAGTACCCTATGCTGTTACTAGACAATAATTTAACTAAACGCCAGTATTTGAATATAAATAAAGTATCGTTCCAGAAATCGCAACCAGCATCCATCACTTTTTAATAATGCCAGTCTCAACAAGGAGTAAGAGGTATGGAAACCTGTATCGAAGCTTAGGCTCGGTGAGTTTGTCAAGCCCACAGTGTTGAAAAAATGAAGATGTTTTGCTATGCACATAATCAGACCACCAGAATCGTTTAGTCACAAGGCATTCTATGCAGCAGCATTTCTGATTTAAGAGTCTATTGGCAGCAGAAGCAGAATAATCTGGATGGCGCACCTGTGATGCCTAGGCCAGCCGCCTTCTAGATCTATCCACTGAAGGTGGGTGCCATTGATGGTGTCTATTTGTCTAGTGTAAAATTCGTGGAAATGAAATCAGATCTGGATAGCGCTATATAAAAATTTCCTCAGCAATTCCACCAGCTGTCAGGATGTTTCGGATAGTAGGCAAGAATACACCCTGTGAGGAGCCGATGACGAAACAGTTCCTTTCGGACCTAGTACAACACAATCTTATAAAAAACTTACCTCTCCAGTGAAGTTTTCCCAATGGTCATATCCTCACGGACAGCGATTAGTCAACAGTCGGGGATTTCGTGCTGGAGTTTCACTCCACTGGCACAAGAAAAATAACTAATTTAATCTTGATAGCTTCAATGGTAGCTTTCCATAATTGCATTAAAATTATTTTTATTTTGACTGAAGAATCAGGATGTGCTAAGCATAGCTCACTGTCAATATCCTTTTTTTTCATTAACGGCTAAAAGCTTCGATGAGGTGGTCAACTTTTATTATCTGTACTGTAGAGCGCAGTACATATAAAAGTTCGGTTGATGTCTTCGCTATAAAAGTTGCATAAAACGCGGCATTTTTTTTATATTTTTGAATTAAATTTCTTTCTACCTGAGCACTCAGTACTTGCAGGCAGGTAAAACACGTACCCAAACATAACAATTTTTGATAATTTCCTTCAATCTACTACCGACTAATCACTCACCTCATCACAAGCGTTACATCGCGGCTTCAACATCTCAGCATAGTGACGTTCACAGTAGAGCTTATCCTCATGAACACAATACGTTAAATCGACCAGGAGTTCATCACAGGTGGTACAGGTAAAGCACTTGGGATGCCACATCATTTGATCCCGGAATTTCGGTGCAATCACAGCCATGTCACCCTGGGCGATACGATCGTCGCATGTTACGCATTTCGTTGAGTGCGACGCATCTTTGATGTATCCTAAAAGTGAAAGGGAAGTTTAATTTACAACCGATTAGAAATTACTTGTCCTTTTTTTTTACTAACCAATGTCTAAGGCGATCTCATTGCGTGCTGCAACAAAATCTTCATATGAGGCACGATGTTGTGGTTCGACATGTTTACAGTAGTCCAGGGCTAGGTCCTGTTTCGGCAACTGATACGTTATCTGACGTTCGCGAAATCGTTCACCGCTTGTGCCCAGTTTAGGAACTTTATCCTGAGGTATTTTGTCGAAGTAACGTTGAACTTTGGCCGATGTCATGACGCCGGGCGGTACCCAGGTGTAGCCCAATTGGCGCGGATCGATTCGTGACGTTTGATTTTCGGGCTTGAAACCCAATCGTTCACGAACTGAAGTGGCCTGTTCCTGATAGATGGCATGCGCTTCTCGAGGACACTTGCAAGATTGGCACGTTTTTCTGAAAGAAAGAATAAAAATTAAATTGGGACAATATCATCAACAGAAAGTATATAAAATCTTATAACAACTTCCAACAACTTGATAACCATCAATCGTTGCAAGTCTAATAAAATTAAAATACCTCTGACGGTATTTCCAATCCGATTTACTACAGACCATTAGTTCAGTTTACAATTTGCAAATAAAAGACAAACTTTGATAGGCGCACTAATGACATGCCAATTAAACTGCGCCCTTGTGTCCTCCTCCCCAAACTAGTTCCAAAGGACTAATAACAATGTTATGTGTGTGACATAAAATGGGAAATGTTGTAAAGGACATAAACGACGCTAATTTAGTTGGAAGTCTGGGCTCGACTATCAAAATCCAAGTCACAGTGGAAAGCAATGTCCTTTAAAGGGTTTCGAAAATGTCGTGCAAAATTCAAACATAAGAGAAAGTTGCGAATGATACTGTCCATTTGGTAAATGGCGCCAAAAGAACGAACAGCAGGTGATACCGAGGAAACACTGCAATTTCTAAGAATCGCAAAGGTTGTGAGAGTCGAGGGTGTGACGCTGTAAAAGAATTCCAGTTTCTAGCTAAAGTGGAAGGAGTTAATGGGGTGCAATAAATGCCTTATGCTCTTTTCCATGTGACCGTGTTCAATTTTAAATCGATCCGTTGCCATTTCGAAAGGATAAAGAGACACACGCTTCCTAATTGAATGGGCGGTGGATGAAAGGTGTTAAATGGAAATGAACGCTAATTGCATTTTGAAAAGGTTTGAGTCTTGGGAGTGGCATTAACTGTTATACAAAATTTTGATAAGTAACAACTTTATCAAGAAAACAATGTTTTAAACACACGAGCCAGGGACACAAATGGCAATCGTCCCACCACAGAATAATTTGATCGAATTTACACTGAAGACCGCTTTCTCCCTACTTTTACAGTGTTGGCCTCCTTGATAGTTTGCCCCAAAGCGCATCATTTCCTCCTGTAATCTAGATTAATATTGTATTTTTATTAGTCTGGCATTTTCTACAAAAATAATGTTTGGGTTGGGGAAAATAAACAATCGAGAAGGAAATTCAGCAAGTCAAAAAGTCCTGAGAGCAGATAACTGGAGCAACAAACTGAAGAACTCGTTTTGAGCCCCTTTTGAGTTCAATTTGTAGAGTTACAGTTTTTGACATTGGAAAATCCTAGTGAACAACCAAAGTTTGTTTAAATATGAGGTAATAATTTATAGGAAACTTTAGCTTGTTATAATTCGTGGAAACAGTTTCAAAGCTGACCTTACAAGATTTTCCACATGTCATATCCCTTCAACGGCAACGACCAGGACAGAGATTTACCCGGTGAGGAATTTCATAAGGTGGTCTTGAAGTAAGACTCTATTGACAAATTCTGAAAGAATTAGTTTCTATTGTAAATCGATTCTCGATCGATAAAGGTTACATTGTCAAAAAAGGATCGTGAAGAAATAATAACCAATAAATATTTCGTTTGTTTGAAATTAATTTTCACCTTTTTATAGTAGATTTTTTCCTATCCAAATCTTATGTTGTTTAGTCTGTTTAAATTGAAAATTGATGTATCTATCACCCTACAAATTATTTATTTAGTAGAGCCTATAAAAGCCTCACTACTTCTCAAACCACGACCTAAGAGGTCTCTCGTTCCTGGCTCTTAACCACTCCCTAGACCATATCGATTCCTTTAAGGAGATGATTTTACACAGGGGAGTCTTCGACAGGTCTTCATAGTTGAGAGTACCCTACATAGAAAGGAAGAGAAGAAGAATAAGATTTGCAAGCAAGCATATCTTTTCTGTAGGGTCGGGTATAAAAAATTTCTGCGAGTTTATCAATGACGTGCACCAGATTTTTGTGGATTTTTAACGACGCACACAAGTAATTATCAAATCAGAAGGAACTAATCTAATCTAATCTGATGAATCTAATCTAATCAGAATGATCTTAAAATGGAAATTGATTATCTATAAATGACTGGTTCGGTTGGAACTTATGAATAGATTGTTAAAGATGAATACCGAAAAAAACATACCGGTGTATGCGCAAAAAAAATCAAAAGCATGGTTTGGAGCCAAACCCACTAACTTTAGTCATAAACAAAAAGAACATTTCAAGGTACGATTATAACACACTAAAATTTTGTAAGTTTTATCGATAGTTGGCGTACTTAGGTATATAGCGCCCAAGATAAGAGATAACTAGAGAGCACAAATTTTATTTTTATTTTTTTTAAATTACACCTTACCTTACAATAATATCGTATAACTCTTCCTTATCGAAAACTTTACAGTAGGCATTTATCACTTTTAGGCAAGCGTATCGCATACCCGTCCATGGCACTTCTTGTCCGTTAAACGCTTCGTAAAGCGGACAATTGCTATGACGATCCAAATCAATCATTTTCACCATTTTATTTTATCAAAAGTTTTTAACATATTTTTTATGAAAATGGAATTTAATAAGTGTGTGTTTTTTTTAGTTTTATTCGTATTTATTTTAATTTATTTTATTCGTATCACTATTTATAATATTATTTTGTCTTTTATATCTGAATGACGAAGATTTTTTATATTTTAAAATTTTTAAATATTTAATAATGGCATTGACGTGTTTTTGGGTGGATTTTTTTTTCTTCTAGGTTTGTCAGTTTACACCTAATTTACTTATTATTTTCATTTTTGATGAACAGCATGACCTTAACGATTGAAGAGTTGAAATTCAAAAGGGTCTAAGTGCCATAAATTTTTTTTCTGTTTTTCCTTTCAAAGTTTTCTATGAACAAGGGCTAATCACATTCAAAAGAGTTTTGTGAGACAAACCTCGATCTTGTAGTTTCTCGAACTCCCCCAAAGCAGAGTCTCCAAGCACAATTCACAGTTTTGTACACATTTTTCTCATTTTCCTAGGAATCTTATTTTTGGCACTTACATTCTTTTGAATTTCAACTCTTCAATTAACGAATATTTTCATATCTTAAAACTGCTGATTGAGAAAATTGTCTGATAGCTCTTTGACCTTCATATACATTTTAAAAACAACGAACCTTAAAACTAGATCTTAATTAAAAAAAAATTTATCAAAAACCTGGTTGGATTTACAAAGACACAACTGAGCGAATACTCGTACGGATCTTGGAAGGACGATTATTTTACAGGGTAGCAAAGAAGAACTTCTTCAACTCCCTCACTGTCTTCTCTGACGCTGAAAAACAAACTAAATTTCTGAAAAATTTTAATTATCACACTTCGTGCCAAAATTTGACCGTGCTATTCAAAGGAGTCAAAAGCCGAAGACGTATTTTTTCGGCATTCGTCCAGAGCCTTAGGTAAGGAAACCAATTTGACACTTTTCCAAAAATTTGGCTTTCGAAGTAATCTTGCTTGTCAAAAACAATCAAATAATTATAAAGGAATATTTTTATTTGGTTTTATTGGTAGACACGGTTACCTTGAATGGCTTGAACCTTCGTTCTAGTAGCGTAGCTAAATACCGTTTATTTGAAAAAGCTATTCGTTTTGGCATTTAGCCGAAATTCGAGTTACGGAATCGCACCAGGCCTATTGTTAAACGAAAAAAATCGAAGCTTCACGAAATATGAAGTCTTAATCAAGGCCCTATCGTCATGCAAGACGATTTCAAAATGAATATAAACATATAAACCTTTTCGAATCATTCGATTTCAGAGCCAGCATTTCGAAATTGGGAAAACAAAAAAGGAGAAATACGTTAATTATTTTGGTATCTTGTCGCAAACGCTTTTCTCTTGCCCACAAATAAAGATATTTTTTTATTAACAATTTTACTCGAAATTCGGCAAATAACAAGCTCATATCAGAGAAAAACATGAGCTAGATTTACGTTTCAATAGTTTCTAATGACATCTATATGGTAGCAAACGACACTAAATTTTATTGCTTTTTTTCAAACGTTTAAAAACATTTTTTAGTAATTTTTACTAGAATCATTTTATCTCGGTGCCAATATAACGAAAGTTCTTGCATGAAAACTGTAATATTTTATTCTTTTTGAAGAATCCGGAGCAACAATATAATTAATTCATCGGAATACTACACATTTAAATACGACATACATTTATTTTTATTTTGTATGGCAACTATTCACCTTGATTATTCCTCTTTTCACGTAATTTCAAGTAGTTCAAGTTGAAGTTTCAAAATTCGAAATTCTTAAATTTTAGGCACCTCTGGTAATCGTTCAAAAAGTATAGGGAAGTGCTTTGACAATATAATATAGCAAATCTCTGTATAAATTAATAACGCCAAAATTGTCTTAGCTTCTAGTGTTATTCCGAGGTTAGACAAATATAAGCATCAATAATTTTTTCAACGGAGTTTGTTTGGCAGCTACTTTAAAGAGTATGGCGATTTTATTAGAACTTTTGGTCTGATACTAGCAAATAGTGAAATATTTAAAAAAATTAAAGTTTCATCTTATAGGATCTACTGATTTAATAAGCGTAAGACTTTTGTATGCAAGGCGAACCTTATACTGTTTTTAAGCTGAGCATATCTAGAAGGTTTGTGCCAGTAAATGGAAATCCAGAGCTTATGTTTTCAAAGACTTGAAAATTGGATTCTTTAAAATTATTATATCCGACACGGTTCCCGATATCAAAGATCATACAGTGATTCCAGTGGTGAAATACTCAAATAAAACTGACTCTGCTGGGTGGTGCTCGAAGCAATTTTGCTCAGCTACACACATGAACTTATTTATTATCTTTGTTACTAAGTTCAGTGATAAAAATAATATTATGAGTGTAAGTTCATTTATATTTAACATTTTTGTTGTAATTCGATTTCGCAGTTGAAGGATTATAATACATACAATCCATTGCCTTAAAAGTTTTACCAGCGTACTTCTAAAATTTAATCCGCGTAAAACTTGGTTGGGACTATCTGTACACAATGTTATTTAAGTTTCAGATGCCAAATGATTAAATATTAAAAATATTCAAAAATTTAAAAATTGGGTTGACCGAATACCAGCTATATAACCATTTTTGGCTTACAACCGGTGGGTACTTACCCAGTACTTGTCACCAACATCGCGTAACCATCGTTAAATATTAGCGGTCACTAATTTCATCAAATAAGTTGATGAACAAATTGTTAAGATTGTTATGAATCCGAAATTTCCAATCAAAATCATATTGTAATATTCTGACGAATATACACGTGACATTTTGAAGTGTCTAATAAATCCATAGCATGTCCAAAAACAATTAAGAACATTCCGAAATGTTCAATTCATAGTTCGTACTGCACTTCAATTTAAATTTAAAGCGTTGATAATTCAAATTTAGAACTTAGTCTTATACTTTTGGCGGAACTGCAGTTGCCGCAATGTTTATTACAGCATCGATGGCAACTGCAATAATTTTCTGAAACGTAGTAAAGTGGTGCTAAAAGAGTTTATTGCTCCATTTTCGCATAAGACGCCAAGCTCATATCGCTCTGCAATAAACTTTATATCGAAATAATACGTTAATCGTTGAATTTGTTCGATATATCGTTCGCCGTATCGTCTCAATAAAACCATCATCTCATTCGAATTAAATAAAATTTTCAACAAAACGAGAAATCGCCAAAGACACATGTCCGACTAAATGCGATTAATTTGTTAAAAATGTTTTAGGATTCAAACGAAATTATTTTCGATGATCACCAGTTTTATCTCGACATATTCGTAAATTTCTTTTGTAATTTATTGAGCAGAAAATCTCGGTGTTTTCTTAACACAAGAATGGAAAAATGATTCATAAACAATAAACGGATCGCGGCTGAAATTCAAAGTGATGGTCATAGTGTTTATTAGTTGGTTAGAAACCAAACATTTCTTTGAGAATTTTGCGTGTATTTTTCATATCACTACCCACCTAATAGTTCATCGAAACGCGCGCAAGTCCATCGCTAATTGTAACGTTTCGCCGGGGAACAAAAATAAAAAAAAATAATCGAAATTCGAATTTATTATTTCATTGCAAACATCGACAGTCTTTGTGGATTTAGGCTAAGGTGGAAATTGTTCATTTCGACGAATCGATCTTTTCGCCGTTTTAACAATAAAAGAAATTGAATATAAGTTTGTTTATAATTTTTATTCGACAGAGTGTTGAAAACACAGGCATTTATATGACGCGATCTATCAAATCAATCGACATTTTGGCCAAGTATTTTTGAGTTAAGAATAGATTTTTGAATTTTTTTTTCAAATTTGACCTTTGTACACGCTGACTAATATGATTCATCGATTGAAAGATCGTATAACACTTTTTGAGTACTGATTTTTCAGTACAAAAAAACGTAGTAAATTTCGGTTCAGTGAAAATAAAAAATTTACAGAATTAATGCCGTAAAACTAAATTTAGTACGTAATAATATCGAAACCAAATGAGGCATTAATTTCTAAACTATTTTTGTATTTTTATTCACTACTAACTTTGCTCGAAGACAATTCTATTTTTCAGTTCAGAATGAATACCGAAAATCTGAATTGCACCATTCGCAAAATATTCGGTTTTGTTTATTCATTACCGCTGTACAGACGGAGGCGGGAGTGCCGAATTATAGATAACTGGTGTTCTAATCATATCTAGACGAGATGCCTCCAACAAATAAACTACCGGATACGAAATAGATTTTTGATGAATTGATTCGCAAAACTTCGCCTTCTTGCATGTTTTTTTGTCAAAAAAAGACGTTAATTTATACAAAAATATTTCAACGAGGAACAATACATGAACATACATATTTTAGTAATTATTGATTAATTAAATCTGAAATATAGTTTTTGATTTCAATCAGAACCTGTAAAAATTTATGGATTTTCTTGACAACTTCATTTTGTTCAATGATGACAACTGTACGTAATCTGAGACGTCCTGTACACAAATGAGACATCTCAGGTCTTCTCCATTTAACCGAATTCTTAAAACAGATATTGTATCAGTACTGCTGTAGTAATGTAGGAAAAGATTGAGAAATTACGAGCGAATATACTATTCAAAAGCGCTGGTATATTCAAACTGGCGCGGTCGGTTGCTATTTTAAACTCTGGAAGGTGTAACTTCTCAGCACTTTAAAAACACACAATTTGTAAATATATGTACATCGCAAAAATCAAACTTGTATAAAAATTACTTAAAAAAAATTAAAAATCGAAATTCCATATTGTTATCTATCAGTCAATTTTACCAGTACTCAATAAGTATCGTTTATATCGTGTTCAGTACTGAATAAATAATATTTAGTAGAATTTACTAGAAATCTGCATCTTTTAGTACCAACTGGAAAATGCAAAAAATTCTGCTAGAATACCGATAGAGTACCGATACGCCTGTATGGGGGTGAGGGTCGATAGGAGTGTGCACGGTTCGAAGGAAAAATATCTGATTTTTATATCGTAAGTGCGATTTATACTACACATTAGAAACTCGGTAGTATGTAATACACACATTTGTGAAGCGCTCGATTATTTTCAGATTGCTTTAGCTAAAGGAAGTAAGCCCTTGGTAAAGTTCGAACCAACATCATCTGTGTCAGTAGACAAGGGAGTTTTTGCGCTAGGCAACCGACGAGCTCTACTAGTGGATTATAGCCAACAATCAGGACCTAATTTAATGAATGGGGTAGTGTAACACTATCTTCTTTATTTGTTTTTATCTAAAAATAATACTTTATAATTTTAAGAGTAACATTGTCTGAAGTTTTTATAATATCTAACAAAGTCTAGGCTTGCAGTAATATTTTGCACCTCTTGTCTAATAAGTCATGGCTAAAATTAGCAAAAAAGTAAATGTATCAGATATATTAAGATTTTCGCAAAATACTTTATTACCGAAAGATGGCAGCTTATGTACTATATGCTTTGTTTGGTATTGACTTACTAAGTTTATTTAGTTTATCTAACTGAACATTTGGCGACAAATTAATAGTTCTACTTTATGTAAATATGAAAAACTCAAATTTTCATTATTTAATTCTACTTTCAAAAATATTTAATTATTATTCCAGACACTTAAGACAGCTACTCTGTAGTTCGCTTGAGAGCTATTTAAACATAAGGACTGTTTAATATAAAACAATATCGTTAAAAGATAACATACAACATAAACAAGTGCGATGGTCTGCCAACATAGAGTTTGTAGACTTATTACCCATGACTTAAGCAAAAAGAATATAATTCAAATTTGAAGAGAAAGTCACAGTACTTTGCTCTGTGCCAGAAAGCAAAAATTACGTCAAGATATAATAGCAATTTTGATTTTTAACGATTTTTTTAGAAGTACTTCGGACATGATTTGTCAAATATTTCACATATAGCGTATTCGTCAAATTTGTGTATGACATATTTTTTTATTTGACATTCACAGATCCTATTGTATCGACAAAAATCACTCCATTTCTGTATATTTTTGTGGTATTCAGTCTTAGACCCGCTGCTACGATCGTCAGTTACATACGTTCTAACTGGAACTTTAATGATGATGTTTATACGAAACTTCATACGAAACTTACAGTTAAAGATCCGGTTAAAATTTAACTGAAGGTGTTATTACGACCTCCAGTTAAATTAGAAGTTAGAAAATTGATCAAACTTTAAAAAATGTTGTAGGATCAAACTGATTTTGACACTTTACGTCTGCCTTGCGCTAAACATATTTGACTTTGTTTTGATAAGCAGTAGCCCAAGTAGCGTCATAAAATTTTAAACTATTAAAATTTCAAAAATAAAGAACAGAAAAAAACTTAAATTCTAACTTATAAGAACTTTAGTTAGACTATTACTTCAGCAATAGGACGGAAAAAGAAGTCGTGGTATTAAAGATAAAATCTGTGAAATATCAGTTCTTAAAAATGTTTTTTTTTTACTTTGCAACAATTCAAACAGTCCTTTTTCTATTTGCTGAAAATTACTGTTGTGCAATGATCGAATATATATAAAAATAAAAAATTGGCTAATTTTCTTCAAACAGTGTTGTTTATAAAAAACAATTTAACGCAATGAAAATTTCAATTATTATCGTGACAGATTCATCACTGTCGATTGCTAAATTTCCCTGTTGTTTGTCTTGGCACCTTTTCACTTCTTTGCGTCAATTTTTTGATTGAAAATTCGTCATTACAACCTACTCCATTTTTCTCTCGCTCACAACTGATTTCGATTTATTATTGTTTTCTCGAATAACAAAATAACATATTGTCCGATTTTGATCTATTATTATAAAATCGATTCATGCTTCTGGACTGGAGTACATGATCCTTTGCGTCATTCCATCAACCAAATGACCACAAATTTCGGAAACGCGGAAAGAACCTGTAACCCACATGTTGAACCCGATTTCTTTTTTCTATCGCTCGATTTAGATAAATTTTCCTGGAAATTTTCCGTCATTATTTTCGAGTAAAGATTTATTTTCAATTATATTCGAACGTAAAGGAATATCGGCTCTCTTGCGATTCATCCGAAACTGTTTTATTATTTTCGATTTTCCAGCAATAACCGAAATTGCGGCAAACAACCGAAGGCTGTATTTTATTGCCGACTTTATAACTTTACAACCTTTGCCGAAATTTAAAAATATCTTTTGATGTAGGTACACATATCTGTTTTAGTTTAATTTCTATATCTTTTAAGATTAATTTTAGTTCAGACTGTGTGTTACCAGGAGGGGTGCTTCGTAACTGGCACACCTTGCAGAATGATTTAAATGAATAAAGGCAAAAATATGTAGAATCAGGATTTAAAACTATTCGAATTGGTTAACTGTCAATCTAAAATCTTTCTTGCACTAAGTATCTATAGGGTGTTTTTTTAAGTGCATGAGAACTATCGACATCGATAACTGAGGTTTGACAGCTGAGAATGTCAAACTGTGTTGACATTTCTGTTCAGTAAGGTTGGGCAAGTCATCATGAACTACGTACTCCTGCTTCTTTACAAAAATCCCGGATACTATGAATTGCTACCACTACCTACTGCGAAAAATTAACTTTTAACTTGTTTAGTACCACTTATTAGCGAGTGCGAATAGAATCAACTATAAAGAAAACACCTCGATTTTGCAATCGGTTTGAAGAAGGTGGTACAATTCAGGCCTAATAAATTTTAAGAGAGGAACTTTTTAGCCAATTATATTTATTTGAGTTTTAATCAATTTCTCCGTGAAGAATAAAAAATTTGTTTCTGTCTCTTTTAAATTTCTGTTGTGATGTCTTTTTTGAAAAAGTTTTTTTTCCGGCGTCAGTGAAGTTTCTGGTGTGAAACCCCAACACGAAATCCCCGACTGATGCTTGATCGCTGTCCTTAAAGACATGACAGTTGGACCCTTCACTGGATAGGCCAGTTTATAGGTTCGGTTAGGTCGAGAAGGGTGGACGGAAGCACTGTGCTGTGGTCCATCACGAGAGATTACTACGGATTCATTGTGGTCCCCTCTTATAAAAACCGGGCTCTAGACTACTGATTCCAAATATTGCTCCTCCTTATAAAGAGAGTAGTTCTCCATAAAGGAGTCATCGCATGCACACACTAGATGCGCCAATGTCGTTGGTTTAATATTCTTATCACTACACCGTCACAAATCAGCCATGGGTATTCCCAGTCTGTCTCTATGTCTCTCCATAGTGAGCTCGTCTGCCTTTTCATTTCCAGGGAAGTTACTGCGACCAGGAATCCAACTAACTGTGTAGGACTAGGTCTGAAGGAGCTGTTTCGTCATCAGATGGCATAGACTCGTCAAAGGGTATATCCCATATCATCCCTACTATCCGAAACCTCATTACAGCTGATGCTATTGCAGAGGATTATTTTATATACGCGATGTTAAAACCAATTTATTATCACGAAATATATACAAGACGAAATTCGTGCCACCACATTCTTTTTCTAAAGGTAGGTGGCACTGAAGATCACCTAATATTTCAACCAATTTGGTGAATTTTTGGTTGTTCGCTAGGATAAATAAAGCGGAACGCAAAGGGCGCGTCCTCGATCCCGCCGACAGCAATTCTATATTTTTCCCTAATTTTAAGAATGGAGTTTTTTCAATGGTAAACTATCATAGAAGCAAATTTGAAGAAGTTTTTTTTTCCCGACGTCAGTGAAGTTTCTGGTGCGAATTTCCTTTTTCAAAATTTTTCTCTTGCAACTCTGTACGTTTACAGCAAAATGACTAGATTCCAAAACTATTCAATTTCAATTTGGTTTTTTATTTATCGGTAGCTAGCTGATAGCTGGTTTTGCTACTGTTTTAATTAAAGATAGTAATTCAATACCATCCACTCTTATCCTAACTAATAACTCTGTCGCATGACAACTATTATCGCAAATTTCTAGCGTATAGGGAATAGCAGGTTATCACTTAATCCGGATTAATTGTGACTGTAATTCTGTTTATTTAGACCATCTGCTGTACACCCAAACCCATTTATTGCCATTTTAATCGAGGAATAAATACCAAAATCAGACTTTTACATAAAACACAAAAACCTGCTAAACCGAAAAGCCAAGCGATAAATTCCACCTGAATTAATGAAAATCTCTCGTTACAATTTATTTATTTCTTATTTACAATTGAAATTCTTTTTTAGTATATTTTTCTGCGTCATTAGCCAATCACTCAAAAAGAAACAATTTTTTTTTTTATAATTTCGGTTCGATCTATTCATGGAAATTGAGTAGAATATAAAAATCGAATGTTCTAAAAATAAAATTTCTTCCTGTACGGACGAATTCTTTTTTACTTTCTTCAGTTCCTTTCAAAATTTTTATTTGTTTTGTTTATTTTTAGAAACAAGATTTGAATTTGTTTACTAGCCGTAAATTTAATTGCACGTTTTTATTGCAACAAACAAAATTACTTGAAGAGAATGTACAGGCAAAAAAAAAAGAGTTAAAAAAAAAATTTACACCTGAAATTGAGATAGGATTTATAGGAGCTCCTTAAGAAATGCGGAAAAAATTTGATGTACCTATTTGGTGTAGGTGCAGTATTTCAAAGTTCACTTGAACAGAGCGCACGGCGTGTTAAACTCTATCAAAATATTTAAGAACATGTGCCGTACTAGCCTGAGAGATAAGTGTGTGGAATTAGTCAGATATTTTTATAAGAAGAATGTCATAGAATTCGAGTTAAATTTGATACACATGTTGGTCGTGTTTAATTCCGATTAAAGGCAGTTATCAGCGCTGATAGTGGAGTCATCGAAATTCGGGTAGCCCTCGATAATCAATGACAAACATTTCGATACAGCGAATTTCACTATCTCCACATATGGCGAGGTGATAATTTCCCTACGTCCGTTCCAGTCGATTTGTATTAATTTAAGTACAAAGCACGACCACTTGTCTGATTCATTTAGCTAATTAGAAATCTGTATTGCCAACGTATGGAAATTATCGCACCCGGTCTGGTAGCCGGCAGGTAAGCAATGAACTCTCTGAGATTCTCTGTTTGAAGCAATCACACTCAACTTAACGAACACAACTTTAAGCTAATTAAATAAAATTTATGGAGTTAATTCGAGCCGGATAATGAATTAAATTCAGAATCCTCTCCACATGGAATTTCACACCCCTTTAAAAATGCGGTAATGAATTTCATTAAAAATATGACGGGTAAAAGTTGCCCTTTTTTTCCTAAGAAGATTAAGAGGCATGAGAATAAATTAAAATAGAGAATTAGAGCGTTTAGTCTGACGTTCATTTGCGGTCTGGGAAGAAAAACGTATTTTTTCGCATGCGGGATTATTCATGGGTCAAATACCACTTGCGTCTTCGGAATATTTCCTAGTGCTTATTTCGAGTACGCGCTGCCATTTTAGAAAAGTTTCCGAAAAGCCGATTTAGAAAAGGTTTCCCAAGAATCACAAGAAGATTAAGTTTAGATCCAGGAGCTACTCCATAGGTCATGACTAGATTGAGTTAGTAGATCAGTGCCCATTTCACTAGAGTATAAAACTGCTTAGGTCAGTAAATGAAAAGTTTGTCTTCATTTCCTTTAAAAAAAACTCCCATTTAGAGAAAGCTATCTAATACTCCCATTAAAAAAGAATATAAAAATTCAGCCTCTTCGCCGAGTAGCTACCATACAACTGTTCTGGAAAAATTTGTTTATCCGTGTGCTGCTTAAGTCTTTCCTGAGATATGCATACCAAAATTCCTTCAAAAATTATATTATATTTATATAGATATATCTCACTAGTAGTCCCAACATTTTAAGATATATTCTCTTTACCTCTCTCTACTTATTGTCAAAATTTTGAAGACATAATATCGACGCCTCTTAAAAAAAATTTGATATTTCACTAAATTTCACTAAATTTGATATTTCACTAAATTTCTTTTGTTTTTGTACCCCATCGATACACTTTTCTAACCCTCTGCAAACCGTCAAGTTTAAACTATGCAGTATGCAGTGTTGTCAAATATTTAACCACTGAAATTTGACAAACAATTTAGTTAAATTTTTCACGTAAGGCAGTTCTCATGTGTGACATAAACCAAAATGACAACCAAAGTATAGTCTCTGACTGCATACTCCTTTCCCGATTCATATTTGGCATCTCACACTCAACTAAGCTTGATTTACACTGTATGCAATGCTGTCAATTATTTGACGAAAAGAACAATCCAATTTTTTCCCGTGAAATTGATCTTGTGTGTTCGAAAATTACACTGTCTATCAGCATTTACCAGCGAAGATAGTCAAATATTTGACATGGAGTTTTATACTCGTCGAAAAATATTCTGGAATTAGCATTTTTTTTAGTGATATAACTCTTCTCGAACTACTCTACAATAATTTTTAAAAAGGTCAATGTCTGCAACATTCAAATTAGAGCCTTTAAACCTTCAATATGCTGTCCATGAAGACTCAATTCATTAAATGCCAAAAAATAATTTGAATTTAAAATTAAATTCGTTTTCAATGAGCTTGTTTGTTGTTTTTCGTTCTAAAGGTATAAAGCGTACTTTTTTAAACTATCGAGTATATTCACTGGTAACATTCCCGGTAATCTAGTAGTTATAGTTATCGGGTATATTTTATATATATATATATTTTATTTATTTTTTATCACACAATCTCGTAAGCGATTGTCCTAATCAATAAGTTTATTTCTAGAATCCTAGAAGTCGTATTTCGAGGAGACCTTTGAGCTGTTATTCTGAACAACGGAATGGTGTACCTCAAGGAAAGCGTCAGGGTCCCATACTATTTATTTTATTTTTAAATTACGTTATTATCAATTTTATAATTTGAGCGAATAACAAGTGTAAATTCAAGAGTATGTAGGTATATCCAGTGAATTTGATGCTTTCGAAGTTGAAATTTACTGACCGAAAATTGAAAGTTACATTCAAATTGACGCATTGTCAATTTACTTGAAAAGTTGTGGCATATTTACCTACTATCCAAAAGATGTAAAATTCCATTATGGATTGTCGAGTTTCTTGTGACTATCACAAATTTGTATACAAGCGTAAGTGGAAATATTTAATAGAAAGAAAACAGACTCTGTGAATATCACCCCTTTTTGTTGGACCCGACACCTTTTTTTTACATCTTTTAAAATGTTTTATTTTTATTTTTTACATACATCAGAAAAATTTAGTTACTTATTTGACAAGGGAGAGGAGGAAGGAGGGCGTCAGTTCTTTGCATACGTCCCTGGTAGACAGTAAGATTTTCGTTGGAAGCTATTACTAACCCAAGGAAGGAAGAGATATTCAATTAAAATCTTCTTTTTTTACCTCGAGAACGATTAGACCTAAAAATTTGAAACTGAATACTTAAATAGGTATATGTAGCAGGAAGAGGGAGGGCGTCAGTCCTTCGCGTACGTCCCTGGTAGACAGTAAGATTTCTGTTGGAAGCTATTACTAACCCAAGGTAGGAAGAGAAATTCAATGAAAATATTCTTTTTTTTTACCTTGAGAACGATTACACCTAAAAATTTGAAACTTAATACTTAAATGTATGTAGCAGTTGAAAGGGAAACATTTCCAAAACGTGTCTTCTAAGGGTGATGAGAAAAAAGCTGGATATAGCTAGCTCAAATTACATATAGCAAGTTTTAGAGCAGAACAAAACTTAAGCAGGATCAAATTTGGATAACTACTTTTTACAGATTGGCAAACTTTTGTTGCCTCTCAACGTCCTAGACTTTGATCGAAAAATAATAATTTTAGTTTACTATGTTTTTCGAAACCTAACTTTATTGTAATACACCCTGGATACATACGTTTAGATATGTAGCTAATAGTGTTCATTAGGTTTAACTAAAAATTGTCTAAGCACTTCATTGACCCTAGCATTGAGTGTAGAGATGGGCAAAGCAGTTCTTTTCAGTGAACTACTTCACTTCGTGTCACACACTCCAATGAACGAGTTTACTAAACTAGTTCCGGAACTGTACCTACATTTCCTCGTTCGGTCAGTAGATTTATTGAGGACCTAAACAAAAAAATCACAAGCGTTCCGTGAAGCAGTTCCGGAACTTTTCATTACCTCGTTCCGATCTACAACATGAGGACCTAAAAAAATGTGTGCGCAGTTCCGTGAAGTAGTTCCAAAACTCGTAAGTGCTTCCGGAACTGATCGTTCCTTCCATTCTTCAATCCGTTTTTTGTCGCGTTTCCAATGGAACTGCAGTTCAAAAAAGGAGTGACTTACTTCACTCACTCACTTCAATGAAGTGTTCTTTTGGAATAGGCCTGTGTAGTTCGTGAACGAACTAGTTCGGAACAGCGTTACCAAAAGTGGAATGAACTAGTGAATTCCGCTCCTAGTTCGTTTGTAGGAAGTAGTTCGTCATCACATTTGCATAGCAGTAGTTCAGTTCGCGAGCGAAGTGAGGACCTCCTTTTTTGTAGGTCATCACATTCAGTGCCTGTGTCTTCTTTCGTGAGTGGGGACCTTTTTTTTTCTTTTAGGTCCTCACATTCACTCCGAACTTGAAAGGAAGTAGTTCCTTCGTGAGTGGATGAGTGGAGACCTTTTTTTTTCTTTTTTGTCCTCACATTCACTCCCAACTTGAAAGGAACTACTTCGCATTCACTCCGAACTTGAAAGGAACTAGTTCCTTCGTGAGTGAAGTGCGAGCTACAAGAACGAACTAATTCGCAAGGGCTGAGGAACTAGTTCGTTCGCGATCACTAAGGTGAACTAGAATGCGCAAGCCTACTCCTGAACGACCCATCTCTAATTGAGTGTGATCAAAATCAAAAGAACAGGATTAAAATAACAACTACAAAACGCGAAATATACCACACACCATTCCACACATTGTTGCCTTAACATTGAATTGGTATTTTTTTAAGCTCCGACGGTCTGAGTTTGATCTAGAAAAGAAATATCATTCGTGCTTATCCAGCTGAACGTATCCACGCAAAACAATCGTTAAAAAGTGAAATGTTAACTCTACACACGATAATATTTAAAAAAATTCGCCATTAGTGTTTTGTCAAGCGGTCGGTCTTTTGCAAATATTTGTTCTCACTTAAAAAGTGTAACAAACCTATGTGGCGGTTTTTTTCTTCGGCATATGTATCGTATGTGTACCTCTAGGCGGGCATATCGGACCTTCCCCATGCTTCACAGCTCGCATGCGTCTCGAATCGGATTTATGCGAACAAAATCGTAAAACATGCTCAGATTTCAATTAAAATTTTATTTTATGACGTGCCAAAGAAGTCCAGTGGGACCTCTTTTAATGTTCGTTCTGTTGCGCGCTCGCGGCTTGAAAAGGTTTCGCGACGAGGCGAGTTAGTACGCGCGCCTATTTAAAAGCATCGTCGATTTTTTTCTGCGTCAAGCAGCAAAAGTGTAAAATTAAATAAAAATAGTGTCAACGAGCTGAAGACAATGACTTTGCTGGAGCGTATGGCAGGCATCTGCTGAGCTAATCGCTTCCACACATTAAATCAGGGCGCTATGTGCTACAGCCCACAACACGCATTATAAATCTGTGACAATATCAGAACATATTCGCGTGATATCAACGCGTCGTATGACGGTTGCTCTGGATATATATGCAAAAACAGTGTCTTGGGGGATAAGAAACATGACTCGTTGTCTTTTATCAGAGTTTTATCAGTCGCCCAGAAAATTGTATGACTCTCCGTTTCCGTATAAGTTACAACCCACTAAGCACTAGTGCACACTAATGCGATGATTGCTCACCAAACTGTTTTAAGTGGAAGCAATTTTCTCAATCAGACGGACTAAGATCTAAGATACGAGCCATCTTCTTATGCATTTAGCTATTAGCCATTAATTGACAATATACCAGGTACAGAATACATCAGTCCACCAGACTTAACCACTCACTAAACACACCGCAGTATAAATCACAATCTTATGATTCACCTCACGTTTTCTTAACGTTTTTATGTAAACACAATGCCGGTGAGATTATCTGATTTGTTATTATTATTCCGTACCGTCACATTGAAATCTTACTATAACAACATTTAAAAAAAAACCGATAAGCTTTTAAAATTCACGCAAAATTCACCACACTCGGTACGTAGTTCACCACTTTTTTCACCACTACTTGGTACGGCCAGACCAAACCGTCTCGACATTCACGTTGAACTGAAATTGCGGCAAATGTTCAAACAGGGCGACCATTTTTTGTGCTTTTTTCCACAAAAGAAAGCTCTCCTCCAACGCTCCAGCTCCAATAGTAAATAAAGGGACGTCTTAAGTCTTATCTTGGATAAAGCTAGCCGCTATATCGCGAGAACTGAGCTAAGAACTCTTTAGTTAAGCGAAAGCTTCGAGCTACTTCCTGCTTTTTATATCTTACGAATTATCGAACCACCTTGACGCTTGGCTGGGCCACTGGGCGTCTTTTAACACACAGCGGAAGATATTCAACAGTTTGATGAAGGCCCACGTGGATTTACGTTATCTTGCGCTGACTCAGTTCACGATATTTCCGTAAATTTAACAATCGAAAAGCTAAGAGCGATTTAACAGAAACAATTTTTTTATATCAGTCGTAGTCATAAATTTTATTCACTAATTGCGGAAGAATCCGAGGGGAGTGGTAGGCTTCACGCTAGTCGTGGAAAATGGGCTCTAATTTTACCGCCATTATTTCAAAGATTTGCCTTAAATAAAAAAAAATAAGACGGGGAACTGGAATTTTGAGTAAGCTAATGGCTTTGATAATTTTATTACAAAAGAATCGCCGGAGAAAGAATCTAATTAAATTTATGATGAGCACGAATTAAGATAAAGGTATGAAATATGACGGCAAAAGGGGTTCTAATGAAACAATTTACTCCAGTCCATTAGTCAAAGATTGCGTGGTGAATTGCTTCACGTTATGCTTTGGATTAATATTTGAAACGGAAGCATTTGACCCAACATTTGGGAGCTTGTGGCTATAAATCGTAACGATGTTAAAAAACAAATTGGAGAAATTGAAATTGGGAACGTGTGTAATTCGTGAATGAAAGGATTTTTGTTTGACGTGTATGACACAGGGAAGAATGTAGGGTTCATAATATTAAGGAAGGATTTTCATCAAATAAAAATTTGTTCTTATTTATGAAAAGTGAAACATGTTCATTGAATAGTTTTTATGAGCTATGAAATGTATTTTAATAGTATGAATCTCATTATATTAAAAATATTGTGATTTGTTTATTTATTAGGGTGAGGCAAAGGAGCTTTCAAAAATAAAAATTTATTTTTTTATTTACATCTAACCGGGAGTACTTAAACAAAGTCGTGGAGATTAAAATTAATTTCACTTCAACAGCATATTTTATTAAAAAAAAAATAGTGTTGATGGGCAACCCTACGTTGGGCGCCAGATTTGAAGTTGCCAAAATATCAGTATTTATTGAAATTTTTATTAATGGGTGAGATTTAGATACAAAAAATCGGCAAAACGGGTTCAATGCAAAGATGCGGTGTAGGTTACTTTGCGACTGACATCAAAAAAACCTTCCAAATAGCCTCTTGGATATTCCTTGGGTTGTCAGTCCCATAGCCACCCACACCGCATCTTAGCATTGAACATTGTTTAAGACTTCAACCAATAAAAAAATAAAGTTGTGTCCAAACTTTGTTGACCGTTTTAGTTTTAATTATTCTAGTAGCACATCTACACATAAATACAAAGTTTCAACTATCTAATATAAGCCGCTTCTCATATATGAAAAACTACCTCCCACCTCTTTATAGGCTCTTGAGAAATAAATATGGGAACTTTTTTCTTTTCATCCTCCCCCAACCACACCCAATTAACAATTTCACCTAAAAAATTTGACTTTAAGCAATCTTTGTTCGTCAAACCGAATTTAATTTTTCTTGAGCAATTGGTTCGTGAGATATCAAAACCTAAAGTTTTTTATCCACCACCACCGTACGTCACTGCCCCCACTCAAAATTGTTTTTATCTTTGCTGCTAGTGTCCTAGCTACAGCTATTTGTTAAGTTTTAATTTTGTGCCATTAACGGTCAAAGAGCTATGGATTTTAGAATGTGTCGACCTACGTTTCGTACGCATTCTTTCCCCAAATGGGGTCCTACTGAAGTTCTTGAAACCAAAATTATCCGTATAAAACGCCTCCCCCACCATCCGCTTCACACCCCCACCCCTCAAAAGGCGTCCCCTTAAAGGGGTGTACCCACTCTACAAACTGAATTCAACTAAATAGCCCAAAGTGTTTGGGTGGTATGAGCGTTCAAATAATTTTGCGTACACCGGTAGACGCACGGCGGACAGACGGACTGAAATTTTTCTTTGCTTTTTTCGTGTCTACCTACTAGTCATGAAACGTAAAAAAAAATTTAAGGGTAGCATTTTTTTTTTTTTCAAAATCGATCACAATACCGTATTATTAAAATAATAATGTAAAATCTGCCTATCTGTCTGTAACGTGCTTAATGGTGAAATGCAATGAAGGTTTCAATGCGACTGACAACCTTAAGTATAGGCTTTTTGGGACGTTTTTTTAGGTTGTCAGTCACATAACATAGTAACCTGAACTGTATTTTACTTCTACCATAAAATAATCTAACTGCGTTCAGAACTATTTGAGATATGAGCGTATTATTTAGACTACATAATTCTTGACTCTCTGTGAGCAAGATTTTTGAGAGTTATATAAATAATTAACATTTGCAGTATGCGGAGCTCCAAAAAAGGGAGCAGACCTCAACCAATTTTACTCCCAAGTTAACAGCTTTATTTCAACACGCTCTCGTAAAATTTCAGCGTTGAACTTGAACTATGAAGGAACTGACTTTGCGAGCTCGTCAGAACAATCTGCATGACAATGTCGGACAGAAAAGTATTTCAAAAAATATTTGAAGTGGAAGAATAGGACCATCGACCAATTTTCAAAAATGACAGATTTTTCTTATCAGATAACCTCGTTAAATGGCATCTTATGAAGCTGATAATATTCTATTTCTTTTGCTTGATTTCAGAATATCCACAATATCCAGAATATCCCCACATGTAAACCGGCACCAGCCGCAAACGATAAAGTCCACCAATAAATAAATTTAGAGCAGACACTAATTTATTTAACAAAATTCACCACCGAGCATTAATTTTAGCTCATAAACTAACTCATAACTTTAATGTGTGTACCAATTGGATCCGGTCGGTTTTATTGTGTAATGTGTTTATCATTGGTTTTGCCAAAAAGTATAAACAATCACGTCTTAGCTATTCCATGATTTTTCCGAACTAGTTAATTCGCAAGACTATAAACTCGATTATAAACTTTATTCATTTAATTTTTCAAAAAATAAAACAAGAATTGCAAATTCGACTCTTAAAACACAACTAAAATTCTTTTCTGCAGTTGTACCTTTATGATAAAAAATCCGTAAATGTTAACAAATATGGATAAACAATAAAATTGAAGAGGGGTTCAAATAATCCGTATATTTGTTATAATTCTGAACGTTCTGTGCCAAACTCCGAATCATAAACCATAAATTTTACACTACTTAATGATCTAAAGTACAATTTACGTACTAAGTACACATGGTCAATAAATCACCTGCTATTAACTTGATCTGCATAATACTAAAGCACCTAAAATATATCACGACCGTGGTCCTTAGAGAGCATGTGGAACGCTAAAATAGCCACTTGATAGTCGCACGCCACCAGCCCAGATGGAACCCATGATTTCATGAATATACATACGTTGAACACATTCCGTGCACAAATTTCTATCCCAAGTGCGCGCTGTGCCCGTAATTTTACTATAAAATACCGTGAGTTCAATGCAAAGATGCGGTGTAGGTTACTTTGCGACTGACATCAAAAAAACCTTCCAAATAGCCTCTTGGATATTCCTTGGGTTGTCAGTCCCATAGCCACCCACACCGCATCTTAGCATTGAACATTGTTTAAGACTTCAACCAATAAAAAAATAAAGTTGTGTCCAAACTTTGTTGACCGTTTTAGTTTTAATTATTCTAGTAGCACATCTACACATAAATACAAAGTTTCAACTATCTAATATAAGCCGCTTCTCATATATGAAAAACTACCTCCCACCTCTTTATAGGCTCTTGAGAAATAAATATGGGAACTTTTTTCTTTTCATCCTCCCCCAACCACACCCAATTAACAATTTCACCTAAAAAATTTGACTTTAAGCAATCTTTGTTCGTCAAACCGAATTTAATTTTTCTTGAGCAATTGGTTCGTGAGATATCAAAACCTAAAGTTTTTTATCCACCACCACCGTACGTCACTGCCCCCACTCAAAATTGTTTTTATCTTTGCTGCTAGTGTCCTAGCTACAGCTATTTGTTAAGTTTTAATTTTGTGCCATTAACGGTCAAAGAGCTATGGATTTTAGAATGTGTCGACCTACGTTTCGTACGCATTCTTTCCCCAAATGGGGTCCTACTGAAGTTCTTGAAACCAAAATTATCCGTATAAAACGCCTCCCCCACCATCCGCTTCACACCCCCACCCCTCAAAAGGCGTCCCCTTAAAGGGGTGTACCCACTCTACAAACTGAATTCAACTAAATAGCCCAAAGTGTTTGGGTGGTATGAGCGTTCAAATAATTTTGCGTACACCGGTAGACGCACGGCGGACAGACGGACTGAAATTTTTCTTTGCTTTTTTCGTGTCTACCTACTAGTCATGAAACGTAAAAAAAAATTTAAGGGTAGCATTTTTTTTTTTTTCAAAATCGATCACAATACCGTATTATTAAAATAATAATGTAAAATCTGCCTATCTGTCTGTAACGTGCTTAATGGTGAAATGCAATGAAGGTTTCAATGCGACTGACAACCTTAAGTATAGGCTTTTTGGGACGTTTTTTTAGGTTGTCAGTCACATAACATAGTAACCTGAACTGTATTTTACTTCTACCATAAAATAATCTAACTGCGTTCAGAACTATTTGAGATATGAGCGTATTATTTAGACTACATAATTCTTGACTCTCTGTGAGCAAGATTTTTGAGAGTTATATAAATAATTAACATTTGCAGTATGCGGAGCTCCAAAAAAGGGAGCAGACCTCAACCAATTTTACTCCCAAGTTAACAGCTTTATTTCAACACGCTCTCGTAAAATTTCAGCGTTGAACTTGAACTATGAAGGAACTGACTTTGCGAGCTCGTCAGAACAATCTGCATGACAATGTCGGACAGAAAAGTATTTCAAAAAATATTTGAAGTGGAAGAATAGGACCATCGACCAATTTTCAAAAATGACAGATTTTTCTTATCAGATAACCTCGTTAAATGGCATCTTATGAAGCTGATAATATTCTATTTCTTTTGCTTGATTTCAGAATATCCACAATATCCAGAATATCCCCACATGTAAACCGGCACCAGCCGCAAACGATAAAGTCCACCAATAAATAAATTTAGAGCAGACACTAATTTATTTAACAAAATTCACCACCGAGCATTAATTTTAGCTCATAAACTAACTCATAACTTTAATGTGTGTACCAATTGGATCCGGTCGGTTTTATTGTGTAATGTGTTTATCATTGGTTTTGCCAAAAAGTATAAACAATCACGTCTTAGCTATTCCATGATTTTTCCGAACTAGTTAATTCGCAAGACTATAAACTCGATTATAAACTTTATTCATTTAATTTTTCAAAAAATAAAACAAGAATTGCAAATTCGACTCTTAAAACACAACTAAAATTCTTTTCTGCAGTTGTACCTTTATGATAAAAAATCCGTAAATGTTAACAAATATGGATAAACAATAAAATTGAAGAGGGGTTCAAATAATCCGTATATTTGTTATAATTCTGAACGTTCTGTGCCAAACTCCGAATCATAAACCATAAATTTTACACTACTTAATGATCTAAAGTACAATTTACGTACTAAGTACACATGGTCAATAAATCACCTGCTATTAACTTGATCTGCATAATACTAAAGCACCTAAAATATATCACGACCGTGGTCCTTAGAGAGCATGTGGAACGCTAAAATAGCCACTTGATAGTCGCACGCCACCAGCCCAGATGGAACCCATGATTTCATGAATATACATACGTTGAACACATTCCGTGCACAAATTTCTATCCCAAGTGCGCGCTGTGCCCGTAATTTTACTATAAAATACCGTGAGTGCATATGCTACTAATTACACGAGCGATTATTGCAACGATTATTGCATCAATTAAACTCATTATCATTGAAGTCAGTCGAATGTCGGCGAATAAATAAGCCAAATGCAAGCGAAATTGCGCCCAAGATGCAAAACCGAAAAAATTCTCTATGATCTTGATGGTGAGTGGGTGGCAGGAGGCTGGATTGAGCTTTCGGTAAATAAATACGACATTGAGGTAGCAACATATGATTAGAGCGAATTTTCCGATTCCAGACACAGCAGGTAGGTAGCGAACGAAATAGGAACAACACTGAAGTTAATAAGCGGCGGCAAGTCGGAATGGCTTCGTACATGTTAAATCAATTCGACTAAAAGCTAGTAGGTGACTACTTATAAAAACCACCTTGGAATACGTTAAGTTCACAACAGGTGAGTAGAGACCTAATTGGATAGAAATGGAGACCTTATTCGCGACACTTACGTTCAGACAACCGTAAAGACCGTCTTAACCGATAAAACTAAAGCAGCTTTCATATGGTTATTGCGGGTACTACGGTGGTTCTTGTTAAAAATAATGAACTTACGCTTGCAATCAGCTCATGCTTCCTTGGATCGAAAGTTGAATCCTTCTAGCGAAATAGAAACAATATAAAAATCTTTTCTTCAAACAGCCAAACAAAAGCAAATTAAAAACTTCTTCGCTGTAGCCTCAATAAACTACACTCTAAAAACAGTTTGTAAGAATACTCTAAAAATAAGTGAAAAATACACATACGAGTATGTAATTGTATATCATTGACGTATAATCGGTTATTAGCGCAAAAATAGGTAATATTACACAATAAGGTGGACAATCTACATTTATTTTGCTTCATAAATAGAGTAAATTTATTATATTACACCATTATTGAAATAAACTCAGTCTTGGTGTGATTTTACTTTATTTATATTTCGCCAGAATAAGCAAGTTCGCGAAAATTAATTTCATCATTTCATTCCACTTCACGACGTCAGGATTCTTTAATCAACCAAATGTTTTTGAGTAATATTTGTAAATTAGTTTTCTAATCAGTAACCGTAATATCATTGTCAACTCAATCCAATTTCATATCGTGCATGTATTGTGAAATAGCATTTTTAATTTATGATTTTAACATTTACATAATTATAAATCCTAACAAAATGGAGAATTTTTCCCTATGACAAAATGGAAATTTTACACAAAAAGTGTGTAATAATTACATTCAATGTGTAATAATTATGTACGTCGATTTAGTCTATTGATTACGCAGCTAACTACATCACTAAAGTGTTTTGATTATGCATGTGTATTTATTACAACTTATTTGTGTAATTTTCACACTAATTTCATATGCATGTAATTTTACCATTGCAATCGATGGAAAACAGTTGGCATGGTAGTAATGGTAATACACCTAATTCTCTTTTTACATGAATTTCATTTAACACGAGTTAAAAGGTTAACATTTTTCTCTTTTAACACGAATTGTTTTGCTTTAACACGATTTTAAATATTTTAAGAATTCTTTTATACAATTTTTTTTGTTTTATGAATTTCCTTTATTCTAATACTACTCACAAATTATGTAATTTAATATCGTATTATATTTTTCTCAACTTAGTTTAATGTAAAAATATAAGAACAAATTGAAATTGGACCCAAATGTTACAAGAACGTTCCGATAATAGAGAGATAATTTCCCCAAAATGATGAAGAAAATAATTGTAGTGATAGCAATTATATTGCAGTCGTACGCAAACGTATGTGCTTGTTGTCAGAAAGTGACGATGAATAAAATTTCTGATATTATTTTCTTTTGTCTAATTAATAATTTTTTTTATAATATATTTAATGTGTCAAAATGTGTAAGCACGGAAAATAAGTTTTCAAGTGAACTCTAACAAGAATTTATTAATATTGCTTATCGTACTTTAAAGTTGCTTTTTTACTTCTCGAACCAATCTACTATTTTTCCATTTAGATAATATCATTTTTACACGATTTTATTGGGAACGTATCTGTCGTGTAAAAAGAGAATTAGGTAAATTTACTCTAATATTTCTTAAAGTGTAAATATTAGTTAAAATACACAGTTTTCATCTTCAATCAGCAAAAAAACAGAAATCGAATGTGAAAATATAAATGGAATGTGATAACATAAATGGAATGTGACAAAAATGACCACCTGCCTCGATCTATATTCCACCAATGAGACTAATAGTAAATATTTTTAGATGAAGTTCACTTTAAAATTATCATTCACTTCTGGCTTTTATAGTTCGAATCCAGCTCGACTGACCAAAAAATATTAGTTAATTTTTTTAAAAGAAAGTAGGCGCCTTTGTTACATGTGTGAATTAAATAGAACTATTAAGGCTTATGGTATTGTATTCGGAAATAAAATTATTCCGGAACTTCAAAAGCTAACTTTATTAAAAAGAAAGA
Source organism: Beris chalybata (assembly GCA_949128065.1). Lineage (NCBI taxonomy): Eukaryota > Metazoa > Arthropoda > Insecta > Diptera > Stratiomyidae > Beris > Beris chalybata. Next base: position 108,492,342 of record OX421895.1, read on the forward strand.
TGACAATCACCTGAAATCGTTGGAGTAATATCCCCGAACGAATCAATGCTTACTTAGTCTGACGAAATATATGAAACACTAGTTAAACATTTCCGACAAATTCGTCTAAACTATAACCACTTGGTTCGCGGTTGAATTGTAGCTTAAAGAATTGTTAAATTAGTATTTGGGCAATAACACTATTAGCCCGCAGAAGTAGAAATCAATTTGAAATTTCATCAGAGCAATTTTTTCAAAATTTAAAAGAATTGTAAAATTGCAGCCAGGAGAGGCAAAAGAAGAGTCGCAAATTTTGAATTTCTTTTCCACGTTTCGGCCACAATTTTTTGAACCTATTTCAATTTTATTTGGTTTTTTTTACAGCTGTTCAGCACCCATTTCGTTTGAAGTGACACTTGCGAAAATCGAAAAATAATACTTTTTGAAAAAATGCATATTTTTTAAAAGATTTTAAAGCAATTTCTACAAAATTTTCTGAATTTGACAAGTGATCCCTGATCCGCAGATCAGATTCAAAAACTCTCAAATTTGCTCCGTGAACAAATAAAAGAAGACGACTTATTCCCCTATTTTTGATCCGATTATAATTTTGTTTGCATTTTTGAGCATCTGTCCCCCTTTCGCTTTTGGGGTTGAATATCCAAGAATTTCGAAATATGTTTTAGGCGATTATATAGAAAGCCCTAGGAAGTACAAACCAAAAAATCTTGAGAAAACAGTTTGTAGGTAATTATATAAAATTTTCCTGGTATTGACAGGCAATTCGGTTTTTTAACAGACCTAAAAATGCGTGATAGCTTCTACAATTGTTTTAAACCTTATTAGGGGTGGAAAAACGAAAAAAGCTGAAATCAGGTTTTAGGCGATTATGTAAAAAGCTTGCGAAAATGAGAACTTATTCAATCAGACCCCTTTACATCTCCTTGGAGGTTGGATTTTAAAAAACCTGAAAGAAATGTTTAGGCATTAATCTGAAGAACTCGTTGAAAATTAATTAATTTTTTTAATCAATTAATTTAATATTACAGAAGACTTACGAGATATGACAATATTCGTGAAAATTTCAGACAAAAAAATTATTTCCGGGGGGGGGGGGGGGGTAGGGTAGTTTCAAACAAATTTACGCGTCGAGTATAAAATACGTTTAGTTATGCGCTTGTAATTACATCATTTCGGGGGAAGGGGGGTTTAACCCACAAAAACCCCCTTGCGTTCGCGCCTGGTCCTAGAATCTCTACTTGCAAACCAAGTCTCAACTATGTGGTATGTACGTTCAGGAGGTATGAGTGCTAGAATGTCCCTCCTCACATCACTAATTTATCTAAATTTTACGTGAGGTCCACCCAGTCTACCTCCCAAAAGAAATTTGAATCTACTAATAGCTCAAAGGGTTTGGAAGATGCTAAGCTTCAAAAGAGCTTGCGTACGGTGGACAGACGGACTGAAAATTTCATTTGCAGGTTCTAAGACGAGAAAATACAAAATATGAGTGAACGAAAAAATGCCATAATTGAGGCCGTTATAGCGAAATGCCGTATAAAGAGCAGCCGTATAGCGAGGTATAGTATGAGTTTATTTTAATTAGAATTTTTCAATTCTCAAAACTTTCATTTTTTTCTCGTTTTCTGCACATCGGACCTGATTCTATCTCATCATGTTGTTCGTCATATTGCAACTTGTTAGCTAGGTCTCCATCTTTATTAATATGTTTTTTTTTTTTAATTCATTCTGCACCTTACCGAATCCGGTTCATTCGTAGTTAAACTGCAGACTTCAGTCACTAAAAAAAAAGAGGACATCCAGTGTTAAAAGTGTTTGAACTTTAACCGGATTCTTACGTATGTAAATATTTTTGCGCGTCATCATCAAATCAAATTCCAAGGTTCAATTGATTTGAATTCACCGTATGGAAATTTGTCGGTTTGTGGAGTACTGCTGGGGCGGAACGTCTTCTGTGTCATGTATTCAGAGAGAGCCGGCATTAAAATGTTATGTACTTAACCTACGTAACGATCGTCATTAAGGTGAACAGTTAGAATCTCAACAGCGATTCCATACAATTCGGAATAAGAAGAGGTGTTGATCGGCGACGATCGTGTGGCATGATTACGATTTGATCACAATGTTGTGTGTCATTTTTTGATTGAATTACACGCTAAATTGATGCGAATTTCGCTTTATAGTTTTGGAGGTAGATTGATCAGTTTTGTACATTTTTATTTTCTTCAACGGTATTTTGAATCTAGTTTGATGTTTAGAAGGTGAAGTTAATTCGTCTATTTTTAAGTCATTAATCATTCTAAATGACACTGTCACGTATGGAACATTACACCCACGCTAGTTTCTAAACTTTATTTTGATTAAGCTAGAAAATAATGCAGAATTTCATGGGTTGGTGATTAGTTCAAATTATTAGTTCACGGTTCATTTAGCTGAGAGTTTTTCAATTTGACGAAGAGGTTTATACAGTATGATTGATCCCATATCGAACCCAAAGTGCTCGATATATCTATCTACTAAACAAAAGGCCTCGAGGGGTACTCCACACCCACCTCTTCTGTGGTTCCTTGTAGTGAACGAGGTTTTAATGAAAATCGAAAAAAAATTTATGAGGATAGTGGCCTTCTTCATATTAGCTCATATGAAAAAGCTTTTGGATACTCTAAAGCCGGCTACAGACTTATCGCGTTTCACCTATTTCGCATCATTCACGCTTTTCTCGTGAATAGTGTGTAGAGGTTTCTCGTGAGTTTCTCGCGTTTCGTTGTTCACGATTTGTGCGTTTTCTCTGCCGGAGGCAGTGATCCCCCCGACGAGAAAAAAGAGTAGCAGAATCAATCAAAAATAGTAGTAGATTTAAGCAACAAGGGAGTAGGCATATACATATGAAAGAAAATACGGTTTTTTTATAATTTTATACTGTGGTTCAAATTTTTTGGCAAATAATGCAAGCAGAAAAATGACCTGTCTGCTACCGCCTGTGTAAAGAAGAGTGTGAAGAGAGTCTTTAATCTGACTGATGCCTGTAGTGTATTCCAAGCGGAGAATCTGGTGGTGCTCTAGGCAGGTGACATCATATTAATGGAGGTGGAGGAAGTGTGGTTAGGATATCCCACTTTACATTGCCAGCCAGATAGCTTTGAATGCATTGCAATCGGAGACTATCAAATTAGTGCTCAAAGTATTTTGCAGTCAGAAGAAAGTACGACTATGGTGGGTGCTGGGACATAGTGACATACTAGGGAACGAACAGGTCGAGGAGCTGACGGTTTTAGCAGGAATGGAGGAGATGGTTTTACCATTAAACGGCTTCAAAGCGCGTGTAAGGGATCGTGTTATGGACGCAGCTAACTCAAGGTGGAGCTAACGAGCTGTAGGACTTCTGGGATTTCTGGCCAAGTCTGGTCAGACGAAAGTCCAGTGAAATATTGACATAGAAAAAAGGAAGTTCGTTGTTACTCGTCGGAACACTGACTTGGTAGGAAAGCAGCTATCCCGTATGGGGAATGCTGATTCTGACGTATTCAGTTAATTCCAAGATCTGTATGCTGAGAAGGACTTTACCCACATTTTGTGTGAATGTCAAGCAGTTGCAAGGAGGCGATTGAGGTGGATAAGGTGGTCAACTTTATCAAGAATTTGGGAATTATTTGGGGATGACTAGTGACCTACGAGATTCCTACGGGATCTCTTCTTAAGACTACAAAACTACCCTGTATACAAAACCAATTCAATGTTTTGTATTCATTTGGTGGTGGGTTTTCGGAATCTCACTTGAAAACACCACTGTTCCGCTCAGAAATTTATAATGCCCAAATGCCATCTCTCTATACATAAGCCGCGATTCGACTGCTGGCTCCATCAGAATTTGCTTCTTTATTTCTGGCGCCGGGAAATGTCGGGAGCGATGCGATTGTGTCATCGGGCACGGTCGAGCGCGCCACTCCTTAATTTTCAACTTAATTCCTGAGATATCCTAAATTTTTTTCCCGACTTACTCTCACCCACCATCAAAACTTGACTTCTAATAAATAGAGGTCCACAATCAATCCATCAACATATCGTCTGACAACCTTAGCATAAACACAACAGCTAAATCGATATCCTATACAAGTCTTGTAATTATTGCTCGTATTACCTCAATTTGTTTACCTTGCGTACACTGAGTTTATATTGCGGCGATATGTAACAAAGTATCAATTACCGAACTAGGTACACTACACTACGTAACAAACATTTCTACGGACGTGTGTACATATTAATGAAATTAATTGCAATGTACCACCGTTTAATGCACATAAGTTCGTCACTATAAAATTGCGTGAAAGGCGAGACCGCGAAAAGCAGTTCGCAATGGAACGCATAAGATCGCTAACGTTGCGTTTATGAGGCGTGTGCGCGACTGCGCGGGGGACTAAAATTATAAGCCATGATCGCAAGTACGAGGAAAAAGTGTAGCGCAGTTGGGCTTACAATTTTTCTTTTTTTTTCCATCACGATCAATTAACTTGGTAGAATTTGCATTGTCTGTCAGTGGTAATTGCTGGGCGATTATAATAGCAATGGCTGCCATATCAAGAATAGATCCAAGCCGCCAGCAGATGAGTTGGTTTTAAACAATTGTTTCAATTTATTATAAACATTCGTCCAAATTGGTATCTCCTGTTCGAAACGGAAAATTGGTTATGGTAAAAATTATTACAAAATTATCGTAGCTGGGGCTCATTTGTATGCAGTATTTCATTCTATAAAATTCAAAGGTTAAACAGATTATAAATAAATTTAATTAATTTTACGGATACGTCTAGTTCCTAAATACACTATCATTAGTTGTGGTCGGACTATTGCGGCAACAGATGGTGTGCGGTCGGAATATTTGAGATAAAAAATTCAGTTTTTCATAGGTCAGGAACAGTCCACACCAAGAAATTGAAACTTGACACAAATGTATGTACATATGATAGTGGAAATACAAACAAAAACAATTCACCTGCATGGCAATTTCGGCACTATTGATCGGTTTATGCCAAAAACCTGAAAGGAGATTAAAGATCATGAGACACATACTATACCCATTTAAAAAAAATATAGTTGGAGTCGGTGCGGATTTCTTTCTGCCCCTGAAACAGCTTATGCTAGAAAGTGTATGACTTGACATACACGAGAAAAAGATATTTGCCTTAACAACAACTTCAGCAAAAAAATTGCCAGCTTGAAAACGACACGAATATCGCAAATTGCAAGACTCGTTCAATCTTGTTACAGTACATACTGATTTCTCAAGTAACTAAGTATCTTTCACTCTTTAAAGTTCCACTTGGGTGCTGAAACACAGAATTGCTTCCGTACTAGCATCAAGTGCTGCTGCAATTCTGATAATGATTGATATTTCCGCGATTCTTTATGAATACCAATAGAAAATCTCAACATACTTACAGAAACTGGAACTGACCAATACAATAGAACGAGATCATTCCAACAATAAGCTATTTTTTTCAACAACGTTAACTTTTAAAATTGTGCAAGATAGTTTTTATGCTTTTAATAACCTACACTCTCGTCTTTTTTGTATTTCAACCTATCAGCGCCTTTCTTTTGACAATTATTTTGGAAAAATGAAAGACTCTGATTGGCTGAAATTTAAATCAAGCTGGCATAAATTTAAATTGGAGTTCATAGCTTTAAACCTGTAATGATCGTACGTAAAAGTTTTCCTCTCCCTACGAAGCGAATTCGAGGATCGACAAATCTCTTTCGATTTTAATCGTACAGAAACAGAGTTTTAAACATACAGCACACGATCGGCTGCAAGCCAATCGTATGATAATACTCTAGATGAAGTAGAATTACGTGTGTGCATGTTGTATGTCCTTTATTAAGGACTCCCATTTGATCAAACCTAAAAGACAATATTCAGTGTTAAATTTTATAACTTGATCTCGGTGAGTCACCGAAAAAAAATTTCTTTTTTGAAGGACTTTCACATGGAAGGTGCAGGAAGGACTCACTCGATTTCTTACAGATTTCCCTTTAACATGGAACCATTCAGAAATTAATGTGTACAGAAATTCAACAGCTTGAAGCCGTCAAAAGATATCGGAAAATATTGTTGAACACGTGTCTTAAGAACTTTTTGTATGGAAGGTACCAGAAGGAGTAAAAGGATTTCTCTGACTAGTAACCTCGAGCTTTGTGTTCATTGAAATCTAATTTGTACCAAATTTCGAATTCTTAGCTAAAAGATTATTTAATTTATAGTGAAGTTCGTAAATTAAGTGAAGACATTTTGCCAGGATATTTGGCAGCTACACGAAGGACTAATAAGATTTTCTTGATAATCATACATTTAGCTCCAACTATTGGAGAAATAACACATCAAAATTTAAAAGATATGGCTTAAACTCTTCTGAAGTTATCGACCAATATTTTTGAACACGTATTTTAAATACATTTTGTATGAATGCTACCCGAAGGAGTTGGACGATTTTACCCGTTAAAGTACTTAGCCTTACAAATTCAACAAAAACAAATTCAAAATTTCAAGATCCTACATAGGTGAAGGCGTTCTTGAGTTATCGTGCTCACGGACAGCCAGACGGGCGGACGGACGTCAAGCGGATTTGAGATTTTTGGCCACAAATAAACAAAAAATAATATATAACTTTTTTTCGTCCGAGGCTTGGTTCTGTGCGTTACAAACTTCTGGACTGGATTAAACTTATAATATCTACTCTATACTTTTCATCTAGAGTATAAAAATGAAAATTTGCATTTCTTTCGAACGATATTTAGTACTGAAAATATGTACTAATTCAGTACTCCTTTTGTGATTTTTCTGAACATATGCAATTGAAATTTTCAGATTGTAAAGGGCTATTCAACAAGGACATAAGGGTGTGTTTGCATTAAAGTACAAAATTTGTATGTACTTATTTAATTATATCTCCGAAAAATTGTACATGTGAATAACTCACAGGATACATATTCACTATAAAATCAAAGTAAATCTGATACTTTAAATCCAATTCACAAATATTAAAATGAAGCAATGAAACTGGGGTGAGTCACAAACACAATACGCTATGAATTCGGCACGTATAACCCAAATGACTATCTGATCATAAAACAACATACAACGAGAAACAAATTAGGAAATAAACAAATAAAGAGATAAGATAATTGGCTTGAATTGTCTTTCCAGTAAACATTTCGATGAACCTTCATCAAAGATGAGAAAAATCTATAATAATATTGCAAGAAAAAACATAACCAAAAGATATATCATCTCCAGTGACCTTTTTTGAAGCCGGACGATATTTTACAAAGGAGCGGCAATAGCCACTATTTAATATTGGCATCTGACTCATATTTATGTTACACTCTGGTCTTGAACACAAAAAAAGCCAAATATTTGAATACTAGGCTACTATGTGCATTTCACTAGCACCTGACATCAAACGCTTCATACAAAAACGTTCAATTTTGTATGAAAATGCTTCAAAGTGCTTCATACAACAACGGCGACTTGCCGTCTCCATATATATATATATATATATATATATATATATATATATATATATATATATATCTATGCAGATAATCGACTGAAATTTTTCATGAATTTTGAAAAAAAAAAAGAGAAAAAGAAAAGAAAACTTGTAAGGTCTGTGATTTTGTTGAAAGCATAGATTCACTTAATTCTTTGAAATCGAATCCATCATAATGAATTCTCTCAGGAGGCCAAGGTCCGATTTGGACTGTATCGCCATCGTAAGTAAGTAGAATGATTTCTGTATAGGTGTACGCATATTCCTGTGCGAATCTTTAACATATAATTAGAAACAGTTCGCTTAACGTTCATCAAAGTGAGTCCCTAAACAACGCCTTGATTTTGTGAAGATTATGTGAATCATTTTTCAATCGCAAAATAGACTCAAAAGTGAATGTATATTATGTACTGCTAGAGTCGTTGGTAAATTCGCTTCCGACGAGGTAAATTTGTTTGGGCGACTAACTTTTAAATCATTTTCGAATAAAAATCTTTGCTGAGTGCACAATAATTTGGAGAAGTGTCTCTATACTTTGAACAAATCAATAATTTCCGAAGAGCTTTCCAAATCACTCGAAGAGTAGCTACAGCACACTTTAAGATTCAGCTATTAATTCATTATCAATTAGCGAATTACCTACGGCGCCATCGAGCCATGGTCGAATCAATTACTCGGTTACTGTCCCACTTTGCAATAATGAAGCAATCGAAAATACGTTGCGGCACTCGTAAGAGAAGAAACTGGACCAAAGAATGACCTTTTCATGAACACCGGGGCCTATCTAGTTCATAGTGCAGTCGAAATTGATACAGGGGAAACAACAACAACCAGTACGTATTAAAGCTTACACAATGGAAACTGGTTCGATATAAAATTACCTGCTCGAAAAACAACACAAGGAAAAAAAATGTATAAACAATAATAATTGTAAATGCCTTACGTATCTAAGCATTGACACTCAAGACTGGATTGTGGCGATAATGAGGGCGTCGAAGATTGCGACGGTTTCTTGCGACGAATCGCCATATGACGCTCACGGCAAGGAAATTTCGGTGTTTTCCGGATCATTACCGGATGCACCTGTATTCCGGCATCTGGTTCTGCATCGACAGGTACCACTGCGACATCTGATCGTTCGAAGATATGCTCCTTGTGAACTAACCACAGTTTTTCATCGAAATCGTCAATAAGACGCATTTGGCGGCTGTTATACTCTTCACACACAATATATTTATTTAAAAAACAAACAAATTTATTAAATAACACTTTTATACACTAAATCCGCGCGGTAGCCCAGCTCTGGATTAACTCCCAGAATCGCTCTTCTAACACCGGCGAGACAGCTCTCGGCGTTTCTTATCACTTTCGGATGAAGAAGACTTTGACTCCGCCGACTCACTACACTCGACGAAGATTGAAGATACAACACTAAAGAACCCGGACGATAGTGAAAAGTGAATTGCTTTTGGGACCAGACAGCCACATACTGCGTCAAGATAGCTGAAAGACAATTAAGTCGCGCTATATTCGGTTCGGTATGTCCTAAACTCCAGGCTGAAAACGTGACATCTTCTTATGAAACGACAATAGAATGTGTCATTGAATATTTTTTAACGACTCTTAATCTAATTTGGCCGGAAAGAACGCCCCGTAATCTACACCACACTTTTAAAGGTTGTCATGCACTGAAAAACGTGTCGACAATTCAACGCAACAAAAACAACGAGGAAAACACACTTTCAGGGATTTTACGAATCGTAAACGATTCAATTTCGATTTCAATGTTGAGTTGAACGATTCAAGCGAACTAATCTCTCGGCTATTAGACGTGATAAAATGTTTTTTTTTTTTTTTAATTTAATTAGTATCGATAAAACTACACTATTAGCACAATGTCATGTGTCGACAGATTTTTATTAAAACGTTAGCACGCACAATCTTTAAACTAACAGATAGTTAGCGCTTAAAACAGATCGTCTTTGTGACTATAGCAAATGTCCGGAAACAACTGATCGCGCAGCTCAGCTCACTTTTTTAGCGGACAGTTTCGCTTTAAAAGTAAAAACAGACAAGTACAAGTATACGAAATAAATAAAAATAATATTAAAAAAAAAAAATACATTACACACTCAGTGATTAGAATTGTTGATGGGGCGTATGGGGCTAAGGTTCGTATTACGCTTTTATTGCTAACAATTTCTGTGTACCGCTCGGCGATCGCTCAAAACGCTCGAATCTTTAGGTGAAATGATAGCTCGCTGCTGCGATCTTGACGGGATGAACGAACGATCGTAGTTACATAGCATACAGTAGTAAGAGTTGTTGCATGTTGGAAGACGCGAGACAATCAACCAACTTTCAACAGGTGGAGGTAATTGTGTAATTTTAGATAAATTTATCTTTGTAATGTCGCAGGTATTTGTCAGGGTTTGGCAACTTTTTTGTTGATTTACGAGCCGCCATTGAATTCGCGCGATAAACGATGATGCGGCTGATGAATGCCGACAGAATTTAGCTGGGAATATTTCGATGATCTACTAATTGAACGAAGAAACATTGTTGGCGAATTTCAAAGTGGTTAAGTGGGTCTAATCCCGTGAGCTTATTGCTTTTGATTGATGCGACTTTCCTGCTGTTTTTAGAACGAAATCAATAAAAGATGATGGAGTATGCAGCATTAATCGGGGAAAATTTCGTTGCTGCTCCAAGGAATCTTCATTAAATTTCAGTTATTCAGGAGATTATATCAAAATTGAAAATAGTTTTTTAGTTTTACATAGGTGCCATATATTGAGTCAAATATTTTGGTCAAACTCAGGCAAAAATTTTGAAATCTGTCCAAAATGTTACCTATATATCGTTTAACTTCATTATTTTTTAAATAATCAATGGTGATCTGACCCAAAAAGAGACTTGGAAACAAAATTGATTGAAGTCCGTTCATTCGCCGTATTACACCATAGAAAAATCTTTTAACGCATCATAACTTGAAAATTCCGAAGGGCATAAGTTTTAAGTTTTCAGTGTGAATTGTCTTCCATAGGAGATGATTTTTTTTAGGGTAATACAGTAGGTACCTCTTATTGTAATTGGGACCAGCCAAAAACAATAACATTAACCGGTTTATAACAATAGACGAACGACAAACGAACGAAAAACGAACGAGAACCGAACGTTTGTGGAGCATGGGACACAACTGTTTTCATAACAAAATACGGATTATAACATTATCCGGGATAACAATAAGCGGTACCCACTGTACTATTGTAGTGCACGTCGCGGCACTATTTAAAATCAAAGAAGTCGGGGACTTTGAACTTGGTTAGAATTATAAATTTTTGTGATCAAGTAAAGTGTTAATGAGAAATAAAAAATAAAAATTCTATAGACTTGAATAATACTTTCGATTAAAAGGTTCTCGCAAATAATTTATCATCAATTTGTAATTATATAAATATCAATTTATCAAAGCTGTTTTAATCATTTAATGATAATTAATCATGCAAAACATTATCTGAATTCCTTATAAAAGTTATTGTTATCTATTAAAAAAAAATTGATTAATACAAATTATAATCTCAACACTATGTTCAGACTAGGAGATTAACGCGTTTAAATCGAGTAAAACACGTTGAAAACACTTCCCTAATGCGTTGAAAACACTTTCCTAACGCGTTTACGAAAATACGTACCTACAACGCGTTTAACAGAAAATATGTACTGCGATCCTGGTGTAAATCGAAATAAACTTTGCAAGAAACTAGTTAATGCTGTAGAAACTCAATTTTATGTGCTTGTACAACGACTGCATTAGCTAATTAATTCACTTTTCATTGCTGCTATACACAGAATATCTACTTGTCAAAACAAATCATATAAAGCTTTCATGTATATAATAAAACCAGTTGCCTAGTCTAAGCACTACTTTTTTAACACGTTTATTTTACTTTCTTAACCGCGTTCAAAATGCATAGTCTGGGCAGGGTATTAGTGGTGTTTTGGAAAGGATTAAGGAAAATATTTGATAATTATATATTTAACTATCGCTAGGAATCTGAAATGTTTTAGATCTGAGCGTAAATAAGTATTGGAGCTGCCGAACAATATATTAGTTGAAGCGGGTAATAAGAGTTCAGGTCTGTCATATCGCAATATGTATACGAGGGTTGTCACAGAAGTACTTGACCTGACGTATAGATGACGCTTTTTCTTTCAAAGGAAATATTATAGTAGAAAGCACCATCCCTATATAGCTTCAGTTTGAAGACGCTACGTTGTTTGGTCTTTATTTAGCAGCTATCAATAGCGAACGCTCTCAGTGAATTTTTAAACATGGATAAAATTAGTATTCGTATGTGATGCGATACTTTTATTGTAAAGATCTCAGTCCAACCAATATCAAAGTCGAACTCTGGAGGAGTCTGCTTCTAAAATATTGGGTGATAGAGTTTTAACTAGGCCATATGATCTGTCAAGGCGAACAACGCAGAAGTGGACCAAATGATGTAACCACGCTAGAAACGGTGAAGAAAATCCACAAAATTGCATTGGGAAGACAGTAGGTTGAAAATGAGCGAGCTAGCAGATACAATTTTTCAAAATACGAATACTGAAAGACGTAAAACGTATCAAAAACTGATTGAACTCTGGTAGCATGAAGTGATTTAACATCGAATGTCAGTACATACTTGACCTGTGCTGAAGTTTAATACCGTTCAGAAGAAATTATACATTTAAAGTACTGAATTTATTTTTTAGCTATATTTTTACATTTTATTCAGTTTTATGATTAAATTTCTTGCTGTTTTTATATTAGTTAGTTCTTCAATCTTAAGGCTAAATAAAAATTTTAATTATTGACTCGAACACGAGGCATCTGAAAATAACACCAACAACACTTATAATGTAGTACTATATAGTATTAATCGTTACCAGTACTGGCACAGTACCGAATTTTAAAATTCCCAAACGTCAAGCTATAACAAAAGATTGTTTTTATTTGAACGCCTAATTTTAAGTAAAAAAAATCTTGAGTTTCTCAATTTTGAATATTTTAGATCATATGTAAAATCAGAAAACCCATGAATTTATTCCAGATTTAGATCTTGGATATCAGTTAATTATTTCTGAGGCAGACATTATATCTTGGTGGATAAAGATTCACTGGAATGTAACATACTAATCATTAGAATTTTCTAATAAATTTTTCAACACAGTAGTGAAGAAGATACCACAGAAGTGCACAGAAGTGCACAGAAGTGCACAGCGTTTGACTCAAAAAATAATTTCTTAATTTTTTTATAGTTACAAAGACAAACTGTCAGATCACTAAAACATATTAAACTTGTTTAAGCTTAACATGGTTTAGTATATTGATAAATGATTAAAATAAATAAAATTTTTGTAGTATGTAGTATGTAGCAAATTGTAATATCAAAAATATCGACATGAAACATCTTTAAAATATTGACAGTCCTGTCGCAGTACTGATTTCTCTAGTAATGACTAGTACTCTTAGCAGTTCCTCTTCTGTACTAAAATACAGAATTATATCAGAGCTAACCTGTAAGCACTGATGTAGTTCCGATACAGTATTGTTAAAAAATTACAAAATTAAAACAAAACGATTGAAATCAGTTCTGAAAATCTATACCCCTCTGCCAAAGTCCGAGTTCAGATTGACTGTATATTAATTTTTAGGCAATTAAAATGTTCATACTGAATGTGCAGTATACTAATTTTTTATCAGAGTATGAAATTAAAATTTGAGGAGGGTGGTTGCTTCCGATGTTGGGGATGAAGATACGTAACATGAGAGAGAGTGTTCATATTTTATGAACATTTGTGAAATCTGTTTGGAACTTAAGTTTCAATAGGATTGCTACTACCAACCTCCTAAGATGTTGTTTGTATCGAAATGGTTAAGGTCTCAAAGTAGCGTGTAATTTGTAGAAAATGTTTTTACGTTATGAAAAAAAAAACCTAAAATTACGTGTGATAAAGGTGACCAAACCAAATTTAAAAAACATTTTTCCTTTCCATCTAAATACTACGAGATGTAAATATGGTAGTTTCGCTTTCATTTTCAACACATTCGGAGCGGTTTTCATATCTAGTTTTTTATGATGACTATAGAGTCTTATCATCTCTATGCGAGGGTTCCATTCTGCTCTTCATTAACACAAATGTTCCGCACCTGTTGGATAGTACACTGACATTTTTCTTTTTCTTTAATTCTCAAACAGTTCAAAACACAGATGTAAGATTTAATGGCACAATTGTTGCGCATATCCTCAACAATTTGGCAAGCTAAACATTTGGTATGTTTTTCAAGTTTTGTGTTTCCTTTCTTTGAACAAAAAAAAAAGGTGACAGGTAAATGTCGGCGATAAGAAAAATGACTATTGTCGGGTGACTAAGAGCGCGTTTCGATCGTTTGAGATAAAAGCAAAAAATATTTTTCAAAATTCGGACAAGGTTCAATCTGCTGACAATGGGAGGTACGGACAAGTCAAGGTTTCGTTGTTACTATTTTGTTGTTAATTGCCAATATCAGGCCCGTACTTTGCGTTTACATTCGTTTCATTGGTAGTCATTACGCTAAAAGCGTTCACAACAATTTTACGAGTCATGTGTAAGGCGCAACGGACTCATAAATTTAATTTTGTTCAAATTTTATGGTATTATGCGCATATTTTAGTTATAGACTGGTACGAGTTTTGTAATTATATCGATTATTATTGATTTGTGCCATTGATGTCTATAATATTGAATTTCAATATTGTACTTCAACCCAAGATAATGAAAGTTAAAAAAGGTCCGGTTTTAATCAACCGTCTGCCAAATCCCGGTCTTTTCTGAAAGATCAAACATTTTTTTACATTTAATTATTTATATTATCTTTATCATTAGCAGAAAGACAATCTGCACTTAATTTTCTAATTAAAAATTTAAGACTAATTAGAAAGAAAAAAATGATTTCTTTCTAGTTTCACTTCTTCAATCAAATTCTTCTGTCCAACTCAGAAAATGGTGGAAATTAAAAAAATTCCAACTTGGACAAATTTGTACTAAACCGCCAAATCTGACTTGAAAACAAACACGAATTTACCTTCAAATCGCCTAAAACGTTTCTAAAAAATTTCAAGTATTATTTTCGGCTGAGTTTCTCTGATGGCTCTACGTGGAATTCTTAACATTCTCCAGACGCATCTGATAAACGCGCAAAACATACGATGAAAATCCGCCCAGAACATCCTGAATTCGAATATGGTACCTAGACGTACGAGGTACACTAAAAATAGATTAAAGTTCAAAATCAGACAAAATTGTACGCAATGGAAGGTCATGCTCGTTTGTTTTTCAAAAAAAAAAACACATATGGCGTATTGTTTTTAAGGCGTGCACACATTAGCGACTATTTCGAGTAAGACTCAATTCTGAGTAAGAATCGGTTGCAGTATCCTTAGAGAAAAAATATCAATTTCTAATACAGTAGGTACCTCTTATTGTAATCACTTTGGGACCAGCCAAAAACAATAACATTAACCGGTTTATAACAATAGACGAACGTTTGTGGAGAATGGGAATAAACTGTTTTGATAACAAAATCCGGATTATATCCGTGATTACAATAAGCGGTATCCACTGTATAAGTTAATACTGAAAAATGTTTAACGGACAAAACTATTAGCATTGTATGTTTTTATCTTCTGTCTATTAATAATTATTTAATAATTCTATGAAATGAATTGATGTTTTCATAGTAAGCTACCATAGAAGCCATTATGATTAAATGCTTGCAGTTTTCCGGTGTCAGTGGAGTGAAACCCAAACACGAAATCCCCGACTGTTATTTATAATTCCCTGTCCTAGAGGACATGACAAATTGGAAAACCTTCACTGGAGAGGCCAGTTTTCTACAAGCATTTAATATTTAATAATTCATTTAATCTTAAAGTATTTATGAATGTTAAGTATTTATTGTAAATACGATGATAAAAAATAAACACATAAATTTAAATAAAAATGTATACGCGAGGCTTAATTTCTTTTGTCATAAATACTTAAATGAACAACAAACAATTTTAATTTCAAGAAATAATTGTTAAATTAAATTTTTATATGTGCTTAAAAATGCCTTAAGCTTCATGAGTTACTGTTTTATGAAATATTTCTTTGAATTTTTTTTTTAATTTATTAATTAAACTCTTTTTTAACTATTTTTTTTTTAATATTAAGTAATTGTGATCGAACTGAAATTTAAAAAAAAAAATTGCTACCCTGAAATTATGTATTTTCAAGTTTGAGCAAAACAAATGTCCGTCTGTGCGTCGTAAACGCTGTAAGACAAGCGTTTGAAGGCGCGTAGCTCACAAGCTCGTTGGCATATGGAGTTGAAAATTGTATGGTAGACTCCTACGAGTTGAAACATTTTTTTTGGGGAAGGAGGGTTTGTGAGGGGGAAAGGGGAAAGTGTTTTAGACGAACGATTTTTGTTTCAAGATTTTAGGAAACGCCTATGCTAGGAGGCTGAAACTTGGAGCTTATGTAGAATTTTGATAGTGGACTCATTTGCAAAAAAAAAGTTGGGATAACCTTTAAAAAAAAAATGCATATTTCAAAACCCGTACGAGATATGATTTTAAAATTTCACAGTAGTTAGGGCCAGTAGACCTCGAAATTTTTTTCTGAAAAATCGCTAAGAACAGAAAGCTAAAAGATGTAATAGGGACAGTATAAGACAACCCTTTTTGATATACGTAGATGCCAAGGTCGGAGGTGTGGTGGCGATGGTTTTTTATATCTCAGAAACAGCTTATGCTAGAAAGTTGAAACATAGTAGGTACAGATATTTAGGTGCACTACTAGCGTAACTAAAGAAAAAAAAATTAAGATTTAATAAAAAAGAATAAAATAAAAAAATAGTTCTTTCAAGTTCTCACGAATTTTGTTAAATCTTTTAGGAGTGTCGAGTTCTGAAATTATTTAATTTATTAATTGTGCTTCTGCGGGTTCATTATATAAGCCTCCTCTAGAAAAACTTTTCCCATTTTTTCGATATCCAACCCATAAGGGGGTGTAAAGTGGTTGTGTACATTTTAACGAATTCCGATATATTTCTTAGGTCTAATGAGATATCGAACACACTTCTACATTTAAGGGCTTTAAGTATAATCGGAAACCCGATTTAAGCATTTTTCGATATTAAAACCCCTGGAGGAAGTTCTTGTTCAAATTTTTACGAACTCCGAAAATCTTTAGGAGACCAAATTCGTTCTTATTTCCTTTGAGCCTTCGAATGTAAAAAAAAACCTAAATAAATATAAAAAAAACTGCTAATAGTCTTGGCGCAAATTTATTATTTATTGGGACGAAGTCCAAACCGTAAATACTGAGATGTGGTGTAGGGTATAATACGACTGACAACCTAAAAAATAAGCTGGAGGCTATTTGCAAAGGTTTTTAGGTTATCAGGGGCATAGTGTCATCTCAGTATTAAACGCGTTCCGGACTTCTAGTTAAAAAAAAATAATAATCCGAAAGGGAGACTCTGGTGTTTTTTTTTAAGCAAGTGTGTTAAGCATCAAACATGGGTTCTTGCCATTTTTATTTCTAATTCAACTACAAAACTGAAAGTTCTTTAATAAAACACCAGAGGTGGGCACGTCTTTAATAGAAAAAAAAAACACATTACAGTATCGTCTTGACCGTGAAAATATCTCATGAAAAAATCGAGGGGTATTTACTTTATTGAATTTTCCATATCATGTGGAGAGATTACACGTACCGGTAACTTGTATAGTTTGTTTTAGGGACTGGCAACACAGCCGGTTTCCATTTGACTTCTCAATCAGGTAAACGTCTTTCGATTTATTTTTGATAAATTCCTCGGAATTCGCCAGAAATTATTTTATTTTTACAATTAACAGATTGTTCGATTTCATCACGGCCGCAATAACATGCTGCGAGCAATTTATTATTCTAGAATCTAGAACATTTATACAATCGCCCTTTGATTAGTTTCTTCTTCTTCGAGGAGAACGTAATGAAATTTGATTTCGCACGTGAGCATTTTTCTCTACTGTTCCTTTAATCTATCGTAAGGTATGTACTAAGATCGAAGTTTTTAAGCCGTTCGTCGACAGATGTTCGATTTTTAATTTCGAGCTGCCAAAGATTCTCCTTGAACTAATGTCCAGCATGTGTTTTTTCGGGCAAACAACCCTATTACAATTCCATGATAATTTCCAGCATGGATCAATCGCTTTTATTTTTATGTTTCCTTTCTTGAATAGATAAACTAGAAAATTTGATGGAAAAGAACAGCTAGTCGATAGGTAAAAAAGCCCACATATGATATGGGACGTAAGAAAAAGTTTGTTTATTAAATATTACAATCTTATATTTGTTCTTAAAACTGGAGGATCCTACTTCTGGAAGCAGAGTAGTTCTCAGTTCTTTCAAGCAAAAATACATCACTGTCACAACGGAACTTAATACTCGTATTTGTGGTATTTGCTGGTCATGTGATTACACAGTGGCTAGATAAAACCATTAGCTAGTGCATCGATAGTATTTACATCGCAAATGTCACTACTGAGTTCGTGGTTTGTAATAGGTTCCGCAGTAGCAGCCAGATAGCAATTAACAAAATCAAATTCTATACTGTGACTAGACTAGCCACTATCTAGTTGCAGCTAGCTAGTATCTAGCTGGTCTTTTTGTCGATAACTTAAAAAATCCACAACCAAACACTCACACTCCACACTATCGGAAATTCTTTCTAGTCTTTCATTTACCGACGCTACGAATTGATTTTTCTTAATCGAAATGTTAATGTCTTGGAAAAAAAATTTCCTTTTAAGAAAAGTGCCATGCGATACGAAAAATTACTTAGTAATTTATGACTTTGATTGTATGGAAACGCATCGTTAGAAATAAGAAAACATGAGTTTTAATGGCATCTTAAATTTGACTTTTATCGTTCCGGGAGAAAACAAGAAGTCGACTAAGAAGCAAAATTTTGCTTTGTTAAATGTTCCATAAACTTTTGCATTTAATTTGCCTTAAGTGGTGTTTACTTATAGATCGTTGCAATTTAATCGAGATGTATTAACAAATCAAGTGGAATTGTTTTATCAATAGGTCTTTTCCCAATTCCTTGCTTTGTCTACGTCTATGTTGACGTCACAGCATAGCATTGCTATTATATCAGTTTAGAAAAAGCTCTGCTAAACTGTCAAAATGGATCAGCTAATGCTTATTTGATACTTAAAAAATCAAAAATTAATTAAATTCCATAGAAAAATTTGTTTTTTTTACGTTTGCATAGATTGACTGATAGTCAAGACACGAACCGAAAATGAATTTAGACACAGCTTTGCTACGTCTAACGTCATAACTGTTATAACTAGATATTATAGACGTAGACGAAGGTATTGGGAAACGACCTTAATATTGTTTTTTTTTTGGTTTTGTTTTCATTTATATTTGATAGAATCAAATTTAATTTAGTTGTTATACTTGACCTCTACTAGTTTTGTATATTTGGTTTTGTAAGTTCTAGTTATTGTTATTAAATCATTTTTACTTTGTTTATAGAAGTATTGTTTTTATATTCACTACAAAACTTAAAGTGATCTGAAGCAATTCCGTAAAAAGGTATTTATTTTACAGACTTTCTGTAATTATATTTTAAGATTTTGGTTAATTTAATTTCAAGTAAGTTCTAGTATAGTAGTCTGGATGGCTTAGTGGCTAGAGCACTTGCCTTCGGTGCACCCGGTACCAGGTTCGAATCTGCTTGGCGACAACTAATTTTCGAAAATGGGACTGGGCTGTTGCGCCATTGATTATTATTTATTATTTAAGCATTTTGAATTCCAAACATTTTAATAAAAAACATGTTTTACCATTTAAATGTTTCCTAAATGTTAGAAAATTTAACTTTATGTTTTGTCAAATTATTTTGGTCAAATATTTGACAGCATGGCATACAAATATTTACAAACTTTATACTACTTTAAATTTTATTCAGTTTTTAGGTAGGTAAATATTTTCTTACGAATTAATTTCTATTCAGTTTTAAAGTTCTGAGTTGGACAACAAGGTCGATCAGAAAAAAATGCTATTAACGTAATTTTGAGAGAAATTCGAGGTCAGATATAAGGAGGACAATTTTGTTTTAAAATTCTGAGGAAGTTGTGCGATAGGCTACCATTTTATTACTGAAAAAATAAATAATAGGTGTGTTTTTTTTGCGATTTATCCAGATCGAGAGTAGTGATTCAACTTCGTTTTTTAATTTTTTATTGCTGTTTCCTGTAGATAGTAGGCTAGAATATAGATTTTAACCGGAATATGGTAGTTTTATTGAAGTGGTTAAGCTCTGTTTTGGACTGTAGTGCCATTCATAAAAAATTCGCTTAGCAGATAATTTGTACCCATCGTAATTGGTGAGTATCATAGAAAAACCCCAAATAGACTGACCCCATCCCAAGTATTAAGGCTGTCCAATTATCCATTTTCAGCAGAATACAATAATTTATTTCAGCCAATCTTAATTCGTTACAGGCAATAAATGCGTCAAAACAGTCCGCTCAACCAGAAATTCCTGAAATAACACGGCGGCTATTTTGATATTTTCATATAGCGTGGAAAAACAACAATGATTTTCACATTCAAAACAGGCGAAAAACCCGCCGAACTAGTCCAACTAGGAACTAATCAAGCAGTACGTTCAACCAATATTAAAATTTTCCACAAAACGCTCAAGCTGAAAATGGTCAGCTAATGGACGGCCTTGTTCCAGTGCAATGAAAATGCAAAGCAGTTCTTTCACTGCGATTTTCACGCGTGAGAAAATTCAAAATAGATTCGTGTCGGAAATTTTTGTCTGGTCTTGGAAGTTTTTTGACCGGATGATCGGAAATCTGCATGTCTAAAATTATCCGCGTATTTCAAAACAAACTGCCAATCGCTGCTCGAACGCGGTAAATTGATGGAATATGAAGCGACCTTTGTAAGCCGGACTGGCGAAATTTCAATGATACCGCCACAATCCAGGAATAACCTTAAGTCGATGGATTGGCTTAAATTTAAATGCGATAGGTTTCAGATGAGTGGGAGCGCACACCATCGTCCGATGATTTATTTCAGATCTTGGACATTTTTCATACCGGTGAATTTATTTTCTCGTAATTAATTGGAAGATTTGCGACACAAAATGCTAAGATATTTCAAAAATTTCGGGAGTTGGGGGTGGTCGATAGTGGGAGGACGCGCTTAAATCAGATACATGACAGATAATTTTAGTTTACACGCGTATGGATAGGTTGACACTTAGATTTTCTTTAATTTATATTACGCGAGCATTAGGTTTGAGTTATGTTTTGCTGTGGTTCATGCGGAAGAAGCTGGGGAGTTGTTTTCGATTTTCGCATAGACGTCTTCAGCTCGAATCAGGTCTTTGATCTTGAATTTTTATGGTGGTGTCGGGGCTCTTTTAATGTTCTTTGAACTGAGTTGATTTTTACGCGATACTATGGGATTATTTCGTCCGTTTCAATGGATTCTGACAGAATTAAATGTTTTATGGCGTGACGAACTAATACCTTACAGAAGTGTCTTATTTACTAAGAAACAGTTGATTTAGATATTCTTACTCCTATGAACATCGGTAGGTACTAGAGATGGGTCGTTCACAAGTGAACTGTTCCAAAAGAACACTTGAAGTGAGTGAGTGAAGTAACTGACTCCGTTTGGTGAAATGCACTTCCATTGGACACGTGACAAAAACTTTTCCAGCCTTTTTTTCGAGCATAGTCTTCTAGACCGACTGTCCTTTTTTTTGTTCATCATCTTCTAGATTTACAACTTTTTTTTTAAGGCATCACCTTCTACATCGACTGACATTTTTTTTGGTTATCATCTTTTAGATCTATTGCCTTTGCCTAACATTATCTCCCCTTAGTTAAACTACGAATGAACTAAAAGAACGAACTAGTTTGCGAGTGAACGAAACGAAGGAACGACGGAACGAAGAGTTACGAAACTACTTCACTGAACTTGTTTCTTAAAGTGAGTGGCTTCGATTGAAGTACTTCGCTTTGCTCATCTCTAGACGGTACTCTAACGGAATTCAAACTCAATTCTTCTCCGCTTCCAATTTTGAATCATGCAAAGCTCAAGCAGAACTTTCGAATATTGACTGAATACCACCTAAACTGACTTACTACTGTATATAGAAAAAAATTTGTGATACCTATGCAGGACTGATTTTTTTGGGTTACTGAAAAGACAAGTATTATATTAACAATTAAAATCAACAACCGATCAAAATCTATAAAAATCTACTGCACGGCAATATCAAATTCCCAAAATTTCATGCAATCATTTTTTCCACTTCATTACTTGAATAACTTTAAACACGCGCCAACACAAAGTACGTATACATCCAGAAAAAGCAACAGAAACTGTGCAAGTTCAATACTTTGATCTACACCTAAAAATTAATAATCATAGTATCATGGTAAATAATTAAATGAAGCAAATAAGATGTTTGTCAAACAAATATTTGTCAAGAACACTATTTGACTGTATTTGACAGCGAAAGTCACATATTTCTCAGTGGAATGCAGTCCAGTACATTTATTTCGCCTTTCAAATGATTGTTTTTGCCTTAAACAAATTTTATTATACTCAAGAAATTTACGAATTTTGTCAAAAAAAGAAGTCAAATTGATTTGATAAAATATTTGACAGCGAGTCATACAATTTAACTCATACTAGTATTACACTGTTTGACCAATTAGTCAAATTGCAGTAATAAACAATGCGATATAGCGAATTTGACCGTGCGGATATTGCGATAATGGTTGGAATTCACTATTTTGCATTGCTTGTTACTGCAATTTGACCACTTGGTCAAACAGTGTAATACTAGCTTTAAGACTTAAGCGTCTATTGCACTATATGCCGTGCTATCTCAAATTTGACGAAAAATTTATCAATTCTTTTTACCCAGTGAAGGAACAAATAAGAGATAATTTTACAAACAAAAAATTAAAATCGTCACATCTTTATCTATCAAACTGTTTTGTGCGCGCTACGCAAGGCCTATTTTACCCGAAAAAATAGTTTCTTTATTTGTCAAATACAGATGTTTGACACCAAGTTTGAATCATATAAACGGAATGCATTGCGATACAATTAATTTACTAAAGAACGTAATCGGATTTAATCCGTTTCCATTATTTCTTGTTTCCGTTACTGGAATTTTAATCGTCAATCGACTAATAATTGCTTTTAATTGAGCTTGTGCCCACATTTCAGACTTAATAACTTAGTAAGCATGTCGTCATATGCAATAATTATGATCACTTCTCTAATAGAATCTGCATTTATCGCTGCCTAGCTAAAGTGCCAGCTTCGAACAACTTTGAAAAATAATCATTACCGTCTTATAAATTACTCCAAATATTACGGTAAGCAAACTCAATTCAGGTAGGTATTTCTCCGTAAAATACTAATACTTTTACTGGTGACCGTTTTTCGTATTTGTTGAACGAAAGCCAGCTGTTTGAGGCACATGCTCTCGTACTGAATCGTCTCGAAATGCAAATAATCTTGAAGAAAATTCTTAAGCAATTAATCAGAACGTGAAACACCTTAATTTACATACATTCGAGCAAGATTATCTCATCCAATGCGATCATCTGTAAGAACTTAATCTTAAAATTTAATCTGAAATTTTATTTGATGTAAAGCTGCAAGGATGCAAATTTAAATACGCTCTCTTTCGAAAATTGCACCAAACAAATCACCACACCAATGCCAAAATTTGTGAAAAATCACTGTTCAAAAAATTAACTTCAACGTCGAATTTTCTTGAAACTACAAACCGCTTTCTTTGTACGATTTCAAATTTATTTAATTAATTGTTTATCGTCGCGAATTTTTAAATTTACTGAATTAATTTGAGTGGTACACCCACTGTAAGGCAAACAATTTTCACACAACGTCGATTCCGCGCCAATTCGCAAGATTTTCCGGACCGTCTAAGAAAACATCAGAAACACTTCACCTGTACGCCGAGAAGAAAATATTCGCTTAACGGTTCGAGCGGTACTGAAAGTATGAAGCTGTCGAGTATCCGAAAAGCCGAATACTTTTCCATTTTCCAAACATAATTTTCCGTGTGAATTTTCTTGTCGGACCAAGTTTCTGTTTAGTTTACCGTCGTTCGGCCGGACGGGTTTTCGAAGTGTCGAACGAGGGGGTGGCACAGTATGATGAAAAGTGGCGGTAAGGTCGACCGTGTATACAGACTCTGATTTAATTTCCACGTGCTTATCGTGTGAAAACTCACCACAAGAGACCCACACTCCACACACACACGATTAGTGCGAACAAGATTTATGCGAGAGAGTTTTCTTTGAAGAAAGTTCAACAGGTGTATGGCGATAATGCGAGAAAAATTTTCCGGTTCGTGTTACCATCGGTGAAAAAGGTGAGGCTGTACAGTGAAACTGAATGTATGCTAATTGAAGCTGTATCTAAAATTGAGATGCTTTCATTAGGATGGAGCGAAAAATATGAAATAACAAAATGCAAGGCAACATGAGAGGTTTACTTGCTCTGAAAATGGTTCAAGGCACGGGTGTGCGCCGGATTAGAGGAAGCCCCATATGAGACTGAACTAGAATTTAATCACGACAATATGGATACAATTTGAGAGCCAGAGTATCTTTTTGACGATTTTTAATGACTTGTTTTACGAAGGATTCTCGGACTTTTTGAAGGCGGTGGGTGGGTGATAGGTCGAAAAAACACTAAGTCTGTGACCACATTGAATCATGATTCTTGGTCTTGGTAAGGTAGCCATGGCATTAATTTTGCACATAGGACTTAACAGCAAACATTTTGTCGACGGTTCACTACAGGTGAAAAAAATTGAGAGTTTGAAAGATAATTTCGATATCATTTCACCAAAGCTGAAAAATTATCGAATAATCCGCAAGAAACACAAGCAACTGATTTTTGTTTGTAGAATCCAATGAAAAGGAGCATGTTATAGAATTAGAAAACAAGTTCAAGTTTAGGTGGCAAGGACAAGCGAAGTTATAATAATATAACCACAAAGTGAAAATATTTGAGTACGGTCATGTTGTTTCAACGCCCCGTTGATCCAATGCTCCTGTTTCTCCGTTACTCAATCTTCGATCCAAAATCCTACATCCACAATTCCCCATCATTTACCATCCATCCTCTATCCTCTATCCACCATCCTCCATCCTCTATCCAACATCCTTTGTCTTCAATCCATCCACAATCTTCCATCCACCGTCTTCCATCTTCTATCCACCATCCACCATCCCCCATCTTCCATCCTCTATCTATTATCTATCGTTCAACTTTACCATTTAGTAATAGGAACGCGTAACTAATACACCCA
This sequence comes from Beris chalybata, assembly GCA_949128065.1. Taxonomy (NCBI): domain Eukaryota; kingdom Metazoa; phylum Arthropoda; class Insecta; order Diptera; family Stratiomyidae; genus Beris; species Beris chalybata. The sequence goes on from OX421895.1 coordinate 108,517,350, forward strand.
AAACGAACAAACTGCCTCTAAATCATATGAAAAACTCAAATGTTGAAATAACTCGCGAGCCACCTAACAGTTGGTGATTTTGATAACACAGAAACCATCGCGAACGTGCCCTCAACAAACCGCCAAAGTTTTATCGCAATCGGATGAGTGGTTTAGAAGCCTATACAGGACAGACAAACATTTATTTCTATATATAGAGATGTATGAAATTAAAATCGTTTTTCTAATTGTTCGTAATAAAAATTCATTTACGAATTTACATACAAATTGATTTATAAATGATTCGCTTATAGTGATTATATAGCGACATGTATAATAGCTCTGATAAAGATTAGGTGGATCATTTTTTATTCGTAATTAAGTAAATAAACCTTAGTACAGTTGAAGAGTAAACTCAGTTCGCTTTGGTGAATTACTTTGGAGCCATTTTATCATACAAATGTTCGCCATGTTACGCGGCCATGCTGATTTTTGTACCACACTATGATTACTATTAAACGGAAATTCGATGAGGCGAAGGAACTCTCGCAAACAATTTGGTGAAAATTCACGAGAGGTTAGAGAAATTGAATGTTATGAAAATAAATACTGAGAGTCAGTGGCAGCTCGTACCTTTCTTAGAATGTGAGGCTAGATTGGAATATTAAAACATGATTTTTTCGGACTCAAACTATATGAGTAAGGATGTTGGTTTACTGCGGAAAGTCATTAAGTAACATTTTAAAACGAAAAATCAGTAGAATTATAACTTGATGACTTTCCTCTGTAAAATGGTGCGGCTCAGCCTTATGTGGCCAGCTGCCATTACTGAGAGTATTTTGTTATAGGTTCACCAAAAGTGAAGAAAAATCGAATAATGCCAAAATACAACGAATATTTTACTGTTTTTTAAATTAATTTCTAATTTAATTTTTAATTTTTGTGACCATTATTTAAAATTTCCGGAACATTCAGCTAGTATGCTACTCATCAGTAATGAATTTTACTAGATAAAGAAGATTAAGGACACGTAATTCTTCCCCTTGCCTTAATATCTTTTCAGATCCAAAATAATAGTTACCTTTTGCGGCATGAGGCACGTATAGAGCTCTTGCCGACAAAAACACAGGTGGTAAACCCACACTATATTACTTATAGCTGTGGCCGCTAGGCGGTTCTACAAATTACTGAATAATAACCCAAGCCAAAAAAAAGCTGTCACTAGTATGGTCACAACTTTATTATTTTTGGGTCAAAGTTAAATGGAGTGAAATCTTTCCTCAAAAGCCTAGTTATGAAATATTATGAAAATATTTATTTATTTTATTTTAAATGCGTGTAAGAACGCGTGCAAATAAAACCCTTTCGGTTTCTCACCGGAACAAAGAAATACAGCAGAAATCGTGAAAACGTACTGAACCCCTTTTCATCCCACTGGAGTTGAACATGAAAATAATATCCAAACTACATTTAATGATTGAAAAAAGAGCCCGTAAAATAATTCGATCACACATTCAACCCAAGATATTTGGCAGAATTCGTGAAAAAATCTTCAACCCTTTTTCACCTGTTTGGGGTTGACTATGAAAAAAGCCGAAATCGGTTTTCAGGGATTTGTATAAAGATCACGTGCAAACAGAGCCGAATTTCATCTTTTATCGAGTGGCAACTTGGGATGAATATTAAAACATTCCGAAATAGGTGTTTAGACGATTTAAAAATCCATTACTCGTGGGATCTAAAAGATACGACGGAATTAGTGAAAGAACATTTAACCCTTTTTGGCTTCTTCGGGGTTGAATAAGAAAGTTAGTTTTTTTGGCGATTGTATAAAGCATACGTCGACATTGAAAGCAATTTGATATTTCACTCGATCTTGAAATGTATTCAACCTCTTTTCAACTCTTTGGTACAAATATCAAAAACCAAAATAGTTGTAGAATAAAGAGTACGTAAAAACCAATCGGAAAATTAGTCGGGTTTTCATGGGATGGATTCGAGTGCTGATCTCCCTCTTCTTCGCTTCGCCAAAAATATATACCATACATGAGAAATTATTACTTCCTCACATATGATCGTGATTGGGTAACCTTAGCGTAAAATATAACGATCCTGAAGAATCATATTTCTTACATTGTGAGTCCTGGATGCGATTTGTACTGGTCACAATAATAAAAACTTCTACCTTGTGGCTTTTAGGCAAAACCCCCGAAACAAAATCACTCCAAACATGAAAGAATTGTACCATCGGGCCCCGGCATAGCTCGAGTGAAGTACAACCCCTTCATTTTCGTGGGAATTTTTATGCGAAGAAATCCTGAAATAAATTGTGAATCAATTATGTTACTTAAACAGTCTGTGATAGTAAAACAAATTGTATGATAGGTCTCATCAAATCAAAGAGATATGTCGTATATTCGTAAAAACCGTATGCCACCCTTTCACATTGCTTAGGGGGTTGAATATCGAAAAAAGTTTAAATTGATTTTAAGATGAATACCATATACAAAAAGTCAGTGGAGCCAATTCAATATTCCACCAGACCTACGAAATATGGCGGAAATCGTGAAAACACATTCGAGCTCTGTCTGAAACTTTGGGAATGGGAATGTCGTTAAATCGAAGTTGATTTTTTTTAGGTCTTTATTGCAATAACAAAGTGATTATACAAACATTTTTTCGGGGTTTATTCAAATGCGAGCCCAATTAATAAAACTCACTCAGACTCGAAACACAAGCTTAATTAGTTCAAGTGGCGAAGACTTTCTTATTAATTGTCTTATTGACAGAAGCTTGTCAGCATAATGTTCAGTTAAAAAAATTGCCAGTATTCCAAACAGCGCAATCTCCCAAGATTTTAATTGATTTTACCCTCGTCTTAGTGTTAATTCGCCCAAAGCACACTCTTCCGTCTGGCCGAAGTAATAGTTTTCACTTGGAAAATTTATGACTTATTTTTTTGTTGTTGTTGTAATTTTTCTTTAATTTTCCGGCTACTGGATTCGCGCCAGCGGCTTAATTTCCGCAAGAAGAATGACCGCACATTTGACAGGCCACTTGATTTTGTTTAGTAAATAATAAAACCAATGTTTACGTCGGCGACAGCTTAGAGCGCTTTAATGTTTTTTGTTTAGTTTAGATTTTAATTTTCCCGGGCGATTAGGTGTGGATACGAAACAAGGTCAGCTCTCGACGTCAAGTTGTAACTAATTTGCGAATTTTAAAATGATTGATTGCGCCGGATTGGCGAGTTTTTCAGCGATTTTAGCTCGATTTCACGACTATTTCTGTTGTTAATGGGCCGCGTGGACAATGCAAGGAAAATCAACTCGATGGCTATAGCGTTGTCCATAAAAGGAGGAGCATAATAGCCGCGATATAACCACTTAGGAGCCGAGATCATTAGTTCGGCTGTTCGAATGCATTGCAAGATAATTGTGCCAAAGCCCAGATGGCAATCGGCGGAAATTCTGTCGTATAAGTCGCCGCAAAGAGTCCAAAAATAGCAACAAATTAATTACCTTGATCAAAGAGTTGTCCAGTTGCCAAAGTTTCGCATAAATATGACTTTTTCAATATGATGGCATTTCTGTATGAGAGGGTTGTTGTCGGCAGGGGACGGGGGGGGGCAGGCACATGCACTTTACTGCAGCCCGTTCGTTTTCAACGTCCATTAGAACGTTTGATGGGCTAATAGCTCATTTCAGCTTTCCCACGTTTGACGGCCATATTCGTCGCGAACAACATCTTGGACGCTTCGCTTGCCAAATCCGTATGACATTTTATTGATTTCGAGTTGAGCGTTTCACAATATTTTTCACGTGTTCTGTTGCATTTGCAGCGAACTCGTTCTGAAAGATTTGCGTTGAACTTCAAGCGGAATCATGCATAAGTTGTACGGCATTAGTCAAGGAATGGTCCTTGACCCAATTTGAAATTTGTCCTTATATTACATTAGGGTAAGAATCATTTCAATATTTGTTTTACTTTGTTATTAATTATTAATAATACAGTATTGCTATCGATTTAGTAGACACGAAAAAATCAATAAAAAATGTTTAGTCCGTCTGTCCGCCGTATGTCACCAACCACTGTACGTTTGAAGGATCGTAGCTCCCAAATCCGTTGAGCTAATAAATTGATTTTTTTTTTAATAGAATGGGTAGGCCCCTTGAAGTGACCATATTTTGAAGAGTGGGGAGTTGAGGGGGAAGGGGGGGAGTGGAGAAGCGTTTAACAGTTAACGTCACAAAATTTAAACTTAATGAGTAAGTACACTAGGAGAATAGATTGGAATCAAATTTTTGAGTGGGACAGTGGGGTACGGGAGAGAAGTGAACAATTTTAGGTTACGATATCTCACGAACCAATATCACTAGAAAAATAAAACTCGGTTTGTGAGTAAAGGTTGGCAAATGGAGTTTGCTGAAAGTAAACATTTTTAAAGGGGCGGAGGAGCATGAAAGTGGAGGGGATAAGAATTTTTCAAAAAATTCACGTCTCATATCTCGAGAACAGTGTAAGATAAATTCTTAATTTTTTACTTAACGTAGGACTAATAGACCCCTAACAGAAACAAAACTTTTAAGGCTGGAGGGTGAGAGTGGGGACGAGTGAAAAGGAAAAAATTCTGATTTGTATATCTTGAGAACCTATAACGACATAAAGCTAAGACTTAGTATTTAGATAGAGCTAGAGTAGTGGCATGTTGGAAAAATATAATTTTGTATAGGGGTAGTATGGTACGGGGTGGGAAGTGTTTTTCCTAACTATAGAACGGCTTATTCTAGAAAGTTGAAACTCGGCGTATGTAAATCAGTCAGAGAAGTAAATTTGAAAGAAAAAATCGAATACCCTTTTCACTTCCACGGGCTTGTTTAATAATCACATATTTTCAAGGTTTTTCCTTTTTCGACACCTAGACCGAATCCCGGAATATGACCCAATTATGTAATTCATATGTTATTTGTGGCAGCGGCGTAAGTATTCCATCGCCTCTCTATTCTAACCGCTTGCCGAACTTTTTGTTAGGTTTTCAGTCACATAGTACCTACTCTACACTGCGTCGCAGAATTTAAAACGTTCCGAACTTCTACCGAAACTTAATAAAGTTTCACCCAGACTGTTGGCAGATTTTTTTTCAGTAGGTCTCATGCTCTGTGTTAAATCCAATTTTTAATTGAAAGTATATATTATTTTTCCAAGTAAAATTACACATTTCATGCACTTTTACACGAAATTACTGGTATCAGTGTCTCTAAAATGTACCACAAAGCTGTAGCTACCTGAATTAATATTTTTGAATAAATGGTTTGTTACTACGATTAGTAAATTATTCATGTGTTTTTCAACTGAACCGTACAATTTACATGAAAAGGCTCACAAAATTACACAACATTTTGTGTAAAATTAACTACATATATTTACAAATGAATTGAAAATTACATTCATTTTCGTGTAATTCTACTTATCTATTTAAATTTTACGACGTAAAACATGTCAGAAATGAAGCCACATATGTAGACGCTTCGTACAATTTTGTTTTCAACTGAAATGAAATGCAGTGGCTATATGGGGCAGTGGCTACACGCGTCAAACCTACGCAGCAAGAATCCTCGAGAACGATTTCTACATACAGCCAAGGAATTTATTAAGAGTAAGTAAGTAAGTAAGAAATAATATTTGAAATATTATAGAAATAAGTGTACATCACTTTTTTTAGAGTGTAAGATCAAGAGAATAATATCCTGTGAATTTGCTGTTGTCGAAGTTGAAATTTACTGATTGCAAATTTAAAATTACATTCAAATTGACTATTACATCGCAATGTAAATTTACTTGAAAAGGTGTGGCAAACTAATCGAAAATCTTAGGGACACCTGTTTTTTTTATCGGCAGTCGTAGCTGTTAAGAGATGAAAAAAAACCTAAAGCTGGACGAATAATCGTCCGAACTTTCAATTTCTGTAGAAGCACTCGATCCATCGATGATACTTGGTAAGAATATAATATAGTATGTATACTCAAAAGAAACATAGTCTGATAAGAGTGCATCCCCATAAAGGAGTAAACCATCCTTAATTTTGTATATTTATTTAAATCGGCCTATCCGTTTACAAAAAATATATATTAATAATTATACAAAAGGAAGGGTACCAAGTATCATTGAAATCCATCGAGTGCTTCTACGGAAATCAAGAGTGCTTCTACGGAATTGGAAAGTTTGGTTCTTCGCCAACTTTGGGGGGGGAAAGGTTTTACCTCTTAAATGTTCACAACTGCCGATAAAAACCGTGTCCCTTAGATTTTCGAGTTGGTTGAATAGCCCACGATGACCTGAAGCGATTGCAATGGGCCCATATGGCGCCTAGTGAGCGAGGCGGTCCTAGCGCTGCGCCCCTTCTTAAACCTAAACCTAGATTTTCGAGTTATACTGTTCTACTACGAAAATTTTCAAAATCGGCGTGGGACACTTGGGAATGTTCCCTTTAAGTAGGCATACACATTTTGGTGAAATATTTCATCGGATTCTTTGCTAGAGTCAAAAAATTCGTTGAAGGCTTTCAGCCACTTAGTCCCACACGACGAAGCACCAATAAGGATCAAACCATTTTCGAGATTTCGAGGTTTTCTTTATTTTTTAATATCAACCAAATTTTTAAGACTGGACTGTATAAAAACTGTATGCCACTTTGTCAAATATTTGGCACTATTATCTGGCAAATGCTATAAGAACAACTTTTTGTTTGTCGTTTTTTTTTTTTTTTTTTTTGGGAAATTTTTTTCATTTTTTTTTATGCCATTCAAAAGCAGGGTGTGACAACGATTCGCGTTGTTGAGATGTTTATTTTTGACCGCCAATACAATTCGCGTGTAATTAAAACCGTCGAAAAGAAAGCACGAAATCGCCAATTGGTTCTTTCAGCGAGCGATTTTTCATTTCCAGCGATATCAAAACCGCAAATAAACGGTCGGAAAGTGACTGTTAAAAACCAATGAATGATCGATTTCGCTGAATGCCAAACAAACATGCAACCAAGTCGTGGGGAGGTCACTCACTACTGCGGTCACTGTCCAAAAATAGATATGACCAAAGACCGTTGTCGTACGCCACCGACCGACTTACCTACCTGTTGTACATCCGATAATTAGCCGGCAACATACCGCACAAGATAGCAATGCAATCGGCAACGAAAAGCTGAACAATTTCCCGAAATAATTTCACCTGTGACGCCCGCTGGAGTGCTGTGCGTGCTTCGGAAAAATTAATAAGAACAATAGCGACTAAGAATTTTCCTCGCCGTCCGCCAGGTGAAAGAAAAATTGTCGCGGAAAGCTGCTTGTGTGCTTGGATTATTTTGGGATAGGTCCGAGTGGGTATCTTTTCGCTAAGCGGTGAAAAATTGCCAGCTATTAACGGAGTCTGACGGAGAATTTTATTTTCGGCTGGAAAAGTTCAGGTGAAGGCGGGAAAAGGTATTTTTCTTCTTAGGCGAGTGTGTTTTGCGTTTGTGTGGAGGTGAAAAACTTTGTTGTGGCACTCGCATTTCAAATACCGGTGACTAACGAATTCCGGTTCATCGGATTTCTACTTGCTGCACAGGCCCGCCATCTGTTAGATGATACTCTGTAAGCTCTTGAGCTTTTATTTTGGTCTACAGTCTTCGTATATAAAGTGGACATCACGTGGTGGGATAACTATTGGGGGATCGAGAGAAAATTGAGAGGAGGGAGGGAGATGGATATATTTTTAAGGGCGTCTGAAGAGTTGAACCAGAGGAGCAAAGTGGCAATTCCATCGGCGTCCGATCGAATGCGAACGTAATGAACAAAAAGGTAGCATGCATGACCAAGTTTTTTTTCGCATTTCGCTAACCTGTTCTGTACTGGATAAAGGAGCAAAAAAAATTAATTGATTACGTTTTTAAATTTTCTACAATAAAGGAAATAACTACAGTGTAACCCGCTTATAAAGTGCACTTTTATAAGGTAGTTTCGGTTATAACGTACCTTTTTTAAATTCCCATTCACAAATGTGAAAGGTTCTTAGGTTGGTTATAACGTACTATCGGTTATAACGTTCTACTTTTGTGGTTCCCTCAAGGTACGTTATAGCCGGGTTGCACTATGTGTCGGTCTTTTGGAACAAGTGCGACAAACGGTCATTACAAATAAACGTGTTCTGTTTCTACAAGTTTCCCGAGCCACTTATCAGTAACATAAAAATTTCCAGAGAAAATAAGCGATTGAAAATCCAATTGGCAAAGCGTAGAAACGCTCTATACAATTTTCGCATGTACTAAATATTTCTGAGATGTTTTACACACACCACCGAATGTTCACAAAATCTCTAGAGGACACACACAAAGTATATAAGTGCCGCAGTGCTAGTACACGGGATCAGTTGATCTACTATGAAAGTGATCATTTAGCCGCTGCTTTAATTGGGGAAAAAAGTGTTTTTTTTTATTAAATCAATCGAATTGTGGGTTTAATTAAAATCTCAGCAAACACCTACCTCGCAACAATGTAGGTATATTTCAAATTATTTTGTCAATGAAATTGATCTGGTCTGGCTGAAACTACATGAAAATTGGTGTTCGTGCAAAAAACCACCCGCAAGGACAATGAACAAACTTCATCCATAATCACATGAATTTCGTCTTCAAGGGATTGCAAGGACATTCGAGATGGGGAGGAAAGCGTAGTGAGTCTGACTAGAGTAGAGTAGGTTACTATGCGACTGATAACCTAAAAAGTAATATTTTAAATAGCCTCCTCGTTATTTCTTAGGTTGCCCGTCCCATAGTCACCCATACCGCTTAGAATTGAACGCGTTCCGAACTTCTACCGAAAAAATAATAAAATTGCGTTCAGACTGTTGGCCGATTTTTTTTATTCTAGTTTTGCTTATTCTCGTAGCACATCTACATACATATAGATACTAATATTCAACTTTCTACCCCTATCAAACATTTCATTTACAGTTTACAATTTTTAGCTTTCTATCCTTTGCGGCTTGCGAGAAATTAAAATCAGAATTAGTTCATTTCCACCGCGCCCACCATCACTCCCTACACCCACACTCTCAAAATATCTGCGCTAGAGGTCTAGTAGTTCTAAGTCCTGTAAAAATCTCAAGATCATATATGATACGGTTCATTAGATATACAAATTTAATTTTATGGGAAATGGCTGCGACCCACCTTCCACGCTTCACCTCTATCCTTCAAAAATTTTACATTCAGTAGACTTTACTTTTAATTCTATGGGAACAGGAACAACATTTTATTTTCCTGCGACAATAGAATCGGAAGATATTGCAATTGAAATTTTTCACCCCCACCCCACACCTCACCATCTTCCTCAAAAGTGTTAACCCTTTTCTTATTATCCCTTTAGATAATTACAAAGTTTCAGCCATTTCTTATTATCCCCTTAGATAACTATAAAGTTTCAGCCATCCATCTGACATCAATCGTTCAGGAGATATGGATTTTAGAATGTTTCAATCCCATTCTAGCGTTCTAACGTTTTGGTCACATTGTCCCCCCGCCCCCAAAGCACACTCCTCATCACCTTCCGACCTTTTTTTTCTAAATGGGTCCACCACTATCATAGTACTACATAACTTCCAACTTTCAGCCTTCTACCGTAAGCGTTTGTTCAGATCTAGAAACCAACATTTTCATTCAAAACACTCCCCTTCTCTCCTCTCACATCCCAACCTCTTCAAAAAATACCACTCGTAGGGGTTCACTCACCTATCATACAAATCATACAAATTTCAACGTTGAATCTGAAAGGAATTGTGAGCTTCGCACCTTCAAACGGTTTTGCGTACGGCAGACAGACGGACATTATTATTTTTTTGCTTTTTTAGGGTTAAACCCCTCACTTAACCTAACCCTAAGCCCTAGCCATTAGTGTTTAATTTCTCTAGTGATTTTAAGGTAAACTAACTTATAGAATATAAATTCCAATAGCTCAATGGCATGAATTTTTTTTTTATAAAATTCGGATGCATATGACCTTCAAAAATCTTGTAAGAGAATTCTCGAGAAAAATTGATGACAAGTCCTTAAAAATTCTGTAACTCCTGAACATCTCTAAAACTGAATGTTACTGGTCTATTTGCAGCTGAGCGGTCGCCTTTGACGTGGTTGAGTCTTGTATGCTAGCACGTCAACGACTTAAATTTTTCGTCCTTATATAAGAATCGAAAGGACAACCGAAGTCCTTGTATTTCAAAGTTTGTGGACTGAGTGCTTAACTATAAACATCCCCTCATCTGTAGATCCGTCAATAAATTTCAAGTTTCAACTTCCCAGCTTAAGTAGAGATATATTGAAAACAACTTGTAAAGTCTAAACCCTTCCCCATCACACGTACCCCTAAACAAGTTAGCACTTAATGAATTCCAGCCAAGGTAAAAATTTGAACTTAATAGCTCAAAGGGTTTGTGAGCTACTGGCAAATGGACGGACATTTTTTTATTAGTCCTTAAAAGTGAAAGTACAAAATATCAGACTAGCAAACTTTAAATGCTTCACTATTAAAGCAATAAATTGAAGCAGCATTCTCCAATTTATTACCGAAAAATTTCTATTTTTATTCCAATGGCAAACGTCATTGCCAATTAGTTAAATTTACAGCCGCATCTTTGCAGTATCGCCTTGTCCCAATTTAGCCGTAATTGGCGACAAGCAAATTTCAAAAATTGCATCCTGAAAAACAAACAAGCCGATTCGAAAGTGTATAATGAAAATTAAATTTATCTGGGTCATAGCGTGCAAAGTAACCCATTCCAAGTAGAGTTCGGTATCCGGATCGCATAGAACACACAGGAGTCCGGGCACTTTGCCAGGAGCTAAGCCTGGTAAACAAGGAGTCGAGTTGTAGCAAACAAAATCCTCTGGTCTGGCACTGACCATTAACCAAAGAAACTAGCTCCGTCGGAATCAGATCTTTGTTTGTTCTAGCCTCTTTTTTCGGTTTTATCCGGAAAATTAAAGCGCCAACCACAAGGTCTACAAATGAAACATGTCCACCACTGGTCACCATCAAAGCACACAAGGATAAGGACATCCCATCCGGAAAGTGAGCTTATTATCGCCCATGAGGTGGATTAAACAAACGGACACTTCCCAATTATCAACTTAGTATCCTTGATAGCTGCGATGCTGTTGGGTCTTTCGTCGAGTCCTGCATACGACAATCTGCAACATTCTGCGCAGTTGACCTTCACTGATAGTGTCCGCTGTCCATTTAGTACAGTGCAGAGGATATCCTATCGGAGAGTGGCAGTTTTTATCCTTTTTCACTATCGAAATCATCGTCCTGCAGATGATCCAGGACGAGCCGGTAAAGGTAGCGATGTTGACTGGCCGTTGGCTCAATGCGATTCCGGTAGATGGATAAAGGATGATCCCATTTAGAGTCAACGTGCAGTAAAAGAGGTTTAAGCGTTGTAACTCACTTCCGCGTCCTGGTACTTTTAAGTACGCGACTGATTAAGCAAAGAGCACCTCTAGCTGGGGCACACCTGACCGAACACCGAGGTTCCGAACGAGCATGTAATATACCATAGAGATTATGTACATGCATTGTTTGTGTGTTTGTAAAGCGGTCGAAGGTCCTATTCTTTGCTCTATTAATCACGCGGATGAAAGTTCTGAAGGATGAGAAAGGGTTTGGCAATGACATGAGCTCCATTACACAGAAGGCAAGGCTGGAAGGAAGTTCAATTGACGACTCCAGGAGAATAATCGCCATGGTAATACTTAGGGAAGAGGGTTGCGAAGGGTTGCTAACCTGGTCGACAACAGAGCAGTCAATGAAGCCTCCGATTGGAGATGACGTAACCCGAGTTCTAATCAGCGAGGTATAAGAACAGAACAGTGACAAGAATAAAACATCAGAGAAATTTCATTATCCGGGAGTGTTCAAACTTAGCTCGCACAAGGACTCATACATGACACTGATTTGGCTTTCCTTTTTAAGATACACTTCAATGAGATCATGGACACAGAAAAGCAAGTGTAAACTCAACTCACTATCAACATCTACAATCTAATCTTACACCTTTTTCACATCTAATTGAAATTATAGATATATGGTAAGTTTTGGTTCGATGTAGTTTATCTAAAAAAATTGGACGTTGGATTAAACATTTTTCTTGGTTATTATAAAATGCAATTTTGTCATCTTTCATTTTTTGGTAAGATGATGATTGCACTAGCTTCGTGACTTTAAAAATTATCCGCATTTAACAAAAACATTTTCTTCACTTTGGTAACTCTTTTTGTCAAAAAGTTGAGGTCTTACCATTTTTCTATGAACCAACCTATTCAATTTTACTTTATTATTTTAATAATAAAGTATTGTTATCGACTTTCTTTTTTAAAAAATTTGCCACTCTGAAGTTTTTTTTTTACACGTTTTATTACTAATAAACACCAAAAAAGCAATAAAAATTTTCAGTCCGTCTGTGCGCCGTACGCAAACTCATTTGAGGAATTATAGTTCAAAAACCCTATGAGCTATTAAATTAATTTTTTTTGATGAATAGACATGATAGACCCCTTGAAGTCAGATTTGTTTGAAAGGAGAGGGTGTGAGGGGGAAGGTGGGGGAAGCGTTTTAGACGAAAAATTTTGGTTTCTAGATCTCAGCAACCGCTTATGGTAGGAGGCTGAAACTTGGAATTTCTATAGAGCTTTGATAGTGGACCCATTTGCAAAAAAAATTGCTGATATGGGTGAAGGGGTGTGGGAGTGGAGGGGGAAATAATGCGTCCAAAACGCAAAAAATTGGAAATCGCCACATTCTAAAATCCATATCTCCTAAACCGTTAATGGCAAGTAATTAAAACTTAACAAATATCTGTAGTTATACTAGAAGAGTAGTTTGAAACAAAATTTTTGGGTGGGGGTAAAGGCGTAGTACGGTGGTGGGGGGTGAAAAACTTTAGATTACGATATCTCACAAACCAATTGCACCACAAAAACAAAATTTGGTTTGAGTATAAACCTTAATAAAAAAAGGTTGTCCAAAGTAAAATTTTTGAGGGGGGTAGGGGAGCATAGAAGTGGAGGGGATAAGAACTTTTCAAAAATAACACGTTTCATATCTCAATAACAGTGTAAGATAGATGCTTCAAATTTTTACCAGAAGTAGGCCTAATAGAACCCTAGTACAGAAAAAAAATTTGGAGTGGGGGGCGGAGAGGTTGAGGGTGGGGAAGGGTGAGAAGGCAAAAGTTTCAATGTTTATATCTTAAGAACCTATAATGATAGAAAGCTGAAACTTGGTGTTTAGATAGAGCTATTGTAGTGGCATGGTGGAAAAATAATTTTTTTTTTAGGGGTAGTATGGTACGGGGGTGGGGGGTGTGTTTCCTTACTTTTGAACGGCTTTTGCTAGAAAGTTGAAATTCAGTACGTATATGTAAATCAACTAGAAAAGTAAATCTAATAAAAAATTGAATATTCATTGTTTTCAGTCACATAGTAACATACGCCGCATCCCCGAATAAAACACGTTCCGAACTTCTGCCGGAAAAATAATAAAGTTGCGCCCAGACTGTTGGCAGATTTTTTCGGAGGGGTCATTATTATAAAGTTGAGATGAAAATATTGTCCTCTAAGGATGTTTCACTTGAAAACTTACCTCCAATCATGTGGTTCATAGCCTGCACAAGTATTTTTGCATTCTTCGCAGCGTGTGCCCTCTTCGATTTCTCGTACAATAACACCCTGGAATTAAAAATAAAATTTTTGTTTATAAATTGGTTATGTAAAATCAAACATATCGAAGTTGTTAGTCATAACTTAGATGAAGTATTGAATTCCTATAAAAAAAAAATTTTGGTGATAGTAAAAAAGCCGACTTAGTTATGGAAGGAAAGAATCGCAGTCAAATAACAAGAAAATGAATTTCGAATTTTTTTGTTATTCTACCCGGAGAGAGTTGTAAAAGAATTGCATACGTTTTCACGAATTCCGTCATATCTCGTGGGTCTGATTCAAATTCCGCCAATTCTCTTAAGTCTGGTGCGATATTCAACTCATATTTCTGTTCATGTTTGTTTTATATAATCGCATAAAAATTAATTTAAGCATTTTTTGGTATTCAATCCGGTGTAAAGGTAAAGGTTACATATGTTTTAACGAATTCCGCTCTATATTTCGCAGATTTGAAGCACCATAAAAGTAGGTTTTGCTACCACGAGCAAAAAAAAAATTTATATAACCGCCTAAAAACCGATTTCAGGATTTTTCTATATTCAAATGGGTGTAGGGTGTGTGGAGACGTAGTTGCCAAATCGTGGCAGCGTCACGAAATGAGACGGGGAAGAAACACCGTGAGATGAAGAAGAGGAGTCGCGTTGTGACTGCGACGGATAAACCTTCGATATAGAGACGAATTCGAAGAAGAGGACGAAAGCAATTAGTAACTCAATAAAAGTAATTTTATAAATTTTACCATTGTAACCGGAATACCGCGAACGAGGAAAGGACGAAGTTGCGCGGCATTTGTGAGCACGTAGACGCGCACTTAAACCCTCTCACGACATTTTACATCTACAAATTGCATTTACACAGGGTAACACAGCTCTCAGCCGGCTCAAGCAAAAAATTCAACTGAGCCAGATCTACTTCACGGGTCTTTACGGTTCACAGATCTTGACGGGAAGATCTTCACGGCTCGTACATCTTTGCGGTTCGCGGATCAGCACGGCTCGTGAATCTTTAAAATTCGCGGACTGAAGCAGATCTTTACAAATCGTGGATCATTGAGGTGATGATGATGGAGGATAAAAGATGGAAAATGGAAGATGGGGTATGTAGATTGCAGGATGGAACATTGAGGATTGAGAATTGAGGATGGAGGATGGGTCGACGGAGGATGAATGATGGAAGCTGTAGGATGGAATATGGAGATATAGGATGGAGGATGGAGGATGGAGCATGGACGATTTAGGATGGAGGATGACGGATGAAGGAGGAAGTAGAATGTGGGTTGGAGGTGATGATGGTGGAGGATAGAAGATGGAAAATGGAAGATGGAGTATGGGGATTGAAGCATGGACGATGAAGCATGGAAGGTGGAGGATTGAGGATGGTCCGATGGGAGATGGATGATGGAAGATGGAAGATGGAGGATTGAAGATTGAGGATTGAGGATGGAGCATGGAGCATGGAAGATTGAGGACTGAGGATGGATGACGGATGATGGAGGATGGAGAATGTAGGATGGATGATGGAGAATGGAGGATGGAGTATGAATGATGGAAAATGGAGGATAGAGGATGGTGGGTGGACGATTAAAGAATAAAGTTTCAAGTTTCAAGTTTCAAGATTAAAGATTAAGGATTGAAGCTTGAATTTTTGTATCGCAAATCAATAAAGACCTTGGATCTTTATGAACCGCAGATCTTTGATGGGAAGTCTTTGCAAACTATGAGATATTATATTACACATATACGTATACTATACATACTTCTTACATTCCCGAAAAATAGGAAAGTATCACCAAAGTATTTTACATCGTAATGTAAAGTTGCTCTATTGCTGTGTATTGTTGAGGGGAGAAAACCCTTTAGGCGCTATACACATTGCACACGACCCAACGAATTTTCCGATACGAATTTTCGTTTTTCTGCTTAATGTAAAATCTTCTGATATTAGAAAATTGGTTTAAATCGTTAATAATAGCATTTTTAAGAATATCATAATAGAAAATTTCAATAGATTTGGATTTCAATATTCAATTAAAGTCCGTTTGTCGGTACGAATATTTTTAGTCGTACGACGGATTCATTTATCTTTTTATTATCAATTAAAACTACAAATTCCTGGAGATTTTCTTTCACAATATTTTTGAAAATGCTATAATTTACGATTATAACTAATTTTTCAATAACTTAAGATTTCTCAACAGGTCGAAAAACGAAAAATCGGATCGGAAAATTCGTTCGGACGTATGCAATGTGTACAGCGCCTTAGACACCAGAAAATTAGTAATTTTTCAGGACTTTTTTTTTTTGTGGTGATAAAACAATCATTTTAAAATTGTGAACTTTCAGTGTTGACAAAACATTTTTTTTTTATTACTAAACAAAATGGCGGCGTTGTAGGGTATTCCTATAGGCGTCTTTTGCATGACACCGAAAACTGCTCCATTTGTCATATTTTTTCAATTGATTTTAAACTGCAAACTAAAATATATTTTTAACACTGACAGATGAATGGAAAGGATATACCTAAAGTATGATAAAAAAAATATTAAACCAAATAGATATGAGGCTTTTCATTCAAATGATCAATTTTCGACTATTTTTTTTATCATTCTTGTCCCAAAAAAATTGTTTATTTACGGGAAATCCCCCAAATTTTAGGTATATCGAGAGCGAGATCCGGCGAGCCGGTTCACTAAAAAGATCCGGTGAGCCGGTTCACTAAAAAGATCCGAATTTCCTATCTCTACTTCGAGATCGTTTAAGAATGTAGAAGTGGTATTGAGTCTTGTTAAGGTCGTATTGCTTCGTCTATGTTTAGTTATAACAGTTTATGACGTCAGATAAAACAAAGCTGTGTCTAAATTTCTTTTCGGTTCGTGTCTTGGCTACGTTTACGACAACTGAGATATCAGTCAATCTTAGCAAACGTAAAAACATTAAAAAAATTCTATTGAATTTAGATTAATTTTTGATTTATGCAGTGTCAAATAATCTCCAGCTGAATCATTTTGACGGTTTAGCTAAGTTTTTTTTTAAACTGTTATAATAGCCATGCTTCGCTGCGGCTTCAACATAGACGTAGACGGAGCAAGATATTCGCATACAACCTAAATATATAAAATTTATTGATAACCCAATACAACATCTTGTATACATTTACAGCTACAGCATCCATCTAACACTACAGTGGTGACCCCGATGTGAAGAGTTATAGATTCAATAACTGTACCATAAATCTCAGGTCTGATGTTCCAATTAATTATTTCTCAGAACTCTCAATATAAACATCTAGATATCGTTTTTCGGATTTTTGGATTAAATTTAGCCCTTGTTTGTAAGGGGGTAGTTTAAGCTGGTATCTCTCATGCTATATCGAATCGGTTTTTAATTCCTCAGAAATTTTATACAACCGCTTCAAAGATATTTCGAGAGTTTTCGATATTCAATCCCAACAAGAGGGAAAAGGATTGTTTTCTACATTTACGGGTTCTTAATAGAAACGCAAATATCTGATGTCAATATTTGATCCCTATTTGAAATGTTATGCTTTTAGGTTACCAATTGCACAGTAACGCGTCCTTTTTCTCAATAGATAATAAGTTGCACCCATACTATTGGCAAATTTTTTTTTAATGCGGGTCAGATGCAGTGAACAATTCAGAGTCGGACAAACGTGAATCGAATATTTGGGATTCGACTGTAATTGGATTTAAAAGTTGAATACTTGGTGGTGTCGCGCTCTGAATAGATTCTTCTCAACCTGTGACAACATCGTGATAGTATCATTGAAAGTTCCATTCGATTCTCAACCATGCAAATTTTAATTCAATGATTATGATTATGAAAATATCCTTGACACAGCAGAAAATCTGCAAAACAGCATCCTGTTTCTCCCCCATATTTGTCCATTGTCCTATACACATAAAAGCGATAATGATTATAGGAATCACTTAAAACTTCGTGCTCCTGCTTCCTGTTCAGCTGGTGATGACTTCTTATCTACCGTAAACATCTCAAGTTCCCAATTAAAAGCGGCGAGAACACCTCCTTCAATATGCTCCTGATAAGTGCTCTAGAAACTTCCCACCTTGCCACCCGGTGTAGAAACACTTTTATGATTCAGAATTGCCTAGCGCCTTAAGAAACGGAAAACTTCCAGTGAGAAGCATTGGATTCCTTAGCTAAATGGCTTTAAGATGATATCAAATGTAACGTCTTCCGCCTTAGGTCGGCATTGGGCAACAGCCCACTACTATGTTCGGAACGAGGCTTCTGGGACGTTCCTCATCCTTTGTATTAGGCTCCATCCCTGGTCTAACCCCAATGATTTAGAGACATCATAGTGGAACCCGGGTGGGAGCACTTCAAAGAGATGAACTGCTGGATTCTCGGTTTGGGATTATGTTCGAATTAATGTTTTCGGTTTTTGCCGGCATTGCAGTCATTGCGTCGTCTGGACGTCTGTATTTCGAACACGAACCGCTCACATATAATCGAAATTTATGGCCAATTCGAGCACAGGCAGATTTTGGTTCTACGGCTGTATCGGGAATAATTTATGTATCGGACCAATACAGCAGATATAAAGGTGCACAGAATACCGCTCTGTTCTCCTGGTTGGCGACTAAAGGTGCCTTAAGTTGCAATCCCAACCCTCTATGAATATAGTTCTATAAGTTTTGGGAAAGATTATAACTGGCCCCAAGTGTTATGAGAACACGGTCATTTTGCCAAGAAAAAACGGTTGTGCAAACACACTACCATGTGCAATCATCACCATTTGAAAAATGAAGCTCACTCTATTCTTGGCCCAGTTTGGATGTCGGGGCCCCATTTATTTTCTTCTCCATTTCGTACTTTCGGGAATCCGAGATACTGCCGTATCGGCTTAGGCGGCCGAAGAATTATATTGTGTGGCAAAGTGCCAGAGCACAAGAAGAATGAAAATCGGACCGCCTCGTGCTATAGGGAAGCAGGAAAGCATGAACGTATCCTGAATTTCTATACACAAATAGGTGGGTGCTCCCCGTTCGGCACGCTATCCTGCTTTGGTTTATTTTGATGTATTTCGGAATGGAAGGATGGCGTAGAGGTCAGACAGGCTTTTGAATAAAACGCTTCCTTGTTAACATTAAAGTCTTTCCGTTTACCGAAAATCAGATCAGGAAATTGGAAAGATAATCTATTCAGACAACTCAAGGAAGCTGCAAAACGTTTGTCTTTCCGCCAGCTCATCAACCCACCATTCCACCGACTGCAAAACAGCGCAAAGGAAATACAAATTCAATATTGCCCGCCAGTGTGGGCTAAATGAGGAAGAAGGCACTTCTTCAT
Source organism: Beris chalybata (assembly GCA_949128065.1). Classification (NCBI taxonomy): domain Eukaryota; kingdom Metazoa; phylum Arthropoda; class Insecta; order Diptera; family Stratiomyidae; genus Beris; species Beris chalybata. The sequence continues at coordinate 108,536,406 of OX421895.1, forward strand.
TTTTATATACGGAATATCACCCGGATCCCCGCAGTCATGACGTCGGCAACTCGACTGCATCAGAGCACTAGAATAACCCAAAGTCCTGCTCTATTTGGTAGCTGAGATCGATGGCAATTGCCCCATTCAACAGCAACCCTAGTAGCTTTCAATGAATCCTGAATGTTTTATGCTCTAGTCTGGAATAGTGAAAACAGTCACATAGCCTGGCTAGGCTTTCCGTCGTTGTTCTCGACTGCAGGCGTTTATCGTCCGTGTGAAGCACTTGTCCCCGTCAATGGTCAACAGATTCTTTTAATACGAAGGAGTGAAATTAATGGAACTATACGCGCTTCATTGATACCATTTACATTGTTCTATGTACGGAAAACATAAATCCTTCAATAAAAATTTAAATCCTTTCATTTAAATCTACCCAACATCACCACCCCTGGGTTGACGTCCTTTTAACGCGCTAAAAGCCTGTTTCGTCCTGGAAAGTTTATTTTAATGTTAAGACGATTTGATATAAAATGGGATGGATATTAATTTCTATTTGTACAAATGATGTGCCTAAGCTGTTCTCGGATTTGGGCACAACTTAAACATTTTTAAGAAGTTAATATGTACAATCAAAGGTTCTCCATATAAAAAGTTAAGTAAAAGGCGAATTACAATTAACAGCCCATTGTTTTAAGTAAGTTTAAGGCACCAATAAGGTTTTTGTTGTTCCAATTTTCCTTATAAAAATTAAATACCAAACAAAAAGTTTTATTAATTTATGCACAAAAGAAAAACATTGAATTAGGTACTATGGCTGAAAAGATATGCGATCTGAGCACCAACTCAACCGAAACATTGTACAACTTCTTTTATAAATATTTATTTGAAACGAAATAAACATTTATCTATCTATCTATCTATCCATCGAACTAAAATAAAATCAATCCCATTCAATATCTCTTCAGGCTAAAACGATACGGCGAAATTCGTGAAAAAGGATAAACCGCTTTTACCACAATGGAGTTGAATATCGAAAAATCCTTAAATTAATTGTTAGACGATACATAATTGGCTCGTGGAAATAAAAGCCTATTTCAAATCAGGCCTAAGAGATATGACGGAATTCGTGAAAATGTAAAGAACTTCTGCTGGGTTTTCCTTTTTTCCATTATTTTTCCAGTTAAATGTCAAAAAAAAAACTTGACATTTTCCTTTTTTGTGAAAATTTAAATTTGTGTTTTCAGGAAAAAATAATCATTATTATTAATGGAATTTTTTCATTTTAAGCTTACCATAGAAGCAAATTTCAAGAAATGATTTTTTTTTTCCGGCGTCAGTTGAGTGAAACCCCAACACAAAATCCCCGACTGTTTCGTCACCGGATGCCATAGACTGTGATCTTATCATGGTTGACGAGCTGGGAGCAATACAAACTATGTGTGTGATGCACACGCTTAAGTCGACACATTCTAAAATTCATAACTCCTGAATGGTTAGTGTTAAAAAATTTAAACTTGATACCTGCTTGTAGACTAGGAACTAGACGAATAGAGCGAAAATAAATTTTTGTGTATTCAGTGGTAAGAAACTTTGCATTGCGATGTCTCAAGAACCAATTAAATCAGAAAAATGAAATATGGCTTATATGGTATTTATTTAAAGATGAATGGACAATAGGAGTTTGCTGAATATGACTTTTTAGGGAGGCGATGGATCATGGAAGAGATAAGAATTTTTCATATTTCATATTTCAAGAACTGATAAACCCCTAGCGGGGGGGAGGAGCGGGTGGTGTAAGGGGTGAATGTGGAGAATAGAGATGGGTCGTTCATGAGTGAACTGTTCCAAAAGAGCAGTTCATTGAAGTGAGTGAGTGAACTAACTCACTCCTTTCAGTGAATTCTAGTTCGTTTCGCCACGTGATACAGCTGGAAAAGAACTTAATCTTTCGTGAGTAAGAACTTTTTGTTTTTTAGGTTCTTAGATTCAATCCGGACTTGAAAAGAACTAGTTGCTCCGTGAGTGAGGACCTTTTTTTTGGCGACGCTCATCTTCTTGGTCAGATCAACTCCAATTATCCCACAAATGAGATATCCTGCCATAATTGTAATAGTGAATAATACAAAATTTGTCAAATCGCTGGTTAAATCCCTGGGTAGAAAACAGGAACTTTTCACTGGCTTACTTAAATCGCTGGTTAAAAAACCAGTGAATTACCGGTTAAAAACGTTAACGGAGGTAAATAATACCAAATCTCTGGGAAAATTAACCAGAGGTGTGAATTATACGACCCTAACGGCTTATGCTAGAAAGTTGAAACTCGGAATGTCTATGTAACTCAACTAAAAAATTAATATTGATTAAAAAAAAATTGAATATGCATTAGCATTGGCGGCAGAGGTCCAAAAAAGTTATTATTAATATATTTTTACGATTTTCGTCATATCTATTAGGTCTTTCCAAATATTGAAATCATTTTCATTGTACAAATTCTTCATATAACTACCTAGAAAATGTTTTCAGGATTTTTTGAAATTCGACCTTCAAGAGGTTGTATACATTTTCACGAATACTGCCGTATCCTTTAGGTCTAATTAGATATCGAACAACTTTTCAATTTAAGAGCTTGTTTAATAATCACCTAAAACATATTTTCAAGTTTTTTCAACCCCTAAGAGGGTATAAACGTATTGAGTACTTTTTCACGAATTCCGTCATATCTCTTAGGAGTGAAGAGACATTGGATTGTCTTTCACTTCCTTGGACTTTGTCTATGTGTCTGAAAAAAATTGAATAATCAAGGGGGTTGCATATGGTTTTACAAATTCTTATTTATTTCTTATTTGAAATGAGATCGAATTCATTATTACTTCCTAACGCATTCTACGTAATCGCCAAAAGTTAAATTTCAGGATTCTTAGATTTTCAACTCTAAGAGGATATTGGGTACTATATGTGAGAGCTATAGAGATTTATGTAGTGGAGATGACGAGCATCGACTGTTTTGAAGCCGGAAGATTTTTTGCAAAGGACCGACAATAAACACTATGCCACTATCAGTATCTTATTCACATGCATGTTATGCTTCGTTCTTGAAAACATAAAAAGCCTAACCTTTGAATACCAGGCTACTATGTGCATTTCACTCCATACGCTCCATACAAAAACGTTCAATTTTGCATCAAACTACTTCAGACAAATATATATGTATATCTCTATGATGAGAACCAACTCACAATCGCTTGCTTACAGAAACATTGTTCTCACGTGTTTCTACGATTATTCACGTACGGTGCGTTCCCATTAGGTGAGAGTTTAGAGAGAAAACTGAATGAGTTCGTTCTCACTATGACTTGTTGGTGAGAAATTTCTCATTTCATGTGTTACAGAACAGAACTGACCCATAGAACTAAGAGATATGGCGGAATTCATGAAAATATATGCAATTCCGTGTAGAATGAATATCGAGAATTTGCACACCCTTAGGAGTTGAATATAAAAACGCTGAAACAATTTTTAGACATTTTTGTGTCCAGTAAAAATAATTCAATATCTCAGAAGACTCAACAGATACGACGAAATTCGTAAAAATATTTGCACACCACAACCTTAACCGAAATACAGGGCCAAAGTATCGTTTGACTGAACTTAATTAGTTTCAAAATAACAAAACAATTTATATTATTACCGGTCGATCACAAATATTCACAAACGGGTGTGCTGATAGGAACTATTATTTATATTTCAACTGTTGTGTTATAAATAATATATTCAATGACCCAAACCAGTTCCAAAATATCAAACAATGAAATGCACTTTAATTTTCAAGAATTCCAAATATATCAATGACGCTAATAACAATAAATAACAATTTGGCAACGATTGACAAATATGGAAAATCCAGGCATGTGGGATTGAGACAAACATCGAAAAACAAAAATTGGTTAACAAGAAATGTTTTTAATATACTCCTACCACAAAACAATAAAACAAAATAAAAAGTATTTCACATCATATTCAAATTCGATTAATAAAGCAGACAAAACGTAGTAAGTAGCAAAAAATAACAGTCTTTTAAAACATTAAAATCTTGCAAATGTTTAAAAAAAAAGGATTTCGTTAAAAACTAATATCTTTTCGTTGAGTTTTAAAACGTTAAGATCCTTTCGTTGAGTTTCAAAAATGTTATCGTTAAGTTTTCAGTCGGGGTGGGGTTTCGTTCAGTTTTGAAATTACCGCCATGGTGCTTTCGACATTGGTTTCCTCGCGTTCGACATAATTCGCGTGATATTAGTTGCCTCCCGGCGTCCCGAACTGTCACCTAGCGACTTCTGCTTGATGGGTATAGTCGGTGTCGTCCACTTTTTCACCTCGAAACTGGGCGAACTTTCGCGATACGACGAACCCGTTTTGACCCGCTGACCAATCATATTTGTAGTCGGCTGAATCGATTGGTGATTCATAGTTTTGATCATACCGTAGCTGGTCAAGGGAGTGTAGTTCGAAATAAAGGGGTCCTTAAGCTGTCCGTTGTTTGTTATCTGGATCTTAGTTTGGCTTGCCGGTGTGTAGCTGCGCTTAAAATTGCTGTTGATGTTTTCGATGTTACGTGGTTTTGGTGTTGGGTATGTAGCGCCATCGGATATCTGAATCGTTGTTCGGTACATATTTCGATTGGAGTTTCGACCGCCGCCGCCGCTGCTCGGTTCGATCCAGGTGCGTTGAATTATGCTGGAACGATCGATGGATTGTTGTTGTTGAGGGATGGTGGTGATGGCGGACGACAGCATAGGCTTCGCCACCCCAACCGGAACAATTCGACTCGGCTGATTAGGTGTAATCGAATTTTTGATCTCGATTCGAATCGACGGTTGATCACTTTCTCTTTCCACGCGAAACGTTTCGTTACGTTTGACGCTTGAGCGCGGTTTCGGCGTGGGACGCGACGCGATTTCGCGTACAGGCGAACGCGATTCCGATCGATAGTTGCTGTCTCTATCCAAAATGTAGGTGTCGCGCGATCGATCGCGATTGCTGTCGTTTTCATCCGGTTTTGGCGATTCGACTTCGATGAACCAGGCCGGGTTGTATGGCACATCGTTTGTCGGATTCAGAAATTTATCGCGAAACGACTTGCGGAAGCTGTTGATCGTCACCGTTTTGAACTTATCGCGATCGTCCGATTGTTCGGCAATGTCTTTGATTTCGGCCAGCTGCTCCTTGATGGTAGATGGGAGCTTGTTCTTCCGATATGTTCCACATTCGACCGATGATTTCTTCACGGTCTCGACTTTCGTAGGCGTAGTGATCGTGTTGGAGTAGAGAACCCCGAATGGATCGCTGCCTGGTTGATGCGGAACAGCTGGTTCCTTGGGTTGCGGTGACTGCTTCTTCTTTCGCCCAAACGTGCCGAATTTTCCAAACATACTTGCGGTTTTCGAAGGACTTTTCACTTTCACTAAAACCGACTCATCGTTTTTCACTGTAAACGTATTGCTGCGTATTACTCCCTCGGGTTGCTCGTCGTCTTGCTTGAAACTGATCTTTTTTGTTACCGTCGCACGTCTAAAACTTCCACCTGATCCACCGATCGTCACTAAACTGGTGTTGTTTTTCGAACTACTACTTTTCCGCGAAACGGAATTACGAAAACTTTTCAAAAACGACATCTTTTACGCTCTTCAATCGCCTACGGCGTGATCAGATCGAGACCTTGAGATCAACTTGATCACACCTATGTGGAAGCTAATAAGGAACTAAAAACGTCAGTCACTTGTGACTTGTCTCAATTGACCATCGCTTAAGAAAAAAAAATCAACAAACGTTTTCTGATCGCCGACTATAGAGGGCGTCTGAAGCGTTCGCCAGAATTCCCCGATCTGCACTACAAAAATTGCAAACTGATCGCGGCGATCGTGACGAGACGAACCTGGCGGCACGCTGATCGCGACCCGCACAGCTTGGAACCTTGCGATTGAGGAGGTGGTGACCGGTATAATTAATCAAACCTTACTGCTCGGTTACCTTTCAGGTGCCGCGATCGCTTTTTTTTATGGATTAATTGCAAGTCTGAAATTGACGCAAGTAGTAGGTACTTGGGCTCAAGTGGGTAAAGAACCAAATTTTTTCTGACCTTTCTTCCAGACTTGCAACAAGCACGAATTCGAGAAGAGTTCGGAACGCACATGCCATTTTTATTAACAAATGGAAAAATTACAACTGAAATGTGTGGGCTTAGAAGAAACTAAAAGCTGCCGGACTAATGGGTACAATTACCTGGCTAGAAGCTTTGTGAACTGGCTTATTGCGAGGTAAACCATTTTCGGAAGGTTGTCGCCAATCTTGGCTTGTTCGGTAGATTGAGTGTACCAGGAGTGGGCCAAATGACACATGAAAAATATAATTTATACAAATGTTTAGGCGATTAAGGACGGTATGTAGTTGCCAAGCCATGAAGTCATTCTTCAGTAAAAATTAATATGCAAGAATTTTAATAATAAGCTCATAAAATATAAGGTCTTGACCATAATTGTGAACTTGTACAATCATTGGGATAGCGCAAACTCTTGACTCCCCTAAACTTCGTCCAATTACTATTTTCTTTGCCTTAAGGCTCCATGTGCACGTTAAATGTTTTGATAATTTATGACTGTTTTCTTACCAATATTTCACGTTAATGGCAACAAAAAAACAAAATTAAATTACATCACTTTATTAGCTAGTATGTAAACTAGGTCGTCTATAAAGGAAAAATTCAAAACTATATTTGGAAAAAATGATAATTATAGTTTTTTAAACGCATATTACCTATTTCTTGAATAATTAATATGTCATTTTCATTAATCTAATGCTAGAAAAAATCTTAAAGAAGAATTTTAAAAAATTTTAATTTTTGTTAATAATATATGAAGTCAAACTGAAGTAATTACATAAGACCGCATTTCATTGAAAAGTACCACAGATAGTATAATTAATTGGTATTTCTAGAAAATAAATCAATGAAAAAATTATTGATTTTTAATAGTTATGCGTTTCAAATAATTTGAAAACATGCAACACTATTTTTTCTATAAAATCAAAATCAGTTCGCTGATAGACAGCGAACGATGCAGGCGTATTGTCCACGAAAAATTACACGAACGAAAAACGATTTCAATCGATTAAGATCCGCTCAAGAAAGAAAAAGCAAACACGGACAAAAAATTGTCATACCGAACTCATGGGACCTTAACTCAAGTCAAACTATGGGCCACCCCCACAAAAACTTTACAGTTTTTTCTCGGATACCGACGTTCTTTCATCCGATTTTCTATCGAAACTTCGCAAAACTTTTGATTTTTCCGGAGATATCCTGTAGGTCTATCACAGAATTGACGTAAAGTGTGGTTCCACTATTAATACAGAGAAGATCAGTGAAGTTTTTTCTACGCGCATGTCTTCAATGGGTCTGGATGGCTTAGTGGCTAGAGCACTTGTCTTCGGTGGACCTGGTACCTGGTTCGAATCTGCTTGACGACAAGTAATTTTCGAGATTGGGATTGGGTGCCGGACTATCAGTTCACTCAGTTGTAAATGAGTACCCGAGTTAAAATCGGAGTAATAATCACGAACGAGCATGTGGCTGATCACTTTACCTCCTAGTGTTCCGTTGGTCTAGTAATAAAGTAGCTCTAGCATTACTTCAAGGCCAAGGCCCAATTTGGGCTGTTGCGCCATTGATTATTATAGGTGTGTTTTTTTCAACTGGATCAGATCCCAATTGAAAATAACGATGTGGATCAACCCCCAAAAGGGTTTAGAATCCTATTGGCAAATGCCTTGGATAAACTGTATAGACAGGGATACGTGTAGTTTCCCTTGTTGCTATGAAACTCTATAGAAAATGGACAGAAACACAAAGGTTTTTTCAATAATTTTGAACATGCTGTCTCTATGTTACACATAGACTAAAATTTCCGTACAAAATGTATTGATTTTCCACGACTTTTCTAGACTATTGGGTGCAAGTATCTGCTACAAATTGAATTAAACGCAGGGCGCCATCTGTGAAAATGCTAAAATAGTGGAAGTTTAAATGAACTGAGAAGCAGCTTTAATAGCGAAAAACTGATCCAACTTTGATCCCATTATGATTTTGGATCATCTCTTTGTTGTTGTATTCAATGAAAACTGCGAATCGATCAATCGTAATCAGAGTTATTTCCTGTGGCCCTTATAACATAACCCCAATCCAAAAAAATTGAGGAGTACTGTCGAAGATTACAGTATTTAAATGCGGCCTTGAGATCACTAAGAAAATTTTCTTGGGAATGCCTTTCTATAGTAATTTTCTTACTTCTTTGTCATAAGCTACTTACTCGCTGAAGAAGTTTTTTCCCCATTGAATCCGTATCGCCCTGTAATGCACACTAGAGATAGGCCGTCCAGGAGCAAACTACTCTGAAAGAAGTGAGTAATGAATTAACTCAGTCATTTCGGTGAACTGCGGTTCAATTAGAAAGGGTTATTATCTGCTGTTTTTAAGGCGGAGACTCATACTATTGAACTATGCATTAGAGAAAATATCAGACGGGGCTACAAAAACCAACAAATTCATATTCTCTCGAACAACAGCAAGGCTGCAATAATGGCACTTCAGTCCGTTCAAATCTACTCCAAACTTGTTTTAAATTGCTTTCAATGCGCGATTGAACTGGGAAATAAGAACAGAGTTAACGTCATTTGGATTCCGGGACACAGCGGCATGATGGTAATGAAATGACCGACTTAATGGCTAGGAAAAGTTCAGAAGGTAACCATATCCATTGTATAGGATACCAATAAGCGCAGCCAGAATGAACATCCGTATGTGGCAAAAATCGCAAAGTGCCATTCACTGAGACTAGGCACCGTGCAAGAGGCTTTTTATGTCAAAACTTTCGGAAAAAAAAGAACATCTGATTGTCTAAAACTAGGCAGATATCAGACTCGAATCCTAGTTAGTAGGAACTCTGACTGGACATTGTCCCGTGAGGAAGCATTCAATAGAATTGGTCTCTCTGAGACTAAAATTTGCAGAATGCAATAACGAAGACGAAACACCAGAGCATATCATCTGTGAATGTGAGGGTTTAGCTTACAAAAGACTTCGTCACTTCGGTAAGGGTTTTACGAACCCATCGGAATTCCTGACCATTCATCTTCGCAAAATACTAGGCTTCATTGAAAGCGCAGGGATTGAAGAGGAATCATAGTTAATCCGTCACACGTCACAATAGGCCCAACTGTGGCTGCAGTGACAGAGGCTAGCCATACCAACCCCTATTTCCAATCTATCTGTCTAAGGGTAATTTAAAAGAAATTACACAAATGAAGGAAAAACGAAGACTAACAGAGTGAGCTGTACGAACACAGCCTCTCGTGACACTCAGTTCTTCCTATTTTCCAACTCGCAAACACAACTGAACTGACTGACTATATCTGACGTATCTAGTTTTACACCAATAAACAATACTGCCAAATCATTGTGTTAATGATTTGATCGAATCTATGATATTCCAGCCACATTACAAATGAAGACAAAGGACGAAAATAATCAGTATCCTTGAATTCCTTACGACACACTTCCCCACGGCTTCATTTCTCTAGCTAAAAATATACTACTCAGTGGCTTTTCTGTTCACTACGAAAATACACCGAACCCTTACACGAAACAGCGAATCTTCACTGAATTTTTCATTTTCAATTTTGTAGCCCCTAAAGCCGTAAAAAGGTAAGCAAAAAGCTGGAACAACGTAACGCCGCTTCCGCTTCTTTGTTCACCCTCACAACCAAAATCCACAAGGCCACCCTTGTCAGCCATCAAGCCATGAATATGCCGGGCCTCACCCACAATATCATGCACATCCGACGGCTAAATGACGTCAACTTCCACCGAAAACAAAACCCGTTTATTCTGAAAAGGGCGGTGGTGGTAATATTTCACCACCCGCACTTGTCCATCTTTTCGTTGTAGGTATTCGGCACTGACCTCAGTTAGGGCGGCGTTCTACAGTCGGTGTGGTGACCTACCTGAGGTTTGTTCGCTTTCGGCTTCCTGGTCATGTTCATGTCCCCCCCCCCCCCCCCCAGGAGTAGATTTCTGTGTTTTTTCGGGAACAGGAAGAACGATTCGTCACTTTTAATCCATAAACTATCAAATCACCGGTGTCCTGTTTCGAACGCTTGAAAGAGCCCTCGGATTTAAAAAGTTATGAAACTACCCCTCAATTAAGCAGAGTGGGTGTTACTTCGGGAAATAGTCCGGCTTGAAAACTACGAACATATTAAAAACATACATACATGTAGGTGTGCTGGCTGGAACAGGAGAGTAAAATTCAATTTACCTGTTCAGCAAGCGCCGTCCGTTTTGAGCCTTTTAATTAAAATTACCTTGCGGCGACACGAGCTTTGTTCGCCGGCGACGAGGAAAGTTTATGCGTTTTGATAGTGGGTCTATTTATTGGTAGCGGGTGAATTTATTATTGGGGGCTCAGGTTGTAATTACCGCCTAATTGAAATTGGGCAATAATAGGAAAGTCACGTGCACTGAAGCTGCGTTGCTAAGTGGAAAGAATTTTGTTTGTTTTTTAATTTAACAGCGCTGAGCTTGACGATAATTCTGTTTGCTTGCCGATTGTATAAATTACTGGATTACCGCTCGTGGAGTACGAGATATTAAAACTTTTTGTCAATTGAGTGAATCGATTACTGAGGGCTTCAATTTTTCTTAATGACCAATTGCGTCCTAAATAAATTGTTTGAATTCAATCCATCTGTACGTCGCGTCGTCGTCCGCTGTACTCAAGATTGTTTGACGGGGGGTCAGTGGCGTGCGGAGCTTGAGAGTGAGAAACTTTACATTACAAGATCTCACGAACCAATTGTGCTATGTAGAAAAATGTCTAATAGTCTTCTCGGAAAGAGAAAAGTATTGGTGGTGTGGATGAGGGTAAAGGAGGGGGTGGGGGAAGCTCCAATTTCTATATCTTGAGAACCCATAATGCCAACTGATTGCTGGAATTTGGTAGTTAAGACAAGTACTGTGCTCCGAGCGAAACGAAATGTACTGTCAAAGTTCATATAAAAAAAATGGAATTTTCGTTGACATTTCACCGACGAAATATTTCGTTCGTTTTGCAGTACTGTGTTCGGGGACGGAATGAACATTTGCCGTAGTCACAAATAGATGGCGCTCGTGGCGATTTCGTTTCGTTTTTAATGGTACCGGAGGCTTTTTGACAAGCGAAATAATTGACAACTCAAAATTTTCAATAGTTCGCTGTCAATTCAGTGAGTTGGTGCTCGGGAAATTTTGTGTGCTATGTGCCGGAATAGTAATTACTTGACATTTTTTTAATATTTTCAAATTTCTCGCGTGTTTTTATCAATGACATCTAGTAGCGAACGGTGTAGAATATTTCACTCCGCTTCGAAGGTGACTTTTTCGTTCGTGTTCGTTTCGCTGAACACAGTACTAGGCTTTAGATAGATCTATGGTTGTGGCATGTTCATAGTACGGAGGTAGGGTGCTTATGCTAGAAAGTTTAAACTTGGTGAATAGCACGCCCGTGCGCAGGATACAGTCAAGAGAGCGATTTTCAAATATGTCGAATGAGTGAGGACGTTCATAGCTTCTTGAACTTCATTGAGATTTGAATCTGATGAATTGGCAGTCAATCCAGTGCGTTGCAAGAAGGCGCTATTCTGCAGCCTACTCGGGCCAAAGTTTTAATTGGTTTTCTACGTCATAAGATTTTCCTGCAGGTATACAGCGAGGCTAACAGGTGTATTTACTCCCAACTAGCAAACAAACTTCGCATTTTGATTTTTCGGCTACTATAACTTTGATAAGACTTCGATAAGACTGTTGAGCTCAGGCTGTGAGCTTTTAACGTCGATAAGGCTTCCGTAAGACTTGCGAGCTGAGGTTGAACTTTCAGAATTAATAGCTTCGGTAATAACCTTTATAAGGCCTTATGGAAGTAAATACCAATAGTGTTATGAAGGTTTGTGAACTTTTAACTTAAAGCTAAAGGCCCGTTTACACTAGCAAGCAAAACTTGTTGGAGTTGCTCTATGACATTTATTGCTGCATGTTTACACGGTTCCGAGAGCGCGTTTGCCCAAGTTTTTGCTCTAGTCAGCAAATGCATGCCTTTTCGTGGAAGAACTAACGCAAGAAAGTTCCGATCGGTTCCGTAATTTATCAGCAAGTCAGTACAGTTGCATTGGAAGTCAGGTTAAGCTCTGTTTTAGGTGTCATAGCTCTAAAGTTTACGTTTACGTTTATGAACGGAAAATTCAAGTGGACTTCCGAGGACAGATTTTTATTTATTACCAATGTGGAACTTTATCCAGAGTTGGGATATTTTTCTTTATCGTTTTGACAGTTCAATGAAACTTTGATGATGAGTGTACATGGAAGCGAAAGTTTTACTTGCAAGATTTTTGTAGAGTTACTTGCTAGGGTGAAATTGCTGCAACTTAACAGATAGTGTAAACATCGCACCAAATTACTCTAGCAAGAAATGTCGCAAGTTACTTGCTAGTGTACACGAGCCTTAAGACTTGCGAGCGGAGGTTTGCAAACGAGCTTCGCTCGACATGTCTACCAAGCGATTCGGCTTGAAACCTATTACGATAATGTTTCAGATTGGCATAGTGTGTAACGGGACCGTGGTTCGAATCCAAGAGTATGCAAGGTGTAAGTATCAATCAATTCACATTTTGCAAACAAAAAACAATAAGAATAATAAGAAGTTGGAAGAAAACCAAAGTAAAAAAATTGTGAATATTATTTTTAGTTTTGTTTGCTTCCGTACTTCCAAACTTCCGTACGAACAAGAACCGCTTCGATAAGGCCTTATTCCAATAGTTGGCGCTTGGCTTTTGAGAAAATGTGCGCCATATTAGTTCAGTAGCACCTTATCGAAGCTTTATCGAGGTACGAAAATAGCTTTGATACGGCCTTATGGAGGTTAGTTTGTAAGCTGTGCTGGTAGTATTCTAGGTAATTAAGTAGTGAACTACCAAGTATCGTTAACGAGGAGTAAAAAAAACGGCACTATTGCAGGAAAGACGTTGAAAATCACATGCATGTAAACTGATGTGGATTTTTTCTCGATGTGAATACATTTTAGCTGAAATATTAAGCCGGCTACAGACTTCTCCTGCTTTTCTTGTTTTTCGTATTTCGTGAGTTTCTCATCTTTTTTCACAAAACACATGAAACTTGTAAGAACACGAGAACGTATTGTACACATAATTCGCAAGTTTCGCGTTTTCGTGGCTTCTCTAAATTTCGTGAAGTTAAACTTATTTTCAATTTCTGAAATTCTGCAATTCTAAACTTTTGACAGTAACCACGAAAAACCAAAAACTCACGAGAAAATCACGAAAAATTGTCTCGCGTATTTTTCGTGACATTCTCGTCAAGCAAAACTCTTTGATGTTGTGAAAAACCGCCTCCAGCAGAGAAAACGCACGAATTGCGAACAAAAAACGCGAGAAATTCACGAGAAACTCCACACACACCATTCACGAGAAAGACGCGAATGACGCAAAATAGGCGAAACGCGATAAGTCTTTAGTCTTTAGCCATGATTGATACTACAGAGCTACCACGGAACAAACTGGTAAAATTCTTGCTTGTTTCTACACAGTTCAAAGACGAGTTCGATGTTTTGGAGCGTTGTCCTCTTCTAATATTTCAATTTTTCGTAATAAGCCATCATTGGGCAGATGTAACGAAGCCTTCTATTATACTTTGACCATTTTGGAAGCGGTCAAATTGTATGTAAATTGTACAAAGTGTCAAATCTCTGTTTTGAGAAACAGCCTCAAACGTGCACCGTTACCTGATGTTTAGTAATCCGCTTTATGAATTCGTTGAACTGAGAAACTGTTCATGCTCTTGGTATGCGATTAATTCAGACATTAACTAGAGATAGAATTGTCTGCCACCGCTTGTATCTTTTACACGTACCTCAAACCCATAAAAACTGACAACTTCACCGATTCAGGTTAATAGTTCTTTATTAAAAAATACTAAAACATAAAAAATCGATTACACAGAACAGAAAAATAGCCCGTAGAAATGTCGGAATCAATTTACCTGGATATCGCAATTCGTTCAAGTAAGATACAGGTTTCAGATCAACAATTAGATAAATAAAATAGTCGTAAATCAAATGCACCCGATTGCTATACAACTGTAAAACGGCAGTAATAAGGCTCTCTGTGTAATTGTACATAGCTTCCAAGCTACTTGTACAAGGTACAAGGACTTGCGGCACTACTAGCAAACTAGTATTTTTTACTAATTAGAAGAAAGTGTTTTTATATTGTGTACAGGAAAGTACTAACTTAATTCCATTTGCTATTCGATGAAACTAATTTAGTGCTCTTTTAGTGCACGTTAAAAGCGAAATAGGATTCAAGGCTCGCAAGAAGGTCAGAAACCAGCTTTGGGTGAAACACAGAAATCATTTAATCAATCGTTCATGGCTTTTTATCGTCACATAAATCGGTTAGATTTTGCACCACCAGGCAACGATAGGCAAATATTCTATAGGTTCTCGAAAATATCATAGGATTTTTCATAGAAATATCCAAGAAAACATAATTTCGTCATATTAACACTAAAAATTTGTTGTTAAGGCTACTCTCTTCTTGATTTCGTCGGCTGTTTAAAAACAAGTCAAATTAAGCCAAGACACAAACCAAAACTAATTGGAGCAGGAATTTGCTATGCCTGAAGTGCTATAATCCTTCGGCGACGATCGCTGGATCGCATAGTGAAACAAAGTGTTACTCTTCCAAAGCTTTACTAGATAATTTCATTAAGTTCTTCTCGGGAGTATTTCAATAATTCGACATCGATATCTCACCAAAATTCTTACATCGCAAAAAGGGTCATTAGAAGAACTTTTGCATAAGAAAAAAATTCGCATTCCCAAAAAATCGCTTAAATTGCGCAAGAAAGATACTTGTACCTACTCATCGTTATACTTCAAAACTCGTAAAAAAATCTGAATGTATCTTAAACTGGCTTTCTTCGGGTTTTTTTTACGATCGTACAAATTGCTCTGAGAACCAACTGGTATCGTCATAACAGAGACTTTGGCTCAGAATTATGATGTTATTTTTTAAATTTTTTTGTTCCAGTTCTTTCCATGCACATCCCACAAATTTCGCTATACGATACGACCATAATTGGTTTCGAAGATCGGCTTTAATGGCACTAATATGGTGAACAGCAATAAAGATATATTGTTCTTACGGATTGTGTTAAACGTCTTATTGACTTTATTGCGGGCATGAGAAGTTCTTTCATCTTTGCAGCTAGAATTTGGCATAAGCGCTTTTTCACGAACGTTCTTAGTTCTCCTTCTGTCCAAACTCTAAAATGCTCATTACTCATCTGCACCATGTGGCTTCGTAACTATACTTAACTACATCTGTGTATTATGGAAAATAATTTGGAGCAATTTAATAGCAACACTCATCACAATTATTCTCGCCTAATTTTGTACCAAATTAAGCAGATTACGCACCTCTTCACATTTATCTTCATTTTTTAACCTCATCTTTTTATGATGTACCTGCTACTTAATATCGATCCAATCTTTTTCATGGCCCTCATTAGTCCTTCATCCGATCTTAGCCTATTACAAACTTCGCAATACTCTTACGCAAAAAGGCAAATCTAGTCTCTCGATTTAGAGGTCGTGGGTTCGAATCCCATACAGGTCAAAGGAGCATTACCCGTGATATAAAAAAATTTGCCTGAAAAAACAGCAATTACGAATTGAGAGGAAGAGATAGTAAAAGCAAGTCAGGCAACTTTTTAACTGAATCGAACTGCGCACACAATTTTCGCCCGACTAAACTATTTAGTTTGTATCAGCGCGCACACTATTCGAAAAAGTCCGCCCAACTTCCAGCGGTTTTGTAATATACCGAAATACTTCATAGACAAGACTATATACTTCATAGACAAGACTTAATTGTAACACTTTTCAATCGATGTTTACTGAGCTCATTGAACTCTTGACCGATAGTTGGCCAACTTTTTAAACATAAGAGAACCGTTGAACACTTTGACTATCTGATATAGGTATAAAAATACAAGCATTCAATGCTTGATGCGAATGGAAATCTACAGCTGTGAACCGTTCTCTCCCAAATTTTGCATGTACATTCTCGAGACTACCGGACAAGTCGAGAACATAATTATATTCCTGAAATTTGATTCGTATATTTGTTATAAATAAAATAAATTTATCTTTAATAAGTTGAATCAGTTGAAACTGACCTAAGCTTAGGTTTACAACAGGCAGTTCCGACCGAGCGGGTAAGGCGTCTGACTAGAAACTCTGGGACCGTAAGTTCGAATTCTACCGACTCCGAAAATGTCCTATTTTTTTTTATTTATTTGTTATAAACGGATTAATTCTCCATAAGATTAGCATTGGCGTGAGTAGCGCCTCCGCTCAACGGAAGAGACGGGAGTAACAGGGGCGATGGAACAACGTGAGCGTAGCCGCGGTATGCGACCAGTATAAGTATATAAACTTACTATCGCCTAAATATTCTAGTTATCCTAGGCTGTTCCAAATTAATAAGATTCAATAATTATTACACTTGGCGATGCTTCACGTTACTAAGCTGTGCGCTTCAAGACTGGATCGTTGGTCGCACATGAAATTCACACATCGAGTCTCACTTTCCGAAATTGATTGAATTTATGACCACTTCTGTACTTTTAGACAATAGCTGACGTGGTGCGAGATCTTTCGAGTATATTCGATGGTGTGTTTAGAAGACGCATGAAGAGGATAAAACTTACTACGCTATTCTAGTTGAACACTAAAAAGTTGTGGCTCTCACGGAAAAAAGTTTGACGCAATTGTTATTTGATTTAGTGTTGTCAGGATACACATAGACTTCGGATGAAAAAAAAACTATATTCATTTGTGGCCAAAATCTAAATCCGTATGATGTCCGTAAGTACGATAACTTAAAAACGCCTTGATCTTGGTCGAATCGGTAAGGCTAAGTTCGTTAATGTGCAAAATCGTTCCACTCTTCCAAGTAGCTGCCATACAAAATGTATTTAATACAAGTGTTTAAGAATATTATCCAATAACTTCAGAGTCACTTAGGCTACAACATCAAAACTTTGAATCGGTGGCTTTCCAACAGTTGCAGTCAAAGATATTAGCTGTGTTTTTTTGCAACTCTATCGAGAGCGGATTAGCACAATTACATTGAAAGCAAAAACAACTCTTAAACCAGTAGTCTTACAAGATTAGTTAACCTACTCGGTAGAAATAGTTCCTCAGTTCACAAGTTGGTGGCTGTAGGGTTTGTGGAATTTCAAAATTTCGGTTCCCAGCTGTTGGTGGCACTGAACTTTGACAATTCAATTCAATTTACTTTGACATTTGTACTAGTTGTCAACAATGGATGCCGAAAAAAACAACAAGAAACTATAGTTTTCGAAGAAATTGCAGACGCTCGGATGAATGTTATGAAAAGTCGTGAATTAACTTAATTATTTTATTTTGTTTCGTTTACCTCTTTAATTTTTTTTAAGTACGCGACAGTTCGAATTAAAACTGTCAAATTGTTTTCAGATGCAAAAACTTACCAGTTCAAAAATTTAGTAATAACTCTTACTCTAGATCGTTTTTTTGTGGAGTACCTAATCTGTTTTACTCTCTATAGCAAAAAAACACACCTATTGATATGAAAAAGTTTAGATGACTCCTTCGAGTATCCCGTGAAAACTATCGTTCAATTTACAGTACTAGCTATGACGCAAGAAACTGATCAACAACAAGTTCTGAATTTTGTAAAAATTAGTTTTGAATGAAACAAAGTTCGAGAAATCTTTCTACTCCGTTGGATAGCTTCCATACAAACTGTCCTTGACAGCGTCAAGAATAGTTTTCGATAGCTTTTGAACGATTCAAGCTAATTAATTTGAAATTTTGCATACATTAAATGTTAAATGGTTTGCGGTCATAAAAAAAAAGTATGCCAGAAATCGAGGGAGTCCTTTCAGGAGCTCCAATGTGAAAGTCACTGAAACAGGAAATATTATTTTCGTTGATTTAACTAGTTGTAGATATGAAATTGAACACTAATTGTATTGTCTTCTATTTTCGAGTAGTAGATAAATGTGAGTCCTTAATAAAGGACAAACTGCATGCGCAATTCTTTTTCTACAATATAAATCGGAGTTCGCTTGCAGCCGACCGAGACTGCAGTATTTTTTAAAATTTCTTTCGTGTATTTACCATAAAATACTCCATTTCCAAAAACGGTATTAGCCGAATGCATTAAGAACGACAGTTATACCAGGGATACACTGCTGGTATTGATATCATAGTAGTCTGGGTGGCTTAGTGGCTAGAGCACTTGCCTTCGGTGCACCAGGTACTAGGTTCGAATCAGATTGGCGACAAGTAATTTTCGAAAATGCGATTGGGTGCCGGACTATCAGTTAACTCAGCTAAAAATGAGTACCTGAATTGAAATCGGGGTAATAATCACGGACGAGCGTGTAGATGACCACTTCACCTCCTAGTGTTCCGTTGGTCTTGCAATGAAGTAACTCTATCATTACTTCAAGGCCTAGGCCCAATTTGGGCTGTTGCGCCATTGATTTTTATATTATTATTATTATTGATATCATAATATCGTTAATACCAGGAGTGTATCACCCAATACTAAGCATATACGAGATAAACGAACTGGTATATACCTATATCTAGTATTGAACCTATTTCATGGTACACAAATTCGACAATTTTAGCTAGTATACAATGCATTTCACTGATAGTTGTGCCATTCTCCAATTATGTGGTGAGTATCGCAACTAAATGTCTTTGTTTGCTTATAACAGATACTGTCAAATCATACCATACGTGCAGTGTATCATGTGCAGCTACTGTATAATACTATGATTTCAATACCATGGTTTGTATACTAGCTGTATATTCACAGCCATAAATGTAACTTAATTTTTACTAAGTATTTAATTTCAATAATTTGTTGTGTAGGACTTGCCATTTTTGGCTTTTTTTAGAAAAAATACGTGATCTGATGATGAAATTATTTTTCTATATTTTTTATATTTATTTTTAGAAGCCTTATTCACATGGTGTTCAATAAAGATAGTTTTTGAAGGCAACTGAATATTTTGGATCCAAACCTATGTCAATACGATTTTAATATCTGGTAGAAGACTGTCAATTACTTAACTTAATCACCAACAAATAAACGGACTTGCGTCAAGAAATCGAGCAGAAAAGTATGCCATCCCCAATCGATGCCAATTTTGCAACATTAGTAAAACATTGAAGCGTGGAGAAATAGTTCCTAAAGTACAAGGACAATTAAACACTGATCGAAACAGCTGTCATGAAGCTATGTGTACTATGACATTCTTCGTTCCCTGCACTGGATATTCTAACTAATTTAAATTCATGACACTATCAAATAGCTCTTTGTACGACGAGCACATGGTAGATTCCAGTCATTCCCTGCCTTCCAAACAGCCGAGGGACTGGCATCATCCAACAAATGTATCCCTTTAACGTACTCATCCTGCACGCTTTATGGATGAATAGAAGGACCGCCATCAAAGCAGAAGAAGGAGCCATAATCCGAAAGGATGGGAAGGAAGCCCGAGGCGGAGTACACCACTTTACAGTGTAAATGATTGTCCAATAAATACCGAGTGTCATCGCAAACTGCCACTTCCTCTACCAGCCGCCCCCGACTGGGATCTAAGGACTAGTCCATCGGATCCAATCTAAACTGCCCGACAGGACACAGACCGAATCCTTTGTGGAGTAGTAAAGTAGATTTACCAAAATTAGTTGGCCACTCCAGATTCGGGATCCGGTTGTGTGCAAATTGTTTTATGAGGGCCCTTACTAGGATTACTCGACATAGCAGTTTGACAAGAGTAGCTTTCGGCTATAATACACCTGAAGCACCCTCGCCAACCCCAGGATTGCTACCTAAACGGCTTTGTAGGTAGTTACATGCTGCTGACGAGGAGAATCTACGAAGGTCCTAATTACCTGTTGATGAGGATGCCTAAGTGCTTGGGCGAAAGACAGAGCATCCACGAACAACGGCAGTGCACACCTGTACTGAAAGAGATAACTGCGAGCAAACTCCAGTGCCGGGGATGGGTTGATTAAGTTCGGTCGGTTTCGATGATGGATCAGGTTTCGTGTCCATGGCAAAAGGTAACAGACCGTTCATTGCGAGCGATTAGCCCAATCGTGAGGTACTAAATTAAATTAATAACGAAAGTAATTTACTTGCGGTATTTTGACATTGGCAAATTATGTTTGCATTTATGGAAGCGAGCAGCAACGTTTTGATCGAATCGGGTGTAGGTTTTCGGATTACTGATGGATTCCGTCCGAGCACAAGTCAATTGTCGTCCATTGACTTAACATGAGAACCTGAAGTAATTGCATAACCTGAGTGGAATGCCGTCATAGCCAAAATTAAATAAATACCTGAACAGAGCTAAACAATGGAGCCAACCATTAAGATAGAACTCGGAATTCAGACGAGTAATTGCCGCATCACACGACCGATGAAAACAAAAGTCCTTAAAAATGCGGTCACCTTGAACATATTGTCAGCAGATTAGAGCCGGCATGGTCAAATTATTTCCAGCCCACCATGAAATCTACTGAAGCAAAAAAAAGTGGGAAAAAATTGAATCACCCTCGAAATGAACAATCCACTTTGAACAGGACTATCACAAAGGTGTGCTTAAAAGGTGATGTGCTGTACATACGTTCGTTGATTAAGTTATATTCAAAATGTCAAAGCGCAATTTCAATTTGCTTCCATGAAATGTAAAGCATACGTGACCTTTTTTTTAAAGTGTCACACATGTGGTCAGCTTGTTGTACTTGCCCCGTCATGCAGTTAATAATATCATCAAAATTAATTTATTATGAAAAATTGCTTAACCCATTTTGCTGTTGTTTAAAGCTGTCCGTCATAGTGAGCAGATCCTCCCTGACTATATACGAGTAGACATAATAATTTGTATGATTAAGTTGTATGTGCGCAAATCAAAGATTATATTTAGAGGACAACAGGTCGCAATAAAAGACGAGGAATAGTAGTAGAATAAACTGATGGTTTTTTTTTTTAATGAAAGAATTTATCAAGATCGGAAATTTTGCAACATAATCCGGCCTTGCGATTTGCAGGTAGCACGCGGAAATATTCTAATATATAAAAATATAACAGTTAATGCTTGGGTCGAACGGAAATCTACACCTATGAACGGTTCCCTTCCAAATTTCGCATGTACATTCTCGAGACTACCGGACAGGTCGGGAACATAATTATATTCCCGAAATTTGGTTTGTATAGCTACATAGGTATGTATATACAGTGAAACCTGTCTAAAGACGGAACTTCAAGTGACCGGGATATGTTTCCATCATAAAGAGGTTTCCGTCTTACACAGAGTTAATAATGAGAATGTACCGAACGTATCTGCGTATGCGATGTTGTTTCTGATCAAACCTTAGAAATTTAGCGGAATTCGTGAAAACCTGAACAATCCTCTGTTCACTCACTTTAAAGTTGAATATTGGAAAAGCCTGAAAAAAGTGTCTTGTCTACCTGACGAGCCAGTAGAAATAAAATGAAATCAATAACTCAGAATACCTAAGAGATATGACGAATTTCGTGAAAACATAAAGACTTCATTTTAACCTAGCGTTTTTTTGCCGCCACCTGCATAATATATCGGACTTCATTAGGAACTCTAGCAGAATTCATCTGCGTCATGGCGATCTAATCGGAGCATTTTAACTGTCGACAAATCATTAAATAGAATTTCCTCCACAACTTCGTTATTAATTCTATTCTGGATTGCAGCTCAAATTTATTACTGATTCTAGTACTTTAACAGTACGGAAATGAATAACAAAAAATGTATTCGTTCGGAAAAAAGACATACTATAGCTCGAATTCTCAACTGAGCAGCTATTAACAGTACTGATTTCTTGGGCCCAATTTTACAGCAAAAATCCTGTTCTGTTCTGGATTAGTTCCGGGTTTCAGTACTACATTTCCGTAGCAGTTAATGCTACGCAGATACTGGCCGATTCGTTTAGGTCGGAATTTGAAAACCACTGCATCATGAGCATAATATAAGAAAAGTAATTAGCATAGCCTTATAAGCGGGAGGTTATGCTGTCGGAACAATACTACACTATATGCAGTGCCGGTAAACTTCTGCTCGAAAAAAGAGAAAATACTGGTGGTTCGATTTTCAGTTTTGTGTATAAGCAGGTTTGCTTCATATTTTCCCCTAAAAATTTATCCTCCACATGAATTGAATTTATTGGTCAAAGCACGATGAGCCGTGATCGGACGGTGATCAGATAAACAACTTTTTTTTTTGTTTTTTGGGGCTTATTAGTTAATGGTGGTGTACGGGGTGAGGGTGGATGAGAGTACAAAAACATTACACAACAGTTTGGGCGCAACTTTATATTTTTTGGGTGGAAGTCCGAAACGTGTTTAATACTGAGATGCGGTGTATGTTACTATGAAACTGACAACCTAAAGAACAACCAGGAGGCTATTAAAAAGGTAAAACGTTTAGATTGTCGGTTGAATAAAAACCTACATAGCTTCTTAACACTAAATGCGTTCCGGACTTGAACCCAAAAAAAAAATTAAGTTGCGCCCAGACTGTTGGCAGATTTGTTTTTGCTTTGATTGCTCTAGTAGCGCATCTATATATGAGCCGTATATTTTGAAAGTGGGGCAAGTCCATTTTTTTTTCTTAACTACAAATCACTTACAGATAGAAAGATCATAGTAAGTTTTATTCTATCTATTATTATCATTATCTAAATTTTTTAAAAAATGGTTTGCCCCACATTCAAAATAAACGGCTCACATGTATATGTTCTAAGTTTCAACTTTCTAGCAGAAACCGTTTCTGAGATATAAAAAACAACGCCCCTCACCTCTTGCTACCCCTACTAAAAAAAATTCTAGGTTGTCTCTATAGTGGTTCCATATTTTCGTAAATTTTTTATTGATTACGGTTTTCGAGAAATAAAAATCAAAATGTTTTCCTTTCTTACCCTTTTCACCATCACCTTCAACACCCACACCCCCCTCTACTAGAGGTTTACTTACTCCAACTGCTGTAAAATTTTCAAGCTCACATCTGGTACTGTTTCTGAGATAATATAATTGATTTTTTTGAAAAATTGCCACCCCTTCACTTTTTGGATCCATCCCCCCTCTTAAGAATTTTACTTTTAGTAGACTCTACTTGTGATCCCATATAGAGAAACCAAATTTTATTTTCCTGGTGTAACTGGTTAGAAAGATATTGTAATCTGAAGTTCCTCACACACACCCTCATACTTCACAACCTCTCTTAAAGATTTTAACGCTTGTTTAATCTCGAACTGTACCTAAAGACAACCACAAAGTTTTAACCTTCTAACATACATCGTTCAGGAAATATGGATTTTACAATGTTTTAATCTCGGCTTTCAATCGTTTCAGACTCATTGTTTTTTCCACTCCCCCCCCCCCACACCCATCCACCTGTATCGACCATTTTGCAAATGGGTCTACTATCATAGTTTTATATAGCTTCCAAGTTCCAGCTTCCTAGCGTAAGTGGTTCCTGAGATCTAGAAACCAAAACTTTTCATCTAAAACGCTCACAAGTTTTTACGAATTCCGACATAAATCTTAGGTTTAATGAGATATCAAATTCGCTTTTATCTTTTGGTGCTTTTTATTTAATAGCCTAAAAACTTATTCCACACTTTTTTGAAATTCAATCTCCAACTGGATCTATGGTGGTTGTGGATGTTTTAACGAATTCCGACAAATACTTGCCTGAAATACTTGACTGAAAAGTTACATTTATTACAATTGTTTGTTTGTTCGTAGAAAAACGTCTGCAAATGCACTCCATGAAACTCTGGCTATACTGTGAGTCGCAGTATGTATTCCGAATTTTGTGTGGAAGTATTTTTCCGGATTGATTCGTAACGTTACTATGCAAGTATACCGTTCAGGTGTAAATAGTGAGTCGCACGAAATCGGCTTTCTAGACACTCCACCAAAGTTTCTCAGAACTCATTAGAGTAAACGCTGAGGATAAACATATCGGGTCCCTTGAAACCTCGTCAAAATTGGATTGATGTAAAATAACGACGTGTAGGACACGCAAAGACCAAAAATTCAATCATTTTTCTGTGGGTTGATCATCAAAACATTGTAAAACTGATGAGGGCGATGTACAAAAAAAGGTGAATTCTAAGTCGCGAACAATCCAGTAAAGTTCTAACTAACACCGTGATCATGAAGAGATGTCAACATGCCCAGGAATGGGTACACAAATGATGTTTTCTTTACCGTATATTTCCCTGATAACCTGTCAACCAAAAGGATCAAAAGACAGCCAGAATTAAAGCGAAAGAAACTTTCTGAAGTTGTGTTGGCGGAAAAAAGATTTATCTTGCGGCTGTTCTTTGCTGTTTCAAGGCGACAACTATATTCAATCCCGCTTTCTTATTAAACTTTCTGAGAAGGTGCATTCAACGGCTTTAATGTCTTTCATTTAAGGAATGAACAACGTTCATCTGTGGTCTAAGGATCATGTTCCCTTCGTACAAGTCATCAAAAACAGAACATAATTCCTTTCCTGTTCAGTTCCAGATATTTGCAAACGGTGGTGACAAATTTCAATTCGTTCAGGTGGTTGGTTCTTGGGGCACAACTTTTAAAATTGTTCACAAAATAAAATCATGTAAAAGGAAGACGATAACTTTAATCCTTGGAGCATATTTCCAAGTTTTCCTCAGCTTTGATTCGTTCTAAGCACGGCCATAACATTTTTACAAGAACCGGAGGAAAAAAAATCCTGTGGTCTTGGATTCAGTCGTCCTCCGGAAA
Organism: Beris chalybata; assembly: GCA_949128065.1. Classification (NCBI taxonomy): domain Eukaryota; kingdom Metazoa; phylum Arthropoda; class Insecta; order Diptera; family Stratiomyidae; genus Beris; species Beris chalybata. The sequence continues at coordinate 108,561,408 of OX421895.1, forward strand.
AAATCTTGACGACGGTAATAAATTTCCACCGGATAAATTTCCCGAGATAAAATGAAAATTCCTTGAAAGTCCCAAGTAAAATAAAGCTGGTTCCGTACACAAACTGTACGAACTTCTCCTTAGTACTTACGAGTATAATTGTATGCGTTCTTGTGATGTAGTCCGCTCCGCATTTAAGGAGTCCACATGGTTTCATGCGGAAAGCAACAGTTTACACAAATATATCGACCCTTATCGGAGTGACTTTCGTAACGCATACGTCACCCGAGAATATAGGGAAGCATTGGCTTCAGGTGAGGTCATTAAATTCATACAGGGAACCTATTCCCTGTAAACAGTGTCGTTAACTCAAGTGATGACAATTTGATTGGAGGAAATACATATTCCGAAGGTAGTCTAAATAAAATATGGGATCCGTGAGCGTTGTAAACGCTAAAAGGAAAGGACAAGCAAATTTAACGATAACTTTCGTTTTCTTTTCTCATTTTGACGCAGCAATAATAATAAAGTTCAGTACCCGCGGAACAGGTATATTAGGTTGTTACATTGATGTAAGGGTGCCCTTTTCGGATCAGGGCTTCTTCGTCATGAGCCGCAAGTTTATTTACGGCTTATGCAAAATTGTATGGCCGGCTTAGGGTTTTGGTTCTAACGAGATTTTAGTAAGACCTTGATTTCTTGTAGGAAGATTTAGGAGGATAGGCACGACGTTAATCGAGACATTATGGAAGGTTATTTTCGTTTCTACAGTATTTTGTATTCAGTTCGTTTTAGAATTGACGATAAGATACCAAAGCTTTTCTTTTTACATAAATAAATTTGGTCATCTGAACGTCGTCAGCACGACCATGGTCACAATAACGTCGCACTAACGTCAATACGACGTCGTGCCGACTGATTTGTTCTTTGATTAGAATGACGGAATCAGAAGATACTGAATTTTTGTATGGTTTTTGTATCTATGGGACTTCGATGATGATTTTAAGAATTTTTTATATTTTTCTAAATGTATGTATAACCAATTGTGCCTGATTGGTTGGTTGGTTTACGTGGTGGCCCGTTCGCCAAAAACATAGGCACAGCAAACTCCGTTTTGATACCACAACTCATTTAACCTGGGGCCGTATGCTGTAACGAATGTCGCGACGTTTGCATCGACGGGCGTCGACGAACGTCGCGTCGTCCAGTTTGGCAATCCGTAACTATGTCGTTCGCGCGTGCAATGCGCGTCGTTGAAATGTCCAAAACGACGACCCGTCGGCTTACAGCATACCAAAATACTGACAACGGAATACAGCATACGGCCCCTGGTCGTTGAGGGTTGATGAAGTTGATACATGGATTAACAGAGACTTGGGGCTCCAATGGATTATTATATCCATCCGAAGCTGTTAAGGAAGATGATCAGTTCTCCAATCTTATTCTTCGAGATCTCGTCAAGGTTATTAAAGAAAGGTTGGCACAGTACTCGAAGTTTGGCTTTAATTAGGCCTGGACACTCGCAAAGAAGGTGAAAATAGTTGTCTTCTTGTTTACCTCTCCACAGCTGCGGCAATTGACGATGAAGGGAATACCCAGTCTGGTCGCATGGTCGCCATTCGGCCAGTGACCCGTGCTGACTGCCGTTACTTTGGAGACGTGCTTACGGCTTCTGCTCAGGAGTTAATCTGTTCTTCTCTGGCAGAAGAATGGCTATATCTTCCTGGATATGACGCAGTCTGTCCTCTCCATCTGGAGTTCGCGTTTGTGAGAAAATGGGTGGATATTTGGCGTTCAACAGTCCCTGGTGGGACCTGGACGGATTCTACGAGAGAGTCCTGCCTAGCTCATTCGTACGCCCGCTCGTTACCATCTATCATGATATGTTCTGGGATTCTAAGCAGCTTAACTTTGATTTGACTTCCTAAGTAGGCTAGCTCCTTCCGGGACTATTCAACGAGTTTAAAAGGTGATAGCGTAATGTAAGGCCTTTTGATATCAGGTGGAGATCCCGAGCAGGAAGGCCTAGCGGATTCACTGATACATTCTATACGGACGGCTGAAGAAGGGTCTGGAGCTGGAACGTACCTACCTACAGGCTGAAGATTTCAGGTACTCTTTCGCCCTAGGAAAACATTCTTCGGTATTTCAGGCTGAAGTATTTTGCGATTCTGAAGGCAGTATGGATTATAGAGAGAAAACGGAGAGGCTGGATATCTGCATTTGCAGTGACAGTCAGGCCGCTCTACAATCCCTAGATAATCTAATCGTCTTTTCGAAGGGCACAGCTCGGGTGGCCTACACATGGACAGATTGAGAATCATTGACGACCCCATGTGCACTGCTTGCGACGAGAGCGACGACACGACGGAGCATTTTCTTCTCAAGTGTCGAGCTTACTCTTTTCCAAGAATGCATGTATACGGCGTCGATGTTTTGAGGACGGAGGAACTCCGTCCTCGCTTCCTACCTGAGCTTTTGAAATTCGTGAGGAGGACGAAAAAGTTCGGGTAGAGACTGGAAATTTGGTGGCCTGAATGATCAAGATTCGCTACTTTTTAGCGTGTCTTTCCCACACCAAACACAACACAACACACACAACAAGGCCTTGATTGCGGCTTGGCTGTCAGTGAGGATTACAACATTACGCTTTAACGTAGCGTCTTGCTGCAAAGGCCGTCATGCTTCCCGGATACCCAGTATCGCCTGGAAAACGCTGGCGTAATCCAGTAAGTGGTAAGATTTTGCGAAAAAGTGTGTGTCTGAGAAAACTCGCGATCCGACTCCGCAGTTCCCCTGTATGACTGTGTCGAATTCTTCTAGTATAACTGAACCATCCTTCCATTCTGCCCTGGTTGGAAAACCCACAGCGAAATTCTTCTTGAAGGTTAGTCTCGGAATAATGTAGTTCTCCAGAAACGATTTCTGAATAGAACAATAAATCAATTAGTTTATGCAGTGCTTGGCTTCATTAGATTGATAGATTGCTGTAACCAAACGTAACAAAAAGAATCATCAGCAATACTTCATGAAAAAAAGAAATTTCAATATGTATTTTATAAAAGAAGGACACTAGAGTTTCTCAGCCACTTCCAAAGCGTTCACTACAGTGAAGAAATTGTTTGCTTTTAGTCGCCGCCATTGAATACCTGCAACAGAAATTTTCTTTAACAAAAATCCACCCAGCAAGGATCAAAGGTTGTAAGGCGATATAGTTGTTTCTGGTTGTATTCATTTCAACTCCATGTAACAAAAATCTTTTTGTTCAAAAATTCAACGCTGCTCAACTTTCAACACCGCAAAGAAAACGGCAACGTCCTCGTCAAGGACCGAATAATTCGCGTAAAATTCAAATTCATGCTAAGCACTCTTTAAGGATTCAATACAACAAGCCTTTACGCCCCAATTACGCAACCGAAATCAGAAATCGAAGAATTTATTGAGCGTTCGAAACATTTCACGAATTCTAGGTCAAATGATGGCGTAAAGTCGAAGCCCAAACCCGTAAGCAAGGACAAATATAAGTTCCATTCCAGGGTAGATCTATAGCGGGCTAAGTATACCTGGTAGGTATACTTTTGCCTATCATTCGCTCGAAACGGGAACATAATAGATGAGAAGATTGTTCCTTGGATGGCGGGTGGGTTGTCAAGGAGGAGAATGTTTAGAATTTTTGATTAGGAAACCGAAGCAAGGATTATCGAGGATTGCGTGTATGTGCACAAAATAAATTCCTTTTTGCTAAATGGTTGTCACTCCCTTCACTTACAGTCGCATAGTATCACGTTTGTCATCATATAGCGGCGGTAACGTTTTCACCAGTATCAAGAATTTTATTGGGTTAAATGAGGTTGAAGGGGGGCGGGAGAGCTTACAAAAATGTAGCGTCGCGCAAGATAAAAATGTTAAGTTCATTTTCTTTGAGGGTGTAAACGGTTGTAAAAAAATGAATGACAAATTCTGGATCAATTCGTTGAATGGTTGTGATATAAGCTAACCAAGATGATAAAAAAGGTACTACAGCCTGCCTTCAATGTAAGAGAGAAAGCATTTTATAGCTCCGTAGGAAAACGGCTAGAAAACGGCCCAACCGATTTTGATTAAATTGGAAATAGTTTTAAACTTTTATCGTCAAACGAGCTAAGGTAAATCTCACAGTGATAAATGAAATTAAGTATCCGAACACTTTTAAGGGTCAACGTAAACTCAAAGCCCATCATCGATAAACGGAAATAAACACAAAACAGAGATTTTCGTTAACCTTTTTCGAAATGTTCATGGTAGGGTTGCCAGCAGTATAATGCTGGAATCGTAATGTTTTTGAAAATCACAATAATCTGTAGTTTTGAAGGAAGTCTATCTTTATTGTTCACGAATAAAAAATAGGAGTGTAAAATAAGTTGTAAAACTATTAAGACTATTGGGTCATTCCATGAAAAATCGCAAAAAAAGACCAATTTTGTGACCTTACCATCGCCGATTCTTTTGAAAATTTATGTACTCGAAGAATTAGTGAAAAAAAAAATTTGATTTAAATTTTTTGTTTCTATCTCATTTTTTTAGTAGTTATAGTATGTTAAAGATTAAAGATCTTCGATGTTTTTTCCACCGATCCAAATGAGATCCCAAAATAATTTTTTGATATGTTTTGAAAAACAGTAGGGTATAATACCCAAAGAATAAAAAAATAAAAAAATAAAAAAATGGCATTTTGAAATATTTAAGGATAAAAGACAAAATCGTTATCCTTCGAAAAAAAATTTAAGGATAAATTTTATTGATATTTTTATTATTTTGCGACAACCTTTCCCTTTAAAATAAGTCCTATTTTGTTATTCTATGATAAAAATTAACAGAGATATGAATTTTCAAAGGGGATTCGGACACCATTTTTCGAAATCTTTAACATACTATAAAACATACATACTAAAAAAATGAGATAGAAAAAAAAAATTTAAATTATATTTTTTGCTTCACTAGTTCTTCAAGCAAAATTTTCAAAAGAATCGGCGATGGTAAGGTCACAACTTTTGCGATTTTTGATGGAATGACCCTATTGGCATTTTCTTCTACGGTCTAGTTTCTAAGCAGTTTTCAAAATTGAAAATATTCATATAGGACTAAAACCCTGCCAAAAGTCCGAAAAAATTGTTTGTTTTACATAATTCATAAATAACCTCTTCTGGGACATAGTGTAGTTATAGCACAAATCTAATTTGTGGTTTACTTAAATACTTTTTTGCTTAGACTGAGTGAAATTCGAATCTAGGACAAGTATTTTGGACTACCGCGTTCAGGCACTGCACCATTGTACATAGTACTAAAAAACTTCAAATTTAAAACGTGCAATATCCATGTTGCAATGTACTAAATCTTGTATTAGAGTGTATTTTATTCTGACAAAATATTTGACCAAAAGTTCAGTCAATTTTTTTTATAAGGTGGCATAACAAATATTTGTCAATTGTACTACATATCTGACTGCGTTTGCAAGCGAAATTAGTCAAATATTTAACATAGCATACAGTGACATATTGGCTTTTGAGGGCTCTAATCTAAAGATGATTTAAAAAAAAACACATTAGTTTTGACAGTTTTGCAAAATACCCTTAGTTTTGCACGACCAAACAAGACATGAGGTTTTTATATTTTCCACTTGACTCATATTTGGAATCTCAAAACTTTGTAGGTTCATACGAATATGCTAGGGGAGCATACAAAATAATTGTTGGAGTATTTAATTTAAAAAAAAGGAAAACAAATTTTATAAGGGAGTGGCGTAAGCTTCAGTAGTTCATTAACGACTTAGTCCGGAAGAGCGTTTCTATAAGTGAAATGAACGAACTAGTTCGCAGTGAATTCCAGTCGTAGTTCGTTTATAGGAACTAGTTCAGTTCGCGAGGGAAGTGAGTACCTTTTTTTTTTCTTTTTTTTAGATCATTACATTTCCCTACACCATTTATCATTTATTTCTCGCGAACTAAAAGAACGAACTAGTTCGCGAGGACTTGGGATAGGCTTGCGCATTCTAGTTCACCTTAGTGACCGCGAACAAACTACAACAACGAACTAGTTCGCAAGGGCTGAGGAACCTTGCGAACAAGTTCGTTGTTGTAGTTCGCAGTTCACTCACGAAGCAACTAGATCCTTTCAAGTTCGGGTGAATGTGAGGACTTAAAAAAAAAAGGGTCCCCACTCACGAAGAGACTAGTTCGTTTCAAGTTCAGAGTGAATGCGGGGACCTAAAAAAAAGGGTCCCCACTCACGAAGAAGACACTGAATGTGATGACCTAAAAAAAAGAGGTCCTTACTTCCCTCGCGAACTGAACACTGAAATAGTGGTATGCAAATGTCATGGCGAATTACTTCGTACAAACGAACTAGGACCGGAATTCACTGCGAACTAGTTCGTTCATTTCACTTATGGGAACGATCTTCCCAAATAGTTCGTTTACGAACTACATAAGCCTAATTAGGAACCAGTTCTTTTGCTATCACTAACATGAACTAGAGTGCGCAAGCCACTCAGTGGCGTGTGGAGATGGGATGGTTGGCAAAAAAATGTTATACGACAGAAACTGATAGAGAGTTGGTCAAATTCCAATTTGTAGAAGTAAAAGCTTGAGAAGAGTTTTTTCTTTCTTAGATGCACTTTATGAAGAAAAAAGAAATGCTCAATTGTTGAAATTATGTGTATTAAAGAGCGATAACTTCGAAAGTGCTAAAGATTGGGCAATAAATGGACTTTATTCTGAAAAGTGATAAGATAGGCTTTTAAAATTCCATGCAATTCAATTAGGTCAGGAATTTTTTTCTAGAATGATTAGATATATTTGGAATAAATAGATATTCCGTAAATAAAGTTTAGATAAAATAAAATTATTATGCCAAAAAGACAAAAAGTCTTTTTACATAACATTTATGAAAATGACGAGAAGAAAACCAATATGTAGATGAAGAATAGGTATACTTCATTACTGCTCTTGTCACAATGCCTACCTACAGCGCCAACTTAAACTCAGGCCGCGCACATATGACAGTTCGTCACGAGAAATGCCTCGATTTTGCCTCGATTGGTGACGTCATGGCTCGATCTCCATACAAAATCGTCATTCATCGAGGGGAAATCGAGGCATTTTCGCTCTTCGAAAATTCAGTTGCGCGGCTTTTATCCAGAGGGCAATGCTACCTACCTTGTGTATTCGACTTAGAGCAGATATTTTCCTATTAAATATTTATTAATGAATATGTAGTTTGACTCAAGTTGTAGTTTGAGTGTTTCTCTGTTCGTTTCCATCCAAAAAAAATCAAATATTATTCCAACGACATGAAAACAAATATTTGATTTATTCTCTTCACCAACACATCCTCCACTATTTGTCATAAAATTGAAAATCTGTTTATAATTAAGTCCCAGCTATTTTCAAGCAAAAAGTGAAACACTACAGGCTCAAAGACCCCTTGAATTATTCCCATTTTCCGCCTTCTCTACAAATGGACAATTAACTTCTCAAGAAATTCATCTTATCTACGTGTCATCACTCATTAACGATCCTCTCGATGCATGAAACCTCAACCTCATACGAGAATTGAGCTTCCCATATTGGAGGTCTGTTTATTCGTAACCATCTTCGATGTTTTGTTTACCAGTCTTGTATTACTGCCATATAAATTTACTACTTGAACCGACTTTTATTGCTCTACTGAGCGATCGGAAAACACACACATGATCTCAAAAATAATGACGATCACTTTTCACATATACCGCCTACTAGTACGTTTGCGCGGAAAATGAGAAGAAAAAAAATTCTGAAATTGAAGAAAATACATATAATGTGTGTAATTTTCAACTTTATGCGAGCCAATTCAAGTTTTTGACTAATGTGGTGAAAATGAGTCACTTTCATGAATCAGTTTCGAAAAGAATTAAGTAGGCAAACTAGACACGCTTCGATCAACATATCGCTTCAAACCATCGATAAATCCATTTATGCGCTTGAGATTATTCAAGGCGATGGCTAAGTCAATTTATAAGAACCGTATTAAAGCGATTGCAAACATTTTGAAGTTTAATTTGAAGTACGGTCATTTCTATTTGTAAGCTGAACTTTGTAGTCTAAGCGAAACTGGTGTCCGAGACTTGAGGACGGCTACAGTAATAAACGTTGTAGCAATCAATAAAAGCTGTCTTAAATTGTTGCAAATAACAAATCGCATTAACAAGGTTGAATAAATAGAAATCTGTAAGAGAAAATTATTAATACATACGTGCTCAATACCTAGTACTCATTATTCTGTACACATTTGTAAGAAAATTATAATTTTGCTTTACTGATCACCGATTCCGTGAAAGGTGATGACAGAATCATCACTCATATTTTCCTCGGACATATTATCAACACTTGACCGTGATGATAAGAAAAAAGTGTCCAAAATAGAATTTCGAGGAGTGGGATTTACCTTTTCAAAGCTGTTAGACCGATCGCTTTTTGACCCACCTCCGTACCACCAATGCAAATCTGAATTGTTTAGCCTAAACCGTTCTCAACATAGGCGAACCATGTCTTACATCCCCGTACCCTGCTACTCTTATTAAAAATTACCTTCTTATTTTTTAATATTGTGTATAACCTGGATTTTCAAAAAAAAAACATAAAAGTCTTGGTGGAACTTAATTATTTTTTGGGTCAAAGTTTGAGAAGCGGCTAAAATTGGGTCAGTATAGAATGCGTACTGCCACTGCCACATTTTACAGATAAGAAATGCAATTGGGACATATAAACGTAATTGGGCCATTAAATAAAAACTCTGCAGAAGTTAAAGCTAACTTACTACCTCATCAAACCTAAGAGATTGGGCGAAAGTTGTGAAAAAGAAATCAACCTTCTTACACCTATTTGAGGATTGATTTAATATCCAAAAATCTTGAAATTAATCTTAAGATAAATTTAAAGAAAATCAGAGGAAGTTAAACCTATTCCATATCTTCTCACTCCTAAGATATACGACGGAATTCGTGAAAAAGTGTTCAACCCTTTTATATGCTCTTAGGGGTTGAAAGCGGAAAAATCCTGAAAACGGGTTTTAGTTAACAAGTGTGTGGAAGTGAAAAGTTATTTGATATCTAATGTCTAATCAGACCTGAGGGATATGGCTGAATTCGTGAAAATGTATGAACACCTCTTTGGGGTCGAATTTAAAAAAAATCTGAAAACACTTTGTAGGCATTTATGTTTAGAATCTGTAGAATAAAAATTAATTCAATACTGCAGAAGACCTAAGAGGTATGGCGATGTTCGTGAAAGTATATGGATCCCATTTTCATTAATAATTTTTTTTGTGGTTTATGAGGATGATTGTGAAAAACTTTGGACTGCAATGTCTTTCGAACCAATTATGTCAAATAAGTTGTATAAGTTTCGAAATGGAGTTTGCTATATGTAAATTATATAGATGGGTCCATTGTGATCCCACTGCACCATAGCACGGCGCCTATAGTTTTCAAGAACAAACTGAGCCCATTTGGCCGCGGTTTCGTCCTATCGAATATTTTTTCATATGTTATTGGTGCGAAGGAGAGTTGGAAGCTGGAGAAGAAAGGGGATACCGAACTTAATCAGTTTTTTTTTTAGGAATGGGAAGGAAGATCAGGAATCGAGCCGGGAATGACAATGTACTAGAAGGTGTTAGTGATAATAAATTTTCAGTACTATTGGCTGTGATACGATCTACCAGAACAGCAAAGTTGCCTATAGCAAATCAACTACTGTCTGGCAGCTCTGATGGTATTTGTGAAGCTGATTAGAATGTCAACAGAACTCATTTGCTCAGGTTCAAATCCTCTACAAGTGACCCTATTAAACATTCCGCACTGTTCGCGATTTATATTAACATTTTGAAGCCAATAACAACTGGAAAATTCATGTAAATAAATTATGCATTGAGTGAGAATTAAACCCCGGTAGCAATGTTTTGGAGACCTAGTACACTACCACTGGACTACACCCGGCTCTTTGAATTTTAGTAAGAGCCTGGAGCCTAGAGCCTTGTGGTTATCATTTTGTATGACATATTTCTTTAATAATTGCGATAGCCATAATATGTTTATAATATCATCGTGCAAAATGGTACAAACCATAGTATAGTTGTGGCAAATATTCAATAAATATCTATAGTTGTACTGATCATGGAATATAGTTGCTGTTATCATAAAATACTTTTACATTTTTTATTAATTTACAATCACACTTTAAATATTTTTTTTGCAACTATAGTTCTTTTGTGTGAATTATAATCTATGGCAAGGATAACCATAACTACTTTAATATAGTTATAGTAACTAAATTATGGTCAGTGCAACTAAGGAAAAATCATTTTTTTTTTTCAGTGTACGGGTTTTATGTACTTCTCGATTGTTTGAACGATCGGTCAAATTTTTTAGATGGATTTATGAAGGGTTCTTGTAAGGATTTTCTTGAACCATTCAGTCTGAAGATATTAGAGTAACTTCCCGGTAATATGGTATGTATATGCGGGTAAAGTGGTATAGTGTGATATTTCCATTATTCATGATGTTATGTTATGATAGCACTGTTCTTGTGATCAGGAGTGTTGTTAGCATATTATATCATGACATGTTCCAGCAGGTTCATTAAGCTGTTTTTTAGCAGTTGGATGAAGACGCTCGAATACCAAATCACCAATATTTTTTCTCGATTAATAAACTGTAATTTTGAAGCCGAAAATCGACGGTAAAAAAAATTATTATTTGTGGCTAATAATAGTTGATAGCTTCATGAAACTTTACGAGCAATAGATGAAAAACTTAATGGGTGTACCATATTACCCGAAGTTTCTCTATTCACTTCACTAGTATTCACAATACCTTCGCTGGAGTGCTGTTCTATAATTTGGGATCCTAGAGCTATACAAACTTTATCTCAGCACAGAGAGATGATCGATATTTGTGAGGAATATTTTGCCGTTTTTAGTAAAATGTCCTGAATTCCTGAGCAACCTTTTCCATTTCATTTTGAGATGCTTAGAACGAAGTCCAGTCCGAACAAGCCAATGCGGGCTCGAGTTTCTGAAAGCAGATCGATCCAGCCACACGTTGGATCCAAAGAGAATTCAATTCTTAAGAAAATTTCACTGTGCACCTTATAAGGACGGGTCGATCCATTTGGTTTGATTTATGCACACATAAGACATCGTTACGTAGGAGGATCATCGCACTTGATCTACAACGGTATGACGTACATACGTATGTACGTATGACAGTTGATCGTGCTGGTTGTGATTCACACGTCAAATCCATTCGATGCGCATAAATGGTGTGTTCTGACGAGTTGTCTGGATGATGTATTTTCTTTTATTGTTCGGTCATTATCACAACGGCCGTCATGTCAGCGAACGATGTTCCTTTTTGTCCGTACACTTGTGGGAGTTTTTTGTTATACTCCTACAAGCGATCGGCTTGCTGACATTGTTGCTGGCCATCTGTAGTAACAACAGCCCTCCTTTTGTTATTGTTCAATGATACGAAAAATAAAAATTCCTCTTTCTTTGACACCTAATTTGACTGATTCACGCGGCTTCTGCTGATGAACGAAAATAACCACTTACTTACCCATAAACAAACATAAGCAGTTTATGGTGTATGGAAATCGAGTCCAACCTATGACAACTGGAAAATGTTAAAGCCTAGAGCTGCGCGAGTCAGTTTCATTCACCTGGGGAGAACAGAACACGTGGGCGATCCGGTTCACCTCAGGGTTCGATCTTGAGCGTAATTCTGTTCTTTCAGTAGCCGTACAAAATATCCGATGATTTACAACGAGGAAATGAATTCTTCGGATCACTGGTGATGTGATGGTGGTGGTCAGCATAAATTGCTAGGCCGGAACATAAATTAAGCTGTAATGAATGGATTTTATGGGCGAATAGATCATCTTCAGATCGAAACAGATGGGTGCAACCCGGTCCAGTTTTGCCTACGCTTACGGGCCATCGGAATCTTGATCTTGGCCAGAAGAAGCAGCAGCTGCTTCTTCTCGATCCGCGATCATTTGGTATAAACGAAGAATACGTTGATGATGATGATGATGATGGTGCATGGTTGAACGGCACATCAGCCTCTTCATAGGTGAGCTAAAGAAAAGAACCTAAGAACCTATAAGCCGTAAGCGATTGCCGGTTGGGCTGAGTATTGAGTTAGGGAAGGTCTCTACAGCAGCCGACTAGAAGTGCAAGTCAAGTCCGACGTTACTCTACGTATCCGACTGGAATTATCGAGGTGGAAAACCAGTTTTCTGGCGATTTTGTCGACCGCGTTTTTTTCTGTTATTTTTTTGTTAATTTCTTTGGATTTCTGGTTATTTTTTCTTATCTGGTAAGATTAGAGTTTCGTTCAGTTCATGACGTCATATCGCCATTCAATATACAGTCGCGGCATTCATTTAGATGACGGATTTCATTGAGTGAATCTTCTTTGTGGTCGGCTAGTTTTTTGTTGGATTTGTTATGCCCGTTGGCACGTGGTTAGCTCATAAGATCATAATGTCGTTCGTTTTGCTTTCATATGTAAATTGGCTCTAGTTCACGGGTCTAAGCGGCAATCTGAACTGACTTGCGGTGGGGTTTGCGATAAATTTTAGGTCGTATGCAGTTTGAAATAATTAATTTCGTAATTGGCATAAAGTTTTATGTAATTCGGATGACCTTTGATGACGAGATTGGTTTTATGTGAGAATTATGAGACATTTCTTTTTCCATGATTTCATGTTATGCGGTTTTAATGCAAATTATTGTTGCGGCTTGAACTTTAAATCGAAAGTTAGGGCGTGTGGGTTTTCGAATGAGGAGAGAAATTCGCTCGGATGCAATCGATCGAACTTAACCACTAACAAGTACCTAGAACGAATAGATGAATTTTCTTTATCATAGTTCGTGGAGAGAGTGTATGTCTTCTCATTTTGAATAGATTTTACAGAAGAGGTCCCAGTTTTCCGATAATTTCAGAAAATCGCGCAAATTTCAATAAATAAAAATGTCTGCTATAAATTTGGGTGCAATTTTAGATAGAAAGGCCGGGAAGTTAGGCAGCTTCTGTGCCTTTCACCCCTAAATACAACAGATTCGGCCTCGTCTACTTAGTGAAATACTTGAAAAATAGAAGGCTTATTGAGATAACGTAGTAGTAGTAGTAGTAGTAGTAGTAGTAGTAGTAGTAGTTCTTGCCTTCGGTGCACCTGGTACCAGGTTCGAATCTGCTTGGCGACAAGTAATTTTCGAGAATGGGATTGGGTGCCAGACTGCCAGATCACTCAGCTGTAAATGAGTACCTGAATTAAAATCGGGGTAATAATCACGGACGAGCGTGTAGCTGACACCTTCACTTCCTAGTGTTCCGTTGGTCTCGCAATTAAGTAACTCTAGCATTACTTCAAGGCCTAGGCCCGATTTGGGCTGTTGCGCCATTGATTATTATTGAGATAACGTGATATGTATGTCTGGAGCCCACTCCCGAGATGCACGCACTATATCAGAAACATTCGACAACATCCAACTGCACCGATGTTATGCTATGTTTCAACTTTCTACCACACGCCGTTCATGAGAAATAAAGAAACTCTTGTGAAAAACGAGTTAAACATATTCTCATGAATTTGTCAATATCTCATAGGATCTTACTACAGATACTAAACAAGGATTTCGGTTTTTTGATTTTCGACCAACTAGTGGTGAAGAGCGGTTGAATACATTATGACAAATTTCCCAATGTCATTTAGTCGCGGAAGGTCAACATGATACTTATGAAAATGACTAGAACCCCAATGGTGGTTAAAAGACATGAATCAAAGAATAGTAGATTGCGACACACGCACCTTTTGTGACGTCACTAAGAGCGTTCGACTATGGTTGCATTCTCCACTATGTGCCTCCACTAAATGTATCGTCTGAGTATGCCCATGATTCAACTGTCCGTTATTTATTTTAAATGTTTTTGAAGTGAACTGATTTTCGAGCTCAACAGTAAAATAAATTTACGTATTTAATTATACTAGATCTTGTGAAAAGCGATATACAGGATTGTGTTAATAGTTTAATAGTGTGCTTCGACTACAGAATTTACTATTAATCAAGATGCGGTGTGCTGTGTTTGGGTGCAATAGTGACAATAAAAAAAACAATAGAAGTGTAGAGGAAAAGAAAATACGTTTTCATACTTTTCCTAAAGGTAAAACATATAGTGATGCGTGGAAATTGAAATGTTATCGGCCTTTTGAATAGATCTCCCGCTTTGTCTGCTAAACATCTGATGTGTGACGAAAATGAACGCTCTTGATGACGTAGAACTTTACTTATTTTTTCCGCTACTGTCGCAATCTCGTTTTCTTTGACTCATGGTTAAAAGATATTTTTTCACGATTACTTCTAATTTTTCTTCTACAGGCAACTTCTACAGTCTTTTATAATTATTTTTTTTGTACTCAACTCTAAAAGCAGGGTTCAACAGTTTTAACGGATTTCTCAATATTTCTAAAAGAGCTCTAAATTTAATCAAAGATTTAAGCATTTTTCGAAATTAAACTGCTTGGGGTATAAGATTTTGTTTATGTTTTTACAAATTCCGAAAAAAAATAGGGTTAATGGGATCAAAGGAGTTGTAACTTCAATGGACCTTGTATGTAATGGCCTTAAAATTAAGTTCAGGATTTTTCCATATTCAACCTCTAAAAGAGTGTAAACTTATTGAGTACGTTTTTACGAATTCTGGCATATCCGGATTGTTTTTACTTTAACGGGATTTCTATACAATTGCCGAAAACAAAACGTTTCAAATTTTTTATATGCACCCACTAGAGGCCCATATTTTTATTGGAATTAAAAAAAAAAACAATTAAGATAAACAATCTGCCAGGAGGCTTTTTGGACCGTTTTTTTTTTAAGATTGTCCATCGCATAGTAACCTAGATCGCATCTTAGCATTAAACGCGTTCCGGACTTGTACCCAAAAAATAATAAACTTGCACCCAGACTGTTGCCGATTTTTTTTTTTTATGCAAATAAATGACACACCAATTCTTCTTCGTTTAGTTTACGGAGAAAGTTTAAAAATTTTTGAAACGAATACTCTGGAACTTAATATTGAGATAAAAAAAACAGGGAATTTAAAATGTTTAAAAAATATTCAAGCAAATAGTCCATTGAATTATTTTAGATTTTTCGAATATTAAAAAACTATCTAATTAAAATTAACTGAAAAAATTTACATAATATTGAAACGAAGGCTCTTTTAAGCTTTGAAATTAAGATTAAGAAAGAAATTCACTAAAAGGTTATTAACACTCTCATATTCGATTACCCAAGCCGTCTAATGGCTTTATTTTTATGGTACTAATATTATGGCTCTACATAGAGCTACTGGAGACGACAAGCCACCGGTTTTGTGTAAAGCGCTTTGAAGCCAAAAACACGATGACAAGTGAGAGAAAACATGGTCCGTGCTGTAGTTTTAGTGTGAGAGTGAGTGAGACAAAACAGGTTATGTCAATTGTTGTTGTTTTGCGTGGAAGTGAATGCGACAACGTCTGCTGTCAGTGAACTTAATTGCTGCTTGTCATCTTCAGTATATATATGTATCTCACTGTTTTTCCAAGTCTCAACTTTTTAGTATAAGCGGTTCTCGAGGAGAAAACGTTAATAAAACGTCAAAAATTACTGTTTCTTTCCACTTTGATGACATATACAGTCAAAACCGGATATAACGACATTGAAGGGACCCTTTAAACTCGTCGCTATATCCAATAGTCGTTATAAGCAGTATGCAATATACAGTCAAAACCGGATATAACGACATCGCTTTTAACGACAGTTATTACGACTGAATGGCATGGTCCTGGTAGAATCTCTATACAAAGGAATGTATCTGAAGTGCATATTGCTTATAACGACTGTTGGATATAGCGACGAGTTTAGAGGGTCCCTTCAATGTCGTTATATCCGGTTTTGACTGTAGGTACATTCCTTTGTATAGAGATTCGACCAGGACCCTGCTGTTTAGTTGTAATAACCGATCCGTCGTTAAAAGTGATGTCGTTATATCCGGTTTTGACTGTAGTTTCATAGACCACAACCAGTGTTCGAACGTACTGATTATGTGAAAACTACGATCTAATCAAATATATCTGATATGTGTTTGCTTCTAATATGCTGCTGATAGTAAGGTGATCAAATTATGATCGTGAAATGTTTATACATTTTTTACGTGGTCTAGTTTCTTCGCGCTACTTATTTGTATTGGAACTTTCCAACCAAAGACAAGACAAATGTCTTAGCAAGTTCTCATTTCAAAGATCGCCAATTAGATCGGACGACTAAATCAATAATAATAAATTAATGTTTGACAATTCATCAAAGAGCGACAACATTCCTCTGACCAATAAATCAACTCAATAAAATGCAAACAAAAATGAACTAATTTTCTATATTTAAGCGACTGTCGCAATAAGCAATAACATTGATAACAGAAAAGTTACAAAACATTAAAACAAAGCAAAAAAATTTAAAATTAATGCGAGTTAAATAATATTCGAGGCTGGAGAATACAAGTATTTATAAGTTGGAGTTCGGATTATGCCGAGAAACGCATGCTCCGAAGCGAAAAATACAACGAACTCGCCGATCGAATTATGAATTCCTCATTTCGTATTTATTTTTTGGATTATCGCTGAACCATATCTAGAATCTAGATAAACCAAAGCGGATAATAATCCATTTATAGAACTTATCAGTGCCGATTGATCCGCACCTTCAATCGGGTAACTTTTGTAGATTTCGCGAGCTAATTGGCGCTTGCTTCGAAGCGCAGTACCTGGCGCGGACTGACCAAGCAAGAAGTCGTGATGATTCGCTGGAAAAAAAAAGGCCGAATGTATAATTAACGTAGATTGCATCATCGGTCTATTTCACGATTTCCAGTTTGGTTACAATGTCCGCCTTTCGCACCTTAACTAACACCACTTGCACCTTTCTTTTGACCTCTGAAGCGGGATCAATGGGTTCCGATCGCGGCTAAAAGATCGCCACGGATCACCGGATATCGGTGCAAGTTTGCAGGTAGTAGTATCATGAAATAGCAATTTTAATGCGCCTGAGCTACAAGCTAGAACCTAGAAAAGCCAATGAATTCTTAAGAAAAAAAAGAAGAAACTACTAAACAAAAAATAAGAAACTGGTTTTTCATAATCTGTTTTATGGGATGAATTTTGGTGAGCCGGCCGGACAAAAAAAAAGTTCATCTTCGAATTTATGCGATTGCGACGATCGTATCCATTTGGCGCGGCGTATAAATTTTGGCAAATCTTAATGCGGGAATAATTAACGGTCACTAAGCGAACGATTAAGTTATTCGAAGTAAACAATTTAATAAGATGACAATGAGTTTATTAGCTTTGATTTGATCATAAAAATAAACTTGAATTGGCCATTTTTTAGGTGTGAAAAATTTTCTTTTTTGAAAATAAATCACCAAAGTGAATGATCTTTTCGAAATCGAATTAATTGGCGACTTAAAATTAGCTATTGAAAGGAACGGCAGGTGTAACTAATCGATTTTTTAAAAATAATTGCTACTTTGTAAAAATATTTCACGTTTAATGACAAGCAAAAAAAAACTGTTTTTCCTATCTATAGAGGCTAATGCTAAAAAGTTGAAACTCCGAAAATATATTATATGCAGGTCTCCTAAAAAAGGAATGAAAATTTCAAATATTCAGTGGCGTATGGAAGGGCGAATTAAAATGGGATGTATATATATGTATTTTCACGAATTTCATCATATCTCTTAGGTCTTTCATAATATTGATTTCACTTTTTTTCTTCTGATTCTTGACATATATACCTAGAAAGTATTTTCTGAATTTTTTTTAATTCCACCCCGAAAGAAGTTGTATATATTTAAAGGGGTTTGTATACATTTTCACGAATTCAGGCATATCCCTCAGGTCTGATTAAACATCAAATCTGTTTACACTTCCACGTGCTTGTTTTACAGTCAACTAAACCAGTTTTCAAAATGTTTCTCTCTTTAACTCCTAGGAGGGTATAAAAAAGTTGAAAACGTTTTCCCGAATTCCGACATATCTCTTAGGAGTAATAAGAGATCAAATTGCTTTTTACTTCCTCGGGCTTTCTTTAATTTTTATCTAATAACTTCTTTCAGGTATCAACGGGTACAATGGGTTTTCAAAATTTTCGGAAAATCTCTTAGGTTTAATGAGATATCAAATTTCCTTACACTTTTGCAGAGCATTTATATAATAGGCTACAAACTAGGCTTGCGCATTGTAGTTCACCGTAGTTACTGCGAACGAACTAGTTTCCTTAGTCTTTGCGAACTAGTTCGTTGTTGTAGTTCATCGTTCACCAAAAACAAAAGAACTAGTTCGTTTGAAGTTGGGATTGAATGCGAGGACCTAAAAAAAAAAAAAAAATCGCCAGACCGGAAGGAACTAGGTCCTTTCAAGTTCGGATCACATACAAAAACCAACTACTTTCAAACAAACGAACTAGGACCGGAAGTCACTGCGAACTAGTTCGTTCATTTCACTTCTGGGAGCGATCTTTCGAACTAGTTCGTTCACGAACTACACAAGCCTACTACAAACCAAGTTTAGGATTATCTGAAATCTCCCACAAAACTAGGAAGCATGGATAGCATATAATGAGTATTTCCACAAATTCCTAGATATTTCTTATGCCGCATTTCCACATGCGCCTTCATGTGCCTTGGGCATGTGTCTTGAGCGCGAATGTCTAGGCGCATGTGGAAATGGTACGCGAATGCTACAAGCACATCCCATCGAAGCAAATGTTTAATGCGAATGTTTTTGGCAATGGTGGGTACATACCAAGTGTTCAGTTCAGTCCCAGTGGGAATATGAGTAATGCATTCTGTACTGTATGTAATATTGTATTTTATGCAAGATTATTGCAATATTCGCATTCTTAAAAATGTATAGAGAATCATAATTTCAACGTTACAGAAAAAAATTAGTATGAAAAGTATGGTAATTCTTCCATCCATTGAATAGGAATGTTTACGAAATGCATTCTTCAGAAGCCTTTTTCCTGCTGGGGTAGTGTCTTCATGCAATGCACATGAAGGCGCATGTGGAAATGGCACATTCGTGCTGTAAGCACATCCCTTTGAAACGCGTCCAAACAGTGCCAGCGAGACTGATGTACCTACGCGTATCTCGATTTCATTCGCGCACTGACGCGAATGTGCCCTTTCCACATGCGCATGCGCGCTAATGTGGCTCGGCCAATACACATGAAGGCGCATGTGGTAATGCGGCATTAGATCAGATGAGCTGTCAAATTGATTTTTACGTCCTATGGCTTCCAGTAAAACCGCGAAAAAGTATATTACTGAATTTTTAGATATTCAACCCTAATGTGTAATGACCTAAAAATCAAATTCAGTCCCCAGTGGATGTGAAGGTGTTGTTTATATTTTCAGAATTTTTTTCGAAATCTCCTGTGTCTGATGATATTGAAAATTAATTTCTATGTAACCCCATACAAAAAGCTTACGATATTTCAAAATTCAACCCCTAAGTTAATGTAAGTTTGATAAGGTAACTAAAGATAAGAAGAGCACGAAAAAAATATGGACCAAAATTATTTTGACATATTTTGTATCGAAGGACGCCAAGGTCCGATTTGAACTGTAGCGCCATCTTAAGTCAGTAAGTAGGATGCCAAGGGATCTTGCTTGCCAAAAACATAAGTGAAAATAATTATGAAGGAATGTTTTGTTGTTTTTTTTTATTGGTTGTCACGATAACCTGAACGGCTTACATCTTGGATCCAATGGCGTAGAAAAATAACGTTATATTCGGGGCCATCCAAAAGCGTTATAAAGGTAAATATTTCGAACATGCAACTGTACCTATGTACATAGAAAAGAAATATTTATTAAAACATCTATTTATGTACAAATGCTTTGAATCGAAAGAAATCTTTTCGATGACTAGTTTCCCTTAAGTTCACAACAACTTAGCCTTCTCATTAAATGAGTAATAGAGAAATGATATTGTTAAAAATAAGTCTGACGAAATATCGAAATTATGTGCTTATCAAAAAAATACGCATTTTAAAAAACAAAAGCTTTTTTTTAAGCCACAGACTAAAAAAAAATTACATATTATTTTGTGGACAAAACCTCTAGATCCTCTCTTGGTGTCCGTTCGCCCGCCCGCCGGCCCGCCCGTTGACCGATCTATGATCTTGAAATGTTGAATCTGGTTGAATTTGTAAGGTTAAGTTCGTTAACCGGCAAAATCGTTCACATCTCGAATATCAGATCGGCTTGCAGCTGATCGTGACAGCACTATGTTTATGCAATATATGTAGTTAATATATGTAAATACAATTTTTTTTACCCTAAAATAATCAGTTTTGTACGCCCATGCAGCTCTTACTTCGACATACGCATAAAATAATTTGGCTCTTTTTTATTGTGGCATGTCCAATCCTTTTAGGTATATAATCTAAGAACTGTAATGCCTTTGTATAAGTTTTCACAAATTTCGTCACATGTGTATCTCTTTGGTCAGAAGGAGTAGAAAATTGGTTCTTACTTTGGGCTTTTAGTGTAAATACCTATTATAATATATCGAAATTCGAGTCCTTCCGCATGGTCTTTTTATACACTTGATCGGATCAAAATCTATGTTTTAAATATTTTGATTTATATTCTTAAAACAAAATTGACTTTCCAAAGAACATCCTAATCCTAAAAAAATTAATACTAAGAACTATATTTCTAGCACATGCTTAACCAATGTAACCAATAGTTGAAGAGGCGACAGCCTGACCACTTAAAGTAATGTTAACGTTTAAGAGAAATTTAAATTATTGGAAATAAATATGAAGTTGAATTTTATATTCCGACTTTCATGTGGCATATGTGAATTTTAGCGCGACCCGAAGCTTGACCGCAAAATATTAAAGTTTCGCCCAGACAGTTGCCAGATTTTTTTTATCTTCAAACTTTGTAATTCTACGCCATTTTGCTCAATAAAATATGAAAAATAAACAAGATTCAATAGTTGTCATCATCAATGCAAGATGCATTCATTTATAGAAATGACTGTGTAATTTTTCAGGGAAGCACTAACACGTCATCTACACATTGAAGTTAATTATGAGAATGGTGGCGTCAAAAGTGAATAAATCACCCGAACTGATAGACCGGAAACGCCAAAACTTTAAGAACACGTCGTCACGCAACAAACTGGAAGGCTAAAAGCTTGGATCTATAGCAACAAATCAGGGTTGACTCATACGTAAACAAACGGATAATCGCGAGCTAAAGCCGAAAGACGTAACCATAAGATTAACACTCTGCAGACAACCTTCTCTGCCCAAATAGCTCAACTTTCCCAAGCGGGTTCAGAATAAGTTCTGCGCCCAAGCCATTAGTTGAGTCTATTTTCAACACCTGACCTAATGCTGTCACCTCCTTCACAAGTGACTTGAAATCGAAGCCTCGGCCTAGCTAGCATAGCGGTTTTTTTTTTCTTACATGCTACAACAAAGTGTTTCTTAGCTCAACGACAAATTCCAATCGATCGCAAAATCCGGCACACCTGACTGAATCGATCTAGCAAAGCCGGTAAACCGCGACATCACTCGACAGACACTCAATAGACAGCGATAGTAATTGTGCAAAATGTTTCCTAGTATATCTAGAGGTTGCGTTCACAACCTGACAAGGTCTACAAAACAGCTCCATCACATGCATTCGGGCGAACTTCTTGGAAAGGTCTTCGAGTTCCAAGCCCAGAAGCTGTGAGCCACCATCAATCATAGGAAGCGCGGTATCGAATCAACTATGTATAGGCTGTTCGCTTCCAAGTGCCACGTTAATTACCTTGACGATGTGACGACACCCGGCTTAGGACACTAGGTCTCGTCCGAATGCTTCCGTTGCGGGTTGTAAGGCTACCCCAACTTTTGTCCTTACCGAAGCATCAGGACAACAATTGGGAAACTGCTTCAAGCATTTAGACAGAGTCCCGTATCCAAGCCAATCCGAAGCGGCAACAGTCGATCCAAGTTGATGTCAGCCGTGGAATGTGGATAAGCTTTGCCTGTAACTTCGGTCTGATTACGTGAAGACGTTAAGCCGTTCGTTCCCTAGCTTCGGCGGATAAAGTAGCTAGCTAGCTCCTCGTAGCTACTACCACCGAAATTGTTCTCAACTGCGAGAACTCTAGAAGCACCGTCGAGGCCGCGGGCTTATGGTCTCCACTATTTGCGGGTATGACCTCATCGCAATGAAAACAAACAAATTCGAAGCTGGCTATAATATGTACTCGCTATACTCCACGAGCGAGAAGGGGCCGGCTACGGCGGTAGGTGGAAAGACAGCAGCAGCAGCAACAACAAATACTAGAAACCGTCTACCGGGGGGGCTCTTTTTAATGCTACGTACGTAAATTTCACGATAGCGTTCAGTGCGGTTCGGGTACCAACAGTGTGAGCGATATAAAGTTAATCCGTCAGTTGATGTGGGCAGTTTGGGCTTCTGTACAGCAAGTAAACTACTGCCGTCCCCATGTCCCCATTCTGGCCACTTTCCAACTGCTTTTCTACCGGTCTACCGGTGGGTTACTCGACGCCAGGTAAGTCAAGTCAATGGGAATAATTGATTTCTCCGTGTGACACTTCGATCGAGAGGGGGAGGCGTAGGGGTGATTATTGACTATGTTCACCTCTACCCCCCACGAGATGATTAGAACATTTTTTTTCCAAATTCAAACTGATGCCGCACAATCGTTTTCGGTTTTGTAATTGGATTGCTGGAATGGCGATGGTTCCGTCTGATATATCCAAAGACACAAAAATCGGAATTGAAACGGCGATAAGATAAAACCAAGTCAGCTCGAAATTATGTTAAGAATCTATTATTATTTTTTGTCTTTCATTGGGAAGGTAACAACACAGGTAATGGGACGGTTTTAGCTAATGGGTCGGTTATTTGGAATGCGATTTTTATGCGCGACAGCAGGCGTTGTTATCCATTACGAGTAGTGCCTATAGAATTTTTACCCGGTCGTGGTACTGAAACCGAAACGTGTAAACAAATTACGCAACTTTATTTTTTATCTCAGGTATGCAAGAAGCTGGCATAAAAAAGTATTGGCGACGGAATGATTCAGTGTCTTAAGGTTAGATTTTTTAAGAAAATGACTACTTTGAATTTTCAGACAACGATTTTTTTTTTCTTAGCTACTGATATTTTGTTTGAACAAGCAATTGATAGAGTCAGCTTATAATTGCTTCAGCAAAATTCGTCAACGTTGCAGTGGCTTACGCAGAGTTTAGAATAATATGCAAAAATTCAAATTATTTATACTAATTTATTATAGGTATACCAACAAGAAACGCGAGGATACAAATAATAAGTTGACGTAAATGATACCTACACTACAAGAAATATAATTCGTATCAAGCAAAATTCTTCAGATTAATGTAAAAGCCATTAAAACAATCACCAAAATCATCGAATACTTTTCATTAGCTATATACTGTACATGAATGCATTAAAAACCATTTCGATACATAAGTATGTATGTACATCTTATTGATGAAAACGTTCATATACATACATGACACTAGGCAACAGCGAAAAAGGTTCCGTTGGTCTAGTAATGAAGTAACTCTAGCATTACTTCCAGGCCTGGGCCCATTTTGAGATGTTGCGCCATTGATTATTATTTTATTTCATTATTTTTGATAAAAACAAATTGTGATCGAGCAGAAAATGCTGAAGAATTGGATGCCTTGAAATTTTGTATTTTCAGATTTCAGGAGCAGTAACAAAGTACACCATTTGTTAATTGCATAAGCGGTACGCAAACGCGTTTAACGGCTTCCATCTCATAAACTCGTTGAGATATTAAGTGCAAATATTTTTGGTGGATAGTTGGATAAACCCCTTTTTAAGTAGTGTCGTTCGTTGTTGGGGGTAGGTGGGTGGGTAGAACGATTTAAGGGCAACGACAATTGCACGTGAAAAGTTGTTGTATACCTTTTCACGAATTTCCTCATATCTATTAAGTTTGTCAAGATATCACAAACAATTTTACTTCTGCAGGCTCTTCACATAAGTGAACTTAAATTGTTTTCTTAATTTTTCGATATTAAACTAATAAGGTTACACCACCCAGAAGTTGCGTATGTTTTCACGAATTTCAACATATTTCTTAGGTCTAATGAGATATGAAATTCTCGTTTACTTCTAAGGACTTTAAATATAATTACCTAAAAACTTATTTAGTAATATTTCGATATTTATTTACTAGCCGGTGGTTGTGTAAGTTTTCTCAAATTCCGACAATTTTTTTTAGGTCCAATGGGATATGAAATTGGCATTTACTCTGTGAATTTTATTTATTTACTAGCTTGCGTTGCTCCCGTTCCTTACTCTATACTCGGATACTCTATACTCGGATGAATGGTATAGAAAAGCGTACGGGGCAAACAAACAAATAATTAGAGCACCAGGGTACTGAAATGGCGAAAAAATTTGAAAAATTTAAAAAAAAAAATTGTTTTTCATACGATCGGGACCAAACTTCACAGGAACCATCCGACTACATGCTCCCTGAAAATTTGATCAAAATCGGTTGAGCGTAACACTGTGTAAGACGGAATCCATTTTAAGACGAAAACATTTCCAGGTCCCTTGAGGTTCCGTCTTAGATACTGTACATAGATAAGTATATGAACCAAATTTTGGAAATATAATTATGTTCTCGACCTGTCCGGTAGTCGAGAATGTGCATGCAAAATTTGGGAGGGAACGGTTCACAGGTGTAGATTTTCATTCGCCCCAAACATTGACTTGACTTTATTTTATATATTAGATTATCGCCTAAAAATCACGTTCACGATTTTGCGATATTAAACTCTAAAGGTAAGTAGTGTCTGTATACGTTTTCACGAATTCCGAGATATCTCTTAGGTCTGTTAAGATACCGCTTGCTTTTTTTCAGAATTATTTGACTCTCAACCCCAAAGGAGCAATGTTGATTTTTCATCGAATGTTTTATTGAAATTGAAAAAGTTAATAAATAAAAATATGTTTTATTATTTTTTTTTAATGTTTTTAGTCGCAGCACATTAACCTGCAGCGCTCCTGCGGATTACCCGGACTTCTACCTAAAAAATAATAAAGTTGCACCCAGACTGTTTGCAGATTCTTTATTTCATTTGATTGTGGAAAGAGGAAAGGGAAATGGATTTGGGATTAGTATAAAACTTGGGTGGCTTCCAAAACGATCTATGCGGCAATAATCTAGGTACATATCTTTTTTATATATGACTATTCATGGTAAGCTACCATTGAAGGCAATTATGATTAAATGTTAGTTGTTTTCTGGTGCCAGTGGAGTGAAACTCCAAAACGAAATCCCCGACTATTGATTAATCGCTGTCCTTGAGGACATGACAATTTGAAAAAACTTCACTGGAGAGGCCAGTTTTTTCCATATATCATTGGTGAAGTCAATGATGTTGAGTCTGTTTGATACGAGACTGTTTTCCTGCTTTCAAAACATTTTTTTTTGTGGATACGGTTTTTTGTGCTTCAGTCAACCCCCAACCTGAAGAAGTCCATGAAAAACCGCTTATATACGGGTTGAAATTAATTCAAGATTAACCTAGTATCTTATAATTTTTCACAACTATTCTGTCGGTGCAACTATATCAATGCCTTTGCGCGAACTAAGGTTCGACATGTGTCGACCCGCATAATTTATCGGAACTCAACCCGTATTCCATCTGGTCCTGTAGAGACGGACCTACACAACTTTTTTATCACTGACTAAACTCGTCTAAGCTTGATCCAGTCAGTACTGCGGAGATACCGCTTTAGGTTTACAAATTCAGCACTGACAGACCGTCTTACTGGTCATATATTACAATAATTGAAATAACGCAATTTTTTTCAATGATGTTTTCAATAGCAATAACAAATAAATTATATATATGTAATTATCTGCAGTACCTAAGTAGTAGGTATTGATACAGTACTAAGAACTCGGAAACGTCAAGAAAAGGGAATTTTAGTTTTGTCCAGGTAGGGGAAGATTTTTTTTGCCCGTATAAATGTCGCCGATTTTCTTGCACGCACTGTTTCATGACTGCATACATTAATTATTCTTACACTTTGTACAAAATTTCATCCAAAAAATTTAATTCCTACTATGCCTTTAAATTTTCAAATTCAGTGAAGGAGAAGGAGGCAAATGCTCGCTGTCCTACGTGCCCATGATAAATCGAAAGAGATTGGGAAAATGTCAGAAATTCTAAAGTCTGACTCAATTTTCTTAAACAAATTTTTCTTTTTTTTTTTAATTTCTATTAAATAATTTAATAACGTATAGTTTGAAATTTGTGATGAAGCTTTTACAACATCACGAATTCCAACATTCTTTAGTACGGTAGCAGTACTGATTCCTCGGGAAATAGACTTCTGCTTCGCTACTGAAAAACCGAATTAGATTCGAATCAATGCAATTACGGTTCAGTGTTGAGAAAACAATTTTGTTTGTAAAAAACTTATACTTTGGCCTATGACGGGTAAGACAACGTTGGAGTTTAGTTAAATAATATTAATTCTGGCTTTTTCCAAAACTTAGATATTTCCGTTATGGAAGATCAGTTTATCTAAAAGTTTTATACAGTAAGACGAGGAAAACATCAAGTAATGTGGTCGGCCTATAGGTTCAACATTCCGTAGACATTTGTCTACCTCCTCAGTCTTTAGTCAGTGAATCGTCAAATATGAGGTGTCCTTTTTGCTGTTCCATAGCAACCACCTTCATTTCAGAAAATATGAAATATTTAATTTACTTTACCATTTCCACGAAGGTTGGTACACAGCCGAACCTGGAGCCGCACCCTATCATCATACCTCATCTTGGAGGAGTGCTAAATAAATCATGCACTGGACATTCGTTAAACAGATACTTCATCCTTTCTTTACAGGCACTCGTACAACATCGTTGTACTAATAATAAGAACAGAAATGTTGGAATGGAACGACTAATCTCCTCAACTTCTTACAATTCCTTTTACCTTTTACTTCAACCAACTTCATTTCACTTACTAGGCAATCTTCTGTGGAACTACTTATTCCATAAAACCTTGTAATTTTTATAAAGCACTAAACCTCAAGAGCCTTTCTTAAGGCTTTGCTTTGGCATAATAAAAATAAAATAAGTAAAGAAAAACCAGAATGAACGTAATTGTGAGTATGTGAACTCAAAGTACCGGACCACTACAAGACTCAGGTGACCTATTTCTTCACAATTTTCGGGAAACTGGAAAACGTAATTCGTAAGAGTATTGCTTGTAGAAATTCACCAACAGCAGCTAAGCAAAAGAAAGATTCAAGATCCAAGACGCGATAGAATAAAATAAATCCGATAAGTAATCGCTGTGCATGCGCTATTGCATTTCAACTTCCTAACCTACTGGCAACTTTCTATGCAAACGTTTGATAGTAAATGGACTGAAAGATTTTTTTCTTGGAATAGGTCCAACTGGTTACTGGCCAATGGCATCACAAGTTACTGAACAAGACGTGCTTATTACTCGTACATTTCGCTTGGGCTTGTTAATATTTCAGTCGAGGATGTGTTTCGTTTATAGCAGGGACATTTTGTCTGTTTTCGAGTTGTTTCTGTAACTTTTGATATGACTTGTTTCGCCCAAAGAAAATAGATTTTATGACTATCTAGCGCCGAGATAGGTCTCCTAGATTCAGCTGGCAAGCCGTAAGATCGTTTACTCGGTCACGACAGAACTTACGAGCAAATAGTAATGAAAATTTCTATCTAGTCTCAAAATCGTTAAGAAAAATTTTGAATTTGCAACCGCCGTCAGAGAAATACATAGAGATCAACAACTCAGAAGAAAATTCTAAGTGTAAATGAGTCCTGGTGAACAATTAAAGTACTAAACAGAACACGGACTTTGACTTCGGCTTCGACTTCGATTTGCCTACCTTGCCGCAGTCGGAAGCGAAGTCGGTGTTGTGGGCATCACCACACTACATGTATAATCCTGTGTATTCTAAAAGACAGGGACTGCGCGGTCGAAGTCGAAGTCCGTGTTCTATTTAGGCCCTAAGGGTGGATCCAAGGAAGTTTTGAGATGAGGCGCTGTTTCTGCCTGTAGAATCTCAACTAAATGGTGCAGAATACCACGGTTTAGGTTTTTTCCTTTGGTCCTGAGCCTGCTCTAAGTATATCCTACGTGGGCATAAAATTAGACAAGCTGGATCACTGCAGAAAAACAAAAATTTTCTAGACTGGGACAGAGCCCAGAAAAATCAATTTCTATTAGAACTTAAGCGGAAGGATCTTGCTCACATAATTGCTTTTAAAAAAGGTCAATGTAGACTGAACGAACATCTGTGCAAGATGAGGCCATATGTGACCAACTATGTGAAAAGGTCCAGCAAAAATCTATACCCACCAGCAACTTAAGTAACGTGTAACTGTAGGTTTTCATCGATGCGTAAACTTTGTAGTCAATTTGGCAGTGTGTAAAGCAAGGTAAACTTTTACTTTCACAAGAATAGTACATTGTACTTGAATTTTAAGTGTTTCGGAAGTGGTGAAGTGATAGCGAATTGGTGACGTTGTAATGGTGAATACAGTACCCATCCCATGAACACAGCCCACGTACCCATCCTTCGCATTCACCCTACGCAATCACGGTAGGGTACGTTCCTAACCAACGCATTAATCGTACGTACCCAGTTCACTCTACAAACCTTACGCACCCATTCTACGAAACTATGGCTGGGCCAACGAACCTTCCTACTTAACCATAATTTATAATTAACGTACCCACATTGATAAAAAACTTGTTCATCTACGTAACCATAATAATTTACATTCTTAACTAACCTGCCCTTCTACGAACCGCGCCTATTTAACCATGGATGGATACATTCTTAACCAACATACCACCCTATGTAATCATGCTTCATTCAAAACTAACCTACGCCCTACGCATTTCCCTTACATAACCATAGTGAGGCATATTCCTAACCGACATAACCCCGTACATGCCCATCCTACGTAACCATGGTGTGGTACGTACAAAGCTTTCGTACCCACCGCACGTATCCAGCATACTGTACGCCCTCGTAATCCAACTTCACCAGGTACGATCCTAGTTTTTTTTGCTGGGTGAGGATTCGGCTCAAAACTTCTCGAGCTTTTACTCGAATTGGACTGATTATATTGGGCGGTAACTTCATAAGGAGTCAAGATCTATGACCTAGCGAAGGCGATGAACTTCATCAAGAAGTTAAATCAGCTTGGGGAAATTCAAAGAACTCGAGTCCGACTTCCAAGAAGTACGTCTCTTTTCTGAGGACGTAGTAAGCCTTCAGACTTCTGACTGGTTGCATTTTTTATTGTTTAGCGTAGGTTTTATTTTGAGGAGAAAGACGATGGACTTGAGGCGGAAGAAAGATCATTTTCATTTAATCCAAGTTCAGTTTAATACATATTTAAAAAACAGAACCTTACCACACCAAATTCTGGTCTGTTCTAATTAAAGCCATTAATAAATTTATTAAGATTAAGTAAAAAATCTATGAATGGAATATGGAGTACAGTTTTTTCTTCTTACTCGTACCAACATTGAACTCAAATACCTTAGGTAAGAGTTTATCATGAACCTGAATATCTTAGTAACAGGTTGATATCTTAGTCTAGTGTATAAGACCAAGACGCAAAAGTGCGCAAGACACAAGATGAACAAATAAAATTGAATTTGAAATTCGTTTACTTTTCTTAGTTAGTACTGCCGTAGGAGCTCTCGAGTATTGATAGTTAACAGGTGTTTAGTCTGTGACTGAAAAAATGCGTGAGCAATATTAGGATTAAAACCAAGACAGCCACGGAGGCCAGGTGCTGCAGACTGGAACTCGTACTTGATTTGCTCGCTACGCACGTTCCAAATTCAAATTCTCATAGCTCGAAACCGAATGGAATTTCCGAGTCGATTACCAGAGTCCAGTACCATCTTCCCAATCAAAAAACTTGCCCTAGCACGCTGTGCTTCAACCCATAAACCATATCCAAATACGACCCTGAGACTCCAATAATTGCTGGATTACTGCATCAATTACCCGAGTTGATTGCACACACGGCTCGAATAGAGATGCCCCCCTGCGTTGTCCATCAGCGATTCTTGGCTTATCAAGTGTGGTGCCGAAGATGCGCTCATGATGTGATCAGTGAACGTGAGGAATAACCCCAGTACCCAACTTGTAGAACGAAAGACGCAAAATTTAACCATACGTGCGCGACCTTTCCACATATACAAAAGCCCCCATAACCAGCCCATGTATAGGCGCAATCTGCGCCCCAATAAATAAAGTTTCCATTATGCTACAAACGCTCAGCCAACAGACCCAGTCCCCGATATGCTTTATGAGTTTCAAATCTTAATTTTAAGCAACCCAAAGCCGCAGCTAAGACTTTAGAACAGCTGATGATTATTACGACGTCTTAACTTCGGCGCAGAGATTGAGATTGAGGAAAAAGTCTGTTTTGTTGATTAAATGAGAGAACGCACCCATTCGAACGATTGGTTAAGTCGTTCGGAGTTGATGGCGTTTAATGTCCGCTTTTATTTAGTTGCTTATCTATTGAAATTGAAAAAGAAAAAATGCTGAAATCGGTAATTTTTTAGGTCAATGCTGTCGCTTGTTGTCGTCGCCAGGTGAGATTTCTCCGCTTACAGCGATAACGTTTTAACTTATTTTTATGCATTTTCTGATATAAAATTCATTTCTAGATTAGACCGAAACGAGTATTTTTCGCTGATTCATCGAAACGATTAAAAAAAAAAAGAATAGTGCAGCACACAAACCACAAGTTTTACTGGATTGCTTGAGTATGTAATAAAAATCTGGTTAATGACGGATCTGATATTCATCATTCCAGCTATGCTATTGATGTTTCGCTAAAACTCAAAAGCGAATATAGTTAAAATCTCTTAGTCTCAAACTCCGCAAATTGAAGTGGTGAACAAAATTCAATATAATATCTCTTTTCTCTTCTTCATTACAAATAAACTGCTTTGAAACACGTTTGAAGACCACTTCGAATAGCAGCACGGAGTAACCTTTAAGAATATTGATCAGTTGTTGGAGAGTGCCAGTTTATTAACTACATTTAGCTACATTTCACGTTGGGTTCTTGGACTTAACCCCAACTCAAGATTCAATCGAGTAGGACTCACAAAATTTCGATTGAAAGAATATGGTTAGAGTCTTGAAACCAGAATTGGCTTGCAGCGCAATGGAAGAAGAAGACTGTATTAATTCTTACCTTGGTGAGGTACAACCTTATTGATTAAATCACGAGAAAGGAGCGTTAGAAAAGATATGAAATGAAAACCACTAAAGAATAGGGAGTAAGTTAAATTCACCACCTACGATGAAGGGTGATGAGGAACACAAAACATTTATATAGTCCGAGAATAGGAAGATCGTCTGTAGAGGTCGAACTTACTAGGACATTTTCATAAGGACACATTCAAAGGCTTTAGAAGTGAAACCAATGCATGTAAAATCTCTATTATCCCGTAAAACAGAACAGCTAGAAAACATTTGAGAACTGAGTACTCAATTTTGGTTTCATAATACTGTCCAGAGTGTTTTGAGAGTATAGATTTAGTTTATGAGAATAGTACGGCATTATAAGGATTAAATGGTGCATCAAAGAGTGATATATTTTTCATTAAAAGTATGTAACTCTTTTTAAACTCAAACTTAAAAATCAATACGTCAAAGCGTTTAACAGCTCTGGGCTTAGATTAGATTTCATCGGAGGCGGAGGGGTTCCTTCAAGCACTGCGACCATTGGTCTATTGTGCTGTACTATGAGCGTAGTTATTGTAAGGCGGACCCGTTCTCACCATAAGATCGAAATTCGGTATAAGTGATATGTTCGAAGATGAGCAGATTTTTCAATTTGAATGGGGTTCGCACATGAGTCGTAGCATCAAGGTTCAGAGAGATATTACCATTACAAACAAAATACACAAGAGCTTGAAATCCTCCAATTCGACCCTGATGTCGCGTACATTTTGATAATAATGTTTGAGGTAGGTCATTGCCTATGAAGTAGAACCGCGTCTTCAAATCATGTGACTGCATGGATAGCGTTGTCGAAAATTTACTACATTGCTGCTTTTGCTGATGAAGCTGTAAGGGAAACCAGACCTTTGATAGTCTCAATTTTCTCCAATCCGCTTAGTTCCTCGCGAAATTATGCGCCTTCCATCTATTAGATTCGCAACAGTCGACAGTACCAGCCAGATTGCACCTTCAGACGGTGTTTGGCCAATAGATCAAGATTTTCGAGAAGGTGAATGCAGTGTTTTATCTTCTATGCACCAGTTCAGCTCTGGCTCTAGGGAATAGCTCACCTGGGTGTCTATTTCTTTACTCTCATGAAGTAGAGACCGAGGTTTCCACGCTTTAGGTATACATACTGTGACGTAGAGATGGGCGAAGCAGTTCGTTTTAGTGAGTGAGTGAACTCCGACTCCCGATTCACTCACTGAAAGGAACTAGTTCAGTGAACTAGGTGCAGTTCCTTTTGAAGATCACTTCCCCAGCGAAGGAACTAAGTAGTTCTTTTCAAGTTCTGAGTGAATGTGAGGACTTAAAAAAAATCTGCCAACAATCTGGGCGTAACTTTATTATTTTTCCGGCAGAAGTTAGGAACGCGTTCAATTCTGAAATGCGGTGTAGGCTACTATGTGACTGAAAACCTATCAAAAAGAACAAGATCATGGAAGTTAAAATCTGATTGGATCTGAGAGATATGGAATAGTTTATAAAAAGTACACGATCACTTTACACCCCCTTAGGGGTCGATTTTCAGAAAATCTTGAAAACACTTTCTTGGTATTCATATGGAGAATACATAGAATAAAATTAAATTCATTATTTGGGACGAGGTAGTAGATATGTCGAAAATCGTGGGAAAATATGCATTCTATTTTCACAGATAATTTTTTTTGCCCCCTTCTGAACGCCAATAGATATAGATAGGAAAAACACCTCCCACTTGTACCACACTACCCTTAAGGGTCGAATTTCAAAAAACCTTGAAAACACTTTCTAGGTATTCATACGAAGAATCCGTAGAATAAAAATGAATTCAATATTTGGAAAGACCTAGTAGATATGACGAAAATCGTGAAAATATATGCATTTTATATTTATTATATTTACAAATATTTTTTGTTGCCCCCCCCCTTCTGAACGCCAATGAATATTCAAATTTTTTTTTATCACAATTACTTTTCTAGTTGATTTACATATACACACCGAGTTTCAACATTGTAGCTTAAGCCGTTCCATATATAGGAAAAACACCCCCACCCACTTGTACCAAACTACCCTTAGGGGTCGAATTTCAAAAAATCTTGAAAACACTTTCTAGGTATTCATACGAAGAATTCGTAGAATAAAAATGAATTCAATATTTGGAAAGACCTAGTAGATATGACGAAAATCGTGAAAATATATGCATTTTATATTTATTATATTTACAAATAATTTTTTTTGCCCCCCTTTCTGAACGCCAATGAATATTCAATTTTTTTTTATCACAATTACTTTTCTAGTTGATTTACATATACACACCGAGTTTCAACTTTCTAGCATGAACCGTTTAATAGTTAGGAAAACACCCCCTACCCCCGTAGCATACTACCCCTAAAAAAAAATTTATTTTTCCAACATTCCGCTACTATAGCTCTATCTAAATACCAAGTTTAAGGCTTATATCATTACAGGTTCTCAAGATATAAGCATCGGAACTTTTTCCTTTTCACCCTCCCCCTCTACACCATCAACCCCAAAACTTTTTCCCTACTAGGGTTTAATTAGCGCTACTTCTGGTAAAAATTCTAAGCATCTATCTTAAACTGTTCTTGAGATATGAAATGTGTTTGATTTGAAAAATTCTCATCCCCTCCACTTCTATGCTCCACCTCCCACTTAAAAAATGTTACTTTGATCAATCTTTATTTGTCAACCTTTATACCCAAACCAAATTTTATTTTTCTAGAGCAATTGGTTCATGAGATATCGTAATCTTAAGTTTTTCACCCCCCACCCCCATACACAACTTCCCCCACCCAAAATTTTTCTTCATTCTGTTCTCCTAGTATAACTACAAATATTTTTCAAGTTTGAATAGTGTGCCATTAACGGTTTAGGAGATATGGATTTTAGAATGTGTCTATCTCGCCTTTTTTGGGTTTCGGACGCATTACATTTCCCCCCACTCCCACACCCCTTGATCAATATTGACAATTTTTCTGCAAATGGGTCTACTATCAGAGCTCTATAGAAATTCCAAGTTTCAGCTTCCTAACATAAGGGGTTACTGAGATCTGGAAACCAAAATTTTCGGTCTAAAACACTTCCCCCTCACACCCCCACCCCTAAAAATTTGGTCACTTCAAGGCGCCTACCCCGTCTATTCGTTAAAAAAATTTCAATTTAATATCTCAAAGCGTTTGGCAGCTACGAGCCTCCAAACGATCTTGCGTTCGGCGGACGCCGTACGGCGTACGGCGGACAGACGAACTGAAAATTTTTATTGCTTTTTTCGCGTCTACTAGTTATGAAACGTGAAAATAAAAATTTTGAGGGTAGCAAATTTTTTTTTTAAAAAATCAATCACAATACTTAATTATTAAAATAATAAAGTAAAAGGTCCTCACTTCCCACGAAAGGCACTCATTCCTTTCTAAGCTTCACATCGCAAAGGACTTCTTCCTTTCCAAGCTGTGTCACGTGGAGAAACGAACTACACTTCACCAAAAGAAGTGAGTTAGTTCACTCACTCACTTCAATGAACTGCTCTTTTGGGACCTCATATGATGGATCCCAAATCACGACGCAGTATTCCAAAATAGGTCGTACTAGAGATATGAAGAGTGATTTGAATATATAAAGGTCATGAAAATCCGCAGAGGATCGATTAATGAAACCCAACATTTAGTTGGCTTCAGATATGCCATAATCAAAATGCGAAACGAATAACAGTTTTTCATCAAATACCTATGACTCCAAGGTCCTTAACTTCATTCGTTCTACACAACAGTGAATTATTAGTCCTGTAATCAAATAACAGTGGAGAAGAGGATCAAGTGCCGAAAAAATTTTACATTTTGGAATACTGAGCCGTAATGAATTTGAAATACACCATAAATTGAATTCGTCTAATGCCATATTCCCACTACTCCTAAATCTCGCGATTAAGAAAACTAGATTAAGAACTGTTTCCATTGTATATTCCTAGATTAAGTTTGACAGTTAAAATGAAACGAAAATGTAGTCTTATGTGTAAAATTGTTTCCGTTGAACAGTTAAATGCTATAAATGCAATGAATGTTAATGTTAATGTTAAGTGCTTTGAAACAGAAATGCCATAAACATGTCACAAATTTGTTGCTGTTACAAAAAAGAAGTGCTGCATTTCTAGGGGAAATTCTCAGTTGAGGAATACCTCCAAGATATAGGATACAGTGACTGAATTGCAATTTACTGGGTTGACACTAAAAAATTACGAGATAAGAAACTAGATTATTTCGTAATCTCGCGGTTTGATAATTTCAATCTCGTATGGATAATCTACTAGATTTGCGTGTAGATTTGCAATCGCGAGATTGCGAACCAGTTGAAACATGGCATAAGGCCCGTTGCTACGATCGTCAGTTACGTTCTAACTGGAACTTTAACTGACATATTTTCATACAAAACTTGCAGTTAAAATTCCGGTTAGAATTTAACTGACGATCGTAGGAACGGGCCTAAATCATTCTGAAGCCCTTGATAGTCCTCCAAGCAAGAGATCTTCGAAAAAAAATTCCACATCATCAGCGTACATAAGACACTGTGAGTAGTTCAAGATTAAGCGAAAATTGTTAACAAAAATTAAGTATAATAACGGTCCCCTAAATGACTACCCTGTGGTACACCAGATACCAAATCAATGAACGATGAAGTGACGTTACCTATTTTTATCACCTTTTCCTGCCATAGAGATACGCAGTAATCCACCGGAGAAAGTTTGAATGAAAACCAAGCGATCTTATTTTTTTGGACCAGAAAGGCCATGAACTATAACATAACTTATCTTTGACGATGCTTTCAAAATGTTTCGAAATGTATGAGATCTTAGAGATGGGTCTGTAATTTTCAACCGAGTTCTTTTTACCTGTCTCAAAAACAGGTGTCACGTATGAAATTTTCCATTTATCCAAAAAACTTCCGGAATTAAGCAACTTCTTAAATGAAATTGTGTGGGGATCATGAAGTGATAGCGCACAGCATTTCAAAAAGGAATTAAGTCATAACAAGCCCCTTTACTAGCGTCGATATTTCACAACGCAGACAACACATCATCGTTGGACAGCATTTTCGCGTTGTTTAACGTAGACTCTTGCCGCGAGGGCTTCATTCTACGGCCCGCTGCGGACACGGATCGATTAGCCGAATCAATGTCGCCGAGGCAAGGCTATCAGTTTATACCAGTTGCAGTCCCAGTATTCATACTAGTGGATGTGAGTCCCTCCTAAAACTCTGCCGCTTCTGGAGCACAGTGTTCTGTTGAATCGCAACTCCACGTCGAGCTCACGCAGAAACTATGTCCGCTTGGGCATAACCAAAGGCCCCGCGTAACTCTCGAAGGGCCTCACCTACGTAAGGAGATGATAGTAACTTATCATGGGCTCTCCTTACCCCGATTGAACCTTAGGTCAGGTCTAACAATTACTTTTGCTAAATTACCATGCATGCTTTTGGGACAAATACCCAACTCGGATCCGTGTTGTCGTCATCGTTGGACAAGTGGATGGCACCATAATAATACCAAATGATCAACATTAAGACTAGAAAATACAAGGTTTTCCGGTAAATACTGTTAAATTTATTTTGTGTGACGTTTCGGACTCGACTGAGTCCTTTATCAAACTGATCGACAATATCTCTACAACTGTTATATACACAAATGAAAGTAGGTAAAAAAGGGTTACTAAATTAACTAACAGAAGGGTCAATTAGAAAAACAGGTAAAAAAGGGGGTTACAGAATTAACTAATAGAAGGGTCAATTAGAAGACAAAAGGGGAAATTTACGTTAATAAGGGAGGTCATAAAAACATTAAACAGAGGCGGGGGTTTATAAGAAGGGAAAAAGTTATGAAAGTTGAAATTAATTAATTAGTTTTTGGGATCGAAGATTTTTGGTAAACGTTGTTTTTTCCAAAACGTAGACAAGGTAGCCAAAGTGAAGAGAGGTTGTATCCAGCGTCTCGGTTAAAATTTTGTGGATGTTTGGTTATCTCAATTGCTTCTCTTTCAATTCTTTGAAAATAGTGTTTCGTCCTGGCCAATATTTTGACGTTGCTGAAATCGATTGAATGGTTTTCTACCGCTGCATGTTCCGCAATTGCTGATGAGTGGACCTGGTTTTTTTGTGTGCAGCGTTGATGTTCACGAATCCTTGTTCTGATGGTCCGTCCTGTTTCTCCGATGTAGACTTTGTTGCAAGACCCGCAGGGAACTTTGTAAATGCCCTCCATTTCCAGTGGGATTTTGTCCTTTTGGTTTCCTAAGAAACCTCGAAGCGTGGTTGCCGTAGAGTAGGTCGTACGTATGTCGGCTTTCCTGAGACCCTGCCGATTCGATCTGTTGTACCCTCTATGTAAGGTAATGTCACCCATCTTTTCCTAGTATGCTCGTTCGTATCTTTTTCTTCCTGGTTCTTCATGGCTTTGGGTTTCTGTTTGCATACTTTGTTGATAGTGCTCCTAGTGTATCCGTTGGCTGCAAAGGTTTTCTGTAGGTGTTCCATTTCGTTGCGAAGTGCGTGTGGGTTATCGTTGGTGATACATTGTGCTCTGTGGATAAGTGTTCTAAGTACTCCTTCCTTCTGCTTGGGATGATGGTGGGAAGACGCATGTAGATATCTGTTAGTGTGAGTAGGTTTTCTGTATACGGCGAAATGTAAAGATGGTACAGTTTTTTCGACTAGTACATCCAAAAAGGGTAGTTTGCCGTCTTTTTCCATCTCCATTGTGAATTTGATGTTGCTGTGTTGTGAGTTGAGGTGGTCTAGGAACTTATCTAATTCTTCTTTTCCATGCTGCCAGATAATGAAGGTGTCGTCAACATATCGAAGGTATAGTTTCGGTTTTAGTGATGCTGAGTTGAGAGCGTTCTTTTCGAATTCTTCCATGAAAATTTCCGCAACTACTGGGGATAATGGAGAACCCATGGCGGCGCCTTCCGTCTGTTTGTAGAGTTTGCCTAATGCTGAGAAATAAGTGTTGGTTAAGCAAAATTCGATTAAATCCACTCTGTTATCCGGTATGAGTTTTTTGATGAGATTCATAGTGTCCTTGATCGGAATATTGGTGAACAAGGATTCGACGTCTAAACTTACTAGTATGTCCTCCGGATTTATTTCGATGTTTCTTAATGTTTCAACTAGATGTGTAGAATTTTTCACGGTCCTGGGTGTGTTTCCGACGAAAGGGCGTACCTCAGCTGAGAGAGCTTTGGCCAAACCTTTTGTAAGCGCTCCGATGGAACTAACAATGGGGCGAAAAGGAGCATCCGGCTTATGGATCTTTGGTAAACCGTACATTTTCGGAGTATGTGGATCAGGTTTACCAAAGATCCATAAGCCGGATGCTCCTTTTCGCCCCATTGTTAGTTCCATCGGAGCGCTTACAAAAGGTTTGGCCAAAGCTCTCTCAGCTGAGGTACGCCCTTTCGTCGGAAACACACCCAGGACCGTGAAAAATTCTACACATCTAGTTGAAACATTAAGAAACATCGAAATAAATCCGGAGGACATACTAGTAAGTTTAGACGTCGAATCCTTGTTCACCAATATTCCGATCAAGGACACTATGAATCTCATCAAAAAACTCATACCGGATAACAGAGTGGATTTAATCGAATTTTGCTTAACCAACACTTATTTCTCAGCATTAGGCAAACTCTACAAACAGACGGAAGGCGCCGCCATGGGTTCTCCATTATCCCCAGTAGTTGCGGAAATTTTCATGGAAGAATTCGAAAAGAACGCTCTCAACTCAGCATCACTAAAACCGAAACTATACCTTCGATATGTTGACGACACCTTCATTATCTGGCAGCATGGAAAAGAAGAATTAGATAAGTTCCTAGACCACCTCAACTCACAACACAGCAACATCAAATTCACAATGGAGATGGAAAAAGACGGCAAACTACCCTTTTTGGATGTACTAGTCGAAAAAACTGTACCATCTTTACATTTCGCCGTATACAGAAAACCTACTCACACTAACAGATATCTACATGCGTCTTCCCACCATCATCCCAAGCAGAAGGAAGGAGTACTTAGAACACTTATCCACAGAGCACAATGTATCACCAACGATAACCCACACGCACTTCGCAACGAAATGGAACACCTACAGAAAACCTTTGCAGCCAACGGATACACTAGGAGCACTATCAACAAAGTATGCAAACAGAAACCCAAAGCCATGAAGAACCAGGAAGAAAAAGATACGAACGAGCATAC
Source organism: Beris chalybata (assembly GCA_949128065.1). Lineage (NCBI taxonomy): Eukaryota > Metazoa > Arthropoda > Insecta > Diptera > Stratiomyidae > Beris > Beris chalybata. The sequence continues at coordinate 108,601,111 of OX421895.1, forward strand.
TAGGAAAAGATGGGTGACATTACCTTACATAGAGGGTACAACAGATCGAATCGGCAGGGTCTCAGGAAAGCCGACATACGTACGACCTACTCTACGGCAACCACGCTTCGAGGTTTCTTAGGAAACCAAAAGGACAAAATCCCACTGGAAATGGAGGGCATTTACAAAGTTCCCTGCGGGTCTTGCAACAAAGTCTACATCGGAGAAACAGGACGGACCATCAGAACAAGGATTCGTGAACATCAACGCTGCACACAAAAAAACCAGGTCCACTCATCAGCAATTGCGGAACATGCAGCGGTAGAAAACCATTCAATCGATTTCAACAACGTCAAAATATTGGCCAGGACGAAACACTATTTTCAAAGAATTGTAAGAGAAGCAATTGAGATAACCAAACATCCACAAAATTTTAACCGAGACGCTGGATACAACCTCTCTTCACTTTGGCTACCTTGTCTACGTTTTGGAAAAAACAACGTTTACCAAAAATCTTCGATCCCAAAAACTAATTAATTAATTTCAACTTTCATAACTTTTTCCCTTCTTATAAACCCCCGCCTCTGTTTAATGTTTTTATGACCTCCCTTATTAACGTAAATTTCCCCTTTTGTCTTCAAATTGACCCTTCTATTAGTTAATTCTGTAACCCCCTTTTTTACCTGTTTTTCTAATTGACCCTTCTGTTAGTTAATTTAGTAACCCTTTTTTACCTACTTTCATTTGTATATATAACAGTTGTAGAGATATTGTCGATCAGTTTGATAAAGGACTCAGTCGAGTCCGAAACGTCACACAAAATAAATTTAACAGTATTTACCGGAAAACCTTGTATTTTCAATTCAAAATGTACTGTGAAAACATTCATCAAAAATTAACATTAAGACTACTCTGCCCGCTTAGTACAGACCCGTTTAAATTATACACAGCCTTGAAAAATCAGCAAAAAGCTGACAAGATTCCTTCGTACTGCTCGACAATTTTCCCTCGTACTCAACACGTTCAGGAACTGTTGACTCTTTCCGTGTTGAATTGATAAAAATCCAGAACGCTTTGCTATCCTTCTTTATGCGGCTTAGGGCCCTACCTTGGCAGTCATTTGTAGGTTGTTAGTGATTTTACTCTGGTTACTACTGATAAAAGGCGCCGAACTTACCGTATCCGAGAACTCGTCCTTGGGCATACGGGAAATAGTTCCGAGGTCATCCTTCGTTGGAGACATAGTTCCGGTGTCGATCTGCACTTTGCTTCGGGAACGCACAAACACTGCACTAATTAGAAACGATGTTATCAAACTCGTCTTGCTGATCTAATTGCACTTTTCGCCGCACGGTACTAGGAACCGTGTGTGTTACCTTCACGTCACGCAAATCACCTTCTTTTCCACTTCTTAATCGAAATCAGCAAGACAAACGAACCACCGGCACTAACAAGCTAACGATAGGAAAAATCGCTGATAGCGAGCGAAAGGTGGCAATTACCGGACGGACGGTAAGCGGCACAGATTTCTTAGATAACGTAAAGAGCGCCCCGAATTCGACTTTCACGCGACTACGTCCAATTGGAGTTTCTTCGGTGTCGTCAGATTGAAGACGCGATTCTTCCTGCCAAAGGTGCAAGGTAAACCGGTCGTGGTGAAAAGGCGATCGATAGCCGTACGAAATTCACCACACACGGGAGCTGTCCGATGTCTCGTTGTTCCGGCAAGGAAACGATCGACGGGTCAAGCGAAGAGTTTCTCAACACGGCGGTAATTGCAATTAAAGACAAGAAAAACAAACAGCAAAATACCGCCAACAAGACAGCAACAGGCTGATCACGCGGCACGTTTCTTGTAATTGCACACACACACGCACTTACGCTGGACTCCAGTCGTTCGAACGGAAATAATACGGGCAAAATTAAACGAAAAAAAAGTAACCGAAATTAAAAAACGAAAAAAAAATAATACGAACGAGTGAAAAGTTGATCTATCTAAACGCTGCGAAAAGCCACGTTCACGTTGGTCATGCCGGTCGTGTTGTTACCGATAAACTAAAAAGACTGCGACTGAACGGGTGAGTTTGAGTTGCCTGCGAAGCTCGGAAACGTCAAAAAAACGGCGATGACTGTGCCCTGTGCGCTGCGGGGCTCCGAAAGCCACGAAGCCAGCCGACGACACGACGGAAATGAAGCACATGCACACGGACGGAATGCTGGCTGCGGAGCACAACAGCAGCAGCAGCAACAACAACAAGCAGCAAAACTGGCGTTTCCACTTTTCCAGTCCGGCGTCGTGCCGGTCGAGTTTTTGACAGTCGCGCCAACCGGTCTTTTGGGGCACTGGAAGTCGCATGCCGGTGGAAGTCGCGTCGCCCGTTAAACGACCGTTCGACGAGTTTTTCCATCGCCTGCCTGTGCACAAATTCACCACGGCGAAACATTCCGAAGGAAATCGTTTAGGTGACGTCACGCTGCACTCAATAGCCACTTCCCACGCATGCGCAGGGAAAATGCATCGGCAACGGACCGGAAGAAACGGAAGTAAGTGTTGCGCTGAAAGCGAACTTTTAACGGAAGAGGAAAAGCGTCAGAAGGCTGCCGGTGAAAGCTTTGACTATTACAGTGGCGGGTTGTTTTGAGTGGACAGTCGAAGAATAGTTAAGTATGTATTTATTTATTTAAAGGGAAGCATTTAACCATAAGAGCGTGTTTTTCTGTTGGAAATCGAAACTACTTGCCTAAAAAGTGTATCCGCCATAGCCGGTCCCAAGCCCCGTTTTAGAATTGAGGAGGGAAGATGGAGTTTAGGGGACTACTCACTTGACGATTTTTCATACAAATTGTTGTACCTTTTTCTCGGGAACCTCTCAACCAATTATGATTAAACTTTGTACATTTATTATGTTTATAAATTGAATACCATTGAATGAATAAACTTCAGAAATATTAAAAACTTATTGACTTTGAAAGTTAACACTTTTGTCATATTTTTGTAACTGAAAAAAAAAAAAATTTTAAAATTAACTTTTTAAAAATTCCTTCATTTAGTGTTTAGACCATGTTGTTATCTTTAAACAAAAAATATCATCTTGATATCTGTTTTCATTTTCGAGAAAAATGATCATTTTGTCTTGAACAAAATGCAGAAAAAAAATTGTTCAGAAGAGCGAAAAACTAGAATCGTTAAGTTTTAATCTTGTTTCAATGGTTTTCTCTCCGAATCAGCCAAGATGTTTTATGCGCATGTTTCGTCTCCAAAAAAGTACGAAATAATATTTAATTTTTTTTGGTGTGAGGCATAGAGCTAGTGGAGACGCTAACGGTTTTGTATAAAGTGCTTTGAAGCCAAAATCAAGATGAGAATTGAGACAAAACATAGTCACTACATCAAATTTTTGTTGTCTTAGCGTGTGAGTGAGTGAGTGAGACAAAACAGGTACGTTATGTCAATTTGTTGTTGCTTTGCGTGTAAGTGAATGCGAAGACGTCCGCCTCCAACTCAACCGCTGCTTGTCATCTTCAGTATATATCTCTATGGTGTGAGGCTTCGTTCTAAGCATTACAAACTTTTGTTTTGGATTAAACTTCCTCTCAGATTTCAAATCCGTACTTTTTTGGTAAACACCACAAACAGGAAAAACACCTCCATCCTCGTACCATACTACCACTATAAAGAATTATATTTTTCCAACGTGCCACTACTATAGTTCTATCTAAATACCAAGTTTCAGCTCTATATCGTTATCGGTTCTTTAAATACATATAAGCATCGGAACTTTTTCTTCTTCACCCTTCCCTACCTTCACCCTCTACACCCAAACCCCAAAAATAGTTTTCCCTGCTAGGGTTCTATTGGGCCTACTTCTGGTAAAAATGTTAAGCATCTACCTTAAACTGTTCTTGAGGTATGAGACAGAGAAATGGAAAAAGTTACCAAAAAGTCGTAAAAACAGCAATGTTGTTGTTGTTTAGCATATAAATTTCTAGCCTGCTCTGATGCGCAATAAAACACACCTATTATTACTTAATCTCCATATGAGAACAAAAAGATCATATTATTTCCCACCATAACACAAAAACTGTAGGTTTTCTCGATGGCACATAAATTCTAAAGATCCTGCTACTTGTTCTGGTGTTTTAAGCTATTAAATGCTAACTCCTCGCAGCATATCGTTTTCTCCATATATAAAATTAAAGCTAATTCTCAACACATGCAAAAACGAAGTTCCTGATACTTTTTAGCGATAGATTTGTTAATTTCAACCCAAAAAGGTGGAAGATTTTATTGCTCATATTTTTGATTATTTAGAGCATTAGCGGTGTGTTTTTAATAAAATTTTAACAATTTTCTCTATGTTCAAAAATGATTAGAAACAGTATCTGAATCTGACTAGATCTTCCTGGTAATTTTGTCAATATTTTTGTTCCGTTGAACATGTTTACTGTGGTGGTAGCCTAGTTAATTGTGTTTTTTTTGGTCAACGATCAATAGAACGGTAGCTAAAAAGTATCAGGAACTATCGAACTCATGTGCATGCGAGATGTCCGCCACTTTTCTTGGTTACGCAAAAACAAGTTCACTGGCATCTAAAAGAACATCTTCAAGGTACGACCTTCAATTTTCCTTAGCGACGCTCATATCTATTATGATTTTTTTTATGATAAGAAACCTTCAAACAGAATTGAGATTTCCATCTTTCTTTTTTATATACTAAAATTTATGACAAAATTGATGCATAGAACATTTATGCGAAAGAACAGTAAAGCGACTACACTCTCTAAATTCAAGCGTCATACGATTTGTGCTCCCTCTGTTGATAAAAAATCACAACGGGGTGTGAAAACAGGAAAACTATGTTCACTTCGAAATTCAGATGGCACTAAGATCTTAAAGAACTTTACAAGTTTCGAACGAGATATACCCGCCTCGTCCCTTATCCGATATTCACACCGACCAGAAAATCAAAGCTCGATTACCATGGACTGCAACATTTTATTGATTACAAAATTTACATACATTCATTTAAATTCTCAACTTTACATTTTTTTTTAATTTTTAATACTAAAGTGGATTTAAGGATCATCAGATTCGAGTGATTCGTCCTTCGACTCAGTTGATTCCTGGATAGCGGCATCTACAGGAGGCTGGCTTGATATGGACTCGATGGATGCGGGTTCGCTAGCTGCAGGCACGTTCGTTGCAGCAGCTTCTCTCTTCTGTTCATCCGATTCAAGAAAGTTGTCCCAATTGTTGAGTCGTTTTTGTGCTTCGGCATCAGTTTCGCCAATTCTAATTAATTAAACATAGCATTATTAATTCTTTTTCTGCTTTTGGGAATAGACTGATCATAAGGAATTTATCGGGTCTTGCAGAAACTTGGAAATGAAAGAAAGACTCACCAGAATTTATTACAGAAGATTACAACATTCATCATTCATCGCAAAGTTGTACCACACAAACATAAAGATCAAAAAACCCGTTTTGCCTTAGGGTAGTTTTCATTCCCAAGGCAGGCAAGCCAAGCTTCTCCCTGGCCAAGGACTCAAGACCCATTAGTTTCTCATAGTTTTTGCTGAAAACAATGCAGAGCCTGGTGGACTATTATCTCAAATGTGTTCTGGACGCCATGGGCTTCTCAGCACTCTTATATGAAGAGAACATCTGTCGAAACGGACGTACATGAGGTTGTCTCCACGATAGAAGAATCTTTGAATATGAAAGAGTATACTCTAGCAGCGTTTCTAGATATTGACGGTGCGTTCAATAATGTGGAGACGAGTGCGTTCGAGAAGGCATTGAATAGAATGGGTGTTGACTTTATCATTTCGTGCTGGAAAGTCTGGCACGTACCAGATTTCGGTACTATGGGAAATTTTCCTTGATCGTACTATAAGAACTTGCAATAATTCCTTAATGGAGGACTACTCTCTTCGCAAGGAAGAGTAATATTTGGAATCAGTAATCTAGAGCCCGCTTTATACGAGGGGACCGGATCCATCGCAGTGATCTCTCGTGATGGACTGTGGCACAGTGCTTCAGTCCACCCTTCTCAACATAACCTAGGCAAGGAGTTTTTGCATTTGCTCACACTAACTGCTTACAAACGGTCATAAAAAATATCGATGCCACAGCGAAATGGGATAATTGATTTAGCTTAGCTGAAACCGCTCGCTTCTATGAAACTTGTCGAAAACGTCTGAAACCGCTCGCTTCTTTGAAACTTGTCCAAAACGTCCTTAACAGTGAATTTGTATCATCTGACACACCCTGAATGGCAAAGGCAAACTCCAGAGTCCAGACACCAAAAGACAGACAGAAAAAAATATTTAATTAAATCAATTCTCACGGAAAATTTGAACGTATCTTTTTTAAAATAGAAGAATGCAGACTTTTGGAATACTGTACATGAATTGAACGATTCAATGCATTGGTCTGGCATACAAGCATATTAAACTTAGTGGTTAGTGATAATCGTCGATAGTTAGACATCTTGTACGTAACTAGCAACATACCGCGGCTACGCTCGCAACTATCACGCTTGTTTGGTGATATACTATCTTAACTCCCGTTGCTCCTATTCCTCTCGTTGATCCCGTTGCTCCCGTTTCTTCCGTTGCTTCCATTTCTCCCATATATTACCGTTTTTCCCGCGGAAAAACTGTACGAAACCCCCGCTACAAAAAGGGCGAACGGGGCCTTGTCCGGCCAATCCAGAGAAGGGTCGTGGGCGCCAGTGGTTTCTCTTTAAGGACCCGTTCTCACGTTTCCGACAATTGCACCACAAATTGGCTGAAACGACGCGCAATCTAATCCTCCCAAAAACTTAAGACCCACGGAAGAAAAGCTGGAACACGTTCCCAAAATTTTGGAAAGCACTTCAAAAAAAAATAAGAACACAAGCGTTTCCGTTAAAGTTAATGATTTAATTATAATTATACCTTCTCAAATCTCTACCTCTACATGACTGACCCTAGACTTCTTTTCTTAAAATAATGGCGCCTCTGGTGCGGTGTCCCTCGCCGAATCTTGGATTTCCTCGATCGCTGGAATGCAAAATGCGCTGTCTTCACAACTCGACTCGACTCCTCGGCCAAAAATAACTATTTCCACAACTTCTCGTTCCGTAGGCACTTTACAAAAGAGGCCGTTGTTCAGTCCAGTACCTTCCGCGAAAACTCGCTTTTTTTCCAGTTAATGTCCGTTTTCTGGGGCCATCGTCTGCTTTCTCTAGATCATTCAACTTTCTCTCAGGTGCATCGCTTTCGTATATCTGGGTCACTTTCTATTTCCTAAACGCCGCTTTAGCGGAGATCCAAACCACTTAATCGATTACACTTCGCGCAGTGTAAGACCACCATATTGCAAGGCCGATTGAATGTCACTTGACGTTTCTGTGACAGTGTGATGTTTACGTTTGTGATGTGATGGTTTTGTTTACGTTTGGGCTGTGATGATAAGGTCGTTTCTCAATTCCTTGCTTAAGTCTACGTCTACGTCTAGTTATAACAGTTATGACGTCAGACCTAGCAAAAGCGTGTCTAGATTTCGTGCTGGTTTGTGTCTTGGCTATCAATCAATCAAAAGCTTGTATTACACTGTATGACTACTTAGTCAAACAGTGTAATACAAGCTTAAGGAAACGTAAAAAAATTGAAATTTTTGATTTTTGCAGCGTCAAATAAGCATCAGCTGATCCATTTCGAGCTTTCTCTAAACTGTTATAGTAGCAATGCTATGCTGTGACGTCAACATAGACGTAGACTTAGCAAGGAATTGAGAAACGACCTAAAGTGTCGATGTTCAGTGTTTCGTGATGTGTTTCGTATTTGGTTTCGTGTTGTGTTTCGTGTTCTCTTTCGTCTGTTGCGACTTGTCCCTTTGTGATTCCATTTGTAAATTGTAAATTCTTCCTTAGCCCTAATCTAATCCTAACAATTCAATAATTACTAACAATTCAATGTCCTACTTTAACCATTTTCCAGCTCCTCTTCCATTGTGCAATTTTACTAATTACTAATTCGCTTTTTATGTTTACATTTAGGTTGACACGGAGCATTGTGGAGAGAAGTAGCCATACAAGGATACGGAGTGAGATCTGCTTAAGTTTTATTTTAACATCTTATCGCGGTATTGTAAACTAACCATTTCTCTTATTTTCTTTTCAGGACTACAAACCGACCCGTAACACATTACTTCCATTGCTTTCGTTCCTTTATTCTCCATCCTCTATCCACCATCTTCCATCCACTATCCAACATTCATCGTCCAACTCTACCATTTAGTAATACGTAACGTATAACTACACCAAAAATGAACGAAAAATCATATGAAATACAGTCAAATGTAGGAATATCTCTCGTACCACCGATTGTAAAATGATTTTGTTAACGCAGAAACATTCGCGGGCGTGTGCTTAAAATATCAGCGAAGTTTCATCGTAATCGGATATTAGATATAGGAAAGGGTAAACAAACAATTAGCGCACCAGGGTACTAAAATCGCGAAAAAATTTGAATAATGTAAAAAAAAACAATTGTTTTTCATTCGATCGGGACCAAACTTCACAGGAATTATTCCGGGACTACTCTACACGTTCCCTTTTATCAAAATCGGTTCAGCGGTTCACAGTGAACATACATACATACATCCTCTTTTATATAAAGGGTGGGCCATCTAGTGGTTTCTTTTTAAATCATAGGTTTTTTTGACACTGAAAGCTGTTTTCCGCTCGAAATCTTGACAGAAAGTCAGTATCATACCGCCGCGGAACGAAATGAGTCGCTTTACGCTTGAACAACGTTGGGAAATATTGAAAACTTATTTCCAAAGTGAGTGCTGTGTAGCCCAAACAGTGCGTTTTTTTTTTAAAAAAGAAGTTTTGACCGAAATGAAGCACCCACCGCACCTGCTGTACGCAATTTTGTGCAAAAAGTTCGTGAGACTGACATGCTAGTGGACAACACTCATGTCCCCCGTCGTCGTACAATGCGCACAAACGGCTGCTGTAGCCGAAAGTGTGAGGCTCACTCCACGAACATCAACTCACCGTCGATCTCAACAGCTCAACATTCCACGCACTAGCCTGAGAAGAATTCTGCACAAAAATCTCGGATTATTCGCTTACAAGGTCCAATTGACTTAGAAATTGAAGGCGCACGACCATCCGCTTCGTTGTCGCTTCGCAAGTTGGGCCTTAGAGCAGCTTGAATTGGACAACGATTTTGGGCGAAAAATCATCTTTTCTGACGAGGCGCATTTTCATCTCGGCGGCTACGTTAACAAAGAAAATTGACGCATCTGGGGCTCGGAAAACTCGCACGTTATTGTCGAGAAGCCAATGCATTCACAGAGAGTGACTGTTTGCTGCGGATTGTGGAGTGGTGGCATCACTTCTTCGAAAATGAGGCTGGGAACAACGTTTCGGTAACGGTGAACGTTACAGAGCCATGTTATCCGACTTTTTTTTTTACTGAAATTGAAGACATGGATTTGGACGACCTCTGGTTTATGCAGGATGGTGCGCCATGCCACACAGCCCATGCCACAATTGATCTTTTACGCACCAAATTCCCAAATCGTGTTTTCAGCCATCTTGGGGATGTCAATTGGCCGCCTCGGAGCTGCGATTTGACCCCTTTGGATTTTGTTTTTTGTGGGGAACCGTGAAGGACCGATGTTATGCCAACAATCCAGAAATGATTCAAGCACTTAAACGCCAATATCATCCAAGCAATCCGTGAGCTACAGCTCGAAAACATCAACAAGGTCTTGGAAAATTGGAGTGACAGAATGCGCTACTGCGATGCCAGCCGAGGCAGCCACTTGAACGAAGTTGTGTTCCATCATTAATCGGAATGTTTACTCTTACTAATAAAGCCATAATACATATGTACATGAAATTTTGTTATAATTTTGTTAATATTATTGCATTTTTAAAAAGAAAGTTGTATTTGGCCCACCCTGTACAGTATGTTAAGAACGTAATCGAGCAGTTCCTTTATGTAGAAACCCATACTCTTCGAAAGAAAAAGGATCAACGAACATAGAAGTTTTAAAATGATGAAGGGGTAAAGTCTGCAAATTCAGCGAAGGAAAAGCAATAAAATCTTTTGATTGAGATATTCGTATTAAAGGACTAGAAAAAACACCAACCATACTTTGCTTTAAGCCCCTTAACCTGATCCCGAGACCTTTTTGACCTCCTTTCGGACCGTCGACCACGTAAAACAACCACGACAAATTAAATTTCATTCAATACTCACTTGAATTTCGCTTTTCCGTCCCAATTTTCCGCCGTTAATTTTCTCTTGCCAAAGTATCGACCGTTCATCATTTGAACTACGGTGTCCGCTTCTTCCGGATCGGACATTGTAATCTGTGCTACGCCTTCCGGGTGCCGCTGTAAAAAAAAACAGTAACAAATTCAAAAAAAATCTCAAAACCACACTAGGGTTAAAAAAAAGCTCACATCGTAAACAACAACTTTTCGGACAGTTCCACATTTGGTACACTCTTCGCGCAAATCTTTCTGATAGTCGATAATCAAGTGCACCTCCTTATCGAAAAGCTCCGGGGTGAATAAGTTCTTCAGGACAACAACCCGTTCGTGTTTCGAACGTTCGCCGCGCATTTTTTCCGGACGCCAATCGAAAAGTCTGACAATTTCGATAAAATAAAACAGAGAAAATTAAATTTAATTTAAATTAAGCACAGAAAAACCCACCGTTCCTTCATCTTTAAGATCATTTCCTTGTCTTTCTTTTTCTTCTTGGGTTTGAGTGCCGGATTATATTCACCACGCATTTGAAACTTAGCACGTTGCACGTTGATTTTACGTCCGCGCAATTCGTAACCGTCCAGCAAATTGAGCGCCAATTCCACAGATTCGATCTGAAATTTAAAAAAAGGGAGTAAAAAAAATGAACGCAATGTTTATTTTAAGTTGTTCTGTCATGGGGCTCTGATTGAGTTGATTAATCCGCAGCTTTAAATTGCTGTTTATTATTTCTATCGAGTTTCTGGCCCATTGTAATTTGGGCTGAAATGTAACAAGTGGACGGTGGAATTTTTGGCTTGTGATTCGCGTGGGGTTCCTAGGATGGCACGAGAGGTTACCAGGGGTCTCTAAGCCAATAAAATCAATTTTTTTTTTTTTAAACTTTTAATCTATCTTCTAGCCTTCGAACGATTCAAATCAAGACAAGACGTAGCCGAGACACTTGTACGCACTATTGGACGACTGATTATCAATTACTTCGAGGACGTTTTATTGTTTTAATTATTTTTAAATCGATTCGCTAAACTACAAGCTGTTTTACTAAACTGATTAAATCTCGTCAATGTGGCCAAGTGACGGACGGGAGGGCTTAATGCAGATTTGATTCGGGGGAGGCTGCGAGGATTTAATTGATGTTGGCTCGGAGCCACGCGGAATGTTGGAACGAAACAAATTCTTCTAGTGTTTCACTTCATGTTACATGCGAGTCGTCGTACTACTCCCGCGCAATTTCAAACACAATTTTAATGATGATTAAACGATTTGAAGGCCACGAAAATTCGACAATGTTTGCTCGTTGGCGCTGTGGAGTTATTATGGGAGCACTACGTGTCCGCTTTATTTATAAATAATTCGGAGAAGCACGTTACTCGCAGCAAATGGGGTGTATTGCTCCATCGCGAATTGGGGTAAGTGCAATGATGCCAGGAACAATTACAGAGCGCAATGAACGGTGCAACCGTAAACAAATTTAGCTGCGTGGACTATTAATTCGAAGGTGAATGAAGACGATCGGCATCTGTTTGATTTTAGACCTCATCATTAGCACACCTGTTGGTAGACGTCTGAATCGTTTTGCTGACTCACTAAACTTTAGTCAGCTTGTGAACCTATGCGAATCCCTGACCATGCAGTTCAAGGTAGGGCAGGTACTCGAGGCACCTCGTGAGAACACAGACAGAAGACGAACTTAGACCTAAATAGGTCTATTGGGTTACCACAGGATCATAGATTCCGGTCCTACTCGCTAAACCATTTAGAGCTTATAAGTAAGCGTTGGATTCTTGCGGCAAGGTTACTGAGACTGATGAAGAAGTAGACTCCTAGATGAGCTTTCCTCCTAGCGGATAGAGCTGAACAAGTATAAAGAACATGAAGGACTGACTCCTCCTTCTTCCCATCCAGAGTCAGAAGTTTTTATAGAAGTATTTTGAGAAGAGGTCGTGTCTTTTAGCATGCAGATTACTTAATTCCGCTGCTCAAATTTTGTAGGAGATTATCAACGAGGAAGCCTAGTAGAGAGGAGTGGATCAGCCCCACAAAGGGGACCTTCAAATCTACACATACGGTTCGAAGCCAGACGCAGGTTCAGGTGTGGGAATATTTTCCGTCGACCTGAATCATAGTGAGGTATTCAGAATACCGGACTGCTGTAGCATATTTCAGGCAAAGATGATGGAAATTGTTCAGGCTTGCAATCTAATAGAAGCTTGTGCAATGCGGAACAAAACCATCGTTATCCTAATAGATAGTCAGGCTGAGATTAAAGCCCCGATCACAATGCATCCGTTCCGTCACGTCACGAAAAGTGAGGTTATGTGATCCGTAAAAGTTGAATTTAAGCCCCGATCACAATGCATCCGTTCCGTTCCGTCACGTTCAGCTGTCAAAGTAGACCTTATGGGCTGGCCATGTAAATGCACACAATGGTCGTAACGGAACGGAATTTAGGTGAACTCGTCCGCTCCGTTCCGTTACGACCATTGTGTGCATTTACATGACCAGCCCATAAGGTATACTTTGACAGCTGAACGTGACGGAACGTGACGGAACGGAACGGATGCATTGTGATCGGGGCTTAAGGCCCTCGATTCACACTTGATCCAATCCTGCCTCGTGAGGCTATGCAGGGATAAGATTGGTGCGTTCTGCACTCATAGCGGAATTCCAGCAACGAGGCTGGAGATGAGCTCGCAAGGAGAGGTTCCGTGCTGAATCAAGCTCTAGTTCTTCCAGTGATGAGGCCAATTGAAGACATTAAACATGCTATCGTCGTGTCGGCCATATCGGAGACTGACACGTGGTGTTCGGGCCCATAGAGATATATGTAGTGAAGATGGCGTGCAATGACTGTTTTGAAGCTGGACGATTTCTCGCAAAGGACCGGCGATATTCACTATGCTACTATCAGCATCTTACTCACCCTTATGTTATGCTCCGGTATTGAAAAGAAAAAAAAACCAATCTTTAAATATTACGGTACTATTTGCATTTCAATGCCACCAGCATGAAACGCTCCATACAAAAAGTTCAATTTTGTATCAAAACGCTTCAAAGTGCTTTACACAGGAAACGGCGTCTTGTCATCTCCGTTATTTATATCTCTATGGTCGGGCCGGGCAGGGAGCCCTTGCCTACTATGAGTGCGGCTATTTTCCCAATAGTGTAAATACTCATGAAGTACTGTCGGACATCCACCATAGTTGGATGAACTCCTGCGGACTTCGTGGGTATTTAAACGATAATTATACATTAAGATTGTAATGATATAAAGAGACTCTGATCCCCTCCAAAAAACATCCCACCGATAACATTTATATCTTATACCATGGATACATTGCTCGCATACGTACCATGGTATCCTGAATACCATAAATGTATCGCAAAATATCACGCTTTTACTAGATAAATAACCTAGCTTAATCGTAGTTTTGACGTCACTTCGTAGTATACAGATGCGATAATTTTATCTGGTATACCACGTAAGCAGCGCCACTTTCCAGCATGTGGGTGTTCTGGTAAGTAAATTTTCCAACAAATGAAATGACATTTGATGAACATAACCACAAAAGTTTGTGTTGTGATTTGTAATGTGAAGTGGGTTTTCGGTAAAATGCAGACAAAGCGAATTTGTTACTTGAACTTATTGTATTATACAACACAATGTAAAAAAACACAAATTTTGTGATATACAAATTCTATTAAAATCTGACAGTTAATGACAGATAAACAGCTGATGTCAATGTATACTACCTATTGTTAATGTATCACCACATCTAGTTTCATATATTATGCTTATACCACACTGGAAAGTATACCACCAGTGTATCAATGGTATTAGAGTGCCCATTGAGTCCATTAAGACCGGTAGCAGCCTAGATATAGATTAATTCTAGCTTTAGGATTAAGATACAAAACTGTTAGTATTGTGTATATAAGGCAAATAAAGCACATTTAAAACCTAAAAACCTACCATGAGTGCGGGAAGGACAAAGTTTGTCCCATTCGGAGATGGGAATACTTCTCGTATCCTAATTGATGCACTGACGGGGCATTGCCTGATCAGACGGCACGCCGGAAGACTGGGTGGAACGGTCGTTGTAAGTCTGTGCCGCAGGTGTAGTGAACCCTATCCCAAGGAAAGTATTTTCCACGTGCTTTCGGAATGCCCTGGTTTGGGTCAGAGGCGGGAATGTACTTTAAGTACGCGTTTCACCATGGTCTTGGGCGAACTTGCAAACATAAAGCTAGACAAGCTGTTGCAGTTTGTCAGGCTGGCGGGGTGGGGTGGTTTACCTAAGATGTGGTCTGGTCCCACTTTGTACGGCGTCATAAGTTTTTTCGACAGCATTTACAAGGATGGTGCCCTTTTGGATAAGTTTTTCGAACTCCCGCATCCGCCTCTTGAGCAGTCGGTAGATACTGCTATCCAGGTCCAAAGAAGTCCATTAATTCTGGATGCGGATTGGAGCCTGCCCAAGCGGCTGAAAACATATTCGTAACACCTTGTAAGGTGGGACCAGACCACATCTTAGGTAAACCTAACCTAACCTAGCCGTGTCCGGTCCGACATAATCAGCGTTCATCAGCCAGTTACCAGGAATCTTCCCGTGCCCTGGCACTCAGGACAGATGAATATTGAAACTTCCAGTCATCTCCTTAAGGAATGATCGACATTCCACTACGTTCCTTGATGTCATGAAGGCCGATTCCAAGGATTTCATTGCAGAGAATGAAATTTTTTCATAGTACTATGTTCGGCGAAACGAAAACAAGCAAAAAAGGAACCTTCGAAGTAGAGTGAAATATACTATACAGTTCGCTACTAGATGTGAAATAAAAGCGCGTGAAATTTGAAAAAATTAAAATATTGTCAAGAAATTACAATTCCAGCACACAACACAACAAAATATAACTCACACAAAATTTCCCGAGCACAAACTAACTGAATTGACAGCAAACTATTGAAAATTTGGATTTGTCAAATATTTCACTCGCATTCCAAACCCAGTAATGGGCAAATGTCCGTTCCGTCCATGAACTACTGAACTACATGAAGTACTGAAAAACGAACGAAATTTTCATTTTTCTTATATGGACTTTGACAGTTCATTTCGTTTCGCTCGGAATACAGTACTAGACTTTAAAGCTGGCTACAGACTTCTCCTGATTTTCTTGTTTTTCGCATTTCGTGAATTTCTTATCTTATTTCAAAAAACACATGAACCTTGCGAGAACACGAGAAATATTTGTATACACATAATCGCAAGTTTCGCGTTTTCGTGAAGTTCATTTATTTTTAATTTATGAACTCCCGGAAGTCCAAACTTTTGACATTAACCGCGAAAACTCAAAAACTCATGAGAAAGTCACGAAAAATCGGCTCGCGTATTTTTCGTTACTTTCTCGTCTAGCAACACTCTTTGACGTCGTGAAAAAACCGCCTCCGGCAGAGTAAACACACGAATCGCGAACAACGAAACGCGAGAAACTCACCAGAAATCTCTACACACTATTCACGAGAATTTCGCGAATGACGCGAAATAGGCGAAACGCGATAAGTCTTAAGCCGCCTTAAGAGAAGTTTTTAGTGCAAAAAAAAAAAAAACTTGCAGACTATTTTGAAGCTTGCGCAAAACTTGTTGGCACATTTTTACCTTAAATTTGATCGAATGGCTTGGGGACACTATGCTGATAGTGTGCATAAGTTTCTTTTAATTTAGACTATTTTTTTTTCTTCAAAAATAAATAATGAAGCCTTCATGGATTTTTTAAGGAAGCAGTCGACTACGAATTAATTACACTAGTATTGACCAATAGTACACTATAATTGACCAAATTCAATAGAAGGTCAAAAATGTGTTGACAAATCAAGACTTTAACGAGGCAACTGTCGAGATAAATTGATGCTTCGTCCCGGCTTCTGCGTTCCCAAAAGTATTTTTCGACCAAATTGTGTTTACAAAAGCATTTCAACGACCGAACGACATTGACTTTGTCATATTTTGTGATCGATCGTCAAATTTTCACCCTACTAAAGGCTAATTGCACTTGACATCGTGGCTAATTATCCGATCAATTTTCAATGTATAAATTTCCAGACGGGTTTTCAATTACCTAGTCTTTAAAATTGTGCACCATACTATACAATGCCAGCCGACATTTATGACGTAAACTCATCTTGTAACCGCAAAACCACAATGTTTCTGCTGTTGTCTGGGCAGTTGAAATGGGGCAGGCCTTATACGGAAGTTTAGGCTGCACTCCCTTTTAATGCATTAATTAACCAAGTGCAATGCTAGTTCCCAAAAATTTAGCGAGTTTATTGTAGTAAGGTAGTCTGTCTGTCTGTCTGGCGAGCGATGTAAAATGACCCATTTTTGTTTCACGGCCTTTCCAGTTCTGAGTCACGATCAAGACTTTAAGAAACGTGTATCGTCTTGGAAGTGAAACTGAGACGATCATACAGACCAGGTTCAAGGTTTAATGGCTTGAAGAAGTATCGCTTCAGGGTCTAGTTCCACTTGAACAAACAGCTTCAAGTAGGAGAGAATGAAGTCCGTTCTGCTTTCTGTGAGGCTTTAAACTGGAGTTTAATGAAATTTTGCATGGAAGCAGATGAAACCGATAAAAATTTCTTTTTCCTTAATATTTGACCAACTTTAGAGTCGGCATAGAACACTCTTGGGTGAGTGCCCAGGCTATGATCGAACTCGACTAGTCCCCAAGGACTTGAATTTTGACCGGAGAAAAGAGCGAGGACATATTGGCGTCATAATATCGACCAAATCCAATCAACAGTGGATCAGATTTTATTACACTGCACAGGCAAACCTACAGCTGCTGTCGATGCCGCACCTGGCTTTTCGCTGCCCATTTTTAGAATTGCTCCTTCCGACCAGCATATTGGTTTCTTGTTCGTTTATTCCTCCTTTTAAGGCTTACAACAGCGCTTCCGTTCCGTTTCGGACAAGGAACGCATTTATTAAATTACGTGGCTCCATATTATTCTACATCACACTAAGTTTGTTTTCATTTAATTGATCGATATCCCTACAGTGTAACGCATTGTATTTCTATGGAGTGTAGAGCAAGTCCGGCTAGTTGAGGCTCTTCTCGACGTTCTACTAGTACATAGAGTCTTTGAACTTACGCCACTGACAGCAACCACCTTAAAAGTAAAGTCTTACTCAG
The DNA here is from genome assembly GCA_949128065.1 of Beris chalybata. Taxonomy (NCBI): domain Eukaryota; kingdom Metazoa; phylum Arthropoda; class Insecta; order Diptera; family Stratiomyidae; genus Beris; species Beris chalybata. The sequence continues at coordinate 108,618,564 of OX421895.1, forward strand.
TAAAGTGGTGATCTCATAAACTGAACCAATCAATGATGTTGGATTCCTTTAATAACTAGAGCTGGACTATAGAAGGACAAGAAGCTGCTTAGCACCTCAGTCAAAGGTATACGAGGGGCGTTCGAAAAGTAACTTAAGTCGGCAAGAAAACACTTGATTTTTGGAAAAGTTTTTATTTATTTTTCAACATAGTCTCATTGTAACTCAATACACTTTTCCCAACGATGCTCCAGCTTCTTTAACCCTTCCGTATAATACGTTTTTGATAACTCCTCAAAATGGACCTCTGTGGAAGCGATGACCCATATCTTTTTCCTGCCAATGATTTTTTCAAATTCGAAAACTAGAGAAAGTCACAGGGGGGCCAGGTCTGAAGAATAAGGTGGATGCGGAAGCAACTCGTAGCGTAATTCAATAATTTTTGATGTAACGGCACGATTTCGCGTTTGGTCCGGAGTCAGCAAACGCGGCACCCATCTCGCCGATAGTTTTGACATACCCAAATGCTCATGTAGGATTGTCCAGACGCTGTTGGCTGAGATGCCCACAGCCTCTGCTATCTCGACCACCTTCAGTCGTCAATCGGCTAATACGATATCATGTACCTTATTGATCATTTCTTGTGGCCGTCCAGGGCGGGGTTCGTCATCGATGCTAGTACGGTCACGTTTAAATTTGTTTACCCTGAAACTGATAGTTGGTAACGAAGGAGTAGATGTGCCATGAACTTCTTGCAAAATCTGCTGAATTTCGGTCGCTTTCTTCCCCGCCAAATAAAAATGTTTTCTCACTAAACGAAATTCTTTTTTTTTCCATTTTTAAAAAACACTAAACACGTCGTATTCAATCAATCACCAAAAAAAAACTAAGCCTCTAAAATGGCTGAAACTTTGACAGCACTCATACAAAAGACTGAACTTGCCATCATACACGTTTTGATGTACGCGTGCTCTGTGTGTGTGACTTAAGTTACTTTTCGAACGCCCCTCGTATATGGATCTGTCCACGTGCGAGATTTAAGCTAAAACTCAGAGAGACAATCCGTTCTCCTTAAAATTAAACAATTTTAAACATATTTTCATACCCGTGGACTTGGTGAATACCAAAAAATGCCGAAATGAACTTTTAGGCATTTAGCACTCGCAAAAGCAAAAACCAACACGATATCTCGTCAGACCTACATAAGAGATATGGCGGAATTCGTGCAAACACATTTTTACATCAAAAATGTATAAAGCCGGTAAAAATCAATACGCCATATACGATTATAATCAAATCAAAGAGATATGACGGAATTCGTGAAACATGCTCGCCCTTTCACCTTCGTAGGAAATGGCTATCGAAAAAACCTGTAATTAATTTGGATCGCTTAACAATTAAGTTCTTATCAGACCTACAAGACATGGCGGAATTCGTAAAAGCATATTATAGGTTACTTGGCATGGTTACTGTTGATGACCCCGCCATGATTTCGCTAGTTATTTCCACTAAAGTGACAACGCAGAAAGGAAAAAACAGCGTGTGCAGTACCGTGCACATGATAGAAGTGAAACTTCTTGAAAAATAAAGAAAAAGAATAAGAGAGAGATTTAATGTGAGAGACAGAGAGAAATTCAAAATAAATACAGTATATAAAATTTGCATTTTCTGAGTTTTTCAATGTGTCGTAGGAGGGGGTACGGGGTACAGAGGAGGGTGGGGGGATAGAGAAAGTATATGAGGGGGAACAATATGTAGGGTGAGGGGTAGAATGATAAGGGTACACAGAGGAGGGTATACAGTGGGGGGGTGAAGGGTTGAAGTTAGGAGAAAGGGGTGTAAGAAGAAAAGTAAGGGTGAGGGAAATCAGTTGTTTAAAAAGGGATGGGTAAAGAGGAAAGAGAGAAAGGGGTAGTATTTCAAATTCTATGAGTGTAGTCAGAAGGGAATACCACTCTCTCGCAGTGTCGCTTTTTCGTACCATCGTTTCATCGAGTTTCGTTTCATCGTTTTGTCTCTACATAATATCTTTCTTCTCTATCGTGTAACGAAATGTGCTTAACGTGACGCGACCTTGAAATTTACTTGCCGCTAAAGAAGTTTCACTTCAAAAATTGATTTTAGTCTCTCAAAAAGCGCCAAGAATAGACATAAGCATCCTGGAAAAATATCATTTTTGTTAGGAGTAGTCAGGTACGAGGGTGGATCGGTTTTTATATCTGAGAAATTTATGATAGAAAGTTGAAGCTTAAGATATATGTTTCTGTAGATGTACTACTTGAGTAATTAAATAAAAAAATCTGATTTTCATTGGTGTACAGAGAGGTTGTGTAAACAAAAATGTTCGTGAAATGGATTTTTTCCACATTTTCACGAAATTCGTTATATCTTTCAGGCATTTCAGTTTATCAAATTAATTTTAATTCTGCGTGCTCTTTATATAGGCACCTAGAAACATTTTTAAAAATTTTCGAAATTCAATCGGAGATGGTGTAAAGTGATTGTATACCTTTTTACGAATTCCGATATATTTGTTAGATCTAATGAGATATCGAATTTACTTTCACATTAAAGATTTTAAATATAATCTGGGGGAAAAACAATTCAAGTTTTTACGAATAATGAATTTTAGTTCTATAGTCTTTATATCTAAAAATTAATTCCATAATTGCGATTAACCAGGTTCCATTTTCCCCTATTTAAATAATAAAAAAATACACAATTACAATTATTATAATTTTCTTTTCTACCTGTTTGCTTGCCCCTGCTATTATTCCATTAATTTTTTTTTTCTTAGCAACATTTAAAATTTAAGACAAAATACACAAAGCTTTTTAATTAGTGATTAGCACCAGGTTTTGATTCGGGTTAGCTTTGTAGGGTTTCGGGCAAGCGATCAATGTCTTTACTGTAACTTCGATTTGTCACTTTGTTAATTTGCTTACAAGGTCTAAAACGGTTTGGATTTAACTTGTAAATATCATTTGGCTTGCACTAAGCGAAGATTGAATTTAAGACCTTCGGTTAATTAATAATTTTGTTTAAAAATTACTTAAGTGGTTGATAAATACGCACAATTCTTTCCAAGAAACTTAAGTAGACACTTTTGCTTTTCAACATTATGTACTGTTTAATTAAACATTTAATAAGTTAAAAGCAAGTTCGTTTCGAAGGGATTACGGTCATGGCTTTTGATAGCGGAATGTCGTTTGAAAATTTGAAGAAGCAAAACTAATTTCAAATAAGGAGAATGAAATTTCCAAACAGGCTCCAAAATGCAATTCACAAAAAATGAGCATAAGGTCGTCCCAGATAGAACACATGGAAATGAACAGTAAAAAAGAAAATTTGGGAATAAGTCCTGGCAACAGATCGTGTCTGAAACGTCTATACCCAGATATCTTCATTTTTTCCTGCAAAAAAAAAAAAATAGCCAAGCCGAATTATATAAAGAGTAAATTGGCTGACGATAATTAAACTAACAAAATTATTTGTACACTTTAGAAAAGGTTTTTCAATTGTTGGCAAGTCGTAACGCTGAATGGAAAGGACTTGGAATACATTTAAAAAAAACTTTGTGAACGTTTAAATTGATATTCAGAAGTTTAAACTGTCTAGGAAAAAAAATATATTGATTATATTTTCAAAACTGGTTCCATGTATTATTTTTTCTTCAGTTACAGCAATTTTAATTAAAGTAAAGTTCCACGGACTTCAGTTTACATGCCCTGTACAAGTACGAGTACATCGATTCATAACGCAAATGTTTAATTCAGTTTAAAGATCTTATTTCCTGTTGAAAATACAAGGTTTTCCGGTGAATACTGTTAAATTTATTTTGTGTGACATTTCGGACTCGACTGAGTCCTTTATCAAACGAAAAGTACGAAATGTATTTACTGTGAAAACATTCATCAAAAATTATTTCCTGTTGTTCTTAATATATTCGTTTAGTTTAAAGTACGATATTTTTCTATATTTTTAATTTAGTTTAGTTTTAGTTTGAAGACTTTAATTAATTTAATTGCAAACTATTTTCCTGTAGCTATTGAATATTTTCAAGATTTATTCAGTTTAAAATTTTATTTATTTGTATTTATTTATGTTTAAAATTTAGGATCTAGAGTTTTCAATAATTTTTTTATGTTTTCTTTAGGCTTTTGGTTCTTTGTTTGATCTTAGAATTTTAAATAGATTTTAGGCTCTAACTAAAATTGACAAATTGACAAATTGTTTTGCATGAGTCAAAATCCAAAGTTCAAGAATAAAATTAAAATTTATAATTGATATCTTATATTATATTTTTTATTAATATTTGTTATAATTTTAATAAATTTCTCTACTGTAAATAAATTAACGTCTAATTTGTATTTTGTTTACATTAGTTTCCTATTTTTAAAATGTCAGGATATAATTTTATTTTTTTGTAGATTTATTTTTACTTGGTTCTTTAAAATTCAGAATTAGTTACCAATTTTAATTATTTGTAATTTAAAAATTTAAATTTCGTATATAAATACATTTTTTTAACCTTAACATTGTAATAAATTTTAATTTTTCTTTTGGACTAAATTTGGCTGTACAATTTTTGGGTTTTAGATTTTATTGTTTTTTTAACAAAGGGACAATATTTACTATCTTAATCTCCCTGTTTTTAAAGTGTCCTTACCAAACCACTAAGTATATTCCCGAGAAAAACAGGAAGGCAAGAAGTCAGTATGCTTTTGTTACCGCGATTATGTTCAATTACACAATTCATCTTTGCATGCATAATAAGCACTTGTGCCAATTTATTTCAACAACTTCTCGTACGTCCTTACAATAGTGCGAAAGGAATGAATAAATGCACCTTAATCCTTAAGATAATTCAGATGTAAAGCGGCTTACATGCTAATTGCTCCTGACACATTTATGCACTAATTAAAGCACTAACAAAGGGTAATGCTTGGAAGTTCTCTTAAACACACCATTAACATATGGTCGCTCCTTCATATCATGCATATTACAATTACATAGAAGAATTTCAGTACATTATACTTCACTTTAAGTACGACTGCCGTAAACTGTTCAGAAAAATAAAATAAACTTTCCTTAGTTTCGAAGTATATACGTATACAGAGTTACTCTCGCACAGTTGTACTATTTTTAATAATTAAATTAATAAAAATAAAAATTAAAGACATTAATTATGTTAAGAGTCAGTTGTTTTTTCCGGTGTCAGTGGAGTGAAACTCCAACACGATATCCCCGACTGTTGATTAATCGCCGTTTCTGAGGACATGACAATTTGGAAATATTATAATAATAATAATAATAATATTAATAGCTTCAATGGTAGCCATGAAAACCTAATAACGACATTAATTATCTTGGAATTTTGTGTTTTTTACGTTTAAGGGCTAGTAGATACAAAAAAATGTCTGTCCATCGTATCTATATTTTGTTAAGGACACTTTAGCCCCTACTTGAATTCAACTCATCCGAAAAATAGGATATATGAAATAAAGGCCTACTTTTCCTTCATTCCAATGTAGCTCACCCTATTTGGAAATCTGGTTGACTTTAAAGCTGCTGGTTGTAGTGGCTCGACGGACTAAAAAATGTTCGATTTTTGTAATTGCCAGATTTACATTAAAGAGAGAAAAATTTAGTAAAAGTAATTTCTATATGTATTACAGTATGTAGCTATAGGCTTCGGGAGTAAGAACAGATACAAGCATTTTTCGAAAAAGAATAATAAATGTTATTACTTATATGCATACATACAGCAGAGTCCTGATTATCCGGAATAGTTGAGCTGATTCAACTTGAATAACCAAAATGTAGACAATATGGAACAAAATGGCTGGTAGTATACGGAACAGTGAATATGAAAAATTTCAAAATTCAGCTTTAAGCTGATTTGGTTAATACGAAACTCGAATAGTTGACACTGAGACAGTAGGGAATCTCTGGTAATTGAAGTTTCTCAACTTACAGAAATTATGTTACCGGAGAGATAGATTAAAATTATAATATTTATTCTCAGATTTTCAGGGAGTACTGGTGTTTGGGGTTGGGTGGCTTCCAAAATACTTTTGGAGAAAAAGAAAAAAAATTATTTTGTTTTATTTTTCCATAGTAAAATTGTATTATAGTTGGGCTATTTATTTCAAATCCTAGTAAGTGCTTTTCAGAAAATTTTAGAGTTGCGTCTGAAAACCAATTTTTTTTTTTCAGCTCTAAAAAATAATATTAATAGTCCGCTATTTAAAGGTCCGCCCAGATGAGAAGGGGAAGCTCCTGTATATCGGGATGGCAAGATATAATTATAAACGCTGCCTAATAGAAAGTTTTTTTTTTTTTAATCCTTTTAAAATTTTCGAGATTGGAACTAACTATGTTTTGACTACTTCATGGCCTAGGCCCAATTTGGCCTGTTGCACCATTGATTATTATGTTTTGAAATGGGACAGCCAAGTTAGTCTAACGTAACATGCGTCCCAGTATTGAGTAGTAAGAAATGCCTATAAAAATGTCCTTATAATTTTAACAAGAGATCAATGATGGTGATGATGGTGTGGGGGAGATGTTGTCAATTTCAGAAACGACTTAGTTAAAAGTTTGTAATTAAGATTGAGATTAAGTCAAAAATGGTCCTTTGTCAAAATTTTGAAGCGGCTCAAATAATATTGAAACGCCATTTAAGAACCCTCTCAAAATGCCAAATAAAAAATGTTACATCCCCAACCACTCATATCGATATCGTGATAAATGAACTTAATTACATCGCTCAATGATTTCAGACAATAAATAATTCTAGCCGCTCAAGTTTCAACGGAAAAGTTTCTTAATTCGATAGCCCATACATCTCCACCCCACACTGAACAAACAAGGATATGTGGCAACATGATGGAAATACAATACTTCCGGCATTTTCTTCGGCGATATTTCACTATTTAATTCACAAAACTGACTACTATTACTCCTTCTATCCGAGCAAATTAATCACTAGAGTACATAAGCAATCCATCCACCAGTCGGTTTATTTTTTTATTCTTCTGGTCGGTATTTTACGATGGCTTTTTATTGCTCGTAAAACACTTTTCAAGGTCCACGAAATCCGCAGAATTATTTGGATTTACCTTAAAAACAAACTCCACACGGATTCCGGTGTGAAAATCAAGCCTATTAAATAAATTTCTTTACGCTTCAAGAGATTATTATAATGGAGGGTTTTTGGAAGTTCCGTAGCCCCTGTCGAAACAAGTAAGATACTTAACGTTTTCACATATTAGTTACCTGTGCGTACGCGGATTAGCACAATAATAAAACCTTTTTTTTGACTAATGTGACCACTATTCGCAGTAAACAACATTCGAGAAAATTGGACGACTTGAATTTTAGTATAATAAATTATTTTATCGAACTTGAATTGCTGGTCTAGTCTAGACGATCCAACATTCCTGAATCGAAGAGCTTAGTAAAGCACTCTGATTAGCTGCCTATGGAGACAATAAATTATTACGTTTGGAACTTCTTTTTTAAGAAGTATGGTTTTTTTTAAATATAAAATATGTATCTTCTATGAAGACAATCTCAGTGGTTCTTGAGTTCTACACTCAAACTGGAAGAACATTTCAAGTTAGCAAGAAAAATAAAAAAAAATTCAAAATTTTACAAAATATATTCTTTCAGTCCGCTTGAAGAAAACTCCAACCTGGGGGTGGTACCTTCTCATAACAAATTTCACTTTCTGAATATGCTACTAGAATAAGTCTATTTAAGAACAAACTTTCACCTTTCATCATTAATGTTCCTCTAACATAAAAATCTAATATATGAAAATAAGTCAGTTTTTTGGTCGAGCGCGATGAAAATCTACAGCTGTGAACCGTTTCCTCCCAAATTTTGCATTGACATTCTCGAGACTACCGGACAGGTCGTGAACATAATTATATATTCCCGAAATTAGTGGTTCGCGAGTTATTTCAACAGTTGAGTATAAGTTGAATCAGACTTAGAATTAAAAATTTAGAACAGGCAGTCGTAGTCGAGCGGGTAAGGCGTCTGACTAGAAATCAGATGATTCCCTCTGGGAGCGTAGGTTCGAATCCTGCCGACCGCGAACATGTGTGATTTTTTTTTTTAATTTATTTGTTTCGATTTTTTGGCTGCGAACACGTGACGGGAGTAGCAGGGGCGATGAAACATAATTACTATACACCTATATATACATATACCTACCCGTTCGCGAGTTATTTCAACATTTGAGTGGATGAAGTATGGAAGATGGTGGATAGAGAATGGACGATGGAGAAAAATAGAAAATGAAAAATTAACAATGAAAAATGGCATTGATGTTTCCAGTTTCATGAGCTGTAAAAGTATACCCGAAACGGGAGAAACAGGACCAATGGATAAACGGGAGTAACAGGGGCGATGGAACAACGTAAGCATACCGAGCGTAGCCGCGGTACGCGGCTAGTTAAAGATAAAAAAGATTATAAATAAACAATCCATAATAAATAAAATTCTGAAAAAGAGTTTGAAGCGTTTGTGCAAGTGAACTTAAAATCCAATCCGAATGGCTATCACACCTAAGTATGCTAGAATTTCCAGAAAAAAATTCAACCCTTTTTCACCACCTGGAGGTTGACTATCGCGAAAATCCTTTTTAGACGTTTCTACAAAAAGCCGAAGTGTATTCAATATCTCATAGAACCTTAACAAAATTTAAAAAAAAATCAACCCCTTTTCACCCCGTGGAGGTTGAATATCGAAAGCAACTGAAAGTATTTTTAAAATTTGTGTACAAGCAAAATATAGAGACTTACGAGATATGTTGGAATTCATAAAAACATATTCAACTCATTTTCACCCCGTGAAGGTTGAATATCGTAAAGATATGAAATTAATTTTTAGAAATTCGTGCATAAAACACGTAGACGTAAAAACTAATTAGAAGTCAATTGCTACATACAATATGTCTAGAAATTTTAAATAGTCCTACTTTTTGAACTTTTTTTACTTTGTAACAAGCTGCGAAAAATTCTTATCTATTGCGCCACATAAAAACGTGCTCATTTCCCTGCACTAAAAATAGATACAAGCATTTCGAATTCAGAAAACAGCAATAAACATTAAAGTCATTTGTATGCTAGACCTTGAACGCAAATTGACCATTCGTCAGAAGCGATTCCAACATACATACTCCCTACGATCGGCGATCGTATTATGCAGGCAAGAGTAAGCAAGATATCTTCTTCGACGCAGCAAATAAGTAGCATAACTGGCCGTCAATAAAATCGGAAGAACGAGCGGCAAACAATATTGTAATGAACATAATGGTGTCCGCACATGATATATTGGTCAAATGATGTCATCTCGTCATCGATTTCCATATGACATCACCTTCTCTACCAGACAATGTCAACGCCGAGAACTCCCCGGGTACTGGCATGATCCGACTGCATCACATCACACTTTACGATCGTCAAAGCAATGAAAATTTTCATTTCCATTCACACATATGCCACATACTCAATGATCGCGGGATAGATCAATTATCGGGAAAATGCACTTTACGATCGGTTTGTTAGATCGTTGATTATCTCGAGGCTGGTTTGAATCTTGGACAGAGTTAAGATCAATGATCAATCAAGTCGAGACGATTGTTAAGCCTATTTACGAGTCAATGGATCGATCGGCTGGCTAGAAGGTGATCTTGTAACGAAATTTGTTTAGGTGTAAAATTGATGAGTATATGCCATTTCTTCGCTAATTTTACATTGACGGCGGGACGAGTGGGCGGAAATTTTTCTTGGTTCGGGCTTACAGATTACATGTTTTATTCTAATCGAACAAAACATATAACTAAACATATTCGGGGAAGGGCAAAGCAGCACACCTTGCGCTCAGTCTTAGTTATGCCCAAAATTATGCCTTTGAGGCTAGTCAGTAAATTCTCGATCGGGGTTAATGTTTAGTAATATGACACCTGATGATGTAGCCTCTAGCTTATGGCTTTTTAAGCAAATCAGTAGAGTGAACGTTGCGAATTATGTCGTAATGTTGGTTTTTTTAATCGATCCTTTCTCTAGGAAATTGGTGAGTAGCTTGCTCGAGTTTAGAAGTGATGTAAATGACGATAATTCTTGTAAATTATTATCGAATTAACTTAAGTAACGCTGACTAAACTGCATATTTGCATATGCAAATCTCGGGAACAAATGACCAATCAGATCTTATTTTAAGTCAGTGATTACACTGTACCTATATTTAACGATTTTGTTATTGAATATTTGAAATATTACGCGATAGTCTGCTCTGATCACACTCCAAATCGATTGCAAAAAACAGAAAAAGATACTTATATGTATGTATTTGAAATAGGCAAAAATATGAAAAAATTTGGACAAAACAGGACAAATATTACTGATTTTGGCGTTTGGACCAAACATTTTTTGAACTTTTGACAAGCACAATAAAATTTGAATAAAATAATAATTGAATCGCCAAATTTTTGTTTGCAAAATGGATTTATTTGGTCTAGATACTCGCAACGGAAAATTGCAGTGTAGTTCTAACCAATAATGTACAATGTAATAACAAAGCATGTTGTTAACAAACTGATTTCAATTAGGTGGTCAATGTACTTAGAATACCATTGATATTTCTTTTCCCATATGATTATAATTCGCATTTCTAACATAAGTTAATGATTTCGATTCGACACTTAGTCCACTTATCATTGATCTGGCCACTTAATACCGAAAACCATACGAGTAGAAAAACAAATACCATTCTTAAACACTTTACATGTATCAATTACCAAGTACAAACAATCTTGACCTTGGTCAAATCCACTTAGTGATCTTACTAAGCTCATAGAATTCTCTCGTGATCTTTAACGATCTATGGCTTTTCATGTACTGATCGCAATGTGATCATCATTTTTCCGATCCGCGGTAAATTAATTGTTTGACAAATTACCGCAAGACAGCGTGTGTTCTAATTAATCGAATTGCAATTTCGTTTAAAGATCGCGAAAAAGAAGAATTTCTGGCACGAATTCATATTAAGCGCGAATGCGAATCATGCGATAATTTTAGTCGAGATCAGTTTTAAAAGTAGCGACTTACGACAACTCGTTTAACTTTTATTATTATTATCGTCGAGGAGATACGATAAATAAGATACGATAAATAAATGAAGTTTTTTATTTCTCGAGAATATGCATAAAAATAGAGTGGTGATTAGTTGTAAATTGTTTAGTTAATACGGCATCTTGTTTACTTTTAATTTAATTGTAAATCGCTGGCATAGCTAAAAAGGTGTAGGTGATGTTTTCACTTTTCCGTTGATCAGAGATACTGTAATTTTTTTGCAGTTCTTCGTTTTAGATGATTCTGGTCTAATTTGCAGTGATCGGATACAACCATGTATGTAATACAAAATACAAAAAAAATTCTAACCTAACCTAAGATATGACCTTTTTATTGTTTTTTATTTTCAAAAATAATTAAATATATATAAATATACAAAAATTATTATTATTAACAGCGCTAGTGACTAGGACCTTCGGCTTAGATTTGTTGCAAGTAAAATTTGATGTTCTTAAGTTTCTTTTGAAGCTTAAATTTGTTGTAAGTTGCAAGTGTTTTAATAAATTGTTTGTTTTGATTTCATTAAATAGAATATTGCTAGTACTTTTATTTAAATTTTTTAATATCTGTGTTAATTTTACCAAGAAACCTTAGTATCTATGTCTACTAACAAGCACCAAGTCTCAATCTTGTGGCATGTACCGTTCAGTGGATATATATTTTGGACTCGATTCTAAAAAATAAAACCCTTTTTTCTTCCACCCAAATGAACAATTTCCTTGATAATGGCTTCACTACCATAGCTCTTCATAAGTTCCAAGTTTCAACTACCTGGCATAAGCAGTTCCTGAGCTACAAGCCTTTAAGTGCGTTTGTGTACGGCTTATACGGCGAACAGACGGATTTTTTTTTGAGTAAATATCAAAAAATACACATTCGCATTATTTTTCGTTCCCTTATGGCTAATTTACACTGCGGCGATATGGCGGGAAAGTGTTAGTAAAGCATAATACTCTGGGAAATGTTCACGGGCTAGAAAAGAACAAAGATAGAAAAACATCGACAGACGTGTCAAATTCAAAAACGGCGAGTTGTAAAAGTTGTTACGAGTAGCAATAATGTAAGATAATCGATTAATTTATGTGAAACGCAACTTTTATGCTCTCGACTTGAAAATTAAGCAATTTTCGGCAATCTTCAGCTTAAGGTTCCATGTGCACGTTAAATGCAATTTTGATGATTTATGACTGTTTTCTTACCAATATTTCACGTTAATGGTAGCATAAAAAAAAAAAACAAAATAAAATTACACCACTTTATTAGCTGGTATGTAAACTAAGTCATCCATAGAGAAAAAATTCAAAACTTTATTTGGGAAAAATGCTATTAGAACAACAACCCTTGAACATTTTTTAAAATGTGTAAATTCGAGTTTTTTATACTCATGTTACCTATTTCTTAAATAATTAACATGTCATTTTCATTAATATAATGGTAGAAAAAATCTTAAAGAAGGTCCTCCATAGATAAAATTTTAAATAATTTTCATTTTTGTTAATAATATATGAAGTCAAACTGAATTAATTTTTCACAATTTTCATGGCAAGAATTACATAAAATGACCACATTTCATTGAAAAGTATTACAGATAGTATAATTAATTGATATTTCTAAAAAATAAATCAATGAAAACATTATTGATTTTTAATAGTTATGCGTTTCAAATAATTTGAAAACCTATAATACTATTTTTTTCTGTAAAATCAAAATCAGTTCGCTGATAGACAGCGACGTCTGCAACGATGCAGACGTATTGTCCACGCCAAATTACACGAACGAAAAACGATTTCAATCGATTAAAATCCTCTCAAGAAAGAAAAATCAAACAAGGATAAACAATTGTCGTACCGGACTCATGGGGCCTTCATAAACAACTAATAAAAATGCATATGCATAAACAGAAAGGATTTTATTTAAAAAAATATAAAGATTAAAAAGAACCTTTCAAGGGTTTACAAATATGAAATATATCAGAATGAGAATAGAATGTACAAAATATTGAGTAAGCCCCCTCCCCCCCCCCCAAAAAATATAAACAATAATATTTATTTACAATATTTGGAATGGGAGGAAATTAATTACATCTGTAATTTTACACGAATATGTGTTAAATTTCGTGACAAAATTACATGATGTCAAAAAAAAGTAAAAAATTAAATTAAAACTAAATTAAATTTAAATTTTGTTATAAAATAATAATATATTCTTGAAAATAACATATAAATTTAAAAAAAAGTGAATTGAAAAATATTTTTAAATTAATTTAACTATTACACCGTTTCAAAATTATTTTCAATCACTTAATTATACAATAAATTCGGTAATTTATTAAATAATTACATGATTAAGGGCCGTTATTACGACCTTCAGTTAAAATTTAAACAGAACTTTCACTGTAAGTTTCGTATGTGCATCTATCAGTTAAAGTTTCAGTTAGAACGTTACTGACGATCGTAGGAACGGGTCTAAGAATAACAAATTTGTAAATAACTCAATATTTTTCTCCGTTGTTGAATTTTCATGTCATGAATGTCACTCTATAATTCGAATAAAAAGCTAAGACACCATAGATAGAGCATACAATGGTGGGGTAAGGCAAGGGTAGCTTCAGAGGGGAGGGAAGGAAAGGACACTTGCCCCACCACCTATATGCTTTTTGAAATATGGCACCTCTACTGTTTTAAAACATTTCAATTTGCTTAATAATTTTGCGGTTTAGGTTCACTATAAAATTTTGGTACAAATCTGGCTCGACGGACCAAAAATGTTTCCATTAAATTTCAGTCAACAGTATTTTAATCGATTCGAGAATTAATTTTTCGTAAGGACATATCTATACAATCCTTTCAAAAGTGAAACTTAAGTGAATACAAAGTGATGCGAAGGCTGCAGATACTAGGATTGTTCAAAATAAGCAGAACAAATGTTATAGAATTGTAAATGGAATTTCGCTTTTGATACACAGTTTGCGTACGCACTGGGACAAGGTAATAGGTAGGTAGTTAAAAACCGCTGCCTTTTAATCGTATAGCCGATCGAATTGGGGTTTATTCCGTCACATAAATTACCGAGCTAGTGATCTCATAACAATAATTCGATCATACATATTTCTAGATATCCAACTTGGCTACATTTGACCTAATAATTATCCGTCAAGCTCTGTCCGCAATATCAACAACAAAGTAGTTTGCATTGCACCTATTTGATTGAATTGATAGCTCAATAAAATAATTCTTAAATATTAAACGAGTATTGATGGTGTAGCCTGCACCAAACATAAGAAATAACTTTTCAAATATGAAAAACGTGATTCATGATTGATCATTTTATAATTCATAAATGCCAAAGCATATTTCATTTCGCACCAAGAAATATAAACAATAATAATAATTACTATCTCTGGCGCCAATATAATTTCGAATGTAGTACGAAGACCACACAAAATTCCTACTAGACTTCTATTTTTCTAGAACCAATTGCAAAGGAAAAAAAACCTTGCCGTTCGTAGATCATATAAAATTCTGAACTTTTAACGCGACTTCAATTAATAATGATTAAAAACGAGACCGTAAAAAAAATCTATGATATAATGAAAGACGCCTCATTCACTATACGCAAAAATTCTTATTTGCATTTCTTTATAACCGTAGAAGGCCTTCTAAATTAATTCAACTAAAGTTTATTTAGTACGCAAAACGAACGAGTTCAGTGCTCATTAAAACGACATGAAACATTGTAAGATGGGAAAATTTGTCATGTTTGGGAATGGCGTAACAAAACAAATTGGTTTTTTTTCGAAATTTACAAAAAAAATTTTAAGGTCTGATTTTGAATTACCTTAAGATGTTGAACCCACGTCGGGCTAATCTAATCAACTGCCGCAACTACTTACTTGATAACTTCGTTAACTGATGGATTGAAATGATTAATCAGTCAATCATTCAAAATGTTTTGATTTTTTTGAGGAAATAAATTCAGAGAGGTGTTGTATTTCATGTTTTGGTATTTTTTGTGCGAATCATATCATAGCAGTGATTTTTTTTCTTATTTGACTACCTTTTCACTAAGAAGCATGTATTGTGGTTAAGAGGTTTGTTAGCGGCTCAACAAATGCTGAAAAACATCAATAGGGAGGAGTGATCATGTTTTTAGAGCATAATGAACTAAGGCCCCTAATATCTAGGGGCCTTAGTTCAACCTTAATTTAGTTTCTGGTATTATGTTCTTGGGTTTTGGTTACGTCATTTTTTGGCATACGTTTATAGTACAGTCAGTCTGTAAATACTTGCAGAATTCTTGGAATTTGTCTGACAAGAAAATATGTTGACAACTTTTTACATTTGCATACCTACATAAATTTTACCTTAGACAGAGCAAACCTCATTTCAAATCCAAAAAGAGATTTAGTGTTTGGTTTTGTATAGTGGTCGAACTGAAATTCAAAAAAAAAAATTATCCATCCCAAAAATTTTAAATTTCTCACCCCAAAATTCTAAAAGAAAGAAATATCCGCCTATCCGTTGTATACTCTTAACGCGCCGTAGGCATACGCATTTTAAGGCTTTTAATAGCTCACAAGCCTGTTGATATAGTAAGTGCAAAAACTCGGTGTGTTGGGAACCCATTTAATATGTGACTTTCGGAAGGAATAGCTATGTCTATGTGAGGTGGGAGCGAGCGGGGGATCGTTTTAGATGAATAATGTTGTTGGCTCTACCTCAGAAACAGCTTATGCTGGAAGTTGAAACTTGGCATTTATATAGAGCTATGATAGTGGTTTGCAAATAGCTCCAACGGTCTATAAGATGAAGTGGCGAGGGGAAACAATGGGTTCGAAACACTGGAGCAATGTTGTAGTTTATGTTAGAAAGGCGAAACTTTGTGATTGTTTGTAAAAAAAAACAAACCGAAAGAGTTGGGTGATTTTCCTAACTTTCTACTCAAAACCTATTTGTGTAAAATATCTACTTTTAAGCTGAACGCTTTTTTGAGTTAATGATGAATAAATTTGTCAAGGACTCTTATATGGAAGATTAGTCGAAGGACTACGATTCAGATGATTTTATGATTTACTACAAAACATTTCGACCTACACTTCCAAGCTGTATGGGCTTGATTCGGTGTTGATTAAACACCTCTAATGAGTGTGTTTTTTGGGACACTCCAAAAGAGCTAAATAGGGAAGAAAATGTTAGAAGAAAACGCTGCTATTGGGTTTTTATGAATTTTTCGCGAAGATGCTAGGCTAGTTTAGAACTATTTTTGATAATATTTGCAAAAATTGTACAAAATATAGTCAACTATCTTTGTGAAAACTTAAAATAAAAACCAAAAAAAATAGTTTTTTATATGGAATTGTTTACCCTGCTTAGATCTGGGTGAATAGAATATAACCCCAGTTTTCAAATTGCACTATTCATTGAAGGTTTTTCATCTGGTACTAGGTAAGATATCGTTCTGTTTTAATTGCGTAAGTTGAGTGGTTTTCTTCAGTTTTGGACACTGAAAAATACAATAAAAATTTTTTGAAATAAGTTTCTTTGGCAGCGCTGCCACGAAAAAGACTTCCAGGCAGCGCTACCACAAAAAAGACTTTCAGCTCGAATAGAAAATTTCAATTACTAAATAGATTTAAGAATATCAGTCAAAACAAAAACAATCACCGATGAAAAAACCGAACTCCTTTTTAAGGTAGTCAGAGCATACCATAGAATCAGTTATCTTAGGATCATGCAACAAAAAGATCTTTACAGCGAACTTGATCAAAGAATTATACGTGTAAAATACTCAAGTGAGTATTCTGGTCTGTAAGTCTGGACAAATTATTTTTATACTCTAGATGAACATATAGAGTATTATAAGTTTAATCCAGCCCGAAAAGTTTGTAACGCATAGAACCGAGCCTCGGACGAAAAAAAGTTATATATTATTTTGTGTTTATTTTTGGCCAAAACCCCCAAATCCGTTTGCTGTCCGTCCGTCCGTCCGTCCGTCCGTCCGTCCGTTAGCACGATAACTCAAGAACGCGTTGACCTAGGAAGTTGAAATTTTGTCACAGCTTGTAAAATGGAAAAAGTAAGGCTAAGTTCGTTAATGGGCGATATTCTTCCAATCCTTCGGGTACCTCCCATACAAGAGTCCTTGAAACACGTTTTCCCAGTTATTGCTCGAATGCTTCAAGTTAGGAACTTGAAATTTTGCATACGTATGGTTTAAAATGTTTGAATTGAAAGCTCCGAATATGATGCAAATCGAATGAGTCCTTCGTGTAGCAGCCTAGAAAAGTCCTTCAAAAATGTATGCTTTTTACTGAATTCAATATAACTCCAGAACGAGTTAGAGCAGGAATTTAAAATTTTACAGGAATTAGTTTTATACCAAAACCAAGACGGAGTTCATTAATTAGCGCCATCCGTTGACTCCTTCGGGTAGCTGTCATACAAAAGTCCTTAATAAACATATTCACCAATATTGCACGATAAGTTTAGAAAGCTTTAATTTACGACTTTGAAATTTTTCAAACATTAATTTTATATTAGTCGCAGCTGAAACTATCAATATGAAAAATATCCCATAAGTCCTTCATGTAGTTGCCATACAAAAATTCTGTAAAATGTCCTAACTTACTTTATGGAACTCACTATTAATCAAAAAATCGACCACTATACAAAAGTTTCTACCTGTAAGTAAAAGGTCATGTAATAATTGCTTGTGCTCTCCTCATTCTTTTGATATATTTCCAACTAAAATATAAATTAGAGTTCAGTATTTCATCTAGAGTATCATACGATTGGCTTGCAGCCGATCGTGACTGCGTTATGTTTTTATATACTCTTAAAGTCTACACCCTTAGGAATATATCCTCCAAAGAAGAATATAAAATACCAATAATTTACGGAGTTATACCTTTCGTGTTCAGTTCAGGCCAGACTAGCTTCAATCTTCAAGCATGTGATATTTGTCAAGGATTGTCAATCTCTACATACTACGGTTGCCTTCCACCCAAAGCCTCCATTGAACTACTTAGCTTAGCTTAGTATAGTGTGTCCAAAATCAGAAGGCTTCTTAAAAATAAGCAAGGCGATGTTCAAATTTGCAATCTGGTGTCCCGAGATAAATAAGGATTTCTTGAGGCTTCGTACCATTCCATTTTGACTTAAGTGATTTATAGTTCCCGCTCGAAAACAGATCACCAAAGTCGGACTACAAAAAACACAACCAGCTGACATGATCACGATGTTTGATTTATTTATCGATCCACCACACATATGACCTTCTTGGTCCATTACAGACGCTTGATCCGCCAAGTTTTCAATATCGGCATCATGACCGCCAGTTATTAGAGGTGTGATACTCCCCACGGTTAAGGTTAGCGACACGATCGTACTAAAGATCATAATAATTAATAATCGATTTTTTAGCAGAAGACAAATAGGTACCTTACTAGTTCTATGATATAGACGGTCTTTATATATATATCGGCTATAGCCGATAACACTGTGGTAAAATGTAGAAGTTCCACTACTAGAAAAAAACCCAAGGTCGAAACCTACCTACCTACTAAACGCCTACATAAGATAGCTAACGTACATAACATAAAAACACTGGCCGACAAAAGACTTGAGTCCTTTTTAAAGCGATGCCAATATATACGTAACCCGCTGGTTGCATCGTTCCTCTAGATCATGCTTTACATTGCATCTTCCTTTTCTCACTATATCCTGCAGTTTGTCACACATAATTATAGCCCGGTATCCATGTAAATTACTTGGTAATCCTTTAGTTCTAAGTTAGTTTTAAGTAGCTTAAGTTTAACAGGCAAGGTTTTTGCTCTTTACTTTTCCTTGGCAAATTATAATACACATTCAATTATTTCTTTTCCACATTGCCCAAGTGCTATAAATTTCACAACTTAGCTGTTAAGATGATAAGTCTAATCTCTAAATCATTATTGTTCTGTTAATGCATTTTGAAATATTATAAATAAATATTGTTTGAGTTTGAGTTTGAAACCTACCTGAAAAAATGTACTGTAAGATCAATGTTTACCTATGCAAATCGAAGACGTAAGATTATTTGAAAGAGTGGAACGCCAAAGTTTACAAAAAACACAATGGTCAGAAAAATGCCAAGCGGAGAGTGAATTAATTCAACTTTCGTTCCAACTGGTGGCTAGAACTCAAACTAAAGATTACTAATCCTGCCCACAGAGTAGGAACGTCGCTCTACCAGCTAGACTCGAGCTAGAGCAATGGATACGATAAAAAAATTCTCTCTTAACCCAAATTTAATAACGAGCAATATTCTAAGATGGGTTCTTCAAAAACCGATAAATTTTCAAAGTAACCGTTTTTAGCGCACAAATAGGTAATATTACTCAATAAGGTGAACAATTACATCTATTTTGCATTAAGAAAAGGAAATTTAGGTGTCATGATTATATGAGATCAATAATAATGTAAACTCACGCTAAGTGTAATTTTACTTTAAGTACTGTGTAACATTACGCTAGAATAATTAAGTAGGTTCCCTGGATTCTAATTCATAATTTCATTCCACTTCACGTCATTTGGTTTCTTGGGTGTTAGGAATTAAAGCAGCTAAATGTTGTCGTTGAATATTTGTAAATTAATTTTTGGATTCAGTTTTTTTTTATTATTTTTAATTTTACTTTATTATTTTAAATTTTTCGACCTGAAATATAAAAAATAAATTCCTACCCTTTTGTATTTCACGTTTTATAATAATAGACCCAAAAAAGTAAAAAAAAAAGTCCGTCTCTCCGCCGTACGCAAAACTATTTAAAGGCGCGTAGTTCTCAAAACCCCTTGAGATATTAAGCTGGATGGTGCGTAGAATGGGTGAGCCCCTACGAGTGGCATATTTTAGAGGGGTGGGCTGAACGGGGCAGAAGCGAGGAGTGTTTAAAAGGAAAAATGTTGGTTTCTAAATCTCAAGAACTGCTTATGCTAGCAGGCTGAAAGATGGAACCTATGTAGTACTACGAAAGAGGACCTATTTGCAAAAAAATTGTCAATAGCATTTTCTAAAAAAAAAAAATTTCTAAATTTTTATATCTCATGAACTGTATTAGATACGATCTTGAAATTTTTACAGGAGTTATGACCAGTAGATCTCTAGTGGAAAAGTGTGTGAGAGTATGGGTAGCAAGGTGGGGGTGGTTTTTCATATCTCAGAAATGGCTTATGCTAGGAAGGTTTTTTTTAGTTGTAAACTTGATCCATTTTATATTAATACACTTCATGTATTGTGAAATTTCGTCTTTAATTTTGCACTAGGTATAATTATAAATCACAATTCATTTGAGAAGTTTTCCCCATAATAAAATAGCATTTTTACACAAAAAGTGTGTAATAATTGAATTCGCAGTGTAATAACTACGCCACCCAGCTATTGTGCAATGATTACATTACTGATGTGTATTGATTACGCATATGTTGTGTAATTATTACAACTTATTTGAGTAATTTTCCCTCAACTAATTATACAAGCATAACTTAATGGTTAATAAATACTTTTAAGAATGTCAGCCGATGCTTACAATTAAGGAATATAGTTGTTAAGATTTCATTATCTGTTCTCTAAAATAAGAAGTTCTGTGTTTATATTTACAAAGAGACCATGAAATAATGTTGAATTTGATTTGATTTGATTTAATGTTAATTAATTGTTCATAATTTATATTATAACTTAATCTAAGAGGCTGATAGAGGCTTGTAACTGCAACAGATATCTGGAAGAGACGTCTATCTGCTTGGACTGTTCTTTGGATATATCCTTTTAACGCCATCGTAGGGACGAAGGTGTTAACATAGCGCTAAAATTTGAAGGTCGAGTGTTCAAAATGTCGGGACTATATCAATATGAAACGTTTTACATCACGCGATTTTTCCATTTAGTTACACTTTATAAAGAAAAAATGAATTGCTCCATTGAAAAAATGCTTTGTCTTACTTTACTTGTATCACTTTCTGTAAACCATGAATCTCTATTTGTAAGTTCCAAATGAACTATTTTCGAAAAAGCCACTTACGCTTCGTCAAATAATCAGATCTTCCACTTATTCTCGATGAGTTTAATCACTAAGTTGCTAAAAGGCGAAATTAATAAATTTTTAAGAAAGCTAACAGATTATCCACACTTCACCGTTTCGTCTCAATCTTTTTCTTCATATAAACGGAATGCAAAAACCAGATATAAAAAAGCCATTGAAAATGGGTCATCAGCGCAGCTCATTGATCTGGCAGATGGTGGATTTGAATCACTGTACCAAATGTGCAGTTCAATCACCGCGAACACTTTAATTCGAAAATTGGACAGTCTCGACTGGGAACGATGTGAATAAATAAGGCGACAAAATACTCTGCGACAGACATTAATCTCAATACTGCGGCCAATGGTCAGAAACGGATAAAATCAGGCTGAGTAACTGACAATTAGAATCGGATAAATAGCAGCCTTGTAGGTGGTTTCTCATTTCAGAGTCAGGTTCTTGCACCATAAGACGCCCGGCTGTGGGAACAAAATGCATTGAGCGCAATCCAAACTAATCGCATTACGTATGAAAATTGCCTTGAACTGATCCGGCGTTTCTGATAAAATCCCAACTGCTTTTTTGTCCCTCGAATCGTTTCGATTTAAATCGATATCGAGAAATTTAATTAAAAACAGGAATTGCAAATTATCGCAGCGGTCAGATCAACAGGATCGTTGATCATGTCAAAGAAAAGAGCACAAGATCAGTTTTGCTGGCGGTAAGGAAATAACCCGATTTAAACTTTTAAAAGAAATCTATTTATTTTCCAATGATCTTACCCAATTCAAGACTATCTATTGAAATTTATTTTCATCCTAACTCTTTCACCACCAAAATACTTTAGGCAGCATCTGTTCTGAAAAATGTGCGCAGATCTAATTCAACAAAAAAATTGAAATAACGCCGCCTAGTGAAAACATCGGACTAGACAATTGGCCTCAAAAACCGATCTCAAATTCCAAGCAACAAATGTTGATAGGCCTGCAATAAACACAATATAAACCCACTGCCTCGAAAAATATGGGAAATATTTTGCATACAGGATGCAGACGAGAAACATCAAAAAGATCACGGTCTTGTGATCTTTCAAGGCTCCCTAATTACAAATACGATCAGGCCAGCAACAACAGATGCTGTCCTAATCACGATCATTTCTCGACTACAATAAAATATCACAATAGAATCAAATTGATAGATCAGTTGCTACAAAAAGCCCCCAAAAAAAAAACTTTCAATTAATTCGAGTAATGCCTACATATGTGCTATATTTGATCAGGAACCGATCGTGTTGTTTGGTGATCTTCAAAATCTATTTCGAGTGATCATAATTTTTTGGCCGCGTTTGTAACATTAACGCGTGCCATTTAAACATGAGAACGGGATGCTTACCGAATACCAACTGGGTCAAAATTAGCAACTTAAAAGATTTACGATCTTAGTGCGCGCGATCAGCATCCTTAGGCTTAGTAAGATTATTTGCACAATCCAAGGAAACATTTTGCGCATAACTCGTGTCTTTCATAGATTTTATCGAATGCGTATAGAGTTCAATTGGCTTTCTGGAGCATATTTTTGAAAATGATATTGAAAACACAAGGTTCCTTGAAAGTTCGGAATGCCGAGCGGAAAAAAAAAATGCCAACTATTCGTCAGGCAGACGTTCTGTCGATTGTGCGATTGCGAGCGCTCTATGCAAATTTTCTGGCAAACGCAAATATCTTTAGGACGACAATTCGCTTGGTGACGGGCCAATTATAATTGTTGCCATTCAAGAAGTTGCGTATGACTTTTCACGCTCGTACTTTATGCTTTCAGCGACTTAAGCGAAGGCCACGAAGAAGAGAGTTTCAATTTACAATGGAATTATGGTGTAGGTTCAAGACTCAATTTATACGACGAGTTGGAATTCGGTTTGCTATCGAGACTCGTGAACACTGGGCATTTTTTCGAAGTTAGTCAGCTATGAATGATTGAAATTGGGGCAATGTTAGCGTGGCGTGTGTTTCTGTACTTCGGACCAGCTTCTTCGGTTTCAGAATCTTTAAGAACCTTTAACTTCTTGATGAAACCTTCATCTTCTTAATGAAAATTAGAATCTATGGAAGGAATCGTAAGATACATTATTATAAAAAGGCAGTATGCTTATATGGCTACCTTAGTAGAAGCTGAAACAGAACATGTCTAGAGAACCCTCCCCAACTAAAAGAAAATAATTGATGAATTTGCCAATCTTCTTACTTACTGAATCGATTCGTCTTACCGTTCGATGATTTTACTTATGAGTTTCATGATCACTTTCATGATGATTTCCATGATGAATTTTATGATCAGCTTCATTAGGATTTTCATGAGGATATTCATGATCAATTTCATAAGGATTTTCATGAGGATACTCATGATCAATTTCATGAGGATATTCAAGATATATTTCATGAAGATTTGCATGATGAATTTCAAGCGCAACTAGCAAACTAACTTCCATAACGCCTTATCGAAGCTATTCTCGTACCTCGATAAAGCTTCGATAAGGTTTTACCGAACTAATTTGGCGCACATTTGTTTCAACAGGAACAGCCAAGAGCCAACAGTTAGTATACGCACTTAGCGAAGCTATTCTTACTTCCGTACGGAAGATCACATTGCATTGATATGGAAGCAAAAAAAAAACCTCGAAAAATAATATTCACAATTTTGTTACTTTTGTTTTCTTCCAACTACGAATTTATATTCCTGCAAATTATTATTTTTTGTTGGAGAAATAAGAATTGATTTTACTTACACCTTGCACACTCTCAGATTTGAACTATGGTCCCGTCACATATTAGCTACGCTATACACTAGGACTAGGCCAATCTGAAACATTCTCGTAGTAGGGTTGAATGCGGCTCACTTGGTATTTTGAACATGTCGAGCGAAGCCCTCTTGCAAACGGTTGGTATTTACTTCCATAAGGCCTTATTATCGAAGCTATGGCTTTTAAGAGTTCAGCCTCCGGTCGCAAGTCTTACGGAAGCTGTATCGAAGTTAAAAGTTTCCAACCTGCGCTCAATAGTCTTAACGAAGCCTTATCGAAGCAATAGCCTCCGGAAAATCAAAATTCTACATTGGTTTGTTAGTTAGGAGATGACTTCCATGATGAAGGAATTCATGGGTATGTCGTGATGGGAACAAATTGCAAATTGGGATCAAAACAAACTCTCGAAAAACCCAAAGCTGGAACAAAAAAACTCGACTATAAAATAAAATTTTGAAAACAATATCAAATAATGTTACTTGTATCTTTTTCACTATATAATTGAAAACAATGTTTAGTCTACCCAATAAATTACCAATTATTAATAATAAATAATTAATTTTCGACGTCAAAAAAAGTTTTGCGTAAAATTCAATTTTTATTGAAAAAAGTTCGAGTAACCAGGGTTGTTGTTTAGGCTCGCGAAATGGGATGAGATTCGGTTAAAAATTAACCAGGCGATTTTTTGAAAAGTGACTAGCTTAGGGTAGCCATCAGAATCATCGTTATATTTCGATTTTTACCACGTCCCATACTATGACCCAAAGACCAAAATTGATGTTTTGCGGTAGGCAGTGACATAAGATTCTTTCGTTTAACTGTTTTGTAGTTCTGATTTCTCAGTACAAAGCATCTATATTAAAAGTGTAAGCTCAGTACTGAAAATAAACAGAATGAATGCCGTAAAATGGAATTCGGTCTTTTACCAAATAGTATCTATATTAAATTCTGCAGCGCATAAAGCTAAGGGTTGAGTTTCTTAACAAGTTTTTTAATTTCATTTTTACAAATCCTGTATATTGTGAAAATACTGTGCCAATACTGCATCAGTAGGTACTCCTAATATTGTTCCAAAACAATTCTGTTCCTCAGTTCGAAATGATTATCTAATTTGAATCCGAATTTCGGCGTTCCTGAAATATTCAGTGCTTTAAATTAAGAGCTGCCAGTACTAACAACTTATCATTATCTCAGCAGAGCTATTGGAAGTTTTCGTAAGACGCAAGTACTGCAGCGGTATTGTATCAGAACTGAATAACATTGGTACGGAATTTTCTTAATAGATTGGATGTGTATATGTAGTTCTTCTTGTTTGGTAGTATTATTATTTTCAAGATGTCTATTAAGAAAGCCAGTTTTAATAGCCCAATTAAACTGTAAATGAACGCTTTATGTTTGTAGCGTGAAACTAAATTGAAAAGCAATTTTTTTCCGCCTGAAAAAATTTGTAATTAGGAAAATTTACTATTTTCACTGTAACATGAATTTTAATAATAAAAAATCAAAAAAATAGATTAAAATATTCTTAACTTTCGTCATTATTTTATTTATTTTTTAAGTGGAAATTGCATTATATTTTCATATCCTTGTCACCTGCCAGGGTTGTTATAGGACGTTGCTCATGATTATTCGCATTATCTCCAGACAATTTTAGTCGAATATTACATCGTTATTCTACAGGCATTCGAGCGGAGCTATTTTATCGTAGAACATACAGATCTCTAGCGGAACATTTATATTATAGTAATGATTAAATTCTACTAAACTTGAATAGTTACTATAGAAATACTTTTTCAGTATTGCGAATTCAGTACCTACTGCAGAGATACCGTATTAAAAAAGACACCAAACTTTGAATGAAGGACTATATAATTTACAAGACAACACTTCAACACCGTGCTATCTAGCGCTGTTATTAGGATAGAGTGTATTACAAAGTTTCGAACCTTTCCTGAATTAGATAATTCGGAACTAATACAGCACTAATTTTAAAAAAATCAAGAAGACACGATAAAGAGAAGAAGACAAGAAAATAAAAATATACACTTTATAGTAGGTATTTTTATTTTCTTGTCATAGGTTTTTTAACCAATGTACGAGTATCATTTTTTACAGTTCTGCTCCGGTACAGAAAAATGAAATTGGTTCAAAACTTTCTGTTAAATGCTGTTGCATCAGCAGACGATGAAATAATGATAAAAAAAATTGTAAAAGCTAAAAAATTAATTCGAAAATTCAGTTTTTTGCAGTTGATATTCAGTACTGAAAATTTATAGACTCAAAAAAGTCAGAATTCAGTTAAACAGAATTCGTTCTAGAGTATTCCTAGACTGAATTAAAATACGTACTGTAAGCCCAGTACCTGAAAAAACTATCCTTAGTTTACCCAGTAGAGTAAGGGTGGTGGTCGTTTAAATCTGATATATTATTTCATTTTTAAAATCTAAGTAGTTTTGGGCTAACAAATCCTCTTGTGTCTTCAAGATTATCTCAAGGCCCAAAGAAACAATCCCAGAGTTCCACCCACTCTATCTTTTTGGCCTAAGTGGTTGATACTCTCCACAAACTCACTATCATTCACTATCACGATATGAAAAAAACCAGAAGCGCCAGCAGAACCATTTTAAGATAATTGTATCTCAGCACGTTAGAAATCCATTACATCCATAAATTATGTCAGAAAAACTGTGCACTTTCCTTTCTCAGACCTTGTTGCATGCCTGGTTTAGCAATTGCAGCTCACGTCCGCACTTAGTCACAATTTCGATTAATTGACACCGATTTTAGCCTTATTTGATTAGAAAAAGTTACGTGCAAAAATCCGAAGTCGTATAAATAATTAAACAAGCATTTAACAGCTATCATATAATTAACTATTTTGCATTCGTAAATGCTATAAGCAATCTGTTTTAATTTTGTTTCTCTTGAGTTATATTTGGCTTAAAGGTAAGTAGGCTTAATTTTTTAATAAACTCAAGATATAACAAAAAAAAAACACCAAATGGCACGTTGGATATAAAAACAAGTTACAAGAAACCGACTGTTTCGGTAATGGAATTTTCACTTGTACGACTCCTTGGAAACATGATTCAAGTGAAGTCGAGACATGAAAAGAAAGGAAATTCGGGTTACCGGCTGTTCTTAATTACGCCCAAGAAGTCTTGAAAATAACTTAAATTACGTTTAAGCAAAACAGCCCAGAGTACGAAGAAACAAAATGTTTTTACGTGCCCTTATTACTTTTGTGCGGTTCCAATTTAACTTTCAGTCAACTTTTAAAACACACACGAAAAACAACGACGTTAAAATAGTAATTTAATTTGCAATGAAAATAACTGTTGAAACGTGTGATGAGTGTGTAGGAAGCAAATCAGGGTGAAATTTTCGTTTACATGAAGGAGACGTGTACGAAATTAAATTATACACACATTCAGTTAAATTCACTTTGTTGCTAATAGCGTTGTTTAGTTATTTCGAAATTTATGTCCAAAAAAGCCGCCAAAATTGTTCATAAATCGAAAAAAGAGGGCCAAAAATATTGAAAAAAAAATTGATAGTACTTTATTATCCTTAAAGTTCTGCCGATTCTCTTAACTTAAAATTAAATAATAATAATAATACATAAATCCTTCCAAACCAGATAAAAAAATGCATAGTTGCTGCTACCTGTTATTGCCTTAAATTCAAACAATAAGCCTCCACAATTATTTCAGAAGGCAGAATTAATTTTAATAAATAAATTTTAATAATAAAGGCTATACTATGCGATAAAAAAGTAAAAGTTTCTGGACTGCAAAAAAATAAAATCTATTTTAAAATTTTGATTTTAACAATGATACTTTTTCGTATGGTGAAAAATAAATTTTGACTGGATTCTGCTTTTCGGTATTCGAGCACAAGTCTCCTACAGAATTTCCTTTTATTGGCAAAAAACCTTTATTATAATCAGTCGATTTGTCCGAGGAAAGGGCGTAATAGTCCTTCCAAAGCTGTTTTAAGACCGGAAAACACAACACTAGCAGTTGTACATACGTACAAGTCGAGCAAGGAAAATCTTTCTCCGGTTGAACTCACATGTAAACAAACCTCACCTAGAGGAATCGTTAGTGATTCAATTATGATACTTATGATTTGCTTGAAGGTTAGTAAGTGTAGTATCATGAAAAAAATAAAAATAAATAAAAAATTAAATTTTTCTCAAAATTCAAACCACCTCTATCAAAGATTTTGACTCTTGAAAAAAAAGAGATTAATTCTTCATAAGGTAAACGAAATAGCAGTGATTCATCTAAGAATAACTCGCCTAGATGAATCGTTAATGATTCAATTGCGACTTACAAGTTCAACACACTTAAGCACAAATGAAAGGAATATCTAGTTAAATATTAAAGTATGCATAAAACTAGGTTTCAACTTTAATAACTAATGTTATAAATTTTTTTAAGGCCATTCCAAGAACTCTTAAAAGGTTAACCATGTTACACCCTCTTTTTATAGGCTAATGATATTTAACACATTTAAGTTTCGTAGAATTTATTATGCGGTATGAGATTTTGTTGTTATCCTCATAGATAACATTTCAATGAATTGTATTCATTCGAGAATACATTTATTTTGCAATGCGGTTTTGATATTCAAGAAATTATTGCTTTATAGTATAATCGCGCAGATATTTGATAAGGCCAAATTAAGGTTCAAGTTTCTTCTAGTTTTCAAAAATCGGGGTATTTTAAAGATCCTAACAACAAATTCAAACTCGGGCTGGATCTGGATGATTTTTTTTATATATACTAGATATAAACGCAAGCTTGTGTTAAATTTGACACATTTTTGCATCTTTTTGCATCATTAAAAAAATATCTGATCAACAATTTTATTAGATAGGAAAGATACTTGCTTTAAAACTGGAATAATAACCAAGGATTTATGTCAGTTTGGTTGATTAATTTGCGATATTTTCAAAAAGATTTTCGTTTCTCGACCTTGATAATTCGTTTTAAGCTTTCGAATTGCGTGTTGTTTTTTTTTTAATCTTTCTCTTTATCCGATTAACAGAATTTTTCGGTTAGACAGCCATTAATAAAAACCGCCACGGCATCTCAATAAAATTATCTTTTTAATCCGAACTGTAACAAGCTGTTAAATCTCAACAAGCGCTACTGTGACGATCAGTCGGCAATCTTTAAGATGAATATCTTGTTTGCCGCTTCTATTGTAGACGCATTTCAGAAGCAGTTCAACTGTCGTCAAATTGTGCATGCTTTTTCATTAATAAATAAATCGAACTATCGAGTATTGACGAATGTTTATAAAAATTTATTTTACTTTCAATAAATAGTAAATTCGGTTGACTCATGCTGACTAATCGGGAACGATCGCACCATCAGTCACACTTTTGTAACTGCTATTTATTTTCCGTTTCTTGAAAAGTTGAGTCAAACAATTTGAAAATAATAAAAACGTACTCGAATGCGGTTAAACTGATTATTAATTAAACTTCTGCATACGTAATAAAACCGATCGTGCTTCCATGAACATTTCAAAATAGAATGTGACTCAGTGAACAATTTGTTTGAAGACCCTATTCTTACCGAAGGCATTGGAAGGAAGAGAGTTCTCACTCCATGGTGACGATTTGCTTACCAATAATAAATAAATATGAAAAAATATATTAAAAGAGATTTTATCTGATGCCTTTTATAATTTGTCGTTTCGAGCAACTCATCAAAATCTCGGTTAAATTTTTTTTCTTTCTCAATAAAATTGTTTACAACATTAAACGTTGGTAACTAATTGCCAACATAGGATATTGTAAATTTACATGTTTCAAAACTGCTTACATTTTCACTGTAATATTATGTTCAAACTACAGGATTAACGCGTTTGAATCGAGTTAAACGCGTTGAAATACTTCCAGAACGCGTTTACGACTGGAACACTGGCGGAAATTGAAGTAAACTTTGTAAGAAACTATTTAATGCTGCAGAAACTCAATTTTGTGCTTGTGAAATGACTGCATTAGCTAATAAATTGCCTTTTCATTACTGCTATACAAAATTTTTTGTTTCAAACAATTTAGAAAGCATAAATTTGCTGATGATACACAGCTGAATATCTACTTACCAAAGCAAATCATGTCAAGCTATCATGTATTAAAATAAAACGAGTTGCCTAGTCCGAACACTACTTTTTTAACACGTTAAATTAACCTACTTTAACGCGTTTAAAGCGCATAGTCTGTACAGGGCTTAAAACTAAATTTCGGAAATGTAATACAGTCAAAACTGGATATAACGACATCGCTTTCAACGACGGATCGGTTTTTCCAACTAAATGGCATGGTCTTGGTCGAATCTCTATACAAAGAAATGTATTTAAATTGCATATTGCTTATAACGACTATTGGATATAGCGACGAGTTTAGAGGGTCCCTTCAATGTCGTTATATCCGGTTTTTACTGTAAATACATACATGGCTATGTAAAATCAAATGCCTAATAGTAAACATAAGTCACATAACATATGTAAATTTACATTTTCGAGGGTGAAATTTTCATCATTGAAATAATGCATTAAACCAAGTTATTTTATTTATCAAAATTATAAAAAAAAACAATGAAATGATAAAAATAAACGTATTCCAACCCAATCAGGTTTAATTTAGAAAAAAAAGAATCGTGATATTTAGCAATGTCCGCACAAGAAATGATAAACCGACGCAGTATTTCATCGTATTTACATCATGCATCATATAAAATCCCATTGACAAGTAAAATATTGACTACAATTTCGGTCCTTACTTTATTATTTTTTAATACTAAAGTATTTTTACATGAAATCATTTGAGGCGGTGCGCAGCAAAACTCGCTGCTTCTATTTTCCAAGAAACATGAGTTATGATTTTCTCTCGATAGTACATATTTTGCCTGCTCTATTCAGAAATGATCTCAGTTTTTATCAAAATACGTTGGAAACTGGAGGAACGTATTTTGATGAAATTTGAGAACGT
This sequence comes from Beris chalybata, assembly GCA_949128065.1. NCBI lineage: Eukaryota > Metazoa > Arthropoda > Insecta > Diptera > Stratiomyidae > Beris > Beris chalybata. The sequence continues at coordinate 108,649,550 of OX421895.1, forward strand.
TTCTGAATAGAGCAGGCAAAATACTATCAAGTGAAAATCATAGCTAATGTTTTTCGGAAAATGGAAGGAGCAAGTTTTGCTGCGCACCGCCTCATTTCATTTAACCATGTTTTGAAATGCAGTTTACCGTACGAGTTATTGCAATTTTTATCTCTTTGTAATTTTACATAGTATTTAATGTAAAAAACTTAATTATATATTGGTTGTAGAGAAGCGTCCGAAGAATGTTAAATTTTAAGTCCATTTTCAGGTTAAGTAGCGACGGCTACAAATGCATTTCGTTCCTCTCTATTTTCATTTATTTATTATGTTTTCTCTACGTACTTATATCTTTTAGTTTAGATTAATTCATTTTAAAACTTGTTTAATTCAGATATATTTTCAACCGCAACAATGGCGGTCAAGTCTTGTCTGAAGTAAAGTTGACCCTGGTTAAGCTACTGCTCATTTATCCTGCTGAGCTGTAGATCTTCTTTCGAGTGTTGGGTGGCCTTGTCTACAATGTTAATACCGTTTACACATGAATTAAATTATTACATTAAATGCTGTAAAATTACAAATAATTTTTACAGTGTTTATTTAACTTTCTTCTCTTGTTTTCAAGAATTCCCTTATTTGGTATCATCCATAGAGACAACACTTTTCTTTAATATGACATAATTTTATCTGGCTTTATGGAATTTTCTGGAAGTATGTATAAAAAAACCAATGTTGGACTTTCTGTAAAGTGATGAACTCGGAACTTTTGTATAATTGAAATCAACTGGAAATAGTCACAAGTTTCGGTAAGAGCCTGTATTTGGAGAGCTATAAAGAAATAAACTTTTATTTTATTTATTTACCAGTCTTTAGAGCCTTCTAAAAAATATTTGAATACTACGCGTGAGAATATTTACAATTTATGTTGCACAGCAGTCGGAATTTATTTCGCGAGCCATGTGAAAAATGTCTATCGCATGTGCAATCGGAATTTACTAGCCAGCCGCGTATTATCTAATGGCTATTTTCAACATAATATTGTTTATATTGCGATTTTTTTTAATTGAGAAAAGTTTTCTGCATGGCTATCGTTGAAGTTATTAATAGTTGGTAATTAAGAACTTCGATAAACAGCTAGAAAATTTGTTATATATTTTTTTAAATTTAGTTCGTGTTTTATGTCGGTCAATATAGGCATAATGTCTATACTTTAATTTTGATAGAATTGCGATCGAACAAAAAGTTTAACAGCATTTTTTGGGAGCCAAAATTCTCTACTTCGGTTGCTGTTGGCAATGGGGTATACTATATGTACACTATTACTCGAGAGTATCTGTCATATAAAGGTACTTTCTTTACACACGTAGTCAAATCTGTTGAAAATATCGGTAAAATCGAATATTCAAGCCATTCGACTTGGTTTTGCTACTCAAATTTAATTGCAGGAACAACATTACCCATTATGTTTATAAAATATTTGCACCTATCATATTAGAGGTGTTGTTTTGCGCTAATTATATTAGATGTGTTTTTTCGCGCCATTATCAAGTGTAGAGCAGCTTAGGACATGGAAAATAACAAAAAAGTGAGCAGAACAAACCATACCATTGATATCAGTGATGTGCGTAACAAACTAAATGTTCTGGACACCTACAACTAGTTAGTTGTCGTTACGTTAATCAACTGCTCTTATTTCGCCTAAGATTACTCAAATTAACCAATGACGATATAAAAAACTGGGCGCAATTTAATAAATATTTGAACAGAATCTTATTTTTTTCTATAAAGTACATGTGCATGTATAGATAGATTTCGCTCCATGATTTTTTATCAAAATAATAATACACAACAAACTTAAAGCATCGTAAATGAATCACTTACGAAGTTAATTTATATGAGCTCACTTACGATTCGCAGGGTTATCATTTTGGGGCTTGCTTTATTACTCGTTGTTACGTGGACCTTAAGTGAATCGACTTGTTAGGTCATATGTAAAGTATCTCAACGGAGCGTAAAAATTGAGTTTTTGCATTCAGAGTGCGTAACTCTTCAAATTGTATCTTCATTAATTGTTTCCTCATCCACAGCCAACATTTATTAATTTTTAAATAGCTTTTAAAAGGCTGTGTAAAACATTCATTCATTCATACCACCTGCGTTTAATAGTCACCGATATGTTTGCCGGATATTGTGGTTAAACTGAAACTTAAAAAAATTTAGATGTGTAAGAAATTTAGGTTTACCACCTGCATTTGAATGGGTCATACTTAAAGGGCTTCAGTCCATTTTTGTAAACTGTTGGAAAAACCAAAAAAAAAACGCCTGTAATCAACAGCTAAGTTAAATTCATAACAATACTTTACCGAATCAATAACAAGGTTATTTATAACTTATATAATTGTGTTTTACAAATTTATCTAAGCCGTTGGATTTTTGCCGAATTTTTCAATACCGTGGATTGAAGCCTTTTAAGCATGAATCGAATTAGCCAGAATAACTTAGTATGTTTACTCATCTTTCTTAAATCCTTATCTTTTGAACGAGTAATGTGAGACAGTTCAAACTTTGTGGTTAACTTAATAGATACTAAGAGATTAGAAAAGAGTTAACATTTTTAAGGACAGTAGAAAGGTGTGGGGGTGGGGGGTGAAAAACTTTAGATTACAATATCTTCCGACTAAATTCATCCATGAAGATAAAAATTGATGTGTGCATATAGAATTATAAGTCGAGTCTACTGAATGTAAAATTTTTGAGTGCGGAGGTGAAGAGCGAAAGTGGAGGGAGAGCCATTTTTCAAAAAATTTTATTTATATATTGTATCTCAAGAACCGTATCAGATATGATCTTGAAAATTCTACAGGAGTTAGTACTAGTGAACCTCTACCGGGGAAAAAAGGTGTGGTTGTAGGAGTGTGGAAATGAAAAAAATCTGATTTAATTTCACAACTGTATAGTTCTACTATAGAGACATCCTAGGAAACTAAATTTTTATAGGGGTAATATAGTACGGGGGTGGGTTGTTTTTCATACGGCAGCAATGATGCAAGTTGATAAAAAAAGCGTCTATAATTTACTGGGATGTATGGAGAAAACCACGTGGGAGCCGGGTTGTCATGTTAAAAGGGCTTCAGTACATGACAACCCGGCTCCCACGTGCTTTTTAACTAACAAGGAGTAGTCGGATGACTTCCTTATGACATGGTAAGATGCGCCAGATCTCCAAGACTTCTAAAGTAGTGAAATCGCAATTTCGATAAAAATATGACTGAGGCCCTTTTAGCATGAACCACCCATTCATTTGATATGCATCAAAATATTTGCCGGATATTGTGATTAAAAATTGTATCTTTCAAATATTACATTTGGGTTACTGTCGCGCAGTAGCTAAGTGCACTAGTCTAGTTCTTCAAATCCAGTTATTCAAGTACAAAAATAGTAATAGTAACCGTGCAACACATTTCCCCTTCCATTTGTTTCCTATTTCAACATTCCAAACAGCTTTAGCTTTTACCTTTTTGAGGACTGAATATCAATCACAACTTTTTGAAATAGTTTTTGAGGTATAAAATTTGATTTTCTTGAAAAATTCTTATTCTCTTGCTCCACAGCCCTTATCAAAGATTTTCAGTGTATCTACTTGTGAACTTATGTACAGAAACCAATTTATCTTTTTGCGTAAATGGTTTGAACTTAATGTCTTAAAGGGTTTTTTTTTTAGTTACAAACCTTTAAACGCTTTTGCGTTCGCTGTATACGGCGGACAGACGGACTTCTTTTCTTTTCATTTTGAAGATAGCAAACTTCTTTATAATTTCAAGTCGATCAGAATACTTAAGGCGTTATGCCACTCTAGAGTTTACGAAAAATCAATTTTTATTTTAAATGGTCCCCTATGACCTCAAAAATGGTGTCCCAAAAGATTATAGCTGAAAGAAGGCTCTAACGACTCGGTTTTCGAATTTTAGTATAAGGCATATTGCAAAATTACTCATGATTTTTTACTACTCAAAAATTCAAACGCGTTTATCTCAAAACTACATTTTTCAAGCTGGCCGGAAACATAACTCGAACACTTTTCAACCGATTCACTTGAAATGTTCAATATATCTTTAAAACTATTATATATTGTCCATCAGAGTACGTAGGATTTTTTGTTTATATTGCATAGTTTATTTTTTATTACCAATTTTCTGACGATTTTTTGGGCAAATTTCACACTTTTCACTTCAGAATTGCGCCATTTGGCTAACAATTAAAATATCGAAAAAATCCTACGAGCTCTTGTGGCTGTTGTTATATGCAATCGAAATAAATTTATAAGCTTAACATAATTCAAAAATTACAGGGACTAGGTGTCCGGCAATGGACCCTGAAAAAACGGAGACGTCATCGCAAAAACGCTTCCCAGCCGCCAATTTGAATTTATTCGCTTAAAAAAATTACTGTACATAGTCAATAACATATGTTATAAATGTCAATTTTTGTAATATCGATTTAATTTGTAGTGTTTCTGAAAAAAATCCCGAAATGGAATTGAATATTTCAATCCCTTAATTATATCCAAAATTAAAGTAAAATTATTCTTATTTTCGAAAACCTAAGGAGATTTTGATAGACATGTGAAGGAGCGGCGCTGTTTGGTAGTCTATACCCCCACCTAGAGCAATTTCTACAAAAGTCATCAGTTTTGATTTAAATGTATAAGTATTGAAAGCTATAGTAATATTTACTCACATGTTGGAAAAGTATAATAATAAATCATAATACAATTAATTACCTGGAAATAGAAAAAAAAAATAAAGTTAATCATTTTGCTTTACCTACTCATAATGAAAATTTGTAGGCCACATTAAAAATTTTAATAAAGTTTTGTTCAATTTTAGTTTAAAGTACAGTGTGCTTATCAAATTGGACATAGCTTCTCAAACTGTAGATACCTTCGAACTTAGTTCTTTTATATGGGACATATTTGTTATGAGTTTTTTTTTTTTTGATCAATACAAAAATGGCATTTGTCACTAGAGAAAATTGAAAAGTTTGCTTTAAGGCAGATAAATTTTAACATAATCTCTCAGTAACACTTAACGTACACCCACTTGTTCTTGCTTGTAGCCATTCTCAAATAAATTCTTTCACAAATTTCCGAATGAGGCTACGAAGACTGAACAACAGAACACGGAAAAAGAAATTACAGTGCTTCCAAAACTTGTGAGCGAAGGGTAAAGTATGTACGACACATGTCACACAAAGTATGTATGACACATATCCCTTCGAACATATGCGAATTATCGATTTCGCCCCATTGCTCAAATTAGACCTTGTAACCCTGAATATATGTATGGCCATCGTTCTCCTAGATCCGGCAAACGCGATTTCCAATTGAAAAATCTAGTAGCTATTTTTGGTCGATTCCCAAGTGTTTTCTTTGCCAATCGAAATGTGTCTGGGAATTCTTCTGTTCTGTGGCTGTACACTCAACATGAGCAGATTATTTCAATTTTCAGATACATTTATGAGGATTGATGCTCTCGTTGATAGCCAAGGCTATTCCGAATTCCGGTCGGTTTAATCCCTTCCAGTGTTTGTCCAAAGGTCGCAAATAAAAAGTATCACCAACTTCCAATAGAGTCACGACGCGTTTCATCCTCATTTCGGAATGATCGTTAAATTGACACTCATTTTAAACAAATAAAACATTAATAATAGGCTGGTACTAAAATTCCATTAACATGTCATCACACAATAATCCGTCCATAAATCACCGGATGAGCAATCAAGGTTAGTGGAGTAAAGGAAAAAATATTAAAAGAATTAGAAGAACTTTCAACGTTCTCATCAATTCGCTTCTATTTTTAATGTAGGCTTGATCTACTTTACGTGATATCTTCTGGTCAGTTACGATTTCATTGAATGTTTGTTTGACTTCTTAGTGGGTCTTTCGAGGGTTTGTCGATTTGATGGTGATTTATAGTTGGCTATGGTATTTTGAAATAAAACATAGTTTTGTTTAAGCATTTCAAAGTCATATTGCCTAAAAGATAAGATTCAGGATGAAAAGTTTCTGTTTTAACTCCGCTCGAAGTAGGAAATATTTCAAATATTTTGAACTTGAACTTGATAAGAGCATTTAATTAATATTTAGATTGAAATGGGCTAGTTCGTCCTACATCAGTTTGCAAGATGTTCCCAGCCGCAATTAACCCAATTTTGAGTTGTAATAAATCAAAACTAAGATGGCAAAGGAATAACAAGGCTCAAAAATAACTTTTAAGGTAACCAATTTTAGTATAAAGCTCGGTTCAAAAACAAAAAAAAAATTCCTATCCTAAATTTTTTTTTAACGTTTTATCTCTGTATATAAAAGAGGATGTACCTATTTATGTATGTAGGTATATACAAATGTTATGTACATATATGCCTATGTTTCATATGAACTCCTAAACCGCTCGATCGATTTTGATCAAATAATCAGGGAACATGTAGAATAGTCCCTGTGACGTTTGACACCACTCAAATCAAAAAAAAAATTGCATTTTTCTTAAATTTTTTAAAAAAAATTTCCAGAAAATAATTGGCAATTGGCAAAAATAAAACAAATTTCAATTTTGAACATTTTTCAGCCCCCGTGGCTTGAATTTGAAAAACTCAGGTTTTTCACACGGCACATGGCGATGGGGGATGGAGGATGGTGGATAGAGGATAGAGAATAGAAGATGTTGGATGGAGGATGATGGATGGCTGATAGAGGATGAGGGATGTGGATGGAGGATAGTGGATGGCGGATAGAGCATTGAAGATGGAGTATGGTGGATGAAGGGGTGTGGGAGTGGGAGTTGGGGGACGGGAATAAATCCGAAACGGAAAAAAGCAAAGATCAACATATTTTAAAATCCATATCTCCTAAACCGTTAATGGCACGAAATTAAAACTTAAAAAATATCTGTAATTATACTACGAGAAAAGTTTGAAAGTTTTTGAGTTGGGGGGGGGGGGGCAGTGGAGTACAGGGCTGGAGGGTGTAAAACTTTTGATTACGATATCTCACGAACCAATTGCTCTAGAAAAATAAAATTAGGTTTGAGTGTAAAGGTTGATAAATAAAGATTGCTCATAACATTTTGTAATAGGGCAGGAGAGCATAGAAGTGGAGGGGATAAACAATTTTAAAAAATTTACGTTTCATATCTCTAGAAGGGTTTAGGATAGATGCTTAGAATTCTAACCAGAATAGAACCCTATTAGCAGGAAAAAAAGTTAAGGGTATGGGTGGAGGAGGGTGAAAAGAAAAAAGTTCCGATGTTTATATCTCAAGAACCTATAATAATATAGAGCTGAGCTTGGTTAGATAGAACTATAGTAGTCGCATTGAAAAATATATTTTTTTTACAGCAGTAGTATGACACGGGGGTGGAGGGTCTTTTTCCTAAGTATAGAACGACTTATGCTAGACAGTTGAAACTCGGTGTGTTTATGTAAATCAACTAGAATCTCCTTATAGAAAACTTGTCTCTCCAGTGAAGGTTTTCCAACTGTTATGTCCTCTAGGAAAGTCGGGGATTTTGTGTTGGGGTTTCACTCCACTGACACCGGAAAGCTACAAACATTAAAATGGCTTCTATAGTAGGTTATATGAAAACATCAATTAATAAAAATATTGATAAGGACTGTTGATCAGTATTTTGTATACTGTATGGTGAACAGTAAAAAAAAATATTAATTTAAAGATAATAAAAATTAAGGGAGTATACAGTGTGTGAAAATAGTTTGGAAGTTTGATTAAAAAAACGATTGTAAGATTTTTAGTTTATCTTTGCGACTAAGATTGAAAGAAATATGCCTGAGGGTCTCCGCCTTAAATTTTATGTTGTGTTTCTTGCCTAAATTCAATTTTAATAAGTTCGATTTCGCGGTACCTACATGTAAATATTTATACCTGTAATGAAAAAAACCAAAACAAGTTTAGATATGCGCAATAAATACTATAAAGTTTCGCACGAATAATTACCGGGCTTTATTAATCTTATAGTGGTCTTGATAAAATTCTGCTACTTATATAAGATATTTATATCTGTCTGTAAATAAAACTTAATGTGGTACTATGCACTGTACAGGTGCAATATGGACAAGCTACCAGCCAGAAGGCAATATGTAAAGCAAGTAGAAAGAAAAACTAAAAGTGCTTTAAAAACTGATATTTGCACGATAAACCGATGTTACAGTGCACCTGATAAATCGGCCGATATGACCACAAAGTGCGCTGAGTAACCGCGGGTACTTCATGTACTCGGTACATCAAAAACACTTGCGAAAAGCAACTTTCTTGAGCAAATTTCCTTTATTTTATGGAGCTGATCAATTTGTTTTCGCGATTCCAATTGAATTTTCCTGTACGCCAACAATTACATCGGTCCTTTTATGGGGTATGGAAAAATTATGATAATTCGCCAGATGTCTGGCATTATGACAAGTTGATTTTGACCAAATTTGGACGATAGAACCGAAGAGAATTTGCATGCAATTTTCAAGAATATTTAACTGAGTCTTGGTAGTTAAATGCCGTGGTAAGGATTCAATGTCAGTAAAAATGATAATGGTGAGGAATTGCTCAATGTATAGTAACAAAACTACTGAAAGTATTTTTTTTAGTGGCTATGATGCTGCGATGAAAAATTCAATGATTGATAATGTACCTGTGTCTCGATAAGGTAGTGATGTAATAGCCACAAAGCCTATTATATTCAATTTTATTACACAGTGTCGTCAGCCAAGATTTATTGGCACATTGTTTTTATAATGGTCATAAACACGAGTACTACATAGCGTTTTATTTGAATTATACTTAATTATTCACTTAATACAGTAGGGACTGGCAATTTCCATTAAAGCAGAGCACAGGGCGAGATCGTAAAAAAATTTGCTAATTTTTAATTATTTTTTTTCGCTAGAATTCAAGTTTGGAAGAATAAAATTATTTTAATGAATGGAAATATAAATCAAGACAAGGTTAAATTAATTTTAGCCCTTTATAAATAGCCTGTGGCGGAAACTCGTATTTGAATGAAAAATACACACCAAACAATCTGGCAGAAATTCAAGTATCAAGTGAGTAACAAAGTTATATTATAGAATATGTTTTTTAAGCAACTGAAGAGTATCAAATCGTTTAAGGTTTATTACAATGATTCGATTGCGATGTGCATTGGTGACATGTTTGCGATGTGCAATGGTCAACCGTTTGTAAAGTTCATTTCGGTACGAAACTGCAATTCGTTTTCGAATTGCCATTACGATTCGCTAACGTAGTGCAAAACTAAACTAAACATAATATGCAGGTTTAGCGGATTACAGTCGAGGTGCTTCCAAATGTACTACATGTTCGATATTAAAATACCCTTTGTTGTCGGTACACTGGACCAAAAAATACGTCCGAAAAGGTCGAAATCTGAAATCGGTAGATTCATAAGTAGATATCATTCCTAATGCCACAAGGTTGAAATTTGAAGACTAGGGGAAATACCTACAACATTTTTAGAGGCACAGTGTCATGCGAAAATAGAAACGTTGTAGATGCTCCAGAAAACTAAATTATACTCGTGAATTCTCTATATAGAACGTCATTCAAACGCGATTATTTCATACATACTTTTCAAAGACGGTTCCCAAAATCTTCCGAAAATGGCTGAACCGATTTCTTTCAAATTTTAACAAATTATTTTTGGTTAGGTTTTCTCCTTCGCTACGTAGGATTTTTTTTTTTAACTTGTCAAGCCAGAAAGATCTATAATTAAAAACTGGCGCCATTTTGTGAAATTTTTTCCAAAAACCCTTACGTGGCGAAGGGCATCATACTTTACATTTTCAGAATCTTTTTGAAATTTTTGTTTTGGATCATCCTTCATGTAATCGTGGGAACCGCTGAGCGTGGGAGCAACGGACATTCTTTAAGCTGACCCTGACAGCAGAGCCCCTGGTTCATAGTTCATAGTTTTTTTATTCTAATGATGGATACAATGCTGGCATATAAATAGTTTATTAGAGATTAGGCTGATCTAAAGCCTTTACAACTATAGTTTATTTTGCTTGGTGCACTTGGCAGTTAATTGTTGATAAGACTGATTATTTGTAGATTCAGGAAAAATGAATGAAAAAACCTTATGAATTTAATTAACCTAACTTAACCTAACCTATAACTAACTAAATAATAAGAAAAAGGTAAAATAATAAAAAAAAAAAGGAAAAAAAAAAATAATAATAATAATAATAATAATAATACAAACAGAAACTATGTGAGGCATGCAACCAGTAGGTTTAGAGCCCGTGGTTGATATACATAAATATTTATAAAATTTATATTAGCGTACCTCAACATATATACTTTCGAATAAAACCAACCTGGATAAAATGGAGAAAATTTTTCTTTTCTGTTCGGTATTCAATTTATTCCAAAAAGGTAAACCGGATTTCCGTCAATTGATCCAGTCATACCCAAATCCAAGTCAAATTGGTGACCCCAAAGGATTTTCAAAACCTCTAAATTGATTTTTTTTTATTATATACAGGGTGTTTGGCACTCCGTGTGCCACCTTGTAAGGGGTTATTCCTTGATATATTAGGAGAAAAAAATCGTTCCAAAGGGTGGGTCTATTTTCAATATTAGTGGAAATACAAGATGTTTAAGAAAAATGTTTTTGACCGGTACCCTCATGCACTTAAAACGTTATATCTTCAAGGCAAAGAGATAAAGCTCGTTTTTTAGGTAATCGAATTACCTTTCATTTGATGTAACAGTATAAATTGTAACTGCACCCAGTCTTGAGATATTTACTCCAAAACACAGATTTTTGCTTCGCCAATCCTAAAAATTCAGTGATCAATGTAGTTTTTCTCAGAAAAACTCATTATAAAAGTGTAATTTTTTTAATTTAATTTTTTATTAACCCTATTATTACCTACAAAAGCTGCATACATATGTATGAGCTACGATTAACATTTTGGAAGTAATAGGTAAAAATACATACATTAAATGTTTAAAAAATCAGTGCCATAAAGTGAACCACGTTTAAAAACCTGTTTAAATTGTCGGTAGTACTGTAGTATTTTTATGTCCATTTATTATTATTTGAAGTATGGAAGAAATCAATGAAATGTAAGTGAGTTTCAACGTAATTGATGCTAGATGTGGTAGGCAATACAGGGTGCAGTACTTTACCTTTTTAATGGGGTACCTTAAAAAATCGAAAGCTATAAAAGCAAAACCACCTTCATATTTCATATATTTATCAGTTTTACCTACGTTTCCAAAAGAAGAAGGTACCAGTAGAATCTAAAAAATAATTTAAAAATGCCTGAGTACTCCAATGAAGAATATGGGGACATTGTGTTTATTTATGGAGAGTGTCACGAAAATGAACGAGCAGTTCCAATTTATACTGTTACATAAATTAAAGGTAATTCGATTGCCTAAAAAACGAGCTTTATCTCTTTGCCTTATGATTATTCGTTTTGAAGATATAACGTTTTAGTGCATGAGGGTACCGGTCAAAAACACTTTTCTTAAACACCCTGTATTTCCACTAATATTGAAAATAGACTCACCCTGTAGAACGATTTTTATCTCCTAATATATCAAGGAATAACCCCTTACAAGGTGGCACACTGAGTGCCAAACACCCTGTAAACATACATACATATATACGTACATATGAAAATATTTTTTTTTTTTAAATATGGCTAAACTTAGGAGTCTTAAATTTTAACCACAGTCAGTCATATTAAGTCAGTCAAAATGTGAAAATTTGACAACCTTTTATCTAATAGACTATTTTTGTCTAGTACTACAGGCGAATAATTTCACAAAGCTTCAAAATTCGACTCCGACATCGCCTCAAGCATTCAAACTAGTAGTCCATTATTATGATATCATTTGTATCGGTACGAAATTAGCATAACAGTCGAATATCTTCATGATCAGAATTACTTTAATTGCTTATAAAGGCCCCCATTAATGTCATACCCAAGCATTGCTAGTGGCTGCTTCCAGCCAATTTACTAATGACCACAACATGACAAAATACACAATATTAAAATTCTTAACCCCCCAGAACACCCAATCGTCAGAAGTCGATATACTGCTCAACCCAATCGAGTGATGAATTTTTAATTGATCCAAAACTGTCATGACCTGAATTTAAAAAGCCATTTACCTGTTCGATGACAATATAATTTTCTTGTAATCGTGGCAATAAATCTTCGCTTTGTCTCTGCATCTACCTGGCCGGCTTCTAAAAGCTTCAATTATTACAAAATGCGTACGTATCATTCGCTACACTCGTAAGATGTCCTCGTGGTATCTTCTTACTCCGGTAGTACGGAGATGTTTTTAATTGATAGGCCCAGGTACTTAAGTTGCGATGTACAGTACAGAGTTATAGTATGTTCGATGTAATTAATGAGATCCTAGCAATGAAATGGAAAATACTACCCGCTAGTATGAAGACCTTGGGGCTGGTCACGGGCATATCTCCTCGAGTACTCCTGGAACGTTCCCTCCCGCAACAATTCTCAAGATTTACGAGCAGTCGAGTACAACTACCTCACATATAAGTGTTAATGAACAGAAACTCCTACGCGTATTTATGAGAAATCTTTCAGATACTGCAATTACTCAGGCACTTTGCACTCACTGTAAAGTGATACTGATGGAAATAAATTCAACATTAATCAGACTCGTATTCAATGCTAATTAATTATAGATTTTGATGGTTGAGAGCATCTGGTGTGGTTCATTTTAGTAACTTCACTTAATTATTCAAAGGAGATAAGATCAATCTTAGCACTGAGTTGCGGAAAAATACAGTGGTTTTTGTATTAAGTATCAAAACATCATTTGTGTCGTAGCCTCTAATCTTGTACGTTTTCAGGTAAATCAGGAATAAAGTAGAACAATTTTTGTCGCATTTAATACATCATGAAGAGCACGAGTGCTAGAGAATAAGACTATATTTGCCAATTGTGTATTTAATTGAATATCGGGCGGGGAGATATTAAACTCCCGAGTTCATAGGAACTTTCTTCATAAATGTTCCTTTACCCTGCGTCTACACTAACAATTTTTCTGGAAATGGCAATGGCAATATTTCCATACAAAAAATTTACAGTGTTGGCGCATTAAACGCGTATGGCAATAATGCTCACATCATTACCATAGCAATCATTGCCATGGCAATTTTGAGGATAATATTGCCACAAAACGAATTGTTTGACAGAAGTCTAAAACTTGTCAACAGGTAAACTTAGGTTTTTTGGTTTGATCGCCAAATGAGTGAAAATAATTGAACTACAGAAAAAACTATTGAATCAGTCAATAGTTTTCTAAGGTATAACACTTCGAATTCACTCGCTAAAATGAAAATAGCCTGGCAGTGAAATGCTCAATCACTGCGATTTGGTATGTAACTCAATGGCAATATTGTTATTGTCATTGCCAGATAAATTGTCAGTGTAGACGCAGGGTTAGATTGCTTTATAGATGCGAGAAAAACTTAATTCACATTTTTTTTTTACTTATAAATTTTTGTCTCATTTATTATTGTTTTATAATGTTTTTGTTTTATTCACGAGTATTTATAATACTTTTATTTTTTTAAGTATTTGTTTTCTTATATTTACTACAAATTGATAGTCTAAGCCTAAACTAGAGCTAAACCTAACCTAAACAAGACGACATTACAGTTCTTCTGACTAAATGATTTCTTCATTCTTTTCGGACTACGGGTTCATGATTCAGTTTTGCTTAGGTTCAGATTGAATTGGTCCTGCCTTTCGAAACAGATGAGAAAATTGTTAATACATCGACTGTATGTATGATGTATCCAAAAACAAAAAAGTCAGCACTGTAGATATATTTTAATTATTGTAAAAGTGCTATTACCAATCGTTACACAAAGGTGTGCTAAATTTTTAGTGATTCAATGAATAAATTATGATTTTTATTGAATTAATTTGGCGAAAGGGATTCAAAGTAGGAACTGATGAAATTACCAATGATCGGATTAAATAATCGATCAATCATTATTTTCTGGTAAGCAAACGCTCAGGTATATTACTCTCAATTCTGAAGTGATAAGTCAATCAACTATACTTTCACATGACATCCGAAACTTTGTTCTTCTCTACTCGTACATAATTCGATGATTGCGGTAACGTGTCAAAACGAAAACCACAAGTAATTCATCATAAAACTTAAATAGCAAAGTGCCGTAGTGAATTGGGGGATAAGACTGCCACCCGGGCCTGGATTCAAGATTTTCTATTAGTCGTGGGTACAGTCGAAAATTTCAACAGTTTTCCGAGTTCAGTTTCTGATTCAGCAAAAATTGAAAAAGTTCTTTGACATTAATCCCTGGGTTATGGATTACACTTCGGTCTCGACTGGTAAGATGGCGAATGTATTTACCTTCTTACGTCGTATACAGGTAACGCTGATATGGTACCTTTCTAAAGCACGACATGTGCTACAGATTCGCCGAATGATAAGGAAATGTTAACGTGGACTTGGCGAGTTTTGATGACAAATTCATGTTATTGGTCTTTTATTAGTTCAACGATTTTAGTACCGTGATTACCGAAGAAGATAACATGGTACTTTCGCTCGGAACTGTTTTAAGGGCATTAAGTTGAGTTAGTTATTCAGGTAAGAAATTTAAGAAAGAGGGAAGCTACATATTTTATCAAGTAACTGTCTTGAATATTTCCGCAAATGCTTTTACGAGGAAATTACATTTTCTATTTACGAATATTTTACTTGTTGAAGCCTTTCTTTCAGATGCTGTAAGCGGTTCTAAAAAATTTTGGAAGCTCTAATATTATTGGCAGGCTACAGAGAAGACAGCCCGAAAAAGAGCACAGTTTGTGGTGGTCAATAAAGGTGGTCATTTAATCGATGTTGTTTTTAAAAAGGAATCTACATAAATTCATAAATTGTGGAGGATTGAACTAAATAAAAAAACACCATTCTTTGCAATCTATTGTTTCTTTCAAAAGTTATTCAACATTCTCATACCGGAGGAACGGATGGCGCACCCTGTATTATGGTAACTTTTAACTCTATTCTGGTATTTTTTATTTGTGAAAATAATGATTTTAAAAACTGGTATAGCAAGTTATCTAGTACTTAATCGAAGAAATACGCAAAGTATTAATTTTTAACAAAAAGACGGCTTATCAAAAAAAAAATTCGATTTTCGATAACAATTTCGACCTCACATTTTATATTAAAAAACCATCGATCAATCACTAAAAAAATTAAATTTATAAGGCTTGTGTAAATAGTTAAGACTGGTTGGTTTTGCTGTTTCCCAGAAATCTTGGTCACCAACTTTATAAACACAGTTTTGAGAAAAACGCGTTCAAAGTTTTAAAAACTCTTTCAAACGCTCCGAGACGTCTTTACAAATATGAGTGTAACTTCCAGAATATTAGTTGGATTGACATGAAACTTTCTGTGAATATACTTAATTATATCGCACTCCGGCAAGAAAAGTGACACAACTCAAAATTGGAGTAATCGAGAAATAACACATTAAAAAAATCAATCAAACTTATACTGAAATAGTAAAATCCATTCTACATCCAACCCCTTAAGATGCACTTATTTCTACTTCTAGTACTATTTCTTACTTATTTTCTCCTAATAGCCCTTGGCTGCATATAAGAATTGAACCAGGGATTAATTCTGGTTTTACTGCGTAGGTTTAGCGTGCCTAACCACTGCGCCTCCAAAGCCCTTACATTTTCATTTTCATTTCAGTAGAACACAAAATCGAACGAAGCGTTTAACTACCTGGTTTACATTAAAAAGAACGTAATATTCAATTCATATATAAACATAGTTAATCTTAAACGAAATGTTGTGTAATTTTGTGAGACTTTTCAAGTATAAATATATTTGAATAATTTAGTAATACAAGTAATTTCGTGTAAAAGTGCATGAAATGTGTACTTTTACTTAAAAAACTGAAATATACAGGTAATTTCAAAGAAAAATTGGATTGAAAATTACATTTGTTTCAAACAGTGTACTATGAAGCCAACTTGAAGAAAATAAGACAAACATTTTGACGGTGATTTGAAATGGTGCAAAGAAACTGGTATAAGTTTTGATCACAAGAAGACAACGATAGTTCCGTTTAAGTAAAGTAAAATTTCTGGTGATACAAACGATTATTGTAGTGTCGTGGAACATTTTGGGGTGCCTCTGTATGTTGCTTCACGAAGCTCCGCACTTAACAAGTCCCTTACGTAATTGGTACATTAATAAAGAAACAGGCAAGATTGGACTCTGTTCATAAGTTTCATTTGCATTTGATGTTGATGTGAAAAGAAGTTTGTTATTTATCGCGTAAATTGTTCTTTACTTGTAAAAAAATTAGTTGAACGTCGAATTAAAAAAAAATAATTTCAACATTTTTAATTTTTCTTTTGATGAAATTGAAGAATGTTGGGAGCTTTCTCTGGGTTCTATCAAATCAACGCCGTTGCTAAATTTCTAAATATCGACTACTTTTCCACTTAGAGCTAAACCGAAACGCATGCGAATATCTGCATTCAATAGACATGTTTCTGCGATCTGATTAACATTCGATGCAGGTAAAAACCTTGCAGCTAACAGTAACCAGCCTCTAGAAGATCTACAACATAAGATAAATCTAGATCAGATTTAACGATCTTGTTTGGATGATGTTGTAGAGCTGCTACATAAGGTCTAAGCGTCTAAGGCCCATTGATTTATGACCACGCCAAGTAGATTCCCGTTTTTCATAAAGTTATTGTTTTAGAGTGGGCGTAATGAGTAGTGCATTACTGTGTACTGATTCCGACGGTAGATCACCTTCAGTTGCACAGGTATCTTACGTAGTTATGCCGTAGCTCACGTACTTATACTTCATTAGAGAATCGGGAGCCGATAAACTTGAATCACCTCCGCATGTATACGGAGCTTCATTCAACGTACAAATTAAAATTTATTCAATGAACTGAATCACTAAAATCGTTTTACCGGGAAACCATGGAAACTTACAACATACGCTAAATTTATACAATTTTCTTATGAAATATAGTTTTTATTTTTAGCTATGCACGAATATTGAGTGTACTTTTATAACTAACCAGTAAATCAATGCATCCATGTGCACAGCAATAAACTTTAATTTGTAGTTTATAACAGCTTAAAGCAGAGTTTTGCAGTTCAAAAATTCTTGTATTACTAGTAGTCGATAAGTTTTTCTAATGAAATTTTCAAAATTTTCGAAATTTTTCATTGAAATTTTCTCAGTATTTACAGTACAAATATTAGCAGTGACAAATTTATATTAACTTAATTTTATTACTTACTTCAAAAGAAATTGAGTTTTCAATCCAATTTTCACGGGAAATTTTCTATTATATTTCATATTTTCAAGTAAAAGAACATAATTCAATCACTTTTACATGAAATTAATAATATTATTAAATTATTCATGTACTTTTCAACTGAACCGTACAGTTTTAAAACGGATTACAAAATGAATCAGTATTTCATGTAAAACTAACTATATTTATATTTATATGAATTGAAAATTACGTTCTTTTTCTTTTCTACTTATCTATTTGAATTTCAATATAATATATGAAACCATGAAGTTTGACGCTTCGTTCGTGACGTACATATGTTCGATTCCGAAAGAATATTTATATTATACTTTAAGCCGAACTTTCTATAACTCAAACGATTTCTCATAGCAGTTGCTCGTTCGGCTTAAAGAAGTTCTACTGAATAACCCACAAATCTTATTAACATCATAACCTTGTGACAGTATCTATTTACACTTAAGTTGTAGAAAGGAAAACCTAAATTCCTTCTACGCTACAACAGACTCCTTCAGAAACCGACTCAGATTTACTAGCAAGAATCACTTTGCAAAACATTTTATTCCACTTTATCCGTCTTTTCTTGCTCGAAAAACCCGACTATGTCTTATTTTCATTCCAGAACGCAAAATGTTCGCAGTGTTAAAAATTTGAATAATTTATAGTCGCGTAGTCAACTCCATCATCCTTCCTTCATTTAAATACTTAACGCTCCGACAGAAATACGACATAAATTTCTTAACACTTTGACATTGCCTTAAGTAAAATTTAATATTCTACATGTAGACACGGTTAGGCAAAAATTTCAAGCCGCATCTCCGGCACACAAATCCATACAAAAAATACCTTAGTACCTACCTACTGTACGCAATCGTAACGCTTTTGTACAAAAAATAAATTCACCAAAAAATGTCGTTTATTTTTCATTTTTCAAAAGAAGCAGCACATCTCTTGGCAATGAGGAGAATTATTTAACAAAGAACCTTTCATGAATGCAACCCCAACTGAAAAATAAACCGAACTCAACATTTATAGGCATCCATCATAAATTATTTCTGGAGAATACGAAATTCTTTAAGTTTAAGGCTAAGAAGTTCGCAAAGAGTGCGTACTTGCTATTTGAAGGTCGTTCAAGTATCTTAAAAAATTTCTTATGTGCGAACACTCTTTAGAATTTCATACGAGAAAAATTTGGATTATTTTCAGGGAGAAATTTCTTTATGGACTGTCACAACAAAGGTTTTACTGCCATTCTGGTAAAAGGGTATAGTGTACTCTATGAAGTTACAAGCATATTGTTGTAGTTCTCACAAACTGTCTGAACTTATGTAGTTCCTACAGATTTACAAATGTTGTCAACTGATTTCAGTTTTTTGGATCAAAATAAACTAGCACTTTCTGTAAAAAAATTTAATATCGTTCTAATGCTAGCCAAGTAGTGTCTTCTCTTCTCGTCGTTACGTACAGTAAGTTCTCTGCTCTTTGAAGTACTCAAATTCTGCCAGTCTGGTCACAATTTTATTATTTTTCAAAAAATATTGAAGAATTCATTACAATATTTCCATTCCCGTTTAATTGAACTTGGCATTTGGTCTAGTAATTGTAGACAAAAGATTACAACATCTATACATTCACTAGAATGGTTCCTTATAAGAACCAATGTTCAACTCATAATCATAAGTGTTTCATCATATACAAATTTAAATGAAAAACATGTAAAAATAAAAAGTAAGACTACCTATAAAGCAATCAATTCAATATTTTAAAACTAAAAAATATGAAGGCATTTGTGAAAAACCTAAAATTGATTTTTAGCTGATCAGGTATAAAAAAACAGTGTAGAAGTACAGGTTGACATCTCATCAGTCCTAACAGATTTTGCAAAATTCGTGAACACAAATTCAACCAAATCTTAAATACATTAGAGATTGAATATTGAATAATTCGGAAAACGTACGTCTATAGAAAGTACTCGTAAAAGTAAGCCTAATTCTATATCTTAATACAAACTTCATTATGAGTTGAAAAATTTAGTGCGTGACATTTCTATAATCATTTATTTATTATTGAAATAATAACGTTAATCTATACCTAGTAGTATCTAGAAGTTATTATAATTTTGAGTGAATAACTGAATTTTCTTAGAAAACTTCCATGCTTCAGTAATTTCAGATTGGCATTTTGCCAGGTGTGCAAGTGATCGGTTCAACCGCATCGAATATCGATGATGCTCTTAAGAAAATTTGAACTGTTACACCATCATATGCAAATACATAGTGGCAACCACTTCCACACTTACAAAAGAACAGTAGTCGCTTGGTAGATAGTGAAAGTAACAATAACAAATGGCACTGGAATTACAACAATGAACAATTGCAGTTAGTGGAATGTACAAAAAACTGCATACCGATTCTAAAAAACAAGCTTCAGTCACCGCATTTAACCACCGATTAACTTTAATCTCTTTTAGCAAAACCGACAATATCACGACACAATAAAATCGTAGTTGGCACCAAAAACTATTCAATAATTGTTACATCGTGTATGAAATATACACATGCAATCTTAGTACTTATGATGCGATTCATAGAGTAATTATGTTGGTGCTAAGATGCCGACAAAAATTAGAAGAAAAAAAGTCATTAAAGTAATGCGAAAACTGCAATTATTCGCGAGCTTTAATTAAGTGATTTGCATATTTCCCTAAACCATTTGATTAGTTTCAATTAAATAAAATGGCCAGTGTTAATGGGCGATTTAATTATAGTTTCAAGCAACGTTCGGATGGAAAAAACCGATGGTGATAAATATATTTCAATTTCAAAATTTGACAGGTTAGCGGGTTCCGTACTCAGCAATTATAGGTGGAATATGAGCCCATGATATGCCAGATTGAAGATCAAAACGTTTATAGTTTAGAAAAACACTTTGAACAGTAGCACAATATCAGCCTAATCATTTTATGATTAACGATACTCTGGCAGTATAAAAATTACTAAAAATTAAAAATCCAAATTTTCCGGATTGCTTAATTTTGCCGATACATTTGATGCTAATTTAAACCGAAATTCATTGTTTGTAAACCAACGATTTGACACCACATGTTGATTTGACGCAATATACAAATTTGATAGAGATTCTACTAAGTTTTAAGAATTTTTGCAAATATTGTCCGAATTAAAATATGTAGGTACTTAAAAGTTGGGGATATCGAAGGATTTGTTGTAAATTTCGAATATATCGATGGCTTAAAGCACACATAGTATGTCCACTCTTGGAAAACGTGGGTTATATCGCTTAAAATGTCGAAATTCGGCTATACTTTGTATTCCACAAACCTTTTATGTCCTAACTATCAAACAGAGCATGTTATGCGATATTTTAAGCGACATAGCACACGTTTTTTAAGAGTGGACATACATATGTGCTTCATCGATATATTAACCATTTAATTTTGCCAAAAAACGTCAGAATCTGTAGAGAATTTAACAACGTTTTTTTAAAATTTTGGTTGGGGTTACAACTTAAGGCTCCAGAGAATCACTAAATTTTAGTGCGCACAGTTTAAGATTTTTAAAAATTTTGTCCCTGAAATGGTGGAAAATGGTTAAAAAGGTGTGTTTCTTTCATTATCATTCCTGAATATCTCTAAACTGCAATTGATTTTCACTTTTGTAGACTATTTATATAAACGTATACAATATAAAGTGGGTATTTGGAGGACTTTTCAGCATTAAACCAACCCATCCGTAATGGTTTAAACATGTTTTCACAAATTTTTCAATATAAGAGTATCTCAGGACCTATAATCTACCGAGTTAGTTTTCCCTTTTACATGCAAAATTTAAAATGTAATTTCAAAGTTTTCTGACATTCAACCCCAAGGGGTGAAATGGGATTTCACATTTTTCACAAATACAATACCATCTTTAAGGCCAGGTGATATAAAAATCATTATCTTTCTAGAGGTCGCACAAACGACTAAACAGGTTTTTCCAGGATTATTCAACCCACTAGGGATGAAAAGAGGTTAAGTATATTCACACGATATTCAATATTTCCTTGATCCGGTAAGATGGTCAATTACTTTTTCTTCTACTGGATATTTGCACAAAAAAAATTAAAGGGACGGCACGAATAGCTCAATATCTTTATAAAATTAGTTTTCCTTTTTACAGGCTACTAATGTTAAAAAAGCAAAATTAAGGTTTTATGATATTCAACCCGCAAGTGATGAAAAGAGGTTGAGTGCGGTTTCGAAAATTGCTCGATTGCTCTTAGACCCGATGAGATATCACATTCATTTTCACTTACAAATGATACTTTTACCCCCAAAATAGTTATTTCAGGAGATTTCATTATTCAACCCAAATGATATGACAAAGGGGTTAAATATTTTTTCATTGATATCTCAATATCTCTCAGTTTGGGTAAGATTGGATTCGAATGAATTGGTGTGAATGTGGAATAAAGTCAGAGCTAAGTAGTCTGGATCCCAATGGCTGTGTTAAGTTTGAAATCGAAATAGCGCATAATCTTAACCGCGTTACTGGCGAGCTAGCATTTAGACACATCACATCAAAGCACCTGACTGTAATTTCAGTCGACCTTATTGAACTATCATAAGTCAAAAGAACGTGAAACTTTTAGTTTCAGATGCGATTCTTAAGCGTAAGACGAAACAACAAATAAAGATCGTGGAGGTAAACTATTCTGTTTAGTCTATTTGATTCAATGTAGCGAGCAAGAAGCAAAGGTTCTTTATTTTTCGCTTCCAGCGATTCATGCGTACACAAAATGCATTGAAAAATCTGGCGCTAATTTTCAAAACTCTTTCATTTATTTATGCAAGACGAGTTCTGGCAAACTATTAAAATCTTACGTTGTCAGTTAATTCGGTCGCATAAACAGAGCAAGCGAGGCTTCTGATTCCGCAATGGTCAGCATTTCGACTGTATCAAATAAATTTATTTATCTTAAAATGCACGCTTCATGTAAAGACACTACATTATGGCCTAAAATCGAGGGCATGTTTGAGTTTAGTGTGAATTTTGAGTTACTTTGCTGGTGAAACGACGTCTTCTTGTAAACACTTGCTAAGTTATAACGAAACGAATTCGCTAAATAGCAATGATAAAATTCGAAAAAAAATGGTTGGGCTTAAATTTTATGGTCCTATTAAAAGATAAGCATTCGGTTGAGCTTGCCAATATGTTGCTTATGAAGACTGCGGTCGTCTCAATTTTTGTTTATCATAATTATTAACAAATTGCGAAACGGACAGACAGTCTTTTCATTTTTCAATTGATAGACCCTAAAGTGGGGCCCACCCGAATAGATACAATTAGTCAGAATGAAATAGGGCACTTGTGAGAAAATTTATATGACATTAATATGTTGATTGATGCTAAAAAGAATTGATTCTTCGTGGTTTTGAGATTTTAGATACTTTTATCTTTTGTGGTTTATGCTGGGATCCCATATTGCGATAATAGATTTATATCAAATTTAGAAAGTTTGGAAGGTTACTCATTTTGTTTTATGTAGGCAATTAATATTTTATTGTTACACGATTTCTATGGACGTTAAAAACAACTAAAGAGTTACATGTAACACAATCAGACCAAATTGATATCAAAGATTTGATTGAAATAATTTTTCACTTAATTTCATTACATCTTCATTAAATCGAGGAACTGAGAGAGGGAGAGAGAAAGAGAGAAATAGAGAGAGATACAATTCAACAAAGGATAGTCTTTTGTTTTTGAGGCATTGATTCTAAATCAAATGGAATAAATTATCGAAATTGATGCATTGCATTGACATCACATGTTGAATTCAAAATTAACTCTCTTTTTTAACAGATATCGTATTTGAATCATTCACTTTCTTAGAGAGACATACGTATTGTTTTTATTCAGACTTGATTATTAATATTGAGTGTTTACCTATAATTAAAAAAAATACACAAACATAAAAATAATAATTATTTGTTTTTCAAAATTTTTTTAATTTCTTTATAATACTTGTGAGATTTCGGACGTTTTCTCAGTAAAAAACTCCTAAATATCAAATTATTAAAGTTTATTTTTATTTAAATAAATAAATGAAACATAATTCTTAGACTTTCTTTTTGAAAAACCTCTTACTATGATATGAAACAGTTGACCAATTATATTTTTGTAACCGTGTTTCTCAAACCGATATTTACTTTAACTTTAATAAGGGTAGTAGTCTAAAAACACCGAAGTCGTGAATTTGAATTTCAGCTAGCTGTGAGTGTTATTGTCCGTGGTCCGACTCACGACTTATATAAACGAACCGACTGTAATTTGAAAATTTTAGTAGCACTTAGTACATGCGTCAAAGTCCCTCCTCACATGTTTTTAGGGCATACTCCACGACATACTTGCAAAGATACTGTCCAAAAACCATAAATAAATTTACATTATATTCTTATGTGGATTTCTGTGTTATGTCTTATGAGTCTAGCATTACTAAAAACAGTAACTTCCGGTCAATACTATCGTCCAGTACTCTCTATATTAAAAATTAATGTCCGTATAAATTTGGTGCACGTCGATGTTAAATTCCCAGTATATTCTCCATCAAATCAAAAAACATCGTTTTATTCATAAATACCCCGAGGCTACTTCCGCTCCTGACGGAAGGTTTTGATAAAATTTCCCGTCGTCTAGACATAGATTTTCTACCTAATCACATCAAAACTTTAAAGAGCCAGATTTTATCACCTTCTATTAAAAGAACATAAAATCCAAACCAATATCCTTATATCCATTACGCGACTGTTATCACATGTCTTACAGCAACATGCCTTAAATTAATCAGCAAGACTGGCGACATTTAACATTCTTTAATTAGTTGAATTCATGCAACGCGTATCTCCTTACACTTCGCCTTCGAAAAAAATCGTTTAGATCAAAGATTAAACTCTCTTCAACCAAAGAGTCTTCGAGTGAATCTTGGCGGTCGTAATAAGAATTTAATTGCTAAATTGATACCTGTACATCGCTTTAATTGAAAATATAATAAATAAGAAGAATTTCTGCTGTGCTCACCCTTTGTTTTTTTTTTTTCACTTTATAATCCGGCAAATCGTGCTATCGTCTATTTTCGGTCTATATAGAAGCGTGGTAATTATTTACAAAACTTTTCGTATCGATTTCATTTTGGCAAAATCGCTATAATCATAAGATCACGAAATTTTAATGATTTTCTTAAGGTAGACTGCTGAAAACGAGTCATAGTTGTGGGAGGGAGTTGTAAGTTCGTTGGACGTTTCAGTATAGACGATGGCTGGATTTTATCGATTTTATTGTAAGTCTTAAAAGTGAACTAATGCCTCTTTTAACAGGTTCTTCTTCTTTCTGTTCCTTATTAAGCTTGCTATGCAAATTTTTGGTATTTTACAAATAATTGAAAATATGGAAAATTTTACAGATTTTTTTTTGGGTTTTATTATTCGGGTAAGGATAAGAATCGATCAAGTTTGTTTTTTTGGTGTTACCTTATTAAATTTGCATTAATTTTTTGTATCTGTGGAAATAAGACATTTATGCAGATAAGAAATTTTTATTTTCCAGCGTCAGAGCAGTCTATTAAGAGTACATTACGCGTTTTTCAATTGGAGAAGTTGCTACTGCGAAAAGGATACTCTTGAGACCTAAAATAAATAAAAACAACTGAAATATTTTAAAAAAATTACCAAAAATTAAAAAAATCGAAATATACTCGTATACCTACTAATTCAAATAAACCAAAGTTCAGTAGAAAAAATCTAAGCGGAATATTGCTATGAAATTGGCACACCGAAATTGGCACACCAAAATTGGCACACTGAAATTGGCACACCGAAATTGGGACGTAAAAAATTTCGAAAGACAAAACTCTTGTTGGACAAAATTTAGAAAATTTATTAAATTAAGAAATCATTAAACATAATAAATAAAGCTTCTTGCCATCTTGCTGCAAATGGGTCCACCATCATAAACTCCCAAGATTCAGCCTGCTAGCATAATCAGTTCCTGAAATTTAGAACCAAAATTTTTCGTCTAAAACGTTCCCAAACTCCCTCTTCACACCCTCATCACCACAAAAGATACCACGAACCTGAAAATTTTAGTAACCATTGTAATTTTGCTAAGGATTTTCGATTATTAAAATGTAATTTTAATTTCATTTGGGTGTTCCATCTCGTTACCTACAACTTAGGTTTTACAATTTCTAAGATAATAAGCAAAACCTGGGAACAGTAAAAATTTAATACGCAATAAAGTGAGCCTCGTTAAACAAAACTGTTAAGATTGTCAAAACAATTCTGGAAAAATGGTATGGGTGAAACTTAATTATTATATGGGTTGTTAAGGTCGGGATACAACAGAATTCGTTACGTTCCGTGGTTCTAATTTCCACGGTTTTGGCACCAATGAAACAACAAAATGATGATCAAAATCAACTAAAATTATCTTTCCCTTTCGTCAGGATAATCAATTCTAAAGCAAGGTTTTACCCCAATTTCAAGGATACCTTTCCCTATAATTTCATAGAGACTAATAACACAAATTCAATGAACATCCTATAAAACTTCTTCATAATATTTACCCCGCAAAAAATTATCTTTCCTGTTACTATTTCCAGATACTTTTCGGAAAATTATACTTTTTAAGTTTCAAATGACTTAAATACTTCAGGCTACGGACTACAAGATTGCCCATGAATAGCGTTTCATAACTGGATAAGTTCTGAAAATTTGTACAAAGTTCGAGGTAACATCCCTTTTAAATACCCTAATATTAAGGCTATTTTACGATTATATTTTGCCCCGGTAAGGATCAAGAACAGACTATAGCTACCCCCTTTAAAAGTGGTTGAAAGCAGAGGCAAGTCTTTAATAACACACAGATGGCCTTAAGACACCCTACGCCTTAAATATACGAGACAATATAATATTGTTAGGGGGGAGGAAAAAAATGATGAGATATAAATATTTTCCTTAACGAAGAAATCATGAAAATTTCTTGGGAATTTCGGGAAAAGCTTGTAACAAGTAAGTGAAGCAATTAGATACAAATGGTTTTCATTCTGTACATTAACATTTCAAAGATTGTCGTAATGAAATTGACGCTGTGTTTCTATTGTCGGTAGAGCTATGATCAGTCATTTGGCAAGTTACTGTACAAATTAAGTGTATATTTAGTAGAAGTTTCGCTGAAAATATTTACTAAGAAATAAATTACTTATGCTATTTAAGTAAACATACCAAATAATAATGTAGATAAAAACCCTTTAATATTTTTGGCGAAGTAAAGCGATAATTAAATAAACTTTATTGGCATTAGACGGAAAATTTTGGTTTCAGAAACGGCTTAGGCTAGAAAGTTGAAACTGGAAACATATATATAGATAGAGCTATGATAGTGGTTCCATTTGCAAAAATGAGTCGAATTAGATGGAGGGGTGTGGAAGATGTGCGGTAGTGGGGGTCAAATAATTCATCTCAAACGCTCCAAAGCTGAAACCGAAACATTTAAAAAATTATATTTTCTGAACAGTTTAAACCACAAAGTTGAAACTTAACAATTGGTTGGAATTGTAGTAAATTATTACTCAGTGTATCTTATTTTATTTGTTTGAACCAGGGAAGCCATTTAAAAATATTTTCAAAAAAGGTTAATGTATGTGGGGATGGAGGCGAAAAACTGTACTTTACTATGTATATGTCACGAACGAATGGCGCTGAAAGATGACATTTGATTTGAACAGGAGAATACGTTTCATTGCAGACTGACAAGTGTGTAACTACTGAACGG
Source organism: Beris chalybata (assembly GCA_949128065.1). Lineage (NCBI taxonomy): Eukaryota > Metazoa > Arthropoda > Insecta > Diptera > Stratiomyidae > Beris > Beris chalybata. The sequence goes on from OX421895.1 coordinate 108,676,768, forward strand.
TTGGTTAGAGAAGAGAATAGATTACGTGAACAGTTTAATTGATGGAGTAGTGACTAGTGACTGTACCGAACGATGAGAAGAGAAGAGATGAAAAGAACAGTTCAATTGAAGTATAATACTTCAGAACCAGTGGTTAGTGAGTGACTGCTGAACGACGAGAAGAGAAGAGAAGAAAAAAACAATTCAATTGAAGTACTTCACTGAACTAACTCTTGAAGTGAATGATAAGTCCAGAAAGTGGGTTCCAATAATCTTCCTCCTTTTTATCCACTTTAAAATGTCAGCCTTGAGTCTACCTTTTCCACAAAATGGTTCCCGGCAAAACATTGGTGAGTTGGCACCGCGCTTAGCCAGCTGGTCAGACGATTCGTTTCCCGGATATGAGTGTTTTATCCTGGCGTCTACATTAGGGTTAGTGTTGTGATGTGTCCCTTAGACCCTTAGCCATGTTTATTATGCCTTCCATTGCGGCATTGGGACATGATTGAATTCGCCCGGTGAGACTAAGAACAGCACGCCTCTGGATTTTTGCAAGGTCCCAAACGCTGTGATATGCTCAACTTTCGGCCACCACTTCATTGCGTTAAGAATCTTCAAAAAAATCCGAGATGGTAAGCTCACAAATTTCGTTAGTTTTGGTGATTCTTGATGGAATGGCCCCCATGAGGGAAATAATTTAAGATATAAAACTGGATAAATAGACTCATCTTTGTACAGCTCCATTTTTGAGGAAGACAGCGAAATTTTATTGTTTGTTGATCAAATTTGGAATATATGGTACTTCCTAACGATATATGTAGTATTAAACATTAGTTTAAAATGGGGTTGGCTTTGTCTCATCCTCTTTGTTGTTATTTTCAGTGTAAGACGAAAGATTTTAATCTTAACCGAGTTGGAAAAAAACCCTCCTGACTGTCCATGTATTTTAACTATAGCACTCCTTAGATACCAAGTCAATGTTCCATAAAATAGTTTGCAGTCAACTATTCTTAAAGAGAACTTAAAGTTCGGTTCAACATTAACAAGGATTTTTACTATTTCCGCCACGATACCTACTCTCCTAATTCCAGGATCAAAAAGTTATCCAATTATCACAAATTACTCCATCAAGACGCACAGGGTGAAAACATAATACAATCGTAAATAGTCTTCTCCATTCCAAGACAATCGCCATACATCGAAAAATCGAAGACAAATCTAGGATTGATATGCTACACAACGGCAATAAGATAAATTGACTCCTATGAATCTTGAGTGGATTGTTCGGTCCAGGATAAGATAAATAAGAAAAGAATTTTCTCGTGGGTTTATTTTTTTCTAGGCCCAACAAGTAGAATGATGAGGCATCCAAGACAAGGCGGCAATAAATCAAACGTATCCGTGGTCACAGAATTCTAGAGTGCCAGTAAAAATATCCTTAAATTGGATGTCTTTTCTCGATTCCATAAATATCCAAGAAATGTAGATATGAGTGAAAGTATCTCATATATCGGTTATTCAATACGTACGCTATATCCTTGATCGAAATGCAGAAGTATGAATTCCCAAAGATATTGATATAAAAAGAAAACGAAAGGTCGAGTCTATTAGACGGGATAAAACCAATAAATCGACGGTATAAGAAAGAAAATGAGAATAATCAAAATGATACTAGAACACAATACTTTCGAGGAAGCAAGGATAATGGAAGCGAAGTGTACACTTCTAGAAATCACTACTATCCCTTTGATTTGTTTAGACGATATATTTGTGCTGGTGTAGAAAATTTATATTAGTAATCAAGTATAGTTTGTCTAGAGTGGTTAGATGTTGCAGACGTCAAATACGACGGTGTATCCTGTAAATTAAATTATTTCGTTTCGTTTCAGCAAAAAGCTTTTCCAGGAGTGAGATTCAAAGGTAAACCTCAGTCAGGTAGTACGTCGCCATATTTTGCAAGAAGGTTCCTCATTGCTAGCACTAAGCAGAAGAACATAACGAACGTTGACAAAAAAAGGATTTTTTGATTATTATGTATTAAATTCTGTAAGATAAGAAATTTAAATTTTTTATTTCCTTCTTTCAATAGAGCTGTCGATTTCAGGACATCTGCCTTGAGCCGAAATTTTCCAAAAATAATTAGGGTGGTAAAAATTTGTCCACTTCATCAAAATGTACCAAATACAAAAATGTACCAAGTACAAAATGTTTTAACCCTTAGAAAGTACCGGTACATATTATAATGGTAGTTACAAACATTTTATGATCCGTCGAGCCAACGACGCAAAGTCCCGATCGAATAGAAAACAATTGATTTTTTTTCAATTTTTGATCTAGCGCCATGCAGTTCGATCGTTTTTGGTGTAGTAGTTATGCGTTCCCATTACTAAATGGTAAAGTTGGACGATGAATAGTGAGTGGATGGAGAACAAAGGACGGAGGATGGAGGCGCAGGATGGAGGATGGTGGATGATGGATGGTGGATGATGGATAGAATAATGAGGATGGTAGATAGAGGATGGAAAATAGAGGAACGGGACCAACGAAGTAACGGAAGAAACGGGAACAATGGAAGCAACAGGAGCAACGGAAGAAATGGGAGTAACTGGAGAAATGAGAGCAACGGGAGAAATGGGAGCAACGGAAGAAACGGAAGCAACGGGAGAGCTGGTATCAACGGAATCAACGGGAGCAACGGAAGCAACGGGAGAAATGGAAGTAACGGGAGAACTGGAATCAACGGGAGAAATGGGAGCAACAGGAGAAACGGAAGCAACGGGAGAAATGGATGCAACGGAATCAACGGGAGCAACGGAAGCAACGGGAGAAATGGAAGTAACGGGAGAACTGGAATCAACGGGAGAAATGGGAGCAACGGGAGAAGTGGGACCATCAGGATCAACGGAAGCAACGGAAGTAAAGGGAGAAATGGAAGCCACGGAAGTAAAGGGAGAAATGGAAGCAACAGAAGTAACGGGAGCAACAAAAGCTAAGGGAGAAATGGGAGCAACGGAATCAACGGGACCAACGGAGCAACGGAAGCAACGGGAGAAATGGAATCAACGGGAGAAATGGGAGCAACGGGATCTACGAGAGCAACGGAAGCAAAGGAAGTAAAGGGAGAAAGGAAGCAACGGGAGTAACGGAAGCAAAGGAAGTAAAGTGAGAAATGGAAGCAACGGGAGTAACGGAAACAACAGAAGCAACGGGAGAAATGAACCAATATGACAAAGTCTTTTGTGAGGTAAGCACTCTCATTCATAGAGGATGTGCTCGTCTTCGGCATTAATATCAATTTTACTATCCCCAACTTTTGAAGTTGAATGGTCATCCTGTTCCGATCAACTACCACTGTATTTTCTCTAACCAGAATAGGAATGCAGTATTTCATGCTTCTAGTAGTGGCTGCAGATGATTCAAGTCCTATCTCACTCCCCTAAATCTATCCCGGCATATAATCGTTTACTTAATCTTCTTGCCCTCGATTAATTAAACATAGTTCCACAGGTCCACACTTGAAGGAAAAACTACTGACCTTTCCCTTTCTTCACTCAAGTTCACCAATAAATCCCTGTCCTACAAGAATTTATCTCCCCATATTCCTTAGTAATTTGTTAAACTTACAAGAAATCAAAAGAAAATTACTTGCATTAGTAACGAAAACGATCGTTAAGGGCCCTTAACAAGGCGTATTAAGAAATGCCATAAATAATCGTGTAGATGGGTCCAGCCTCTGCATTGCAAGGCGACCGGGCGGGCCACCATACAACAATCCTCAAGCTCTTCTGTAATAGGTGCATGCCAGATATAATCGTCAATCACGCCATATCAAAACTCTCGATCCGATTCAGTGCCTCATATCTCAATCTTGACTTCGATTATCGTAATAACCGGCCAAGTATTGTGTCGATCGTAAATCGTATCGGCTTCCACAAGGCTCCCTAAACTTCCGTATACCACAGGGTGGTATATGGCGGAAAATTGCATTATGAACGTTGCGCCGATCTATACTCAATATCCGTACGATCTTGCTATTTTTTTAAATCGTCTATCAAATTGTCATAATAAATCGCATCCAACTATCGCATTACAAAATTATACCCGCAGTACGATCGCATATGAAATCGAAAAAAAACTGCCTTATGATCAATTAGATCTGTGGCGTAATAATTACACTAACTAGGTACATGCACTCGACTATGTGTAAGAACATGATCGAATCTATTGATGCAGTTAAGAAAATTTTAATTGATAGACCCACTAGGAGGCTAATATGAAATTAATTCGTTCCTATAACGCCACCAATTAGTTCAAAAGATATCCCAAAAAAAAGTAGGGCTCGATCGTTAAATCGGATTTTATAGGCCAATACTTAACACGATCGTCTGAGAAGATCAGATCATGTGGTGCGATTGCTGCTTAATAGGTGCTAATGATATCGATATTTTTCGAATTTTTAGTTTTACCGACTGGAACGCGGCAATTAAACTGTGTTGAGTGAAGATCGCGATCGATTATTTTTAAACTGATCGACCATTTGGCATATTGTTCAAATCAAAATTTTGATCTAAGCAAACCAAGTGTGCGTCACATTCATACGTAAGATCTCATAAAATTCAACTTATCATCATAATTTCATTTCCAAAAAAAAAAAAAAATAGTTCACATCCATCAAAACGTTAACATATTGATCTTGGGAATTTTCTTTAATCAATTGCCAATTGATCGAAATCAAACTGTTATAAATTGAAAATAAAAATTTCACTAACGAGCACAAGAATATGACATTTCAAGAATTTTTATTTACCCTTAACCTTGAAATAATTTCTCGATCAAATCTGTTCACATCTTATAAAACGATCGGATGCCGGTTAGTGTCGATCGTCTTGCTACGATCAGTGATCATCGACTTATAGTTTAGTCGGAATTGTGATTGCGAGGAAATAAAAAAATATTTTTTTCTTCTTAAAATGATAATCTGGTTTTACGATCAAATTGAATTGGATCGAAGTTGATGCGATCGTGGCTTAAGACGCTCCAGGTATATTCCACGTGGGAGAATATTTCGAGGTGATCGTTAATTTAAGATGACGCTATGCGGATTATGGTAGTCGTAGCCTCAAGACTGGTTGTTCCTGAGGATTGGGACTGATGGCTCTGATGATAATGGAAATTGAATATTTTGCAATATTTTGACCATGTCGTGTGTGAGGTTGATTTTAGAACGTTTCCTTATTCGGAACAGAGCGGAAGTCTTGGGGTCAATATTTTAGCTCCGTATATTTTTGAAAGATTTTATTTTCAAGTCATGAGTCTTCGGAATTGGACAATTATCCGAGTGTCATTTTCTTCACCTGTGATACCCTCAATGGCTTAGATTCGCTTTGACTTGTTCAAGCTGAGCGTTCTACTTCAGTTGGATTTTACGTTGATCTGATACTGTGAAATCTAGAAACTATAATCTTCATATGGTTTTTTTCTGATCGATTCCTAGGCTATTCCCGTTTAGTATCGTGACAATTTAGCTATTACGATATACTATAAGATATTTGATTTAGATCAACCGGCTAGATGATGGCAGGTTCTCTTAAAAAAAACTGCCAAAAGTCTATGCAAAACTCTATTATTTTTCTAGACAAAGTTCGGGAAGCGCATAAAGTTTTGGACCGGCGCGACTATCAGTCGTAAGACATCAATTTCATTTTTGTTTATTTTTGGTAATGTTGTACCAATAAATCTTGGAATTGATCTTAGGCGATTATATAGAGGTCATGTAGTGAAAAAAAAAGATCCATATCTCAGTCGACCTAAGAGATATGCGGAATTCGTAAAAACATCCATGAGCAGTTTACGTTTAGGCGTTGAAGATCAAAAAAATTTGAAATTAATATTTAGGCGCTTTATTTTCACGAAGAACTAAGAAGAAATCGATGTCCAAGATATATGAAAAAATTCTGTAAAATTGGTACGTTTTCAATTTTTTTGCAGATTGGACACCCTTCGCCGAGATAGCCACTTTACAAGATTAATAAAATTTTACCTGCTTCCGTCGCAAAATTAAAATTGGAAAATTGAATACACTTTCCCAATTTTAAAAGTATAACTTTTTAGAAGGGTGAAATGTTCTCGTTACCTGCTTCTAGGAGCAATCTTTATTGCGGATAAGAACTGGGTTTGCAGTAGGCTTGCGCATTCTAGTACACCTTAGTGATTGCGAACAAACTAGTACCCGAGCTCGCACGAACTAGTTCGTTCTTGTAGTTCGCAGTGTGCGAGAAAGAAATAATGAATGGTGTAGGGAAAAATGTCACTTCCCTCGTGAACGACGTAGTTTCTTTTATAAATTTCGCAAATAAATAAAAGGTCCTCTTTTCCCTCGCGAACGAACTAGTTCCTTTTTTTAAATTCGCAAATTGTGAGACTGAATGTGATGACCTAAAAAAAGGGTCTCACTTCCCTCGCGAACGAACTAGTTCCTTTTTAAAATTCGTAAATCTTGAGACTGAAGAGCTTAACTAAAAACAAAAAAAAAGGTTCTCACTTCACTCGCGAACGAACTAGTTCCTTTTCTTTTAATTCACAGTTCGCGAGACTGCAATGAAAGGTGGTGTACGCAAATGTGATTACGTAAAAAACATCCTTATGTCCCTCGCGAACTCAAGCAGTTCCTGCTTTTAGTTCCCACTTCGCGAGAGTGGAATAATACATGGTGTACGTAAATGTGATGAAGAACTACTTTCTACAAACGAACTAGGACTGGAATTCACTGCGAACTAATTCGTTCATTTCACTTATGGGAACGCTTTTCCGAACTAGTTCCTTCACGAACTACACAAGCCAAGTTTGCAGTGCTGGAGGTAGGATAAAAACATGTATTTAAAGGTTCCCTCAAAACAGGGAAGGTTCGGATTTTTATTCTGGAAGAAACTTGGTTCTTTAAAAAAGTTATTTCAGTGGCAAATTATATAAATGATATTGAGAGGGGTATTAGAATACGGTGTCATTTTTCAATCTAAGGCATCTTTCAATATTAATATTTTTTGGTAGGAGCAAGATGTGTTGCATTTTAACTTTAAACACAGATTAAATCCAAACACAAAAATTACATCGCTAGCTTCCAAAGTAAGTACAAAAAATCTAGATGAATTCCTAAGCACTACTGTAGCAAACAAAATTTCGATGACTTTTAACAGAGATTAAAAATACAATTTGTTGTTTAACGTTGGGTTGAGAAGGTGCAGGAAAGTTATAGATTGATTTTTCATCATGTATCCCATTTCGATTAGTTTTAAATACAATGCTATTAACGACGTACATAAGTACACGAAACTTCGTCTCCGCCTACGTTTAGTTATAACAGTGTGAGGTTCTTGTCCCAATTAAATTTTGGTTGTTGTCTTAGATTAGCTTGACTTGCTTTAAAATAGCTGACGAAATCAGGGAGAGAGTAGTTCCTAACATTCTTACGTCTTTTTACTTCTTTTAAAAAAAGAATATTTCAAATTTTCTCTGTAATTATAACGAAATAATATTTTTTGAGTGACTTTCATGCACAACTTGGATGAAATATATAGTTAAGGTTATTCAATTATTTAGATATACACTACATTTCATTTCGACGTCTGAATCATGACTATTTTAACGGATTAGCTTAGCTTTTTCTAGAATTAGTTGCAATGTACATCTAATGTGCCGTCAATATAGACGAAGCAAACTATTCGATTATGTCCAAAGTACGAATTTTTGTAGAGGCTAATCAAGGCCTATTTTCAAAAATTTAAAAATATAACGTATAAGAGATCTATCATATGGTTTCAGGTTACGTATTTGCTTCGAAGAAATATATTTAAAATGCAGTTTGTTTTTCGAAGTTTTGCATAGCTGTGATTCACAATCTATTCACATACTAAATATTATCCACAATATTTACGACCTTTGATTGTGATCTTGAGGACGATTAAATAATTTATTTTCAATTCTGCGAATTGTAACTGCACATAAATTGCATTTTGATTAGCATAAAGCCATAGGGAACCCAAAATCCAGTTTATTTTATTGTTTATTTGTGCTTCCCTGTGATATCATTTAGCTATTAATACAGCGTGAATTAATAAAAAAAAATCCGATCAGAGTAATCTTTATTAAGCATTATAAAGAGCACATGCTCGGTAAATTTAAATAATCTTTTCTAATTACGAAAAACGTGATTAATCGAAATAGACTTATGTAACTGAAACACTACATCTTTCACGACTCGAAAGATAAATTCAAAGTTTTGATCAATAAAAAGAGTTGAAGGCCTCTCCACCTGCTTCAGGTATGTTTTCGGTATAAAGTAGATACAAAATGTGATTCAAGTCTCGCACGATCTAAACAATTTATAATTCCGTGTGAACGTAAATTTATTTAATTTTTTTTTTTTGCTTCCGAAATCAAGTAAATTGAAAAATTTCCGAAAACTTGGAATTACAGTGCGTTTTGAGTTTGATCTCGCTCTGAAAGAGGAAAAAAGCAAATAATAAATAATTGTTCGGAGCGATCTTGATATCTTTCGATTTAGCAATGAAAGCAACAAATAAGTCAAAAAATTAAATTCTTACAAATATTCTAGAAGAAAAGTAAAAGAGCTAATCGAACTTCCCTTTTCTAGAAATAGGGGCGGTTTTGATTGGATAAATTTGAAAGGGTTAACGAATTTTGTTCGTTACAAAAAAAAAAACTTAACTTTTTTCATTCAAAACCCTGCATCAATTTATAGATTACATCTAGACTAAAGTTAATGTACGCTGCCACACTATCAAATACTTGACAACAAAAATTTAGACGATATCTTTGACAAATATTCATTTGACACATTTTCGAGCTGCGATATTACACTATCTGACACATTTAACAACACTCATCAAACATTCTCTTAAGTAAGTATTAAAATATATGCCACGTGTCAAATATTTGACTATTCTCGCTGCTAACTGCACTCGAATTTTTGAATTCAATCTTAACGTCAGTTGATCAAGCACAAAAATAGTTTCATTTGAGGCAATTTGACCACCAACTCAGGACACATAACAAGCACACCAAATTGCTAACACAATCAATTCGCTCAACCAATCAGAAAATTTATCTGATATAACTACCATCCAGGCGACCAAATGAAATAGTTTGACACAAAAATATGACGATTTCATTATCTAACCCCGAAAATAGTCAAAAAATTGACAGTATGACATACAAATACGAACAGCAAAAAAAATCCACAATTTACAGAGTGATTTTCAAGCTTCTACTATACCATGCAGGATTGCATGAACCCCCCCGGGTTTCATAATAAATTATCAAGTTCCCACCATACTGAATGTAATGACCTAAAAAAAAAGTCCTCACTTCCCAATGAAAATGGGCCAATGGGGGGAGGGGGGAGGGGCGAGGGGAGGTTTGCATGCAATCAAATTTAATGTTTGATTATTTGAGTCAAAATTGTTTATGGCAAAATGACGAACAAAAGTGACAATTACACTATCTTAGTGCATTTGAAAACGAAAACAGTGATAGATTTGATAATGTGAAAAATGATCGCTGGAGTGCATAGAATAATTCTGTTTTTGTCATACTCTTCATCACTTTTTTGCACGTGTCTAACTGTCGATAATTTCGTTTCTTGTATCATTTTTTAATAAGATATCTATCTATTCTAGTAAAAAGGACATAATAAGAATAATATAATTTTATTTTTCGTCGAATACAAAAAAAAAAATGTAATCAACAAAATAAAAAAAATTCCTTAATATATGTATAACAAGAAATTATATAACATTTGTTTAAAAACTCTTTTTGAAGTTTTTTCTTTTTTACTATAAGTTTTTTTAAATGTCAAAATATTTTGTCAATTTCTCCTTCAGTTCCTACTACTTTCAACTTTCTAGCATGTGCCGCATATGAAAAAAAAAATATATAGTTTTAACCAAACCTCGCGCACCACCGACCATAGAAAGGTCAAAATTAGATGGTACTATTTTAAGGAACTCCGGTAATCAAGTGGCGGAAGTATTTGAAAACACTATTGCCGACTATGAACTATTTTAATTGTTTCCATTTTTGTAATAACCAATAATTGTACTAATTAAACAACGCCCATAAACTTTTCTCGACTTACAATCCGCATAGTGCTCGTACAACCTCAAACGCTTCTCGCTTTGCATAATTTTCATGTTCGGTTTGATTTTATCAATCACGACATTCAATCCATTATTTAATTATTCAAATTATATTTCACTGGACAGTTAAAGTGAAAGCAACTGGACGATTAACATCACAACAAACGTGTGTAATAATAATTAATTAATTATCTCACTCTTACAATTATTTTAAGTTGGCACTTGGCAGTGTGCAGTAATGCGTAAAGACTTCTTTTTTTTCTTATGGTGTGAAAATGTTTGCACACTTTACATCACTTATTTTTAATCCTAATTCAAATTATGGACAAGTGTTTTGTAAACGCACAATGTCTAAGTTGTTGGGTGCTACTTTTGAGTTGTCGCCAAGTTTCAAGTGCAGTTTTATTTTGCCTTTTTGATTCCCGTCTTCGATTAAAATCGTTGAAGTCTCATTAAAATTCCAAAGACGTAACTGCTGCTTGTATTTGCAATTGATAATGATATACTTATAAAATCTAGTTGATCTTATCGTCGAGATAGTGACTATTCTCTCGGTGACTAACTGTAGTGTATCTGATCTTCGAAAGATCTTTGTATTGTCAAAACAGGTGCTTTTCTCACACTTAATCAAGTGATCGATACCATGATCTTGCAAATCACGATCGTCAAAATCTCCAAAATTGACCAACTCTCAGCTACAGAGAAAAAAAAAACGTGAGAAATATATAACAGGTATTGCAAGACACTTTAATCTACCTTCATGGTCAATGGCAACGTATTCTTGCCTTATTCAAATAAGGCCTACGATCATTCAATTTTGGCAGCCGGAAAAAAACCGCTCAAGTCATTTCGTAAACTTCCTACACTTCCGGTATAAATAAGAAATGCAGAGGAGTTTTGTAAGAATCCACATTTTTTTACTTTTCATAAAGATATTTCAGTCTAAAGATGATATATTAAAACTGTCCCGACGATTCAACCGTGACTCAAGTAATGTAAACAAAATGAAAATGATTCAACAATTGAGATCATTGTGGGGTAAATGATTCATGAAGAGCTCAGTGACTGCACTTTTTACCGGGCTTTGACTTCAATACAAAAAAGAATAAAAATTGAATTATCGAAAAAAAATGTGGATTCATGTTTTACATTCATTGTACGTTTAATTGTAAACTTTTACCAAATTTTTTTGCAATTCTTTTTTTTTAAAGAGTAAAAATCATGAGCAATGATGAAAGAAAGAGATTTGGTCATAAGATGGGGAAAAGGCGCAAGGCTGAGTATTTTGCTGGAATTAATCGTAGATAAAAAGGAGATATGATGTGAATTTTTTAAAATGCTTTCATTCCAATATATATTTAACCGTTATTTTTCAAGACATTAAATCGAGTTAAACGCGTTGAAAACACGTAACTTTGCAAGAAACTATTTAATGCTGTAGAAACTCAATTTTGTTTTTGTGCAACGACTGCATTAGCTAATTAATTCACATTTCATTAATGCTATACAAATATTTTTGTTTCAAAGCAAATTTAGAAAGCATAGATTTGCTGCTGAAACACAGAACATCTACTTGTCAAAAGAAATCACATCAAGTTATCATGTATCAAAATAAAACGAGTGGCCTAGTCTGAACACAACTTTTGTTACATGTTAAATTTACCTACTTAAATTAAATGCGTATAAAGCGGATAGTCTCTATAGGTTATAACTAATCTTACTCATTCTCGCGTTATTAATGGTCGCGTTGGGTACATGTTTAAATATTGCAAACTTCCCGAAATATCATTATTTAACGAAATTCGTGAATATGTGGAAAAATCACTTTTTACGGTAATTTTTTTTTACTTCGCCTTTGAACACATACAAAAATTGGAACCTCTTTTTCTGTGACACATTTACATGTAGGTACAGTATAATCTCGCTAATGTGAACCTTCGATCATGTGGTTTTTCCAGTAACGTGAACAAGCAGTTTTTTCTTAAATGTCTCTTGTAATGTGCACGATGGTAGTTTTAGCGCCTCTATAATGTGTATGTGAAGTAGCACTCTGTGTACAAAGTTATGGGAATTAATATATATTACGAACAAATGTACAAATAAGATCTAAAGTCGTCGAAAAAGCGTGCAACACTACCCGACAATCCAAAATAACAAATTTTTTAAACCTTCCTCTCCAGAATAGAATAGCATTTTTCTTTATCATTTTCAGAATTATTACCAATAGCTTTGGTTTTCGAAAAATATAAATGGATTTTTGTTTTATGCTTAATGTACATAATAAGGTTTTTTGAAATTTTTTTTTTTTTTTAATAAAATGCATATGTATATAAAGTCATCTACAGCATGTATTTTTCGTCTCCAATAAAGTGAAAACCTCCAAAATGTGAAATCAGTCGGTTTCAATTAGGTTCACATTGTCGAGATTATACTGTACTAAGTTTCAACTTTCCACCTAAAAAATCGTACCAGGTATGATCTTGAACAGTAGACCGAGTAGACCTAAAGCAAGGAAAAAAAGAGTGTGTGTGGGAGGGGGTGGGAAGAAAAAAAGTTCTAATTTTTATTTCACAAAAAGCACTAAGAATAAAATGCTAAAAATTTACGAAAATATAGAGAGACTACAGAGGTATCCTCTAGAGTAGTCTGGGTGGCTTAGTGGCTAAAGCATTGACATCAGAGGTAACTTGTCCTCAGACATGCAATTAAATAATTAATAAATGGAAATGGAAATTGAAATTGGCCTTCGGTGCACCTGGTACAAGGTTCGAATCTGCTTGGCGACAAGTAATTTTTACGAATGGGATTTGGTGCCGGACTACCAGTTTACTCAGCTGTAAATGAGTACCTGAGTTAAACTCGGGGGAGTAATCACGGTCAAGCGTGTGGCTGACCACTTCACCTCCTAGTATTCTGTTGGTCTAGTAATGAAGTAGCTCTACCATTACTTCAAGGCCTAGGCCCGATTCGGGCTGTTGCGCCATTGATTATTATAGAGGTATCCTAGAAAATAATATTTTTAATAAAGGTAGAAAGGCACAGAGTAGGGAGTGGGTATATATATATAGGTATCTTAGAAACGGCTTATGCTAGAAAAATGAAACTTAGTATGAGTAGATGTAGGGGAAAGTGGGTCAAAGTAAGCCATCTAAGGAAATTATATAAAATGGGTAATAGTTTTTCATAATATCTTTTAGGCAAGTGGAGTTATCGAATCAATACTTCAACTGGTTGTACAGCGCATTAAGTTGTGCCCAGACTGTTGGCAGATTTGTTCAATTGCTTCCAGTTAGGGCTAGCGCATACTGGAGAGTGGAGACTAATCAGTTGGGCAACTGTTTAATCTCATCGAGCCACGCACACTCTTATTTGTTCGACTAAACTGTTTAGTCAATGTCCATGCGCACATTATGCAATCCATCGGCCGATAGTAACAGTATCAACCTATCATCAACGCTAGCAGAGTAATCTGCATCACAGCACACAGAACTGCGTAAATGTTGCACAGGAGACGCGACCAAAAGCAGAGAAAAAACTAATTCAAACAAATTTTTCTTGGAGCTGCTCATTTAGCACTATTTGTAGGTCGGCAAGGGTCGCGTACCAGGGACGTCATTTGTGGGGGGCAGGGGGTTTTTTGTTTTCTCACACATTTTATATAACATATATATAAAAATATATACATTCATAACATCTTGCCCCCTCCCCCTAGAAAAAACTGAAATGACGTCCCTGTCACGTACCCTCCTTGTCTTCCTGGCTCTCTGGAGCTCCTTGCAGGAGTGGAGGGTGTGCGACGCTTGCCGACCATTAAGTCACATCATCTTGGAGCATAACGAATTCCATTCACTTCATTCTCTTTTTTTTTAGATTAAGTTTTATTGATATTAGTTTTAGTTCTTGATATGTCATATGCCAAACTGAGAAATTTGGCACCTCAATAATGTAGTACCTTCAACATGTTGCACGACTGCGGTCGGTTTTTTTATTAAATTGCCTGACATTAAATTGCTGTAACGCTCTGTAGCTGCCTTTCTTTATAAAATATTATGTTTTTTCTGTCTCAATAAAAATATTTGAAGTTCAATCAAATTTTTAATTTGGTGAGTGTGCGTGTGAATATGGGCTCTATGCGATTGTTTAGTCGCGGTCGATCGAAAGGGCTTTTCTTACATATGCAACTATTAAGTTTGGACGAAACTAAACGATTGGTGTGCGCGCTACCATACAACTGCATAGCCATTAGTCTTTCAAGTAATCTATCGCCCGATTAAAAATCTTTCTTATTTCGACAGTAATTCAATTTTAGCGATCATAAAATATTGATGAAATTTTCGACGAACAACAGCAAAGATAATTCTTCCAGAACAGTCTGATCGCAAAACTTAGTTACCAATTCGAACTCGATCGATTCATTCTATTTTCATACATGCCGACTTAATTTTATTAAAAAAATAGCGAGAAAAAAACAAACAATGTTTACATTATTTCTTCATCGAATGTTTATAAAGAAATCGAGCAAACTAAAACTAATTTAAGTACCAAATGCTGCCAATTTCTGTTCGAACTGAAAAATTTAGTTCGAGAAAACCACGCGAAATAACATCATCACAGTGCGACCTGGAAGTGGTCACTGCCGGCCACTTGATCTCCCAAATTGAGGCCGACATATGGCCACCGATCGGCATGAGGAATCATCGAGGAATGATTGAGGACACAGTCCACCATCAATTTGATATTTAATATTTTTCGATGGTCAGAAAATCACAGGCGAAACGAAATCGGAGCCCCAAAATTAAAAAGAGTACCGCGCGCACGGTCGTTAAATACCAAAAATTCAAAACACATAAATCCCGCGATTACTTCATCGTTTCGGTGATGTTTTTCGCTGGGTCTCGAACTAGTTTCGAATTCATTACGAATATGAAATGTACGAGTACGCGTAGTATGTGCTGTTAATTTTCAATTACTTCCTATAAGTCACGAGCCAAGAATAGCTGCCGCTGGCCCAACCGTACAACATCCCACGGCGGGTCCTAAAAACAAATAACATACGAACGTTAGCAATTATTTTTATTGCCAAAGGTTCTTTCGAACTGCCCCCATCGTGTCCATATCAAAGCCGAGAGACAGACTTGCATTAAATTTGGTATGCAAAATCATTGTAAAGATTACATCGCGATATGTAGGCTTTATGCTCGCGATGTTGCTTGCGTATAGCGGGCGTAATAATTCCACGATATGCAATAAAAGCAATAACATTGCCGAGTCCAATTTCGACCCATTTTCCGACCGCTAGCAACGAAAAATGTAGAAACCGTCATGCAAATGTACGGCACGGTATTTAGAAAATTTAATCAACCTTCTATTACATACGCGACGCTCTAGCCGCTAGAATTTATGCTGCAGCATATTAAACTTTAAATTTGTTAACGCCGAGTTGATTTCAACCGTTGAACGCGTTGAATGTGTTTGGCCAGCGCAAAAGCTTTTCGTGATCATTCAGTTTCCCCTCGGAGCTCCACGGTGAGTTCGAGCAAGCGCTGAATATGTTCTGGTGGCGCTAAGCAAATTTGCAAAGAGCGATTTAAGCCAATTCAAGAAAAAAACAGTCAAAGTTGTTTAAATCGACTGGTACGACGAGATTATAGAAATTAAACGTTTCTCGTACGAAAATAGTTAAAAATCAAATAGCTTAACTATTTTCTTTTTAAAAACTTTACGAAAAGTGAAGGATCTGGCAAGAGTTTTCATTTCAAGCGCTTTTACACGAAATTACTGTTATTATTAAATTGTTCATGTAGTTTTCAACTGAAAAGTTGAATTTACATGAAAAGTATCACTAAATTACACAAAAGTTCGTGTAAAATTAACTGTTTTTATATATGAATTTAATATTACGGTCTTTTTCATGTACACCACGAAGTTGAACGCTTCGTTCGATTGTTTTTTGTACTAAAATAAATGCCTTTGGTGACGGAGTGGCTTCGAGCGAAAAACCCACGGAGCAAAATAATAATTGAGTGGGTTCGATTCTAACCTACAACCTAGTGTTATTTAGATTAGAATAAGTAAGTAAGAAATAATATTAGAAGTAGGAGTAAATGTATCTTAAGGCCCCATGAATCAGTCCGGTGCGACAATTTTGTATCCCATTTTGATTTTTCTTTCTTGAGAGGGGAAAGTCAATTTAAATCGTTTTTCGTTCGTGTTATTTGACGTATGGGAAATAAGTCTGCATCGTTCGCTTTCTATCAGCGAACTAATTTTGAATTTACATAATAAAAAGTGTTATAGGCTTTCAAATTATTTGAAACGCATAACAATTAAAAATTAACAAGTTTTTCATTGATTTGCCTTTAATAATTCTTCACAATTAACTAGACTATCTATGATACTTTTCAATGAAATGCGGTCTTGTTATGTAATTCTTGCCATGAAAATCGTGAAAAATTGCTTCAGTTTGACTTCATATATTATTAACAAAATTGAAAATTGTTTGTAATTTACTTCATGGAAGATATTCATTGCTTAAGATTTTTTCTACCATTACATAAATGAAAATGACATGTTAACATGTTAGATTTTTTTCTTAATGTGCGACCTAGTTTGCATACCAGCTAATAAAGTAATATGATTTCATTTTTTTTTTTTTTTTTTGCTATTAAAGTGGAAAATTCACATGAAAACAGCCTTCAATCAACAAAATCACATTTAACGTGCACATGGCCTTAAAGAGTGCTAAGTACACATTTTTTAGAGTATAAATTCAAGAGAATATCTAGTTAATTTGCTGCTTTCAAAGTTGAAATTTACTGATTGGAAATTACATTGAAAATTGTCTTTTACTTGAAAAGATTAGTCATATTTTCCCGCAACCCAAAAGTTTTTAAATACAATGAATTTGTTTTACAGTGTAGTACTCATTGTCATTGCTT
Source organism: Beris chalybata (assembly GCA_949128065.1). Lineage (NCBI taxonomy): Eukaryota > Metazoa > Arthropoda > Insecta > Diptera > Stratiomyidae > Beris > Beris chalybata. The sequence goes on from OX421895.1 coordinate 108,693,839, forward strand.
CGGCAATAACCTCTATAAGGCCTTATAGAAGTACATAAATACCAACAATCTTACAGAGGTTAGTGAACTTTTAGCTTCGCTCGACATGTCTCATTGGAAACATCAAGCGATTCGGCTTCAAACCTATTACGAGAATGTTTCAGATGTGTCGGGAACGTGGTTTTAATCCGAGAGTATGCTGGGTCAATTCGCATTTTTCAAACAAAAAAATAATAATTTACAGGAAAATAAATTCGTAGTTGGAAGAAACTCGGCCAATAGCGTCTTTTCCAATCGGGGATTACATGTAGTTGTACTCAGATTTGTGGTGTTAATATTGACTTACCTCTTATCATAATTCTATAGTTTAAACATACCTGAAAGTAAACGAAGAGAAAAATATTTTTTAATTCGTGTTCTTATTCTTATTCTATTTAAAAAAAAAAAATACAAATTTCTTTTTCTCTACTGTACATTCTTATATACTTTTAAAGTTATTCTATTTTGATGAATGGGAGTTTAGAACAATTATTAACAGTGGCTCTCAATCACTTTTTAATAAAGTCACATTTATTTCATTGCATTTTCTCGCAACTGCTGACTTTTAAATTGTAATTTGAGCTCGAGAAAATTTGGTAGAAATTTATTTTTTAATTTAAGTTTAGACTTCATTTTGAGTGATTTTAAATTGTTGTCATGTAGTACTCAAACTGTGAAGCATATAGTGGAGCAGTTTGCAAAAAAACGTTGTAGACTTGGTTGGAGTAATATGGAATTGGGGGGAAAATAAAGCGTTCGGGAAGCTCGGAAACTGGAATCGACATCCATATATTTCGAGAAAAGGTATTAGAGTGCTGAAATTAGTTAGGTTTGGTGTAATATATTAGCAAATGAAATTACAAATTGCATAATATTCTTACCAGCTTCACCACATGTTTAACTTGGTTTTTACTTCCACGGGCTTTTAAAATATTCGCCTATTTTATGAGTTATGCTATATTACCTCTAAGGGTATACGTTTAAACGAATTTCTCCATATCTTTTTGGTTTGATTAGATATCCAATTGATTTTTACTTTCACGAACTTTGCATATTATCCCCTAAAAATCAATTTTTAATTTTTTAACATGCAACCTTTCAGGGGGTTTAAGGGGGCTTCCTCGAGTTTCGACATTTGCATTAGGTGTGGAAAAATATTGAATACTTTCAGGTTTTTTTTTTAATTACGTCTAAAAATCTAATCCAATTTTTTTCCTCTATAGTATATTTAAGGAATGTAAAGTTGGTATACGTTTTCACGACTTCCTCTAAATCTTTTAAGTCTGATGAAATTTCGATGTCTTTCACTTCGATTTTCATTCTCTAAGCAGAAGAAAGTTAACCTGAATGGCCAGTAACACCTATGCGTCTCAGCCAGTAGGCTAAAAGTATGACATAGTTGGACTTGCAGCATAACTTTGAAAACGCCAACATATCATAGTTAGCTGAAAACTTTCACCCTTTTCCTACCGGAGTGTAATATAGATAAGTAGGACTGGCTCTCCAAGTCGGGGGTTGGGCGAGGCGCCGACAACGCATCACCGTAAAAGGAGCAGTATCCAGAAAACTGCAGAAAGTCAGAGCCCGATTTGGGCTATCGCACCATTGAAAAAAGGGTTTTGTATACGTTTCACGGATTCCGCCATATCTTGCAGTTCTGATTAGATATTGAAGAAGTTTTTATTTCCACGGGTTTTTATTTGTATAAAAAACCCAGCACCAACCAGGGAGTTTTTTCTAATAATCTCCTTCTATCGAACAACCAATGCGATATTTAGACTTTGACCGCGCTCTAGGACAAACTCCCAAAAATTTAAATGGTGTTTTAAGGGTCGGCATTTTGGTCGTATCGCACGTCATATTGACTCAGATTCACCCTGTATTTGGAATGTTTCATGCAATAACTCTTTCAATTATTATAGCAGAACCGAAGCATTTCACTACTGAATTTAATAATTCAATTAAGCTAGCACATATTACACTGTTTGACACTCTGTCAAATACTACTTGACTATTTTCCCAAGCAAAAGTTGTCAGATAGTGTAATCGTCAAATTTTCGTTTACCACATTGTTCTATTTTCTGCTATACACAAAATCTATTTTGACGACAAAAGTTTGTCAGAATTTTTCAACAAATTTTTTTTGTCAAATATTTGACAGCGTGACATAGTGTAATACTGGCTTTAAATTGCACCAATGCCATGGATGAAATAGTTGACCAAAATAATATGACCAAAAATTATGTCAAATTTTTCAGGCAAAATATGTACATACTTAGAAAAATTTGATGATTATACTATCTGACTTACTAACGAAAATATTCAAATATTTGACAAAGAGCAATACAGTCCAAGACAAGCCGTACACAAACATTAAGTCACATTTGAAGTAGTCTTTTTTTATACAGAGGCGTTAAAAGAGTAAACAAATTTCGTCACTGAGTCATGGAGCTTAATTACACATTACAAGTAACATGAAGTCATTATTGCATCGCACGAAAATGCCGGCAAAAGTACCTACGCATTCACGTGAATTACTCATTGATTTATAAATTAGCCAAGGTTTTGAATAACAAAATGAAAAATTCTCACAGTGTAAGCTAAATTCATCCACAAATCTATGAAGTAAAGAGAATGTTAAGAGTTTGTTGTTCTTTCCAGTGTCAGTGGAGTGAAGCTCCAATACGAAATCCCCGACTGTTGATTGACCGTAGTACCTGACGAATTTTTGGAAAGAACTTTCACTGGAGAGGCCAGTTTATCATAAGATTTTGTGTTGGACTAGGTCCGAAGGAGCTGTTTCGTCATCGGAATGCAGAAGACTCTTCAGAGGGTGTATTCTAGCCAACTTCCGAAACACCCTGACAGCTGGTGGAATTGCTGAGGCAAATTCTATATAGCCACATCGTAATCCAAGTTCATTTCCACGAATAATGTAATCGGGAACTCGCCGGCCATCTACCTTATACTAAAGGCGGGACGTATATGGCTATGAAATGGTTGTAACCTTGGATAACCATATGGCTATGAATCTTGAAAATCTGTTGTTAAGTCCGGGGCCCAGTGGGTCCAACGCAAAACTTATTTTTACCAATACTTTTATGTTACTAGTTTTTCATGGTCATGCTACCATTGAAGCTATTAAATGTTAAGAGTTTGTTGTTCTTTCCAGTGTCAGTGGAGTGAAGCTCCAATACGAAATCCCCGACTGTTGATTGACCGTAGTACCTGACGAATTTTTGGAAAGAACTTTCACTGGAGAGGCCAGTTTATCATAAGATTTTGTGTTGGACTAGGTCCGAAGGAGCTGTTTCGTCATCGGAATGCAGAAGACTCTTCAGAGGGTGTATTCTAGCCAACTTCCGAAACACCCTGACAGCTGGTGGAATTGCTGAGGCAAATTCTATATAGCCACATCGTAATCCAAGTTCATTTCCACGAATAATGTAATCGGGAACTCGCCGGACATCTACCTTATACTAAAGGCGGGACGTATATGGCTATGAAATGGTTGTAACCTTGGATAACCATATGGCTATGAATCTTGAAAATCTGTTGTTAAGTCCGGGGCCCAGTGGGTCCAACGCAAAACTTATTTTTACCAATACTTTTATGTTACTAGTTTTTCATGGTCATGCTACCATTGAAGCTATTAAATGTTAAGAGTTTGTTGTTCTTTCCAGTGTCAGTGGAGTGAAGCTCCAATACGAAATCCCCGACTGTTGATTGACCGTAGTACCTGACGAATTTTTGGAAAGAACTTTCACTGGAGAGGCCAGTTTATCATAAGATTTTGTGTTGGACTAGGTCCGAAGGAGCTGTTTCGTCATCGGAATGCAGAAGACTCTTCAGAGGGTGTATTCTAGCCAACTTCCGAAACACCCTGACAGCTGGTGGAATTGCTGAGGCAAATTCTATATAGCCACATCGTAATCCAAGTTCATTTCCACGAATAATGTAATCGGGAACTCGCCGGACATCTACCTTATACTAAAGGCGGGACGTATATGGCTATGAAATGGTTGTAACCTTGGATAACCATATGGCTATGAATCTTGAAAATCTGTTGTTAAGTCCGGGGCCCAGTGGGTCCAACGCAAAACTTATTTTTACCAATACTTTTATGTTACTAGTTTTTCATGGTCATGCTACCATTGAAGCTATTAAATGTTAAGAGTTTGTTGTTCTTTCCAGTGTCAGTGGAGTGAAGCTCCAATACGAAATCCCCGACTGTTGATTGACCGTAGTACCTGACGAATTTTTGGAAAGAACTTTCACTGGAGAGGCCAGTTTATCATAAGATTTTGTGTTGGACTAGGTCCGAAGGAGCTGTTTCGTCATCGGAATGCAGAAGACTCTTCAGAGGGTGTATTCTAGCCAACTTCCGAAACACCCTGACAGCTGGTGGAATTGCTGAGGCAACTTGGATTACGATGTGGCTATATAGAATTTGCCTCAGCAATTCCACCAGCTGTCAGGGTGTTTCGGAAGTTGGCTAGAATACACCCTCTGAAGAGTCTTCTGCATTCCGATGACGAAACAGCTCCTTCGGACCTAGTCCAACACAAAATCTTATGATAAACTGGCCTCTCCAGTGAAAGTTCTTTCCAAAAATTCGTCAGGTACTACGGTCAATCAACAGTCGGGGATTTCGTATTGGAGCTTCACTCCACTGACACTGGAAAGAACAACAAACTCTTAACATTTAATAGCTTCAATGGTAGCATGACCATGAAAAACTAGTAACATAAAAGTATTGGTAAAAATAAGTTTTGCGTTGGACCCACTGGGCCCCGGACTTAACAACAGATTTTCAAGATTCATAGCCATATGGTTATCCAAGGTTACAACCATTTCATAGCCATATACGTCCCGCCTTTAGTATAAGGTAGATGTCCGGCGAGTTCCCGATTACATTATTCGTGGAAATGAACTTGGATTACGATGTGGCTATATAGAATTTGCCTCAGCAATTCCACCAGCTGTCAGGGTGTTTCGGAAGTTGGCTAGAATACACCCTCTGAAGAGTCTTCTGCATTCCGATGACGAAACAGCTCCTTCGGACCTAGTCCAACACAAAATCTTATGATAAACTGGCCTCTCCAGTGAAAGTTCTTTCCAAAAATTCGTCAGGTACTACGGTCAATCAACAGTCGGGGATTTCGTATTGGAGCTTCACTCCACTGACACTGGAAAGAACAACAAACTCTTAACATTTAATAGCTTCAATGGTAGCATGACCATGAAAAACTAGTAACATAAAAGTAAAGAGAAGTATGTGACACACTATGCTACCTGGGGAGGCCCATATACAGCAGATTTGCCGGCTCTTCATTCACACGTCGGTTTTATCAATGAAAGCTTACCCCTGACAAACTATGGCACCCCGATAAAGCTCAACATAAAATTTTTCCCGCGCTAAATTTAACATAACTCCTTACATGCGATTTTCATATCTGACATTTTCCACGTCAAACGTCTAGTCTAGACAAATTCGAGAAATTCGAGACTTTTCCGTCAAGCCCAAGCCGCCAAGCTTGAGTATAGGTAAAGGTGTCTTGTTGGTCTTACAAGCGCCAATGTTGATGCTGTGGGGCCAGACTGTTGGAGCATCACAGCCCAGCCAACAACAGCAAAATCTGAGGAAAAGCACACGATAATGTTGTTGTGTTTTATGTTGAGCTTGACGCTTGAGTATATGCTTGAAAACCCCATCCATACGCTATACCGACTACAAGACGAGGGCCTCTTTAACCCACGACAACAATGCCACAACGTTTCAGTTGCGATTTTGCTTTCGAAACGACTAAACACGCGGCTTCCTCTTCTAAATACCCCGGTTAATAGAAAAAACACTTTAGGATATTCGGACGGGAAGGAATAATTCAAAATCTGTCTACCCTTAAACCGGTTGAATGTTACCGGGCAAGTTGAAAGTGATTGAACGGGCCCAAAAAGAAATCTAGTTGAATTCAATTTTTGAATTTTAGTTGAACGTGATTTTATCTTACTACCAAAATTGTGTTAGTTTTTGTGGAAATTTTTTTTTTAATAAAATTTGGTTTTATCAAATTTGGTGCCAAGTGTTTTAAAAAAAAATTAGGAAAAATTATCAGTTAAAAGTTTTTATTACTGTTTTTCGTGCACACTCAATCAGTGGTAAATGTCTTAAAATTGTTTTTTGTATAAATAAATTTTTACTTAAAGTTTTTAAGGGTTTTGAGTGATATGGAAATTGATCAATTTTCAAAATATTAATAATCGAAAATTTAAAAAAAAAACCAAGATCACACAGGGGGTTAAAGTGTTTTTTTTTTAAGTATGTCGCATTTGAACTTTCCTGCCCACAGAAATAATTGTTTGTTTTATTTTTTAATTTTTTTTATTAATATCCCCTACTGGGTTTCTGGTTCACCTCCGTTTGTTTTTCTTAAGATAAAATTTTGTGCGGAAGAGAAAACCATTTTTTTTCTTCTTAGGCTACCAACCGTTGAACTGAATTAAATAGCATAAGGAACGATGATATGAATGACTGGAAGATTCTTTCAAGTAATACGTTGGGGTAGGCGTACCGTAAAATGACCTATCAAGTGTTGTGTGTACCTTTATAAGAAAAGTGGGTACCTTCCTTCTTCGGAAAAAAATGCGCAACCTTAGGGAAGATAATTCTGCCGCGATGTAACACGAAAGAAAATTAGAATTTTATACTTTTCGTAATGTCGGCTGGGTTTTTATTTTTTATCACAAAAAAATTTTTTTTTTTGTGTTCGTCGTTGGGCTACATAGTACCACGTGTTTGTTTTTGGCGATAAAGTCGTAACGCTTTATTTAATATTTATGTATCGAGTGAAACACATGTAGAGCTAAGGAAAATCGAGCCGCGTTATAGCATAGTAACTTTGGCGCATGAATAAAATTTTCTCGAAGGAAAACCCGATTTCCACCCGTAGCTACCACAAGTTCGATACGATTTATACACCCTTTTTTCCGTTTTGCATGAACAAGCTTCTCCCTTTTTCGAAAATTATAAATAGATCAGTCGATAGAGCTATTTTCGATAAATAAATCAAAGGTAGATATAGAGTGAGAATTTTATTATCCGCTTGCTTGCTACAAGGACATATTTCACGTGTAGTCGCTATGAATGGCCCTTAAGAAAGTTCTTTGGCTCCGACTAATCGACAAGTAATACGAATGACATCATCGATGAATAGGTGAAGCCGCCTACTTGCTCTACGTTCTAATTGCATTAACGTGACATTTCCATTAGGAAAATGCTAGTGCTAAAAAATGCGAAATGGTGTAATCGAATTTCATAAACATGTAATAAATTGATAAGGAAATTTTGAATTAATGGTTAAAAAAAAAAAAAATCTTAGTACATTTATAGAACTTTTTTTGAATTACTATGGAAATTTAATTTGAATGTGTACCTACGATAACATAGGCCAATCTATGATCGATTCTTATAACCTTCAAAATCAAAGATTCAACATAGACATTTCGTCATTGTTGTTGTTTCATTGAATGGGAATTTAAATTCTTGAATTTATATCAAGAATAACCGTTATAGAACCAAAATTTAGTCTTCAGTAGGAAAAGAACGTCAAATATGAAAACTAATAATTAGAAGTTGGTAAAATGAAATTAAAAATGTGTGAAACACAAGAAATATAATTTATAAAAGCTTTCTATTTCTATTCTATTAAAGTACCATCTGGAGAACAATTAAAAAAAAAAAAAAAAAAAAAAGGAATACATAAATAATAAAATAGAAGAAAATAAATTAAAAACATTAAAATAGGTAGGTTAAAATAATAAAACTAAAAACAACAATTTCAAAAAAATAAACCATAAAAAAAATATTAACAAATAAATGAAATGAAACTAAGAAAATATATTTAAAACTATATTAAAAATGAAATAAAAACAGAAATACACAACGCAGGAGAAATCCAAATTTAAATTATAGGAAAGATTGAAAAAAGGGAAAATTTAATACTTTAATGAACCGTGAAATTGAGAAGAGGAATACATATAAGAAGTTTTTACAATCGATTCAAAGGCAAAAAGTGTATGTAATACAAAGTATTAGTGTCGATAGAATGAAATAATAACTAGAAACAAATTGAAAATAAAAGTAATAACAAAAAATTAAAAAGAAAAAAGAAAATAAACATTATGAAAAACCAGATAAGAATAGAAATAGAAATATAGAAAAATTAAAAAATATAAAGAAATAATATTAATGCTAAAATATGAAGAGCAGAAAACACAAGTATATTTTAATTTTAATTTGTAGAACTGGGAATAAAATTTGTATAGTAACTTGGTAGAAAAAAGTCATAAAAACCTTGGAATAAATTAAAAAATAAGATAAAAAATAAAACTAAGATAAGTAAATTAAAAAAAAAAAATAAAAAAAAAAAATAAAAAAAAAACAAAAATAAGTAAATTTAATTTAAGAAATTAAAAACAATTAAATAGAAATAATATATAAAAATTATAAGAGGAACTAAATATAAAAAAATTACATCTTACAAGAAAAGAAACACAACTCGATTTTTTTTTTTTTTTTTACAAAATCTTGTACAAACGAAACCCATATGGATGTAACCATGACAGTTTTCAAAACAAATAATGTGGGAGTAATACATAAAAAAAAAACAAATTATTAATTGAATATTTTGTAAAATTTGGGTTTTGGAGTTGTGTCACTTTTCATCCGGACCGTTAAAATCTAGTTAAAACTGTTAAAACTATTATGATACAGTAAAGTACCGAATATTTTTCCTGAAAAAGAGCTGCGTATTAAGAGATCCGATTGAGTGACTATTTACTTAAAAGAAATGTCAAATTCACTCAACTATTGAAAATGATATGACTTTTCAAGTGTCGAGTTTAAGAATACCAACGGAGTACAAATCTGAGTCGAGTTATTAACTTGGTTAAAATTTGGAGTAGTTTATTAATAACACTGTCCCGATAGGAAATAAGTATGGTTATTTCCAAAAATGGTCTAGGAAGTATAATACATTCGAATATTGATATTTTAATGGTCCAGGAAGTATAAGACATTCGAATATTTTTGGTGTTCGATAATTTTCCGAACCATAGGTAGTATAATGTTGAAAATAAAAACTATAATTTTGAAAAAAAAAAAAAAAAAATGTTGAAAAAAAAAATTAGTTTTAAATTTGGAATTTATAATTTGGAAAATTATAAATTTTAATTTTTTTTCTTTTCATACTTCCTTAAGACGTACTTCTGAGTGGTTTATTTTCAAAGATTTTTTTTTGTTTCTTTTGTTTCAACAAAAATTCTGCTTTAATACACGACCTTTAATTCTTCATAGACAGGTCAATTAGTCCATGTCTCGGGATATATTAGAATTGATCAAAATTGACATGTGTATAGATTGGCGACACTGCTTTAATAGTCACTTAAAGGCGAAGAACATAGAGCGCAATATTTAGGGATTTGATCAAAAATTACTAAATATGTTTCAATCTGAGACTCATGTCATTCACATAAGCACAGCTCGTTGGAACCACACATGAATTTAAGATTATGTTAAACCCTTAAAACTTTACTGGTAAAAAAGAACCAACATAAAATGGCTAAAAGGAAAAGTAACTCTATTCCATAGCATTTTAATTGCTTTTTATTTTAGTACCCATACATGAATTATTATTGTATGGCTTAAATACAGGTCATCAATGATACTCAGGGCAACTGGTTTGCGGCTAATTATGAATTAATGAAAATGTTTACTGTATTATGCGATTTAATATGCGAATATCAACACCGGCAGATGTTCCTGATTTCTACGCATTGTGCAAGCCATAGCGGCATTTTCCTTTGATTTTTCACAATAATTCTATGGTATGTTCGGAATGTTTGATGGGAAAAATTTTTTGTATGATGATGAATAAAATTATAAAAAAAAATTAATTGATTACGAATGCATATCAAGGAAAAATTTAATTTTTTTTATAGTTGCGGATAAATACTATGAATAGAATGTTCGAGATTTATTCAGTTGATGATAACATTTACAATACAAATGATATGACAGACAGATAAATATATAGACCCCGTGACCTTCTCCAGTTCGTGTTTCTTGTAGCTCATTACTTTTCTTCAAATGCATTTCGTTTTGAAAGTATTCATCTTTTTTTGAAGATCTTCCGGAGGAAGAACATTAATTTCACGGCTGAAATATTAGAAAACCTCACTAGGTACATATGAACAATTTTATGATTTTATTCCATAAAACAAAGTGGAAAAGGCGCCATAAGTATAAGCAAGGTAGTCCATCTCAAATAATATCATTTTTGCACTCTGTCAAATATTTGACGATTTTTGATATTGAAGTTTTGACCGTTTCCATTTCAATTTTAATATAATTATAAAAACAGATGATCTTATCTGTAAAAACCAACCCGAATTAGTCCCACGTAAACAATGAACAAAATTGACCAAATCATTATAAAAATATTAACCTCCAAACAGCTATTGCAGCTAAATTTGGTAGCAAACCAATCCAAAATCGAATAAAACACAAACTAAAAATATTAATTTTCTGCAGCCCATAGGGACTTAACCTAATAAAATCAGATTACTTATAAATTTAATCCCTAATATTAATATTTCTTTGAACTTTTTCACAATTTTTACGGATTAGACGTTGGTATTTTTGCATAACGACAGCTTCTTTGATGTGAACCTAAAAAATTTAACTTCACGTCTTTTTCGAAAGAAGTGCTAGTCCTCTGTTCTAAAGGGAAACAGTAAATTACGTAATATGTACTTGGATACTTTATTGATCTAAATTTGGGAGCAGTGGATTAAAAATAAAAACCCTTGTACTAATTTGATTAAGTTAAGGAAAATTGGGACAGGACTTGTATGTTATTAAGTAGACTTGTATGTTATTAAATAGTCATTTTTTATGCAACTTTTCAAAAAGTCATTGACTTTTTATGTAATTTTCTCATGCTAAGTTCGTTAATATTACCAGAAATACTCAGTATAATATATCCATACTCCAGAGGTGTGCGATCAGGACTCGTTTTTCAATACGTAAACATGAAGCGGTCGAGCTGAACCTCTCGAGTACTTACGGACTGAATTTTGTTATCAGAACGTGACTTAGCACCGAAAATCAGTATTCCACATTTACTGAAATTTAGTTCTGTATAGAATGAATTTTGCATTCCCTGTACAGTACTGATTTTTTTTTTTAAATACCAAATTAGAAAAAGGATTAATTTTTCTAAATTATTCTTTGTTGTGACAGCTGCCACTTTTGCATTCTGAAAAGATGAGCAATCTCTTTAATGTCAAGTGATAACATTCGATTGCTCAATATTCTGCATATTGGAGTACAAAACTCATTATTTATTATATTGGATAGCTTTAAGATAGCTTTAGCTTAACAAAAGCTCTAGCATAAAATTGTCATCTCCAAAATGTTAGATGATTTTCGTGAAGGTTTTCAGTTCTGCTTAGGTACTGAAACACAGAATTGCTTCAGAACTTGTAAGCTACTAAGCAAGTTTCACAGTATTAACAACAAAAAGTGCTTGGGTTTTTTTCCCGACAGTATTCGGTACTGAAAACTGATATTCCTGATGAAAAGTTCAAATTCAATTTGACGGTATACATTCAGGCGTTTTTCTGAACTTACTTCCTATGAAATAAGAAACCAGCTACGAGCAGATATACATAGAAACAATATTTTCAATGATAATTTCGTTTTCAGTGACGTATTTTTCAAGGCAACTACTGAAGAACTTCCAAATAGGATTAGTAGAAAGTTAAACGAAGATTTCGAACTGTTGCGTTTACAAACTAAATAATTAAATTTCTACAGCAGAAACCGCAAAGTTAACTAATTTTGTTTCTAACGGAAAAGTTATTAACAAAATTAATTGTATAATCCATCCTATAGCATTTTCACAGTCGCATATAAAGCTAATATTTCAATTACCATAAAATCATAAACAAACACGAAATACGCTAAAACGTAATACAATATGTAGAAAAGCAGTTACTAGAACTCGATGGTACTGTGACTATAAAAATACTATTTAAAAGGCCGTTATTCTAGAAAACTTACTCTCACACATCTAAATGAAATTAATTACAATGCACCTTTCTTAATTACCTTCACGAATGGTTCCCAACCCAACTCAAGTCGACACTATTCCAAACCATGCGAGATACTAGAAAGAAGCACTCATTCGGTGTGACTCTTTAAAATCCGCAATCTTCGAAGTCATAAAGAATTTTCCAATTAATTTTCCCGATGGCAGGAAGAAATTTTCCTGTTCGTAAGCACGCGAAGGTAAGACAAAAAAAAACAGGGGCGTAAGACAGAAAAGGAACCTTCCAGCATCTTCTTCTCATCGACTTCATCGTATAAATTAAGGCTCATCAGCTCCTGTAAATGTCTTCTTTTGCCCAAGTGTTTTCGAGCTCGTTCGCAAGCACCTCTTTCGAGGTTACGTGCACCTTTTTCACCTTAATTTCCTTTCATCCCGGTACCTTTTGCTTTAATTTTTGATTTTTAATCTCTCGTACGATTTTAGCATTGTCGCTGGTGCTGCTGTTGCGGCCCACCTCTATCTTCAAGGTGGCAAATTAACATATTACAAGAGTGAAATTTAACAAATGGTACGGGACTGTCTTCGCGGGGTAGCTTCTTCAGGTAGGAAGGTTCCTTACCTATTAACTTTAAGGGCTACCAATCTTTGTGTTGGGTCTTGAAGACAACGCCACCATTCGAAAGTGTGGTTCAAAATTTAATTCTGGTTGTTGTTTCTTTTATTGCACGGTTTTTATTTTCGGTTTCAGCTTATCTTATAAAGCTCTATAAAAAAGACCTTGTGCGTTCAGAATGATGAATTCGGAATATCGGCGGCATTTTCAAGGCCTTATCACACATGAGCATGAGTAACTGACCCGCAAAAGAGATCTCTTTTCTTTATAATGCGAATAGCAAAATTAATTCATAGCATTATCATTTACAGGTTTTCATCGGGCTTTTATATAATTTTTTTTTATGTAAACTCACTTTTTAACAAGACGGGTTTTCGTTGAATTTGATAATGAAACTGCGAGCAAATAAACGTTTTGAAATTAATTTGATGACGGACTAAAAGACTTTCTTGTCTTGTCTATGCGACATAAATAAAAAAAAATTCACACACTATTTTGGCAAATGGCAATCGCCCCTTAAAAAACATTTGAATGGTCTCGACTTTATTCTTTTTAAATCAAAATTTGAATTATGATTGAAAACAAGACCTGAAAAAATTGTATTCCTGAATAGGTTCTAGTAAGTGCACATCCGCATCCCTTTTCTCAAAAAAGGCGCCTACACAATAACTTGTTTATATCACTTTTAGAAACTTCATCATTTTATCCAAAAAAAATTCTGAAAGGAACGTTTAATTAAGGAAGTTGCTATTTTATATTAAATTTTATTATTTCAGTAATAAAGTATTGTAAATAAAATAATAATATAAATTTTAACACTGAACAGTTTTTTTGGTTTTGGAGTAGTAAACCCAAATAAAAAAATTTATCCGTCTGACCGCCGTGTTAATGGGTTTGAAGCATCATAGCTACCAAAGCATTTGAGTTGTTATGGTCCAATTTATTTAGTTGTGTACATTTAGTAAATCGCCAAAAATTTGTTTGTCAAATATATTTTAGGTGTTTATTTTACCTAAAAAATTTGTCATACAGTTTGACTTTGTACTCAATCTCGGTGGTCACACTGGATTCATTCTACTTAGTTAATTTTCAAAACGACATTGTGACCAAACTATCGGTTCGAATTGGTTAAAAAAAAGGAACATGCTCTGAACGTTCTAGTTGATGTATGAAAAGTTTATTTATAAAATAAAATGGCTAAATGTTAAACAAATTTTATTAAGAGGTGGAAAAGTAAACGCTAAAAAAAAAATTATAGCTTCGCTATATTCAATATTTTTCCAGAAAATTTTGGCGTTTCACTTTTTAGATATGCTGCTTCTGGAAAAAATGAGGTATTAGCATAGTGTGCGTTCAAAAGAAGGTATTTATGCTGACATGTGTAGAGAATCCATTTTACATCTAAAGTTTGTCGTCGTGTCGATTCTACTCCGTGTGACCACGAGGGATTATCTACCCAGAGTCTACACTGGCACTTTATCTTCCAATAGCAATGACAACGGCAATATTGCCATACGCAAATTGACAGTATAGAGGCATCAAACTCATATAGCAATATTGTTCTTAACATTGCCATGCCTTGTCAATTTTGAGAGCAATATTGTCGGAAAAACGCATCGTTTGACTTAAGTGAGACTCGCTTGTGAAAAGGTAGGAATAAGGTTTTTTTTGCTTTGATCCCGAAATTGCTGAAAATAAGTTGACTAAAGAGAAAACTATTTAATAGCTTTTTTTTAAGAATGTCCGGCATTTTGCTTTGCTTCAGAATTAAACAGTTCGAATTCACTCTACTTACGATGGCGCTACAGTCCAAATCGGATCTTTGTCTCCTAAATGTGCCGCCTCCAACCTTCTCGGTTCAGTGACCGCGTCCTCCAGTTTCTGCATCTTAGAAATGATTTGCTGTCTGCGTCAATAGAGTCCTCTCAGCGCTTTAGTGGTGTTCCAACTGGCCTTTGTCCATAAACTTTTCGCTTTAGTGTGCGTTTGGAAATTCTTCCGCCATCCATCCGATCCAAATGACCAGCCCATTGTAGTTTTTTGAATTTTATGAAGATCGATACTTCTGGATTATCGAAAATGGCATACAATTCTCTATTGCCGTATTGCCGAATTCACTCGCTCAAATGCCTGGCAATAAAATGCCCACTCAGCACGATTTGACATTTAATGCAAAGGAGATATTGCCATTCCCATTGCCAGATGAATTTCCAGTGTAGACGCAGGTCAAGGAAAATATAAAATAAATGCCAACGAGACAGGTAGTTTTTGAACCAAGCTCATTTCACTCGGCAAGCTCAAATTGCTCTGAAAATTGACAAGCAACATCTCAAATTAAAGAACAGATAAAGAGATTCTCTTGCACTGACACCGCAAAAACATAGCGCAAACAAATATAAACATAATCAGCAAAACTGCTTTCAGGTTTCACACGAAGTAGCCAGTAGTGTTGTAAGCTTTTCAAAGTGTTAATTACCTATTCACTTAACAAGTTAATATTTGACAATTAACATTCCCAATATTCATAAAGAGATATTTATCCGGTCTTATCTCCTCTAGAATTCCCTAACTCTAACACAAATTACAGCGCAATCATCATCTAGAACAAGTCCCCTGTGGCGCCCAATAATGAATAAAGTTTTGTTATTAATTATGGCAACAACTGGTCGCTATAATTCGTAAACAATGTTCTAGCTACGAGGACGTAGGAGTACGTAGTAGGATGTGAAATATTGTCCCACTAGCGCGATAATAGATTGCAAATACAAAGTTAGTTTGCCCGGCTAACAGATAGATGCGCTGGATAACGAAATATCAGCGATATTTATGCGAAACAATATGCTTTTTTTGGGGAAAGCAAATATAGTGTCCATCAGTCCGGAACTGAGTCCGGTGAATAATTTCCCGAGGAAAATTGGCAAATAGTAACGACAGTTGTTATTTTCGGCGCACTGTGGACAATTTTATGAAACCGATTACACACATGAGCTCGCATATATGCCAATCTCTGACTATCGTATTTATCTAGAGACCATTGTTTAGGATTAACTTAAGTTTCAATCCTCTACGTTCCTGCCACACTACTCCCACACCCGGTCTTCATAGACATGTCAATATAGTGAATATGTGTTGACAATTTTCTTGCTTATTTAACGCTTTTGTGTATGGCAATTGACGTTTCGCCCTTATTTTCTCACCGAAATAAAAACACACCATCTATAGCAAATAACTACCCAGTTATTTTCTGACAGGATATCCCCGTGTGATTCATTGTCCTGGATTTTTGCGAACAAGATTTACTACGGGGGATTGTTTCAGGACCAAATGGCGCAAATAAACCAGTCACCGTTGTCGTAGCACTTCTATAGAATTTTATATTACAGGATAGGAATGCGATACGAGTGGATTTTCGGTAAAGTTTAGCTTTGAAATTGTACGGGTAGGTAGGTAGTTACGGGGGTAGTTACCGTGGTAAATCCTTGTTGTAGGTATTTGCAGAGTGTTCCAATGATTTATTGATGATGACATCAGTTAATGTTGATGTTCTTTGGAGGAAAAAAAAAATTGATAACCCAGAACGGAAATGACCTTTTCCTTTGTTTTCAATCCAATTGAATTTGATAATCAAGTTGAGGAAATGAGAATTTTCGGAAACCGAAATAATAAAGAAAAACCACGATTCGCATCGCCAAAAAAACAATTGAGCAATATTGATTGAAATCAGGCTAAGAAAAGAATCACCAGGGGTTGGTTGATATGACGTGTAACCTGAGATCACATTTTTGCTCGGATAAACATCGTAATAAAAAAATTTAAGTTGACTCCGAGGAACCTTCCAAGTCACCACTGAAACTTTCTGCAGTTCTTTGAAATGGCTTATAAAACGACCCCATCTCAATGCTCTCCAATACCATCTTATCAAATTTCTATAACTCGAAAAGATTTCCTTCAACTTAATCCTGTTTTTTCTAGGTGTCATATTATAGTCAGTGCTGTTTTCTCAAGCGTTCCGGACATAAGCAGGTCGAATATTTTCTTGGTATTGTTGGGAAAGTGAAAAAGATCTGAAGACGAGTATTTCATGACAATTTTTATCTTATTGTCGTATAAAGACTCCATTGAGTTTGAGAAACCAGAATTGAAATTTTCACCTGGTAGGTATAGTGAATTGAGATATTTATGTGATCAAAAATGATGAGAAAGTTTCCTCTCGAATGATTTTCTAGAGATATTGTTGTACTATTTTTGGAATTAACTAGAATTAGAAGAAGTCTAAATTCTACGGGATTTGCGAAGATTTATCTACCCTATACTGTTTTGGCAGAAGAATGTTAGTCCCCAATTGAAATGTTTTAAACTAAACCACGCGTAAACTTTGAAGTTATTAAGGCTCCATTTGCACGTTAAATGCGATTTTGATGATTTCTGACTGTTTTTTTTTTACCAATATTTCACGTCAATGGCAACAAAAAAACAAAATAAAATTACACCACTTCATTAGCTGGTATGTAAACTAGGTCGTCTATAGAGAAAAAATTCAAAACTGTATTTGGAAAAAATGCTATTAGAACAACCCCTGAGAATTTATTTAAATGCGTAAATTCGAGTTTTTTAAACGCATATTATCTATTTCTTGAATAATTAACATGTCATTTTCATTAATATAATGTTAGAAAAAATATTAAAGAAGGTCCTCCATAGATCAAATTTTAAAAAATTTTCATTTTTGCTAATAATATATGAAGTCAAATTGAAGCAATGTTTCTCGATTTTCATGGCAAGAATTACACAAGAAGACCGTATTTTATTGAATGGGTAACGCTAGTACAGCATGAAGAGCATGCTAAGCTTTGCTACGTTAACAGGAAAACTTCAGAACATTGGTGTTAAATGACAATATAATTGGAGATTTGTAAGAAATTTGAGCAAAATCCATTGAACCGATTTATTTTTAGAGATAAGAAATCAAGCGGCAAATTCAAAAATAATACAGAGCTCCAAAATAGAGATTTTAGACATATGGAGTTACGACTTTGTGTCGCCAATCACATATGCTTCAAATCAAATATAATCAACTAATATACAGGCCCCGGACACGGTTCAATAGCTCCACTATTTTTATTTACATTTGACGAGCAATTAACATTTCCGCTGATTAAAAAATTCGTCGAAACTAATCCGAATTAGCAAAACAAACAGTCATATACACAGCGAATAAGTAGTGTAACTTAAAACGCGTCCAACATATGAAAAGCACTTTAGATATCACTGGAACAAGCCTGTAATTATCCCATCAAAACATGACGTGTGTCAGGCACGAACATCCGAAACGTATCAAATTGTCCAATTTAAGATACGGCCATCTATCCCTTAAGATCGTTTAGTTCGATTCCATAGAGCACCACACCCCCAATCTGATTATTGCTCTTCGGCGCAATAGATCCATCCCACCTCAATAAGACGGCCAGGACTGTAAGACCTATTGGTCCTAAGGCGGTACAGTGCGGAATTTATTCCCGATCTGTTTGATAAGCTTCGTCAGCTTACCAATTCGCCTTCATCATTGTATCGAAATCCGATGGCCCATTACAGGATTATCTCCTTAAATTATGGACGACTGATTTGATATAGGACATCGAAAAAAAAAACAATCCTGAACAAAAAATATTGAACTTAAACCGATTAGTAGAAGGCCTTCAAGTATTTCCAGCGGAACAATTTCGTTAATCGACCATAAGTGCTCAATAGAACCAATCGTTGCGACGTGAAGGACCACAGCCAATCCGGAATTTAATCCCAAAAACTTCTCGTCCTGCCAATATCCTTGACAGGGCTACAGTTTCACTTCAAAAGCGGCTCTAAAGTGAATTTCTTCCCGTTTAAAATTTTTTCGCTTCCAGTCTCGTATCCCACTGCCAAATTGAATTAAAACGGACATAACCTAAAAAAAATAGGAAAAAAGCCAAGGGAAAAAGGCTCCATATTATCTATGTAATAAAAATAGACCGTCTTTTTTTCCCTTAAAGCGGCCGGACGACCGTGAAATTCACCTCGAGGTCGCGTTTCATCGATAAAACATTGCACAAATTGATGGCACGAGGCAAAGCTACGCTGGAATTCCAGCGTTGTATTAGTTTACGAATAATAAATAATTCAAATTTCGAGCTGATTTCGAGAAGAACGTTATAGCTTGAAAGTAGGGGAGAACGGGGTACCGAGACTCTTGGATAATTTCGAAACGGAAATAGAATCTAAAGAAAGTGCTGTTTAATGAAGTTTGCGGAATTGAATTAGCATAGGATAGCGGATGAGCCTGGTGCTGGTTCGATTATTAGTAGATGTACATGTACATGGATATAAAGGAAATGTAGATGGAAATTTCTCTGCTACTATGATTCATTTGATCTTTTATGACTATTGATTTCATGAACTTGTCCAGCTTTAATACTCTACAGATTTCATCTAGAGTATAAAAACAAATCCGTTTAAAAACATGAGAGATACCTTAGTGTTTTTGATGCATTGAATTCGATTTGGTTCACCTTGCCCCAGCATAGAACCGTAGTGGCATTGACTATTAGTGAAATTCTCAGTCGCTAGTGGAAGTAGACCAAAAAAGAATAAGCAAAAAGGAGTGAGATGTCATCTACGGAGCTGAGAGTAGATTGAGACTAATAGAACGGAAATCACTGATAATAGAAAAGAGTAGATAAGCGAAAGAACACAGCCCTCCAGCGCTTATTTTAAGTTCAGTAGATCTGTATCCAACTACTATTGAGGCTTCAAAAAAAAAACAAAACTCTCAGGGTGCGAGAAAACAGTTTCATTAAGAAGCGCCATGCCATACTCCATCAAACGCTTTTGAAATATCAAGAGTGTTTCAACTGAGATTTGTCAATACTAATTTTGAGCGATTTAACTTTTGGGAATAAACTACACTTTAACAAACCATTACGTAGTATGTATGTAGGTATACTGAAGGAAAAAGGCACATCAGACCAATTAAAATGTACATCATCATAATGAAAGATTCATTGTTTTTGAACTGATGTAAGTATTCATTAAAATTATTTTCATAATTTTTCGGCTTGCCTTGCACATACACAATAACAGAAATGACTGTTACAATGAACGAGTTACTAATAATGATGAAAATAATAATTCATATTAAAGTAAAGATTCACTATTACTATTAAATGCGTCATTCTCAGTATAATATAATGATATGCGATACAACATAGCATGATACACAGCATATGTTATACTTTGACATTTAGAAAAGTCGAAATTTCAAGTGTCTGTCAATCGTAGCTTTGACAGCTAGCTCTTCGTGCCTATGATGTTTCGGCGAAAAGCACTTTCATTACTCGTAAAGAAATGTACATAGTAAACCATTACATCGCACACAAATAGTAAAACACGCTCAAAAAATTTTAACTAACGGAAGAATATAAAAATCCGAAACTGTCATTCATTCAAATTTCAGTTGATTTTAGTAACAGATGGCGTTGATGGCAGTTAAAAGATGGCTATATCGGCTAAAATTATCGAATTTATATACAAGGTAACAAGTTGGATATTACGTTGATATTAGCTCGTTGACGTACTATATGCACATTATTGGGTAATACAATGGTGATATTGACGATATTATGATTTGTATACAAGCAGTAATATAATAATAATATTAATATTAAAGTATAAATTTGTGATTGATCCTGTCACTGTAATTACTACTCTAAAAAAGAGAAAGGAAAATTCCATCCTTGCATATACATATATATATTTTTATCGAAAGTTTGGAAGTACAAAAGATGAATAGTGAGCGATGACTAACATATGTGCCACCGTTCTCAACGTAAGTGTTTTATTCTATATGAAAATGCCTAAAGGTTCCCACAGACTTGTGTGAAAGTTTTGTTACTACTGCGACTGCTTCTCTGCGGAACCATTGGCACCATTTGATTACGTGCCAACGATTTATTTACTGGTGTACCTTAACAAAAAATTTGCAGCCCACAGATGAACCGTGAACTTGAGCTATGCGATGATCGTTTATTTTAATATAATGATTGTGTTCATTATTAATATGAATATAATCAATACATATTACGAGCACCAAATGAAAAAGAATAAGAGCTTTTTAATCAATATGATGAAGGCGTACATCGAAACTCCTAGGTATTTGATGATTGTCTTCATTGTTGCGACGATTTTTTCATTAATCCGAAGAATTGCGTTATATGAAGGATAGTAATTAGTACCTATTAAGAACAGTGTTTCTTCAGTGTACTGTTATATTCCTGAAAGGAGAAATGAGTTTGCAAAGAGATCGAGTGAGAGGAGGTGTAGCTACTCAAACAGGAATGCCAATGATTTATTGACATTCAAGCGATGACATGCATGATGGACGAATTCTGTGCGGAATTTGGGTTAATGATGGAGAAGTATAATATATATTACTCAAAGGATAGAGGTAAATATAAATATATTGCCCTAAGGATAGAGGTAAATATAAACGCCTTGGCCAAGATTCCTTTTGCCATTGTTCGCAAAAGGTAAGATACAGCAAGGTCTGGATATGAAGTATCACTGACTCAGCTTTATTTTTGGCGTTTCTTAGTACTTGGGACTTTTTGTTATTCTTACTCCAGAGACGGTTGAGATCTTGCCATCATCCACAAAGGATGTCCGATTCATTCCACTGTTTTGGTCAGTTTATAAGGATATCTAAAGTCCCGTCAGTATTAAGAGTTTTTATTTTACCCTGTCCTCGAGAGAATCGACCTCAATACAATCATTTCCGCATCAGTTCATTAAGAAATACACCAAGTGCCGCCACACTCCTCTATGCATCAAGAACTCTGTTCATTGACTAATTAGTTTTATGGGATTTTCATTGGTCGAAATTGGATATTATGTAGTCCAATATCTCCCTATCGTCATATCCACGGTCAGACTCTTTATTCCGATTATTTATTGCCACTTAATTATGTCCGAATCCTACAAGGTTTGGCCCAACGAAATACCGACACAGATATGAGGAAGTCCTTAATTTTATCGTTGACCGTGGTTTAGATTAGCCCTTTCCCTTGACAATCATTTTTTCGTTCAACCATGTGAACGGAAAAAAAATCGTTTTCCATCAAGGGATTTTCATTTTGGATTAGTCTGTCCGTTATTAGATGAGTGTAGAGTATTAGGGACTTAGTGATGATGATATGTGAAAGTTATAACCTTATTACGATTACGACATTTGGTCTTGCGTTTGCGGCAATAAATTCTTGTTTATGAAATATGACGGTGCTCTCTGTGGGGTTCTTCCTTCTAGACACATAATGAAATTCTTCTTTATTTCGATGAAGGTATTTTTTTTCGGAGAAATGACGATGGAAAAACGACTTAATTCTATGTAAATTTTTATGCTGAGTGAAAGTATTCAGACATTCACGTTTCGAATTGATTGTGAACATTTATAAAGATCTTGAGAAATTCTTTTGCCAACCTATATTTATATTTAGGTTCCCCCCGTCAAGAAAGGCGCTTCGGATCAAAGTACATACCTTAATCCAGGACATGTTATTCTTTCTTACTCAAGTAAGCTCATAAAAAAATAAATACACAAATACCATACATACATACATGGTACTTTTCTAGGAGGAGCTCAACGACGTCGAGTTACGCGCATTTCAAGATATTAACGACGTTTTTAAAATTACAGAATTTAACAAATCTTAAATTAAGCCAAGCTTTCTCGAATTGTCTTCCTACCACACATATTGGATTGCATTCACCAAAGGTGAAGAAAAATCGAATAATACAAAAAAAAAACACAAACTTCTAATATTTTTCCAGGAAATTCATATTAAAGGAGCAGAAGGGAGAATTACATAGAATCCATTCGTCGGCCTGTAACTTTTTTGAAAGCAAATTGCGATACGATTTTATACTTAAATAGGGTTCACAAATATTTCATCTAATTCTAATTCACCTGAGACTCAAAATCAATTCTCTAGTCGTACTAATGTACATTCATTTACGAATCTTTAACTTGACTTAGAAATAATTCACTTAACGTTCACCAAAGTGAGTACAGTGTCATATGTACATTCACCTTTTCGAAGATTTGGTGAACTACTTCGTTATATAGAATCGTAAGTCTTACTTTTTGATTAAATATAAAAATGGAGTACTTAATATTAAAAAAAAAAAATTGATATTAATTTATGAAAATGACTCCACTTAGGACAAATTAAATCACCGGTAACTGACGTACATTGGTAATTTGATTATTTTAGGACCATACAATCTAGCCGATTTATGTTTATAAATTCAAAAAAAGAGATTGATTCCACATTGAAAATGAATTCAAATTTGCTGCTATGGTAGCTAACCGTGAAAAAATTCCATTAATTGAAAACTGTATTTTTCACTTTTATCATTTATAATTTTTTCAATTCCATAAAATTATTTCTCATTTCTTAAAATACAACAGAAAATTTGTATAAAAGAAAGTATAAGTTAAAATAAACAATAGGAGCCTAGCAACGAATGTTAAAGTATGAAAAAATCGATAATATGTACATATATTCGCCATATTAATAAAAATCATAAAAGAAAATTAACCAAATAAATTTCTGTGCAATATATATGACCAAACCGTCGCCTATATGACTTAGAAGTCACATTTCTCTTCACAAGGTTATTGAAGTAGCTTTATACTCGCAACCAAAGAGTCGTAAAAACTATTTGGTCACTTATACGATTATAAACTAAATTCGTAGCCAGAAAATTTACCAAATAACTTTTTAATATGCTCTTATACCAACGATTAAAATTGCTCAAAAAGCAACAATTCCAGACAATTTTGATGTCACGAAAACATACAGCAACATCAACAATTGACCATGGACCAATTGGGGGTCAATTCGTTGCTCAGCAGTGTAGCAATATAGAGCAATACTTAGCAATTCGACTATAAGATCATACACGAACAATTCAGTCCATAAACAACACGAAAGCAAACTTCAATAACAAATCTAAAACTTAAAATAAAGAACGGAAATATTTTAATTCATGCCATTCCAACACGAAACTTATCAAATAAATGAGAAATTCATAGCAAAACTTGACAAATGAATGACCGAATAGTGACAATTGCTCGGAATTTTCCAAGTCAGTGAAAATACAGAAACTATAGGGCGAGCAATGCCATCAAACCGAGAACATATTGCCACATTGCCGAAATATTGCCGAAACTAGCACGATATTGTCCTGTATTGCTCTATTATTCGCTCTACTAGTTTCGGCAATAGTTGTCGGGCAATCGATTGCGTGAAAAATTGCTCGTGTAAGGGCATCTTTATACATATCTACAACTAAGAAATATTCATAAAAGTATTATTTGTAGATACGAATGATTTCCCTAGAGGTAGGCTTAAATAAAAATAAAAATAAATTAATACGAATGATTTCCCTAGAGAATAAAAATATAATTTACATTTGTGTAATGTCGAATATTTCTTAGATTGCTTGTAGAATAAATATTAATTTCCAAAAAGCATGACTTTACAGTCGTATCAAGGAATAACCGACTTAAGTCGGCACGAAGCTATTTTCATAACCATAAAGCTAGGAAATATTCCAGAATAAGGTTTTGGAAATGACCAAAGACATTTGATTAATTGGAGTTATTTTCCGTAACCAAAATGACAGGTTAAGTTGAAACAGAATACATTTACGACTTTCCCCATAAGAAGTCGTACAGACGGAGTACCGACGTCGTTGCGACTATTTGGTTGCAAAAAGGAGTCGATATCCGGATAGGGTATTAAGCTGTGATTTTGTAGAGTGCATTAAAGTTCAGTCAAAAATAAAGCTTCTGGGTTTCGAACTGTTCTGAAACAAATATACCTTTGCCGATTTCTCAATTCAATTAAACTGGGTAACAAATAATCAGCTTTAGGCATTAAAATTTGTTTTCATTATTCTGATTGCTTGGTGAAATACAGTCCAGAATAGATTGGAATTTTCAATGAGTATTATTCAAATCTAATGCAAATTATCGGGGAAAAAAAAACTCCTTAAATTACTCCGAATTTCAGACTGACGATCTGTCGACCTCTTCGGAAAAAATGGTAATAGCATCTCTTACAAATTCGTTTCTTTATTATTCTAAGGTTCGTCCTTCTCGTTCCTCTTCGGTCGTAAATATTTAAATACGGCCGGATGACAACTCAATAATGCCAAGGTATCCGCGGTAATTCTACTGGAAAGGAAGGGTCTTTCAAATCGTTGACGACAACAATATTTTATAGCTTAACTTATCCATACGAAAAAAATATGCAAATTCAAATTTGAAAACGTGATTTCGGCCAAAAAGGTCAAATTAGACGGGGGATCTGTTAGATCTGTTAGATTTAGCAATAAAATACTCGATACCGGACATTGTCCAGTTTGCTATTTTTTATATTTCTAATTTTTTTTTTATTTCAAACGATAGACGTGATGTTCATATCAAGCTCTTCTTTTATATTTTTCTACGAATTATTCCTAATGCATAGCGAATAGATTCTCAAGTGTTTACGAATGCTTTTGAGTGTAAATAATGTGATGGACAAGTTCAAGTGAATGGGCAAATATCGAAGATGGCAAGACAGTCTTGAGGAAGGTATCCGGGGTTCTGGATTATATTATCTCCTTAAACGTGATTGACATCGCAAATAAACATCCTCAAACAAAATTTAATCCTCCAGCTGAAGGGGATCTTACTCAGGTGTGTACGCGTACGGAAAAAAAAACGACAGCTAAAGACGGGCTAAATTTTTAGCAATTCGATTAGTGCGTGAATCTGAAATATTTTATTGAGACGACCGCCCCTGGAGGCTATAAAAACGAAAAATATACGAAACATTATATCAAAAATTCTGAACAGAACTACACCAGTAACGTTATTACGCTGATATCATATCTAAATATAAAAAGCACACACATAAAAACGCGATATAGTAATTTAAAAATTCAACAATGAACATAAAATGTTGTTAAATAGACGATAGTTAAAGTAAATGTGGCACGGCTACTAATTTTCCCCATTGTATTTTCCAAGTCAGCCGTTTAACGTGAGGTGAAAACGACTTCGGACTCCCTGTAGAATTGTGAAACACGTTTTACCAATACAATTTCAAAATTTTTAAATAAATAGAAAAACTTTACGTCAGTTTTGACTGGAAAAATCCAAAAAGGCATGACCGAGCATTTAAACAAACAATTTAAAAAATGAAATTGTATCGAATTTCCCTCTCGTCTCGAATATTACATGTTGGTACTGATGTGATTATATGAACTGTTGTTGGATGGATTCAAGCGAAGAATACGATCAACTAAACCATGAAATTGATCAAAAGTGTGATTTAAAAAATAAATAAATTGTTTAAGAACGTTCTCTTCCTTCTATGGGGGCTGAAGCTCCGAATATTTCTCACTAAATTTGTACTATCCACGTAAAAACCTTACCTTTTGGAGATTACCTAAATCCCATTTTACATCATCAAAAACCGAGCTTTAAAATTCGCCAAAAGTGTCAAATAACCAAAGTAACAAAATCAAATTGTTTTTAATTTTTACGTAATTGTTCGAATAGCATTTTTAAGGTGTTGTTATTTAACAAACTGTAAAATTTTGAAATAATTAGTTTACCTACAATTTTATATGTTCTCATTTAAGATGCTCTTACGAGCGACTAAAATTGCTCAATGTGCATCAATATTTGTCAAATTTGACGTCACAAAAATATGGAGCAACAGTAAGCAGGAATAGAAACAGCTGATGTGGATCAGCTTTTCATCAACTCGTTGTTGAATTGAAGCAATATGCTTCTATATCCAATAGGGCGGCAATAAGGGCTTGCGTGTGCAATTCAGTCTGTGAACAACACGAAACCCGACTTGAATTTGAGTTCCAAGCCAATAAGGTGCTCGTACATGAGCAAAGTTTCTGGAAGTTAATTGCCAAAACTAGTGGAACAATTATTGGAGAAATAGAGGGAAATATCATGCTAGTTGCGGCAATATTTCAGCAATGTGGCAATATTTTCACAGATTGCTACTATTGTTCGCCCTATAGTTGCCGTATTTCCACTTGGAAAATTCCGAACAATTGTCAATTGTCAATTTCGGTGATTCATTTGTGAAGTTTTGTTATGAATTAAGTATTTATTTGAAAAGTTTCGTGTTGGAATGGCAATTCTAATATATCCGTGTTTTATTTTAAGTTTTAGATTTGTTTGTGAAGTTTACTTTCGTGTTTTTCATCATGGACTGAATTGTTCGTGTATGATCATCTTATTGCCAAATTGCTAATTATTGCTCCATGTCGCTAGTCACTGCAGCGGAACGAATTGTCCACTAATTGATCCATATCTTCAATTGCGGATGTTGCTGAATATTGCTGTATTTTTCGTGAAGTCAAAATTGTCTGGAATTGCTGCAAATTTGGCAATTTTAATCGTGTTAGAGCAACTTTACAACTCGAAACTTGACAAATAAAAAATATTGTCATATTGCCGAAATATTACCTTACCGCAACTAGCATGATATTACCCTGTATTGCTCCAGTAATCGCTCCACTAGATTTGGCAATAGTCGTCGTGAAATCAATTGAAAAATTACTGGTGTAAGAGCACCTTTAGACCTCAAAAAAGTAATAAAAAAATTGAATTGTCCGTTTGTCCGCCGCGCCGTACTCATGTGGTTCCTAATAAATGTTCTTGTGATATCTCTAAATCTGTGTAAATATCGTCAATCAATAATTTTTTATAGCAGTCGGGGTTGGGGGTGTCATTGAACGATTTAAAAAAATAGTTCAACATTTAATGTTTCTGGAAAGGTTTGCTGAAGACTGTATAATAAGATTGTATGCCACTCTGGCAAATATTTGATTATTTTTGCTAACAAATGAAGTCAAATAATATAATCTTCAAAAATTTAGTTTGTCAAATTGTTTTATTTGCCCTACACAAGACCAATTTCGGTTTTTGGCCAATTTTGTTTAATTAGCTTGAATTGTGCCTTCAATCGACAGGGTGAATGTGCTCTGAAAAGTCTCTACGACCAATAGTATTCGAAAAAAATGTGTCAAAAAAGTGCCAAAAGAAAGGATCACCTTTTTTTAGTTTTGACTAAATGCAACTCCATACTTTTAGATCACTGGCAATAAAATCGATTTATAGCTTGTATACAAATTACTTTATTGCAATCATGATATGCGATACAAGATAGCATGATACACAGCCCATACATGTTTTACTTTGCCATTTAGCAAAGACAAAATTTCAAGTGTCTATCAATGGTAGCTTCGACTGCTAACTCTCCGTGTCATTGATGTTCCGGCGAAAAGCACTTTCATTGCTAATATAGAAATTTACAAAGTGGACCATCACATCATATACGTACACAAAAAGTAAAACACTTTCAAACAACTGTCATTCATTAAAATTTCAGTTAATTTTAATAACAGATGGAGCTGATGGCAGTTAAAAGAAAGTTATGTCAGCTAAAATTATCGAATTTGTATACAAGGAAAGAGGTTGGATATTACGTTAATATCAGCTCGTTGATGTATGTAGGTAGTTTGGGTGGTGATATTGACGATATTATGATTTGTATACAAGCAGTGTATCCATGGTATAAAGCATCAGATATCGTTTGTGCTGAACGTAATGGTCAGTATAATGAAATAAACACGAACTTTCTGAGAACTATGCATTAAAAGTGATATGACCTTATAATACGAATATAAAAAATAAAATTTGTTTGATAGTTTTGCTTTGTTCGTAAACACAACGTGCAGCACAAAGCATACAGACCTCGAAGTTAATTAAATATCCACGAAATCAACATCACTGAAATCTGATCGAAATCACTTCTAACACAAAAACATGTTGTTCTACAAAACTTATCACGTAAAACTTAGAAATCATAAACAACATACTCGTAGTGCCTGAACCAAAATCCAATCTTTGATAAAATCATAAAGCCCTCTAACGCAATATTTTCCGCTATTATCGTCCCTGAATGGCCTAGTCAACCTACGGTCCAACAAAACTCTACGCCCATGCTACAGGGTGAGGCCCAACCTTTTCATAATTTTGCCCCGAGATGTCATTTTTTACAAGATTGGAAGTCGGCGTTGATGACTCTGCCGGAATCTATCACCCGGAATCGGACCCTTAACAAACAATACCACACCATCACTTTCGTCCGTCACGTCCTTGATTCACTTCACTGTTGATATTATAGGGGTGGGTATTTTTTCGAATCGTCGCTATTATTTATAGTCGGCAGTTTCATTTTCATGTTTGCCGAAATCCCGGAAAAACTGTTTAGGGTGAGGGGAAAGGGGGGAGGGGAGGAATGAAAAAGAAAAAAGTTTAGTAACGAATGGCATATCATGGTCCTTTCGTTTTGGAACGAGTTGTGATGATGCTGGCAAAGTATTGACAGAAGTCAATTGCTGGAACTGCTAGGTGTCGAAGGAAATTAAGTAAGGACTGTCCATTCAATGAACTTTGACAGCTCATTTTAAGGGTGGAATTGAAAAGGAACATTAATTTTTTTTTTTTTAACTTTTGTCAATCGTTTGACAAAATGATTGAAATTTTTTTTTCCCCGATATGATTTCATTTTTCGATTAATTTTCAAGTTCTTTTGGAGTAGTGATTAAGAGGAAGGTGTTCGGTGTAATTGTTGAGTTGATGAGCGTAAAAATTAAATAACATTGCAATGGACGTTAGTAAAGAAATTTCCACTAGGCTTTCCTAGATTATCGTATTTAATCAAAAGTTAAATAAAAATAGCTTTAATAATAGGTGTGTTTTTTCCAACTGGATCAAGATTAAAATCATTCGCTTTACATTGAAAACAACAACAAAGAGATGATCCAAAATCATAATAAGATCAAAGTTGAATCAGTTTTACGCTATTAAAGCTGCTTCACAATTTATCTAAATGTTTACTACTTTGCACCCAATAGACTAGAATAGTCGTGGGAAATTAATACATTTTGTACGGAAATTTAAGTCTAATATAGAGACAGCATGTTCAAAATTATTGAAAAAGCCTTTAAATTTTTCTGTGCATTTTCTGCAGAGTTTCATCGCTACATGCAATAAGGGGAAACTATATGTAGCCCTGCCCATACAGTTTATCCAAGGCATTTACCAATTGGATTGTTAACCCAAACTACCTTTTGGGTTGATCCAAATCGTTTTTTTTTCAATTGTGATCTGATCCAGTTGAAAAAACACACCTAATATCAAATACTATACCCATGGCAAAATTTCAGATTCAACCTTTTTAAATTTGTTAAAATTTTGGTATGGTTTGGTATGATACATCTGTCTTCACGAGCTTAGACGTTAGTCTCCGTCCATTGTCACCCTGTTTGCGTGTGACTACTCATGGATCCTGATCAGGCTCAGGACATACTTACTTTTCACGTGATCATATTCAAAGAGTTCTTGATATTGAGTAAGATATTGAGTAACTAGTCAGGTTTGACAAACTATTGCCAGCCCGTGTGAGCATAGTGAGCCGATAGACTGTTTTATGGATCCGATGGGAGTAGCAACATGCTGATCGTCGACTAGTGAGCTTAGGCTGTGTCTAAATTTTACTTTTGTACAAATTTCCTTTTGTCAAGATTCTACGTTTTCAAATTTTATCAAAATTTGAATTTGCCAAAATTCTACTTTATCAAAATTTCAATTTGTCAAAATTAGGTGAATTTTCTATCAGTTTAAATATTTCAAAAAATGTGTAGTACTGTGAAAAAACAAATTTTCTTTTCTTCACTACGCCAGTCTCATCTATTTATTAGCCCTCTGATTGCTCCAGACGCGAAAATTCTACAACATAAAATATCAGTAGTAACAAAATACACATCTTACGACTCGCTTGAATGACTTACGTCTTTCGCTAGAGTCTAGATCATTGCGATGTCATATACGGTGCGATAGGAATCAGTCATCAGGGGTATTGTTTCACAATGCACATTTTTATCTCATCCTCCTCGAAACTACTGTCCCAATATTGACTTTTACTACATACTTAAACGGTTTACCTCTGACTAACGAAAGTGCCCAGGTACGTACAGAACAGCTTCCTCCGCATTTTGTTGTCTTCTTCTAATTTTTTTTTTGTCGATTACCCAACGACACTCGAGCGATAGAGAAGTGCACCTTTTCTTAGCACAACAAATGGCCTCATTTTAATTTACAGGGTGCCCCCAGCCAGAACAAGCGTTGTCTCGGTGCACAATCTTCACAAAATCTTTAATAGGTAGTCCAAGACAAGACCTGATAAGCCGCAAACAGAAGGAAAATGAATGAAAAACGCAAGCGATTATAGGGGCTTGTCGCCTTATGGTCATAAATACTTTTCCTGGCTTCTATTGTTGCATTGATGCAGACGTGCAGTAAATGCAATTTTCTCCAGACGTCAATGTGCAATATTTTGTGCAATTCGAAAAATAGAAAATCGCCATATAAATTCACAATCAAAACAGAAAACTCTTGGT
Source organism: Beris chalybata (assembly GCA_949128065.1). Taxonomy (NCBI): domain Eukaryota; kingdom Metazoa; phylum Arthropoda; class Insecta; order Diptera; family Stratiomyidae; genus Beris; species Beris chalybata. The sequence continues at coordinate 108,725,159 of OX421895.1, forward strand.
AGTACCGTACACAGATCATTTGTTCAACTTTTGTTGAAAGTTTCCATTTGTGGAAATTCTTCTGGAATTTAAGAGAAAAGTTTCAAAATCGTTGCTTCGTGGGAAATTGTTGTTCTGTGAAGAATTCGGGCCCATTACTTGGACAGAGCAAGTTTATGGTATATGCATTTGAAATGTTGAAAATAAATTTTTTCTTTTCTACAACTCTAGATAGCAAAAAGATTTTAAATGAACTGGAAAATATGGTTGTTTGCGATGGATTTGCATTTATTTGCTATTGTTTGGTGGAATTTTAAATTGCCATTAGTTATGGAAATAAACTTTTGACAAAGTCCCGAATAGTAGAAGACAATTAATAGTTTGTCATTCCATTTCTGTTTAAATTATAGAACTTTAAACTTTAGAATCAATGCTGACCATGGAGGCAAAAGTCTTTAAGAATCCTTAAACTAAAGTTATGTAGGTGGCACTGAAGATCACCCAATATTTCAACCAATTTGGTGGAATTTTTGGTTGTTCGCTAGGATATATGAAGCTCAATGCTAAGGACGTGAAAGCCTCAAGGACAGCAATTAATCAAAAGTCAATTTCGTGTTGAGGTTTCACTCCACTGACGCCGGAAAACAACAAACATTTAATTAAATTTGCTTCTATGGTAGCTTACCATTAAAAGTTCATTAATACTATATACATTTTCATTATATTTATAAATTTAATTTATTTGTTTTAAAGCCACAAACATCATACTTAATAAGCACTATCTCATTTTTACATTTTAAATTACGTCTTACACAAAACCACGAAACAAGTGAATTAAACAACAATGCGGTCAAGTTAATATATAACACAAAAAAACAAATTAATACGCTTAAAGTATCAACATTTTATACAAAATTCGTAATGTTAGATATACACAATGATCAATTTTACACATTAAATGTGGAAAATTTCATGCAGTTTTACAATATTACTACTCAGTCAGTAAATTTATGAATTAAATGTGTAAAAATAAGTTTTAAGAATTATTCTCAGTTTTGTAAAATTTAATGAAAAATCATAAATTTACCACATCAATGCGAAATATTTTACTGTTAGTAATTTTCTCAAATTTTTTACTGCGGCAAGTTCAACGCCGTGTTGTTGACGACGATAGCAGTTTGAGCAACATATAGTATACTCATTTCAATAATATCTTGCTCTAGCGTGATCCATGCTACTTTCAACATTTAACTCCAAGGTTAGACTCAAAATATGTTCTACTAAGATTTATATCTAAAAACGATTACTCAATAAAAGCACACATAGGTAATAAAGTTGTCTTTATAGATTTCAAGTTAGTGACTTATAAAAAAAATATATATTTTAAACACCCATAAAAACAAAAATTGGCATCTTCGGAGTGGAAAATTAAATTCTAATTTTGAAAATTATGGCCTTTAAATTAAACTCGGAGCAATTCGAGTAAGGAAGCACTAATTGCATGATATTTTCCTAATGCCCGTTAAATCTTATTACACAACTTCTACCCGGTAACTTTGAAGATATTTTTAATAGTTTTGTTTTGAATTCTGCTCGAATAGCGTTTTAATTATTCAAGGATAATTCGTTAAATTGGATGGATCGAAAGTACTTTTGAAAGGAAACATGTTTGCAGAAAATAGTTCTGTGTTCATACTTGCGTCTAACTTGATACGATGTAACGTTAAACGCATTTCCACGATTAATTTCAAAAAAGTGTTACGAACAGCATTAGACGTTACGCGATAGCTCGACTGGTCTTTTTGGCAAACCAAAATATTTGGTCACATTCATATCAAAAATATTGAATTAAAGTTTGTCAATTTCAATGAAATAAACTAACACCAAAATTTCTAAAACGAATTGTTCAAAGGTTTGGATTTAATTCATTCCTTTCCTCTACCATGTTTTCAAGTCTTTGACATACAAAACTTTATTTTTATTGCGTTAAGGCAATAAGTTAGCTATTACGAAGTGTAGCTACTCAAAATTAGGGGTGTAGCGCGTCATTTTTTTCACGTTAGTAAACGCGTTATAAGGCAATAGACGTTATCGCAGATGTGGCTTCGGCATAGCACTGCACTCAAGTCGTAATACAATATTTTTAAATAAAGAATAAAAATACTAGGAAGAGTTTTATTATGGTAGTTAATGTTGTTAATTTTGTATTTTCATATTTTAGTATAAAAAAACAACTATTTTGTCCGTCCATCCGCCGTTTGCAAATAGTCTTAACGACTCGTAGCTTAGGCAACGTTTAAAACATTCTGATTAAAATTTTACAGTGACAAAATTTAGGTCGACTTGCTTGTTTGGTTTTTATTTTTCCGATTTTTATAACTCCAGAGTCGCTAAAATTGTTGACGAAAGTTTTGGCAATGCTACATATGTAAAGGAATCTAAGACACTCAGCCCGATTAGATTGCCCAGGCAATGCCCCACCCCGTGTTAAGGAAACAAAAGTATAATTCCTGACCAAAATTTTGACATTATACCAAATTTTGACATTATACCAAAATTTTGACATTATACCAAATTTTGACATTATACCAAAATTTTGACAATTTGCCTCTATCACTATAGTCCCTTCAAAATTGGTATTACTTAACGAATTTCACTTTCTTGAATCTTTCTCTTTAGAATATCAATAAATTGCATCAGTCCATAACATACCATAATACTCGTATATTCGTTTGGATTCATGCGACATATTCATAACTTTTATAACCTGTAATTGACAAGCTTTTAATTCTATCAGTAACGGAGATAGCTACCCAGATTACCAAACCGTATGATTCAAATTATATTTTGTTAAAATATTTTGGGACTAAATGGATTTTACCTTTAGATAGTATGAAGAAAATTTCGTCAGATAATACAAAAAATCAAAATTTCAAAAATCTAACTTTGTTTACTTTGCCATAAAGGAAAAAAAAAATTGACGTATTTTGGATATCCAACCCATTACCCATGAAAATGGGTAGAATATGTTTTCACATGCTTTTGATTGATTTTTACTTTGACAGGTCGTCTCTACAACTTTTGAGAGTTTGTCGACACTTAGCACCGAAATTGGGTGCTTGAGCATTATTTGAAGAATCTATAAATCAGTTTAACTTGAAAAGGGGTTGAATATAATAAGTTGAAGAATTCTGCCACTTTTTTTTAATTAGGTTTTTATAATTACAGAACTGCTTATGGTGGAAAGTTGAAAGTCTATACAAGGAGCCATTGTATTGAATAGTGATTCTGACTTACTTTGAGTAGAGCGATTTTTCGAAGTCATTAGTCCAGAAGTGGTTACACAGAAACAGAAGGCCTCTGAATTAGTAGATCAGCACCAACCAACCAATCGATCATAGGCATATAAAGTCACATACTAACGGATTTTACAGTACGAAGTCAAACAGTAAAATGCAATATAGGCATGTCATGAGTCTATAGAAAAGATACCTTAGCTGGTGCCTTTAATTTCAACTGACCGTACCAAATGAAACATCGAAATCGAATCCAATCCGTCATAATGCAACGATTAACTAATTAACTCATTCACTAATAAAATGATTAAAATTCCGCAAGAGTTTTTCCGCAAATGGAAACTGTCTTTGAATCCAAATATGGTTTTCGCGAAGACAAGATCGCTGGAATTCTTGACAGCCATTAGATCGAACGAAACTCCCGTCGAGTATTCATAGCACATTGCACCACAAATGAAGTCAATTATGTCACTGTTATGCCCAGCATATCAGGTCTGAAGCGTTGCACATTATGCAATCGGAGCATACAGAAAAGTTCACCGACATTAATATGTTTTATAGCGTATGGCATACGCGGCTGCCATATGACAAATATCTGATAATTAGTCGTATAAAAGAAGGCACCGGGCACAAGGCAATCGCTCCATCTCGAATTGGTCAGAAGTATCTTTCTCTTTGATTCTGGCCAGGCAATCAGAACCAGAAATCTAGTACGCGTGCATGAAATGAACGACATCAGAGTCCGGTTCACCGCAGCAAAGTTCATCTAAGATAGTGTTCTTTTGCAGAACGTCTTTAAGATCTAGACCAAATGCATGACGGCTGTAGTATAGTAAGGGGTGTTTGCTAATGAATAGAAAGTGTCTAAAGATACGGCATACCGCCGCATTGGACTCTCTGTAGGGCATCTTAAGACATACGTTCGCTGTGGTTATACGAGATATTCAGCTATTAAGTGTTAATTGGCTAGTGGCTCTTCAATTCGTTTCCTGACACTTTGCAGATGGTTCGATGGTTAATTTAACAGAGCTTGAACTGGGGTTTTTTTTTTGGTTCAGACTCGTACTATAAACACTCCTCAAGGCTCATTAAATATTTGCACGGTAATTATGTTTGCCTTTCTGCCATATTTACATACGCTCCACATTGACAATTTGTTATGGCCCGTAATTATCAGGTATCGAGAGTAAAACATCGAAGAATTCCTAGCGGGTGGCTTAGCATATCCAGTTTTTAGCATATGGAATGTTGATTATGAAAACGACATGGGCTAAAGTGCTTAAACATAATCGCGAAAAAGTCGATGAGGAAATGGTTAAGTTCTAGAATAGTTCTTAGCTCCAAAGCGTGGGAATATCGCGATGAGAAGAGCACACCAGACCTTGTTTTTTGTCTTGGCGAAAAGACATTATCGCTGATTATAAAAATGACAAAAATATACTACGTAACATTCGAATGCATTTCGTTATGTCGTGCACTGCCAACCACGACTCGCATGCCGACAATAATTACCAGGTAAAATTGCCTGGCAATCGGCGCAGTGTGCTCATTTCCTCACTAATTAAAGTAAGTCCAAAATATTGATCATTATTCATTTTGATGTGATGATGTACTTGACTGAGAACAAAGTGGTGACCCCGATAACGTGGGAAACTCTTTTCTTCTCGTTTATTATACGATTTCGTAAATTTTGTTCTATACGCGGTTTTGCCATTTTATATGATGAAATAATTTGCTTTAAAAATTAAGTTTATCAAATTCATGTTACTAGTTTTTCATGGTCATGCTACCATTGAAGCTATTAAATGTTAAGAGTTTGTTGTTCTTTCCAGTGTCAGTGGAGTGAAGCTCCAATACGAAATCCCCGACTGTTGATTGACCGTAGTACTTGACGAATTTTTGGAAAGAACTTTCACTGGAGAGGCCAGTTTATCATAAGATTTTTGTGTTGGACTAGGTCCGAAGGAGCTGTTTCGTCATCGGAATGCAGAAGACTCTTCAGAGGGTGTATTCTAGCCAACTTCCGAAACACCCTGACAGCTGGTGGAATTGCTGAGGCAAATTCTATATAGCCACATCGTAATCCAAGTTCATTTCCACGAATAATGTAATCGGGAACTCGCCGGACATCTACCTTATACTAAAGGCGGGACGTATATGGCTATGAAATGGTTGTAACCTTGGATAACCATATGGCTATGAATCTTGAAAATCTGTTGTTAAGTCCGGGGCCCAGTGGGTCCAACGCAAAACTTATTTTTACCAATACTTTTATGTTACTAGTTTTTCATGGTCATGCTACCATTGAAGCTATTAAATGTTAAGAGTTTGTTGTTCTTTCCAGTGTCAGTGGAGTGAAGCTCCAATACGAAATCCCCGACTGTTGATTGACCGTAGTACTTGACGAATTTTTGGAAAGAACTTTCACTGGAGAGGCCAGTTTATCATAAGATTTTTGTGTTGGACTAGGTCCGAAGGAGCTGTTTCGTCATCGGAATGCAGAAGACTCTTCAGAGGGTGTATTCTAGCCAACTTCCGAAACACCCTGACAGCTGGTGGAATTGCTGAGGCAAATTCTACATAGCCACATCGTAATCCAAGTTCATTTCCACGAATAATGTAATCGGGAACTCGCCGGACATCTACCTTATACTAAAGGCGGGACGTATATGGCTATGAAATGGTTGTAACCTTGGATAACCATATGGCTATGAATCTTGAAAATCTGTTGTTAAGTCCGGGGCCCAGTGGGTCCAACGCAAAACTTATTTTTACCAATACCTTTATGTTACTAGTTTTTCATGGTCATGCTACCATTGAAGCTATTAAATGTTAAGAGTTTGTTGTTCTTTCCAGTGTCAGTGGAGTGAAGCTCCAATACGAAATCCCCGACTGTTGATTGACCGTAGTACTTGACGAATTTTTGGAAAGAACTTTCACTGGAGAGGCCAGTTTATCATAAGATTTTTGTGTTGGACTAGGTCCGAAGGAGCTGTTTCGTCATTTTATTCGTGGAAATGAACTTGGATTACGATGTGGCTATATAGAATTTGCCTCAGCAATTCCACCAGCTGTCAGGGTGTTTCGGAAGTTGGCTAGAATACACCCTCTGAAGAGTCTTCTGCATTCCGATGACGAAACAGCTCCTTCGGACCTAGTCCAACACAAAAATCTTATGATAAACTGGCCTCTCCAGTGAAAGTTCTTTCCAAAAATTCGTCAAGTACTACGGTCAATCAACAGTCGGGGATTTCGTATTGGAGCTTCACTCCACTGACACTGGAAAGAACAACAAACTCTTAACATTTAATAGCTTCAATGGTAGCATGACCATGAAAAACTAGTAACATAAAAGTATTGGTAAAAATAAGTTTTGCGTTGGACCCACTGGGCCCCGGACTTAACAACAGATTTTCAAGATTCATAGCCATATGGTTATCCAAGGTTACAACCATTTCATAGCCATATACGTCCCGCCTTTAGTATAAGGTAGATGTCCGGCGAGTTCCCGATTACATTATTCGTGGAAATGAACTTGGATTACGATGTGGCTATATAGAATTTGCCTCAGCAATTCCACCAGCTGTCAGGGTGTTTCGGAAGTTGGCTAGAATACACCCTCTGAAGAGTCTTCTGCATTCCGATGACGAAACAGCTCCTTCGGACCTAGTCCAACACAAAAATCTTATGATAAACTGGCCTCTCCAGTGAAAGTTCTTTCCAAAAATTCGTCAAGTACTACGGTCAATCAACAGTCGGGGATTTCGTATTGGAGCTTCACTCCACTGACACTGGAAAGAACAACAAACTCTTAACATTTAATAGCTTCAATGGTAGCATGACCATGAAAAACTAGTAACATAAAAGTATTGGTAAAAATAAGTTTTGCGTTGGACCCACTGGGCCCCGGACTTAACAACAGATTTTCAAGATTCATAGCCATATGGTTATCCAAGGTTACAACCATTTCATAGCCATATACGTCCCGCCTTTAGTATAAGGTAGATGTCCGGCGAGTTCCCGATTACATTATTCGTGGAAATGAACTTGGATTACGATGTGGCTATATAGAATTTGCCTCAGCAATTCCACCAGCTGTCAGGGTGTTTCGGAAGTTGGCTAGAATACACCCTCTGAAGAGTCTTCTGCATTCCGATGACGAAACAGCTCCTTCGGACCTAGTCCAACACAAAAATCTTATGATAAACTGGCCTCTCCAGTGAAAGTTCTTTCCAAAAATTCGTCAAGTACTACGGTCAATCAACAGTCGGGGATTTCGTATTGGAGCTTCACTCCACTGACACTGGAAAGAACAACAAACTCTTAACATTTATCAAATTCATTATTTCGGCAAATCGTATATGAGAAAATTTTAATTTATTTGCCATATACAACTTTAAAATGACAAAAAAAAACCATTCGCGGATTGGAACGATATCCGATATATAGAGCAACTTTCAACTTCCTACAGCAAGCTGTTCTCTAAAGGGATTCAATTTTAAAAAGTGGCACTACTTATTGACTGCCGTATTAAGAAAAAAGTGTTTATAGTATTTTCATAAGTTTGAGATATTATCGACTTTAGTTTTGTTTATTTACGATGATTCGGATTATAAAACTGTAACTGTCAAGACGAAACTGTTTTCTCAGTCAAACTATTGAATCTACTGTCAAAAAAGAGTTCTGAAAGCCTAGCGCATCGACTAATCTTAATGCTAGTGGATTAGCGATTTTATAACATATCTTAGTATTCTCGAAAAAAAAAAAATTATTTGCAAAGTTATTTATTTGCCTACACATAGTTTTTGGTCAAATTTTTTTAATCAAATATTTGTCAACATCATCATCATCAATGGCGCGACAGCCCAAATCGGGCCAGGGCCTGCATATTTGTC